>OX637505.1:3750000-5000000 GCA_951799955.1 Apamea anceps | reverse complement strand
CACGCTCACTTCACCTGAGTTTTCACGGTGAGATGGTGACAGAATCGCACTGCTGTTTTATTTAATGTATCTACTCCTAGGAGATTGTACTAGGAGTGGCAATGAACTCCAGGTATCGAGTAGTAGTGTGCAGGAATTCCAGTTCAGTATTCGCGAAGACATCTGAGGACTCGTCATACCGCGTGGCAGGGATATCGACACGCAACCTGTTACCGTGGATTCAGCACATGATTTTAGACCCCATATAGTGGAATTTTTTAAAAAATCTGCTGTTTCATAGGAAAGAGCAGTACCTACGCGGTCAAAATGTATAGAACAGCTAACTTTTTTTTTAATAACCAGTGGTTGGAGTAGGTTGAGCTGTTTTTGCTACTTGCGACATGCGGACATAACATGGATTTGCCAAATAGTTCCCAGAATCCCGGGAATTCCCGGAATTAAAAAAACATTGTTTAAGTAGTTTTTATAGGAGTAGGTAGAGGTATTTTTGTTATTTGCTACATGCGAACATAACATAGATATGGCTAGTATTTCCGGAAATCCCGGGAATTCTCGAAATTAAAAAAACAACTATTTAAGTAGTTTCTTTTGTCAGTGCTTAATTGGAACGTTATATTTAAATGGATAATCCACTTTTATTAACTCACTTAAATCAATCGACAATTTCAAAATCCCGGGATTTCAGAAGCATATCCATGTTAACATCAATGTTTGCGGGCATTCACTCCAAACAGCTCTACCTACTCCGACGACTGTTAATAACCGATGAAATCTATCGACGTGAGGGTGTTTAGAATCATGTGCTGAATCCATGGTAACAGGTTGCGCGTCGATGTCCCTGCCACCCTGTATAACAGAATGTTGTTGATATGGTTGAGGGCTATGTACAGACGCCAGCAGGTCAAGCTACCCGAAACTGTCAAATTTTCCCAATCAACCCTGAACCTTAATGCTTTAGGGATAAAGTTGAAAATCTATTAAAGAAATCTGACAGATTGTAGTAGCTTGATGTGCTGGCGTCTGTACAATGGGCTGGTCTTAAGGGTTATGGTACCGGTTTGAGGTATTCCGAATACAGGACGTCGGCGAGGGCGAAGTGTGTGTCTAGTGGCTAGTGGAATGTTAAAGGAGATGTACTGAATTAAGGAGGAATTGAAATGGGTACCACGAATTAGGCGGATGAAATATTTAACCAGACTTAAGATATCTCCTTACTTCTAAACATTGGTATGCCCAGCACAAATGGTGTGGGGTACATGTACGGGTCCCAACCATAAAGTTTTAAGTACAGGTAGCGGACAAAAGACTTCTGAATTTTTTCGATGACCAGTGTTCACTAGTTTTCCACTCAGTGTTTACACACATAATAACAGTCGCACGGATCGATGCTTACTGCACTCGTTTTGTGGATGGGTTGGTCCCGGATGTCATTCTTAGATCTTTTGGCAGTCCTTACGGGTTATCAAAAGCCCGAAAGTCTGACAACCAGTCTTAGCAAGGTCGTTGTACTTAGTAACTGGGTTGTGGAGGTCATATAGATAGTTTCTCCATATAAAATATTGCTATTCAGCAGTGTCCAGTTAGATAGGCAGCTGAACCCAGCATGGCTTAGAAAAGACTTGGCATATTGATTGACTAACTGTGACTAATGTCGTCTACACCAAAGTAACGTGTGATTTAGAAAATTGCTAAGCAGCCATGCTTAATCTTAGTTTGACAGGTCATAAACTTTGTCTCTAGGATCAGCACTCCATTGGTAATACCCTTGTTTCGAGGTGGCCGTAAACAGATACTATTTGTAATCGTATAACATATATAATAATATAAAAATAACTTCACAGAAATCCTGTCTATTTTGCATCTCCCATTATTTATTTATCCATTTATTTCAGGCATCAAGGCCCATATAAACACGTACAATACAATATTAATATAACTTAAAAATACTATAAATACATACAACATTATAATTACATTAAAAACTAACTAACGCACACGAAGTGTCTGCGTCGTGTTTCGCTGACTGGTGTCATGTAGCCGGCCACGAAACCGGCGGTACACCACACCCTTCGGCCAGAACTCTTCCTTGAGGACCTTCTCGAGATGTGTCGGAACACGCACCACGAACGACTTGAAGTTCGTGTTGTGGCGCGACTCCAACTTCTTGATCATTATGCCAACCTATGTCAGTTAACGTCCACTGAAAATTCACCATTTTCCACTACTGAAACCCAAAATCCTGCACTCTCTTATTTTCCTTTCAGGTATCATCACAGTGTGTACTGTGTGTTTTAATTAAAAACTCTGATTGATATGGTAACGGCGAGTAGATATTTTTACACTGAAAAACTTTTACCGACGCGACGCAAATAATTAAAAAGTCCCCGGCGTCGAATGGGTTAAAATTGGATATGGAGATTGCCGACCGAATTTCATAATACATTTTGGACGAAAACAAAAAAATATTTAAGTACTTTTTTATACCCAAACTTGTTTATTGTGAGCTATTGAAAAAAATAGAAAAAGGGCCTTATTACAAAACAAGCATGACTTATTTTTAGACCATCGAGCCATTTTTTAATTTCGAACTTTATTTCTATCGAGTTAAAGTTCTAATTACATAAACTGAGGACGTTCAACGGAGTCTAAGGGCAAGATTCACAGATCACACTTTGACTTTACTTTGCTGAGTAAAGAAAGTGTTGTATACGAATATGAACATTATTTTGTATAACATTAACGTATGCGCGTATGTGACGCTTGCTGACATTCGCTTATACGAATATAAACCTTGGAAACATAAGAATGTGGCTCATAATCGAATGAAACGCTTACTTAGTAAAGTCAAAGTGCGGTCTTTGAATCTTGCCCTAAGTTGGCAATTTCATACTTTTGTCAGAATAAATAAATTATATAATTTTGGGCTTGGTCTAAAATTAGAACTCGTTTTGTGACAAGACAGCAATTTGTGGTGAAGTTTTGGGGAACATCATCTACTTACATATTTTTGATTATCTGTATTTATATCAAAACAAATTGAGTGGGCTTTATAAGATTAATTATACTCACTGGAGATAAAAATAGAATCGGTAACAACCGTCTAAATATAGATACGTATTTCTATTCAGGTTATTATGTAAATGTATTTACGTATGAACCTGCTTAATTTTTGAAAAAAAGATTCTTGCTATTTAAATGTTATTACAGTATTCAGGATTATTTAACAGATAATGTAAGGACATATTGTCCTCAGAAATATTGTTGTTGATCTGACATGCGATTAATGCACCAATTAATTATCTTTTATTGTTACTTGAACATTTATTTACAAATATATCTTGACATTCTCATTTGATACATGACATTTATAATCTTTAAATATTTTGTGACATTAATATTTGCTAATGTTTCATTATTATTTGCCACGGTGAAATTACCAAAAATGTTTTATTAATTATGTTCTGATACAGTCTAAGCTTAAAATTTGCATGCCTCAAGGCGTTATATGGTTGAACTATGCTCTATTTTTTTTAACAACTTTATGTAATTACCCATATTAGCTAATAAATGATTTTGAATTTGAATTTTATCTGTAGGTATCTGCTATGTACGAATTTCGCAGGTTGACTGTTCGATACGTTATTATAAATACGACTTCATGAGATACCAAGTATTATACAACGTGTTGTTACAATGCCGACAGTAATTTTACACATGGGTAGGGCTATTGGCCAGTAATCACAAAAATATAACAACATAAAATAATTCGTAATTAGAAAACTACCGCCTGCGCCGCTCGCTGACATAGATGTCTCTCTCTTTCCTTCAATTTGCCTACTCTTTACACATTATTCGTTTTAATTTAACTGATGCGCTGTCATGATTCGTGACCCCAGCAGATGACCCCTGCGCTACAGTTCTTTAAGTACAGGTTGCTCCAAAATGCTTCTTTAGAAAATTGCAAATAAAATGCAAACAAAAAATATTTTGACGACACGGTTGGCGCAGTGGCTGAGCGATCGACTTTTGACGACACGGTTGGCGCAGTGGCTGAGCGATCGACTACTGCGCTGCGTGTCGCGGGTTCGATTCCCGCACGGAACAAAAATTTGTGTTGACTACAGGTAGTTGTTCTGGGTCTGGCTGTTTGTGTATGTGAGTTTAAATTTGTAAACGCACCCACGATACAGGAGTAATTCCTAGTGTGGGGCAAATTATTGTACGTGTATACGTGTGTTAAATTATTAATGTCGCCATTGAAGCGGCACGCTGAATACCTACGCTTTTTACTCTTTTATTATTGTCATCAATGCAATATGCAGAATTCATCAAAATATTTACCGCCTTGCCACCACATTATGCAACGATTCATTCACATTTACCATACTCCTTCTCAACAACATTCATCAAATACTACACAGAAAACGAAAATCCAACCCTAAATCAATAATACTCACATTTTACAACACGTAATATCAAAGAACACCCATTATCCCTTCTCTAAAAGAACCATGACATTTGTTAGGAACACGTATTGTCCTCGTTTAATATCCAACAAAAGGAGGTTTAGAAATCAAAACTAAACACCGTTATCCGGCTGGAAGTTCCCATTGTGAGCCGGATAAGTGTTGACTCATTGCATAAAATGAGAGTCACTGAAAACGTTGGGCTTGTGGTATAGTAGAAGCGATGTGGGGCGATGTATACTTTTTTACTTTAGACCTTAATGCCTTTGGCAAGCCTCTCTATTTGCCGCGTTCTCTCGCTCCAAAAATACTAGTATTCAGCTCGATCCGGTTAGACTGGAAGCCGACTCCGAGATTGTTGGGAAAAGGCTACGCAGTTATAAAAAAAAAAATCACTTGTTTTATACAGACGTGCAATACTTACGCGGACAAAATGTATAAAACAGCTATTTTTTTTTAATAACCGATGAATCATGTACTGAATCCATGGTAACAGATTGCGCATCGATGTGCCTGCCACCCTGTATAAGAATATATTAGCTCATATCGTGGTACGAAGATAGGTATTCACTTGGTTGATATCGCAGACGAGTGACAGCTGACAGTGACACAGACTGCGCCGAACAAACGATTAGTAAATTGGATTCCCTTGTTCAGGCTCATATTGGTTCACCCTTCCAATTAAGTTTCCACCCTCACACATTATAGTTACATAGCGTCGCATATCTCTCACAAATCGCACAGGTTTACAAACACTCATAGCTTACACCGAATCCTCCATTAAGCTGGGCAACGTTATGAAAAACATTATCTCCCGCGCTGTCTGTCTATTGTACCCCTGCATCCAGGATAGCGCAGCTTTGTGGCCCGAATGCCATCTGTTAGACTCAATTCAGGGCTAGCACTGAGGGTTATTTTAGGTTAAGAAGTTATTTTTAAAAGTATATTATCGAATCCTATCTATCTAGTGATCAGTAAAATATCGCTCAACATCATGTTAGGCGAAAGATGTCCCCAAAGTATTATCATATAATCAACTTGTGAAACCATCTTTATGAAGATAATCTTCTTTTGAGCTAAGCTTTGAATAACGCGCGAACGTCAGAACAGATACTTCTGGAAATGAATGAGGAAGACCTTTGTCTGGCTATGGAGGTCATCCACGTAATGATGATGAAAGGATTACATAAAGAGTATGTGCAGCTGAGCAGCATCTTCCTGTATGCTATTTCTATTACCGTTAGCTATAGAAATTGCTGTTAAATTCATGTTTAGCATGTAAAAAGCTACCAACCACCATCTACCAACCCGCATTGGGCCCGCGTGGTAGATTACGGTCCGCTCCCTCTCACAGAGAGGAGGCCTGTGTCCCAGCAGTGGGAACATTATAGGCTGATTATGACTACCCACAGTATTTGTCTTCCCCTTTTCAATCCATCCAAACGTTGTCTAAAGATCTCTCTTAGCGATAAGACCGCCCATTGTGACACCCTTTGTAAAACTTCTATTTTTTCTTTGTCTGTAACTTTTACGGTGTACATAATAGAGAGTAGTTATTCTATTCTATTCTATGATGATGTTTAAAGACCTGAAGGCCAATTCACGTAATTAAAAACGTTCAAAATGTAGTCGCAGTCTCATCTCGGCGACAATCAATGTCAACAACTTGTCAAAAATGTAGAGAAATTGGAGGTATTTTTGACAGATTGAGACAGATCAGACTGTGAACGTTCTTAAAATAACGACAATTGCCCCTCTGGTAACCTTGAACAATTATTGTGCATACCTACAATTTGAACTTGAAAATTACTCAATTTCCAATATTCAAATTGATTCCGTGTACCCCACACTCATTAAACTTAATGTTGACTTATCTAATAGTTTACAACTTCAAAATTTTGGTCTGAAGTTCAAGTAACTACTCGCAGGTACTTTAGTTACAAGTACGCGTAGTTATAATGAAGCTAGATAGAACTTGAACCAATTTCCGGTAAATACTTTGATGTAGTTCGGTGATAAAACTTGTTGACTTCCAAATAAAATCCGTAATTGAAAAATGTATTTATAATCACCACAAAGATACCAAAATAAAGAAAGATTTTTCATATTAAACATTACTAAGCACACTGCTGTTGTCTATCCTACGAGCTACGGACACATGGGGATTAGTCTGTAATTTACAGAGACATACTACACACATCTCCACGGACATAACCTTACCTATGCAGCGTAATACTTGCAGAATGACCGACCAATGTAACAATGCTAAAACTATAGGCCAACCGCTTTACTGAGACGTTGCCTGAGGTAGCAGCGCGGTGCGGGAGGGGTGTGGTGACGTGATGCGAGAGCTCATTGATTCGTCAATTTGTGACAACTATCACCCCTCCCGCACCGCGCAGCTACCTCAGGCAACGTCTCAGTTAAGCGGTCGGCCATAGTCGATTCCATTGTTTTTAAAAACGTTCACATTCTAATCTTGGCATTGATTTCCACTTTTGTATAGTTTGAATTAGAAAGAATTAGCATCGCCATACAACGTGGCAATGCTGCCAGCCTTTTGGGCACTGTTCCTGTTTACAGCGATGCGGACGAATTTTTTGATGCCCTATAATTCTTTCGCTTGTTTTTTCACATGTAGGTACATATGTATTATCATTTTAAATGTTAGCTTATATTATAATGTAAATATTGTATTGTAAATAAATACTATCATTTTAGTATGAATTGAAAGAATGAATTATGAATTGTTTATTGAAATAATTGATTTACAAAATAGGGTCTTAAACTAGAAGTAGGTATGAAATAATTGGATGATCAATTAGTAGGAGTAGGATTTGTCTGACTTTGATAAGTCCGTAAAATTCTGTTGCCTGTCTAACGGGGGGTGGACTGCAAGGGGCTGACCAATTTCACTCATAATACCTACATGTGTTTACAAAGGTTTGTAATTTTCTTCAATTTTTGACAGTCAGTATGTATCGGAACTGTTTTATGATTCTACTACAACTACTACTTAGTAATTTAATAATAATAGTGCTTGCTCCACGTTGCACTAAATATCTATCGGAAATTCAACATACATATGTAATCATGATCTAATTACTCGCTCTTACTAATGATGGCGGTGACTGGCTCCCAATGTTAGTTTTGGCAATCGGCCAGATATTATAGGATGGAGGAGAAGGTGATTATGAAAAGATTTCTTTTCGATATGCTGAACATAATTATGTAGGTAGACTAGGTTTTGTCCGCGGTTTGCCCGCGTCAATGTCGGAAAATATGCCACGGGGACGTACTACCGGGATTAAAAGTACCGTGTTTTAATTCAGGTTATATATTATCTGTGTGTCGATTTAAATTCAAATTCGTTCAGCCGGTTTTGTGCCAGTCTCAACATACATCCAGATAAATGGACAAACATTCTTCGTTACTATTCCACTATGTATACCAACCATACAGATATTTGTATATGTACTAAGCTTATTTAGAAACATTTTAAACTATCGTACGTACTCATAATGAATTAAACGAAATCCATTTAATTTGATAATGTTTTTTTGCAAAAAAAGGTGTATTCTAGGCTCTATAGCTTGTAAGAAAATAACTAACCTACACAAAAAGCTATAAGTTTCTTAACTAAACCAAGTCATTACAAACTAGGGCTGTCAACTACCCAAATATATTACAAAAAATCCTGGTGGCGGCAGTAAAAATAAAGTAGGAACCGGAAACGGGCTGCTGACGTCACTACATTTATCATAGCCCGAGGAATTACCGAATTCAGCCTTGTTACAAAGCCAGCGGTGATTGTAATCAGGAAAAAATGAGGGATGAAAGATGGGATGCAAGATAAGTTTGTTAGACCAAGAATTGCTGACATTCATCCGAATGAAAGAGTTACTTTAAATGGAACTGTGTGGAAGGTAGAAATTTTACGCGTTCCCTTTGGTTTATTTTAAGCGCCGTCTATGTTAAAGGTTTTTTTTTTTTGCAAATCTGTATATAATTACTTTTCATGCACTATGATGAAAATATTTTTATTTAAATTGAATAAATCCACACACTACTACTCTAAAATTTATAATAGTGTTTATATACAATTTTATTTATTACGTCTATACTAAAACAAAAAAAAAATATTAAAAATTTTAAGAAAATTAACTTTGTTCATATTTTCAGAATATGAACAAAGGTTGGTCAACAGGTCAATACAGGTCAAACCGGAGTCAGAAGGTAATATCTGATTGTCATGAAACTTTCTGAGTTAGTATCCATATTGTGTCACATTTTTATTGCTACTACGAGTCAAAAGAAAATGTTTTTTTTTCTCCATACTAGACCCATCCTATTGATTACGTCAAAGATTATTTTCACCCTGAAAATACAACTTAAAACAACTAAAAACGTTCAAATATCAACAATATTGTCAACACCCTAGGTACTCCATTTTGTAATAAAATATGAAAATTGTTTGCAAAAAAAAAAATCCACAAAAAATGGCAAAATCTTTTTGACAACCCTGAACGCGAACTAACATTGTCATTGCGTTTTATTTACGATAATTTGCGATTCAAAATGGACGACAGACAACAGCAGAACACGGGTTATTAAATTGCACTATTTGAGTCATGGTGATTCTGTGAGCTTTTCTGATAGTAATACTGTGTTTACGCATGATGATTTACTTGTTTTGAACCCGTGGTGCATTTTTCTTTATACAGCGGCAAATACATATATAATATCACGCCGGTTTTCCACGTAGGGTTAGGCAGATGCACACTATGGTACACCCACATTTCCCCGGTTATGTTAAGGTCCCATGTAATAGGGGGCGAGCCTATTGCCATCAACCTGGCACAAATCCAGACTCCGTGCTGCTACTGAGAATTCCTGATGGGAAAACCCCAATAGCACTTTGCCAGGCCCGGGAATCGAAACCAGCAGTACGATTCTGTAAACATTTCACCGTGAAAAGTTAGGTGAAGTGAGCGTGGAGTGAGCTGTCATTCCAACTAATACTAGGGATTGACACTATTGACAGCTCACTCTAAGCTCACTTCACCTAACTTTTCACGGTGAGATTTTTACAGAATCGATCGGCAGGACGTCATGCGCTTACGAGCACTAGATCAATAATGCGACTATAATTCCAGTTTTTAGGTCCCATATTATAAAATTACTATTTAATTCAGGCTGTTGCTTATTTTATGTAAGTAAAATGCCCCTGGCAATGAACATAACCTGCTTTTTTTATTCAAAGAAATGAAAGTGTAATTCATGGGTCATTATTCACAAAAATTGAGCACAACTGTAATAACTTACTAATGTAACATGCATTGTATTTTTTCTTTTTGCCAAATAAAAATTATTATTATTATTAATTCTCTCAGCCTAATGAAGCTTAATGAATAAAACTAAGGAAAATGAATGCATTATAGGAAGAACTAATTTATAATTATTAAATCATCATCATCTGCCTAGCCTTTTCCCAACTATGTAGGGGTCGGCTTCCAGTCTAACCGGATGCAGCTGAATACCAGTATTTTACATGGAGCGACTGCCTACCTGACGTCCACAATCCATTTACTGGATAATACGACACCCCTTGGTAAGACTGGTTGTCAGATTTTCGGGCTTCTTTGGACCCGTATCGACTGTCAAAAATCCACGAATGGCAGCCGGGACCAACGGCTTAACGTGCTTTCCGAGGCATGGCGGGGTCTTGGTATGCAAAGATCATTCATCCACGGGCCAACCGCGGCAAGCGTAGCTTACCCTGATCGATCGACCCGTGCGGCTGTTACCTCTTAATTAATTTATAATTATGAAATATTAAGTTAAAATATTTGCATAAATTCACATTTTTCTTCTTAGCGTATCGATGGCAAAAAGTTTAAATATTTTTGGCTCAAAATTCAGCTGCGCGAACTCCGCTCACCGACGCAGTCATAAAATCAAAAGGCAAATATAAATTATATTAAAAAATCAAGTCCATCTTAAAAAAATAAAATGTCGACATCGAGAATTATAGAATTCATTCAAAAACATTCAGACACGAATGAGAGAGAAAAATCTCAAAGTTATTTTGTAGCGAGTCCCTTTGAGAGTTCCGTACGGCATTTCAATGAAAGCATTTGATCTATGTATTTATAAGTATCTTTATGTTCATGATCTTTGAGAGCAGAGTGCATTCCTACTCATTTGATCAGCTTCTTAAGCCATCTTCGAATATTAATAAGCCTTAATTTTCCTGCAGCAGGAAGTTCACACAGAGAAGAATTCACCAGTGAATACACACAAAGCAACGCAAATTTTACTTTTACATAAATGTTATTATTTGATTAATGAATAAATATTTCGAAGACTATAATAGAGTAGTTGTAAAATATTTTAAAATAATAACCCCGGAGGTTCTTACCCATTCTTCTCCAATATACGAAACTACCTTTTGAAAGAGGCGCCTGGAATCAATTCAATGTTCTTGTAAATTTTGATGTTCACTTTTTGACCATCAAAATTTCACTTCCTTTTCATTAAAAGAAAGTGAAATTTTCTACGTCTGCTTGAAATAAATGATTTGATTTTAACTTTGACTCCTCTTTCCATCTTATAATTGTATTATTCCTTATTCAGAATAGTATAGCAAGTATCCTGTTTATCAGTGCAAGGACAGATTATTCAATCATCTAATAACTTTATTCGAGGAATAATTTTGAATTTTTGACAGTTATTTCATACAAAAACTAAGCAAACGTCAATTGTATTCCTCGAATAAAAGTAATCTGGCGATGGATAAATCAGCCCTGAGAGTAATAATAAAATCTACATAATGCTCAATCAAAATCAAAAGTTATTTGTTCAAATTAGGCTGAGAATTAGCACTTTTCGAACGTCAAAATACAAAAAACAGTCCCCCAAAAACGCCTGCCCTTCACCACTTCCTAGTGCTATCGCTGGGAAGAAGTGGCGCAACAAACTTCCCAGCAGCACAGCCGTCTGTTCAGTTAAAAATACTTGATTGTATACAATACTAGGTGTTAATACCAATAACCTCAAGAGTCACTACAAACTAATTGAACATAGCAAAGTAAATTAGTGACAATTGAATTGAACTAATTTGCACGCGACGGATTTTCGACTGCAAAGTTAGCATAACTTCACTGTACGCAATATTATTTAATTAATACAACTATCAGTTTTCTCTAAGGAGTATTAATTCTGTTTTCACACATGAAATTGATATTATTTTGTTGGTGTCGGAATGCTAATTCTATTTTTTAATAGTAGATAGTTTTACTTTAAACTGCTGCGTTGGTCTAGCGGTCGCAAGCACTAAGCATGAGGTCCTGGGTAGGATTCCCAGGTCGGGTAAAGTGTTATTGGGTTTTGCCATCAGGAATTTCTTAGTAGCAGCCTGGAGTCTGGATTTCGTGAGTTCTGATTTTAGACTTGCCCCTTATTTCTTAATCATAACCGGCGAAATGTGGGTGTATTATTAGGTACACCTCTGCCCTTCGGGAAATACAGATGTGATATTTATAGTGTGTTAGTTTTACTGTAGTACTAGCAGCGCCCTGCGGTTTCACCCGCATAATGTCGATTCCGGAAGAATATTGGGACAAAAGGTATCCTATGTGTTATTCTGAGCTATATTACTGTAATGTTTCATCGAAATCCGTTCAATAGTTTTTGCGTGAACGAGTAACAAACATCCATCCTCATAAACTTTCGCGTTTATAATATTAATGTCTGGTACACGGTGACATTAGTTACCACTAGCGCCATCTAGCGTCGACTAGCAGAACTAATTTGCCACTAGCGCCATCTAGTGTCGAGTAGCAGAACTAATAGATCCTTATAGAAATTTCGATGCTAGTTCTTTCTAGAACTATCGACATCTGGTCAGTCAGGGCCGGTATGTACTCGAACCTTCTAGATGTTTCTACAATAGAAGGTTCTAGAACTATGTGCGGCACTATAATAAGGCCGGAATGAGCTACGACCGGGACAGTGTTCGGTAAGCGATACATGCGAAATATGCGAATACATCGAAAGCGATCTGCAAGTGCGACTTAAGTGCAATTGTGTTTTATAATTAGTGTGTTTGAGTAGTTATTAGTGTTGTTTAATTAAAGTGTAACTTTTGGTAATTTATATCGGCAGTTTTAATAGTCACGAATCCCGAAGCTCGTAGTAATATTAGAAGGATAGGATAGACATAGAATTAATAGGATTCGTATCGTACGAGTTTGCAGACAACCGACACATGCACAAACACAAACACCAAGACTTATTACGATTTTATCGTTTTGAAATATATTTGTATCGACCAGCCCCTATTAGTTAATTTGTTAACTGAATTACCTCGTTTTGCCCAAGAAATAATATCTAACCAAGGCAAGCAAGGAATAAAGTCTAACCAAATAATAATGGATAAAAACTTTTTTGAAAAAAAAAACAAAACAACCGACTTCCAAAAATGACACTACAAAGTGAAAAATAACTTTAATTTCGGAAGTCGGTGTCGTTGGGTTCGCATTTTCGTTGTTTGTCACCGACTTCCGAAATTAAAGTTATTTTTCACTTTGTAGTGTCGTTTTTGGAAGTCGCCTAGTCGGTTGTTTTTTTAAGTTGTAATTTTTACCAGTAATTTTGGTTTAAAAACCAAACTACTGAACCGTTTTTGATGAAATTTTTATGGGACCATTTGGGAAGTATACCCATTCTAACAAAAAAATAATTTCAAATTCAAATCGATTGGCAAACGACGGAGTTATGCGCGAACAAACATAAAAAAAAAACATATAAACATCCGAACTGAGAACCTCCTCCTTTTTTAGAAGTCGGTTAAAAATAGAATAAGTTCTTTATTATGTACACCATATAAATTACAGATATAAATATAGAAATTTGGTGGAGCTTCATTTGATTAGAAATGTCTAACGGGCCTCTGCGAGTTGGCTTCGGACGCTCGTATGCCTTTGAAAGGTCCAGGACCCCAGGGTCCCGGGAAATGTCAAGAGGCCTAATTTTTTTTTTTAAGTCACAAAATACTATCGCGACCGTCTAAATGCTTTTTCGTTTCAGCTCTCATTCGCCAAGTGTACAGAGTGTAAAAGTATATAAAACTTCGTTCAAAAGACCACATAATCGAACATCATATTAGATAAAATACCATTACCGACTGTACATTCTATTATCACGACAAAACATACAATTTCCTCGTCCCAACACCAATCGAAGGCGAATGGTACGGGCTACAAATAGGATTCCATTGGTATTCAACATCGAAGCCAACTAATATTGATTAGTCGAACAAGCCTCATCGTGCTCCACTGACGATATCGTATGAATTATTATCGATAACTCCGTATATCCCCACTCTGTTATCGATAACTCTGTGTATTATGTCCCTACTCTATAATAATAATAATAATAATAATAATAATAAGTTTATTTGTTAGAATATTGTTGTTACAAGGTGTTACTACAATTCTACGTCCAAAATATTCTGCTGTTTCCAGCGTACAAATATTTTCAAAAATTTAAATGAAATCAAAATGAATTGGCAAACCTAGGTAAACATTATCTGATATTAAATACAATTTGGAGGGATTATTGTATACAATGTCAACGCATACTAATAAGAATGTCAAGAGTTATTAAATACAATTTAACGGTATACTAAATATGTCAGGAATTATTAAATACAATGTCCAGGCAATCTAAATATAATGTCAAGGAATACTAAATATAATGTCAGAAATTAATCAAATACAGTGTTAGGAATTATTCAATACAATGTCACAGTTATCAAATTAAATTCAATCATTACGAATGTAAGGGCAATTCGTCGTCCAATTTAAATTTAGAGTCAAACTTTTCATTTAAAAACTCATCTGTTGAGTAATAACACTTAGATAATAGGAAGTCAAATAATTTCTTTTTAAAAGTCATGAAATTAAGATCTTTGAAAACATTAGGTAATTTATTATAAATACGAATTGCCATACAGTAAACATTATTGGAGAATAGTTTAATTCGTTGTTGAGGTACATATAATTGGTGGAGATCTCTGCTTTTTCTTACCACAACATCATTACGTAATTTAAATAAACCCATGTTTTTACGCACAAAGATACAAAGTTCGAATATATATAAAGATGGGAGTGGCAATATTTTTAAACTTTTAAAGAGTGGGACACAGCTGTCTAATGGTTGGGCTTTGGTTATTGATCGAATACACTTTTTTTGGGCTCGAAATGCCTTAATAAAATCCACAGAATTGCCCCATATGATAATACCGTAGCGTAGAATTGATGCTACGTAACCATGATAAGCATAAAGTGCTGCATTGATACCAGCTACACGAGTTATTCTACCTAAAACAAATACGAATCTTTGCAGCTTAGTGCATAATTTTTCAATATGTTCTTTCCAGTTGCAAAATTTATCTAAAGTTATACCTAAAAAAGTAGCACTTTTAACCTCTTCTATAGTGTCACTTGCATATCTTATTTTTAATCCGTGATGTTTGCTATTATAAGTTTGGAACTGTATAAGTTTAGTTTTACCGATATTGACATGTAAATTGTTGTCTTTTAACCAATCTATTATTTTGTTTAGTGTGTCATTTATCTCTTTTTCGTATTTGGCGATATTTTTATCAGTGAGTTCAATACTAAGAGTAGTATCGTCGGCGTACAGAATGCATGAATATGGGGTCACGTTGGGCAAATCATTAATATATAATAAAAACAAAAAGGGTCCTAATATACTGCCCTGGGGAACCCCACAGGAGTTTTGACGATAGGTAGATCTAAATATATTTTTTTCTGATATATTACGTCTAGATATTTCTACACATTGCTGGCGATTAAACAAATATGTTTTTATCCAGTTTAATGCATTTCCCCTAATACCATAGCGATTCAATTTGTAGAGAAGCAGTTTGTGATCTACGAAGTCAAAAGCTTTTGACATATCAAGAAATATTGATGCTATTGACCTTTTTTCGTTAAGACTTGATGTAATCTTTTTCATGAGAGAAAAACATGCGAGAGTTGTTGATTTACCCTTCCTGAAACCAAATTGTTCCTCCTTTAAAATTGCGTGTTTTATTATAAAGGAGTGTAATCTATCGTACATAATTCTTTCAAAAATCTTTGAAATTATGGGTATTAGAGTAATAGGACGATAATTGTTCATATCATTTTTATCTCCTTTTTTATATAATGGTTTAACAATAGAAAACTTTAGTTTGGTGGGGAATAAACCTTGAAAAAATGATAAATTAATAATGTTGGCCAGTGGGCGAGATATATATTTAGAGCAACGCTTAAGAATCTTTGTAGTAATGTTGTCATAGCCAGTTGAGTTAGTTGAATTTAAGGAATGAATAGCTTTATACACAGAATTTTCCTCAGTTGGAGTCAAAAAGATGCTATCTGATATGTCAGTGATGGTATGTTTATAGTCAATTCTATTTATCTATAACTAAAATGCTTTTGAATAGTGTTTCTTCGTATAGAAATGAATATGGATGTATCATTTGACAAGCATTTGTGGATGATAAGTTTTATGAATAGGGGAAATTTTGAATGGTTAATTGTATTTATTGAATTGATAGGAGAAACTATTAGGAAAGTACAGACGCCAGCACATCAAGCTACTACAATCTGTAAAATTTCTTTAATAGATTTTCAACTTTATCACTGAAGCATTAAGGTTCAAGATGGATTGGGAAAATTTGACAGTTTTGTGTAGCTTGATCTGCTGGCGTCTGTACCTAATAAAAATGTGGTGCCTACATGTGATTTGTGGCCACCAATAGAAGGTGAACTGAGTGACATATCACGAAAAAAGTGGCATGAGAAGTGATCAAGAATTGAGTCCATTTACGACATAGTGTCCTCACTTTTTTATGCATGTCTTAGGAACAATAAGCAAGATCTGACGACACGGTTCACGGTCAC
This sequence comes from Apamea anceps, assembly GCA_951799955.1. Taxonomy (NCBI): domain Eukaryota; kingdom Metazoa; phylum Arthropoda; class Insecta; order Lepidoptera; family Noctuidae; genus Apamea; species Apamea anceps. Next base: position 4,983,556 of record OX637505.1, on the reverse strand, counting down.
GGTGAGATTTGACGGCACGGTTGGCGCAGTGTTAAGCGATTGACTGCTGCGCTGCGTGTCGCTGGTTCGAGTCCCGCACGGAACAAATATTTTTATGGCCTTAAGGTAGTTGTTCCGGGTCTGGCTGTTTGTGTATGTGAGTTTAAATGTGTGTAAACGCACCCACGATACAGGAGCAATTCCTAGTGTGGCGCAACGTTTATTTAAAAAAAAAAGAGATGATATTGTAGAAGTTGAGTTTTAAGGCAAGCAGCCTAGCTTCTGGGGCACCATGAGTAAAGTTCATAGAACAAAATCTTGAAAAATCGATCGCAGCCGCTGATCGCCTAGTGTACGACGGTTATTACAATCCAAACTAATACTCATAGACAATACTATCTCCCTATCTATCTCCCTATTCAGCGACGTCATGTGCTCCACTCCCAAATTACCATATAAATTTAAACTAACAATAATCGATTGAAATTCAATTCAATTGTATTATCTAAACAAGCCGTATAGGACTGAAAATAAAAAAGATTGGTCCTTCGGTTCACAAAAGATTGTTCCTTTAGTTGACAAAAGATCCTGGTCCTGGTCTACAAACAATCTGTTCCCGAACTGAGTATCGACGTGACTGATTGGGACCCGATCTAGATTAAATTTGGGCTCTCGATAACATCTCACTTGGTATACTGTAAGGAGGTCATTCAAGAGGACTGTAGATTGAATTTGATAAGAATAGAGTTATGATTTTAAGCGGAATGTTTGAATTTAAAATATAATTTTCTTCTTGTTTTAAATGGCTTTTGTCAAGAAGAAGATGAATACTAGCCAGAAGTTATTTACCTTGTCTTCGTCATTCATTAAACGGTTTACCTAGTTAGCGTTAACGACCAATGATGATTCTGATGTATAACTTCAACCGAATGACGTCCACTGTCAGACATAGGCCTTTTTTTTTGCGGATGGGAAATCATCAAATAAACCCTCCCACTCTGGGTGGAGCGGAAGGGAGTTTCAGACTCTTACTGACTAAAACCCACACGTGTTCCTTCCTTAGCCCTTTATGTTCCAGGGCAGCGGTAACCCTTTCGGACGATCCCGCTACCCTGGCAGGCTTAGGTCCTATTGGGCCCCGTCACTTATGCTGACATCTCTTTGAGGCGCGCGTGGAACACATACGGGCCTGGTCCTGATCGGACAGTGAGCTACCCATTACTCTCCGCCCGTAGGCCCACTCGGACATGCCTCTCCCAAGCACCGCCACTTCGACCAGTTCTGTGCTTCTCACATCCAGCAGATCCCTACGGTTCTCATTGTAGGAGGCCTTCAAACGTTACGTCTTCCGGTACCCGCATACTTATCGTAAACAAAAATACAAGAGGGAGAAAATTAAAAGAATGTTAAATGTAAATAACAAAAAAGCAATACACGCCTAATTAAAAGTTACATTGCCAGTGTGAAATATGAATTCTAAATTTAATCATTGTATTCATTCCCTTGGGTATTTCTAATAAATAAGTCTATTGTGATGCAAATTCAACGACAAACTTCACAAATTGTTGTGACAGACAGATGAATATTTATGAATAATTAAACTAGTTATGATATACTAACTTAGATGATATCGTAGCTATTTGAAATAAATTTTAAATGAGAAATAGTTTTAGTGGGTTGCGTAAGAAAGCAGCATCCTTACTACAACGTTTACGTAACAGTCGGAATGGCATCCTGAAAGTGATTGTTGCGAGATCAGACTGTCTCATCCAGAGGCACCTGGTGGAGGTGGCATTAGGTTTAATACGATAAAATCAGAGTTACTTACTGACATTACTAACATAGCAGATAAGCACAAATTGTTACTAACTTATTATTACTAACAATGTATGGACTGTAATGTCTGAATTAAATCATTTTTATTTTATTTTGTTATGGAAATCCTGCGATCTGTAAGTGAACTATTTCTTAGGCCCATCGTCCACCATGCAACACAGAAGTATCTGTTATTATATAGAGGTATGAAGAATATGGTGTAGAGTTCTTCATCCTCCATAGAGGAGGATCCTCCGACCGGACGGGTGTTGTGTCTGCTGGGCTAGTGCCCCGACGGATGATATCAGGACGTTGTTTATACGACCATTGTACGTTATACATAAATAATAAGCCGTAGTAATAAGTTCCATACATTCAGGTTTAGCAGGTAATGAAGATTTGTATGGGACAGTTGATAATTTTTTCGCGATTATAATGTTGGTCCCGCAGAGAAAGCTATTCAGTTTGATGGTATGTATCACATTCTCAGATATGACCACACCTTTCCGATAAATGCTGTATACAGTCCCGCGGATAACTTTGCATGCGCGATGCAGGATTTGCGTGACGTCAGGTCTTTGATGCGTAGTGCACGTGTGGCGTTATAGATGTCGCCACAACCTACTCGAATTACCAATGAGTAGCCAGAATGTCATAGGACTAGTATTTTCATGGCGGTCCGTGCACAATGTGACTTACTAATGCAATATTAACTAGTTGGTGACTGGTTGCGTCGAGTATGGACCGTCATTGAAATACTAGTACTGTGATATTCTGGCTACCCATTGGTGATTTGAATTTGTAACCTCTAGTATGTCGCGGCCATGTAGGGGTCCGTGGTTAAATAATAACAGCCACACAGGTCGATCGGTCAGGTTAAGCTACGCTTGCCGCGGTTGGTCTGTGGATGGGTGACCATCTTTGCATACCGAGACCCCTCCGTGCTTCGGAAAGCACGTTAAGCCGTTGGTCCCGGCTGTCATTCGTGGATCTTTGACAGTCGTTACGGGTAGTCAGAAGCCCGAAAGTCTGACAACCAGTCTTACCAAGGGGTATCGTATTACCCAGTAACTGGGTTGTGGAGGTCAGATAGGCAGTCGCTCCATGTCAAATACTGGTATTCAGCTGCATCCGGTTAGACTGGAAGCCGACCCCAACATAGTTGGGAAAAGGCTAGGCAGATGATGATCAGTCGCGGCCATTTTGCTCGGTGCATCTACTGAGGTACTTCCGCGTGAACTCGCGCGGAATGGGCGCGTGAGCCTAAAATGATGATATCTCTAAAGTTTTGTATTAAAGCTGTACATAAAACTTATGTCGTTGGAATTTTTATATTATGCCACCCTTATCTTATTCCGTTTGGAATTTTAAAACATTATTATATTTTCGAGCCGTTTGGGGTTGAAACCCTCGGGCCGTGGGGTCCAAGTGCGCATGGTCTTTTTAAGGAAATTTCGAAAAGACTGGTTGACACTTGCCAGGACCCAAGGGCTGGCTTTTACCTTGGCCAGAGGCTAAGCATTGCCATACAACGTGGCAATGCCGCCAGTGTCTTACCAGTCGACAGCGATGGCGATGAATTTTTCGACGCTATATTTTAGTTTGTAAATAGTTTTATTTAATTTAGGATATTATTTTGTTATTTTAGTGTTATCTTGTTTATAAATATAGTTTACGAATTCTCTAGCGCTCTTTTACATGCGTCACGATCGCGACGCCTTTAAAAGCGTCGGGTTACTTTTGGAAAGCGTCGTGGACGATAGTCTTAACTGAACTATTTCTTAGTTGACAAAGTTTCTAGATAAAGTTTAGTAACTTGTCGACTACTGTATCGAAGTCTGATCTCATTGAGTTGAACCTTCACTATCCGGGCTCATCTTTACTTTGTAGTACTAACTGAGAAGCATTCTCAGTTCATCTACGCCTTCGGCAGTATAACTTATATTAAAACGATATTCAATGTGGGGTCTCCATATTGAATATCATTTTAATATAAGTTTCTATACATATAGGTAATAAATGAAAACCTTGAAACTATCAAATAAATTCGAATGTCGGAATGAAATCTGACACTAAGTAGTAGTGAACTATGGTCGTGAACGTATAGATTATGCCAATTTTTGAAATCCTAATCAATAACTATAGTGACTAAACTTTAGGATATATTTGTGTTCAAACTGGGATTGTCATTAAATATACGAAATATAATTTACTGTCATATTATCATCTCCACTTTGTATAACGTTTTACCTATGTGGCGTTAACGATCAATGATGATTCTGATATATACTTCAGCCGAATCACGTCGACTGTTGGACATAGGACTCTCCCAAGCACCGCCACTTCGACCAGTTTGGTGCTTCTCACATCCAGCGGATACCTATGGTCTGTCTCACTCATCATGAAACATCAAAAGGATTTTGTAGCTTTGGTATACGCCGGAAATTTGTAACTTTTTGTTGAATTAAGGAAAGAACCGCTATCCTGAAAAAAAAAGCCAATATAACCGGTTATAACTCGATATCCGTGGTATATTAGTATATATTCGTATTGATTTATTAAATCTAGCGGGAAGCAAGTGCGGGTCGGGCAGTGTTATTGTGTTTTCCCATCAGGAATTTCTCAGCCGGTAGGGATTTGGGACTTAAAAAACATAACTTTTTTTTTTAAACGTTGCCGCCACACTAGGATTTCTCCTGTGGGTGCGTTTACAAACATTTAAACTGACATACACAAACAGCCAGACCCGGAACAACTACTTGTAGGCCATACAAATATTTGTTCCGTGCGGATCGAACCCACGACACGCAGCGCAGCAGTCAATCGCTTAACCACTGCGCCAACCGTGCCGTCTTAAGAGGTGAAATGAAGGTATTACTATGAGGTACACCTTGCCTAACACTTGGTACGTCGCACACATTGTGATGTTGTGTGTGTATGACGCAAATTCCCATAGAAATTGCAACAGGTCATAGTAACTATATTTTAAAGCATGTTGGCTTACTAAAATATAGTGCACTTTAAAGCCTAATAGAAATATACTATAACACTACACACAGTGTACAGTAGCACGTTTTAGAGACGTCATTAAATTACTATCATTGTTAGTTCTACAAATTGCTTTATTGTTCCCTTCACTCGGATAGAAACGTTGTGAAAGGTATGCTGTACTTTTTAAATCATTAGAAAAAAAAAAATCATTAGAAAAAATTCTTGGAAAAACGACTGTTTTTTATTATTTATAAAAGCATTTATTAAATAATAAAATGGGCCTTTGAGAAATATACGCTCGTTACGTAGGTCAAAGTGACGTAGCTGTCTGCTACGCCGTAGCCAACCGTAGCGGTGATAATATCATCACATCGGCTACGCCGTAGCATTCGTATTTCCTCAAATAAAGACATTTACATTGAGAAGATCTTACGTAATCAACACAACAAACCACCGGATTTTCCAGATGCTATACGAAGAGCTTACAAAGTCTACAAACAACCTATATATAGGACAAAATTTGTCCAGCGATTTCTTTTTTTTCTAGCTCCGTATATTTATAATAAATTTAACGTAATTCTAGGTTTTCGGAAATATAATTCACACATATTTAAAAAGATTTTAAGAAAACATTTACTCAGCTTAAATTATAAAAGAACTGAAGACACATTTAAGATTCTGAAATAGCAAACTCCATACATACTTACATACATAATATCAAATACACTCACACACTTACATTCACGAGAAGCCAAATAGTATTAAGTTAAGCATAGCAATTTCACTGTAAAATTATTTTAAGTTTTTTATTTAAGTTTATATTCCTAAGGAGCCTATATTAACCTATAATCTTAAGTTCTCAGTCGTTTTGTTGCTGTACGGGTCACAGGAATGAGGAATAATACCCTACTGTAATACAGTATCAACTAGTACAGGGGGTATTGTGACTGTTACTGGCGGTCTTATATATTGTAATGTCAACAATTGTGCAAATAAATAAATAAAGTCTACGTGATGACCCCTTGGTTTATTTCAGTAATTTACGTACTAGGTTGAAGTCTCAATGTGAAACTAAAATGATAAAGTACCAAAGTTACAAGTTTATTGCATTCTGAAAAATAGCAACGACACCAAACTCAATGGGTTTCGCGGAAAATTGTCTCCTGTTTTTCCTGTGGCACTTTTTTATACCGAGCAGAAACGTGCATCGAAAACATTTTTCTAACAATTCACTCTCCATAATGGGTAAAAAAAGGTTCTTCAAAATTGGTGGTAGAGTGATTAATTCTTTTGTGTGGTGAAAGGGTAAAAAATACATAATCTATGTCAGGGTGAATAAAATATGTGATAATCTCTAATAATCTTTTTTTTTTCAAAAACATTGCCCCTCACTAGGAATTACTCCTGTATCGTGGGTGCGTTTACAAATATTTAAACTCACATACACGAACAGCCAGACCCGGAACAGCTACCTGTAGGCAATACAAATATTTGTTCCGTGCGAGAATCGAACCCGCGACACGCAGCGTAGCAGTCGATCACTTTTACTATAGGAACAAAACTGAAATCGCAAAAAAAAATCAGCTGTTTCTTACATTTGTGTTCGCATAACTCGTCAAAATATAGGGAGCAGCTGATTTTTTTTTCGCGATTTCAGGTTTGGTCCTATAGTAAAAGTTGTTCATAATGATGAGTACAATGACCTCTTAAGAGGTTGTTGGTGTTTTACAAATAACCCTGTATAGTATAGTTTGTATGTAGGGCTGATCTTCTAACCTGCTAATCTGATTCAGAAAATTCGTTCAGTAACGGTAAGCGAAGTATTGCCGACTCTCATATGATATCATCATCTGCCTAGCCTAATCCCAACTATGTTGGGGTCGGCTTCCAGTCTAACCGGATGCAGCTGAGTACCTGTCTTTTACATGGAGCGACTGTCATATGATATATTTTTGTTAAAACAAGAAATTTCACGCAGACGAAGTCGCGGGCTGAAGCTAGCTATTTGTGATATACAAAATAATCCTTTCTACTTACACATACAAATAATAATACTGATACGGTAGCAAACTATTTGAGAGCCGAAAATATGTGAGACTTTACAAAGTGGAGACATTTTACATTTCGACTGCGACACAAATTGCAACACAAGTGTACGCCGTGCTGCAATTTATTTCACTCTATTCACACTAGAAGAAATACACAGATATATTATATTATTTGTGACGACAGTTTAAAGGAAGATATGAGGATGCTGGTATTTTTTTAGTTTTTTTGTAAGTTGTGCGGCTTTCAGTGTGTGTTGCTTGGTACTAATGTTTTCTATATTTACTCGTATTTACTTGAAAATCAAACAAATAAAATAATAATAAAAAAAAACTTTATTTATACAAAAACCTTCAACATTGCTTAAAGACTAGGTCACATGAATTTCAGTGAATTAAAGGTCATACAGATATAGTAAAATTTTTTTTTTTTTTTGAGGATGGGATATCATCAAATTACCCCTCCCGCTCTGGGTGGAGCAGAAGGGAGTGTCAGACTCTTACTGACTAAAACCCAACCGTGTTCCTTCCTTAGCCCTTTATGTTCCAGGGCAGCGGTAAACCTTTCGGACAATCCCGCTACCCAGATAGAGTAACCCTGACTCCCAAACTAGGAGATCCTGTGTCTTGGGAGTCAGTGTTCTGCTGTCACTGTGATACAAAAACCTTTTACTAAAAAATCTTTGCAAAAAACAGATTTGAAAGTATGACTAAATTATTTAAACAAAGATTTAAACTAAGAGTGAAGGAATTTATTAAACGGAGTTTATTATGAGTGTGCATGTGTAGGTAATTGTGTGTGTGGATGTGTAGGTGTGTATGTGAGGGTGAGCGTGTGTATTAGGGGGTGTAAGGGTATGTGTGTGATTGAGATTGTCATGTATTAGCGTGTAAATGTGTTGTGGTGTTCGTATATATTGAAGTATGTTGCTGAAAGGGTTTAACAGACTACCGTCATGAAGAAAAATATTCTCTATTAGTTGTCATTTCGGGAGTCGGTCGATCGCTGGATTACTGTGTTTAATGTGATGTTTTGAAAGGGGGTGACTACCGAAATGACGACTAATAGAGAAATATGGAAGAAAAAGACATGTTGCGTCGACCTCAAATAAATTATGATAGGGGCAGAAGAATAATCATTTACTTGAAAATCACTTAAAGCCTGCTTGCAACACAAATTAATAAATACATTTAGCGTTAAACTCAATTAAAACAACGATCCGTTTCTGGCAATCGTTTGAAGATGACAGAGACTTTATGATATTTTAACGACACAATTTTGACGACACGGTTGGCGCAGTGGCTGAGCGATCGACTGCTGCGCTGCGTGTCGTGGGTTCGATTCCCGCACGGAATAAATATTTGTATTGCGTACAGGTAGTTGTTCCGGGTCTGGCTGTTTGTGTATGTGAGTTTAACTGTTTGTAAACGCACCCACGATACAGGAAAAACTCCTAGTGTGGGTCAACCTTTAAAAAAAAAAAATGTTTTGCACTAAAGTACAGACGCCAGCACATCAAGCTACTACAATCTGTCAAATTTCTTTAATAGATTTTCAACTTTATCTCTGAAGCATTAAGGTTCAAGGTTGATTGGGAAAATTTGACAGTTTCGGGTAGCTTGACCTGCTGGCGTCCGTACAATAAGCGCTAGGGAGCAGTGGTGTCCCAGTGGCAAGGGCTGCGACTTACGAGGTGTAGGTCGTTGGGTCGAACCCGAGCAAGGGCTTTACTTGGTTTAAAGTATTCATCACCACCACTGCTCTCAAAACGGTGAAGGAAAACATCGTAAGGAAGCGGGCCACAAACCAAATCAACCAACCAAAAATTTGAAGACATGTGACTTCTATGTGTCCTCTAACTGACGGACTAATTAGTTTTTTTTTAGGAAACTAGCCTATTATTATAATTGCGAAAATAAGAGTTGTCAGTCTGTTAACTTTTAAACGGATATCGATGTTAAACATGACCTTTTTTTTTGTCGTTGAGAAATGCTTTATGCATCCTCGTCTCGCAGGGGATGAGACGGGGTATGTGGGACTCCCTGTCGGAATGACAGTATACCCATTAAAACTCAGCGGTGTTCCCACATCGCCGTGATGGGAGGGCCATGGGAAACCGGCATAGCCTTTACTTCCACAGCCCTCCCGGCGTATGCCCGCCTAGCTAGTATGGCGGGCCCCGCATGCCCCCCAGTTTGGGGGGCTACGAGAATGGCCGGGAAAACCTGGCCATTCCCGTCCCATACTGGTGGAGGCCTGTGCGATACAGGCAACGGTGCCCCCGCACCCGTTGCTTGCTGACCCCCACGCCCGCCTAGCTGGCGGGCCCCGCATAACCCCGGATAACCCAGATCATGCTAAACATTGAAATCCGATCAATGACTCGTAGAGGCATAGGAAAAGTATCCTATGTCTAAGGGCATAGGATTCTTTTTATCCTGTACCTTTTGGGATAATTTCCGACCTACACGCGTACGAAAAGCTAGTCTTCAATACTTTGTAGAGTGAAATAATGATAGGAACATGAACCTCTCTAAATCCAATAAATACAAATTTGTTATTAAAATATAAATAAATAAACAAGGTACAGAACAAACACAAATATTTGTTCACGCAAGTGTTAGCACAGTATTAACTCTTGAACGATTGCTATGAAACGATAATGAAATATATACATTAAACAACCCTATGAAAATTGTATTTTCTTGTACAAACAGTCTTTAGTTGCGTTTGGCAATAACGTCACGTTATTCTGTGGTTTATTTTGGTGTAATCAAACGCTTTGCTATGGTAAAACGGGATCAAATAATAATAGTTTTAGGAATTAGATGTTCTAAAACAACCTCTGTATTTATCTCTGTTGTTAGTTCTTCTAGTAGATTTATAATAGATTTAGTATATTTAAGACTACATTTTATTTGTTATTGCTCTGTCTGAAGATATAATATCCATACAAATATTAGAAATATAAGTCACTTTTCGTGTCCGTGCGACCGCGTTATTCTTCTAAACCACGCAACGGATTTTGATGCTGTTTCCGTCATTCAGGGAATTTATTTATATTAAATTAGAGATAATCTGATGAAGGAAAGAAATCTTGATTTTTTGACAAATCGTAAAAACCATGCGATGCAGGGATGGGTCGCTAGTAACTACATAAGAAACAACATCTTTTGACTAAATGACACGTGATTTTGAATTCAATAATATACGAGTACAGAATGTCATCATCATCTTCCTAACCTTTTCCCAACTATTTTTGAAGTCAGCTTCTAATCTAACCAGATATAGCTGAAAACCTAACGTGTGATTTACGTGGAGCGAGTGCCTAACTGACCTCCACAACTAGTTCTAGGTAACACGATACCCCTTGGTAAAACTGATTGTCAGACCTGCGGGCTTCTAACTACTCGTAACGACTGTCAAAGATCCACGTATGACAGCCGGGACAGACGGCTTATCGTACTTTTCGAGGCACGGAGGGGTCTTGGTATGTGAAGATGGTCAACCCATCCACGGATCAACCGCGGCAAGCGTAGCTTAACCTGATCGAGCGACCCGTACGGCTGTTGTTACTTAGCCACAGGCCCCTCAAACATAGGATTGGTGTTTATTTCTATATGGAAATTACAACTCTTAATTCACACCACACCAAAACAAACTAACAACCATCACATTAAACCGCGAAACTCTAATCATTACAATACAACACACAAACCACAGCAACGGAAGTTTTTAGAGCCATGTCTATAGAATTTGATAATTAAGAGTATAGGACGTGTCCTGAATCAAATTACAGTTTGGAACTAGTCTAAAACTACCCTACGCAAACAAAAGGGGTGACAGGCTTTGTGATTCAGTTATACGGGACGAGAAAAGAGTGACGGAAAATTTTTGGCGAGTTTTTTTACGCCGATTTTTTAGTTGTTCGTGGTAGTTGGGAATAAAGATGGCCGCTGTGAAGGATTTTTGATTTGAGGTTAATAAACAATGCGATAAGACTGGTCATTTTGGAATATTCGTTATCTATGGTAGAACGATGATAGTAACTTTATTTAAAACTAATGTTTTCAATCTGTTTGCCAGTATCTCGTGCCACACAAGACGCAGGATAAAATAAAAAGAAGTCATAGTAAACCTTATCAGTATAAATACTTTCTACTTCCTTTTTTTTTAAAACGTTGCTCCATACTAGGAAATTCTCCTGTATCGTGGGTGCGTTTACAAACATTTAAACTCACATACACAAACAGCCAGACCCGGAACAACTACTTGTAGGACATACAATATTCCGTGCGAGAATCGAACCACCCGCGACACGCAGCGCAGCAGTCAATCGCTTAACCACTGCGCCAACCGTGCCGTTATAATTTACATGGAGCGACTGCCTATCTGACATCCACAACCCAGTTACTGGGTAATACGATACCCTTTGGTAAGACTAGTTGTCAGACTTTCGGGCTTCTGACATAAATATTGAATAAAAAAAAATAGTAGAATTACTATGTTGCTTATACTTATAAAACTAGATTCAACTTTAAAAACAGATGAAGGAATAGTCGTAGAAATTCATAAGGAGGATTGCCCCGACCGGAGTAATACATGTATTTTCGTCGCTTGGCCCAAAATACAGCAACGCAGATAGCATTCGCTGCTATTACCTACTTGTTTACGAAGTCTATTTAAGGTTTTCCAAGTAGGCCACGGTAACTTATGCCCGGATGAGAGACTCTCTAATGGTTTGATAAAGAGATCAGGAAGTTCAAGTTTATAAAAGGAGCCCCCCGAGTGACGTACCATCTGACGTTTTGTTATGTCTGGCGAACCCTGGGTAATCGCTCTTCTATCGATTGGCTGACCCTTTCACCACGATGGCAAATATAAGTAAAAAACCTGTAATTTCCATTTTAAAAAAGCGACAAAGCAATATTCTATAACTACTTTAATAGCTCATAGGGCATCAAAAAAAAAAACTTTAATTTTTTAAACAACAAGTTCCTATTATTTTCTTCTTATTTATTATAAACAGTGATAGGAATAGGTAGTGCCTATTTGCCTAAACTTCGAAGAACAGAGACAAGAAACGGAGACTTCCTTACGACTAAATTTTTTCCGGGACACTTGTCTCGAAAAAAACACATAGAATATTGTTGTAACTTACAACAATATTCTATGTGTTTTATTTTTCCTTTAGAGCCCATAAAGGATAAGTTATTATTATGGAGTTATAAATTATATATGTTATGTCTAGTCGCAAACTTTAGGTAAATATAGACGAATTACTTATTCCAAATAGCATATTTTTTTGATGTATTCAAAAATGTTGTCCCGAATTTCGGGACAGATGTCCCAGAAAAAATTTAGTCCTAAGGAAGTCTCCGTTTCTGGTCTCTGTTCTTCGAAGTTTAGGCAAATAGGCACTACCTATTCCTATCACTGATTATAAACCCTTTTTCTTTTTTTTTCCTTTTTTATTTTCTTGCTGTTCGCTTGTAAATTGTAATTAAGGCTTTTTGTTAGTATTGTTGTCAACAATAGCAACAATATATAAGAAATAACAAAGCATTGAATCCTTAAGTTCCTACTTATTTAATATTCTCATTTCGTACAGCATCATTAGGATAAAAATCTCTCATACCCCAATTTGGCCTAACTACAGAATTACGAGCATATCAGTAAAACACGCTTTTCTATGTAGTTTCCTGCCCCATTCGGACATACAAAAGTAAATACGTACAGCAAAAAGTTGAGCTCATTGTCCCAATTAAAGGAGACTATTATACGTCTCCAAATAGATATCTATTGTACAAGAATAATAGAAGCTTGGACATACTTAGTTGAGGACTTCTTTTGTAGAACTACATAATAACGAGGTCACTAAAGAAATAAGTTTCGAAGTCCCAGTCCACAAAACATAATATAACATCACACCTTCTTTCCCCGAAGGGTTAGATAGAGGTATACCTCACATTTCGTTCCACAGTGACGTTTAAGGGCAATAAGGGGCTCAATAAATGGGTAGCGGGATCGTCCAAAAGGGTTACCGCTGCCCTGGAACATAAAGGAAGGAAGGAACACGGGTGGGTTGACGGAAGCATATTGCCATTAACTGAGCACAAATCCAAACTCCAGGCTGCTACTGAGAGATTCAATAACACTTTTCTTGACCTGGGAATCGAACCTAGGACTTCATGCTCAGTAGCAGCAATTCAAGGTCACTCAGCGAGCTATGGAACGGGCTATGCTTGGAGTCTCTCTGAGAGATCGAATCCGCAACGAGGTGATCCGGCAGAGACATAAAGTTGTCGACATAGCTCACAGAATAAGCAAGCTGAAGTGACAATGGGCCGGCCATGTTAGCAGTAGAACCGATGAACGTTGGGGTAGACGTGTTCTCGAGTGGAGGTAAACGTAAGGTAGGACGCCCTCAGATTAGGTGAAGCAACGATCTTCGCAGGATGGCTGGTAGTAGCTGGACGAGAGTCGCCGTAATTCGAATTAAACGGCGTGCAATAGGAGAGGCCTATGTCCAGCAGTGGACTGCTATAGGCTGATGATGATGCTGATGATGATGATGACGATGAGTGGCACTTGCGACCGCTAAACCAACGACGCAGGCCTTCTGGTATATTTTTTACTGCCCAAACTAAAGCATTGTAGAAAACTAAACCGTACGAGTATAATAAAAGTTTTTTATAGTTTGAGTATAAAGTTAACTGTTGTTCGAAGCCTTGCTAGGAAAGTCTTACAAAAATTGCTTTGTTATTCCAAATTGTATTATACAACATATTGAACCTAAAATGTTCCCATTGCTGGGGCCACGCGGGCCCAGAGGCCTTACCACGAGCTCTTAACGCGATTCAATTTACGCTCAGGGATCGAGATGGCGCTAGACGACTTGTATAGCTCTGTCTCTTTCCAACAGCCTAAACTGGATCGCGTTAAGAGCTCGTGGTAAGGCCTCAGTGCGGGTTGGTGGATGTGACATTTCTTCGAATTTTTGGTTCTAGGACATGGCGGTTTCCTTCACCGTTTTGAGAACAGTGGCGATGAAATAATTAACACGAAGTAAAGCGTCTGTGTAAGTTCGAACCTACGACCGACTCGTAAGTCGGGGGCAACACCACTGGACCATCACACCTCCTTCGAAATTGTGTGGTAATTAAAAAACTAGCCAAGTAGGTAATATTTTTATTTACTATATTTACTTGATCTATTTGAAATATTTGTATGACCTACATGTATTTGTTCTGAGTCTGGCTGTTTTTCTATCTATAATATGTACGTATTTACAAAAAAAAAAAAATTATATAAGTAGTTTATCAGCCATCTTGTTACCATAACACAAGCATTATAGATTGCTTAGCTTGGGACTAGATGGCGCTGTGTGAAATGTCCAGGGATATTATTATTATTATTTTACTCACATTGTTGTGTCTACGTTTTTGAAATTCAAATGTGATGGTTGGTGCTAAATTCATGCGACTAAACTGGTAATGTTTGGATAATTGACCCTCTTTCCTTGGTTACGTATTATAATATCTAAAGTTCTAACTATTTTCGAGATGGTCAAAAGACCTACTGTTAAAAATACCAAAAGATAATTTCACAGATTTTTGTAACAACTAATGGACGAAATACACAAAGGAGAATTAACCTACGGTTTATTCAGCTACAATTAATAAACCTAAGGTTGATTGAACTAACGGACGATTCACCTACTGTTGGTTTTTGTGCTTTAGAACCAGAAGAAGATGGTCGAAGTCAGGGGCACCCCGAGGTTCGGTTTGGTTAGGTTCCTTTAAACCCTGCAGACAGAAATAGGAGCCCCGCGAAGCGGGGATCCGGTATTGCTTGTAAACCAACTTGAACCACAGCTACCTACCCGCCTCTTTAGAAATAAAACCAGCGCGCAGTATTAATAAACTGTAGCCAAGTCGTCTATTAGGTATTTCATACATAGTTGAAATATCCAATATCTTAAAAAAATCATTAGATCAATCATTCGTTAGTGCAATTAAAAGACAAAATCTCTGTAAAACAACAACATTATCATCGCCACCATTACGTCGTTACAACAAAAACAAACTATAAATAATTTAACTATATTTACGTCTAAAATCACAACGCGTGCAAAATGACCGGCCGCACCGGTTCAAAACTAATTTAGTTTGAACCTTTTGTCTTGCGTAGTACAGGGATTGAGTTAACACCTAACTTTATTTCGTTAAACTTTGGCTTCTACTATGGGAGGAAGTCACATGGATATTAGATTAGAAAAACAGCGTGTAACAGAAATGATCTGTTTAGATATAGATATTTTAGATATTTGCACGCCATATCAAATGGCAAACATGTAGTTCTAATTTATTATTGTCATCCTACATACATGAATAATAATTTGTGTATGTACAGACGCCAGCACATCAAGCTACTACAATCTGTCAAATTTCTTTAATAGATTTTCAACTTTATCGCTAGAGTGTTAAGGTTCAAGGTTGATTGGGAAAATTTGACAGTTTCGAGTAGGTTGACCTGCTGGCGTCTGTACACACATGTTTATGCAAATAAATAAATATTATTATTATATTGTTTATTTGCCAAAAACAGTGTTTACGTTTCCTTATAGTTTACATTATTAGCTAGATTTATATTAAAAAAAAAAGAAAACAAAATGAAATGTATTGAATGAATACATATATTTGAGTTAGAAAAATTAGACGAAAATCCCTAATTGTAACTGTAGGATTTACAGGTAACATAATGCTCATCGTCTGCCTGGCCTTTTCCAAACTGTGTTGGGGTCAGCTTCCAGTCTAACCAGATGCAGCTTAATAGATGAATATATAAAGGATATATAAAGGAAGGAAAAGAAGGAAGAAAGGAGATCTGTGGTCATATCACAAATCATCAAGTGAACAACTTTCTCCATGGAACTAACATCGTAAGACGGAGTCGCATTACGTCCGTTTATGGCCCTATTGTATTCTTGAGAGTGACTTTTTCTCGGATCAGTCGCGTTACAGTCGTTCTACCTAAAAGTACACTCAAAATCAAAAATCAAAATCATCAATTTGGTTGACACTTGCCATGACCCAAGGGCTGGCTTTTACCTTGGCCAGAGGCTAAGCATTGCCATACAACGTGGCAATGCCGCCAGTGTCTTGGGTACTTTACCAGTCGACAGCGATGGCGATGAATTTTTCGACGCTATATTTTAGTTTGTAAATAGTTTTATTTAATTTAGGGTATTATTTTGTTATTTTAGTGTTATCTTGTATATAATAAATACTTCTTTATCTAAATCAAAATATTTTATTTCACATGAACCAACATGGACACTTATGAAACGTCAGAAGCTTGGTGCACGGTTCCAATTGGTCGTTTCCTATGGAGAAGAACCTGCTAGAAACTCCGCGTTTACTCTTTTAAAAATAATTGGTTTTTACAATGTTTTCAAATTACAGTAGGTATGGGATGACAGCGCAGGCCTGTCAACAAGTACCAGCCTAGGTACTTGATAAAATAAAAAATGGTCTACAGATCTAGTCTACAAAGTCCTCACATTTACAAAATATAGAAGTAATAGAAAAATATAGTAGAATAGTTGAAACTAGAATTGTCTGTTTATAATGTCAAATAATAAAAATATTATGTCAAAGAAGTATGTAAAAAATAAATAAACATCGTAATTTGAGAGCAGTTAATAGACATTTACATACGTAGTTATGTCGTCAATGAGGAGCCAGAGAAGCCAAAGTGCAGAAGAAATCATTGCCAAACTACATTGTCTTCAACGTAGTCTTTAATCTTATAATATGTTTTTTTGATAAGGACACGTTTGATGAGGGTTTTGAACTTTCCATAGCTAAATTCAACGCAAAAAATGCTTGTGACTAGAAAAAAATCACACAGATCAAATTACAATTTTGTGAAGCATGGTACTAGGCGAGCAGACTTATCAGGATATACTTTTGTCACCCACACACACGCACCTTTTTATAGGTGTATGTGTGTTTGTCCACGCATTTCTCTGAAAAAAAAAATAATCAGCTACCCCATACAAAACTTCAATACCTACTCGACCCAAATGAGGCAACTAATTATTTTTTTATGATACACGCTGTATAAGAAGAGACCTTGAATAAATCTGAAGTATTCACTACTCTAGAGTACTTTTATAATAATAATAATAATTAATTTATTTCAGACCTTTTTTTTTTCATTATTGTGTCTGGAGGTTGTACAGAGCTAAAACCCCAACAAATTAAAATAGGTACTCTAATCGTAAAACGATTTGAGTATTTCAATTTGTTGGGGTTTTATAACATAATGTTTAGGATCAAAGGAGGCCATTTTTTTGTAGTAATTAATAAAGATAGACCGCAAAATACCAGTTATTGTATTAATCAAACAAATTAAGCTTAGCTTATATAAGACTGTCATAACTGCACTAAACTTGGGGCATAGAGGAATGGATGGGATTCACCTCTCTGCTTATCAGTCAATTTGTCGCCTTTACGCACCTTTCCAGCAAGCTGAAGTGGCAATGAGCCGGCCATATTAGCCGTAGAACCGATTACCGTTGAGGTAGACGTGTTCTTGAGTGGAGACCGCGAATCGGTAAATGTAAGGTAGAACGACCTCAGGCTAGGTAGAGCGACGGTCATTGCATAATGGTTGGTAGCAGCTGGATGAGAGTTGCCAAAAATCGACTTGAATGGCGTGCAATTGGAGAGGGCTATGTCTAACAGTGGACTGATGATGATGATGATGACGCACCTGTCCCACCGCCGACGAGTAGCGACTAGATATCAACGAAGTTTTCGCTCTAGAAACGTACAAAAGTTTGTAGGTCCCGTGTAAGTACCTGAAAGATATACATATATTAATAGTAATAAATAATAATAATCTTTATTAATAATTTTCAAGTATTGCAGTACATGAGTATATGGGTATATAATTTATACATGGTAAAATTACAGATTTGCTACAATTATAGTGGATGCAGTTCTGATCTCCTAACTAGGTTACAGTATAACCTGTATGAAGGAGTGACTATGTATATTAATAGTTGATCGCTGACTGTTCATGCTAGCGAGTGCTTGTTTGTAGCAGTGACAAGAGCTGTCAAACAGAGACCGCCTTCTCAGCGACACTTGCTAATTCCGATCCAGCCTGTCCCTTGCTGCCCTCTCCCAATGACGCCCTAAGCCGAGATCTACAGGGGATGGGGTGCTCTTAGCGTGTAGTCGCTTAGTTTTTAAGTTTTTTTAAGCCCTGGCTAGAGGCCTTAATTTTTTGAGGCATCCACCGGCATGTCCGGTTAAACAGACGACAACCTTATAGGTTTCAACCTATGAGGTTGTCGCCTGTTTGCCTAAACGCAGTTCACTGCGAGATGCCATTCCCAAAAAAAAGAAGCGACCCTCGCTTGGCGGGCAGAACACTCGCTAAGATCGCTGATTTGCTGAGACGGTGCCGTTCGTCGCATTTGCCCACTCGCTGCTCATTGCCCACCAACTCGATTAAAGTTGCAAGCTCTACTCTACTAGGTGAAATAATTTGGCCTTTGACTCTGAAAACAACCCACATACAAATATTAATAAACTTTAAGCTTTCAACTTTGAACAATAAATTAATTTAGTCAAGTCTGTTAACAACATTCTCGCTTTACACATAACTCAGTGGTATTGTATCATAACTTAGTGTATTCAGTGAGTCGAAAGACTCGATCGAGTGAAAGTCATTCGTGTTTGTGTAGTTGCCTTTTATAGATTAATGGTTGACGTGAAAAGTGACGGCTGATTAGACGAGATGGATGTTGGTTGTGTGTTGTTGAATATTTGTATGGTTACAGATTTATTTAGTTATCTTTTCCGAGCACGCGGTGAGTCTGCCAGTAAAAGGAGGATATTTTTTTACGAAATCATCAGTTGTACAACAGCAACTCAGTCTATCGCAGTCCACTACTGGACATAGTCCTCTCTCAGGCTACGCCACAACACCTTGTCCTCCGCCTTTAGCATCTAGTCTATTCCCGTCGCCTTTTTAAGGTCGTCGGTCCCTCTAGCTGGGGGTGTCCCACACTACGCTGGCTATCAGCCCTTCGACAAACATGGCCAGCTCACTGCCACTTCAGCTTGCTTACTCTTGCTTATCCTTCAAAGAAACTCCGAGTATAGCCTGCTTCATGGCGCAGTGAATGACCTTGAATTTGTTGACCAGCCCGACTGTCAGTGCCCACGTTTCGGCACCGTATGTCATCATAACACATCAGTGTTGTCATTTGTACAAAGTTACCTCTATTAGTTCTCTAAAGCTATACCTACCACATGTCGCGAAAATATGTCGCATTTACAAGTATTGACAATTATAGTGATTGTTTCTTTCCATAGATAAATAATGAATATACTAACACCTTTGTTATTCAAAGGGGTAGGCTAGGCAGCGTTGTATGTCCATATTCCGCATATGGAGGTACTAAAACTTTTCTAACAAAACCACAAAAAATGGTTTTCACCACACGTTATTTACAAACTACCGCTTCATATTACAAAAATTTCATTCCCAAAAAACTGAGCATTCCCCTATTCAAAAACTTTTATTCATACAATCACTGTTATTCATTGCAATGCAAATATAATAACTCAAATAAAAACATACCATTTTTGAGTGGAAATTCAACGCGCTCACACAATTCGTGCACTTTACAGATTTTTTGCATAAAACCGGGGTTACGTGAAGCTTTTAGTAATATTTGGTAATCCTTTTTCCCTTGTGGTATCTTTCATCTCACATGTCAGGGGGAAATGGCGTTAGTGCGAGGGAGATAGGAGAGGACTTAATGATAATATATGGGAAGATTTTGTGGATATTTGTTATTAGGATTATTACGTATGTGTTGGGTTCTTTGTTTTTTCCTTAAGCTTAAGTTTAAGAGATTGAATGCATGGATGTTATCTTTATGGGCGTTATCTGCTAAATTTCAGGCAATAGCATTGGCGGTAATGATCTTCAGTAAGGTCAGGTGCGTCAGCGCTCACAACCGGCGTGCGTGTTTCACCAGATGTATACGAAGAAAAACGGCTGCCACAACTTATTTTAATTTCTGAATTGTTTTTTTGTTTTCTGTAACGGACGCTTTTAACGTGCACGTCTTTCTACATCGTTCTCACATGGTTAATTTCAACACGATGATGTAATCAAATATTTTGTAACCATTTTATGGTAAAAGAGTGTCCGTGGAGTTTCTTGCCCGTTCTTCTCCATAGTTACCTACGCTTTGGAATGGAAAACTAGCTTCATCTTTCTGACTGACCGACCTCTTGACAATTCAAAAGTGACTGTAATTGGTTTAGTTGAAATAAATGATTTGGGTTTGAATTTTGAGTTTGAAAAGGAGTATGTAAGAATCGTAATAGGTTGCATTCTGTATTTTCTGTCTACCCCTATGGGAAGAAGGCGTGATTTTATGTATGTGTAAGTTTTTATTTGGAAAACAAGAAAGACAGACGATCTTGAGAAGGCAGCTGAGGAGGACTCTATGCTCCTGATCAAATGATACAATAAAGATTGGATGTGTCCCGACTCATTTTAGAGAATCCAGTGTCTGATTCTAGATTTTTATACGTTTTATTTATTGAATTTATGAATTAAGGTACTAATAATAACTTGGCTCTAAAGTTAAAAGTGCCTAGCGTTTTAGAAATGCAACAATGCCATAGAAAATGTCACCCTAGGCATCTCGAAACTTTTATAAATACAAACCTTTTGAACAGATGCCAGCAGGTCAAGTTACCCGAAACTGTCAAATTTTCCCAATCAACCTTGAACCTTAATGCTTTTAGTGATAAAGTTAAAAATCTATTAATGATATTTGACAGACTGTAGTAGCTTGATATGCTGGCGTCCGTACCTGTGGTTTTAAAGACCAACGTTGTCATCTGGCTTCTTGCCCCTCCTTCACTAAAGAATAATCATTACATGTCTACGCATTTCACACACTCATCTTCTAAAAACATACATCAACGCAAGTATATATTATTATTTCACTGAGACGAAATTTTCACTTATTTAAACACAATTGCACTTCATACATATAACGACAGTCACTTCGTGCGCATGAGAGCTCTATTCTCCTGAAACACTTCACAAACGAAAACTCACCTTAATATGAAAGACATAGAACAAATTTCCCTTGGATAGAAATGGCAAAATGGCTGGCATAAGTCAACAAAATGAATGCCCTCGTGACAAGATGGCGGTAATATTTCAAAAAAATTACGCCACGTAACGAGATTAGCTGCGGTTTTTACACGAGTTGCGATAAAATGTTATTTTTTTGTAATATTTTTAACTGGTGTCTGAAAAAGTTTTACATAATTTTTCCAACTAAAATGTTTGTTGAAAACGAGTCTGGAGGTCGAGTCTGATGTTGAATGTTGAATAGTCTTGACTATTAAAAAGTTTTTAAAGTTTTTATAAATCAGGGGCCGCAAATTTGGACTCGAGTTTTTTTTTTGCTACACCTATTTCTATTTACCGTGATCAGATCAGAACATGTTTATTACTTATTTTTCCGTTCCTTTTATCTTGTCTGTTTATATGTGTGTGCATTAAAGTTTAATTTTTTTTTAATATTATAGTACCTACAGGCGCCAGCAGGTCAAGCTACCCGAAGCTGTCAAATTTTCCCAATCAACCTTAAACCTTAATGCTTTAGAGATAAAGTTGAAAATCTATTAAAGAAATTTGACAGATTGTAGTAGCTTGATGTGCTGGCGTCTGTACATTCTCAAGAAACACCACTCTATACCCAAGTTATTATTGTACGAATATGTATTATATTGGGACTGGTGTGAACTGTGTTCAAAAATGTATTATATTACTATACATACATTTAATTAGCCAAGCCAATTAGCTTTTCGTGCGTACATTTAAACTCATTAAAGTCTTAAGACGTCCCTTTCCTCACTTTACATTTCACTTAGTACTTATCTTTCTTTACATATGTATATGTCGCCGTGACAATGTAAAATAAGACATGTGGTTAAAAACTACATTTTGTTTGCAGTTGTGTAGTCTATTTCGAAACTAACATTATAATTGAATAGGCGTTTAGAAAATGGGGGGTAGCTTTACAAACACTTTAACATAGAAGCAATTTTTTTAAGTTTTGTTATGAGTCTATAACTGTCACACTACAGGGGCAAAGATTCTTTCCATACAGAGAAGAAACGATCATTAATAACCATGCTAACTCACTAACAGATGGCAATTCGAGAGACTTTAAGTTTCTTTACTATCCTTTACCATAAATCACTAGTGCTTATAAACTGAGAACGGATAAAAATATCAAACCACAGACCACGGAGACATCTTGGCGGCTAATGCTAGAGACGCGTTGTCAACACTTTACATACAAAAACTTTTTTGCAAAAAAAACAACCGACTTCCAAAAACGACACTACAAAGTGAAAAATAACTTTAATTTCTGAAGTCGGTGTCGTTGGGTTCGCATTTTCGTTGTTTGCCACCGACTTCTGAAATTAAAGTTATTTTTCACTTTGTAGTGTCGTTTTTGGAAGTCGGTTGTTTTTTTTTGCAAAAAAGTTTTTATTTTTCACTTTTAAGTTGTAATTTTTACCAGTAATTTTGGTTTAAAAACCCAACTACTGAACCGTTTTTGATGAAATTTCTATGGGACCACTTCATAAGTATCTCCTTTCGAACAAAAAAAGAATTTTGAAAATCGGTCCACAATTGGCGGAGTAATGGCGTAACAAACACACAAAAAAAAAAACATACCGTCGAATTGAGAACCTCCTCCTTTTTTGAAGTCGGTTAAAAACAAGCGTCACCGTTTGCTCGTACTACGACAGAAAATGACGTATAGAAACTGACAGCTTTGAAGACGATCCGTGATTCACTCAACGCATTTTTGACGTCACAAATTTCAATAGTACTGCGGTCTGTAGATCCTGCTGTTGCGGCGATTCCGAGCTCTTCGGACCAAACAATAAGAACTATTCAGTTTTTTCATCCAAATGTCGTCTTTCTGTATTTCGCTGGAACATAAATACTTTCTACTTAATGCTGGGAACATAATTTATCACTATAGTAAATGGAACCGTGCTTCCATTTCCTCTTGTAATACAAAACTGTTTTTGTATAAAACATTTTTACGGAATATAGCATGTGGCAGTTATAGTTATGTGGCAGAGACAGAATGCTTTGGTATTGTTCGTGAAGAAAGGGTTATATTGTGGTAATTTATAAGGCCTATATTTACTACAGTATTTCTTTTCTGTAGTAGTGGGTAGCGCAATGTTTCCAGAAATGTGAAACTTAGGCGTTGTACGCAGATAAAAAGAATAGTGTAATTTTTAACAGAATTCCAAAAAATGAGGAGGTTCTCAATTTGGATGTTTATTATCTACATATTATAAACTAAAAACGCTTTTCGTGTCTGTCTCTGTGACCGCGTTGCTCTTTTAAACTGCGCCACTGATTTTGATGCTGTTTTCACCATCATTTAGATCATTTATTTCAGACAGTTTAACTGTAATATATACATCAATAAATAAGTTAGATATAGCACAGAAATCTCAATGTTTTGACATTTCGAAAAATTGTAATGATGTTCGTCTTTTTATTTAACTTTTTGTGTATTTTATGTTATTTGTGATCTTTTATTTCTGAGATTGCTATTAAACCTATAATTGGGGACTGTGTAAGACCAAGAATATTGTGTTCTATAGACATAGAAGCTGTTAGTGTTCCTAATAAATAAATTAAGTAAATGTCACCATAGCACTCGACTGCGAAGCAGCCCGGTCACTAGAATCTTTATATCTCTCGTATCGTCACAAATAAACAGGTAATTGACGGCTTATACTGTGGTCTTCGTGCCTCCAAACGGACAAAAATGTACTGGGAACGTGTCAGCTTTAACGTTGCAGTGTAAAACTGATTTACATCCGTCACCACACACATCAGGTTCAGTTGAAAACCAGCGTCAGGCACTAATTGTGTGGCATTTTTGCTGAACTGGGCCTTTTTGGTGCAGCCGTGAGGCACACTTTATTCTGCTATTTTCTTATATCGGACTTTACACTTTCTATTTTATTTTTATTTGTTACTATCTGATGTATACGAGTATATACCTGAGGACCAATTCTCGTAATTTTAAGAACGTTCACAGTCTAATCTCAGTCTCAAACTATCAAAAATACCTCTCATTTCACTACATTCTTGACAAGTTTTTAACATTGATCGTCGCTGAGATATGAGGTTGCGACTAGATTTTGAAAGTTTTTAATTACCATTGGCTTTTTGGTATATGGTGTGCGTTCTAGTCTGTGCTAAATAAATGTATTTTCTTTCTTTTAACTTTACAAAAATGTCGTACATATACAGCGTGTATCAGAAAGGGGTACTCGTATTGAAGGGTGTGGTACATACAGCACCATTAAACTGAACAACTTTCCCAGTAGTCGTCCCATGCATTTGGGTCGAGTAGGTATTGAAGTCTTGTATGGGCCAGTTGATAACTTTCTCGCGATTACGAAGTTGACCTCATGCATAAAGTGATGCAGTTTGATGGTCTGCACCACACCCTAAAATATGTCTACACCTTTCTGTTACATGCTGTATACTTTTTTTTTTTTTTGTGAGGTTGGGAAATCATCAAATGACTCCTCCCGCTCTGGGTGGAGCGGAAGGGAGTGTCAGACTCTTACTGACTACAATTTAACCCACCCGTGTTCCTTCCTTAGCCCTTTATGTTCCAGGGCAGCGGTAACCCTTTCGGACGATCCCGCTACCCTGGACATGCTGTATACTTAGCGAATGTTTTTGATATTATTATTACTCCGTGATGTCCCACTACAGGGCTAAAGCCCCCGTACTCTCTTTCCACTTCTCTTTGGTCAAAGCTGCTAAGGTGCAGTTCTTGTTGAAGGAGTCCAGCTTATCCCGCCGTCTCCGTCTAGGCCTGCCGCGATGTCGCTTGCCATTAAGAGGGACCCGTGGGGTCGTAAGTTTGGCCCATTGGTCGTCTGACATGCGGCAGATGTGTCCAGCCCAGTTCCATTTTAGCGTAGCAGCTTTCCAAGTGACATCAGTTAACTTTGTGATAGAACGGATGGTCGTATTCCTAACCCGCACCCTAATTGCGTTACACACAATCAATCGTAATCTGAATCATTTTGAAGCAAATTGCTAATCCATTGCTTCATAAGTTCGAAAAATTTGCCTGCTCAACACGTAAATAACGCAATGAATGTTGTTGAACTGTCAAAATTAAACCGATTCCGATTGATTGTGTGTTACGCAATTAGGGTGCCGGTCTGTTAGTTTGATACCCAGAATAATCCGTTCCATAGCCTCGAGCGTGGACCTCTGCTGATGTGTCAAAAACCATGTTTGACCACCATATGCAAGGATGGGAAGAATGCACACGGCAATGAGTCTTCTCTTAAGGAACAAAAGAAGATCACCCAGGTATTTCCAGGTATTTTCGGTAAGGTTCGCATAATGTTTTCGATGAGGAATAAACTATTCTGACAGTAACAGTAGCGAAGAGATATTAGGCTAGCAAAACATTACAAACGATAGTTACTAATTTACAAAATCATCACACCGAAATAATCCGGACTTCATTACAATATTAATTATCAAACAAAACCACGGAATAACATTTTCATTGCTAATCAAAATAATAAGGTAATAACACTATTTCAATGGATACAAAACTAATTATGTCATGACCACGGTTCGTAAAAGCCTGATTTTGCAAATATCGAGTTAATTTATTCGAAATGTCTCTAACAGCATAATTGTTACTATCATGACATTAAATGGATTTTTGGACTTAATACAGCGTTATGAGGTGCTCGTGGCTAAGTGATAACAGCTCGATTGATGATAAGCTACGCTTGCCACGGTCGGTTCGTTGATGGTTATATTAACAACCATCCATTACATATAGAGACCCCTCCGTGCCTCAAACAGCACGTCAAACCATTGGTCGCAGCTGTCACCCGTAGATCTTTGCAAGTTGTCACGGGTAGTCAGAAGCCCGAGGGTCAAACAACCAGTATTACCAAGGGGTATCATTAACTGGGTTGTGAAGGTCAGAGAGGCAGTCGCTCCATGTAGAATTCTGGTTAAGACTGGTTAGACTGGAAGCTGGTCTTAACATAGTTGCGAAGGCTAAGCAGATAGATTGACAAATATAAAACACTTGGTACCTACTTCACAACTTAACAGCAACTTTCCAGACCTTGAATTCATTGTTTGAAGTTAATATTTCGACAAACAAATGCTACGGCGTAGCACATGCCTACGCAGCTCGTAGCGGGAAATTAAATTAGCTGCGGACAATTATGCACTTCTGCGCGTAATATGGGACACTACATTTTATTTATTAAAACCACTGCATTCATTTATTTTGCTGCAAACATAAAATATATTGTATTTTCACATTATTTACCTTAGTTTTAGTTACATTACAAAATTGGCTATAACAATTCTGAAATGGCTATTATAACTTAAGTGGCAGTGGGCAGGGCAAATTCCTCGCAGAATAGATGAATAGATGGCCGATGGGGCTGAAAGGTTCTGGAGTGACGATCGCGTTCCGGAAGACGTAGCGTTGGAAGGCCTCCCACAAGGTGGACTGACGACCTTCTGAAGGCCGCAGGAACCCTAAAAATCTTTGAGTGAGTCAACTTGCTAAAAATGTTAACACAGAGCAAATTGGTTTTAGACTTGTTCAATAAAATTATTCATAGGGCATAAAAAAATGTGGAAAACGGAGAAGGAGGCCATTGCCCATCAGTGGGATCTCACAGATTGAACAAATAAATAGATATAAAAGACTTCGTGTCATATTTGTGTGACATAAAACTTTACTAGTATGACCAAATCCCTTCCTACCACAGAATGACAGCCCACATTATGTACCGATATATAATATGACAAAATAATGATGAACCGTCTTCCTCGTCTCCAGAATATAAATCATCTATTTACTTTCCTTACGTCATAACATCGAGATAACGACAGCTACTAAGCACATTACGTTTAAAATATTAATGTTTGCGTGACGTCATCGCGATGACAGCGCCCTCTGGCTTTATTACTGCCGTAATAATTTATAAAGCTTTTTATAGATGTGGTCGACACGCCCTGACATTGCATGGATGAGTTGTTAGTTAGTATAGTTATTTGAATAATGAAAGGTATTTCATATAGTTTACTGATTGAAGTTGATTTCTTTATTGTAAAGAATAAACTTACCTGTCGGCTTCCGGTCTGACTTCCAGGTTGTCTTTAAAAGCGATAATACCGCCCATTGTGTCACCTTTTGTAAAATTTTTATATTTATTTCTGTAATTTGTATGGTGTACAGTCACGAGCACCAATATGTCAACACTTAGCAACTTTCAATTGCAATTTTTTCGTGAAATTACGAAAGCAACGGTAAAATAGGACACATAACAACAACCTATGGGTTCGCAAATGCTATGTTCGTAACAGCATAAAATTTCATTAAAAAAAAGGAGTAAATCGCTTTTGAATAAAGCCGAGTGTATAAATACTTTTGCTCGTGACTGTACATAATAAAGAGTATTCTATTCTATTTTATATTCTATCCAGGTAGGCTGAAAGCCGACCCCAACAAGCTGAGTACCAGTATTGTACATGGAGCGATTGCCTATCTGACCTCCACAACCCAGCTATTGGGTAACGAGATACTCGCTGATAAGACTACTTGTTCTACTATAAAAAAAAATTGCATGCCTCACGGTAGAATGTACTGGATCCTTCTCTTACTTAACACCATACTTTTGTACCTACATTCATAGCAAATAAATTATTTCATTTCATTTCCAACTTTTGGGCTTCCGGCTAGGTACCCGTAACGACGGTCAACGTTCCACTACTGACAGCTGGAAGCTGGAGTCGGCTAAAACGTTATTCAACTTTAAAGGAAAAATAACACAAATTATAAAATAGTTTCGTATAAAATTAAGGTGGACCGACGACCTTGTGAAGGCCGCAGGGACCCGTTGGATGCGAGAAGCACAAAACCGGTCGAAGTGGAGGTGCTTGGGGAGGCCTACGTCCAGCAGTGGACGTCGTTTGGCTGAAATGATGATTATAATAAAAATAATAATTCATTTATTTTTCAGACAAAGTCATTACACATTATATTAAATTAAAACATAAAATTACACACACACACACACACATAAATACTAAAATACTGAACATTTAAATTAAATTTAATATAAAATACATACACAAGTCAATATGTCATTCAAAACAAAACAATTATAAAATACATACAAATGTCATTCAAATAAATAAAATTAAAATTAAATTAAAAAATTAAAAAACCCCCGACTACGTGAAACCCTATAAAAAGGAAAAATATTCAATCATTCGAGGGGAGGCGCTACTATTATTATTATTACATGTGAAATTAAATTTAATCAGACATATTATGAAATATAATTAAAAGAATAAAAATGAAATAAACATTACAAGTCATTAATTAAAACAATAAAAATATTATAAATTACAATTTTACAATAAAAATAAAAAAGATAATAATAAAATTAAGATTTAGTATCTCCCTTCGGCTAATTACAATAAAACGTGATTTGAAATCCATTTACCAATAGATCAAGGCCGTCATAGTCTTCGACGGTTCAGATAGTATTATTCCGAATAAAGAATGATGGTATGGCTAGAAAAGGGGTAACGACCGAGATGATGACTAATGGAGAAGTAAGGAAGAAAAAGACAAGTTGCGTCGAACCCAAATAAATTGGGATGAAGGCAAGAGAATGGTGATAATTCTTTCACCGTTCATTGTGGCAGTCGTTGCGAGGCCCATCTTCAAATATGTAATTTGACGTTGCTGAGCTTCTTAATTACAGTTTGTTGAAGAAAAAGTCGCTGTCTTTGGTTTTTTTATGTTCGTTTTTTGCCACTGACTTCCGAAATTAAAGTTATTTTTCAGTTTGTAGTGTTTTTTTGGAAGTAGGTTGTTTCTTTTTTTTTTTGTAAAAAAGTTGATATTTTTCACTCTTTAACCGACTTCAAAAAAGGAGGAGGTTCTCAATTCGACTGTATTTTTTTTATGTTTGTTACCTCAGAACTCCATTATTTATAAGCCGATTTCCAAAATTATTTTTTAATTTGTAGGGATATATTTTCACTTTTATCCCATAGAAGTTTCATCAAAAACGGTTCAGTAGTTTGGTTTTTAAACCAAAATTACTGGTAAAAATTACAACATAAAAGTGAAAAATAAAACACGTTTTTTCAAAAAAAAAACAACCGACTGCCAAACCAACCTTCCACCTTTCATTTCGGAAGTGGTGGCAAACAACGAAAATGCGAACCCAACGACACCGACTTCCGAAATTAAAGTTGGAAGGTTGGTTTGGAAGTCGGTTGTTTTTTTTTGCAAAAAAGATTCTTGTTGTAATTTTTACCAATATTTTGGTTTAAAAACCAAACTACTGAATCAATTTTGATAAAATTTCTATGGGACTAATCTGAAAGTATATCCTTTCACATAAAAAAAGAATTTTGGAAATCGGCTCATAAATAACGGAGTGCTGAGGTAACAAACATAAATTTAAAAAAATACTCAACCGAGTTGGGAACCTCATCCTTTTTTAAAAGTCGGTTAAAAAGAAGCAAAAGAGTATTCCCAGAGTATAGACTCTAATGTCTATTCTCTTGAAATAATCTTTTATTTGCTATCAATGACACCTACGAAGATGCTTGGCCCATTCGCCTCCCCTTACCACGAACAAGCGTATACATATCTAAGATACGAGTACATAATATAATTTATAATCTAGCGGATTGCCTCGTTGGTCTAGTGCGCTACTCCAAAGCATGTGGTACTGGGTCCGATTCCCGGTTAAGGCAAAGTGTTTTTTGGTTTTTACATCTGGAATTTCGCAGTTCCAGAGTCTGTATACCCGGTTGATGACAATAGGCAACATTTATTATCTCTAATCCACATGGTGTTCATAATGAAGAGCATTCTATTCGATTGGTTCGTTCCCTATTACATCGGACGTGGGTTTACTAGGTACACGTCTGCCTACCCTTTGGAAAATATTGGCGCGATGTTATATTTTATGATTGAAGCACAACGATAGAGCAGGTGGCTAAGCCTATATTATACTCCGCTGGATACACATTTGCTCGTAAAATTTTCAACGAAACCGAGCTAGCCGAAGGCAACTGAAAATTAGTTTCATCTCAACAGGGATGCGGCAAAAGGCCTGAACACTCAATAAACCATTTTATGAACGTATTGCCTGAAAGTTATAGTGGAGTTGTGAAAATAGAGGCGCTTTTATTAGTAAGCTTCATATTAGAGGTTTTAGCTAAGGTTCTTTATGTTCTAATATTACCAGTATATGTATAACAGCATATATTGGAAAAGTGTGGTAAAATTCAAGGATGTGAACTTCAATACTCGACTCAAATGTATGGGACGGTTGATAGTTTTCTCTTGGTTATGATGTTGGTTCCATGGAGAAAGTTGTTCATTTTGATGGCCTGTGCCACACCCTTAAAGGACAATGCTCATGGATGCATGGAATCCCGTACCATGCTGCATCAAAGTCAAACTTTGTTTTTTATATCATATTAACTCCTACAAAAGTTCTTTTTGTAAGTAAAACCCGAGTGAAAACTAGGTATTTTATTTTGTTTGACATGCCATACACGAACGGCCATTATTGCTCTAAAAAAATGATAGTCGTTTAAATAAGAAATATATTCTATTTTATTCTAGTTATTTTTAATTAATGTAGAATCGGCAAAGTATAATTTTTCACATTGTTTTTGAAAGACGTGATCCTGACACTTTCAAAATTCAAGGTTATAATAATCATATTATTTGAAACGGAACGTCATGCAAAGGGAATACAACAATATCAACACTTTTTTACTTTAAATGAAATTCCCTGTTCAAAAATCAAGTTCCCGACGCATAATGTCGTAAAAAAATTATGAAAATAATTACTATAATATTTTTATCTTGATGCATGAGACTTTTGGTACGACTTTTGGTCATTGTTCTTTGTCCTTTCTGATATACGCTCTATATCATCATCATCATTTCAGCCGAAAAACGTCCACTGCTGGACATAGGCCTCCCCCCAGCACATCCACTTCGACCGGTTCTGTGCTTCTCGCATCCAACGGGTTCCTGCGGCCTTCACAAGGTCGGCGATCCATCTTGTGGGAGGCCTTCCAACGCTACGTCTTCTGGTACGCGGTCGCCACTCCAGAACCTTTCGGCCCCATCGGCCATCTGTTCTGCGAGCAATGTGCCCTGCCCACAGCCACTTAAGTTTTGCAATTCTTCGGGCTACGTCGGTTACCTTGCTTCTCCTGCGGATCTCTTCATTTTTGATTCGATCACGCTGGTTCACCATGCTGGTTTTCATTAATGGAATAGGCAGAAGGGTATAGTTTAACCAAATTTTGCTTGTTAAGTTCAATGTAACAGTGGCCGAGGCTAAAGCCAATAGGAAAGCCCGACCCGGGGCTTGAATTCAAGACCTTTCACTCGGTAGTAGCGCTTACAGCCACTGCACCAACGAAGTAGTCTAGCAACATAAAACGCATAGCGACAGCTCAGCAGTCACAGTTTAATTACATTGAAGGCGGATTATTTAAACCCTTGCAAATGAACAAATCACAAAGCAAAAAAAAAAAATTGGCGGCCATCTTCTTGTTTCTTTTAAATAACCGTTTATGAAACTGAATTTTAGATTATTGTAAACAAGTTTCTTTGACAAAATTAAAACTTGTTTCCGTAAAAATAACTCGGCTTTGATCGGAAAAACATCATTTTTATTAATTAACTTTAAAACCTTCCTAGTACCTAGGTTTGTTTACTAAAGAACTTTTAACGTATCTTGCTTGCAAATTTCTTAGCGAATTATGTTATACCTGGTACTACATGTCATGTGCCAACTCCCAAGCTATTACAAACTTTATGACGTTGAGGTTAAAGTTGAAATCGAGTTGTTAGTTTTGGGAATTTTGTTTTTCTTTGAGAGATCGATCTTGAGGCAAGCTGCGCCCAAACTTATGACGTTAGTCGACGTCTAGATGAGTAAATACGCTATGAATGATATATGACCATTAGATAAGCGTGAACGCAGAATATGAAAAGTTACGTTTTCTTTGGAAGTAAAGTTTTCGCGATATGGGAGGGAGGAATGTGTTCAGTATCTAAAGTGGTTCTGTGTTTAGGAAGTCAAATTTAAAAGCGTTTATTCAAAGTTCTCTTGTGTCTATATATTTGCGATTGTTTTCGTATAAGAGGTTTTTACTACTCATTAACATATTACCTGCCTACTGAACCTAGCACGAACGCAGGAAGTAAAATTAAGGTGTAATAGTGTTTGTCGCAAAAAAATTAACCAACATGATAAAGAATACTTGTATTTTCTATTCAAAAATCGTTAGAATTTACATTATATTTGTTACCTTCTCCGTTTTTACTTATTTTATTATTTATGTAGACACAGTAAAATATATAGGGATATGACATAATTAGAATTTGAGTACAAAGGTACTGCTTATTTCTTAAGAAATTTCTTCCAGCAGACTTTTCTGTTTGTTAGCAATTAATTACCAGTCCGTCTGCTAAGCGTGTTGATTATGGAATTTCTCTTTGATAATCAATTGATCTCAGATAGATTCCAAGAAAACAGAGAACAAAATAAGCAAGCTGAAGTGGCAATGCACCGGCCATTCTTGCCGTAGAACCGATGACCGTTGGGGTAGATGTGTTCTTGAGTGGAGACCGCGAATCGGCAAACGTAAGGTAGGACGCCCTCAGACTAGGTGGAGAGACGATCTTCGCAGGGCGGCTGGTAGCAGCTGTATGGGAGTTACCGAGAATCGAGCTGAATGGCGTGCAACTGGTGAGGCCTATGTGCAGCTGTGGACTGCTGTAGGCTGATGATGATGATAAATTAATCGCAGTTTTATTTGAAGTTATGTGAACAATTACTAGCCGGAAAACATATCTCTCAATTACAAAAAAAAACAAACGAAATATGAACGTAAAGAGAGGTGTTACGTTTTATATTACTATATCTGGAAAGCTTAACCTTGAATATTCCTTAATTGCTTCCTTAATTAGATTCCAGGAAACACAAGTCAAATAAAATTAATTCAAGCACGTTTATTCATCTAACTAAGGGACAAAATAAATGCCCTATGATTATTTTGCTTATTTTTTCACATGTACATATGTATTATTATTTTAAATGTTAGCTTATATAATGTTTATACCTGTAAAAATAAATATATAAACTAAGGGCTGATTTTTCAATCATCTGATAACTTCATTCGAGGTATAACTTTGAAATTTTGACAGTTATTTCATACAAAAACTGTCAAACGTCACTTTCATTCCTCGAATAAAATTCATCTGGCGGTGGGAAAATCAGCCCTTAAAATAATGAAAATATAAGATTACTCAAAATTAAGGGATGAATTAAATAGATTAATGGATGAAGGAGTAAAGGTTGATACCTTCGCAAAACTTTGAGCAAACCCTTTTAAATTAATTATTAATTAGTAAACGGAAGACTTATTAACGAACTAAGTTAGATTTTGAACAAATTCTAATTTAAAAGAATTTCTTACATAGTCACAGGAATTTGCTATTTATTGTTGAGATCTTAAATTGTTTGGTTTTTAAAACTGTATAGGTATTTTGTAATAAAGACCGAAAGTCTGACAACCAGTCTTACCAAGGGGTATCGTATTACCCTAACTGGGTTGTGGAGGTCAGAGAGGCAGTCGCTCCATGTAAAACACTGATATTCAGCTGCATCTGATTAGACTGGAAGCCGACCCCAACATAGTTAGCCAAGGCTAGGCAGATGATGATAAAGTATTTTGGTAATATAGCAAATTGTTAAAATTACGCCTGTAATCCCCGCAGGGTTAAGCAGATGTGTATTTTTATTAATAATAATAATAAGAAATTTATTTCAGACGAAGTCCATATACTGTTAGTAACACAAAAAACCTGAAAAAACTATTGTTAGCACATACAAAAACAAATCCACAGAAAAAATAAAAAAATCAACATCACAAAGTGGCACCGCCTAGGAGTGCCAGTTTATGGCAAACCCTGGATGCAACCACCTACAGTGTGTAGTCGCATCCAGTGCCTCCACATCGGCGAGTCCCAGCGGCCCACAAACACGCTCAGAAGGCTGTTCGAGCTGGCCCGCATGCGCCTCATAAGAGAAGCACAACGCTTCCGCATGTTGGCATGAAAACCATCCACGCTTTTCACCGCAAACATGCTGAAGCGCTGCAGTGGCGCGGCAGTCCGAACAGCACCTTGAACGCGTTATTATACTGTACTCGCAAAGCACTTATACACTCGCGAGCAATGAAAAAGTTCCAGTGACATAGCACCAAATTACTCCTAAACGGGAAAGGCCAGCTTAATGACGCCGTTTGCAATATTGAAGTAGGTACATTTAACAGCGCATCTGAATATTACCAACTAAAAACGTAAATATTGTGTTCAAATTTTAAATTATATTATATTTTGTGGGTGGAACTTTTTCATTGCTCGGCAGTGTAGTACACCCATATTTTGCCAGTTATGTTTAAGTTTCATGTAATTGGGGACGAGCCTATTGTCTCAAAAAATAAAGTATTAAAAATCCCACACTCCCAACATCACTCCCCAGAGGTCGGGTGCGTTTCTAAGGTTTCCCACCGAAAGCAAAAAACAAAAAAACCGGGCAAGTGCGAGTCGGACTCGCGAAGGGTTCCGTACCATTATCTATAAAAATCACGTCTGTTGTATGGGAGCCCCCCTTAAATACGTATTTTATTTTGTTTTTAGTATTTGTTGATAACAACAAATACTAAAAACAAAATAAAATAAACGAAGAAGAAACTAAAAGAAACTCCTCGTCTACTAGAAGTAAACTAATGTTTTATCTTCTGTCCTTTTCTTAATGAAATAGAAAGAAAAAGATGCACAGAACTTAAATTTAGTTTAGTTTGTGAACAAAGAAAGGAATCAGGGCCTGTCATGTATTTAATCAAACCTTTAATAATTCTCATTTTGCGCTCCTAAAAATCTTATTGAACACTCTAATATAATGATTGCTCCTCTTTTTGTGTACCTCAAATAATGTCTGCTTAGGGGTCCTAAAAATACTAAATAACCAAATAACTTCGACTAACTTGAACGTTTTATTAATTTATAAAAGTGTCCATCATTAGAAGCTCAATAAGTTTATAGACAATCAGTTAAAACTTTCCCTAAAATAATAACAGACTTATAATATTGTTACAGTAACTCTTTAACTCCCACGAAAATAATCCTCAACGCTAATTTTCTGAATGTCATCAACAATGTTAACTACACCAAAACTTTTACAAAAGCCCAGAGGTTCACGAAAACAATTCCTTTGCCGACAAACAAAAAAATAACAGTAACATTTTTAAATGAATATCATAATTCAGTTTTGGGGACTTCAAAACGCTCCGCCAACGGGGTTGTTTACGAAAAGTTAAATTAACGTTAAGCCAACAGTTTTACATCAAAGTGTGGTCGTTCCGTACGAGTATATATTTTTTGTATTAACAGTTAGAAGATTTTATCTTACATACAACCGCTTTGTTGTGTGGTGTTATATCTTTTTCATTACACTTTAATGCTAAATGAGTAGAAGCAATTTGGAAGAACCACTTTATACGAGGCAATTAAGGAATTAATTTTTTTTTTTCATAGAAAAGTGCTATACCTACGCGGTCAAAATGTATGGAACAGCAATATTTTTTTTTAATAACCGACGAAAAATTTCGACGCTATGGGGTCTAAACGCATGTGCTGAATCCATGGTTTCAGTTTGCGCGTCGATGTCTCTGCCACTCTGTATACTATGTCCACTAGGCTAACCATTTTTTGACAGATCGAACTAGTCAATAATTATATTTTTTTTTGTCAAAACTGATACACGTACGGTATTATAATGTCTGTAAGAAGTCATAAATAAGATAATTCAATAAGTTTAGGCGGTTTATATATTTATTTTATTACGCATTTTAAAGTTAACTTTTACGCAATCTGGAATAGTTATGTTCTAAGGCAGCTGTCAAAAAACGGTTAACCTAGTGGACAGAATGTAGTACAGCATAACATTAGGCTTGTTTACCCCGAAAGAAAGGCAGCAGTTATGTTTCAGTCCAGTGTAAAGGGAGGCCAGCCTTTTTTTACAAATTAATGCCTTAATCTTACAACTTCCTATTAATATATATTATAAACGTGAAAGTTTGTATGGATGGATGGATGTTTGTTACTCTTTCACGCAAAAACTACTAACCGGATTTGAATGAAATTTGGCACACAGATGGTTTATAACCAGGATTAAAACATAGGATACTTTTTATCCCGATATTCCCACGGGATCGAAACTTATGCGGGTGAAACCGCGGGCTGCAGCTAGTGATCTATATGTCTCTTTCATCATTTCCGTCCACAAAATAAATAATTGATCTCATTGTTAACCTTAGTATGTAGTGTTATTATACCTTTTGAAAATCATACGGTTACAGTATTTAAGAATAATATTATACTTTAGCCTCGTCCGAAGAGATTAGCATAACATTAACGTGTACACAGTAGCACATATAATGTCGCTTCTTATGCACTTTAGTTTAAACCTGTTTAAGATTTATTCTCCGTGACAATTTTCCGTCAACGTAAATAATAATATATCATATAATTATTATATAACTTCACTTACAGGTAAGTTCGTTTAATCACCAATTATAGATATAGAAATATTATCTATTCTATACTTATAATAAATCTGTAGAAGTGAAAATTCTGTACATTGAAAATATCAAAAAAATAAATGGCAGGGGGTGTTACTAGACCGACACCGAACCCAAAAATGTGATTTAAAAAATTTTTGTCTGTCTGTCTGTCTGTTTGTTCAGGCATCACGCAAAAACTACCGGTTCGATTACGTTGAAACTTGGTATAATTATTCTTTAATATCCTGGGCACCACACTGGGTACTTTTTATCCCGGAAAAGTATATACAATAAAAAACAAACTTAATTTTGCGGTTCGATCCCTAGACCCGATTACTGCACCAACCGCAAATAATAAGTTTGTCGTAGGTTAAGTCACCCGCAATGGAGTTCATTTTTATTCCTTTTAGTTTTTAGAGTTATTTAGGTTTATTTTTATATAAGTTGTAGGTATAGATTTTAATTTTAAAGTATAGGTAGTATATTTGATAGTGTACGTAGTGACCGTAGGTTATTTTATAATACTGTTGGGTAGGATTAGTCATTCGTATAGATATTAGTTTTTAGGGATTTCGCTTATTTATTGAGTTTAGATTAGTTATCATCAGAAATAGGTTTATTTAGGGTTTAATTTTCTGTTATTGAGTTTTTTTTTTTAATTAGGTAGGTACTTAGGTAAAGATATCATATAGGTACCCTCTTAATCACCACTAATGAGACACAATTGGTTTTCTATTGTAATTAGCCACAAAGGGCCCACGAGATAGATGGCATTCTGGGGAAGCACATAGGTACATTTTATCCTGTTAGCACGTTCCCGTGGGATAATTTCCGACATCCACGCGGGCGAAGCCGCGGGCAGAAGCTAGTCTGAAATAAAAGAGTTATTTACTATCGCCATAAAAATTAACAAAATAACAAGATCACCCAATCCTCTCAACAAAACCCACGATGATCTATTTCCCTCCCAACTTTCACTATCCACTCAGACAACATTCCCTCTCGGTGAACTTTGACGTATCACTGTCAACACTTCGGCGACAATTCCTCACCCTTAAAGAATTTCATTCATCAAAAGGTTGGTGATTGATGGCCCATGATGGCCCAGTGTCGTTTTACGGTCTGTAGTGGCGAAAGGCTTTATCGTGTGTGTGAATGAATGTGATGTGAAGTGTGTTGATGGGTGAACCCTTTTTTTTTTTTTTTTTTTTTTGAGGATGGGAAATCATCAAATGACTCCTCCCGCTCTGGGTGGAGCAGGAGGGAGTGTCAGACTCTTACTGACTAAAACCCACCCGTGTTCCTTCCTTAGCCCTTTATGTTCCAGGGCAGCGGTAACCCTTTCGGACAATCCCGCTACCCTGGCAGGCTACGGCCCTATGGGGCCCCGTCACTCATGCTGACATCTCTTTGAGGCGCGCGTGGAACACAACACGCCGTCCGGCACGGGCCTGGTCCTGATCGGACGGTGAGTTACCCATTACTCACCGCCCGCAGGCCCGCGCCTACGGTGGCCGGGAGTCGTCACGCGGCTCCCGACGCCCGGAGCGTCTCCCGCGGCGGCTGAGGCGTGAGGTGCGCAAGGCGCGTTCTCTCGCCCACCCCGCCACCTCCTTCGCTAGCATGACTGCTTCGCAGAAGGAGGTGACTGCCTCCCACTCCCTCTCGCCCCGGACCATGGCTTGAACCAGGGCCGGACGCGAGAGGTCGCCGCCGCTGCCGATCGCCTCTACGAGGGCACGGCGGTGCTCTGCCCAAGCAGGGCAGACCTCCACCGTGTGCTCCACCGTGTCCTCTGGGCGATCCTGACAGTGGTGACACCCGGGCGTCTCCTCCCGCCTGATTATGTGCAGGAACCTCCCGAAACATCCGTGTCCGGAGAGGACCTGCGTCAGGCGGTAGGTGAGAACGCCGTGACGTCTCTCTAGCCACTCCTCAAAGAGGGGTCTTACCGCCGCTATCGTGGCGTGCCCTGCGCTGGGTTGCGATAGTCGCTCCTTCCATGCCGCCATGAGATCGCGCCGGAGGTTCGTCCGCTCCGCCGCGGTTTGCCGCGGATGCGGAGTTTCCCCCCGGCGTAGTGCCTCCGCGCGCCAATCATACAGGCGCGCGAGCACTATCGCCTCCAGATCCCATGGCGGCAGTCCGGCAAGGAGGCTTGCTGCCTCGCCCGAGATCGTGCGGTAGCCCCGGATTAGCCTTATGGCTACCACCTTTTGGGGCGCGTTCAGGTAGTGTGCGGCTCGTAGCCGCAGTGAACGCGCCCATACCGGGGCCCCATATAGGGCCATGGACCGCACGACCCCCGCGTAAAGCCTCCGGCAGGAGGCGTTTGGCCCCCTCAGGTTGGGCAAGAGCCGCTTTAGGGCGGCCCCGGCCCGTTCCAGTTTGGGGGCCAAACGTCGGAAGTGCTCGACGAAGTTCCATCGGCTGTCGAGGACGAGACCCAGGTACCTCATCGTGGTCTCGACGCCGATGTGAACCCCTCCTACCACTAGTTGGGATCCTGGAGGTGGCCCGTACCGAGGCCCATGAAAGGACATGGCCTCGGACTTGTGCAATGCCACCTCGAGACCCAACCGCCGGATCCTTTCCACGACTATCGCAACCCCGCGTGTCATCGCGTCGGCCGCCGCCTGATGCGACCTCCCCTGCGCCAGGACCAGCGTGTCGTCAGCGTAGCAAACTACGCTGACGCCTTCAGGGAGGTCGGCCCGCAGCACCCAGTCGTAACCGATGTCCCACAGGAGCGGCCCCAGAACCGATCCCTGTGGGACACCGCACGACATCTCTCGCCGGTTCCAGTTCCCGTCGCGACCGGGGTAGATGACGGCTCTATCCGTCAGATACGCCCCGACTACTCGACGGAGGTAGGTCGGCACCCGGTGATACCGGAGTGCCTCCCCAATGCAGCTCCAGGGCAGGGTGTTGAACGCGTTGGCGATGTCGAGTGACACCGCCACGACCACCCCACCCCGTGACACCGCGTCCCCCGTCGTGAGGGCTCTCACGCGCATGATGGCGTCCACCGTAGAGCGCCCCTTGCGGAAGCCAAACTGGCAATCCGCAAGATCCGGCCCAGTCCCCACCAGGTGCCCGACGAGGCGGCCCGCAATTACTCTCTCGAAGAGCTTGCCGACCTCGTCGAGCAGCACTATGGGCCGGTATGCGGACGGAGAGTCCGCAGGGCGCCCTGGCTTCTGAATGAGGACCAGCTTCCCCGTCTTCCAACGGAGCGGAAACTGGCCTCTCTCCATGCATGCGCTTAAGAGCGCCTCCAGTCGAGGCCCGAGAGCCGTCGAGGCCAGGACCCAGGCTTTACCCGGCAAGCCGTCGGGTCCTGGGGCGGTGTTTTTGGCCTTCAGCCTGCCTACCGCCGCTCTCAGATCTACCCCGGTCA
The DNA here is from genome assembly GCA_951799955.1 of Apamea anceps. Lineage (NCBI taxonomy): Eukaryota > Metazoa > Arthropoda > Insecta > Lepidoptera > Noctuidae > Apamea > Apamea anceps. Next base: position 4,943,454 of record OX637505.1, on the reverse strand, counting down.
CTTCAGGGGTGTCGTCGTCGTCGTCCGCGTGGTCCGCTTCGGGCACCGCCAGTGGCGGAGCCATAGGCGGGGGAGTATGCTCCCCCCGCGAAGGGAACAGAGCGCTCACCACCTCCTCCACCAGCTGTGGGCGGAGACTCTGAGTCAGCGGGGGGGCCCAGGTGCGGAGTTTATTCCGCACCATTTTGTAAGGGCGCCCCCATGGATCTCTGTTCAGAGTCTCCAGCATCTCCTCGCGGGCCGCATCCTTGGCCCGCTGGACAGCCTCTCGGAGGGCGGTCTTCGCCGCTCTGTACCCCTCGTACAGCTCCGCCTCTGTGGCTTCCGCATCCGGAGGGCGGATGCGGAGCCTGCGGTGCCTGGTGTACCGGTGTCGCGCGTCAACGCACGCCTTGCGCAACGCCTCCACCTCCTGCGACCACCAGTACACCCGGCGTCGGGCGCATCCTGGCCGGACTCGGGGCATTGCCACGTCACATATCTCGGACATGGCCTCCCGGAACCACTCCGCCTCATCGTCGATATCAGCAGGCCTGTCCGGTGAAGACACCCAGGCCTGCACGATCGAGGCTTCCAGGAGGAGCTCCCGGTCCAGCTGCTTCAGCGCCCAACGCGGACCACTCGGGGCCTGTCGGACCAGCGCGCTAGAGGTCTGGGTGGAGACATCAAATCGGATATACCGATGGTCGGAGTAGGTCTCCACCTCCTCCATGACGCGCCAGTCAATGACACGCTGTGACAGAGCGGGGCTGGCGAACGTGATGTCCACTACCGACTCGCCCCGCATCCGCACACACGTAGGGACAGAACCCCGGTTCACGGCGACCAGGCCTGTTTCCAGAGCCCAGTCCTCCACCATCCTGCCCCGCACATCCGTGCAACGGGAACCCCAGGCCACATTCTTGGCGTTGAAGTCCCCGAGCACTAGCACGGAGAAAGGATGGCTTCTGGCGACGACGACACTCAACTCTGTTAAGGAGTTCTGGAACTCGGCGAGAGTTCGGCTCGGAGAGAAGTAGACTCCCGCTACCACAATCTCTCCGAACCGTGCTGCTACGCACCCCTGTCCCTTCGTGACACCTTCGAGGGACGGGGTACCGGCGGCAGCCGACGAAATTATGGCCACTGAGCCGTTAAGGTCCTCCACCCAGTTATCCCTGGGCGGGACAAAGTACGGCTCAGCGACCACGGCGATATTAATCGACCACTGCGCCATGCTCTGGAGCAACAGGTCCTGAGCGCAGGCGCAGTGGTTGATGTTCGCCTGAAGGAGGCGTAAAGGCGGAGCCATTACTCCTCCATTTCCGCCCCCTCCCGGGCCCCTTGTGAGGGACCCTCGGCAGCGGCGGCGGCGGCGGCGGCGGCAGTGGTGGCGGCGGCGGCGGCGGCGGCGGCGGCGGCGGCAGAGGCGGCGACGGTGGTGGTGGTGGCGACGGCGGCGGCGGAGGGCCTGCCCTTCCTCCTGGCTTCGGTGGGTGGGGCGCAGGACTTGCTGCCCGCCCGGTGATCGGCCGGCTTGCCGGCAGCCGCACATGCATAGCAGTGCGGCATGGCGTTGCAAGAGCCGGCCTTGTGACCGGGCTGACCACAGCGGAAGCAGAGACTGCTGCGGTCCACCCCCGAGGTGCATTTAGCCCCCACGTGGCTGCCCACATGGCAGCGGAAGCACCTCAGAGGTCTGGGCTCCAGCAGTTTCACCTGCGCGGAAACCCAGCCCACCAGGAGCCTTCGGCCCTCCCCGGCTAACTTTCGGGCCACCGACACGGGGCAGCTCACCGTGATGGCTTGCATCCCCGTGGAGTCAGGACGGAGAGTGCCCGCCCTCACCTGCTCGGTAGAGCACTCCCCAGTCCTAGCGATGGCGGCCACCACCTCTTCCACCGTCGCAGAGTCATCCAGACCCAGGATGCGCACGTCAGCGCACTTGGTGGGTCTGGTCACTCGGGCCTCGTCCGCATTTAAGGACGCTCTGAGCCTTTCGGCCAGAGCGTCAGCAGTCGGGCCGCTAGCCGCACCAGGGACCTCCAGCATCCGGGCCCCAGTCGCAGTGACCCTTAGCCGGATGCCCCCAGCAACGCCGAGCTCCTGCAGATTTACCGCCGCTTTCGCCTTGGAAAGCACGTCGCGGTAGGTCATGCCCTTCTTCTCCGCTTCCGGCTGTAGTGTGATCACTACAGCTGCGGTCTTCGGGGCACGAAGCCTAGCCGCAACGGCTCGCTCCTTGCGGCGCCTCCTCTGCGCCTTTTTTCTGGCCGCCTTGGCCGCCTTCTTCTTCTCCCCGACCACCTGCCACTCAGCGTTGGTCGTGGGAGATTTCTCTGGGGGAGGCGGAGGTTCTGGGGCCTTCGCCTCCCCAGCCGCCCTGCCCTTCTTCCTTTTCGCCGGTTTGGCCGGTTTTGCCGGCACGGCGGCTCCGCCAGCCAATGCCGGTTTCGCCGGCGCCGCGGTTCCTCCAGCCGACGCCTGGGCCCGGCCGGACGGCCCGGGTTTAGGGGCGGCAGCGGCTGCGTACGAGGCCGCCTTCGGCCCTGGGGCCGTCCTACCCGCTAAGGGCGGGCGCAGGACCATACCCTCCAGGGCGACGAACCGCGCCTGGAAGGCTGCCAGTTCCTGCCGAACCAGGTTCAGGACCTGGTTCTCCGCCGGCACGATCTGGCTTGCCGGCTGGCCTGCCGGCTGGCTGGCTGGCTGGCTGGCTGCTGGTGACACCTGCCCTTTGTCGGGGGCCTTCAGGCCGGCCAGGTCTGCCCGGAGCTTCCTGTTCTCCTCTTGGAGAAGCTCCGTGGCAGCCGTCAGGCGGGCGACCTCCGCCCGCAATTCGGCCACTTCGCCGGCCGAAGGACCGGTGCAATTGGCCGCCTCCGCCGCCGCCATAATGGCGGCCTTTGCCGAGGCTACGGCCCTGTTTTTGGAAGTCTGCAGCTTCTTCAGGGACACGTCCCGAATCGCTGCCTCCACGACCGCCGCAAACTTCCTCATGCGGTCCGCATCAGGGCCGCCAACCTCGCCCGCTTCGTCACCCGAGGGCTCCGTAGCGACCGCGCTACCGGTTCCCCCCTCCTTTGCCGGCTTCTCTGCAAGCTCTGCCACCTCCCGAGCAGTGAGCCCCCTCCCTACGCCTCGCTCTCGGACTCCCCCCCGCCTACTGGTGGGGATTTTCCGAGCCGAGGCCAGCTCTGCGTCAGAGGACGACCCCTGGCCGTCCAATGACCTTGGCCGCTTGCTTCGTGCCTTTCTTTTTGCAGCGGCCATCTCTTTGTCTCGGCAAGGGCTCCCTGAGCCTCCCGAGCTCGCTCCTCCAGATGCGACGTCGGACTCCGACCCCGCATCACTCTTCCGTGAGCCTCCTCGGCTCTTGTTGCCGTCTACGACGGCAAGCGGTGCGTCTGCGCCGCACAGGCGCTCCGGGCTAACCCGGAGCTCCTTTTCTTGCGACGCAAGACCTGGTTGACGAAGGCCAGCGGTGGTCTGCCGGCCTACGAAGCTATTGTTGCCCCCCCCAGATACAGTGGGGCTGCCTTCCGTAGAAGGGCGGGATTGACCCTCCTTGAGTAGGAGGGTACCCGCCTGAGGAATGTTTCCAATAGCAGACTTTTTCATGTTTTCCTTTTAAGGGTGAGGTCCCTTGGACGCGCTAATGACCGGATCCCCTCCGGCCATTCATCCCATCGGCACGCTAGACCTTGGGATTGGGGTGATTTTTTAGAGAGGTTGTCTACCTCGCGGCCCGGGCCTCAGTGGCTCGGACCCCCGGTCCTGAACCCAGGATTACGGGGTGGCCGGCGGCTGGCAGAACCAACCACCGCCCCGACGTCCCCACGCTGCCGCCGGATGCCGGACAGACGCAGCGCGGACATGGACTCCTCCACCACCCACACTCTAGTGGGTGCAGCGGCGCGAACCGCCCCCCCCCCAGTCTACGCCCACTCACCTTCCTCTGTAAGCAGAGGGGGAGTAGACGTATGTAGCCCGGTTCCCTTCACCGACCATCAAGGATGATCGGTGATTGGAACCATGACCCTTCCCCGTTTGTTGAAGATTAGCCGCCAGCCCCAAGTGTCCACCAAAACTTGGTGGGCACTTGGAGCCGACGTTGCCCAGGGTGCGCCACGAGGAGGCTCTTCAACATGCACCCCATGGGTGAACCCTTCGGTTTGAAGTATGAATAAGTGACTTTCTGATGCCAAAGTTTATGAAATATTCGATGACGTCACTGCTTTGCGGTGAAGGAAAATATCGTGACGACATTTATACTTGCATCGTTGGTCTAGTGGTCGCAAGCACTACTTATCATGAGGTCCTGGTTGGAGTGTTATTGGGTTTTTCATCTGGAACTTCTCAGGAGCATTAGGTTCGCCCCCTATTACACGGGACTTAGACATAACTGGTGAAATGTGGGTGCACTATAGCTGCAGCTCTGCCTTCCTTTTCCCTTCGGGTAATACTGGCGTCATGTTATGTTATGTTACTTACTTACCTTCTCATATGACAGCCACACAACATCATAATCGATTAACTTACAGAGGTTCAAGGCTAAATAGAATACCTAAATGTTAACAGACTTTCAGTCATAAAGATAAATGGTATGGCCGGATGCGGTAACAGCTTCTTTAGAATATTGCATAGAAAGGTTGCGTACCGATACGCATGAAAAAAAAATAAACGTACTTATTATAATACAAGATGGCTACGAATTTAGTACAATTAGACTAGGATTTTTTTGCATTCTATTTGTGCGAGACGAGATAATAAAGGGGAAAATATATTGGGTTAGATTTAACATTTGGGAAAGGTAGTACCTATACAGGGTGACTTGTAATTTGACGTATTTCTTCTAGGATGTGATAGAGCGCAGAAGTTTAAAAACATGCGAACTAATTGATAAGTGATCAGTGATTTGCTCATTTACTGCGAGTAATAACTAACCACCATACTGGTGACATAAAGTGAAAAATATTGTTTGATGGTTAGAAGGTTCAGGAATAACGTTTATAGGTACCTGTTAATTAAATCGATTATCACAAAAAAAAATAGTAGGTATTTCAACAATTTGCAAATTCGACCTTTGCCAGCATTATCGACTGTTTCATCGGCATAAATGTTTTTTAATTATTTGTACCTCGTTAGATAGCTGATTAAATGAAAAGGTCTACCCGTAATGTCGCTGCGTGTAGTCACAGCAACAAGACGCAGAGTTGTAGTTTGCATTTGCGTCTTGTCGCCGCGACTCGAAAACTCGATGTTTTGTCATGTCGTCGTAAATACCGTGCGGGGAGGTCGCTAGTTTATTAATAGAGCTTCATGACCTTCATACATGCATTGAACGCAAACAGTTAAAAAAGTCTTTGGCAACAGACTGCGTTGACTCGTTGGATTCTTTACTTGCAGAAGAAGAAAAAGACAATGAAATATCTATCATAATTCTAACTTTATGCTGTTTTAATAATTAAAAAAGCCAGTTTGTTCCGTTCACCTATGTAGTTATTCCAGGATAAAAATAATAATACTAATACTTATAAAAATATACTTTGCATAAGTCATGTTATTTATTTCATAAAAAATACATTGTGTTGAAAATATTACAGACATGATAAATAAAATAATAATAATAATTTAAAAAAAAAACATTAAGTACGTACAATTCATTAGGCATTCCAAATGCAAAAATATCAATAATAAATAATTATAAATGTCAATAATTCAGTAACAGAAAATTAAATAATCACCAACAATGCATTTCAATTTAAAATTCATTATAAAATATCATAATATATAAACATAAATAATAATTCACAAATCATTTAATTGTGGCTGTTGTTTGTCATCTATGAACTCATCGTTACTGTAAAAGCCCTTCCTCAATAAATTTGTTTTTAAATAAGTTTACACCAAAAAAAAATTTAATTAGTAGGAAAAAAACGTTCCGAATGAAAATAATAACAGTAACAACAGATCAAGAAATAAATTAGCTATGCTCAGTAAATCTCTTGGTTGAGCAACTTAACTGCTAAATCTTCCACTTTCAGATAACGCTAATCCGTGGTTTTAAACTCTTAAATCCGCACCAATGCACAATGGCTAGAAATCAAGATAAATAGAAATCTCTTAAACACTTTCAAGTTTTTGTAACTTTTCTTCAAGCAATAGATTTTTATTTTACCTTTCTAAGAGCTATTTAGGCTTTTCAGAAAAATATTACATAATATTATGTAATATTTTGCTGAACGGCCTAAATAGCCTATGGTTGCTTATGTTCAGGTACGCAATGTTGTAGGTAAGGATGATTTTCTTTTTTCCTTTAGATATAAAATGTTCAAAATATGATGATTAATTTTAGCCTGAATATTTATACGATATAGAGGATGAAGAGATTTTTTTTTTTTTTGAGGATGGGAAATCATCACTCCCATCAATCCCACTCTGGGTGGAGCGGAAGGGAGTGTCAGACTCTTACTAACTAAAACCCACCCGTGCTCCTTCCTTAGCCCTTTATGTTCCAGGGCAGCGGTAACCCTTTCGGACGATCCCGCTACCCTGGCAGGCTTCGGCCCTATCGGGCCCCGTCACTTGTGCTGACATCTCTAGGATGAAGAGATTGCTGGGAATACCTGGATGAGACTCGCACGGACCTGGAAAGCTTGGCACAAAAGGCAAGGAAGCGTATACTCAGCAGTGGCTGAAATAAGGCTACCAATGATGATGATGATGAGAGGAGGAAGCTGGATGTGGTTTTAATCAATCAATATACTTTATGAGGACTATAAACTTTTGTTGATATATTATTAACGGAAACGGGATTGATAAGTGGGCATTAAATGAAGCTCTAGTAGTTATACAGGGTGGCAGGGACATCGACGCGCAAACTGTAACCATGGATTCAACACATGAGTTTAGACCTCATAGCGCCGAAATTTTTCGTCGGTTATCAAAAAAAACAAAACTTCTGTTTCATAGAAAAGTGCAATACCTACGCGGTCAAAATGTATGGAACAGCAGTATTTTTTTTTAATAACAGACGAAAAATTTGGACGCTATGGGGTCTAAACTCATGTGCTGAATCCATGGTTACAGTTTGCGCGTCAATGTCCCTGCCACCCTGTATAGAAACACCAGCTTTTGCCCACGACTTAGCCCGCGTGGAGCTCGAAAATTATCTCACGGGAACGTACTACTGGGATAAAAAGTATCTTATGTCCTAACCGATGTCACTGTCTACCTGTGTACTAAATCAAAATCGGTTCAGCCGCTAAAACGTGAAAAGTTAACAGACATCAGACAGAGTTACTTTCACATTTTAATATTAGTATGAAAGTTTTAGCTGTCAGCACAACTTTGTTTGAAACACAAAATAGAAATATAACAGCGAAAATACGATATAAGATATGTTATTTGTATGTATGTCAGTATATTCTCATAATATTTTTTTAGTTTTATTAAGTGAATTGTTTATGATTTCCTATCGCAGGTATGCTGGAAGAGATTTCTTATGAAATACCTAAACATCACCTTTGTACCTATTTTTCTGTTCCTTTTTTTTTCTTATCTGTTTATATATGTGTGTACATAAATGGTAAAATAAATAAATAAATACCTAGGCAGCAACTTCTCTTTCCCAAATTACAACAAAATTACGTTTCCAATTTCTAGAAATCCCTTGAAAAATAAAAATCTAAATTCCTTTTGGATAACGTTGGTACGTACATGAACGAAAATATCTAATTGACGTAGCTTTCAGACGTTTGAATACTGCCTTTAAAAAGATCTGAAAGGATTTTTTATTTGCAACCGACTCGATTGTGGGATACATTTATTTTTGTGATAAATATTCGATACAAAGGTTTTGTGTGAGTTTAATGGTGTGGTTATTGTTATGATATCTTTGTTAGGAATAAATAAAAAAATTAACAACACTACTGGTGAAATGGAAGAAGATGGCGGGACAAGCTGGACAAAACAAACGACCAGGGGTCCACTTTAGCCCCAGATCGACAGAGCTGGAAGTCATGGGGAGAAGCCCAGCAGTGGGATGATGCATGCTAACAGTAACAGTAACTGGTGAAATGTGGGTCTACGATGCATGCCTGCCTACCTCTACGGGGCAGGCGTGGTGTTATGTTATGTATGCCGAAAAATAAAGATTTTAAGGTCATATATAATGGTGTTTGGCCGGATCTTGGGAGTGGCCTATGTCCATTAACGTTTCGATATTATGATGAATGATGATACTCGTATTTAAGTACCATTACATATCTTGCTGACTGGTTTATCTTTTATAAAATAGATGCGCTAACTTCATATAGGTAGGTAGGTACTTACATAGTTTAAGGTTGGAAGTCGAATACGATAAGTCTTTTTGTATATTCAATTATCTTCATAGATACTTACTCATCCGCAAACAGTTGTTTTTAATCAATTCTGCAACCTCGCTTTTCTGAAACCACATACGATTGAGTACAACAACGGCAACTGTCTTCGAATATCTCAATTGTTATCACATGTACAGTATCGCTCGGAACTCCAGTGGCATGCTTAAGAGTGCACATTGTTATGAACTGTGCGAGCACGATACAGCCAGTGCGTGTGCGTGTATGAGTGTAATAACATTATATTTCTGTTGCATTTAGAATACACGTCATCGTGGCGACCTGTTCTTACATTGCTAAAATTCGTGCAAATGTAACATGTGCTGGTAGCTGTTTGGGCTAAGCAATGGATTCACAATCAATGAAAACGGAGTTCGAATCTTAATTTCAATGTGAGGCTGTTTTTTGTTTCTTTGAAACCATAATAATATTTGTATTTTAAGCAAGCAAGCTTTTTGACTAGATTTGAAGGTCTTTTCATCTTAAAATATGGTAGTGTTCCAGTCAAAATCTAAATAATCCCGTGCGAAACGTAATCGTTCTTGTTTATGTGTTTCTGTCAAGAAGGGCTTTTTAGCTGGTCTTCTATGATGCAAGCCTTCAGCGTGGAAGGCACGGCGAACAGTTTGCAATGAGGTGTCGAATAATACCGTAAAGTGTTTAATTGGTGTGAAACCATTTATTTCATACATGCTCACCATATGTAGTCGCTGCGCCTCGCTAATAAGCGACGGCCTTCCACTTCGCCGTCGACTAGCAAGGCTACCCTCTTCCTCATATCTCTTGATTCAACGACTTACAGTATTCCCCTTAAACAAAAAAAGTGATATTAGGCAGCTGTAATAAAATACTAAAGTGACTTAATTTTTATATAATATAATAATATTTATTTAATATAATATTAAAATATTAAAACTGCATATAAAAATCCAATAATAAACACTAATTAGTAATTATTTATCTTTTAGGCCTCATGATGGATTTAAAAACAATAAAAAAAAATAATCCATATATCCCCAAATAATCTTAGGTGAAATTTCAAATACAAGCTTAAGTTATAATTCATAAACATAATACTCACATTCAGGCCGGTTTCATCAGATATTTCTGTTCTATTAAGAGCAGTTTTATGCAGCGCAATAATAGTCGCCCTCGCCTCAATATTAATATTTGCATGCATTTTGAGAATATTACAATACCGAATACGAATACCTATCTATTAAATCACACGTCACTAACCAACAACTACAACCAAACGACAACGTTTATTCCGATCAAGTTAACTATTCATAAAACTCATGTCTACCTCACAGAAATCTGAATTCTTTATTTAGTTTTCTATGTTCTACTTTTCTAACTTTACGAAATGTGTGAACAAAGCGAACAAGATAAAGAATATTATATTTCTGTCTCATTACCAAACTTCCAATCGAGTAAAAACTTACAAAAAGTCGAAGTACTGCGTGAGATTCGAACACACGCCTCACTGATTCTCGCATCCGCGTTTAACGGCTAGGATATCTTGACTCATATTATAACTACACTAAACTTGTTGACGACAATGTGTTTGTTTTCTTGAAACTAGAAGGACGTAAGTCAAATTAAACGTCAAGCTATTGCTTTGTGAGATTGCCTATGGACTTTTGGTCGACACTGTACGTGTTCTTTCGTGGAATAAGCAGATTCATCTGTAACAAGAAATATATCCGATCCAATTATGGTCCATATACTTAACCATATTCAGAGAGGGGCTTGTGGCTAAGTAATAACAGCCGCACGGGTCGATCGATCAGGTTAAGCTACGCTTGCCGTGGTTGGTCCATGGATGGGTCTTCACATACCAAGACCCCTCGGCCTCGGAAAGCACGTTAAGCCGTTGGTCCCGGCTGTCATTCGTGGATATTTGACAGTCATTACGGGCCGTCAGAAGCCCAAAAGTCTGACAACCAGTCTTACCAAGGGGTATCGTATTACCCACTAACTGGGTTGTGGTAGTCAGATAGGTATCTACATCCGGTTAGACTGGAAGCCGACCAAAACATAGTTGGGAAAGGGCTAATACCTAACCATATTGAATAATTTACCGGTAAGTAACCTAAGGAGTAATAAAGATTACTTTTTCTCAGAATATATAACGCAAACTGTCTAAAACAAAATCACCCAAGGCCTGTAAAAATAACGGCTTTATCTTTTGGAAATATGTGTGGAAAAGTATAGACAAACTGCCAGACCATGACAAAAACTAACAGAGCAGAGAGAAAAATAAAAAATAATATAAATAAAATGACCCACATATTCTTCACATTCACAATAATTAAATTAATAACTTTACAAAGTAAGCAAATGTCACAGTATATGACTACTTTGAAAAGAAAGGCTGAAACAAACTCAGAGGTCACCGTTACAGTCTCTTTTAAAGTGCAGACATAATCTTGGTCAAATTATGTGAAGACCATATAGATTGATGTCTGAAATGGTCTTTTGAAGAAAGTACCACACAGGTCCTACTACTGTTTGTCTCTGCATCACCAAAAGCTTGACTGCTAGAACATTGTGTGCTCTAAATATTAAATACATAAGTAAATACTTCCACTTCACAGCAAGATGGTAGAAAAGGAAAACATTGTGTTTACACTGCGTCTCTTCGAGATAACGACACTCCTTACAGTAATGTGATAAGTCGTGAGGAATTTAATTTCGCCTCGCCTTATGGCATCCGCCATTATTGTGCCATTTACATAGCGATGCGGCTTGGGACAACTTGCAGAGCACCATAGAATGTTTTGGTTGCAAAAGAAGCTGGAAAAGAAAAAGTACCTGAATGTGCGCTTTTATAATTTAAAACGTAATGATAATATCGTTGACGTGGACGTACATGATGTGGTGAAGTTAAGGCGGGTCCAGACAGGTGAAGTTAAGTGTCCACCAGTGTGGGACGGGAATGGCCAGGTGTTCTCGGCCATTCCCGTAGCCCCCCAACCTGGGGGGCATGTGGGGCCCGCCATACCATCTTGGCGGGCATGCGCCGGGAGGGCTGTGGATGTAAAGGCTATGCCGGATTCCCATGGCCCTCCCATTACGGCGTTGCGGGAACACCGCTGAGTTTTAGTGGGTATACTGTCATTCCAACAAGGAGTCCCACATACCCCGTCTCGTCCCCCGGGAGGCGGGGATGCATAAAGCATTTCACAGCGACAAAAAAAAAAAAAAAGTTGAAGTTAAGTGTGTAATGTAAAGCATCGTGTAATGTATCGAGAATTCTAAAAGCAGAATTACGCACCACAAAGAAAGAAAATACATTTATTTGCGGCAAACATGACGCATAAAAAGAACACAAACACAAAAAAAAATAACAAGTTGGGGAAAACATGCGTCACATCCACGCAAAACGGCCATCGCTCAGCATAATGCTAACATCCTGTACGAGACCGAGCCCCAGTGCTGGTTTTTAGCGACATGGCGGCGTTGACGTGATGACGTCAACCAGTATAGTATACGATTAGATAATAACACAAACAAGCAACACAAGCATAACATGTACCTAACGCTCGGGTTGGTGCTCGCATTGATCCATCGGCTGTCGGTTTTAAGCGCGAACACAAAGGTTTTCGCAGTCGAATACATAAAGAATTCGCGTTGAGTTTGTATGCCATCCACACTATTCGCATTACATTACAAACGTCTGGACCCGGCATTAGAAATTATAAAAGTGAACATTAGTCACTAAAATCATTTTTATGGAAACTTCTTCCAAGTTGGTAATAGAAATATTATAATTCGCGATAGTTAGTTAATTTAAGTTAAATTATATTGATTAAAATGAGTAGAGCCTTAGGTCAAGGTTACCACATAATTCCAATGTCAACAATAGCATACGAATATTTATGTGAATCGGACGTGTTAAATAAGTTACCATTGATGCTATGGCTAAGATTGATTATCTTCAAAATGCCTGAACCGATTTTCATGAAACATAGCTAAGAACTACCTCAATCAATCTGGATTGATTAAGGCTGGCCTTCTAATTAAAAAAAACCGTATTGAAATCGGACTACCCTTTCTTAGCTACAATGGCACAGACAGATTACTACTACTATACATATACCTCTTCACCGTATCCGGGGACAGCGACCCAGATTACTTTTCATTCCTTCCGTGAGCTCTCAGATGACTTGCAAAACCAACTTTGGTCTGAATACATACATACAGAACGACATAACCGTTAAACTTATAACACCTCTCTTAAGACCGTTTACACCGTACGGCATTTCATACAAACTTAGAAGTCCTTGTTTTTTGAAATGCATGAACCGATTTTAATGAAACTTCATACGCATAAGCAGGATACATAGGTCTAAAAAGTTAGTAAGGAACCAACATTTTCGAAATGTCTTATTTAAAAAAAGATAATTGGAAATCTCTGTTTTTATGGAAAATTTAAAATCGGTCGAATTTAGCTGTAACACTATTTTTCGGAAAGGTTCTCAATATACTTTTTAGACTCATAGGTATATCCTGCTTATGCGTAGGAAGTTTCATTAAAATCGGTTCATGCATTTCTCATTACATAGTTGAATTTAATGTAGTCTAGAACAACAACAGCAGTTAAAACATCGCTGCAATCAAACCAACCAGCACTTTAATTGCGTAACACACTTTTAATCACAATATGAATCATTTTGAAGAATATCGCTTATCAATTGGCGCTGCTGTGGGTGCCACCCGCTCGCACCAACCTGCTGCAGCACGCGCCGCTGTCGCGCGTGCTGCTTACATTCAATACGATGTCACAACAGATTGACATCTTCAACTGCAGTGCGATTCTGTAAGCATCTCACCGTGAAAACTTAGGTGAAGTGAGCGTGGAGTGAGCTGTCATTCCAACTAATACTAGGGATTGACACTATTGACAGCTCACTCTAAGGTCACTTCACCTAACTTTTAACGGTGAGATTTTTACAGAATCGATCGGCTGTTCTCTGAGTGAATTCACACGGGCCGCATTTTGTGTAGTCACTCTTGGCTGTTCATAATAATTCTAAGTTAGTAATAATTTTATCTTTGTAAGCTATAACTACACTAATGTATTAGGTAAGCCTGTAATAATAATAAATAATAATAATATCACTGGACATTTCACACAGCGCCATCTAGTCTCAAGCTAAGCAACCTAATGCTTGTGTTATGGTCACAAGATGGCTGATAAACTACATATATACATTTTTTTTTGTAAATACATACATATTATAAATAGAAAAACACCCAGACTCGGGACAAATACATGTAGGTCATACAAATATTTGTTCCGTGCGGGAATCGAACCCGCGACACGCAGCGCAGCAGTCAATCGCTTAACCACTGCGCCAACCGTGCCGTCAAATGACCGTCGTGTAATGATAAATGTACGTGTTTTTAAAATAAATGAATATGTTGAAAAAATTCGTGTGCTGAATAACGTAAATAACGCAATGAATGTTGTTGAACTGACAAAATGAAAGCCATTACTACTGTCAGTGTGTTAAGTACGCTATTACCCCGTACAAATCAATCTATCATAATCTAAGAGCTCAATGAAGTTATTGACAGAACCGTTTATATTTATCACTAAAATAAAAATGTACTTTCAATTTGATAGCTGTGCTATCACGCTATATCGCGTGTTTAGGGGTAAACAAAAGTCTTGCTTGTTCCGTTTCTTTGGTCTATAAAATATAACGTAAAACGTAGATGCTACAAAAAATGATGAAAAAGCTTACTATTTGGTATCACGCTTGGTAACTGAAAAGGGCAATATAAAATTTTCAGACTTGGTTCCCCGAATCATATAAAGCATGTGTATGATGCATGGAATCTAGTCTAATTTACCTATAGAATTATAACAAGGTATGGCACTCGATGAAGGAAAACATCGTGAGAAAACCGGCATGTCCTAGAACCAAAAATTTGGAGACATGTGACATCTACCAACCCGCACTGGGCCCGCGTGGTGGATTATAGCCCAATTCCTCTCGAAGAGAGGAGCCCTGTGTCCCAGCAGCAACGCATTTTTCATTCTTCCAAAGTTTAATTTTTCTGAAAAGCAACCGTTTCAGAAGCATTTCGGAAGGCTGTATTAGAAATCTCAATGTTTTAATATGTCGCCACAACAGCGCATTATTGCACTCGTGCGAAGCAGGGTCGGGTTGCTAGTAAATGAGTAAGTTCAAAGTCTTCTTTGAACTTATCGATTATAACTTCTTTGATCACTTGATCGCTACTACTGTATATCTTATATCTATATTTGCCTCTCCTTTCCCGTTTTAATCCATCCAAAGGTTGTCTTTAAAAGAACGCTCTTAGCGATAACACCGCCCATTGTAAAATGTCTATATTATTTTATTTTATTTTTTTATTTTTATTGTATATGGTGTACATAAAGAGTATTCTATTCTATTCTGACAGATGACTACAGCTGTTTAGTTTTTTATTCTTCTAAGGGGTGATTTTTTAATCGACAGATAATTTTTATTCGTGGAATAAAATTGACGTCTGACAGTTTTTGTACGGAAGAACTAACAAAAAAAAAAAATACTCGGATAAAGTTATCTGGCATTGGAAAAATCAGCCCTAAAGGTAATAAAGAAAACAGCTGATAAGTACTTACACGGTTTTTGTCCCTTAGGCGATTGTAAATAATGTCGTAAAAAAGACCCGTTGTGACCCCAAAAGGAACAAAATCCCCAGTTCTGGACTTTATAACTATCGTGGGAAGATAACCACCTCATAACAATAATTCATTCGCATTTTTGTTTCCCTTAAAAGAATAAGCATGTGCCCGGTGTCGCGGGTTCAAAACGGGCAAGGCTCAATTTTTATTTATTTTTTATTTTATTACGGAGTCAATGAAATTGAAATACCAATACGTTGATAGGTACTTTCTATAACAACGATGACTGACTATAAAGTAACACATACTTAGTAGATTTATTGAGAGGGGCCCGTGGCTAAATAGGTTAAACTACGCTTGACGTAGTTGCTCTATGGATGGGTGACCATTATTACATACCAAGACTCCTCCGTGCCTCGGAAAGCAGGTTAAGCCGTTGGTCCCGGCTGTCATTCGCAGAACGACTCAGTGATCAACTGGGCGGCAATAAACTGGGCCACGTGGACCAGTTGTACATAATTAATTATGCCTACTATTTTTGTGGCCAACTGGGCCGAACGCGCTTTGATCTTGCGGACGTGATTTTATTATTTAATTTGCTGTGGTTAAGTGGGCCGACAATAAAAATTTAAGGCAGTTTGGTATAGTTACGAACACAAGTGTATCAAAATAAATTTGTCAAAAGGTAAATTGTGTTGGGACTTTGAGAGGAAAACAAAACATCATCAATCAATGTATATATTTCAAAAATCAACAAAATGTAGTTGTATAGACAAAGCTTAGCTTACAATAAAATGTTTTATATAACATGTAAATAATTTTTCTTATTAATCTAAGTTTTAAAATAAGGAATATAATTTTTAAAAAACAGTACTGCAATCACAAATTGACATATACACGATAAACATTCATATAACACAATACAAATAAAATTGGTTAATCCTAAAAATCACAGATCAGTTCAGTATAATTTTAATAGAACTACCTTAGCTTAATATAATTTAAGTCTCAATTCAAAAATTATGAGCATAACAGGATACAACATTGATTTTTTAATAAAAATATTTAAAATCACAGATCGGTTTTGTACAACAGTAATTATTAAAATCTTATAATTAATAAAAAAAAATCACAGTTTAAGTAATTTCCAATTTTAAAATAAAATCATAAAACAAGGCGCTCTATGCATAAATCAATATTAATGTCCCCTCTAATAAATTCCTCAATCGTCTGCGATATATGTTGGTCTATTTCTTGGGTTTCTGGAAGTTTTTTTCTAATACTAGTTCCGTTGGTATATAAAACTTCATAGTAATTGTTTTCCTTTTCAAGTATTGTTAAAAAATGCGCAATGTTTTTTGGTTTACTTGAAATTTTTTTATTTAAAATCGAATGCCAATTTTCAATCATATTTGTTGTTCGATGCAAATGATTACTACACCATTTGTCTGCAAAGAATGACTTATCATTCAACCACGTTTGCACAAAGTAATCGTTAAATAGCACGACATTTTTGTTTGTAGGACATTGTGCCATTATATATAGCCAAGCATTGTCTATAGCCTCTCTAGGCAAATGAGCCATAACAGTGCATCGTTTAACATGTTTTCTGGCTAATTTTGATTTTGTGATATTTAACTCATCGGCTTTTCGCCACAAGCTTTGCGCAAAATGAAAATAGCAGCCATTGATTTTAGTCTTAGGGAAAACATGTTTAATAGCAGACATAGCTGCTTGTTCAAAGTCAAGTATAAATAATTGGGGTGAAAATTGGGGAATTTGACTTTTTATTAATTTAAACATAGTTATGTACGTATTTTTGTTTTTGTTCGGCAGTAAGGCATAAATAATTGGTATAATATTATTGTATGTGTCATTACTACCTAAATCTACATGTAAACTTTATAATTGATTAAATGGTTTTAAACAAAATTTGAACGTCCCATCACATAAAATTGTTAAATTTGGATTAGTTAATATTTTTTTACAATCTCGATTAGCGAAAATTATAATTCTACTGGGTCCATTACTGTAATCAGCTAATAAAAAATGTTGATATCTTTCGGGCACAATTATTTCTTTGATAGAATTAAAACATATTTTTTGTACACCAAGTGATTTATTTCTTTTACGATGGAGCTTATGCTTAATATTTTCCAATGTAGGTATTTTTTTAATGAAATCAATGCCACTATCCACGAGTCCCGCAACAGTTTCCCGATAAGCTCTTGGAATTGAAATAGTATAATCAGACTTGATTTGTTCACAGCACTTGTTAAATTGTATTTCTAATTCGTTTGAAGCAAAATCCGGCTCGCAGTCATGTTTGTCATCCCGTGTAATGGTATTATTATTGGCAATAATTAATTTAGCTTTACATTTTTTTCTTTTAGTGCAATTCCAAACACAGGAACCATCTTTATTTCGCCTTTTCTCATGGTATCTATGGCCTGCACGAAGAAGCACTCGTTTGCCTCGTTGCGATGTTACTATTTGCCACTGGATACAATTTTGTGAATTTGATGGCCCTGGTTCACCTGTAAATATTTTCATGGCATCTATATATATATGCATCAGCGGCGGCAGCCTAATTACACATTACGCTACTAATATGAACCCATTTCTAATAAAAGCCTTTGAGTTTTGCTGGATGATTAAAATAATTCTAGTAATTTGAAATCTAAATTGCTAGTAATCTTAAAATATGTGCATACTATAGCGCATACTATGTGCAACAAAACTTTTATATTAAAAGTAATGTTAAGCAAAGCAGAAGTATATTCTTCATCAAAAAGGTCGTATTGTAGAGTATTGCACAAATCAAAAATATGTTATCGCAATTATTGTATAAATCTAGTTATCCAAAAAAAAGAAACAGTAAATTTAGAGTAATCAATTAAGCGCTATAAGTTAAGCATATATTTTTAAGGTTTAAGAACAACTTTATTTCTCATAAAGAATACATAAATTCACTTACTGAGAAACAATTTAGAAACTAAAATTAACAATTGGAGTGCACAGAGGTACTTATATTAGCACGAACAAAAATATAAAAATAAAAACGAAAATGTGGGTAAACCGATAACAAACTCAAACGTAAGTTTTTAACCAAGCATAACACATAAGCACAAATAATGTAAAATATACTTGGATAGTAAAACTGTGAAATTACTAAAATTATAACCGTAAAACATTCTTAGTAATTCTTAAAAATGTAATGACAATGTAATAACGACGCCACAAAATGGCGGCCGCCAATAAGAGCAGATATAGCTTCTTATTGAAATTTCTTTAACGTAATGAATGAAGTTTGTGATATTTTTTTATGCTAAGAATATGTAATTATATAAATCTTACCTCCACTATGTTCCATTATTTACACTCTCCACGTTGAATAGCATCAATGATATATAAAATTATCAAAAACACATTCACGCCACAGGAACATGAACCAGACTGCCGGCAAAGGGCAGCGCAGGCGCGCGCGTCCCATGATACAATAGTAGAAAGAGACAAATATATCGGGACCTTGTTGCCGTCTTACTTCTTTCATTGTAATCTGAGAGTCTTGTAGTAGCTTTGTTTATTTTCAAAGAAAGCGCACTCTACTTTCGTAACGGCTGTAGATACTGTATTTAAGTAAAAACAAAATGGTACCTACAAGGTAAATATTTATTCTATTTGAAATTACTGAAACAATCTGTATCTGACTGTACTGTATACTTTCGGCCCACTTAACCACAGCAAATTAAATAATAAAATCACGTCCGCAAGATCAAAGCGCGTTCGGCCCAGTTGGCCACAAAAATAGTAGGCATAATTAATTATGTACAACTGGTCCACGTGGCCCAGTTTATTGCCGCCCAGTTGATCACTGAGTCCGCAGAACCAAAGGGTATCTATCGTATTACCCAGTAACTGGGTTGTGGAGGTCAGATAGGCAGTCGCTCCATGTAACATATTGGTATTCAGCACGGGGTTAGACTGGAAGCCGACCCTAACATAGTTGGAAAAGGCTAGGCAGATGACGATGACTTAGTAGATTTATTGAAGTTTTCAATAGGCCTTAAGTTCTTAACAATAAGATACATTGTAATTAACATTAATTTATACATACAACGTGGCAATGCTACCAGCCTTTTGGGCACTTTTCTTATTGACAGCGATGCTTACGAATTTTTTTATGCCCTTTGATTATTTGTTTTTATTATCTTGTTACCATAACACAAGCATTAGGTTGCTTAGCTTGGGACTAGATGGCGCTGTGTGAAATGTCCAGGGATATTATTATTATTATTTCCCTTCCTTTTTATATACTTGTATAATGTACATATTATTAACACTGTTAGCTTTTTAAATTTTGTAAATAATAACGAAATATAATATCGTAATAAAATAATATCGTAATAAAAACAAAATGTTTAGATTAATTTATGGAAATAAGATACCTATCCAAAATTCAAATACCTTCAGTAAATAACACATTAAAAATATTGATGGAATCCTTTTGAAAGTTTAATCAATATGTAAACTTGAATTATTCAAGCCAGGCAGCGGTTATTAAATTGGAAACTTAATAAACAAGCTTGTGTTTGTTGTTTATTTGTATTTTCTCTTTAATATATTTTGCTATAAAATACAGTTCGAGAAACTCTAGAGTGTGTTTGATTGGTATGTGAGAATGGAATATGAAAGAAGAATCCAACTCGAATAAGAAGAGATACTAATTACAAGACTAGTATTTATTTTAAAGAGACTTGTTTAATTTGAAAGTATAATACTTAGAGAATAGAATACCATGTAGTCACAGGAGGTACTGCAGCAGCCTGCAGCCGGCGAGCATAAGCATAGTACAATCAGCATATTATAGTGTACCCACGGCTGGGATACAGGCTTCCTCTCTGTGAGAAGGAGTGGGCTGTACACCACCACGCGGGCCCTGTCCGGGTTTGTAAATGTCATATGTCTTCTAATTATTAGTTCTAGGACATGCTGGTTTCCTCACGAGTCAGCTGGCGAGCGCTATATCCAAATTGGTTGCAGTTACATGGGCATTTAGTATTTTCATTACCCGAAGATATAAATTATTTGAGGTTCGCAAAAAGAGGCGCAATCATTATAATATTGCAGTGTTCAGTAATCTTTTAGGAGCGCAAAATGTGAATCATTAGAGCCTTGCTTCAATACGTGCATAAAAATAATAATGTAGATACGTTCACAATAGGAGATAAGTATCCAGTGTCGTCGGATATAGGTAGTTGAAGTTTACTAAGAAACCGATGGATGTTTTCGAATAAAATTCAATTTAATTAATACAAAACAAACGGTTCATTTATAAAATTATATTTCATTCGAAAACATCTATCGGTTTCTTAACCAACTTCAACTATATCCGACGACCCTGGCTACTTATCTCTTTTGTTGACTGTACATTTACGAAAAAATTACTACATCTATCCGATTCAATATTCTTATTTGATAACGTGACTTGAGCGTTTATTAGATCTGCAATTTAATAAAAATGCAGCGTTCAGTCAATATGATAAGCGAGTACCAGCACGACTCTAACTCAATATTATTGTGTAAAATTGATGAGAATAAATCGAGTTTGAAGCTGGAAAAATTCTAGTTTTATTGGATTTTCAATTTGTTGTTTATGACAATAATATTTTGTTGAGCGTTGAAATTGAATTTTAACTTTTAACTAAACTCGAATTCCTTTGACGTGCAATGTATATTTGTTTAACTTTCGAAGTGGGTTTGAGACTTGTAGTATTTTAAATAAACCGTAATCTTAAAATAAGTATTTACAGAAATATAGCTTATTAAATCTAGTTTTGCCCTGTGAATCATTTGACTCTTCAAGCTCGAAGGCCGGGTGAGGGATCACCAATTAGTTTAAATAGGGATGCGTTTAAAATATAATTTAAGAAATAAAACGTTTACGAAAGAAATACAAAACATTTAAGAAAGAAATAAAAAATAAATAAGTAATTAATTAATACTAATGTGAAAACTTAACATTTTTACTTTGGAAGATATGTCTGAAGAATGGAGTAAAGTTGGTGTAAGCTACTGCCATTAAATCTTGGAAATGTTCATCGGTAAATTTATGGTCAGCACGCAAGTCCCAGGTAATGAGGGGCGAGCCTATTGTCATAAACTAAGTACAAATTCAGACTGCGGGCTGCTACTGAGAAATTCCACATGCAAAAACTCAATAAAACTTTGCCCGAACCGGCAATCGAACCCAGGACCTCATGCTCAGCAGTAGCGCTTGCGACCACTAGACTAAGGGGGCACTATTTATGATAAGAGTTACATTTTACGTTAAGAAAAGTAGATCAATAATGTCCGTCACACCCTGGTTTAAAACTCTTAGTGTAGTCCTCTATAAATAGACACATCATCATCTGCCTAGCCTTTTCCCAACTAAATTGGGGTAGGCTTCCAGTCTAACCGGATGCAGCTGAATACCAGTATTTTACATGAAGCGACTTGCCTATCTGACCTCCACAACCCAGTTACTGGGTAATACGATACCCTTTGGTAAGACTGGTTGTCAGACTTTCGGGCTACTGAAGACCCGTAACTACTGTCAAAGGTCCACGAATGACAGCCTGAACCAACGGCTTAACATGCTTTCCGAGGCACGGAGGCGTCGTGGTATGTGAAAATGGTCACCCATCCACGGACCAACCAAACCAGAGCGGCTGTTATTACTTAGCCACAAGCCCCTCACTATAAATACACACATACAGCCCCAATAAAATACCCGTAGGTAAATATAAACATTTACATAGAAAGTGTAAATAGAAAGCAATGTGTACTAAAATCGTGATTTACAATATTTATTTACGAAAGATCCGGAGGTATTTGAGGTAGTCGATTGAATAAACGTTACCGACTGACGAGGTCGTCTGGGCCTCGCATTAACTCTATAAATCTAAGGACCCCTAACCCTTTGCTAAAAAGCTAGCTTTAAAAATGTGAAGGTCAAGTGAAGAGAAAATGGCGATTTTAAAAAGGACAAGTTTATTTAGGAGTATTTGTCATTAATAGATGCAGATAGAATGCAGTAGTTCGTCATATTCTATGTACTGGCTTTGCAAAGAGTTGTCAATTTGCGTGTTATACGTGAATGTTAAAAGTGTAGCTGCCGCTACCTACACTCGATAAGGGTTGGTCAACGTTTGGCTAGGCGATTTTTTACTTTATTTTAAGGACTAATGTTGATATAAATAGAGTAGGTTTCTACTTTAGTCGTGCGGCGACAGGTCGCATGCGGCGGGTGACATAAATCGACCGTGAAAATGCTCAGTCGCAGGCGATCGTTCGGCGCATGAAGGTCGACATTTTGATGCTAAATTAACTATCAGCAGTCACCTGCGATTTACATCGACCTGTGTATGGGGTTGCGATCGGACTTGTAAGGTGATTTGGAAAGGCACCAGCCGCACGGCGAAAATCGACTTAGTGTAAATCCTCCATAAACCTATGGTACACACATTCACATAATCAAATTGTTTGTTATGCATACAATTCAGTTTACAGAATACTGCTATTGTAATATGAACAACTTAATTCATGCCACAGGGCGTCTGTTTCGATGTTTTTGTGCGTTTGTAGTTTGTGTTCGGCATGCCTAATAATTAGTTTCAACTAATACAATGGTATTCAATATACCTACAACAAACTGTAAATGTATCATTCAATTGCTGAATAGGCCTGCTCGTGGCCTCGATTACCCCTGATGGAAAGTGATAGGTGAGGTCTATGATGGAACGAGCGTGGCCAGAAGACTTTTTCGTTCGGATTAGCGTCTTATGTCTGTTTGTATCAAAAAGTCGTGTTCATCGACCTTACGTGCATTTGTCTACTGCAGACGTCACTGGGACGTCGCCGAGAAACGAGATGAGGTCCCCCAAGTGCAGGAACCTCCCGAAACATCCGTGTCCGGAGAGGACCTGCGTCAGGCGGTAGGTGAGAACGCCGTGACGTCTCTCTAGCCACTCCTCAAAGAGGGGTCTTACCGCCGCTATCGGGGCGTGCCCTGCGCTGGGTTGCGATAGTCGCTCCTTCTATGCCGCCATGAGATCGCGCCGGAGGTTCGTCCGCTCCGCCGCGGTTTGCCGCGGATGCGGAGTTTTCCCCCGGCGTAGTGCCTCCGCGCGCCAATCACACAGGCGCGCGAGGACTATCGCCTCCAGATCCCATGGCGGCAGTCCGGCAAGGAGGCTTGCTGCCTCGCCCGAGATCGTACGGTAGCCCCGGATCAGCCTTACGGCTACCACCTTTTGGGGCGCGTTCAGGTAGTGTGCGGCTCGCAGCCGCAGTGAACGCGCAGGGTAGCGGGATCGTCCGAAAGGGTTACCGCTGCCCTGGAACATAAAGGGCTAAGGAAGGAACACGGGTGGGTTTTAGTCAGTAAGAGTCTGACACTCTCTCCGCTCCCCCAGAGCGGAAGGGGTCATTTGATGATTTCCCATCCTGAAAAAAAAAGGTCCCCCAAGTAGCGATACATATATTTACATTTACTACGTGTCTACCGCACATCCGTCACCCAAGTGCCGTCAACCCGGCCGCCCAAGTTACGAATAGTTTGGCGCGACCGCTAGAACTCGGCCCGAGATTGTTACGGGGTACATTGTGCCAGCAATGCAAAACACGTTTGATCTTGTCCACACACTGCCGTCACACCCACTGTTCGCCCGTCTTTTGTTTTGTCTATCATGACATACAGAATTGCCGAGTTCGGTCGTGGTGGACAAACTACCGCCGACCCAGAGACGTCACGTTCGGTTCGAATAATTTCGTTTCTCGGTGACGTCCCGGTCAAGACAGCAGTGTACAACCATACTCAGTCCCTAAACCTAATTGTCATCATCATCAATCAAGCCTTTTCCCAACTATGTTGGGGACGGCTTCTGGTCTAACCGGATGCAGCTGAATACTTGAATAAAAATTTACATAGAACGACGGTTTAGTGGTGGGGTACCCAGCAGTTATACGTAACATACCTAACTCATATAACTAACAACATGAAACATAACATCACTTCTGTAATCCTCAAAAGGTGGGCCGAAGTATAAAGGTATACTTCGGCAATGTAATACAAGGGTATTACATCCTGATGGAAAAACTCAATAAAAGTTTGCCCAAACCGGGAATCGAACCCAGGAACACCCGCGCGGTTGCGACCACTAGACCAACGACGGAGCCATAGAAATAATTACTTTCTAAATACTAAAATGTAGCAATAGGTATACCGTACCTCGCATTACGGTGTAATGAGATATTAATACTCAACGTACCATTAGAGTAACACAAACAAAGGTACGTACAGTCACCTTCGCGCATAAAATCAGACTTATTAACCCTAAGTAAGCAATTACAATAGAGGATAAGTTCTACTTGAAAATCTAAGCTCCTGCATACCGAAGTTCATAAAAGGCAAGTTTTTTTTTTGTCAAGTTTTCTCTCAGTTTTCATT
Source organism: Apamea anceps (assembly GCA_951799955.1). Lineage (NCBI taxonomy): Eukaryota > Metazoa > Arthropoda > Insecta > Lepidoptera > Noctuidae > Apamea > Apamea anceps. Next base: position 4,918,952 of record OX637505.1, on the reverse strand, counting down.
GTATAAATAAAGTAAGAAAAGAGAGATAATACTAAATTAAACCACAGTTCCTTTAGTTTAAAATATTTTTGCTCAGTATATTTTACGTGTAATCTCGAGGTCTACCTTCAGACACTACAGTTTGTAATTTCCTACTACAACAGGAAAATTGGGGCTTAAAATATTTAATTAAAAATATTTTCCTTCTCGTAACTTTTTCTTTACAAAAAGGTGCTACAAGTAATCTTTAGTTATTCGTCAAGTTGCTTGTATGGCCTTTGGATGGTCATTGTTTTTATAAATTAAGTACTTATTCTGGATATATTATTTGTTTTATAAATAAAACTATATTTTTTCTGTAATTTATATACAGCTTCCACCCGTGGATGTCGGAAATCATCCCCAGGGAACGATCTACCGGGACAAAAAGTAGTCTATGTCCTTCCCCAGAATACCATCTATCTCCTTGCCAAATTTTATCGAAATCTATTCAGTAGTTTAGGCGTGAAAAGGTATATTGGATTTCATGATTTTTTTTTTTTTTGCGCGAATTCCTAATCCTCTCCTTGAATAAAAAGTACTCCATATAACATCAGCAATCTGCCAGTGAAAGTCCCGTTAAAATCCATCCAGCCGTTTCAGAGATCAGCTGGAACAGACATTTTTTTTATTTAATAACGTAATTATATACTTTCGAAAGCATTAAGAAAGTAGCTGTTATTTTGACATTACAAATCGACACTTCAATTTTATCTATTTGTATAGAATAATTTAATATCGCTACCGCTTCTAACATAAAAACCCGACATATGTGGGTCTACAACCAGCTGCATTAAAAAACTTTAACTCCAAAAGCAGTGCGATTCTGTAACCATCTCACCGTGAAAACTTAGGTGAAGTGAGCGTGGAGTGAGCTGTCATTTCAAATAATGCTAGGGATTGACACTACTGACAACTCACATCAAGCTCACTTCACTTGAGTTTTCACGGTGAGCTTTTTACAGAATCGACCGGCTGGTCTGCCTACAGTCGTCACAGTCAATTGATACTGCCGGAACTTATTTGATTCCTAAAAATAGTAGGAAAACACAATGTTGGGTAACTGTCTCGTTCTCCAGTCGTCGTATGCGCTACTACTGAACCTGAGGCCCCGAGTTAGAGTCCCTGCCGATCGATTCTGTAAAAATCTCACCGTGAAAAGTTAGGTGAAGTGAGCTTAGAGTGAGCTGTCAATAGTGTTAATCCCTAGCATTAGTTGGAATGACAGCTCACTCCGCAGTCACTTCATCTGAGTTTTTTCGGTGAGATGGTTACAGAATCGCACTGCTGTTCAGGTTATTGGGTTTTTCCATCTGGAATTTCTGTCTGTGAATAGCAACCAGTCGGTTATTAAAGTGAAGGCAAGTAAACAAATCCGTCAGAAGTTGGCCGTAACATCCCAGCGCTGATTTGCTGGTTTCGTTTTCTCCTCTAACGATCATTTTTTCTCCTGACAGTTCATTTGTTTGGATGTATCTATCTTATTATTTATTCTTGTATTTGACAGTAATTTTCTATTTACTACTATATCTATTTATTCCTAAGAAAGTAACAAAGAAAAGAAAGAAAAACATTTTAAAATTATTATACTAACTAACATACTGCTATTATTATACTACTTATTATTATTGTTTTTTTTTATTATTTATTTTTTTAATATTCCTGTATTTGATAGTCATTTTCTAGCTTTTTGTCCCGTATGCTGCACCTGCCATGTTTTGTCTCTGCATCACCCTTTGTACAGTTTTTTTTTTTATTTTTGAATAAAGTCTTAATAAATAAATAAATTTCTCATTAGCAGTCCGGAGGCTGAATTTGAGCCCGGTTGATGACAATAGGCTCGCCCCATATTTGATATGGGGCGAGCCTATTGTACACATACACATAACAAAACAAAACACATTTCATTAGTCTTCTTAACTTCGTAAGACAACGAACCAAAACCGCAAAATTGTACCTTTCATGTCTATTTTCTCTACACCATTAGGTTTGGGGTACAAAGCGACACGTCCACATTACCTCTTTGGACGGACCTCACTCAAAAGTTCCTTGCGGTTTGAATCTGGGTGTGTCCTTACCATGACATTAGTCACAACCCTATGGCTGTGTCCTCGATGAGAGCGACGAGCGGAGCGGGAGCGATGGCAAGGCCCAATTTTTTTTTTTCTGGGAAATCATCAGATGACCTCTCCCGCTCTGGGCTGAGCGGAAGGGCGTGTCAGATTTTACTGACTAAAACCCACCCGTGTTCCTTCAGTTGCCTGTGCCAGGGGCAAGAAATATCTTTCGAACAACCCGCAGCCCTGGCAGACATCGGCTCTAACGGTGGCAAGGCCTGCTGGGGTAAATTCAGTGTAATGGCTCAATCTACATTGCGGTGGAAGACAAAGGAATGAAAGTGAATTCATCACAATGCGCGAGAAGGCGCGCGGATTCGTGAGAATGCTCAAGAATTCGCACTAATGCGCCATATACGCTTCAAGCCGCAATGCCCAATGCCCATCAGTCTCATCAATCAATCTCATCATTAGTAAATATGAGGCTTCTCAACAAGACCTGAGTAAGCGCATGCAGGAGGCTAATGAGTTGGCAGACCTGGTCAAGTATAATGCGGAGAGGTACGAGTCTTTGACAAATAACCACTCTTTTAGCTGTACCTGCTCCGTGGAACCCCAGCTTGTTACACCCACTCCCTCAGTGACTCAGCCAGTAGGTAGCCTTATTAGTGATGATAGCAATAGTATGAACAATTTGATTAACACTACTTATATCTTTTCTGACAAATTTGGTCAAGGTTTTGGTAGCTTATTAAGTCAGTGTTCGCAACAATATGTAATTAATAATTGTTTACCCGGTGCCAGTATTAGCCAATTAATTAGTAATATCAAATTGACAAAAATAAACCCCAGCTCAACTGTTATATTATTATATGGGGATAGTTTAAATGTAAGAAAAAAGGACTTAATTGAATGTGTCCATTTGATGTTGCATCTTAATGAGACTAATAATTGTAAATTTATTTTTTGTGCCTTGCCTTATTCTTACTATTTAACTGATAAGCAAAATAAGCATATTTATAATTTAAATATGTTCATTTATAATAGGACTTGTCGTCACAGTGATGCTATTTTATATTTTGATTGTAATCAATTCATTACTGATTACAAACTGACTAATTATACTATGTATTTGCCACCTAGTTGTAGGAGACAAATTGCTAATCTTTTAGCATACAATATACTAAGTGACACTCGTACTTGTAGTGTACCATTGATTACTGTTAGTACTGATACTAACACTACTTTTGATACGCCTTGTAGTTTAAACTATTAGGTGCGACAACAGGTCAGCCGCATATGTTGAATGTTGTTCATCAAAATATGCAGGGTCTGTCCGGCAAAGAGCTAGAATTAAGTTTATTTATGGAGAACTATGATGTTCAGGTGTTATGTTTGACTAAACACTGGTTGAAGGAACATGAAGTAGTGTTTATTAATGATGAAAACTTTACCGTACAGAGTGCATTTGTGAGAAAAAGTGCTATTCGCGGTGGCTCTTTAGTTCTTGTTTCAAACAAGTTGAAATGTAAACAACGTTTAGATTTAGTTAATCTTTCAATCGAGCGCACTATAGAGTTGTCTTGTGTTGAACTTGAGCGATATGTTATAATTTGCGTTTATCGACCCCCCTCTGGGGATTTTATTAGTTTCGAATCGGTAATGGAAGATTCTCTCAATAGGTTGAAATCTAGTAACAAAAGCATTATATTATGTGGAGACTTCAATATTAATATTTTAGATGTTACTCCATTAAGTATTAGACTTCTCAATCTTTTTAGGTCTTATAATTTAATTAACTTGTTTTTTGAACCTACTAGGATCACAGCATCTTCGTCAACTTGTCTTGATAATATTTTTAGTGATTGTGATGCCAAACATAAATTAGTGTTAACTGACTTAACGTCCGACCACTGTGGTTTATTAGCTAGCTTCCCCATGCCATTACATAAAAAGCCGCATAAACTTGAATGCAGGCCTTATACAGCCAGTCGTTGCAAAATGTTTAAAAATAATATAGCTCATAGAATTACACCATCTATAGTAGAATATGAGAATCCCAATGATATTTATGGTGCCCTTTTTGATGTTGTGCAAAAAGAGTACCAATCTATTTTTAAGACCAAAACTATTAACATTAATGGATCCTCTGTTGGCTTTAATCAATGGGCTACTCCAGGTATTTATAAAAGTAGAGCGAGACTATACGAGTTATATGGTTTGAAAAAATACAGGTTTGATACTCCTTTCCTAGAGTATGTCAAAAATTATTCAAAATTATTCAAAAAGATTAGTGCTTTTGCTAAATCAAAATTTTTAGGCGATACAATTAAAAATTCTAATAATAAAGTAAAAGCCACTTGGAAAATTATTAACAATGAAACTGGTAAATCTGTTAAACAAGAAAAACAACTTGAGATTATGGTCGACAACAAATTAGTTAATAATGCAGCTGACGTAGCTGAGGCATTTAATGAGTTTTTTGCCAACATACCGATAACTACGACTCGCTCCTTAAATTCATCCCCGTCTAAAGCTGAAAACCTTTTGCATAGTAGTGTACCTAAATGTAGTCCTTTATTTAGTTTCGAACATGTAACCCCACGTGATGTAGTTAATATTTTTAATACACTTAAGTCTAAAAACACCGGTGATTATTGGGGCATCTCCATTAAACTTTTAAGTAATATAATAGCCATCGTAGCCCCCTATCTAGCTGTTACTTTTAATAAATGTGTTGATTTAGGAACTTTTCCTGACCTCATGAAGAGTAGTAAAGTCATACCATTATTTAAATCAGGTAATAAGAATGACGTTGGCAATTTCAGGCCTATTTCTATTTTACCTGCATTTAGCAAAATATTTGAAAAGTTAATACTCAAGCAGTTGCTAAGACATTTTAATTTAAACAGCCTCCTCCATAATGATCAATATGGCTTTACAAAGGGTCGTTCAACTACAGACGCGGGTGTTGCTCTGCTGAGACACATATTTGACGCATGGGAGAAATCGCAAAATGCTATTGGAGTTTTCTGTGATCTCTCTAAAGCCTTTGATTGCGTGCACCATGACACGCTTTTGCGTAAGTTACATCATTACGGTGTCAGAAACGAGGCTCTCAACATAATAATTTCATATTTACATAATAGGGTCCAATGTGTAGATGTTAATGGCGCGAAATCTTCCGGGCTACCAGTTCAGTTAGGTGTTCCGCAAGGCTCAATATTGGGTCCATTCTTGTTCTTAGTTTATATCAATGATTTACCATTCCATTTGTGACGTTGTACTGTTTGCAGATGATACCTCTCTTATTTTTAAAGTAGACATTAATAGACAAGATTTTGACGACGTAAACAGTGCACTCACAATAGTTACAGATTGGTTTACGTCAAATAACCTAGTTCTCAATGCCAAGAAAACGAAATGTGTAAAGTTCGCCTTACCGAATGTCAGAAATCTAGGACCCAACATCGTCTTAAATAAAGAGGTGCTTGAAACAGTAGGCTCGGCAATTTTTCTAGGACTAACAGTAGATGCCAAACTTCAGTGGGGACCTCATATATCAAGTCTAGCAGGAAGGCTCAGTTCGGCTGCCTACGCCGTCAGGAAAGTAAGACAATACACTGACGTTGATACAGCTCGTTTAGTCTATTTCAGTTATTTTCACAGTGTTATGTCCTACGGTATTCTGCTGTGGGGCAAAGCCGCTGATATACAAAATATATTTGTCCTTCAAAAACGAGCTGTTCGAGCAATTTACCAGCTAGGTGCCAGAGTTTCTCTAAGAGATTTTTTTAAAGATATTGGTATTCTCACGGTTGCATCACAATTCATCTTCGCCAACATCCTATATATTAGGCAAAATTTGCACTTGTACACTAAAAACAGTGATATTCACAGTGTTAACACTAGAAATAAGGACAAACTACGTGCCCCCTTTCACCGGCTTCATAAGGTTCATAACTCATTTGTTGGGCTTGGTATAACCTTTTATAACAAGATACCCTCTTCTTTGCTAGACTTGCCTTTTAATGCGTTTAAAGCTCAAGTAAAATCCAACCTTTGTTCAAAGGCTTACTATTCCATCAACGACTACTTACACGATAAGAATAGTTGGTCGCCCTAATTAACGCAAGACAATGTTCATGTTCTTTCTCCAGAATTAAGGAAGTGGGGGCAAAATATGAATTTCAACTGAGGTATTACAAGCCCTTAACTCATTTATTTCACATCGATGGTCCTAGTTCATCATCTGTGACTGCAAGTGACAGCTATGTGACGAACCCAGCAATGCATAAATATGTAAGCTGTCACGCCCTTTATGCCTGGAGGCTTTTATTTAGGTAGTGAGTTTTTATTTTTATTTTAATTAATTATTTTTTAGCTTGAGTACGTATAGTTTTTATTATATTTGTTGGTATATTGGCGTGGCTAGCTGACATAATATGGCAAATAATTTAAGCTTCTTGTAATGTTCATTACTGAACATAGGTTCCTAGTATTGTATACATGCAACTAACTATATTCTAACTGAACAGACAGCTGTGCTGCTGGGGAGTTTGTTCCGCCACTTCTTCTTCCCAGCGATAGCACTAGGAAGTGGCGAAGGGCGGGCGTTTTTGGGGGACTGTCTTTTGTAATTTTGACGTTCGAAAAGTGCTGATTCTCAGCCTAATTTGAATAAATGACTTTTGATTGATTGATTGATTGTCATCTCTTCGCGCCACTTCTCGTAGATTCCCTCGATGCCGCTGACAGTAGTCGTAACACGGGAAGACGTGCCCGTGTTTGTTCTCAAATCTAATTTGTATGTTACATAATAGATATAAAATCAATAATTTTGCTAGCCTTCCCTTCCCTTGCCCCGCTACGTAAACTGAACCTAAAAGCTTGCTGCTTCCGCACCGCTCTCCGCTGTCATCAAAAATGTTGCCTATTGGTGACGAAAAATGGCTTGAATTAATTATTAGCTCGAATCACTTTACTTATTTCACGTATGTGGTAATTATTTTAATGACTGTTTAATGATATCGGAATTTTATTTATTTCTGTAGTTGTTCTGGATTCAATCTTGTAAGAAGAGTTTTTTGCCGTTAAAAGTTAAAATAATAATAATGCTTCATACCTCTGCTATAATAATTGTTTACTTGCAGTTACCCAGGACAAGCTATGACTCAAATTAATGCAGCAATGAACGGCCGCTTAATACCGTTACTTTTAGATTTACATACATACATAAACACGCCGTCTTCCAATGGGGTCGGTAGAAACTAAAGAACGCCACCAGCTACGATACTTACATACTTACTCCTTTTGCTTTGTTTGCGTTCATATATCTGGTCATGCTCCCCGCCGGTTGCGAGCACTACGCATCTGACCTTTCTGAAGAACATCAGTATGTCCTGTCTTCACTTTTAGGTTTGGGTCAAAAAGGCTCGGGGAGCCTTACTCCGTAAGCCTTTCAAAGCTCCTGGAAACTGAACCAGAGAAAGTAGAAGTGCAGAAGTGTGAAGTGTAGAAGTGTTCTTACTTTTGACAAAGTGACACAATAAACTCATTACAGTTAACAAGTATATTTTCCGCTGCAATAGTTGGTCGGAACTTCATAATAGAGCACTCTATGCTGCACTGAAAGGTCAACAGCGGAACCTACACAGCAGTAGATACAAGCGAATATATGAGCAGAGCAAAGTTCGCGGTTTGCGCGCCAGAGGGGTGTTTGTTGCGCCGTCATTATGTTTGAGTAACAGCCGCTCATTAAATGTTGCTGTGATTAATTTTATTGTAATCGGAAACTTGACTAAAGAATCATAACTAGAATTTTTTTTAAATTAATTCTTTGGTGATAAAATGTTAGAAATAGGCTGGTTGACAGAATGAAAATACATTGTGACATATAAAAAAAAAACTTCATTTTGTAAATGATTTTTAGATTTTGATTGATTTCGAAAAATTTATTCTAGTCATGTTAATATTGAACTGAAATATTCAAATTTTGATGTAAATAAATCACAAGGAACATCACTATTGAAAACCTTTTTTGAGCAGAATCAGCGTTCTTTATTTATTCATTTAGATACAGTTCAATAGTCAGTAGGCAATGTCTGACGGTTAATTAATTGGCTTGTGCCAATTACCACTGAAATTATAGTGGTTAGTCGATTGAGTGTGCCAATTGATTGCGCAATTGGACCATAATTGACTTATGTGGTGTATGGATCGGGTGTAACAGACTATATCTTGATAGGTAGTCTATAGGTGTTTGGTAAAACAAACTGTTTATAACTTTGAAGACCAGTGGAGGAGAGATCTCGACAGCAGGCGAGATCACTTCAAGAGTAAACCACCCTCCAACATACAATACCATTACCACAATGGCCTTCTAACGTGTCCGCGCTGTTTAATAATTATTGCTAATTATTTCGTTCATTTGTTGTAGTCTTTGTTTACCTACCTACGTTCAAGATGTCAAAACGTCAAATCTAAGCATTTTGACAGCTGCGAACGCCCACAGATTACTAATAATACCCGGCGGCGCAAGATTCGTTGCCCGGAATGTTACCATATTTCATGTTTTCACCATCTCTTTTTTCTTTTTTATAATGTACTTATGTATATTTCATTTTATTTCATGCTTTGATTGTTGTTTTTTGTTTGTGTCGAATCATATGTTGCAATGGTTTATTTTATTTCTTGTTTTGATTGTTGTTTTATTTATTTATGTATAATTGCATGCTGCACTGGTTAACGTCATCACGTCAGCGCCGGCTGCCGCTGAAAACCAGCGCTGGGGCTCTGTCTCGTATAGGGTCTTAGCATTATGCTGAGCGATGGCCGTTTTGCGTGAATGTGACGCATGTTTACCCCCAACTTATTATTTTTTATGTGTTTATGTCCTTTTTTTATGCGTCATGTTTGCCGCAAATAAATGCTTTTTCTTTCTTTCTTCTTTCTTTCTTTCTGTGCACGTACCTTTGCAGGGAAGAAAGCTCACATTAGCCACATCTGAGGGGCAATTCTCGTAATTTTAAGAACGTTCACAGTCTGATCTCAGTATCAATCTGTCAAAAATACCTCTAATTTCCCTACATTTTGACAAGTTTTTGACATTTGTTTGTCGCTGAGATGAGGCTGCGACTAGATTTTGAACGTTTTAAATTACCAGAATTGGCCTTCAGATCACACGCTAGTGACCTTGGAAACATTAACAGTCACCGTAGCCGAAATCAGCATGGGATGTCTATTGTCTCTACTTGAGCCCTATGCAAGATATTGAGAATCTATGCTAAAAAAGTTAGTTCTGGAAGTCAATAATTTGAAACGCGGCTTCTCTGGTAAAACTTGGACGCATCCCGCACAGGATGCGGGACGAAATTTGCTCGTGTATGTAACTTGTATGGATGTGTTTAACTCAAAATCAAAATATTTTATTTCACATAAACCAACAGGAGCAGTTGTGAAACGTTAGAATCTAGGTAAACGATTCCAATTGGTCGTTTCCTATGGAGAAGAGCCGGCAAGAAATTCCACGGTTACTCTTTTAAAAATAATTGGCTATCAAAATTGTTTGGTTTGTAGATCTAATCGTTAAAAGAACATATTGCATAGCATCAAGCCAGTATTCTCCGGTTCAAAATCAAAAGTCATTTATTCAAATTAGGCTTGTCGGACACGTTGTAGGTTGGACCACCACGCACATTTCACCAGTAATGTTTAAGTCCCGTGCACTCAACCGGGCACAAATCCTGACTTCGGGTTACTACCGAAAGGATGGAAAAACCCAATAGTACATTGCTCGACCTGAGAATCTTACCCAAGACCTCACGCTTGGGTAGCGGGATCATCCGAAAGGGTTACCGCTGCCCTGGAACATAAAGGGCTAAGGAAGGAACCATCGAGGTAGTCATAAATATACATATAGTTTACCTATAAACCGTAAAGTGACACTAGCTATTTCAAAATGCTTTTTATCCTGGAAAAAATCACGTTTCTGTGGGATCAGACTACGGATGCGTAGCCTCGGATAAAAAAATTGTTTTGAAAAAAGATGCTTTTACAACTAAATAAGTTCAAAATGGTTTTTCAAAAAGGCACTTGAATAATAAATACATTAACATAAGAATAGAATAGGATACTTTTAATTATATATGTTACCGGCCAAACCCGATTTTAGAATGAACTAGTTTCGCCTAGGCCAAACCAGTTCTCCCTATACGCGATAGGACAAACCAGTATAGCCTAGGCCAAATTCGTTCATTCTGTTACCGATAGGATAAACCAGTTTAGCGTAGGTAAAATCAGGTTATCCTAGTTAGAATTTACATCTTTAGGATAAACTGGTACGTCCTATTCTGAACTAATTTTGCCTAGTTGCACCAAACATGGCGTACTTCAAAAACATTAGTGCAGGTATAATTTTACTAAAATTTTTCATAATTTTCTGTAATAAAATATTAAAAAATATTTGTTTTAACTTCTTTTTTATTTTTTTAGACCTGATTTCGACGTCTGCATTCAGAAGGTGATTTCTGTGGATGAATATAAGTTGATCTAGTGATGATAGAATGAAAGAAAACACGTTTATTTGCGGTAAACATGACGCAAAAAAAGAACATAAAAACAAATAAAGAAAAAATAAAAACAATAAGAAATGGTTGACATGCGTCACTTACACGCAAAACGGCTATCGCTCAGTATTATACTTCGACCCTACGCAAGACAGAACCCCAGCGCTGGTTTTCAGCGACAGCCGGCGCGGCGCCGCGATAGAAGTGAAACTACTGATTAGTTAATAAATAACTTGAATAAATCATATTTCTATTTCTTTATTCAGTTTACTTTGAAAAGCTTATAGAAGATACAAACTAGTTGAAATTATTTCAGACTAGGACGTACCAGTTTATCCTTAAGCATCAGGGGTGTTTGCTCGCTGTATATGTAAGTTTATAGCCCCTCAGACACAGCCCCCGTCTGGTCGCAGCATCCTTACTTTTCTATGGAGGATAAGAAAGTTTACACCCTGCTGGTGACCCCGAAAATGAATTTGGGCGTGACGTCATAATACATACACCTTCCTGAATCAATTCTCTAAATTATAGTGAAAACTGCATCAAAATCCGTTGCGTAGTTGAAATGAACAGCGCCGTTAAGCAGACCGACACGAAAAACCACTTTATTTTGTAATATGTATGATAAGGAATTATACTTAGAAGTGACATTTAAACGAAATGCCAGATTTAGGAGACAAAGAAACAATCAAATGTCATTGTGATTTTATTTCGCTATTTGTGAGTAATAAAATATTTAGCCCACGCCTCGTGATTAAAATGTTTGGTACAAGTGACAAACTTTTTTCAAACCTATTTAGCAGCAAATATAGGGATGGAAAAGAACGGAGTTTCAAACCTATTTAGGAGCAGAGATGGAAAGATCGGAGACGGATGACATAGCTTGCAGAGTAAGCAAGCTGAAGTGGCAGTGGGCTGGCCATGTATGTCGAAGCACCGATGCCCAGTGGAGCAGACGACTCCTGGAGTAGAGACCGCGTATCGGCAAATATAATATGGGACGCCTCCCTAGCTAGCCTAGCTAGATTGAAAAGGTCGCTGCGAGAGACGAGATGTAGCGGGTATTAATATGGTGCAGGCTGGGCAGCAATGGCTTGCAATAGGCTGAGTTGATTGGATAAATGAATGACATAGTTTAAGTGAGATAGCAGCTATTTTGGGTAAACAATCGCAATGCTAAACCCAGGGTGTGTTTAGAATCGATATATTATCTGACGAATGTAAACATTAATTGTTTATTAAATTGACTCCAAAAAAAAAAATTACAATCTCGAAAAATACTCTATTCTGTAGATCTAGCTTTTTTCCTTTCTATGCAGTTGTTTATCTATACATATAATAAAATCGTAGGAAAGTCAAAACTGTACATTGAATATTTTTTAAAAAGAATACTTGGGGCGTGATCTACAATCGATATCGAAGCCAAAAATATAGTTTTTAGAATTTTTGTCTGTTTGTCTGTTTATCTGTTTGTCTGTTTGTCTGTATGTATGTCCGGGATAAACTCAAAAAGTACTGCATGGATTTACTTCAAATTGTGCATGAATATTACTAAGAGGTCGGGTCAACATATAGGCTACATATTATCACGCTATCACCTACGGGGTAGGAGCTGTGAATCTTTATTTTTCTTACGCATTCTGTGACAGCGTGTAATCTAATGACGCATATTTAAATGTTGTTTTTGAGTAAGCCATGCTATTATCTAGCTTTACACTATAAAAACTACGCCATTAAAGTAACTTGGGCAGAGAAACATAGTTTAATGAATGTTAGTAGTATAAATACAACTTTAAAGCAGCGCCATCTATGAGATTTCATAAAAATCAAATCAAGTTACATGTTAACACCTTTTGGAAATTAATTATTTAAATTTGATCATGTTGGTGAGGTTAGTAGTTAGTTATTCTTAAAATTCATAGATGGCAATGTGCATTTTCTTCATAAAAGTTGTATCGTATAGTTCATTTTGACAAATTCAAGTTCCAACAAAACCCTCAAAATCTTGAGCAAAGTTGAGGAAGACAATTTAAAAAAATGCGGTGTTAAGTAGTTCATTGATGATGATCATTTCTTCATTAATTTCATGTTGTTAGTACAAAATAAACATTGACTATTAATACTTTTGTTCACGTTGGGCAAAACCAGGGTTTTCTTGGATGCTCCTGGTGGAACAGGAAAAACATTTGTTACCACTGGCATACTTGCAGAGGTCAGGAGGCAAGGCAAAATTGCTATTGCTGTAGCGTCGTCGGGAATCGCTGCCACACTGCTTCCGGGTGGAAAGACAGCACATGCCATGTTTAAAATTCCCATCGATTTAGAGAGCGCCGAAACGCCTGTTTGTGGTGTGTCACGTAACAGCGATAAGGGACACGTGCTCAAGGATTGCTCTCTTATCGTATAGGATGAGTGTACGGTGGCCAATAGGAAGGCAGTTGAGGCCGTGGACAGAACCCTACAGGACATTCGCAGGAACGAACATTTGATGGGTGGTGTCATAGTTCTGTTCAGTGGCGATTTTCTGCAAACGCTTCCCGTGGTGACGCGGGGATCGAGGGCTGACGAGGTGAATGCTTCGTTGAAACGATCTTCGTTGTGGTCACGAGTTCGTACGCTGCGCTTGACCATTAATATGAGAGCTCGGCTCGGCGGCAATGCACGTGCTCAAGAATTCTCCGATGTGCTTCTAAGTCTTGGCGAAGGCACTCTACCAGAAGAGAGAGGTGGACAGGTGGTGCTTCCAGAGTCTCTCGGTAGAGTGGTATCCAGCTTAAAAGAACTCATTCGCTGTGTGTACGGGGACATCAGTCGTATACCGCACCAGCAGAATTCTTGGGTGTGTGAGCGGGGCATTTTGACGCCCAAAAATGATCAGGCTGCAGCAATTAACGAATGCATTCTCTCGGAAATTGAGGGGAATGAAGTGGTCTACACCTCGATAAACACTGTTGTCGAGCAAGATGACGCCACACATTATCCCGTGGAATTTCTGAACTCCCTGTCAGCAAGTGGACTTCCAGTGCATACCATCAAGCTGAAGGTCGGTGTCCCGATTATGCTTCTTCGGAACCTATCTCCTCCGAGGTTGTGTAACGGGACCCGCCTTAAAGTCATCTCGCTCCACAGACACATCATTGAGGCGGAAATTCTTACGGGTTGTGGCGTCGGCGAGGCAGTATTTATACCACGCATTCCCCTTATACCTCATAACTTCCCATTCCAGTTCAAGCACGTACAGTTCCCCGTGAGTGTTTGCTTCGCGATGACCATCATTAAGTCGCAGGGGCAGACACTGAGGGCAGCGGGTGTCGACCTCAGGACGAGTTGCTTCTCACACTGGCAACTGTACGTCACTTGCTCCCGCATCACCAGTCCTGACTCTCTTAACATTTTGGCTCCTGGCAGCATAACTACCAACGTAGTTTATAGGGAAGTGTAAGGTATAATACCTTTGTACGTATTTTTTACTCTTTTGTGTCCTGGAATGTATCCTTGCATTATTTTCTCTATTTCCTTCAGTCACATCTTATGACTGAACTCAGCAGGATTCCCATATAACTCTCTTCACTTGCTTTGCTTGCAAAAAAAACTTATATTTTAATGCTATTTTAAAAGTTGTTTACTTATAATGCTATAGCGACACTGGCATCTTACGTATTTTTGGTGCTGTAGAGCCTTCACGCAGACGACGTCGCGGGCAGCAGCTAGTAGGTATTAAAAACACTCGAGTAGTCAAAAAACATTGTATCAAAAATAATCATTGTATAAATCAAAATAAGTCCATATTAATTAATGTACCTACTCATTCAAAAAACCAATAAAGGTCGCTTCACACTTCATTGAGCCCAGGTTTCGGTGACAGCTACACACTCTGTTATTCGATATCGTTAAAACTCGAGCGACAGAGTGTTAAACAAAATAAATGTATCATTTCTGGTTTATTTATATCGAACATGAAACCCGCCCCTGCTTAGCACGGTTTTTAAATTACAACTTGACAAAACATCGAAATTTCATTATTATATTGAATTAAACAAGAATGTATTTTACACATCTTCGGAAAAAAATTCAATTAATCTATCATTCAATTTAATTTGGGATTATTGTGCAAAACCTAATTAAAATCCCTTGCATAGTTTAGAAGAACAACGCGGTTACACAGTCAGACACAAAACGCAACTTTAATCTATTCTATACTTATAATAAATCTGTAGAAGTGAAAATTCTGTACATTGAAAATATCAAAAAAATAAATGGCAGGGGGTGTTACTAGACCGACACAGAACCCAAAAATGTGATTAAAAAAACTTTTGTCTGTCTGTCTGTCTGTCTGTCTGTTTGTTCAGGCATCACGCAAAAACTACCGGTTCGATTACGATGAAACTTGGTATAATTATTCTTTAATATTCTGGGCAACACACTGGGTACTTTTTATCCCGGAAAAGTATATACAATAAAAAACAAACTTAATTTAGCGGTTCGATCCCTAGACCCGATTACTGTACCAACCGCAAATAATAAGTTTGTCGTAGGTTACGTTACCCGCAGTGGAGTTCACTAAAGTTATGCTCTAAATGTAGTGCTGAAGGTTGAATTTGGCTTGCACCGTTCGCAGCACACGCGTGGCGCGCGGCCGCCACGGATCGCTACGTATATAAGGATATTTTTTGAACTTTGATTTGAACGGACGTGTTGAGTGGCGAGCGTTCGTTCTTATTTTAACTGCTACTTGCAATTCTAAACCGTGTTTTTCAGTGCGACCTTTTTTATTTCTATTAGTTTTTAGAGTTATTTAGGTTTATTTTTATAAGTCGTAGGTATAGATTTTAATTTTAAAGTATAGGTAGTATATTTGATAGTGTACGTAGTGACCGTAGGTTATTTTATAATACTGTTAGGTAAGATTAGTCATTCGTATAGATATTAGTTTATAGGGATTTTGCTTATTTATTGAGTTTAGTTATCATCAGAAATAGGTTTATTTAGGTAGGTAGGTATTTTATTTTCTGCTATTGAGTTTATTTTTTTTTATTAGGTAGGTACTTAGGTAAGGATATCATATAGGTACCCTCTTAATCACCACTAATGAGACACAATTGGTTTTCTATTGTAATTAGCCACAAAGGGCCCGCGAGATAGATGGCATCCTGGGGAAGCACATACATTTTATCCTGTTAGCACGTTCCCGTGGGATAATTTCCGACATCCACGCGGGCGAAGCCGCGGGCAGAAGCTAGTTTATAATATTTATAGAAGTATGGATGTTATATTATTATTCACATCACTACACAACACGCAAAAAACAGTTAGAGCGCTAACACACTGGGACGAAATGGCGACGTCACCAGCTAGGTATCCAAGAAATTCGTATTTAAATCTTGGCTACGGTCTGGCCACATCTCTATTTTCGAAACGTAGCCACGACCGACCGGGCGTTATGGGTAGTCAGAAGCCCGAAAGTCTGACAACCAGTCTTACCAAGGGGTATCTTATTACCCAGTAACTGGGTTGTGAATGTCAGATAGGCAGTCGCTCCATGTAAATTGTGACGGCACGGTTGGCGCAGTGGTTCAGCGATTGACTGCTGCGCTGCGTTTCGCGGGTGGTTCGATTCTCGCACGGAATATTGTATGTCCTACAAGTAGTTGTTCCGGGTCTGGCTGTTTGTGTATGTGAGCTTAAATGTTTGCAAACGCACCCACGATACAGGAGAAATTCCTAGTGTGGGGCAACGTTTAAAAAAAAACCAAAAAAAAAATTGGTATTCAGCTGCATCCGGTTAGACTGGAAGCCGACTCCAACTTAGTTGGGAAAAGGCTAGGCAGATGATGATGATGAGCCACGACCGACCGGAAACGTGGAGACTGGATACCCTGGTGACCTGGTCACGCGTACCCAAGTCGCCTGTACGAGTATTTTGCATACAAGTTACGCCTCCCTCACTCATTCGCCAACCGATCGCCAGGACTGAGACTCAGTAGCCACTGGCTACTTATTTGGCAACCTCATTTGGCTACGGCAAGTAACCAGAGCCATGGCTACCCATGGCTACGTAGCCAGCGACGTCGCCATGGCGTCCCAATGTATTAGCGCTCTTACAGGTACCTATTGTATGTGTGTGATTATTGAAAAGTTTTACGTTTTACTATATCACCTGATAGTACATAGTTTAAAATTTAATAAAATGTAGTAGTGTTAATTAAGGCTTGAAATAAAAACACTAGGGCGTAAAAAGCAAGCATTGCAAAGTTGTTTTCTTGAAGAATGCAATTGCATTTAAATTCTGTCTCATTATGCTAAGTATCTCTTGGACTACAATGTAGAATGTTAATAAAATGCATTTGAAACGCTTTTAATGTCGTTTACATTGTTTGTAAGGTAATTTGGAACTGAAATTACTTTCAGCATTTAGGTACTTACAAGCTGTGATAAAAAACTTAGTTTAAGAACTCAACTGTTTAAGTATACTTGGTGTTTCATAATACTTTTCTATTACGTAGTTTCAATGCGAATCGTGGACACGATCAATCAACTTGCCTAGCCTCTTTCCAAATATATTGGAGTCAGTTTCCAGTCTAACTAGATGCAGCTGAATACTAGTATTTTATATGGAGTAACTGCCTATCTGACCTCCACAACCCAGCTACTGGGTATCATTATCATCATCTGCCTAGCCTTTTCCCAACTAAGTTTGGGTCAGCTTCCAGTCTTACCACATGCAGCGGAACACCAGTATTTTACATGAAACGACTGCCTATCTGATCTCCACAACACAGTTACTGGGTATCCTGGACAAATATTATAGCGAAGTATAACAACATTGAGAAACCTACACTTATCAATACTCCAAAACAGCTAATACCATACCTACCTTGCTTTATATAAACAGTAGGTATGATGTGGTCATTTTAAGTACACATCTAGCTATATTTTTGCAGTTTCAGGTGACCTCGCATTGTATAGGTTTTTCATGAACCATGAAATAATGAGCCAATCGTCAACATCTTCGTCGTCGTCCTCATCGTTAATGAGCCATATTATTGCTAATTATTTCATTCATTTGTTGTAGTCTTTGTTTACCTACGTTCAAGATGTCAAAACGTCAAATCTAAGCATAGCATTTTGACAGCTGCGAACGCGCACAGATTACTAATTATACCCGGCGGCGCAAGATTCGTTGCCCGGAATATTACCATATTTCATGTTTTCACCATCTCTTTTTTTCTTTTTTATAATGTTCTATGTATATTTCATTTTATTTCATGCTTTGATTGTTGTTTTTTGTTTGTGTCGAATCAAATGTTGCAATGGTTTATTTTATTTCTTGTTTTGATTGTTGTTTTATTTATTTATGTATAATTGCATGCTGCACTGGCTAACGTCATCACGTCAGTGCCCGCTGCCACTGAAAACCAGCGCTGGGGCTCTGTCTCGTATAGGGTCTTAGCATTATGCTGAGCGATGGCCGTTTTGCGTGAATGTGACGCATGTTTACCCCCAACTTGTTATTTTTTGTGTGTTTATGTCCTTTTTTTTATGCGTCATGTTTGTCGCAAATAAATGCTTTTTCTTTCTTTCTTCTTCATACAATTAGATGTCAGCTTATACTGGTTATGTCTAGCTTGATGTGTAGCCGTGCGTACAATGCCTTTAGTTCATAATGGGAACGATTTAACTCATCCTCTAAAAAACTTATTGTCCTTCAAATGATGTAAACTTTTTTAAACAAATTAGCCTCTAAAAACTTTTTAGGCTTCTAATGGTGCACACTTTTTTTATAAAAAAGCCTCTTTTTAACTTTGTGGGCTTTTTTCACAGTTGCGCGGCAGCGGCCAGAAACGCTTCATCAGACTTGGTCGCAGTTATTTGGTTATTTATCATTTTTGACCCCAAAATAGCAATTATTAGAGGATGACAAAAAGAGGCGCATTCAGTGAATTCTGAAGATTCAGATTTTTTTTTTAAGAAAAGCCAAATGCGCATTAGTTGAAGTTTGTGTTTAATTTCTAAAAAATCACTTCACCCTCACATGGTGAGACATTCCACATTATGCATCATAAATTAAAACTTTCCCGACTTTTGCAATGTGGCTGTAACATACAGAATTCAGACAGCTAAAGAAATTCCTAAGCGTGCAGGCGACAGAGTGGAGTGGGGCAATTATAATAAGGCAGTAAAATATGTCGTAATCGCGCCCCGAGATTTGGCTTGCTGCCATCGTTGGTAAGAAATTTTTTGACTTTGAATTTAATATTTTTGCGATAAAAATGGTATTTTCTAGTTGTTAGGAGATGTAAACGAATGACAAAGTACTTTGTAGTTTTATTTTGAAATGTTATGAAAATATTTATCGTCTGAAAGGTTTTTCGTGACATGCAGAAAGTAATCCAAATATCATAACATCTTTTGTTGAGTATATACAAATTATTTAACGATAACGATTAACTATACAACTATGTACACACAATTGAGACAAAGATGACTTTGTAGAATATAGAATTAGACAGTAGGTAGGTAGGAAGGAAATATGAGCATGTTTATTTTCTATCTAACTCTATATATTCTATTCTCTATTTGCGTTACATTTCACGATGCATGTTAAACTTTTAATTCACAAAGACACGACAATTACAATTTACAAGCTAACACTAATATATATATTCTAAACAACTATATAATAAAAAAATCAGGAGTTCATTGGGCATCAAAAAATTCGTCCGCATCGCTGTCAATGGAATAAATGCCCAAAAGGCTCACCAGCATTACCACGTTGGATGGCAATGCTGATTCTTTGCGTTAAAAATAAAAAAGAGTCAACCAACCGCTTGGCGATATCCAGAAATATTCGATGAAAAAAAAGTTTATGTTATTTCTCTATTTATTTTACTGTGTGTACATAAATAATCCATAATAGCATGTTATTGGATTTTCCCATGTGGATTTTCTCAGTTGTCTCAGTATTATTTGCAGATTACCTCATCATCTCATCTGCCTAGCCTTTTCCCAACTATGTTGGGGTCGGCTTCCAGTCTAACCGGATGCAGCTGAATACCAGTATTTTACATGGAGCGACTGCCTATCTGACCTCCACAACCCAGTTACTGGGTAATACGATACCCCTTGGTGAGACTGGTCGTCAGACTTTCGGGCTTCTGGACTACCCGTAACGACTGTCAAAGATCCACGAATGACAGCCGGGACCAACGGCTTAACGTGCTTTCCGAGGCACGGAGGGGTCTCGGTATGTAAAGATGGTCACCCATCCACAGACCAACCGCGGCAAGCGTAGCTTAACCTGACCGATCGACCTGTGCGGCTGTTATTATTTAGCCACGGGCCCCTCTGATTACCTACATCAATAAAAATATTTTTTTAGAATACCTTCTAAACTCGACCTTTTTTAGAATAGTTTTATTTTACTTACTTATTTGAATGATACGAACATTCAAGTAAGTAAGTAACTATGAACAATATTGTACCTACTTCAAACTTCAAGGAACGCTTATTTGTATGCAATCAGTGTTTCTCATTCTAAGTGAATAAGTCCTAAACCATAATTTCTCAGTAGCAGCCTGAAGTGTGGATGTGTACCCCCATCCTATTACATAGAACTTATCTAAACATCCCTGACGAAATCTGAGCAAGGTGTGATGTTAGGATTATGTTAAACAATAACAATAGTATTATGACCATTTTGGCACGCCAGAACATCATGGCCATTACAGAATATTATTATTGTTATGTTTATTTCTTGGCAGTCTTCCACACTTGCAAGAATATGCATAAAGACATACCTATTACCGGCACCAAGATTGGAATCTACAGCTTTTAATGAGAGAAATGCTGAATTGAATACTGCAGAAGAAGTAACCGTTATGATAGTCGTAAAAAATTCAATGTTATAGCAGTATATACCCCGCTCACAACCACCACACTCCCCCCTTGTAAAATTTCTACATTTATATCTGTAATATTTATATTTCTTTTTTTTTTCTTGATATGAAAGAGAAGGGAGTGAATGATAGCGTGACGGTTGACAGAGGAGAATGGAAGAAGAAAACGTGTTGCGCCGACCACAAGTAACATGGGATAAGGGCAGGGAGATGATGATGATGATATCTGTAATATTTATGGTGTACATAATAAAGAATAATCAATTCTATTCTATAATATTTTAAAACTTCAGGGGTCCCTCACATAGTGACCCTGTCTCTACCTACTTCTTCACACTGTCACTTCAATACAGTCAGCTTCAGCATCGACCCATCCACAAGAATTCATTAAATTGATTGATTGGAGTCATTTAACAAAACAAATTACACATTGGGTACTTATGTAATTGTAGCAACACATTGATACAGTATTATGAAACAAGAACTGTAGACAATCAAATGAATTCTTGTCTGTGTTGTGACTGTACCGGTTACCCACACACAATTTTACTTTGAGAATAACAAATATGTACTTAGATGATCCACTGAGGACTGGTTCGATTTCAGCATACCTACACAATTACAGTAATTGCGTAATCTGATTACGTATTACCGACTATTAGTGAAAATTAATACCTGTATTCAAGAATATTACGTAGATATAGCCAGAAACGGTATGTGCTTCGATCATCTTCGTGTTTCCGAATTAGTACGAACGTCGCGCCACAGAGTAACACCCACAGAGGCAAAGTTTCTGAGTGTTGTACCGTTATGCAATGTCGTAGTGCACTATAATTGCGCATTTGTATGAAGAATTCTCACTGCTGGGTCATTCAAAAGTATTTTGAAATTCTATAATGTTGTGAATCTGTGATTTTAATCATAATCATGATACTACAAAATAGGCAAATACTTCCATGTTTGTTAAACTCAAACTCAAATAATTTATTTTAATTAAAACATTTCTGGCACTTTTGAATTGTAAAAATTAAATTGTCGGTCAGTTAGTCAGAAAGTTGAACCTAGTTGCCCATTCCAAAACGTAGATCTCTGTGGAGAAGAACGGGCAAGAAACTCCACGGACACTCTTTTAAATCAAGATATTATTACAAAATCCTGGGTACATTATTCTTATTGCTTGTATATGTGAGAACAATGTAAAAAAAATAAACAATTTAAAATATAAAATTCAAAATAAGCCCTGGCAGTTAAGAGATGACCAGTCTCAACCGACGGCGCCCGTTCACGAACATGACGCGTGGATCAGCACCATCCAGCTCAACCATTTCGTAGGGAACCGAATGATCCAACACACGCGCCACCACCAGTGAGACATTTAAGTGAGCATGACATATTCTTAACTGCCATGCTCTTTCAAGTCAACATCAAAATATCATACAAAAAAAAAAAAAAACGAATCCATGGTTCTTACTTTTGCAAAATTGTAATAATAGCTCTAAATCAGATCTCAGCTTCGCACGTTCGTATTGTCAAAGATAGACGATGATTGACGAAGCGCATACTTTTCCTGGGAGGTCTGTACGTAAGTATTGCAGCAACGCACTGACAAATATCTTACTTAATTGTCATAGAACAAGTAAGATATTTGTGTGAGTTTGTCTTGGCAAGTCATTCATTTCATAAAGCATAATCAGCCTACAGTGTTCCCACTACGGGGACACAGGCCTCCTCTCAGTGAGAGAATAGGCCGTAATATAGGTTCCACGAAGACCCAGTGCGGGGTAGATGTCACATGCCTTCGAACTTTAGGTTCTAGCTAAGACATGCCGGTTTCCTCACGATGTTTTCCTTCACCGTTTTGAGAGCAGTGGTGATGAAATAATTTACAAAAAGTAAAGCGCCTGACTAGGTTCGAACCTACGACCTACAACTCGTAAATCGGGGGCGATTGGTTGGGACCAATCGCCCCCGATTTACGAGTTGTAGGTCCAACAAAAGGTAGGTAGGTCAAAAGGTTGAGTGAATTACCATACAATTTTGAAGGAGCAGTGGTGGGCTGCTCCTTCAAAATTGTATGGTAATTGAAAAACTAGCCAAGTAGGTAATATTTTATTTGGTATATTTGCGGTCGTTACACGGCCCCTGGGCCACCACAGCTCTCTTTCATTTCATTACCTATATTAATTTCATAAACAATTCCTCCTCGAATCGCGAGTCCTCACAGACTACAGAGATATTTCGCTCTGATTTGAATGTAGGGAACTCACGACTGGCTAACGCCATCGTCATCCATTTATTGCAGACCAGGATAGAGAATACTGGAGACGTACCCTTGTCCTCATGAGTATGCCCACTGTAGCCCTATTCTGACTACTACCTGCCTGACTGGCTGCCTGTCTCAAAGGACTTAGCGTGTATAGCACTGAATTGGACACTATGATTTAAAGCTTAGCGTAGACTTAGCTAGCTAGCAGCTATCCTATGGCTGCTAGCTAGCTAGGTGTACGTTAATCACAATGTGTGCATAGTGTCGTCCCTCAAAAGTTGTTTTAGATTTCGGTCCGTTAATGCTAAACACTATTTATCTATCTATTCAGCCAGTAATGTCCTACTTCTGGGCAAAGGCTTCCCTTACCTTTTCTACAATATGTTGACATTTTAAATCCTACTAATATTATAAACGTGAAAGTTTGGATGGATGGATGGATGTTTGTTATTGAACGTTGCTACTGAACGGATTTGGTTGAAATTTGGCACACAGATGGTTTATCCAGGATTAACACATAGGATATTTTTTATCCCGATATTCGCACGGGATCGAAACTTATGCGGGTGAAACTGCGGGGCGCAACTAGTGTTAACATAGTACTTAGTGGTTTTATCAATCGCCGCAAATTCACTAGCCCTTCGCGTTAATTAAAATGAGACACCAGGGAGTCTTCAGCTAATGCTTAGATGGGATCGAGAGATAAATCCTTTGAAGATATTAAGGCTGTTAGAAGTCAGTTTGGTTTTATTTAATTATTATAATTTATTAATTACGATAATCTTAAACAATTTTAGGCGAGAAAGTTTTTCATTCGTGTTAGGTTACATAATTATGATAAGTAAGAGATTAATGTAACACGTAGTTTAGTAAAACAGTAGACAAGTCTAAACTTATATTATAAAGAGAAAATATTTGATTTTTTAATGTTTGTTTATTACACTTTCACGCTAAAACGGCTGGACAGGTTTGGTTAAAATTTGGCACATGGGTAGACTATAACCTGTGTTAGGACGTAGGGTACTTTTTATTCCGGTATTCCCACGAAGTCAAGACTTATGCGGGTGAAACAGAGGGGTGCTACTGATATTTCATATCTTTAACTATTTCTGGGAAGTCTTTGCAGACGAGTAGACAGACAGACAAACAACATAGAGAAAGTTTTTCAGTTCGATCGTATGTACCGCGCCCCTAACCCTTAAATATCACAAAAGAAATCTGATACACGCGGTACAAATAGTAGGTACAAAGTACAAACTACTTATAATAAATAAATAAATTATAATAAATAAATAACCCATTTTTTGTAAGTAAATGCTTTTGTCTACGCACAACCCTTTTTTTTTTTTTTTCAGGATGGGAAATCATCAAATGACTCCTCCCGCTCTGGGTGGAGCAGGAGGGAGTGTCAGACTCTTACTGACTAAAACCCACCCGTGTTCCTTCCTTAGCCCTTTATGTTCCAGGGCAGCGGTAACCCTTTCGGACGATCCCGCTACCCTGGCAGGCTTCGGCCCTATCGGGCCCCGTCACTTCTGCTGACATCTCTTTGAGGCGCACGTGGAACACATATGCGCCGTCCGGTACGCACAACCCTAAGTTACCAAATTCAGAATAAAATCCAGCTCCATTCCGTTTTGGGTGCTAAAAGCCAAAATATGCTTAAATGTCAACGGTTAGGATCTAATCGAATAAGCCTTACGGTACGGTCGCTACAAACCGACTGTTGTGCCTACGTAAAGTGAAGAACTTGAAAATTTTTAATTTAGTTCTTCTGATCTTATACTTTTAATTAAGCAGGTAGGGATTGCTAAAAAAGATTGATCTTATTTTTTTATATTCCAAATATTTTATTTCATATAGGTAAAGGGGCATGCATAAAACGTCAGTAGCTGAGTGTACTTTTCTATTTGGTCGTTTCTTATGGAGAAGAGCCTGCGCCTATTTTATTTAGGACCAACGTTATCCCCATATTGTAATTTTAATGTTGAAATAAACGATGTTTACTTTAACTTCCATTTGGCATTTTCGATGCTTTTCATAACGACAGTAGAAATATCGTCATCGTCAGGAATGTATATCTGACAACGATAACATTACCATTCTCCAGATTTACAAATTGAAGCAACAACAACACGAGGTTCGTTTCACGTTGGTTTAGCCATATGTTCAGGCATGTTGTTTATTCCGACAAATGGTTAAATGACTAGGGGCAAAATGGATTTTTGTCGTTTGTAGATTTGTGTGTCAAAGGACAATGCTCATGGGATGTATGGAATCCCGTAACATGCTGCAAGAAAGTCAAACTTTGTTTTTTATGGACTACTCTTATCACATTAACTCCTACCAACAGTTTTTTTTTGTCAACAATCCCGGGTTTCGGAGATTTAAAAAAAATCGAAATAACCTGAAAATTAGTTGAAATTTTTCATTTGGACCCCCCAACAAATTTTAATACAAGCCCCCGCAAGGTACGCTACGCCACTGGATATGTACCTATTTAATAATTAGCATCCGGTTGAACTAAGCCTGAAGCCGACCCCAACATAGTTGGGTTGGCTTGCAAAGGCAAGCAGATGATGATGGCACCAAATTACAGGGATGCAAAACAACACAAAAAACAATAATTTCAGAATCCTCCGAATACACCCAAACCAACACAATGCCAGCAACATGATATGTATTCAAACCGTGTTTATTTAAACAATCGAGTACTAATGAACGAGCGCACGCTAAAGCTCTACTTATCCTTGTTTACCCTTCAGTTATGTACTGCGAAAGAGTAAATTACCCTGTTTGTTGAATTACCCTTCATTAGTCCCGCTGCAATTTGGTGTGGGGAGCAATTAATTTGGCAGTAATTAATGTTAATTATAAACGCTCATTTAATTTTGTGGGGACGTTGATTGCTGTTTTGAAGAGAGATCGAAAAGTGGATTCGATAAAAAGATTATTTTTGATAGATAATATTGATGTTAGTTTATTTTCATGATCGTTGGTTTATTGAAGTTCACTGGTGGATATAGACCTTTCTAATCCCACGCTATCGAATTTGATGTTCGGCTACTTTCTTCCTATTCCCGTCCACGTATCTTCCACGATTGTTATTCCACCTTGTCTTAAGTCAGACACAGCGGCCGTAGTTTACCGTCAAATGACGTCACTAAAACGTTAT
The DNA here is from genome assembly GCA_951799955.1 of Apamea anceps. Lineage (NCBI taxonomy): Eukaryota > Metazoa > Arthropoda > Insecta > Lepidoptera > Noctuidae > Apamea > Apamea anceps. The sequence goes on along the minus strand of OX637505.1, from coordinate 4,892,973 downwards.
TTATGAAAGCAAGTTGGTGTGTTTTCCTAGAGAGCGATTTTGACACCGTAAAGTCAAACCCCGTGGACATCATTTTCATGACAACCGTCACTGTGTCCGTTACATGACGGCCAAAGCACGTTACATGACAGGAAAGCGGCTCCGGCCCGGTATAATAACGGCCGTCATGAAAATCATCATTTTCACCAGTATTGGGCCATAGGGTGTCAAAAATCACTCTATATTTGGACAACCGTTGTTGTGTGACCGTTCAGCGCTTTCTTAAGAAAGCGAAGCTTTAGAGATAACACACAAGCAAGTGGTTCAAGTATTACTGTTCTTCCTTAGGTATAAGAAATTCAAAACGTAAACGGTCGGACGTTTACCATGCTACCATATCTGAATGACATTTGCGTAGGGCACACAAAAAAAAATACTCAAAACCGCCAGACGGTTATAAAGCCATGTATTTTACTTATTTCCAAGCTTTTCTTCTTAGTATTAAGTTGGTAAGCATACAAAAGAAATGCGTAGGCGTCAGGCGAATACAAAATTTAACTATAATTCCCCCAGGCCTGTATGTACTCGTACAAGTATACAATTATTTATGCAAGAGCAATTCTGACAAGATTTATTTCGCGTAATAAGATTTCCTACGCGTGAGTCTCTAATTAGCATTTCTAGCTTATTAATAATGTATCGTCTTCTACTTATTAATTATTTCTGGAAATGTGAACAGGAATAAAAGGTCATTATTTTTGCAATAGAGTACTTCGTACCTACCTATGACTAGAATAGAATAGACATTTATTTTGCAAAGATGGATAATAATAATAATAAATAATAATAATAATATCCCTGGACATTTCACACAGCGCCATCTAGTCCCAAGCTAAGCAATACATAATAAGTGTTAAAATACATTAAAGCTCAGCCATATTTCACCATTCAGCATTAACATTTATATCTATCTATATGTTGGGAATCGAACCCAACACAACATCTTGCGTGTGGCCTGCACGCACAGGCTTCGTGATCAGCACGTCATCGGCAAGCTGAGCCGCGGTGCGGCGACGACACGGCTCGACCCGATGACCACTCGCTTTAACGGACTCCACCACGACGGACGGTACTCTTAAATTATTAATTATTTGTCCGGGAAAGTTTATATTTGTAGATCAAACGGCATTAAACCATTGCCTAGTTATATAGTCCACTCTTTTATTGCTCCCGCGATTATACAATGTGGAGATGATAATACGATCATAAATGAAACTTCGTATAAGTCATGATATTCCCAACCTGCACAAAAAAAATCAAATGAATATATCCAGTAGTTTAGCCACAGGACATTATTTTTCATTTTAAGTATTTTCTACATGATGTATTGTAAACAGGAAAGCACGCGACAGGTTAACGACACACGTTGCCAGCTCGCTACCAAGTAATCTCTGTCGCTACTTCAAAAACCTACGCCTTTTCTTTAAAATTTATTTTCTCAATGCAAATTATACTTTATGCCTGAGCCCTAAGAGTCATAAAAGCGTATCATCACAACTAGATAAAAAAATGCATGCGGAAGTCATAACTTTCTGTTACGCACTCATGTCAATCGCAAAATATGTATGTGCGAAAGAGATAAGTAAATTTGCTTGTTTCTACTTTGCCTACTTGTCGCAACCTGCAGGTTACGCGGTCAGTGTGTCACCGGACTTCCTTACTGCCTGTGACACGTTTTGTTCCGCTCTGGAATTTCGGATGCGCCCGCGCCCGTTTGAAGTCGCCGCGCGAGTGTTATCGTATCTTTGTTGTTGTGTTGTGCGAAATTTGACGCTTTGTTTTAATAGTGACAGGACACATAACGTATTATAGGTACTTAGTTAAATAGCTAAGTAAACTTTGCGAAATTAGACGCTTAATACTTGGTGTTTAAAGGTTTTATTATTAAATAACCATGCCTCGTTACAATTACACAGCTTCGGAGTACACCGATATGATTTTAGTGTATGGGGAGTGTCACGGAAATGCCGCTTTAGCTGTACGGACATACCGTGAGAGGTATGGGAACACCCGTATGTGTCCGACCCACGGGCGCACTATTGTACAAGCTGTCCAGAGGATACGGGAAAATCAATCCTTGATCCCGCACGTAGATGGTGCTCCTCCTAAGTACAAGAAAGTACAAGCATTGTTACCGAGAGATAAACCAATAAGAGAAACTTTCTGTCGCTGGTTAGAAACCAAACATCTCGAGAATCCTGACTTCCTGTACAATGTGATGTGGACTGACGAGAGTACATTCACAAGGAATGGTTTATGGAACCGACAGAACCTTCGGTACTGGAGCCGCGTGAATCCGCATCTAGTACGGGAGACTTCGCACCAGTACAGATTTGCTGTCAATGTGTGGGCTGGCATACACAGAAATACCATTATTGGTCCGATATTTATTGATGGCAATTTAAATGCTGTAAAGTTCATTGAACTCCTCGACGGATCTGTTTCCGAGTACACGGACGAACTTTCGCTGGACGTGTACAGACAGATGTGGTACCAGTTAGATGGAGCACCAGCTCATTCAGTGGTGTCTGCAAGAGAGCGTTTGACTCAAATGTTCGGACAGCAGTGGATTGGCCGTTTTGGACCAGTGCGGTGGCCAGCGAGGTCACCAGATCTCACGCCCCTGGATTTCTTTCTGTGGGGTCACATAAAGAATGAGGTATACTCAACAGAAGTTAATACCGTTGAGGAATTAAAAAATAGAATAATAATATCCTTTAATAAATTGAAAGAAATGGCTGCTAATGGTGGCCTATTATCAAGAGTGAGAAATAACATTATACGTCGGTGTAGTTTGTGTATTCAAGAACACGGCGGACATACTGAAAATAAAAAAATTTAATGACTGGCGACATAACTAACTGGTCGAAGTGATTGTGAATAATAAATTGATTAGTGAATAACTCGCGGGTGAATGATGCCCAACTATTTGGTTAATAATCTGTGATTTGATATAATTGAGCATTAATAATAATATTAATAATGGCGCCAAAACATTCCGTCGCTGCGTCGGCCGTCGTCGGCGTCGCCGCGCAACCCCGCGAGCGGCCGCGCGCTGCCTCGCGCTTTATCATGAATGAAACCACGCGGCGTTGCCATTCTTACCGCAGGTCAGTGTACCAATTTTATAAATGGTGTTTTATTTTGTTTGCAGTTTTAAGCTATTTAGTTTGTTAGAAATTATTTTTTTTTAATTTCGATGTTCGGATATATTTGATAGTTGACAAATGTTTCTATAAACCAGTATTGCCAGTGTTTTCATTTAAAGTCATATTGTCATCTCCACATTGTATAAATAAAAATGAATCACCGAAATGTATGTACGCGCATAACTTCCGATCGACTACACCAAATTGGATAATTCTTTTTTTTGTGTTTGTTATTGTCAGGACAAGGTTTGTACAGAAGAAAAATTAAAAAAAAAAATGGTCGTACGACGTTGGCCGGGTCAGCTCGTTATTAATATAATATGTACACTATTTTTTGATCCGTAGTTAAACTAAAAATTGATCAAAAAAACACATTTTGCAAAAATTTAACCATTAGTTACTATTTTTAACAATTGATTGAGTTAAACTACGGATCAAAAAACCAGCCCTAAAGAAGGCAATGTTTGCACAACAGGTTTGGAGATAAAATAAAGAAAACGAACGCGAAAATAAATAATTGGAATATAAAAAGATAACATACCATAATATCACGCCTTGTTCCAGAGGGTTGGGCGGAAATGTACCTATAGTACCGACACCCACATTTTCCCCAGTTATGTTTAAATCCCATGTAATAGGGGGCGAGCCTATTGCCATCAAACGGGCACAAATCCAGGTCTCAGACTGCTTCTGAGAAATTCCAGATAAAAAAAACTCAATAACACTTTGCCCAACCAGGCAATCGAACCCAGGACCTCATGCTCAGCAGTAGTGCTTGCGACCACTACACCAACGAGGCAGTAAGTCACATAAAAACATTCAAAATCAAAAGTCATTTATTCAAATTAGGCTGAGAATCAGCACTTTTCCAACGTTAAAATTACAAAAGACAGTCCTCCAAAAACGCCCACCCTTCACTACTTCCTAGTGCTATCGAAAAACATTTGTTCTTAGTGCTATCATTTCACACTGAAAGACAAATTGAAAACAAATCTCTATCTTTAATTTGTCAACACCGTTTATAATGGTACAAAAAACCCTTCGCGAGAGAAGTGAACATAACACATGATATTTTTTATTTTCAAAAAGTAATAATATATATTATAAAGTCAGTCCCTCTCTTTGCAACAGCCATAATTCACCGACTCGACATCCACACAATGTGTATCTGAGTGTGTTTCCTGCACTTTTTGTAACATTCAATAAACCCGGGAATACTGTAGCTTTGTACTAGTTTAAATGCCAAATGTTACAATATTTATTACCCTACTTAGCATCGAAAAGGAAAAAAATATAGTATGATTAACGTAGCTTGCAAGAAATGAGGAAAACATTGAACGTATGTTTTGTTGTTTGTTTGTTTGAGGTTTTTGAATTTCTTCCTGACTAGGTACTTGTTTTAGGCTTCTTTGATTTTTTTTTTGTCAAAAAAAAAAATTGTGGTTACGAATGCTAATCAATTAAAATAGTATTTTGATTTAAAAGAGTGTCCGTGGAGTTTCTTGCACGTTCTTCTCCATAGGTACCTGCTACACTTTGGAGTGGGCAATTAGCTTCATCTTTCTGACTGACCGACCCCTTGACAATTCAAAAGTGCCTGTAATTGGTTTATTTGAAATAAGTGCTTTGAGTTCGAGATGAGTATCTAATATGGTTACAACCGCGTCTTTCACCTGTTTTATTAAAAATATGTAGATTTTCCCTTTCGTACATGATGTTTTCATGTACTGTCGTGATGTTAATATTTTTAAACCGAGCCGAAATTTATAAGTTCTACAGTGTAATACTATTTAAACGTTCATTTAGGTATTTCCTAGTGTTAGTGAAAACGGGGCATTAGGAGCTCGTGCCAAACAACGCTTGCAAAAGTCGGTTCGTGTATAGGTGATCATCCACTACCCCTCCGTGCCACGGAAAGCACGTTAATCCATTGGTCCCGGCCGTCATTTGTAGATCTTTGACAATACGGGTAGTCAGAAACCCGAAAGTCTGACAACTTACCAAGGAGTATCGTGTTACCCAGTAACTGGGTTGTGTAGGTCAGATAGGCAGTTGCTACAAATAAAATATTGGTATTCAGCTGCATCCGATTACACTGGAATCCGACTAAAACATGGGAAAAAGCAAGGTAGATGATGAGTGAAAACGGGCGTAAGTCCCCTTTCGAAATTTTTTTTTTTTTTCCATTGATGTGTTCTCCGGAAGAAATATTTCGACCCCGATCGTTTTTAGTAGCTACCTCCTCTCGGTGTGGGACAAGTGCCTAAATTGCAATGATCCTGCCCTGGCATATTTATGAGAGCACTCAAGGCGTCGAAAAACATTTTAAACGGATAACATCTCTCGTCTTTTCGGAAACGATGTAAATATGAACCGTATCCTATGAAAGGATCGCGTTTCTTGTTGAAACCTGTTTTATGCATACTTAAATGTTTTTTTAGTCATGATGGCCCAGTGGTTAAGGCCTCGACTCTCATGCACTAGGTTGCGGTTCAAGCAGGGCAAGTACTAACTGACTTTTTCAATTCATAATTATGTACAGACGCCAGCACATCAAGCTACTACAATCGTCAAAATTTATTTAATAGATTTTCAACTTTATCGCTAAAGTATTAAAGTTCAAGGTTAATTGGGAAAATTTGACAGTTTCCAGCTGCTGGCCCGAAAGTCTGACAACCAGTCTTACCAAGGGGTATCGTATTACTCAGTAACTGGGTTGTGGAGGTCAGATAGGCAGTCGCTCCATGTAAAATACTGGTATTCAGCTGCATCCGGTTAGACTGGAAGCTGACCCCAACATAGTTGGGAAAAGGCTAGGCAGATGATGATTGTCTCTAAACGGTAAAGGAAAACATCGTGAGGTAACCGGCATGTCCTAGAATAAAAAATTTCTATACCTCTATCTCTATACCTTAATTGATCGACATAATTTCTGATTAGTTTTGTAATTTCTGATGTGTTTCCCTTTGATCGTGTATACAGCTATTAAGAATGCCCAATAATCTTACCTATTTTCCTCAAAGATAAACTAGTTCAGGTAATATTTTCCTGTTCTATATCTACCAGGTAATATTAATTGGACATCAATGTGTTATTTATGGTCTTTTTTGTATGTACTTTTGGGAGATTCAGATACCGCATTTTGTAAGCGATTTATATAAATATGAACCGCATTCTTTTCCGCTTTATGTTCATATTCATAGAAGCGAATGTGACTATCCGTTTTATACAAATATGAACGAATGTCGAAAAAACATCCACTGCTGTACATAGCTCCCTCAAGCACCACCATTTCGACCAGTTCTGTGCATCTCGCATCCAGCGAATTTTTGCGGCCTTCACAAGATCATCACAACGGGCGGGTCGCGGCGGGACTGCGGCAGTGTTCACAATGCGGGCGCGATCACGTCCCGTCCCGCCGCGCCTTTCTTTCATCTAAAAAATTAAAATCGGTTCATCCGTTCGGGAGCTACGATGCCACAGACAGACATACACACACACACACACACACAGATACGTCAAATTTATAACACCCCGTCGTTTTTGCGTCGGGGGTTAAAAAGATGTTGAGCGATTCAGATATGGTAACGCTATTGCTCATAGTTGCGCTATAGCTAAGAAAAAATAACGTAAACAGAAAACGGAACGTAACGGAAATGGGTGCATGAAATAATGTGCTTTGTCGTTGGAAAAATCTTTTGATAGACGGAGCATTCTCCAGTCTATCAAAAGTCGACCGACCAAAAATGAAATAAAGATTGAATGATACTACAAAATACGGCCTATAAATTCTCGATACCGAATTGAAGGGTAATACTTAACTTTGTAGTTGAGAAAACATTCTCCCATACAGTAATATACGTTACGGTAAATTTCCCACATATTTATTTATTTATATATCAGATTTAGACAACAATTAAGTCCATTTTTTTAGTAAAATATCTTATAAATAGTGTTAAAAGACAACCAAGAAACAAACAACAAAGTAAGTGTTTGAGGCAGAATGTGCAGAGAACGACCAAGTGAGGAATGAGCCACCTGACCATTATCCCCACATAGTGCCTCAGAATAGGGGAGTAAGGACTCCACAACTGTTTTGAGGATGCTATTGTCACTGCCCCGCGTCCTACGCATCAGTGGTGCGACTTTTTTTACGAATTACTGCATGGAAGCCGTCGTCAGTTCGGTTCTGAGCAAACATCTCTGATGAAACGGGGAAGTTTCAACAATATCCTAAAAACATTGTTGTACTGGATGCGTAAGACATCTAACGACCTTTTGGTACAGCTGACCCACAGAACCCCGCGTACAGACCTTGACAAAATGCCTTGAACAAGATGATTTTGACTTGGTCCGCACAATGCGAGAATCGATGGGCCACCATGTTACCTCGGACCGCCAGTGCCCTACGTTCCCTTTCAAAAATAAAAAATAATCGCAAAAAAATATTTATATATATTATATATAATAACAAATTAATGTTTTTCCGACTTTTTCCTGTACTTTGGTCTGAGACCTTGCTTCGATCTAAGTATTTAATATCAATTTTTACTTTATTCCGCGTCCCTGAGAAAAGGGGTCTTGACAGAGTATCTGACAACGAAATAAGACTATAGCTAAGGTTTCCGTTTTTTTTATTATAAGGAACGGAACCCTATAAAGAAAGAAAAAAAAACTGAACAGCAACGCTTGGTTGCTTGTCAGCAGAAATAGATATGGATGTAAAGCTTCCGGGGAAAAGCTCCTTCAAATAAAATAGCACGACTACTAAACAAATAAATAAGTATCCATGTAAAGTGGCTTTATTTATGGCACGTAGTAGGGTTGAAAGGTATCCATTACGCTTGAATGCCTCTAAGTGTGACGTATTCGATTTTACAAAACATTCGATTCGATTCGGTTTAGTTTACTTTGTTCTTTTTGGGTACCGTACTGAATAATACTCGTATATAGAACCCTTTTAGGGTGTTTACTAAAATAAACATACTAAAATGAGACTTGAAGCCCCAAAATGTTGTAAATACATAACCTCACACCTTCTTCTCATGAGGGAAGACCGAAACTACAGGACGCCAGCTGCTTCGATTCTTACACACTCCTTTTGTCTCATTTACGTAGTTCATATTGTAAATATTACGTTTAAAATCCATGTTGTATATTTATTCTGAACTAGCTATTGCCTGCCGGCTTCGCCCGAGTGGATGTCGGAAAATATTCCACGGGCACGCACTCGCACGGCATTAAAATGGGTAATCATATTTGTAAACAATCTGTGTGCCTGTACAAATCCATGCAGCCGTTTTTGCGCCCATCCAGGACATACATCCAGACAAACAGACAAATGGACAAAAATTCTTTGGTACTATTACATTATAAATCTAGATTGATCTAAGGTCTATTCAAGTTTATTTTTCCAATTGATGTTATTTCAATTTAAACTAAAATTAACATTATTTTAGTGGTAATTGAGTTGATTTCAGAGTGACTAGAACTATTGAAAAAATTATAAAAATATTTGAAGTTGTAGCGTAAACTGAACTTTATTGTGTAGGAATTAAAGGTATTTTTCCATAAACTCATATTTGTTTACAATTTGGCAAATAAATCGCAAATGCTGAAAAAGATAACATCTAGCTAGCTAGTTTTACATTTTCTTTTCAAAAGCAAAGTAAAAATTCCTAAAACGCCTTCGGGTTCAATAATATTTTATACTGTTACACTTCACCACACAATAAAATTCAACTATTTCCAAGCAAGCATTCGACTCAAACATCATGCAGGCAAAAATGTTACAGACGTAAGTAGTTCACCTATGCACATCGACTGAACGACTGAATGGGAACGACCGAGTACAAGTACATTCAGAATTCAGAGCGAATATAATATGTAGAAGCACCCATTTGAATATTATTTGTATTGTGTCTGTCAGTACGTATGGAAGGCGGACTGGGAATGTGCAGTACAGTCTTGTTGAGGTAACGTTGCAGTAGGTAGCGTCGGTTTTGTGCTGAGATTTGGAAACGGAATCAATTGTTTGTCTGCTTTTATTTTTTTATTGCATTTTATTTTTTATCTTTTCCGTTTTTGGTAGATTAGGATTGTGGTTTCTGTAATAAGAATAAAATTAAACCATTGTTACAAGCATTTTCTTAACCATACATAACATAAACAAACATTGGTGCCGATTCCCCTTTTCACAAACTAAACTAAATTTAAGTTCAGTGCATCTTTTTCTTTCTATTTCATTAAGAAAAGGACAGAAGATAAATATTAGTTTAGTCCTGTCAAATTTAGATACTCCATAGCAAATTTAGACGTGATTTAAAACATGGCTACTAAAAATACGTCAATTCACGTCAGGCGCTGACTAATTTGACAGGACTAAACTAATATTTATCTTCTGTCCCTTTCTTGATGAAATTGAAAGAAAAAGATGCACTGAACTTAAAGTTAGTTTAGTTTGTGAACAAGGGAATCGGCTCCATTGCCAAAATTAAGTGGAAATGGGCAGGACACATTGCTGGCAAAAACAGATGGCCGATGGGGCCGAAAGGTTCTGAAATGGTGACCGCGTACCGGAAGACGTAGCGTTGGAAGCCTCCCACAAGGTGGACCGACGACCTTGTGAAGGCTGCAGGAACCCGTTGGATGCAGTCTTCACAAGGTTGACAAGGAAGCACAAAGCCGGTCGAAGTGGAGGTACTTGGGGGGCCTATGTCCAGCAGTGGACGTCTTTCGGCTGAAAAGATGATGATGATAACTTGACATAACGGATATCAGTAACAAGTTGTATTTTTAACATCATTCGATAAACAGTGGCCCCTAAACTAGGCGGCTCGTGTAACTTGAGGGCCGGAGTTGTATTAGCATTAAATTAAAACACATTTTTATTATTGATGTGGCAAGGGACAGCAGTTAAAATTAGGTTAGTATTTTGTCCATAAATGGCACTTGAGTCGTGTAAACAAGTACGTTACGAGTTTAGTGGTTATTGAAACGTTAGCAAAAACAATTATTACGCAAGCTGAGAGCTTTATCTAATGTAATAATGACTATAAATAGTAGATAAATAAAGTTTATATTACCTAAAAGGAAATATTACCTAAATGAAATAAGGAAAGCAGTGGAACAGGCGACGGTTTTACTTAAAAGGAATTAATTACTTAATAATGTATTTCCCGTTTTATCGATACTCATCCATTTGCTCGTTTCACACCCAGCACTATTAATTTGCGGTTTATAATTTCTAAAGTCAGGTCTCCCGTCCACGTCCGTAAACTATATGGAAATACGAGCACGAATTAAGTATAAAGTTATCGTAGACTGAAATTTAAAAACATCATAAATTTGCATACATTTTACGTCCCTGTTACTGTGCCGTGACATGCACGTCAAGTTAGAAATTATAAAAGCGCACAAAAAAAAAAATTAACGTCATGAAAAAAACCAAAACCCCTAAAGACGAATTATTATTAACTATTATTATCTTATACCTGCTAAAACAACATTGCAAGATGGCACGCCCACTGGGTTTTGTCCTACATAAGAAAATCCTGCGTCGTTGTTTTATTATTGAACTAGCTGCGCCCCACGATTTCACCCGCATAAGTTTCGATCCCGTGGGAATATCGGGATAAAAAGTATCCTATGTGTTAATCCTGGCTATAAACTATCTGTGTGCCAAATTTCATCTAAATCTGTTCAGTAGTTTTTGCGTGAAAGAGTAACAGACATCCATCCATCCATCCATACAAACATGCACGTTTAGAATATTAGTAGGATAGTAGGACTATTGCTTAAAAAAATTCAAATATCCACATTTTTTTTTTTTTTTGTTGACTGTACCTTTAAAGTACTTGTAATTTGTAACGAAGTACAACTTCAATATTGATATGAGATAAACTAAGATTTTTTTAGAATGTGGGACAAAACTTCAGGACGAACGAAGAATAAATCTGGCGATGACCAATTATTATAAAACCAGTGTCCAAATTACTTACAAAGCGCCATTTAGCAGGCTTCAGAAGCCGTAAGATCAGTCAGATTCCGACTACCAAAAACGTTTTCTTAGGAGACCAATTTTTACGCGTAAGAAGACATGAAGAGAGACTTCTACCATTTATAAAAAGATTTGTGATAGCATCAAAGAGAATTCTTCTCTCGAATATAATCGTGTCGCCAAAGCGGTGAGAGTACGGTGGCTAGGATTTCCGTTTGAAAACTTTTTTTTTTAAAAGCTCCCGAAAGTAACATCAAACAAAATGGTTCTCTTTGCAGATGACAGTACAGCTATAATAAAGTGTACAAATAAAAATAACTATAAGAATGTCATTAATACTTGCTAACGTGAAATTATAAATTAGCTACATAATAATTCATCATCATCTGCCTAGCCTTTTCCCAACTATGTTGGGGTCGGCTTCCAGTCTAACCGAATGCAGCTGAATACCAGTATTTTACATGGAGCGACTGCCTATCTGACCTCCACAACCCAGTTACTGGGTAATACGATACCCCTTGGTAAGACTGGTTGTCAGCCTTTCGGGCTTCTGACTACCCGTAACGACTGTCAAAGATCCACGAATGACAGCCGGGACCAACAGCTTAATAATTATTTAATAATAAATCTAGGTAAGACAAATGTTATGCACTTTAATCAACGCTGCGAAAATTCAAACGTTAGTATAACCTACCAAGGCACTGACATTGAGGAAGCAAATAAAGCTAAGTTCTTAGGTATAGTGATCGACAACAAACTAACATGAAAACCTCATGTTGAAAAAGTGTATAAAAACTGTGTAAATCCGCTTATGCCGCCCTTTTTCAACTTTAAAAGTAAGTCAACACACACACAGGTCTTTTAACGGCATACCATGGACTATAGTTGCCTCCGTTTTGCGGTATGGTGTTATTTTTTGGGGGTAGTTTACTGATAAGGAGCTTGTATTTAGGATGCAAAAGCGATGCATAAGGTCAATGTGTGGTCTTAAGACCACAGATGGCTGTCTTCCTTATTTTAAATCTCTGAAAATATTAACATTTTCGTCTTTGTACATACAGCAGTGCGATTCTGTAACCATCTCACCGTGAAAACTTAGGTGAAGTGAGCGTGGAGTGCGCTATCATTCCAACTAATGCTAGGGGAAGTGAGCTTAGAGTGAGCTGTCAATAGTGTCACTATTGACAGCTCACTCTAAGCTCACTTCACCTACCTAACTTTTCACGGTAAGATTTTTACAGAATCGATCGGCAGGTTGCAACCGCAGAGGTCACGCTGCATTAAGAATAGATGTTCAGATAGATTTCGTAGATGTCTGACAATCAGTCTTACCAAGGGGTATTATGTATTATATTCGCTATTATGTGTGTCTAGGATACTAGCTGGGTTGGGTGGGTGCTGGGTGGGCTTCATGTAAAAATAGGTACTGGTATTCAGCTGCATCTGATTAGACTGGAAGTCAATTCCAACATCGACAACAACATCGACGACACGGTTGGCGCAGTGGCTGAGCCATCGAGTGCGGGTTCGATTCCCGCACGGGGCAAATATTTGCATTGCCTACAGGTAGGTAGTTGTTCCGAGTCTGGCTGTTTGTGTATGTGAGTTTTTAAATTGTAAACGTACCCAACGGGTTGCACTCCGGGAGTGCCAGCAGAAGTGAAAACTTGAATATTAACGTTGTGCATTTTTGAAATTTTGGAATGCGGTCTACTCTCCCTCCGTTTTACGAATTTTCGATCAGGTCAGGTGTCCTGACGCGAGCTCCTTCTTACGAAATTTCCATCAGGTCACGTGTCCTGACGCGAGTTTAACATTTTTTACCCATCACAAAAAAGTGCACAAAGCCGCTAAGGAATTTTTCATTAAAAAAAAAAACAAATGGGCTAGATAAGTTGATTGCCTACTGTTCATTTTAAAAAACGTTTCATAATTTGAGGAATTTCTCATAACAATTTAGACTCATGGTCCTCCCTGTGGGAGCGTGGGCAATCATATTTTAGCGCATTCGTTTGATGTCTATCCATGTTTTCTCAGTGGAAGTAACACGAAATAAAATGTAAGCAAACGATAATACGTTTATTTACCAACGACATGCGATATCATGTCAGATTATGTATGAATAAAACCAATCACGATTAAGTGATTTGTATGACGTAGGGTGTGGTACTGTTTCTTCTCCTCGAGATGTCGCTATCAGTCCTTGATGTCCGTTTATGAACGGTACACTCCACTACTTAATCGTTACTTTTAATATTATGAAAGGGCTGATCTTAAACAATTAGAAACTCGATGATAATAAACTTGTACTTATTTGTTAAGTCCTAAATTAAGAAAAAAACTTAGGACTCCATTCGGAATAAAATTAGATATTTAAATAAACCTTTTTTACAGTCCGTTCAACCGATTTTGACTTCTATTGCGTTGATGGCATGACAAATAGCAGCTGCAGTAAATAGTTGGTATTGTAACCACTTTTTTGCTTTTAATGTCATCCTTATGCCTACGGAATAGAAGTTAAAGTCGGTTAACCGGACTGTAAAAAAAGGTTTGTTTAAGTGTCTAATCCTATTCCGAATGGAGTATAGTAGATTAAACTTAGTAGTATCAAAACTATCAACTAAAATTAAACTTATCAAAAAAACGGCCAAGTGCAAGTTGGACTCGCACACGTAGGGATCTGTAACACCGTGCAATATTTAATACTATCGAGCAATACCACTCGCAGCTGGATGAGAGTTGCCGAAAATCGAGTTGAATGGCGTGCAATAGGAGAGGCCTATGTCCAACAGTGGATGATGATGAAGAGCAAAAAAAAGTAGAAAAAAAAACACGGTACTTGTATACCTTTTTTAATTTTTATCTTTATTTTACTTATATTATTTGTTGTTATAAACGGCTTTTTGTAATACACACTTAGTGAAAATAAGAACTGTCTACCTATTACGGTTCAAAAAATACAGCCCTGTGACAGACAGACAGACAGTGGGGCCTTAGTAATTGGGTCCCATTGGCACCCTTTGGATACGGAGCCCTATTTCACAGAAATAACACGTGCAAAATAAAAATTAAGACTTGAAAAACTCCTCAAATTTACTGAAAAAACACAGCAACAAAATAGCGGCCGCCCAGCTCTCGATAAAATTGTGTTCTCGTAAAGAATCGATTAATAACGTCGCCGGGGCCGCGGTGAGGGATGAAACGTCAACTCGATTACAATAGGGCATTATTTAACAAGCCGTAGATGGTGGGATACACGGGAGAGAATTGTGAGCGGGTATGCTGCGGGGAAGGCCGCAGGAATCCGCTGGATGCGAGAAGCACAGGACTGATCGAAGTGGCGATGCTTGGGCACCTACCTACTTACCAAAACAATGTATTTATAGCAAATAAACGTTCAGTTTGTTTGATTTGATTTTTAGGCTTATGGCCAGCAGTGGCCGTCAATCGGCTGAAATAATGATAATGCTGCGGTTATTGGAACGTGGACTTGGAGCTGGAGATACCTCTGAAATATAATGTTTCATTGCAGCACGGGGTAGGCAGAAACAACAGAAGACCACCTGCTACGATCCTAACATACGCCTTTTGCTTCATTTACGTTCATAAACTTCATACATGTGATCATACACGCACGCCGGTGGCGAGCTCTACGCACCTATTCTGAAGACTTTTTCCACTTTTCTGAAGAACGTCACTAATAGGTACTGTGGTGATAATATATTTCATAGATATGTAAACACTGTTTCATTCTAAAAAAAGAGTGAGGTCGCTGCTGTCACTAATGTCATCTGTCATTCAGGATGAATGGCGGGAAAAGGTACACAGCGAAGCAGGCCTGCACGATAGGTATGATAGTGAGCCAGTAAGTGATATAATCAGCATAAATACGGAATCAACAGGATTCTACAGGTATAGTAAAAACGCTGCGGTTCTCGTCCAAGTCTGTATCTAAATGTTTCCAATTCTCAAGTTCCCCGGTGTGGTATTCTTGTGATTTTACGACGCCATTCAGCACTTTCTCAACTCAATTATTCTTTGTCTGATATTCTTTGATGCAACTGATTTTATTAGTGTTTTGTATTTCTTTTAGACCTCATAGCTTTGAAAATATGGAAACTAATTGAAGTTTCCTTCGTAATAATAATAGGGTTAGATGGTTTCAGTGTTCACAATATTTAAAGTAAAGAAATTGTGTAGGTATTAAGGCTTGTTTATTTAAAAAAAGGGGTCTGTGGTTTTTAGAAGAGAAAAAACAAATTAATTTAGTTGGTAGACCTATGTTTGTATAGATAAGTTGGTCTTTTGATTTATCTAAGAATGATGATTAACTGAAGATGTTCCAAATTCAACAATGTAATAAAAAACCGTTAGATACTTATTACAAAGAGGTTTGAAGATCCCTGGCATACCTACCTGTCCGCCATTTTGTTTTTTTTTTTCAAAATGGCAGCCACGCTTGAAACGTATTTAAAACGATAGCTGACATCAAGGCAAACAGAAAACATAATAAGACCAACGACTTGTTACATCTTGTTGCATAGCTGTTTGAAATAATCACTTAAAGTTTAAAGTAATCAAACATGTATGTAACAAGATATAAGCAAGTTCAAAAAATATGAAAGACACGTGATCAACTTTGAACGTTAATATCGCGGAAACGCGACGCTTTACGGGGCTAGGGCCTAAAATATGTCCCGCTTGCATTGATGTAAGCTATCAATTTATATAGGTTTCATGCGTTCCCACCATTTTGAAAAAAAAAAAAAAAACAAAATGGCGCCAGGTATGGGCTCCATACAAAAATCTTCAATCCCTTTTAAAAAAAGAAAACTGCGTTCAAAAACATATTCCATCACGTCCACTCCGAAAAGAATACTATTCTCAAATCGTCGTTATTCCCAGCTTATTTTATTGATCCCGCTCGACATAGATCCGTCACGCATAACGAGTATTCATCCAATAATGCGCGGATTACATCAAAGTTATCTGTTATTACGGAATTTTTTCCTTTACATGTTATATGAGAGTTCAATTCGAGCTTTTGGAGATATCGAGTGTCTAGGGAATTATATCGAGATAGGAATTTTTTGTAATAATATACTTTTCATGTTTGTTCGGCGTGATGTTATTACTTTTTAGACGGATATTTTTTTTTTTTTTTTTATATTTTAAGAAACCTTTATTAAGTTATTGATCGACATCGCAGATGGAAGAGAGCTCTGACTTAGTAACAGTCCGATGTTTTACGAGATTATTTGAGCACAGCTCTGCGCGCTAGCTAGTCAGAGAAAATGACATTGTCGTATTGCAATTATTATAAACCCGTTAGTAGAAATGATTTTCGAAAAACTATCACTACTTTATTTAGGCCAGATTTCATTTATATATATTATTTATTAGTGTTTTGTACAAGTCAAGTGGTTTTATGTAAGTCAGTCATTCATTTATCATTATGTACGAGATTACCATTCTATGCCATTTCTTTCAATGGAGTGTCAGTGGTTGACCACTGGAAAGTCATAATGACGTCATTATGTTAGTAGATTACCAAACTTGTAAAAACCAACAATTATAAAATCAATGATAGACCATTCTGACACTATTGTAATAGCAGACTTGGGGCCCAGGTGGAGATTCTTAGACGACTCCGCCTTGAAGTGTAAATGTAGTGCTGTTCCACAAACGATGGGACACTTAATATGTCCTGCGTGTCCTATCAGCTGCACGTTACAGGAACTGATGGACGCCTGTGATGGCGCCAAACATATAGCCGAATTTTGGGCCGACTCCATTTAGACTGCCATTTTCACGCTAAGAAGTAGAAGAATTTATACCTTAGCACACTAGCAGGAGATAGACTTTCCCTTTTATAATATATTTAAGGATTACATTAGTCTCACTTTGCTTCTATAAATCTATGATAAGATTAGACAAAATAACTTAGATATAGACAAAGTTAAATTGTCTTATAACCAACTTTTCCTATACAAGTTGTTAGTGATATTTTCTTTTAACAGGTTCCAATATTTCCAATAAAACTTTGGGATATTGGACAACCAAAAATTGCTTCGTTAAATTAAATATTAATTTATTTGGTAGCTTTGTAGTTCTATTTGCTAATTCAAACAGATCCAGTAAAACTTGGTATTTAAAACAAAAGACATGGCATAATTAGCCTATAACGTTCAACTGGTGGGACACAGGTCTTCTCTCTGTGAGAGGGAGCGGGCCGTAATCCATCACACGGGCCCATTGTGGGTTGGTAGATGTCACATGTCTTCCTAATTTTGGTTCTAGACCATGTCGGTATCCTCACGATGTTTTCCTTCACCGTTTGGAGACCAGTGAAATAAGAAATAATTTACACAAAGTAAAGCGCCGCGCCGGTCTGACCTACAACAAAAGACATTAAAAAGTTAATTACTGACTTCTTGTTTAAAATTACAACAATTACAACTTACTCTACACTAGATGGCAGCACGTCTGCCTCAAAAGGGTTATACCCCAAATGGCACATAAAAATACCTTCGCCTGTCAACAATAACTTTGGCTTTAATTAAACCTCCGAGCCCTATTCTGGCACTAACCTCGAAAATCGACACCCATCACCTACCTACCTTTATTTTTATTATTGCTAAATGGGCATGCTCTTGACCTCGATCACGCCTAATGGCGATGGATGAGGTCTATGATGGAACGAGCGTGCCCAGAAGATGCCTGTTCACTCTTGCTCTGAAGGCATACGGGTTAAATGTGGCAGGAAACACTGATGCCGTACCGGCAGAGTTCCACACTTTGGCTGTGCGCATAACAAACTTTGCATCATTAACTTTTTAACTATGCACATATAATGAAGCTTAGATAGAAATCAAGATCCATCCTAATGCTGCGTTCTCGAATATGGACATTTTATAATGTTTCCTTTATACCTCGAAATGAGAAATCCTACTGTACTTATATAGGTTTTCATGTTATTTTAGAAAAATAAATATTAAGGTGGATGCTTCAAGGTAGCCCGCGAAATTCAAATTTTCTTACGTTTTTTGTAATTTGCTGGTCAGTACTAAGTTGTACGTTGATTATAATATGATTCGCGGCCGTAACAAATATGTATTTACAGAATTATAATCATTAAAGTCATCAACACAACTCTCTAAGATCAAGTAATCCTACTGAATGACTATTTCATGAAATCTTGAAATTTTAGGATTATGCTAACTTAACAAGTTGTATAACTGATTCTAATGATTATAATTCTGTAAATACATATTTGTTACGGCCGCGAATCATATTTTAATCAACGTACAACTTAGTACTGACCAGCAAATTGCAAAAAACGTAAGAAAATTTGAATTTCGCGGGCTACCTTGGAGCATCCACCTTAAAAGGACATAATGATCGAGTGTTGCTTACAAGCGAAAACTTTTAAGGTTTTCTTAATTTCCCGGAATGAAAAGTAACCCATGCCGTAATCAAAAGTCTATTCAAACTCCGTATTGACATTACGAAAAATAATCAGGTACTATCCTGCTGTCCTCGTCTTTCGCTACCTGACCATGGGATTATATTCTATACACAGTCGTAAATTTTCATCATTCTCGGTTGCCATCAATTTTCACTGCAGGAAGAGGGATCCATAAAAAGGCAATATCGAACGCTTCTAATAGAATGTTCCACATATGGGACAATAAAGGTAAAATGGCGGTTGCAATTCGCGGTATGGTGTTATTAGCACACAAAATTGATATTGCTGATCGATCTCGGTCATGGTCGTGCCCGGCCCTATTTCTGTACGAAATAAATATTTTTATGACCGGTACGAGTATACTCGTGGGTGACGTAAGTAGTTTGAATCTGTACCCTAATTGCGTAACACACAATCAATCGGAATCGGTTTCATTTTGACAGTTCAACAACATTCATTGCGTTACTTACGTGTTGAGCAGACAAATTTTTCGAACTTATGAAGCAATAGATTAGCAATTTGCTTCAAAGTGATTCCACGCCATGTAGCCACGACACCCACCAAAGGAGAAATTCTAGTGTCAAAAAAATCGATTGATGTTTTTGACACTAGAATAATTATTCCTTTTCCCAAATATGTTCGGGTCGGCTTCCAGTCTAACCGGATGCAGCCTAATACCCGTATTTTACATGGAGCACAGTGATGGAACATATCGTGAGGAAACCGGTATATCCTAGAATCAAAAAAATCGAAGACATGTGAGATGTCACATGTCTTCGATTTTTTTGATTTCGGGCCTAGTGTGTGTTGGTGGATGCACCAACACACAGTAGGCCCGCGTGTTTGTTTATGGCCCACTCCCTCTCACAGAGGGGAGACCTGTATCCCAGCAAAGGGAACGGCTGATGATTATGCTGATATGGAGCGACTGCCTATCTGACCTCCACAACCCAGGTACCGGCTAACGCGATACCCCTTGGTAGACTTTTGCTTGTTAGACTTTTGGGTGACTGTCTACCCGTAACTACTGTCAAAGATCTACGAATCACAGCAGGGATCAACGGGTTAACGTGTTTGCCGAGGCACGGAGAGGTCTCGATATGTAATGAATTGTCACTCATCTAGGAGCCGACCACCAGCCACCCTTGTGGCTGTTATCATTTAGCCACGAGCCCTATAAATCCATGTATCTCCACGTATTTGTTTGAAATCCTACTAATATTATAAAAGTGAAAGTTTGTATAGATAGATGGATGGATGTTTGTTACTCTTTCACGCAAAAACTTAGCAACGGATTTGGATGAAATTTGGCACACATATTGTTCATAACATTACGACGCATATTGTCTAATTCGCATTATGACCAATGATGGTTACCGTCATAAATATGCCAAATGACCAATGGCTAAATGACCAACACGCTTAGTGACCAATACGCTAAATGACCTAGAAGTGAAATGACAGATACAGTCGTCCACTGTTGGACAATAGAATTGATATAGCCCGAAAATCTGACAACCAGTCTTACCAAGGGGTAACGTATTACCCAATAAATAGGTTGTGGATAGTAAATAATACTGATGATATTAGGTTACAATTTTAATAACGTAGATAGAATTAATTTCAGCCATGTTTTCGTAAAACACCGGGTGATTTCGGGCACCTTCCGAACAAGTTTTAAAAGCTCCCGTAAAATATAATTTTCTTTCACGGTCACCAAACACCGGGATTATTAATCAAATTTCTATGCGTTGGCGAAGATTAAAGAAATTTTAACTTTACAAAGGAAATTTCACCTTTTTATAACGGCTGAAACCTGTTTGATTAACGTTTTTTTCACGGTAGGCTCAAGTAATTAAAATATTTTGGATTTTTTTGGTGGTGGTATGGTGATTTTTATTATTTATTATTGTTGTTTTCAGGATTATGAGCTCCGTAGCCAGACAGGTATGTCATCGTCATCCATCATCTGATCATGATTATATCTGGACTTTAAAAGTGACTTTGACCCCTGAGTTTGTTCCGCCATTTCTTCTCAAGAATAGTCAGCTAGGAAATGTCGACTCCATCTACCTTATTTTTTATAAGCCGAGTAAAAGTGATTCCGACATCCTGTTTACAGATAAAACAATTTCATTTCATTTAATTAAGGGCTGATTTTTCAATCGACAGATAATTTTTATTCGTGGAATAAAATTAACGTCTAACAGATTCTATATGGAAGAATTGGATAAAATTATCGGGCGTTGGAAAAATCAGCCCTTAAAACTACCTACTTGTTGAATTTCAACAAAGCCAGAGTATTTACAGAATTAAAAAAAATCGACGTCCCTTTTATCGCCGACGTTGAGTGGACAACGTTTGCACTGCGTGTGAAAGGATCCAATTCTGACCACAAACTTTAAACGTCGTACAGGCCGAACGCGTGTGCAACTACTTACAGACGCCAGCACATCAAGCTACTACAATCAGTCAAATTTCTTAAATAGATTTTCAACTTTATCGCTAAAGCATTAAGGTTCAAGGTTGATTGGGAAAATTTTACAGTTTCGGGTAGCGTGACCTACTGTGTCTATACGTAATTTTTAAAGGACCTTTATAAGACATGATATGACATGACATTTAGTGATGTTACGTATTATAGTATTTACCTAATGTAAATAGCTAACTAACTATATAAATAAATATGTCGTAGTCATTCGTTTGACTATTCGGAACGCTAGCGCCATCTCGTGGCGCTAGACAGAGTCTAGCCTGAGTTCGTGGGGATGAACGGAGAGCGGAGCTACAAGAACGATGTGAGCAGAGCTCTCGGGATCATCGAAACATTGGACATCGTACGAACAACATGTGCTCAGAAACTGTCAGCGTTCCGTATCGTTGAACGTGTACCTATAGTGCGTGATTCGCTAGTGTGACTAACTTGTTCGTAAATTATAATCTGATTTGAAGTGCAAACCATTTTTCTGTTGTGTTAACCAACACTACCCATAGTACGCCCACAGTAATTAAATTATGCCTGATGTTAACGAGAGACAGACATACCATCTCCGACAAATACAAAAACAAAAGGTCACTTAGGCATCGAAGTACTCGTCCACTTACTTCCCTGTCATCCGAAAACGTGCGCAGAAGACTGACAGCATTGCCACGTTGAATGGTAATACTAATTTTTAATATTATCTTTGATTTCAATAATATCTATTAATGGTTGTTATTAATTGACTCTCAATAAATGTGTTTACGGTAACTGATGGGGGTGACTCTTTGTGGTTCACTTTTTTTTTTTTTACTTGGTCTTCATGTCCCACTGCTGAGCAAAGGCCTTCCCCAAATCTAACCAGGCATCCGTTCCTAGAGCCACCTCAGTCCAACCCTTTTTGTACGCGTTTAGGTCGTCACGCCACCTCTTCCTGAGCTGGCCTCGGCGGCGGCGTCCATCCTCAAGCACCTACCGTGTGGAGACTGTTGCCCAACGGTCACTGCGCATACAGCCGACGTGACCTGCCTAATCTCTAATCCCATTTTCGCTTTGGGCTCACTACCATTGCGTATTTAAGATGGACGGATGGATGGATGTACATGATCATCACCAAGTGCTGTGCTGCCACCAAACACCCCTTCCTATACCTAATCTGTGACTCCTACTAATATTATAAACCTGAAAGTTTGTATGGATGGATGAATGGATTGATGGATGTTTGTTATTCTTTCACGCAAAAACTACTAAACGGATTTGGATGAAATTTGGCACACAGATGGTTTATAACCAGGATTAACACATAGGATACTTTTTATCCCGATATTCCCACGGGATCGAAACTTATGCTGGTGAAACCCGAGGCGCAGCTGGTACACCTATATATACCTAAATAAAATACATCAAGAAAATCAGTCAAACAGAAACCCATTATCAGTATCCCAATTAAAATCCCATACTCAAAGCATGTCGAACACAAGATCGTACAAAGACAAAGACCCACATGACAATACAGACTCATCGAAGTATGAAGCTAGGTGTCATTGTTTCCTACCTTTGTAAGTCACAGAACCTTTCCTGTTTGCTAATGACTGTCGTCTTAATAACTCTGCTTCGAACTAGCTGGGATATTGTGACAATGATGAGACAGGGAACATCGGAAATGAATGTGTATAAACAGTCACCAAAGGAGATAAGTGACCAGAGTCGTCGGATTTAGTTGAAGTTTAGAAAGAAACCGATAGATGATTTGGAATAAAATTTAATTTAATCAATAGGAAACAAACAGTTAATTTATCTAATTAAATTTCATTCGAAAAGATCTATCGGTTTCTTACTAAACTTCAACTATATCCGACGACCCTGGTTACTTATCTCCTTTGGTGACCGTACATAATAATATGTGATGAAGAGAAATTGTAACATAGCTACGTATGTTTGCAGCCTATTTTTAGCATGAAACAAAATTATCGTCGTTCAAGTTGTCCAAAAAGGACCGTTTTTACATTTGAGAATGCATTCTTGACACCTGTCAGTTTCATACAAACGAATAGGTACGTGTTTTGCGAATTTGATCTTTATTAACTACTACAACTGTCAATGTCAAAACAGGCCTTTTATTTTTTAATAACTTTAATTTTGTCAAGCAAGACAGTGTGTCAAATTCAAAAATACATAACATCACGCCTGTATTTCCCGAAGGGTTAGGTAGGGGTGCACCTATAGTACACTTACATTTCGCCAGTTATTTTTAAGTCCTGTTTTTTTTATTTTTTTATTTATTTCAACAAAAGAGTACACAGCTGGGAATACACATATCTTCAGCCAAACTGCAGGACAGTTTGGCGGCAGTGTTCTCGTGGACACAGCTCTTTTTCTTAACACTATAACGCAGACATACGCATCACATCACGCCTAAGTGCACACATACGAGTACTCAAGCTGCCCAGTGTTTATTTACTTAAAAAGACACGTAGGTACGTAAGTATACTGTTCTACAGCTCGACCATCCGTACATGTACACTGGCGTCTACGTCACTTGGCTTGCCCACGCGCGGCGAATGCACATGCTCCTAGCGTCCCGACCACCGCCGCAGTCCCTCCCCCCGCACGGTGGTCCCGCCATAGGCCAAAACCCCCTGAACCTCAAGTTCGAAAATCGCTAGTTAACCGACACATTATCAATGACTAATAAACAAGCTACCTGGGGGTATAAATATGTGACCCATTTACTTCAATTACCACTACCTGTTTGACCTCGAAAGTGAAAGCATCGCAATTGTTGCAATCGCTGTTAACGGTGACTCATCCGCACGGTATTTGTCATTAGTGATATCTCGGAAATTGTTTGTTTGTTAAACTGTTTGTGTGATGGATATCCAAGAAACTGGTAAGTTTTTTTATTTTCATTATAATTTTTGCATGTATTTATCGTAGTTTTTATATAATCGAGATGCTACGTTGACAGATTTAAAAAAATAATATTACTCGTAGTTTGACTTTAGCTAGTATTTTAAAAAATTGCACCCAATTGCACCTGTTCTTACTTATTTAAAAATGAAGGTATATCTGTCTTTTATCAAATACATGTTGAAATTTTGTCCAAGCTTACCCTATGCACCCCCTAGATATCTGCTACGCCTTCGTAGTCGCAATGGTAGCGATACTACGAACTGTTCTATTAAGTTTGTTTTTTTTCTTTTTAGGTACTTTTGTGAAATGTTCCTTTTCAAGAAGGCATTATTTTGAGATTTGGGTTTCTGAAAAGTCTTCAGACAGGAAGAAACGTGCCTTAGAAACCTTTACAGGCTATCTAAAGGACATTGAAAATATAGATATTACGCCTTTATCTCATCGACTGGTCAATTTGTGTAAGAGTCTTGATAAATTCTGGAAAAAGACAAAATGTACAAAATCTGTCTTTTTAAATAAGCACTCTGATTGGTTAGATATAATTGAATGTATAGAGTTAAAAAGAAGTGTTGCACAGTGCGTTCAGGTGACGGAAAATCTGCCGGGGCCATCTCACGGCGGCGGCAAAAGCAGCGGCCGTCCTAAAAAAGATTTTTCTGAGCTTAGCAAGCGATCGAAACGTAGACGATTGGCCGAATTATCCAATGTCGATTCTTCCACTGTGAATGCATTGCTCGATACTTCTGATCAGTCAAATACTAGCTCAGCAATGACTATTAGCGCTGACGAAGCTCTGTCACTCATTGTAGAAGCTAAGTTGACTAAACATCAATATTTATTAATTAAGGAACTTGTTAATAGCAAAACTTCTTGTAATATTTTGCCATCCTACCAAAATGTCTTAAATGCTAAAAAGGATTGCTATCCCAAGAACATATCGGTGTCAGAAACAACAGGCGAAGTTGAATTACAAAGTTTATTAGATCACACAGTTTCTAGGATAGTTGAGTCACAATCAGATGTTCTGAAATCAGTTCCAAACGATTCTTTAAATAATTTAGTTTTAATCGGGAAATGGGGATTCGACGGTAGCACGGGCCATAGCGAATATAAACAAAGTTTTTCAGATTCCACAAAAGATGATAGTAGTTTGTTTGTCACCTCTTATGTACCTCTTCAGTTGATATCTAAGACAGATTCAGAAACTAGTTGCGATAGTAAAATTTTGTGGAAAAATCCCCGCCCCTGTTCCACTAGATACTGTAGACCTATTCGCTTTCAGTACTTGAAAGAAACTTCCGAAGTTTCTAAAGAGGAAGAAGCATATTTTAAGGGTAAAATTAGTCGCTTACAACCAACATCTATTACAGTCAATGGCCGCGATATTAATATTGAGCATTCCTTGCAGCTGACTATGGTGGATGGCAAAATATGTAGTGCTTTATGTGAATTTTCTTCGTCTAGATGTTACATTTGTGGAGCTTCTCCAAAAGAGATGAATAAAATAGACGACTGTTTACGAAAACCAGTTCAAGAAAGTCACTATGAGTTTGGTTTATCTCCATTACATGCGTGGATTCGTTTCTTCGAATATTTTATTCATCTCTCTTATAGGATTGATATAAAGAAATGGCAAGTAAGGTCAGATGTAGAAAAAAGCACGTTAGCGGAAAGGAAAAAGTGTGTGCAAAATGAATTTAGAAGTAAATTAGGTTTAGTTGTAGATAAGCCTCGAAGTGGCGGAAGCGGGACATCGAATGATGGAAATACGGCTAGAAAATTTTTTTCCAACTCTGCAATATCTGCTGAAATTACAGGCTTGAAAAAAGATTTACTCGACCGTTGTTACGTGATTTTGCAGGCATTGTCATCCGGTTATAATATTGATGCTGAAAAATTTAGAGTATACTCTTTAGAAACCGCACGGCAGTTAGTTCAGGAATATCCGTGGTACAATCTTCCCGCTTCCGTTCACAAGGTACTTGTCCACGGGTCTGATATTTCAGAACACGCCTTATTATCTATCGGGGAGCTTTCCGAGGAGGCAGCGGAATCAAACAATAAAAATCTAAAAACTTTTAGGCGAGATCATACGCGAAAATTCACACGAGAAATCACTAATACCGACTTACTTAATAGACTCTTGTTATGTTCAGACCCCTTCATCACTGGTCTTCAGAAACTGCCCAGAAAGAAAAAAGGCTTATTAAGGAAAGAAGTCCTAGATTTATTAAAAGTATAGTTAGAGTAAAGGTAGTATTTAATATAAGAGTATAATAATGGTGTAGGATAATTTTAATGTTATTTGTTTTGTAAGCTATTTATTATACCTAAGGAAATTCAAAATGAAAAAACGTGAGAATTTTTGCATGTAAATATTGTACATAATTATCATGTTTACTTTTTTTAAATACAATAACGACTGTGAAATTCATTTTCACAATCTAGAGTATACATCCCAATATGAAAAGCTTACACTATAATAGTAAAAAGCATTTCAAAACGGGGGACAATTTTATTACATTTTTATTTAATATTTTAGACGATTCTGGGCTGTATTTTGTAAAAATAACTTCGTATTTTCATTAAATAAATACTTTTCTAATTGTAAAACAACTTTTATTAAAGCTCTGCACCATTTCCAATAAGATATAATAGCCCAATAAGAATCTAGGGGATTATGACCGCTCCGCCTAGAACGCGGGACCGCCGTGCCCCGGTGGGAAACGAGCTACCCAGCGCAAGTGAGACACTACAGCAGACTGTAACTGGGACAAGCCTATTGACATAGACCGGGCACAAATCCGGACTCCGGGTAAAAAGTAATGCATTTTCCAAATCCGGACTCCGGGTAAAAAGTAATGCATTTTCCAAATCCGGACTCCGGGTAAAAAGTAATGCATTTTCCAAATCCGGACTCCGGGTAAAAAGTAATGCATTTTCCTAATCCGGACTCCGGGTAAAAAGTAATGCATTTTCCAAATCCGGACTCCGGGTAAAAAGTAATGCATTTTCCAAATCCGGACTCCGGGTAAAAAGTAATGCATTTTCCAAATCCGGACTCCGGGTAAAAAGTAATGCATTTTCCAAATCCAGACTCCGGGTAAAAAGTAACGCATTTTACAAATCCAAACTCCGGGTAAATAGAATGCATTACTATCTGCGTCATGTTTACCGCAAAAAAAACGTGCTGTACTTTCTTTCTTATCTGTCTTTATGTAAAGACGACGTCTTTCTTGTCTGCTAATGACAGTCGTCTTAATAACTCTGCGTCGAACTAGATGGGATGCTTTCTTTGTGACAATGATGAGACAGGGAACATCGGAAATGAATGTGAGCGTGACAAGAAATTGTTACATACCTACTACGAGTAATAGTAACGGGGTCTATACAGTACCTTTGTCACCGCCTGGGTTTGAACCCATGACCTTACAATTCGTAAGTCGGGGCCGTTGCCAAATTGACCGTGTCGTAACCATAGGGTGATAATGATAACACAATTACGAGGTCGACTACACAATAAGATTCGCCGGTGTGTTTATGTTACTGCGTAAGAATCTTTAAACAAATTCAAGTCAAAACAACAAACAAATTCACTTTCCAACAAATGAAGCAAATAACTAACGGTTATATTTCAATAAGCCAGTCTTATTACTAGCGCAGACTAATAAGCAAAGCATAGCTAAACATAATTTGGACCTGACAATCACAAACAACAAATTGGCTCGCTATTTCTCTGACACAAACTTTAGAGTATGAATTTGGAAATAGAGCGCTGATCACTGACCTGTATTGAACAAGTACGTTGTTTTTTGTGCCGTTTCAAAGCGCCCCGCTTGAGCGTCTCAGGACTTAAAGTTGACACATTGCCGCAAATGGCCGTCGTTTTTTTTTTGTACATGTCTGACCATTTGTTTCTAAATCGTGGAATAACACTTTTTGAATATTTTGAGTTTACTACGAGATATTTAGAACATATTTATCATGAGAGTATGCGCATCTTATAAAACTCGCTATTAAAAATATTAGTTCCACCGCCGCTCACGTTGCTGAAAGCGCCAAAATGGCGAAAATCAAATGTTTTCGTTTTACATGTGTCATCAATAGTATGAAGTCCAGCGTACTTGTTTATTATAGGTCAATGGCGCTGATGAATTGAATTACTGGCTAAAGGAGCTTTACGCCTCTTGTAAAACATAATCATAAAGAACTGGTAGGAGTTTTAAACTTCTTGACGGATTTTGATGAAGTTTCACCGTCAGTATTAAAAAATATTAATTGGTTTGAATTATAAGATTAATTTTTTTTTCGCTTCACGGATCTCCCACAAACTTTGTTTCTTCCTTGCTTAATTTAATTAAATAGGAGCTAGGTTCTTTTATAAGCTTGGGTTGCGTTAATTAATTATTTTTCCTGGTCTTCGGTCGTCTTTTTGGGTCTCTTTTTACTGTGTGACGTTCAGAAAGTGCTAAGCCAAAATTATAAATGTTTTCTATTTCGGGCTTAAGTAGGATTCCAATAATCTAGTCAAATTGCGCTCAATTTATAACTAGCACAACCAATTGGCAACCACAGGTACGTTTTCTGATCTATTTGTTTACTTTTTCATCACATACTATTGGAATAGACCATACTTTGCTTACTTCAAGGCGCTCTATATTCATAAATCATACTCTAAAGTCACAAATGACAGAGTTCCAGTTCCAATCTTGTCACCGTATTTGCATCTCAAGGGCCCTAGGATCGATTCCCGGGTGAATACAAAGTGGTTTCCGCATTCGGATGCATTGCTTTTGCTACTTTATAAGGCTCGCATCTGTCTGTGGCTTTATTCTGGTCCTACTGGGAATCTATTGTTCTATGCATGGGCTTTGAGCTGGAAGTATACATACATTGATTGGTTTCTCAGACTGAAATAGCGTCTGATTTGTTGAAAAAGACTACAAAGGATGGTAAGCCATTGACTTTTTACGATGAATGACGGTACTAACGAGACGACATTAAAAGATTTTGAAACAAAGAATTTGGAACAAGGTTCCTGCGTACTTTGTTCCAAATTATTTTTGTTTTGTTGTCTAAAACCGAAAAAATATTATTATTATTTATGATAGCTGGAAAAGTGATATTTAGTGACGAATTCTGTGAAATTTTAAAAAAATACAAGAAAATTGTTTTTTCTCGAATCCCATTAATTTTCTTTCGCCCATGCTATGGGTTGCTTAATAATTGTCTCTCTATCTCGTCCTAAAAGGTTTTATTCATAACTTCTTATTTTTTGACACATCTTAAATACAATATTATAAATAAAGCTATGAGCAAGAAATATTAAAAATACATAAATAACTATAAGTACTTGTTATCTTGTTTGTCGACAATATTTATTCGTTCCAATAAATTACGATTGTAGCAAGAATTACAGGAAAATACGGAAGGCTAGTCGATAGCTTTCGAAATATACGGAGCCATAATGTGTACGTGCCCGTACTTGAGGCTACCTAGCTTACGAGTAGCCAATTTCAACTTAAATTTTACTTTATTTTGTTTAAAATTACCAAAATGTTGTACAGACCAGCACATCAAGCTACCCGATCAAATTTTCCCAATCAACATTGAACCTAATTCTTAAGCGATAAAATTGAAAGTCTATTAAAGAAATTTGACAGATTGTAATAGCTTGATGTGCTGTACCTATTTAATGGTGCCCAAGATACATGCTGTGCCTAGTTTGGGATCAACGATACCTCCACATTGTAATTAGGAATGTTGAAATAAACCAATTTACTTCACTTAGAAACCGAAAGCTAGCTAAAACATTTAAGAAAAAGATAAGAGTTCTGCCTACTTTATTATGAAAGGAAAGAGAATTGCCAGCCACTATAACTCAATGATAAAAATAAATCGAATGCCCAATTTCCATGTCATTAGCAATATATTATATTATATATATATATTATTATTATCTCCTTTATTTCATTTAAATACTTACAAAATACATTTTTAAATATTTTTATAAACAAAAGGATAAAAAAAACATTTAAAAATATAAAAAGTAGTAGCCCACCGGTATCGGAAACAGGGTCCAAGCTACCGGCGGTCAGGACTCCAGAGAGAGGAACTTCCTGACAATGCGAGCCGTGTCCAGAAGTACCGCTTTCTGAATCAAGCCCTTGATCCAGCTGCCCAACGAGAGCCTCCTCAGGTGTTGGTCGAGGCTTTTGGCTATTAAGCCATTGGCTGTCACGACTATCGGCACAATGATCGCTGAGTCCACATGCCATATTTGTTATTATATATTATATTATTATTATAAATTAGCTTGCCTGTTTGCTTGATGTACTCGTATTATCAGATTGTAGTACAGTAATTAGCAGCTTATATATTGCAGTATACAGTCGACTTTTCGTCAGTTAGTTTTTTTTAAATGCTCCTCTATACATTTTAACTGCGTAGAAAAAGGTATTGCACGTTTCTATCACAGTTGGTTTTTTTTTTTTGATAACCGACGATAAACAACCTAAGGGGTTTCAGAATTATGTTCTGAATCCATGGTAACAGGTTTCTGTTACCTAACCTCGCGCATCCTGTTACCTGTCCTGTTAATTAGTGTACAAGCTAATTAGTTGGTTATATTGCAGTACACAGGATAACTTTTAATTTGATGTGTCTATCGAGATAGTGTGACCCATTTGCAAACAATTAAGCAACCCATAAAAGGTGACCCCCATGAAAACTGCTTGAACAAGCAAAAAAAAAAAACACATCGAACATCGTAATTAAAAAATATTTACTAAAACTATCCCTGCAAATTTCGAACGACACTTCTTACCTCTTTGTAAATCGTCGGGTTTTCTCCAAATACTGTTCCCGATATTCCTAAGCCCCAGTGTATCGTTATATACTTATTCGGCAAATTTGAGAGGTGGGCTACGGAAAATTTATCGTTCAAGTTATTAGGTCAACGTGGTGTTTTTATCGTGTGCGTATGTTAGGGAACAGGTCAAGTGTGATTTATGTGTTGTTTTTGTACTGCTTGTTATATTGTTACAAAGGCATTTGCTTACTTTGTAAAGTATTCTATTATTTTAATAATTGCGAATGTGAAGACTATGTGGGTCATTTTATTTTTTATTTTTCTCTCTGTTCTGTTAGTTTTGTCATGGTCTGGCAGTTTGAGTAATTAATGTGGCCTACCCAAACGTCCTGTCTTTGGTATTGTTCGTCGAATCGTCGAAATCCTTAAGTGTTGTGTTGAGCTGCACGATTTCTGACAAATGCGTGCACTGACTGGACAGGTCCTCTCAATCTGTTATTTCCTCAAAAAATCATCTCAGACATCGATCTACATGTCTTCATATGATCTGACCATGATTATGTCTGGACTTTAAAAGAGACTGTGACGTCTGAGTTTGTTTCGGCCTTTCTTCTCAGACTAGTCAGATAGGACCGACCTCATCTAGTATTAAAATATGATTGACGTGTAAAAGTGTTTGTACAACCCTACTTACAAAATAAAATCATTTATCATTTATTTAAGGTTTACTCTGTGGGTTCGCTCGTTGATTACTTTATTCGATACTCTGTTACTTAATCTGGCTGTGGTGTTTTGGAATAATTGAGAGTAAATCTCTGGTTTATGTGATTTTGTGTTTAGAATTCAAATATACATACCTGAACGAATACCTTTTTTCATGAGAATGGGCAGAAACTTACGCTTCGTTTACCTTCATACATAATTAAAAAAACATAGGTAATGTGAAGTCAAATAAATATTTTAACAATAATATTTACCTAACAAGTCGTTGTACCTACACCATGTAATTAATAATGCATACCTTGTAAGTCCCTCATTAGCTACTACAAAATCTTTGTCTAAACATTAATATTATTAAGAGATAAGATTTGATTTTTTGTATGTTTATGTGTTACACTTTTACGCTAAAATGGCTGAATGGATTTGGATAAAATACACATCCAAATACATGGGTAGACCATGATCTGGATTAGGATACTCTTTATCCCGATATTCCCACGGGATCGAGACTTAAGCGGGTGAAACCGGGGGGCGAAGCTAATAGGTACAGACGCCAGCAGGTCAAGCTACCCGAAACTGTCAAATTTTCCCAATCAACCTAGAACCTTAATGCTATAGCGATAAAGTTGAAAATCTATTAAAGTTTAACAGATTGTAGTAGCTTGATGTGCTGGCGTCTGTACATTAAATAGTTAGGTAAATTAAATTATATTAAAATATTTTCCTTAGTAATTGGATTAATTGATGAAAACAATACAATATTTTCGTTTTATAATTTACGGGCTTAATTATTTTAGTTAAGTAAATACGAATTAATTAATTACTTTCAGGTATCTAATTAAAGATGTCTGGGAGAAAAAAATTTCAGCGATAAGGCTTTTTATTTAAAGTTTCCACAAAAACGTCTAATTTTTTGTCTATTTTGGAAACTCTTCTTGCGCACATCATAAATATTTAGAACTACTGAAAACGATATTATTAGTCGAGCCATTGTCACCAGAGGTATTAGAACCAATTGGCTTGTGGGACGCTACCTGGTTCGACACCCTTGCGCCATCTCATGTTCCAAGCACAGCTGGCTGTGCTGGTGCTGCTGCTGCGGCTGCTGAGAACCTCAACGGTGCAAATACAATAGCCTAATGGGTAAGTTTTGAACCGTT
This sequence comes from Apamea anceps, assembly GCA_951799955.1. Taxonomy (NCBI): domain Eukaryota; kingdom Metazoa; phylum Arthropoda; class Insecta; order Lepidoptera; family Noctuidae; genus Apamea; species Apamea anceps. Next base: position 4,860,235 of record OX637505.1, on the reverse strand, counting down.
TTGAGGTTGAAACGCTCGGGGCATGGGGCCCGAGTACGCGTCTCCTTTTTAAGGTATTTTTTCTCCAGCTGGTCGACACTTCAAGTGACCAGAGGGTTCGGTTGTTCTTTAGCCAAAGAATTCGCATTGCCATTCAACGTGGCTATGCTGCCAATCTTCTGGGCACGTTTCCGGATGACAGAAATTCGGACGAGTACTTCGACGCCTAAGGATCCTTTTGTTTTTGTATTTATTTGTATAGTTAGTTAGTCATATAATTTAGTACCTGGTAAATAGTTCATCATCTTCCTAGCCTTTTCCCAACTATGTGGAGGTCGGCTTCCAGTCTAACCGGATGCAGCTGAATACCAGTATTTTACATGGAGCGACTGTCTATCTGACCTCCACAACCCAATGACTGGGTAATACGATACCCCTTAGTAAGACTGGTAAGTTTCGGGCTTCTAACCACCCGTAAAAACTGTCAAAGATCCATGAATGAGAGCCGGGACCAACGGCTTAACGTGCTTTCCGAGGCACGGAGGGGTCTCGGTATGTAAAGATGGTCACTCATCCACGGACCAACCACGGCAATCGTAACTTAACCTGATCGATCGAACCGTGTGGCTGTTATTTCTTAGCCACAAGCCCCTCTACCTATTGTAAATAGTTAGTGGTGTTAAATATTGTAAAAATATTATACTGATTTTGTACTTACGAAAAACAGTAGGTACTTTTTAAAATGTATAAATCCAACAACCATCCGTCTTTGTTTCAAATCATCATCTGCCTAGCCTTTTCCCAACTATGTTGGGGTCGGCTTCCATCTTTGTTTCAAATAAAAAACAATAATAAAGAACCCATCTTTTAACTTTGATCATTAACTAAATAGTGACACCTAAGAAAAGTTAACCAACTAACTTTCCCATCAATTACTACGGATAGACGAGAAAATAACTACCTACCATATTGGATGCACCCTCCATCCGGCATGATAGATGTGTTTCCCAATATCGGCCGCCTCGGCACGGCCTAATGTCCAGACGATACGTCAAATTGTACAATAACGTTAAGTTTTTGTTCGTAACACCCGGTTAGGTGCAAGAAAATATATAGGTTTTGTGTTATCTGAATGGACGATGACTACGATGAGTTATAATATTACTGACGAACTGGTTGATGGGGATTTGAAGACGGACAGTTGAAAGCAGCCTTATTCTTGAAACTAGCAAAACCAGGCTGGTAAAAGCGAGTTTGTTTCCTGAGTGCCTAGACAAAGTGACGTTTTACTAACGAAAAAAATAGCTATAAAAGTTATAATATCCAAGTCTTAATTATAATAATAATAATAATAATACTGGGATCGATCCATCATCACTGACAGGACTATTGTTGCCAATAAGCCTGATATAGTGGTGGTGGATCGATCAGAGCGACGCGCAATGATTGTTGACATAACCGTCCCGCATGATGAGAACCTCGTGAAAGCCGAGAAAGATAAACAAATCAAGTATCTTGACTTGGCTCGCGAGGTTGTCGACATGTGGGATGTGGACTCAGCGATCATTGTGCCGATAGTCGTGACAGCCAATGGCTTAATAGCCAAGAGCCTCGACCAACACCTGAAGAGGCTCTCGTTGGGCAGCTGGATCAAGGGCTTGATTCAGAAAGCGGTACTTCTTGACACGGCTCGCATTGTCAGGAGGTTCCTCTCTCTAGAGCCCTGACCACCGGTAGCTTGGACCCTGTTCCCGATACCGGTGGGCTACTATTTTTTATATTTTTAAATGTTTTTATACTTTTTATATACTAATATTTAAAAATATAATTTATATGATTACATTGAAATAAAGGAGATAAAAATAAATTAGTTAGGCGGTTGGATTAAGGGCCTGATTGAAAAGGCATTAGGTACCTACTCCTCGATATGGCTCGCATTGTAAGGAGGTTCCTCTGGAGCCCTAATCACCGGTAGCTTGGACCCTGCTCCCGACATCGATGGATCACTATTTTGTATATTTTTAAATGTTTTTTTTTTGTTTTACTTAATTTTTATATTTTAAAAAATATTTAAAAATGTAATTAAATAAGATATGTAACTTAATTTATTTATTTCAGACATAACTCTAGTCCATAGAAAGAAAGAAAGAAAATGCATTTATTTGCGGCAAACATGACGCATAAAAAAGGACATAAACACAAAAAAAAGAAAACAAGTTGGGGTAAACATGCGTCACATTCACGCAAAACGGCCATCGCTCAGCATAATGCTAAGACCCTATACGAGACAGAGCCCCAGCGCTGGCTTTCAGCGCTGGAGCGCTGGTTTTCATATTTTTAACTCATACATTTAAATTACTTATATGTTTATATAATTGTTTTTATTTTTGTCTGTTGTCTTTTATGGTTATTATTTTTTATTAACCGATTTCAAAAAAATGAGGAGGTTCTCAATTCGATAATTTTTTTTTTATGTTTGTTACCTCAGAACTCCGTTATTTATAAGCCGATTTGCAAATTTTTATATACTTTCATATTGGTACCATAGAAATTTCATCAAAAACGGTTCAGTAGTTTAGTTTTTAAACCAATATTATTGGTAAAAATTACAACTTAAAAGTGAAAAATTAAAACATTTTCACCAAAAAAAAAACAACCGACTTCCAAAAAAGACACTACAAAGTAAAAAAATAACTTATGGTAAATATAATGGTGAATTCTCCTGTAATTGAAAGCGCACACTAGTATTTGTTCCTGTTCTTATAATTGTATAGCCTCTGTGGGAGATCCAAAACAATAAACAAATAACGATGATGGACGCAGATTGCATGCAGCTGAGATGTGAATGCTAAGAGGGATGTGTGGTGTTACACGAATGGATAGAATAAGAAATGAGTACATAAGAGGAAGTCTGAAAGTGGTACCGGCAACTGAAAAGTTGTGTGGAAACCGGTTGTCATGGTATGCGCATGTGTTACGGAGGAATGAGGAAAATGTCGTGAGGAGAGTTTTGAGTATGAATATCAATGGCTATAAGAGTAGGGGAAAACCAAAGAAACGATGGATGAACTGTGTGAATGATGATATGGTTAGAATGGGGGTGACTGTCGAGATGACGACTAATAGAGAAGTAGTATTGAAGAAAAAGGCATGTTGCGTCGACCCCAAATAAATTGCGATAAGGGGCAGGAGAATGATGATGGAACAGTTATAAATGTATTGGATTGACATAAACTTCCCAAAAGCTTATGTGAATCCCGTCGGAAGACGTTGTAGAAATACGAAACGCTGAGAAACCGATTTCCACAGGTCTCTTGCCCTCTGATATTGAATAGAATGTGTCTGGACATCATAAAAGGCATGAGCATGAGTTCCTATCACAAACGTCACACGTCTACGCGACATTGTGAGCTTAAACAAAGCGTACCTATCTAGGATCACCTTTATGTTTGTCTAGCGGCTAGAAGCACACTGGCCAGTGGATATATCGCCTACTCAAACTAATGTTTCAAATTGATGTTATTTCAAGTTAAACAAAAATATCAACTTTATTTGAATAGTAATTAAGTTGATTTCAGAGTGACTAACACTATTGAAAAAGTTATAAAATATTTGAAGTTGTAGCGTAAACTGAACTTTATTGTATAGGACTTCAAGTTATTTTTCCATAAACTCATATTTGTTTCCATTTTTGGCAAATAAATTACGAATTTTATGTAGGCTGATGAACATGGTGATAAATCTTGGCTCGGCCATTAGAAACTTTAACATGACTGGCGAAATGTTATTGTCCTATGCACCACTGTCTTCCTCTATCAACTCCAGATAAACATGATCATTACCATGATTCGTAGCGTAGCGTATCTTTAGCATAATTATAATAGGTAGGTACGGCCAAGGAAATTTACTCAAAATCAAAATAATTGGAACGAAGTTCCTTATCGCGCGTTGCGAAAGGGGGCTACACGAAAAAAATTAAGACCAAATGTTGGAACGACATTTAAAAAAAATATATATTAATTAATCGAAAGGAACTTCATTCCATTTGGGTGTCCCTTGACACCTCTCAAGTCTTTTTTATTTCACATAAACCAACATGGGCACTTATGAAACGACAGAAGCTTGGTGCACGGTTCCAATTGGTCGTTTCCTACGGAGAAGAGTCAGCTAGAAACTCCACGGTTACTTACTCTTTTAAAAATAATTGGCTTTTACAATGATTTCAAATTACAGTAGGTATGGGAGGAAAGCGTAGGCCTGTCAACAAGTACCAGTTACTTGATAAAATAAAAAATTGTCTACAGATCTAAAGTCCGCAAAGGTCTACAAAGCTCTCACATTTACTGCCTTCTTTATAAACGTTGCTCTAAGTCAAGTAATGATTAGCATTTAACCATACATTTGTGACGTTTAAACGTCACTTAACTTTAAGCAACGTTCATAAATAAGAGGGTTAATGTTTACCAAATTGGCACACTACGTCAATTTGCCGTATTATAGCAATTTCGTACAACTGTCAAAGAATGTTACTGTTACTTTTAGCCTGCATCATCCCACTCTGGGCAAAGGCTTCGCCCCAGGTCTTCCAGCTCTTACGATCCAGGGCTAAAGTAGACCACTAGTCGTTTGTTTTGTGCAGCTCGTCCCGCCATCTTCTACGGGGTCTGACAACTGTGATTTGAATATACGTACAATTTAAGTTGGTGGTCATTTATATGAACAGTTAATGTCTTCAGACTTTACCAGCTTGCGGCTGAGCAATAAAAGCCGCACGGTTCGTACGATCAGGTTAAGCTACGCTTGCCGCGATTGGTCCGAGGATGGGTGACCATCTTTACATACAAAGACCCGTAAGCAGTCTTACCAAGGGGTATCGTGTTACCCAGTCACTGGGTTGTGGAGGTCAGATAAGCAGTCGCTCCATGTAAATTACTGGTATTTAGCTGCATCCGGTTAGACTGGAAGCCGACCCCAACATAGTTGGGAAAAGGCTAGGTGATGACCAGGGTCCATTCTATCTATTCATTGGATAGCTGTAGGTATACAGCATCTCGTAGTAAAAACGAGTTGGGCTTAAAATCACAAAACGTGAATAAAGTTTTATTGACACAGCTCCAGTGGACTGTTCTATTTACCTTTGTGCACGTGAGCTGGGGTTTTTCGAGCGTAGATTCATGTATACGGTTCTAACAATGTAGAGTTACCTGAAATTGTAGGTACCGAGTTTTTAGGGTTCCGTAGTCAACAAGGAACCCTTATAGTTCTCTCAAAAACTATTGGTACTAATGAGTTGGAATTTGGCAAGAGTATACACGTTAATGACGCCTAAAAGTAGTAAAATAAAATTTTGAAAAAAACAATTATTTAGGGTACCTCCCCTAGATGTAAAGTGGGGATGATATTTTTTTTTTTATTCCCATATTGTGGGATATCATTGGATAGGTCTTTCAAAAATATTAGGGATTTGTGAGACCGTTTTTTGATTAAGTAAACCGTTCGTGACTTATCAAGCTTTAAAGTAACAATTTTCGTTAGAGTCAAGGGTCCCCCCCCCCCCTCTACCAACTAAACGGTTGTAGTTAGAAATTCAGATGTCACGGCAGTAGTATCTATATATAACGAAGTTTAAAGGAAAACTATCACACTTAAGTGGGCTTTACAAGTTTACGAGTAATAGTCGACCAATTGTATTAGACTAGAAAACTTCGAACAACTCCATAGAAATGTCGATAGATGGCGCTAAGCGTCAGTTGTATTGCGCTATTGTTTCATTCCTAAATAAGTTTTATAAAAAAAAACAGTTGCTACACCGGCTATGACAAGTCTTATCCAAATATCAAAAAAAAAATTAAAACTTTTACGTGCAAAAACGTGCTACGGAACCCTACACTGCGCGTGGCCCGACACACACTTGACCGGTTTTATAAATAAAAACCCAGGTAAAGATTAAAACGGATATGGAAATTTTCTACATTAATATCTACTATCTAGTACTAGCTGTGCCCCACGGTTTCACCCGCATAACTCTCGATCCCTTGAGAATATCGGGATAAAAAGTATCCTATGTTCTAATCCAGGTCGTGGTCTACCCATGTGCCAAATATCATCCAAATCCGTTCAGCGGTTATAGCGTAACAAACAAGCGTACAAAAAATCTAATATTTTCTCTTTATTACAATATTAGTTTACGTTAGCTAATGCGGCTGCAATGCCTTTTTTTTTTTTTTTCACTGAATACCTCCTCCGGCACGCACGCAACAATTTACCAAAGTTTCATCACAATCGGGCGAGACATTTTTGAGTTTTTGCGAGACTAAAGTACGGCAGTTGATTTTAATAATTATACAGGGTGGCAGGACATCGCCGCGCAACCTGTTATCATGGATTCAGTATATGAGGACCCACGCGGGTCTAGAATCATGAATTGAAATTTTTCGTAGATTATTAAAAAACACAGTAGCTGTTCAGCCGATCGATTCTGTAAAAATCTCACCGTGAAAAGTTAGGTGAAGTGAGCTTAGAGTGATCTGTCAATAGTGCCAATCCCTAGCATTAGTTGGAATAATAGCTCACTCCACGCTCACTTCACCTAAGTTTTCACGGTGAGATGGTTACAGAATCGCACTGCAGTTCATTTTAACCGCGTAATTATTGCACTTTTCTATGAAACAACAGATTTTTTTTTATAACCGACGAATAATTTCTGCGCTCTATGCCCCCATAGAGCGAATCATGCGCTGTATTCATGGTTACAGTTTGCGCGTAGATGTCCCTGCCACCTTTTGTCAGCTGTATCAGTGTGTTGTGTGTGTATTATGTGTGCTCAGTACTTGTCAATCAAGATATATTCAAGCCACCACGTTTTTCTAATTCTCTTACATGTGGAATATCCCTTATAATTTCTTGCAAGAATTAGTGGTAAAAGTTAAACCCGAGAGCTGGATTGGCACTGAGGACAGCTCTTATTAACCGTAGTTCATGCTGGAATATGATCCTTATAATTTTGAGGAAACAGGACAAAGACATTCAAGCAACGTATGAAATGGTACCAAAACATATTTCGACTCATCCGCAAAAAAAATGACACATTTTTTTTACAAATTACCCACCCACATACCCAGTAAATACGGTCGCCCAAAGGGACATTTCTATTTCCCGAACGAATCCACCTGTCAAGGGCTAAACAAGAATGATGGTTACCCTTGCTCTCTGATTTTTCCGGACAATTTGCACAAACTTTTTGTCACCCTACTGCACCGGCCGCGATCCTTTCACGAATTTGATTGAGTTGTCTTGAAAATATAATTTTGCTTTCAAATATATCTCAAAGTTTTTTCTAAAGTTATTGATGCGTAGGCTCCTACTTTATAACAATATTCATCTTGGAAAAGAAAACCAACCCGCACTGGGCCCGCGTGGTAGATTACGGCCCACTCCCTCTCACAGAGTGGAGGCCTGTATCCCAGCAGTGGGAACATTATAGGCTGATTATGTAGTGTTGTTGGGTTTTTCCATCTGGAATTTCTCAGTAGCGGCACGGAGTCTTGATTTGTGCCTGGTTGACGGCAATAGGCTCGCCAACTATTACATGGACTTAAAACATAACTACTGAAATGGGGCTGTCCTATAAGTAATACATATCTGCCTAACCCTTCGGGGAATACGGCATGATGTTTTGTTAACGTTATGCTCTAACGTTTGTAAACTTTTAAAAAATTTCATCCCACAGGTACTCTTTTGTGTGTGTGAGTGTTATTTTAAGTTTTAAAAGTTCTATACATAATGAAACTACCTAAGTACAGACGCCAGCACATCAACCTTCTACAATCTGTCAAATTTCTTTAATAGATTTTCAACTTTATCGCTAAAGCATTAAGGTTCAAGGTTGATTGGGAAAATTTGACAGTTTCGGGTAGGTTGACCTGCTGGCGTCTGTACAAGGGCTGGCCTAATTTTATACCAAAGAATCAGCATCGCCATATAACGTGGCAACGCTGCCAGTCTTTTGGGCACTTTTCCTGTTGACAGCGATGCGGACCAACTTTTTGATGCCCTACGATTCTTTTCCTTCTTTTTTACATACATGTACATTTTTTAATATTATTTTAAGTCTGTTAGCTTATTGTAAATATCTATGTACAACATATTGAGTTAAATGTTACTACGATTTACCGTGTTGTATTTCCTGTGTTCAAATCTAGAAGTGAAAAAAACTGAAATATTTCCCTTTGGAAACATTTCAGTTTTTTTCACTTCTAGATTTTTTTTCTTTAGACTCATGAAAAGAACTTAATTTTATCTTTTGTCACCCTATTGTGCGGTCCCTCCAACAAATCCTTTCAGAAAATTTGATAGAACCGCGAAAATATAATCGTCTTTCGGAGATAATTTCAATTTCATCTTTTATCAAGCAAATCCCTTTAGGTGTTTTTGTAATTTAGAATCTGAAACTTAATTTATCAATCCTGTTGGAACTGCTAGGCATTGTGAACTGAGAAATATATATTAACTAGCGACCCACCCCTGCGGGCTAATTGCGTGACAGTTCAACAACATTCAATGCGTTATTTACGTTGTTGAGCAGACACATTTTTCGAACCTAGTAAGCAATGGATTAGCAATATCCTTCAAAATTATTCAGATTGAGATTGATAGTGTGTTGTGTGTTGTGTTGTGTTGGTGTGTGTGTGGTCAATTAGGGTGCTGCTTCGCACGGGGGCGATGCAAGGCGAAATGTTAAAACATTGAGATTTCCATGCTTTATCTAAGTTAAATATTAAAGTGAAAACTCATAAACTAAATGATGGTGAAAATCGCAACAAAGTTAAGAAGAACAACGCGGTCACTGCATGGTTGGTGGAGTGGTTAAGCGATTGACTGCTGCGCTGCGTGTCGCGGGTTCGATTCCCGCACGGAACAGATATTTGTATGATCTAGTAGTTATACCTGGTCTCGCTGTTTGTGTATGTGAGTTTAAATGTTTGTAAACGCACCCACGATACAGGAGAAATTCCAAGGGTGGGGCAACGTTTTTCTAAAAAAAACACAGACTAGAAAAGCGACTTTATTATAGAAGATGTGTAGATGTCATTCTTTTGTTTGTAACTTTATTCTAATTATGGGAAATGGTCAACGTCGCCTAAAATACTGGTATCCAGCTGCATACGGTTAGACTGGAAGCCGACCCCAGCATAGTTGGGGAAGAGCTTGGCAGGCAGACAAAGATATTCAAATGTTGATATGACATTTGACATTCCACAAAAATATTTCCTTCGTGTCAAAGGTCTGTCTGTCAGTCGGAGTTCGAACTTCTTTGAGCGGTATTCTTTTGTTTAAATACCTGAATTTCTCGTGTAGACTGTGAATGTATTGTGAGAATACCCTTACATGCATTTTTTTATGAATTCTTTTACCAATTTAGGTTCCGTTTCTGGCTTTTAATTTTCCAGGAATTTGTGAAAATATTTTATCTTTTATGTAATTCTCTGTAGTTGTTTGTAGGCTCTTCATGAGAACTTTTGGAAATTAAATATAACAATAATAAATTCATTTATTTCAAATAAATAACACCCATTGCCAATCATAAATTAAAAAATAGAAATCACATTATTACAAATAATATTAAATTAAATCAAATAATAATAATATAATATGGAAAATTAAGTAGACATGAAAAACGTCGCCCCTCGTATGTTAGACAAGCTTATTAAGTTCGGTAACAATAGAAAAAGTTATTGTGTCTTGTGTAAGTAATTGTGTGAGTGTTGTGTAGTGTCAGTTGAGCTTTTATTAATACGAATGGAAGGTACCCCCGATAAGTAAACAAAGAATAGAATACTCTATATTATGTACGGTCACCAAAGGAGATAAGTAACCAAGTCGACGGATATAGTTGAAGTTTAGTAAGAAACCGACGGATATTTTCTATTAAAAATTTAATAAAAAACAAACAGTTCATTTATCCAATTAAATTTCATTTGAAAATATCCATCGGTTTCTTACTAAACTTCAACTATATCCGACGACCCTGGTTACTTATCTCTTTTGGTGACTATACACCATATAAATTAAAGTAAAAAAAAAAACACACTTCGGGAGTGCCAGCAGAAGTGAAAACTTGAATATTAACGTTGTGCGTTTTTGATATTTTGTAATGCGGTCTACTCTACCTCCGTCTTACGAATTTTCGATCAGGTCACGTGTCCTGACGCGAGTTTAACATTTTTTACCCAACACAACAAAAGTGCACAACGCCTCTAAAGAAGTTTTCACTTAAAAAAAATGTACATTTTACTAAGGGTGACACAATGGGCGGTCTTATCGCAAAGCAATGTTAAAACACTATCAATAATGAGTAAATACCATTTACTTATTAAATTCAAATAGGTACTGATTTTAACTAACGTACCCTTCTTATCTAACGTAAAACGTAACTTTTAAAAACAATCAGCTTGAAAGTCCTCTATAAATTAAACCTTTTTTTTTTGCTTGCACTGCAAAAGAACGTCTTAAGAGTAATCCGGTCTATAAATATCGGAGTAAACCGAAAACCGGCTTTACAAAGGACTGAAAAACTTCGTAAAAGTTTTGTAGTTACGGTAAAGCCTTTATATAGAGAAAGTAAGTATAGAAACTAATGATGTACGAGTAAGGTCTGATATTGGAACTTTTAGTTAGCCGTTTAGCGTGGATGTGACGCATGTCAACCATTTCTTATTGTTTTGTTTTTCTTTATTCGTTTTTATGTTCTTTTTTGCGTCATGTTTACCGCAAATAAACGTATTTTCTTTCATTCTTCTTTTTCTTTCAGTTAAGATAGTAGGTACCTAGAACTGGAAATGTTGACGTTCCAAAGATAACTAACGGATATTAGTTTTGGATAGAACAATAATAACAAAGCGTATTATTAGGTACATAACACATCATTAGCCTATACTGTTTTCGCTGCTGGGACACAGGCCTCCTCTCTGTGGGATGTGGCCCAGTGGTATCGGCCCTGACTTAAGAGTTGTAGGTCGTGAGTTCGAACCCAGGCAGGCACTTTACATTCTGTTTTTGTTGTTGTGATGACGCGAAGTGTCTGTAATGATTATTAAATGTAATGCGTAGCAACGCGCGCGCGCAACGCAGCGTAATTTAGGGTACATGGGTCATACGCATTGCGTTCATAAAAGTCCCTAATTAAAACCCCCTTTTTTGCTGTCGGTTAAAAATAATAGCTAATATCTTCACAAATATCAAAATCGTTGGACTGATTTTGAAATTTGTGAAGATATTAGATACTTACACAAACAAAATGGCTAATAAACGATGCTGAAAATGGAAATACATTGTACAGTCACGAGCACCAATATGTCAACACTTGGCAACTTTCAATTGCGATTTTTTCGTGAAATAACGAATGCAACGTTGAAATACGACACATTACATAAACCTATGGGTTCGAAAATGCTATGTTCGTAACAACATAAAATTTCATTAAAAAATAAAGGAATAAATCGCTTTTGTATAAACCCAAGTGTATACATACTTTTGCTCGTGACTGTACTATAACTTAGCAGGTAATTCAAAATCCACCTAATATTATGGGGCTGTCAACAATGACAGCAGAACAATGGTTAATTTTGTTAATTTGACAACCCCATGGAACAGTATAATGTTGCAGACCGAACAATGATTTTCATGTAAACCAGAGAAATGCCTTGGGGTACGCCCTGTCGAATAAGTATTATAGCTAGCTCTAGATATAGCATAGGTACAGTCACCAAAAGAGATAAGTAACCAGGGCGTCGGATATAGTTGAAGTTCAGTAAGAAACCGGTGGATATTTTTGAATGAAATTTAATTTGATAAGTAAACTGTTAGTTTTCTATTAATTAAATTAAATTTCATTCGAAATCATCCATCGGTTTCTTACTAAACTTCAACTATATCCGACGACCCTGGTTACATACCTATCTCATTTGGTGATCGTACCAGTCGGGGGTGCGGCGTGTGTAACAAGTATCTCCCGGGCCCCCGACTCAGGGTACTAGAAGGAACAGTGGGGTTTTAATCGGTAGGAGTGCGACATAACCTAATAATTGGAAATGGAATTGGGTATTACCCATAATTTGGAAAAATACGACGCACCTTGGTTGTCGCACGCTGTGCAGGTGCTGGTCAGAAGACCCCTCAGCTAACCTTAACCTTTTTATTTTCTTTTATTTTTGTCTCTGTGTTTTTGTTTACTAACAATAGCTGTTAAGAACAATGTTACTAACAATTGGGCTTAGTTTCCATAAATAAACAAATATTATTATTATTATTATAACCCTCCGTTCTGGAAGACGGAGGGTATCCATAAGGATTTCCAAACGATTAAAAAAAAGGTATAGCATAGGTATTGAAAGTATATAGCAACAGGGTTGGGTTATGTTTATGTGTGACTAGCTGCGCCCCGCGGTTTCACCCGCATAAGTTTCGATCCCGTGGGAATATCGGGATAAAAAGTATAAAATATATGTTAATCCTGGTTATAAACCACCTCTTTTGTGTTTGCGTTCTTTTTAAGCGTCATGTTTGCCGCAAATAAATGTATTTTCTTTCTTTCTTATTTACAGAATAAATATTTCATTTCATTTCAAACAAAAAAATATACGCACCTTAATTCCTGTAGGTACACCAGATACCATGGTGTGGGGCTATCCCCCCTACTTCCACCCCCATACGTGTCACATAAATACGCAAGGGAACAATAACGTTTTTTCATAACATGTCACACTCCGTGACTTGTGCTTATTACTTCGACTTAGCCTGTCCTTTGATATGAAGGCTGATGGATGAAGTACTCAAATCGAGGACGTAGTGATGTGTGATTAAGATTTTATAAGCTTTTTTTTTTGAGTTTTATCCCCTAAATTTCACGCGAACGAAGTCGCGAGCGGAAGCTAGTGGCTTCCGCCCGCGACTTCGTTCGCGTGAAATTTATGTTCCCCTGATCCACCCCATCGCATCGTATCGCCCGCCCGCAGTATTAGTTCGTTTTCGCGTCTTACTTTTTATATTTTTACTTGGCTCCGAAGAGTCCTAGCGTGATGTTAAATAGCCTTCCTCAAAAAATGGGCTATCAAATGCAAAAATTTTTTTTTTTTCGTATCCGACTGGTAGTTCCAACGATTAGCGCGTTCAAACAAACAAACTCTTTAGCTTTATTATTAGTATACACCTTTAAGTTTTGATCGTTTTAATCCTTAAAAGGGGTCATTATACTCATCATTATGAACAACTTTTACTACGGGACCAACCCTGAAATCGTGAAAAAAAATCAGTTAATCCATACATTACGTCGAGTTATGCGAACATAAATCTATGGATCAACTGATTTTTTTTTTCACGATTTCGGGTTTGGTCCCTTAGTAAAAGTTGTTCATAATGATGAGTACACACGGCTTCACGTCAAGCTATACAAAACCAGTTTGTCTTGGCCTCACTTTGTATGATATTTTCTCACAATGAACGGTCAGCCACTACTGGTTTTGCATAGCTTGATGTGTAGCTGTGTGTACAATGACCCCTTTTAAGGATTAAGACGATCAAAATTTAACAGTGTATAGAAGATAGATATCAGATGGGTGAGGTGACTTTGCGTGTGGCGAATATAAGGTTTACTGGGCCAATTACGATAGTGCCCCAGTAAACTATACCTAAGTATGTGTCGTTCCCGACTCTCTTGCAGTGCACCTCGAGTTTAAGGGTACTTGCATAAACCAGCACTATCCGGTACCGATCGCTGCAAATTGATCTACGGAAAGAACGGTAACAATGTGGTTTCTTTATGTATGAGCGAATAATTTAATACGGGGCTTACCGGGAACCCGCAACTTTATGCAAGCACTCTAACCTGTTAATACATATAGAGGAGTATAGAGGTGTTAGGAACAGGGTGTAAAGTTCACTCATCTTCCATAGAAAAGGGAGGATTCTTAAGCGGGTACTGTGCCTGGTGGGCAACTGCCCGACGATTGATATCGGGACGTAGTATTTATGTTAGTTGCGCGGTAAACTCTGCGCGATGCAGGATTTCGGGTGACGTCAGTATTATGCGTAGTTCGCATGTGGCGATGTAGATTGCCACCACATACACATTCATGAAGTACAATCGTAGGTACCATAAACAATAAATAAAGAACATCAAACGTTCCTTCACTTTTCGCAAAAAATAAAACAAACAATTTTCAGTTTATTTATACCACCTTTTGGGCCGTAATTACGAAATCTGCCCGCCCATGAGTTAACTTTACAAATAGCAGCCTCTTTAAACTTATAATGATCTACTTTTAGCGATTAAACCAGTTAACTTGGTCTTTCTTACGTTCAAGTTTTCATGTTTTTTTAGGATTATTTTAAATACGTATTTTAATGTAACAATGGAGATTAATGCTCCATTGTTACATTAAAATACGTATATTTTATTCCTTTAAGCACAGAGTTTAAATAATTTGCTGCTTGCTTTTTTTGACATTCTGTCAAACAAAATACCCCAAATAAGACAGCCAGAGGTATTGCTGGAAGGGGTAGGCAGACAGATACGAACCGTGAGTGCAAATTGTACCTACTAGATAGGTGTTTGAAGAAAATTTGTTTTTTTTTGTAAAAAAAGCAGGTAGCCCATACCAGAAACCATTTTTTTTTGTAATAAAATAATAATACGAACACTTTTTGGCAAATCACATTGTAGCTGCGGTGCGTGATTATCGTCAATAATACAAGAGCAATACGTACTAAGCCAATCATGTACATGAGCCATAAACTGCATCTCCAATTAATAAATATGTCATCAAATAAATAACCGAACACAATTAAGGTCGCTGCAATATGTCAGCTACCATCTTGAACCCATTACGACGATGTACCGGTGCCATAACGCCCGATAAGTACCCCGCGTACTAGCTTAGTGCATTAGCGTGAAACATGATTGCACAGCATGTATGTACCTTAGGCATGTGTATGTACAGGCTAGTTCAGTTTGGAGGTACATACGAAACCTGTAAGTATATCGGGTTTGGTTATTGCGGAAACATGTATGGACTTTTACCTCTGATCTACCTTCTACCTTCTCAAGAATCAGTCAGTTAAGAAATGCAGGTGTCATCTAGTTTTAAACTTTTGACCAATTTGACTTAAAAAAGTGTCTTAGAGGATCTGCAAAAATAAATATTTAATTAAATTTTAAAGAAGAAACGAACAAACGCATATTTTCGTTACGGAAGACTACGCTCGCCTACATTTTTTTCGTAGCGCTACGCAAGACTACGCTTGGCTACGTTTTTTTCGTAGCGCTACATAACACTACTCTTTTCTACGCTTTTTTCGTAGCGCTTCACAAAAAGTAACTGTAGGCTATGCTTTTTCTGTAGCGCTACACAAGACTACGCTAGGCTACGCTTTTTACGTAGCGCTACACAAAACTACGCCTGACTACACTGTTTTCGTAGTGTTACACAAGATTACTCCTTTCTACGTTTTATTCGTAGCGCTATACAAGACTGCTCTTTTCTACGCTTTTTCGTAGCACTACACAAGACTACTCCTTCTACGCTTTTTTCGTAGCGCTACGCAAGAAGTAACTCTTGGCTAAGCTGTTTTCGTAGCACTGCGCAACTTAGGTGATCTACGCAATGCTACGGAGCACTACGTTTATCTCCCCTCCAACTCTAATTTACGGAGACGATTACACCGTCACTTCAAACAAAACTTTAATCATCCAATATAATAACAAGTAACAACTGATCAATTGATTAATGAATGCCACAGATGCGCAGAACCGAACACTTTGCTAATTAGTTTTTAATGGCCGAAGTTTTGATTCGAGTCTCATATTCGTGTTTCATATCATGCGTGTATCTTTCGTAAGAACAATATGAGGTAAGGTTGTAAGAGGCAGTGTTGAGTTCCATGAGCTGAGAAGTTTTTAAGTGTAGTAGAAGTTGATAATGTTTGTAAAAGTGTATACAGAAAAAATATTAATATTAATAGCTAATGCCCGGCGTTGCAATGCCTTTAAATATATTTAAGCATACATTGCAATGCCTTTTTTTATATATATTTATATATTTTTTTTACCTTTTTCGAATTATAATAAAACTTACCAAAGTTTCATCACAATTGATTTTAATATACACCAATGTATTGCGATACCACTGTGATCTAATCTTCAAACTTAGGTAGCTCGACTACTTTCAGTTAGTTGGAGGTCCATCACATTAACGGCTGGCAAGGGTGCCTACTTAGATTCAAGGTTCTCAAGACAAATTGTAGGTAGCAGGGTTGTAGAGCAGCTTATTTCCCAAAAAACATGGTAGCTGTAGTCGTAAGAGTAAATGAAGGTCCGTTACCCCTAATTTACTCTCTCAGTTATTTATTCTCGCAACTTGTCGGGATGATTGGCACTTACGTTTTTTTAGAGTTCCGTAGCTCAAAAGGAAAAACGGAACCCCTTATAAAATCACTCCGTTGCCCGTCTGTCAAGACCCTTTTTCTCAGGAACGCGTAGAGTTATCAAGTTTAAATTAATATTAAATACTCAGGGCGGCAATCCCTTGAAGAAGTGAAAAAATCAAACTTCTAAGTCAACGCAATCAAAAGATACGGGCGTTTGTTTTCGTTTATGCCGCATATTTTGACACTCGCACGGGAATCAAAAGCTATAGGGTACTTCCCGTTGACCTAGAATCATGAAATTTGGCAAGAAGCAATGTCATGCACCACAGGTAAAAGAAAAAATCCTAAAATTGTTTTGTAGTTACATACCTACAAATTTGTACGGAATCCTCGGTGCACGAGTCCGACTCGCACTTGGCGGTTTTTTTGTCGTGTTAATTCATATACGACGCCATCTTTAAGAAAAAGTCTTTACTCTGTCTTGATGAGAGTGTTTAACTCATCACAAAAGTAAAGTATTATTTTGAAACGAATTTACACGTGTTATTATTGAACTTGCATAATCAGCCTTCAATGTTCCCAATGCTGGGGCACAGGCCTTCTCTCGGCGAGAGGAAGTGGGCCGTAATCCAGATGCACGGTCCAGTGCGGGTTGGTTGATGTCACATTTCTTCGAATTTTTAGTTCTTGGACATGCCGAATTCCTCACGATGTTTTCCTTCACCGTTTTGAGAGCGTCGGTGATGAATAATTTACACAAAGTAAAGCGCCTGCCTGGGTTCGAACCTACGACCTACAACTCGTAAGTCTCGACCACCACTGCTCATATTATTATCCTACCGAAAGGACTGGCGCCGCGGCACTAGCAAAACACAGCAAAGCACAGGCTAAATTTCGCAACATATTTGCCAAAAATGTAAACAAATATGAGTTTATGGAAAAATTGCCTACACAATAAAGTTCAGTTTACGCTACAACTTCAAACATTTTTATAACTTTTTCAATAGAGCTAGTTACTCTGAAATCAACTTAATTGCGATTAAAATAAAGTTGATATTTGTTTAACTAGAAATAATGTCAATTTGAAACATAAATAAAATTTTAATATAGTTAGATTAGATAACATTAGATTATTATTCCAGCCCATTGTTTGTGTCAAATTAAAAGGATTTCTAGATTATAAAATGAACATTTTGGTTTTTACTAAATGCTGTTAGTATTAAAACAGTTCCGTGACTGGCTGATTGACTAACTGACTTTAACTTTGAAAACATTAATAAGATCTCTACAAACAACTGATTTTTCCAAACTCAACTCTAAGTGGATCTAAAGTAGGTTTAAAGTTCATGATATTATTCGAAGTCAAGGGCACAGACTAACTTAAGAAGTAAATGACAGCTATTCACAAAAACACCCAAAAATACTCAATTAAAGTAAAAAAAATAACTCATATAAGTATCCGAAGTTATTCAGTTAAGCCATCAATTTTGACAGGCGGTAATGCGGCCCAACCTTGTATGGGATCAAATTAATTTCTCCCGAAAACAGGGATCAAATTGCCCCGGGGAATGAGGTTGGGTTCATATTGAGGTTGTTTTCACCTTAATTGCAGAGAATGGTACACCGTGATTTTGCAAATAACAGGCAGTTATTTTTACGCTAAGTAAAAGGTATGTGGATTTTCTTGTGAAGATTTTAATAGTATCGATTAAAAAGAATAAAGTGAAGTTACCATTAATGCTCGGTTTCTATGCTTTGTTTTGGGTAACATTTTTTGGTGCCAAACTGGGCATATAAAGGATTCGTGAAGCTAATTTTACCTACTTCTCTATGGGAGAGTCTACTATGCAAATCTATGAGGTATTTGCTTTATTATTGGTAAATATATAATTATATAATAGTCAAGTAGTTAGTTGCATGTTGACCTATGTTCTCTTAAGTATATTACCAATCGACAGCGATGTGGAGGAATAATTCGACGCAATATTTTAGTTTTTTAATAGTTTTAGTAGTTAGTATTAAGAGTTATATTATAATTGTCTTAATTTTAACCAATAACGGTCCGTAAACTATAGGAATCGGCCATAATATGGTCAAATTGAAAATAAATAAATAAATAAAATAAATATAAATTGAATAATATTAATAAATTTAATATTAATAAAAATTAATTATTAATTAAATTTTAATATTAATTGAATTGATTTTTTAATAATAATAAATTGAATTTACACTGGAACTACGAAAATCACCCTTACTGTTACGTAATAAAGGTGTTATAATATTACCAGCCTCTAATTGTCCCACTACGGAACAATGGCCTCATCTCATACAGTGAAGGCACAAGCGAGCCGCTTGCTCCAGACGGGTTTACCTCTAACGCTTGGTAGCGCAAGATGAATTGTTTGATTAACCCTGAGTTAGCTGTTAACTCCGAGTTATTTAGGATAACTCATGAACATGCAACTCGGCCTATGTTAATTAGTTAACTCTGAGTGTACAAATTCTACATTTATTATTTTAACCCGACTAAACAACCCAGCCAACTAAACCACCCCAACTTACATCAATCATTGCTGCGCCATTTGTCATGGAATGGCGCAGTAGTGATTGTTGTTGAGTTTACTATCTTTTATATGTTTAGTGTTGTGGGTAATTTTAAGTATTACTAACACTAGTCTATAAGAACATTGTTACTAACACATTCTTGATTTTGATTTTAATTTATATTCATTTTAACTAATTTAAAGATATACTTAATTTATTTTAGAGATTTTAATGAATTTAAAAATGATTGCAATTTTAACTAATGAATTTATTTTCCAATTTGACTTTATATATTTCAGTTATTTAATTTTAGTTATAATAGTATTATTGTGGCATGTATTTTAATCTTTAGTTACTAACATAATTTTTAAGTATACTAACATAACTATGGATGACTGTGTCTGACTTAAATAAAATTATAATCTATATACCTACATATATAAAAATGAATCTCGATTTCCCTTGGTCACGTCATAACTTGAAAACGACTTTACCCATTTCATCCATTTTTTTTTAAGTTTTCTAATACTTTGTAGAAGGTTCTTACGGGAAAAAAAATTAAGAAAGATGCTTCACGCGGACGAAGTCGCGGGTAAAAGCTAGTAATATAATAAAATGGACACCATGGTCTGAAATAAAGTATTTATTATTAATTATTATTAAACGGGCAAGTGGGTCTAATTGAACTTAGAAGATAATAAATTTAAGAATCACTTAAATCAAATTAAATTTTATTCGAAAACATGAATCGGTTTCTTACTAAACTTCAACTATATCCGACAACTATATTCGTCTCTATCTCGTATCTATAGATAGAAATACTTTAAATGAGCCACATAACACGAAACAGATCGAGTGTTACATCTCAATGTATCGCAATCTGTTGTACTCGTTATCAGATTTGTGGTTTGCCTGACTCCAATGCTGCGGAGAGCTTCTGCTCGGCGGTGCGTGAGAGAATTCGTTTTAAACCATCTGACATACCGCTGTTGTGGATGTACTACAAGTTGGGATGTTGTATGTACAGTGTCTGTACAATACAGGGTTATTGGTAAAACATTAACAACCTCCCAGGACTTAATCACTAACATCATAAACAGCAACTTTTGTTCTATTACTTTTATTAATTCATCAGATTTTATTTCATCACACTTTCGTACAAAAATAAAAATATTTCAATTCAACCAAATGAAATATTCGATTTTCTGTTACGAACTTTACGCGAAGCAAAACAAAGCGCTAGTTTGGTATACAAACTGCCGTGTTTAGTACAAAATTCAGCTGAGGGGAGCGGGAGGTTTGTTTAGGTAAATGTATTATGTTCTGTAAAAAGTCATAGAACAAAAATTGTTGTTTATGATGTTAGTAATACAGTCCTAGAAGGTTGGTAGTGTTTTACCAATAACCCTGAATAAAGGGATAGTTATGAAAAAAATGTGGAACCGTGGGGATAGCGGATCACAAAGCTGACTTCAAGTTAATGTGTACAGTCAACAGCAAAAGTAGATGATCAAAACCAGAAATTCAATACTAATGAACGGAGTTCGCGTCAGAACTGTGTGGCGTCGAAGTGATTCAAAAGTATGTGATTTTAAATTAGACCAAACATTTACCACTAGTACAGCTGCCATATAGCTGCGAACTCCGTTCATTAGTATTGAATTTCTGATTTTGATCATCTACTTTTGCTGTTGACTGTACAAGAATGTCTTAGATGTATTCTACCTTTGTGAGAAACTGGTGCCTGATGTAGGTATTTGGGAAAAACCTGTGTTACAGGTCACCAGACCCCTTCCACGGCTAGAATTAGCTTTACAGAGATACCGTGCAAGGGTCCAAGTTAAAAAATGTGCACGACAAAAATTAAAACTATGTAAGAGTAAACGATATGCTTAATACAAATAAAAGAAGCCGTAATTACAATGACAAATATCTAACTATAATTCTGCAGAAGTTATTGTGTCATGTTATGAGACGATGTGTGAGTGAGTGTTTATCTTGTGTGAAGTGTTAGCAAATAATCAGCCTATAACGTTATCTCAGTGGCACCCTGGAGTCTGGATATATGCCCATAATATGTTGATGGCAATAAGCGCATCCCCTATTACAAGGAACTTAAACATAACTGGCGAAATGCCTCAGGCATTAAGTCCGCTTTTGTACAGTATTTTTTTTATCTGTGCACAAAGTTTTAATAATTAAATGTTGGTACTATAGGTACACTTCTACCTAACTCTCCGAGGAAAACATACGTAATGTTATATCTCCACAGCTGGAAAACAGACTGAGACTGAGTGAGAGGTGGTAGTCTGTAATCCGCCGCTTGGGCCTAATGCGGGTTGTTGGATATCACCATTAAAATGGTAGTTGAGGTGCCAGTTCAATAACACTATAGTCCATTTATAATAGCATTAGAAAAAAGAGGCTCGTAGAAGCAGGAATGCAAAACATTTTATTTCAAAGTTATGATAAAACAATTTTATGGGAGATGCTTAAATTCTAATTTTCTTGCGTTTGTTGCAATTTGCAGGTCAGTGTAAGGTTGTATCTTAATAAAAATAATATGATGCGCAACAATAAGAAATATGTAGGTAATAATACAATTTTAACCTTAAAAATCATCAATATTAGAATTGCTCCGAATTCGTCTGATTTCGCGGGCTACTGCAGCGCATCCACCTTAATTAAAATAAAATTCGGTAGAATTATAGTGAAACGAATAACGTTCCAAGTATTGTTCATCCCTGCTTCTTTTAGGTTTTTAGCATTGACACTGTAATTTTAAATTGGAGTTATATAATATAAATAAATTAAAGCCACATAATTTCATAAGATAAATAGTTAAAATGGTTACAATTAAGTGTGACAGCTGCTGTAAAAATAGATCATAATAAATTCGGCGTCTATCATAATGTAACAAAGTTTATTGTATTTTTGTTACAAAGTGTGCATTAAAAATAACCTTTTTTAACTTCTTTCTAATGCTATTGTAAATGGACTATAATTAAAAATTGTATTGATGTATTTCTTTATTAGAATAGTAACAAATGCCGATCACACCACCCAATAATATTTGAAACAATAACAAAAACTATCGCAACATAAAACTCTATAAACACAACCGTCTTCTCATATCCATCCACAACGTGCACGTTACTTTGCTCGATATTTATCGTAAAGATGTCTCCAGTATTGCAACGTAGGCGCTGAGTGAGTGTATTTAGCTATGGCAGGCCGCTCGCTCAGCTCCAGTCTTAGGGGTGAGGTCAGGGACGTAGGAGGCCAAAGCACCTCGCTACCTTCAGGAGTAGGCATGCTGCAAATACAACCATATTATAAATTATTTGGTACTAGCTGTTGCCTGCGACTTCGTCTGCTGTATTTTGTATTCCACCATGTCCTCTAGGTCCCAGGTTACCTATCTGTCCATAACAGTCGATCCAGTGGTTTAGGCTTGAAAATGTAATATACAGATAGACAAAGCATTTATAACTAGCAATATTACTAGCTGCGCCTCGCGGTTTCACCCGTATAAATCTCGACCCCGTGGGAATATAATAATAATAATAATCATGATCAAAAATGTCAAGTTCTTACAAAAAATTAAGTCCTAAAGAAGTCTCCGTTTCTTGTCTCTGTTCTTCGAAGTTTAGGCAAATAAGCACTACCTATTCCTATCACTGTTCATGATACACAAGAGCAGATGTACAAAATAACATAGATGTATCCTATATACATGTCAATGGTCACTTTTGTGTACCAGTGCGACTTTTTTAGAAAGCTCTATTTCCATAGTTCAAGAACAGAAAGAGATGACGTCAACATACTAACCCGAATTTAGCGAAATTGGTCCACAGCGTTGTCATTGTTCTAATCATTTTCGTCTCGAATATTGACGGAATAGGAAACAAATTGAATAGATAGAACAGCTCGTCTGCATGCGTAGCACCCGGCGCATTCCAGAAAGTACGACCCGCTATAAGCTTCGGAAAATTCCTCCAACCACTGTACTGAAACTCGTAATTGTATACAGGTTTATCACTAGTCTTTAAAATAAGTTCAGTCTCAATATACCCTGGCAGGTTAAAGTACGGTTCTCCATGTAATCTGGAAAGTTTTAATATAGTTCCCCAAGAGATCTCGTCGTCACCCATGTAAAGACTCCTTAGAACATTAGCAGCTTCTTTCCTTTCTAAATCCGACGGAAAGTCTAGATCAAAATCTTGTAAAATGGCTTCAAAGTTTACATTCCTCAACGACTCATCAGTATCGAGAGAAGCAAAAAAATATCCTTCTTCGTTATTAGAACCTATAATTACAGGTACTTTGTTATAATCTCCTTTAATGAGTATATTATAAGGTGCATCAGTGAGGAATGGTTCAACGCCATCTATTGGTTGCTCAGTGCACGGCACAAATGGCAGAATTGCAAACATCAACTGTCCCTTCTTCTTCGCTAACTGTGTACCAACTAATTCCGTCAGAGTCGTGTTCATTAAAACACTATAAATCTGGTGAGGATCTTCAACATTATGTCCCAATTCTTTCGCTAAAGTGGCAGCTCGTTCCAACGGATCCCTCTGTCGTGCCCACGCCGCGATAGAGGAGCCACTCTGTATGATACCTCTATGAAACAGTCCTTTGGACATCGGTGACAGCAGGTGGTAGGAAACTGACACGCCACCCGCACTCTCACCAAATAACGTAACGTTGTCGGGATCCCCACCGAACGCCCGGATATTTTTTTGGACCCATTTGAGCGCGGCCACCTGGTCCTTAAGTCCAGCATTTCCAGAAGCTTCCTTTATGCCCAGACAAAGGAAACCATGGACGTTTAGTCTGTAGTTAATGGTGACGAGGATGACTCCTTGAGATACTAGATAATCGGGCCCGTAAAGCATCGCTGACCCAGAGCCTTCTTTGAACCCTCCTCCATGGATAAAGACCATGACGGGTAGGGGAGCGGCATTCCAAGCGTGGTTAGGACTGTACACGTTTAGAGTGAGGCAATCTTCCGACCCCACCAATACTGACTTGCTGTACATTTGTGGACACCGTATGTCCTCCCTGATAGCTTCGAAAACGCCTTCCCACTTCGGTGCGGGGCCGGGAGCCTGAAACAATGGTTATTATTTAACGCTTCTAGATACAGTTAAGTCATAAGAATAGTAGTAAGCACCTGGAATCTGTACTTGTATTCCGAGCTGGCGTATGGAATGCCGGAGTACCGTTGGTAGGTGCCATCAGCCGAGAATTGTCCCCGCACTAACGATCCATCGTGCAGTCGTCGTATTGGCGTGGACTGGCGGACGAATCGCGCGGCCCACAGCGACCACAACACTAAATACTTGGCGCGAACGTGCATCTGCACTATCCACTACACAGATTCTTTTCACAATCACAACTTTAGTTTTTATTGCTGGATGGGCCTGCTCTTGACCTAGACAACACGTCTGTAATCACTAATAAACCACTATATTGTTGGCCACAACAGAACTAAAATGGATAATACATATACATTTGCGAACATGACTCGTTATATAATTGTATCTTATCAACCGAGGGAACGATAAGATACAATAATTAGTGATGTCACCGGAACAGATGAGGTATTTTAATCATTACCAATTTTTTTTATCAATGTGTGATTTATGACATATTTTCTTAAATCTATTTACCTTGATAACATTTGTCGCTCATTTTATTTCTACGAGCCGATAACGTAATAAATCACATCAGGACGATGAAGGAAACTATCGCGCTTAGCCAAACATTCTGAGACATGGTGACATCCACCGACCAGCACGGATTAATTAATTATGACAATGTGTTGGAACGTGCAAGTCAGGCATCGTTTAAAACTGGTTTTTGTGTTCTGACTCGTTCCGAAGAATTTCCGTATTTACTTATATCGAAGGTCTATCATGCGGCCGTCTCATTATATTTGTCAATTGACACTATTTATGTACATCAAATTACTACAATTTGTCAAATTTCTTTAATAGATTTTCAACTTTATTGCTATAACATTAAGGTTCAAAGTAGTCAGGACTGGGAGCGCCTTAAAGGGCTTTTTAAAAATAAAAGTAATTAATTAATTCTATTTAATTGAGACGTATTACATATTTGGATGCAAGTTACGAACTGACCTACTAGCTAAGACTTAGACTAAACAAACATTATCTTTAAAATGTACAAGCTCAGCGACCACACAGATCGTTTGGGGAAAAATGCTTTCCAGACGCAGTAAGTATCTGTAACGGCTGGGGTTCCATAACTAAGTTGATTGGGAAAATTTGACAGTCTCGGGTAGCTTGACCTGCTGGCGTCTGTACCTAAATATTCGTTACAATTTTTTATCTGACACATATTTATTTTATATAAGTATGCATACACGTCACGTTGCAGTGTAAAACTGATTTACATCCGCCACCTCACACATCAGAGGGGCAATTCTCGTAATTTTAAGACCGTACCGGTTCACAGTCTGATCTCAGTCTCAATCTGTCAAAAAATACTTCTAATTTCCCTACATTTTGACAACTTTTTGACATTTGTTTGTCGCTAAGATGAAACTGCGACTAGATTTTGAACGTTTTAAATTACGAGAATTGGCCTTCAGATCCAGTTGAAAACTAGCGTCAGGCACTAATTGTCTGGCATTTTTGCTGAACTGGGCCTATTTGGTGCAGCCATGAGACATACTTTCCTGCTATTTTCTTATATCGGATTTTACACTTTCTATTTGATTTTTATTTGTTGCTTTCTGTTGTATGTATGTGTATTGTGTGTCGTTTAGTCTGTGCTAAATAAATGTATTTTCTTTCTTTCTTTCACTGGGCCGGCTGGCGTGGTGGATCCAGATCCAAATACCTGCGTCCCAGTACAAATACAAATATTTTATTGCCTCTCCCTACCTTCCGCGGCCTTGATGGGGTCGCCACCGTCTGATGGCGGACGCGGTGGGGCCGCAGGGGAAGAGGAGTGTCGGTATGACGTTGGCCGCTCTCCCTATCCTC
Organism: Apamea anceps; assembly: GCA_951799955.1. NCBI lineage: Eukaryota > Metazoa > Arthropoda > Insecta > Lepidoptera > Noctuidae > Apamea > Apamea anceps. Next base: position 4,834,268 of record OX637505.1, on the reverse strand, counting down.
TGCGGCCGTAAAGCGTGGGGGGGCATGCGGGGCCCGCCAGCTAAGCGGGCGTGCGCCGAATTGTGGAAGTAAAGGCTGAGCCGGTTTCCCATGGCCCTCCCATCACGGCGATGTGGGTGCACCGCTGAGTTTTAGTGGGTATACTGTCGGTGACATTCCGACAGGAGTCCCACATACCCCGTCTCGTTCCGAGCGGGGATGCGTAATGCATTTCTCAGCGACAAAAAATAAGGGGTTACGGCCCGGCTTACGAGTCGTGGGGTTCGAACCCAGTCAAGCGCTTTCCTTTGTGTAACATGTGACATCAACCAACCCTCACTGGGGAGACCTGTGTCTGTGATTATATTAGAAAACCTATATCTAATAGATATAGTCCAAGTTATGGTAAAGAAGAAAGGGAACATACCTACATCGTCCTATCGCAGGTATGCTGGAAGAGATTTCTTATGAAATAAGCATCACCTCTGCACCTATTTTTCTGTTCTGTTATTTTTTCTTGTATTTTATGGTTTAATAAATAAATACTAGAGCTGCATTACTCGCTATTTTAGCCAGCTGTGTGTCCCAACCACTTAAACGAAATAATTCTGTAGTGGGTGGTTTAATTCAGGACTTAAGGAGGATTTTAAAAGTAGATTGAGCCTTTGTTTTGTTCAACAATAGGCCTTATTCAAGTGAATTGTAGGATAAGAAGCTAATTGAGTTGGGTCTAGAATGAATGAAAACCTCTAGTTAGCCCTGTGGCTGTAAAAAAATGACACAAATGAGTTGCGTGTATTTATGAATCTATTAGCTTCTGCTCGCAGTTTTCGTCTGCATGAAACTTTTTGATTTTAATTTCATTTCATTTATTTAATTCATAAAAACAATTCACATAGTGTTGAATATAATATACACAAAAATATTTAAAATAAAATATTTTCTATTTCGTTCGGCAATGCTGTAGCTTCCGATTAGTGTCAGAATTTTCAAATCCGGTAGTAGCTCCGAAGATTTCCTGAAACTGAAGTGTTTTACACAATTACCCTGTCAATCACGACTTAAAATTACTACTACATTACCTATATCATATACTACAGCCGATTTATTCTGTGAAAAAACTCACCGTGAAAACGTAGGTGAAGCGAGTTGGAACTGGGCTGTAATTCCATCGGCCGATCGATTTTGTAAAAATGTCACCGTGAAAACTTAGGTGAAGGGAGCTTAGAGTGAGCTATCAATAGTGTCAATCCCTAGCAATAGTTAGAATAACAGCTCCATGCTCACTTCACCTAGGTTTTCACGGTGAGATGGTTACAGAATCGCACTGCTGATACTAGGGATTGACACTATTGACAACTAGTAAGTTGTCAATAGTGTCAATCCCTAGTATCAGCAGTGCGATTTCAAGGAATACGTCGAGTTTCCCTGTCACTCTCGCCGTGAAAACTTAAGTGAAGTGAGCATGACTTCATGCTCACTTCACTTAAGTTTTCACGGCGAGATTTTTACAGAATAGCATTGCTGTACCTATATATTATGTCAATATACAGGGTGACTGGGAAACTCGACGTATTCCTTGAAAGGCATTATACTAGAGGTCATTAGCAACAAATTTAGTCCAGTTAACTAGGGTTTAAAAGTGGATGGTTACCGAGCTGTGACGGTTCTTCGATTTTTTAGAAATTTACTGACTTGTAACCAAAAACAATTAATTAAGAGAAAAAACTACTCCACTCAAAATATTTTATTAATACTTATCTGAAAGTTGAAAAATGAGTGATAATTTAAAAAAATGCTTGGAAAACTTAAATAATCACAGAAATACAAGGTAAACAATAGCATTTTTTTATTTTTTGACCAGTTTAGACCCGTTCGCTGGACTTAATTTGTTGCTAATGACCTTTAGTATAACCCTTTTCAAGGAATACGTCGAGTTTCGCTGTCACCCTGTATGTATAAATCGACAACTTAAACATCTCATCTTCATTAATCTAAAAGCTGGAATAAATAGGGTGACGTGCATTATAACGATGCATGATGATAAACAGAGTTCCGTACATAACATGCTTTTAATCTTTGCACTGCTTCCGTAGGTAATACCTGTCGACATATGCATTAGTTCAATTGGATTCCTCTCTATGAGCCTAGGGGATATGAAAATGGTTAAGCCAGAACCGGCTTACAGTAATTGGTACTGGGCATTTAATATTTTTATGCGGGAAACTACTTAAGTAATTGAGGATTTGGCGCCAACTTCAACAAAAAAAAAAATATGTGGGTTTTGTAATTGGTTCCCAAATTATTGAATTTATAATGAAAACAACGTGATAAGTAAAGTAAGGTGAATAAAATATTATATTTCAATTTTGAGTTCGTGTTTTTTTAAAGCTCTTTGAAAAAAAAATTATATTCTGAATGAATTTAAGTAATAAATCAGTTTTTTCAATTCCTTTTATTAGGCGATTAGTCTTAATCATTATTACGCTTCGACATTCGCTTTCCTTATCAAAGCAGTCTGTCGCTAATTAGTAAATGGTACATACATATACAGTGTCTGCTTTCTACGTTTGTAAGAAAACTCTTGATTTTAGTACCAAGGGAGACATGTGCAGACGTCGTAATTTTCACGGTACGTACGATCACCAAAGTTAAGATATAAGTAACTAGGATCGTCGTATACAGTTGAAGTTTAGTAAGAAACCGATGGATGTTTTCGAATACAGTTTAATTTAATTAATAGAAAACAAACAGTTAATTTATCACATTAAATTTCATCCGAAAACATCCATCCTATATGCGACGACCCTGATTACTTATATCTTTTGGTGACTGTACCTACACGGTGTGGCTAATTCCGCCTTTGTTTGTCATACGTTCATAATTAATAACACAAAGAAACAAATACCTACTAAGATTCCAGCCGGCCGATTCTGTAAAAATCTCACCGTGAAAACTGAGATGAAGTGAGCTGTCATTCCCACATATATTATGCTAGAGATTGGCACTACTGACAGCTCACTTCAAGCTCTCTTCGCCTAAGGGTTCACGGTGAGATTTATACAGAAAAGGCTGGCTGGAAATAAGATCCAATGTCATTTAAAGACGAGGGTGGTATCGGCGAGTCGTAGGTGCGAAGTAGGCGCTTTTATCATCATTGCTCTCAAAACGTTGAAAACATAGTGAGGAAACCGACATGTCATGACAAGACATAAAGAAAAAAATAAAAAGGAAGAAATACATCTATTTGAGGTAAACATGACGCATAAAAAAAACAAAAACACACAAAAAAAATGATAATAACAAGCGACATGCGACATTTACCATCCTGCAATGGGCCCGCTTGGTAGATAATATAGCTCACACCCACTCGAAGAGAGGAGGCTTGTGTCCCAGCAGTGGGACTGGGAACATTAAAGGCTGATTATGATGATGATGATTATGATAATTTAAATAACGATCAGAATTATTATTTCTATTTCAGAATTAGATGAAAATCGACACCAGATTTAATACAAAGTTTAAAAGTTTGTACTTCATCAGCATCCGAAATTACCTTCCTGCCTATGTATGTATACGATAAAGTGAAACCGAAAGCGACCTCACAAACATTTCAATAGACAATGTGCGCTTTTATAATGTCTCACGTGACAAATTACCGTAGACGTCCACGGAACACAGTGGAGCTAAATCTATGGAAATATATATATATGAAGATGCCTTTAAATTTCCGTCCAACAACGGTATAACGTAAAATTTATGCGTACATTAGATAGAAACTTAGGTTACCTTTAGGCCCCCTGTACACGGCACGATTTCTTTCCGGTACGGCGTATAAACCGCGCCGTAGAAAAAACGTGTCGTCAACAAGCTTCTATATTGAATAGTGATCCATACAACACTGACACCTACACAAGGCGTATAAACCGCGCAGTAGAAAAAACGAGTCTATCAAAAGCTTCCATAGTGATCCATACAACACTGATGACCGTGCCTACACACGGCCTATAAACCGCGCCGTAGAAAAAACGTGTCCGTCAACAAGCTTCCATAGTGATCCATCAACACTGACAACCACACTACACACGACGAATAAACCGTAGCTTTTAACGGCAAAAAAAACGTGTGTACTAGGGGCGTTATACAACTACACAATATTTGAGATGAGCAGTTTTCCGACTGGATGAGAAGCGGTGTTTCCTGTCACCGCACTCAGGATATTAACACGTCAGTCACGTCACAAGTTTATTTTCAGCTGACGGGTTACTTACCTGAATTTCCTTTACCTTCTCAAGGTTTCTAACATGTCAACAACCTCCAAGCTTATGAAAGTAAACTAAATGAGAATATGCATAATCATTATGGTTATAAATGAGTCAACCTCCTTTACGCTAATTGTTTGTGAAGGTGTTAATTGTTCAATCAAACATAAGCCCTTTTACTCACGGGCGATTTTTAAACGCGGCGATTTTTTTTTTGTGCTCTGGATTTTGAACTCTCAGTGTAAAGGTCATCACTTATTATATTCGTGGAACCGCCTCGGAAAGAATCCACCCGCTTGTCGCTAACGCGCCGCGCCCGCAAGACAACCGTTTTTTGCTGGCACACCACTGGTGAGGTGATTGTTGTTCACACAGCGCTTGCTAGTTTGTAGCTCACCGTCTACGCGCGAACGACTAGTTTTCAGTTTACAAACCGGTTTGCGAATATTAATGAGTGATCACGCGTTTCTACGTTATGTCTCAATTTAATTTACGCGAACTGGCAATCATTGCTATTGTACTCGACGAAGAAGAGAATAATTTACGGGCGGCGAGGGGTCCCTGCGCTGACGGCGAGGCGCCAGCATGCATACCGCTTCCGCTACGGTCTATCTGACCACACGCTCACCGTGACCAGCGCCGTGTAGCCGTCCGTTAACAAAGACTATGACTATGTTATAATGAGTGATGACCTTTAAGCCGAGCATTGAGCAATGCTCGGCTTAACACTAAGAGTCGAAAATCTAGTGCAAGAGACAATAAATCGTCGCGTAAAAAAAAAAACGCCCGTGCGTACCTGGACTGGCTGAGTGTGCAAAACTGAGAGACACAGAAGAGCCTACGTAAATGTAGATATCCTAAACTGTTATACCTTATAAGGGCTGATTTTTCCATCGCCAGATAACTTTTACTCGAGGAATAAAATTGACGTTTGACAGTTTTTGTATGAAATAACTGTCAAAATTATTCCTCGAATAAAAGATATCTGGCGATGGAAAAATCAGCCCTAAATTATATTAAACAAAGCAATTTCAAGCCTAGCACTTTCCAAACTTCATTAGAGAAAGAAGCCTAACGACCTCGTACAGAACTATGTTTTTTTTTCGGACAAGCTGACTGGGACATCGACGCGCAACCTGTTACCATGGATTCAATACTTTGGTAGGTACAGACGCCAGCACATCAAGCTACTACAATCTGTCAAATTTCTTTAATAGATTTTCAACTTTATCGCTAATGTATTAAGGCTCAAAGTTGATTGGAAAAATTTGACAGTTTCGGGTAGCTTGACCTGCTGGCGTCTGTACATGATTCTGAAAACTTGCATTGAAATTTTTCGCCGATTAAAAAAAAACTGCTGTTTCATACATACATTTTGACCGCGTAGAATGCAGTTTTCTATGAAGCAGCAGTTTTTTTTTTATAACCTACGAATAATTTCAGCTCTCAGTCTAGAATCATGTGCTGAATTCATGGTTACAGTTTGCGCGTCGATGTCCACACGGCTACACGTCAAGCTATACAAAACCAGTTTGTCTTGGCCTCAATTTGTATGATATTTTCTCACAATGAACGGTCAGCCAATACTGGTTTTGCATAGCTTGATGTGTAGCCGTGTGTCCCTGTCACCCTGTATAAAGTATACAAGGGCGGCAGGCTGTTTTATTTTTATTTTTCTATGATTGTGTTTAGTTTGGCCTGCGACCTTCCAGTGCGAGTCTCAAGAAATACCTTTTATTTCCTTCTTTCGTTCTTCAGTAAGTAAGTACAAACGCCAGCAGGTCAAGCTACCCGAAACTGTCAAATTATCCCAATCAACTTTGAACCTAATGCTTTAGCGATAAAATTGAAAATCTTTTAAATAAAGACAGATTGTAGTACAACAGAAATCTAATAATTTCTGAATACCATCTTCTATCCCCTTTAAACCCTAAGCCATCCGGTCTAGCCTCCTTATAATTACGGATCGCGTTCCGACACTAAGGATCTCTAAAAATATAATATCTCTACGAGTCGCTGTTTCAATTTAATTAAAAATACTCCGCTGTTGTGCACCCGGTTTATGGTTTATGCATTTTGATTTTAATAGCTTTTAGTGAGGTTTTATATTGATTCCCGTAAACCTGTTGTCATTTACATACTGATAACAAATAGTAGGTAGGTAATATAACCTATTACTTATCTATACTTTAATGTATATTTAGAATCTACCTATACTAATACTAATATGTTGACGACAGCGCCATCTGTGGACACGCGTCGCGTCGCAACGTAAAACATCATTCACGTGCGCCTGGGCCACAATCAAGCATCCAGCTACGTAGTTCATCCACCTACCACGAGAAGGCGCTGAACCAGCAATATAAAACCCGGTGACGAGCGAAGCTCACCCCTTTTTTCTTTCTGCCACGACCTCTGCGAACCGAAGTCTTTCCTGTGTACCTATAGTTGTAAATCTCAAATAAACTCTTTTTCACAAAAAGAATAAACCAGTCACTGGTTGTCATACCTGATTTGCAAAAACCTATAAAAATAAGGACACATCTTAACAAATATTATAATAAAGCTGAAGAGTTTGTTTGCGTTTGAACGCACTAATCTCCGGACATCGGATTTGAAAAAATCGTTTTGAAGAACGCTGAGCGAAAACGAAGTGAAGGGCGGGTGGGCGATGCGATGCGACACGTTGGGTGAACCGATCATTGACAAAAACAACAAACAACAACAAATGACTCAGAGGCAGGCATATTATTAATCATTTTTATTTTATTTTATGATGCTAATTTAATTTTAGAATTTTAATTTTATTTATATTAAGTATTTAATAATTATTCTTATATTATATAGGTACGGTATACATTTATTGTGATTATAATTTTTAGTTTGATTTATTCTTTTCGTCTAATTTGATTTGTGTTGATTTTATTTTATTTGAATTTTATCTGATTTTGTTGATTTTAATATGTGTTCTATTAATAGGTGTTATTTACCTGAAATAAATGAATTTATTATTTATTATTATTATTACCGAGAAGTGTGCATGCCTATGTCAACGAGGTATTATCCGAAACGCGAGGTGGTCTCCCTTCATAACAGTCGTGTCCTATACGGAATTTGTTTATAAATAATCCGATTTACCTACAGGCATTCGCCCGATTTCTTTTGAATGAAAGGGCAAGTAAAACCGCCGGGCACAGCTAGTGTCATATAGAAGGTGTTTGATTGGTTTATGATGCTTTGACAGCATCCTTTGTGCGCATGTGTAGGTACAATGCATAATTTTATACCTAGTTGACTCCTAAGAGGGGTCTTTGTCCATTAGGTAGTTCGTTCGGAAAGCTTTGCAATGCTTTGTCTGATAGAGTGCTGGTGTAAATTGGTCTGTAGCGGTATCTACAACGCCACATGCGAACTACGCGTCATACTGACATCACGCAAAATCCTGCATCTCGCAAGCAGAGTTTACCGCGTGACTAACATATAGCACGGCATAGCAACAGCAGCTATTTACACCTGATATGCCTCTTAAAATTTTGCACATAAGATGTTCATTCTGTTTCTACATAATATTCGAAAATAATTTTCACACAATAGGTGCGAAAAATAGAGTATTCTCCTCGGGCTCGGGGATAAAGGTGTCTTCATTTTGTGCTAGCTTGAGTCCCTCGCTACACTCAGGATTTAACTCAGAGCTCCCTCCCTGGGCTTGGGAGCCCTAAAATCCTTCGGTACGCTCGGGATTAATTGACGCCCGTGATCTAAGACACTGCTTTATCCCCTTAGTAAATAATCTACTATTCTGAAGTTTCATAGTCTAGGTACTTAGACCATAAACAAATACCTAAGTCAGACTTTCTAAGCTGCACTTCCAAACTTCAGCCCCTTTACATACCATTTAAAAGCCCCAAGAACAAACATAAAAGAACAAACAAGTCAAATACATATTCCTTCACAACGTTAACGATAACAGCCCTGTTTTTAGAGGCACCATTTAGTAGGAGCACTTAGCACCTGAGAATCTTTATTCAGAAACGAAATGAATGGTCTTTCCGAAGAAAAAGGTATTATTTTATTTTTCAAGACGCGACTTTTATTTCCTTTCATTGGCTTGCATTTGAAGTAGGTTTATAATTAAATTAAATCAAATAATCACTTATTTCAGGAAGTTATTCCCATATTAAGCACTACAAATTACATAGAAATATACATAAAACACTACACATTAAAAACATGCATTAAAAATAAATAAGTTAGTTGAAATAAAAAATAAAATAAAATTATAATTATTAGGTTAAAATTCATTCGATTACATTCAATAATAAAGATAAAACAATAAAACAAAACAAAAATCACTTAATAAATGGTGAAGGTTAAAGGAATTTCCAATTATTATTCCTGCATAGCTATTCACAACCATTCAACAGATTGTCAAAACGAAATTACTCATTTGCCTTGCCCCCGTAAGTGAATAGCTGTAGGTAGCTGTCGCAAGCAGGCTTCTATTTGATTTAAACTAATAACGTTTTCGAGTTTTGGATTTGTGAACAGCCTATAGAGGACGGACCTCTTTTTATAACAATGATTGATGTTCGATTCGGTACGGAAGCGTATGGAACGGTTGTGAATAGCTATGCTGTAAGTCTCTCAGTTAGAAAAACATGAAAATGCATAGGTTAGGTTTCTCATAAGTACACAAATAAGTATTTGTCGGGATTGTCATAATAATCATGCTTGGAAAACAAACTTGTTGAACGGTGAATGATGTTCGTACCCATCAATCCGTCATCTTGATTTTGTTTAAACATACCTAAATACAAACATACATATACATTCGGCTAAAAACATAACCCTTCCTTTTGGCTTCACCGTAGTCGGATAAAAAGGGCACCAGAAAGGACCTAGAGGCTTCTACAACTTCTACTAGCATCTACAATTCCAAATTTTCGTATCTACCAAGCTAGATTATTTAGTTACAGTCAAGCCCAAAAAGATCTATACACCGGACAGGGAACTACTTTATTGTCAATAACCTTTGTTTCATAACATTGTATCCAACTTATAGATACAAAACATAGTAGGTATCATACAATTTATTTTATTTTATACATAGGTATATACAATTTATTTTTATTATTTTTTTGTCATAGGGTGTATGACAAAAACAAAAAAAAAAATGAATAAGTACCCTAAGATGAAAAAATAAATAAATTGTCCGAAAATGAATTGTCCGCGTATATGTCGCATCCAACTGGATTAATTAGCGGTTTAGTTTTAACCGCCTAGCTTTTTAACTAAACGGCGGCCGTACAACTAATGACCTGAATGATATTCAATAAATTATAGTTTAGGTTGGAACTGTAACCAATCACGTGCGAGCCGAATTGGTCGCAGTAACTAAGCCAGGGCACCTCGACCAAATGGGCTAGGTTAGAAGTTTAGAACTGTGATCAACCCCGTGCGAGCCGAGAGAGCGAAGCGAGGCAAGCGCTACTTCCAAAGGCCAGCCGGTTGATTAAACGGCTAATTTAACCAATTGGCTGCGACATATACATCTACATTCTTGTAAGTACCTATCTACATTCTTATTTCCTAGGTACTGTAACAAGAAAAGGATGTTCCAATGTCTGAAATTCACCTGAATTGTCGACTGAATAGTATTCCATTGTTCAAATAAATCAAGTTTATATTTGAACGGGAGTACATTGGTATTTTATTTCCGTTCATGTCTTCTACCGTCTATCTACTTTCATATTTGCAGATTTCGCTGTGTCGTAAAACCAGACGTCTGCCGGGCAGTCGGTATAACGTATGCACATAGAAAGAGCTACGTCAAAAGAAAAGCCTGAACGATTCTTTCTTCTTGCCTACTAAGTATGTATTTTTATATATTTTCCAATGTAAAGAATTCTGTAAACTGATGAGAGCAGGTACAGTCGGAGCACGTAATTTGTCAAGAGTCGTTAGAAGCATTTTTCCTTTCTTTAACTCTTTCTAAACAGACTTGTTTAGTAAAAACTTTTTTGCAAAAAGTCGGTGTCGCTGGTTCCGCATTTTTTGACACCGACTTCCGAAATTAAAGTTATTTTTCACTTTGTAGTGTCGTTTTTGGAAGTCGGTTGTTTTTTTTTTTTTTTTTGTAAAAAGTTTTTATTTTTCACTTTTAAGTTGTAATTTTTACCAGTAATTTTAGTTTAAAAACCAAACTAATCAACCGTTTTTGATGAAATTTCTATGGGACCATTTGGTAAGTATACCCTTTCCAACAAAAAAAGAATTTTTCAAATCGGTTGGCAAGCGATAGAGTTATGCGCAAACAAACATAAAAAAAAATACAAGCATCCGAATTGAGAACCTCCTCCTTTTTTAGAAGTCGGTTAAAAATAAATGATGGCACTAAACATATAACCATTACAAGGTATAAAAGTGACCATTTTCTTGTTGCACTAAGGGCTGATTTTTCCAACGCCAGATTATTTTATCCGAGGTATAGTTTTGATTTTTTGACAGTTCTTCCAATCAAAATCTGTCAGACGTCAATTTTATTCCACGAATAAAAATTATCTGTCGATTGAAAAATCAGCCCTAAGTGTACATGCGCCAACTTACTCCCTCTAAGTTGCCAAGTTACGACTGTATAAGCAAAGATAGGTATTTAAAATTAGGTATGTAAGCTTCGTACAAAGACGTATTCAGGGGGTCTACTCTCTAAATCCGTCAACGAAGATACGGACCCGCCCGAAAGTAGTAGATCCGACAAAACACGTAGGTATCGAATTCTATTTTTCGTGCGGGCCCAAAACACATCGGGCGTAGGGACACTGGTCAAATCATGTTGAAATTCATTCTTAGTACGGAAATCGAACTAATCTTATGTCCATAAGTGCAAAACAAAAATAAAAAATTACATATATTTTTTCCTTTTATATGTAGTATTTGCCATCGACACGCTAAGATTATTCAACTAAATGTGCAATTGGGCCTAACTATACAAATAAATATTAAAACAAAAGGACACTTCGACGACATATAGGAAAAACCCAAAATCAAAATCAAAAGTCATTTATTCAACGTCAAAATTACAAAAGACAGTCCCCCAAAAACGCCCGCCCTTCATCACTTCCTAGTGCTATCGCTGGTAAGAAGAAGTGGCGCAACAAACTCCCCAGCAGCACAGCTGTTTATTCAGTCAGAACAAGAACACTTGTCTTGCTCGACATGGAAATCGAACCCAGGACCTCATACTCAGCAGGAGCGCTTGCGACCACTAGCCTACCTTACTGAATAAAATATTTCATGAATTATTACTAGTGCGACAAAAAATCTCCCGAAGTCGATATTTACACCCAGGCTATTCCTAGCATCATCAATCAAAAAACGAAAAGAACATTTACGAAATACATCAGCGGAAGTGAAAGTGCCAATCAACCCGTGAAATAGCGTATCTCGCACAGTATTTATGTATGATATTTACTTCACCTTATTTACTTACAAAGTTTCATCACATGTTAAAAGATAGCACCTCCCCAAATAATGTTTTCAAGGACTACACATTCAACAAATTCGAAATTGATATTTTATTGCTGTTTTCGTCGAATTTATGTATGGACTTTTGGAGGGACGATTACGTATAGGTAATTAACTATAATTTATGTGGGTGAACCTTAATAATTTAGCGATAAAATTGAAAATCTAATAAAGAAATTTGACAGATTCTAGTAACTTGATGTGCTGGCGTCTGACCTTTAATTGGGTAACTTTGTATGTAGTAGAACATAGGTAGGCAATCTTCGGTAGAATTTAGTTTTGTAAAAAACAAACAGTTATTTATATTTTGTAGCAAAACGCCGAAATTGTTTACAAAGAGTTAGTAAAGGCGGGAGTATTATAATGAGGCCGACAGAGCCATCTGTTGAAGCTAAGAGTTAATATTTAAAGTAACGAGTGCTGCCACCTAGCAGTCGCTATGGCGTGCATAATCAATTAAAATTAAAATGGAATGTCGTTGTAGTACTAATCATTGAGGACAGATGGCGGTATTTAATGTTTCAACTTAAAAAGTTGATAAAAACAAATAATATTACAACGTATTTTAATTTTTAATATTAGTATATTTCAATGCACATTTCAAATAAAAGAAATGTTACAAACTTAGAAATACTTTTCAAGCGGCTCTCCCAATATTTGTTCGAGCTTCCTAATAGCATCTTTCGTGGATGTTTCTATTCTGGAGTCACCATCTTCAAGCAGTTCGGCGAGGAATGGAACGCTTTCAGCCAGGAGAGGCAACCAGCTGCTGCCTAACTGTGTTGCCATGGCGACGAGGCAGTCTAGGGCTGTCAACCTGTAAATAATAAATGAATGTTCAGTCACCATGAAGACTATTGAGAGTTGATTTGTTTTTACTGTAACGATTAGAAAATTAAAATGCTATATCATGGATAAATGTTTTCATTCATTTGTTTATTTCTGTTTTTAATTTAATGTGTCATCATTTGCCTAGCCTTTTCCCAATATGTTGTGGTCGGCTCCCAGTCTAACCGGATGCAGCTGAATACCAGTATTTTACATGGAGCGACTGCCTATCTGACCTGTACAAGAGAGAGACTGGTTGTCAGACTTTCGTGTTCTGACTACCCGTAACGAGTGTCAAAGATTCACGAATGACAGCAGTGCTTTGCGAGGCACGGAGGGGTATGTAAAAATGTTCACCTATCCACAGACGAACCGCCGCAAGCGTAGCTTAACCTGATAGATCGACTGTTATTATTTAGCGACGGACCCTCCCTTAACTCGTATAGATAAGATGTTATTTGGCAAATATTTAGTTTTCTTTAATTGTTTACATTTATTTACAATGAAAATACTGACTTTTCTATAAAAATAAGCAACACTAACCTTATTTCAGCATCATTATGTCTCGTCTTCAACAATATCTGATAGTTCAACAACTTCCACAACGAATCGTCCGCAGTAGCAACGGCAAACTGCGACACACACGGGATTATGTACTCTGTAGCCCTTGCTTTAAGGCTCTGAATACCACCCATCGTGTTCTCAAGCTGGTCTACCACAGGTTGCATTAGAGTTTCGAACCTATCTTTGTTCAAGAAACTCTGGCTGTCGTAAAGGAACACTGTATGGAGTGTTTTGATTATGTACTTGATTAACATCAAGCATTTGTCTTCAGAATCAAAGTATAGGTCTTCAGTTTTGCTGTTGTTGCAAGAGTCGAGGAGGTCTGAGGCGTTCTTGATGAAGTGACCAGCGAAGAGAACGAATAAGCCTTTCAACTTGTCAGCGATAGCACTGCTTAGTCTGAAAAAAGTTATAAATTTAAGTAGCAATTTACAAAAAAAAATTTTTTTTTTTTTCTTGGTTGCTTTGAACAGAGAGAAGTGGAAAGAGTAGGGATGCCTTTTCCCTGGAGTGAGACATCACAAGCTGATGAAAAGTATTTTTTATAAAAAAAAAAAATTGTTTAAAGAACTTATCAACATTAAATTATATGCTAAAGGCAGATATGTTTTATAGGTTTTTCCATCGTCTCTTCTCTTCTCTCTTCGTAATTTAAATCCAAGGAATAATTTTGAATTTTTGAGTGGTTTCATACGCAAACTGTCAGACGTCAATTTTATTGCATGGATAAAAGATACAGAGAATAGAAAACGAATAAATATATATCATACCTGTAGAAAGTAATAGTCCGGTCCTTATGTCCTTCAACATTACTTCTTATTGCCCAGTCATAGATCTTGAAATAGAACGGCCTAAAGCTGGTCTCAGACAGTTTCAACACCAGACACACCAGTGCATTCACAACTTCATCCTCAGCCCTATCTATGATGTCAGCATCCACATCTTTTTCGACAGCATCACTTCGCAGTTGCAGTGCATTTAAGAAGAATGATGTTAGGTCCTGCTGTAGTGCAGTAAAATCAGCTGTTGTGACATTCGCGAAGCTGTCTGCTAAGACTGACATCACAGGACCAACTGCATCAAAGTCTTCCTTCTCCAAAAGCATTTGATGTGTCTGGTTCACAACTGGGATCAACACCCTAGGAGGTATAGACCCGGCAATTTTCTTCTTGATAGTCAAAAGCTTTGAGACTATTGCCGAGACTTTGCTGCACTCCTGGTCTTGGCTCTGCCATTTGGCTAACAAGATCGAGTACTCGTAAAGAATCTTCTGTAAATAAGGACTCAGGAAGAGAGGCAGGCTTTCAACAATCTTCGCTATTGCTGTCACTGTGCTGAGCAAGACCAATTCTTGCGTTTCTGTCTTACGCTGCTTTTTGAGCACTTTGATTAAAGCCGGCATGAATTTTCGAAGGCTGGCTAAAGCGTGTGCCTTTAAGTTACTGCATAACTCAGCTAAACATAAAACAATTGAGGCCATGACGTTACCAGGAATGTTTGAATTGCAAGTATAATCAGTGACAGTTTCCAGAACATTCTTGAAAGGCTCAGGATCCTTTGATGCGAGCATTTTTGTTAACAACTTCAATGACAGAAGAGCAGTTTGTTGGTTCAACTCCAGTTCCTGAGACGCGATCTCGCTTAACTTTTCATCTCTGACTTCAATTGTTTTAACAATATCCAGTAGAGGAGGTAATAAAGAGAAAAGTAACTCCCTGTCGACACCTTCAAATAATTCAGGACTGAACTGAATCTTGGAGTTCAGCAGTTCCATAGACTTCCTTCTGACAGTCTGCAGAGTATGTTTCATTAGCCCTCTGACCACAGACAAGAACATAGGCGCCGATAGCAAATTATTTGTATGGTCAAGCAAGTCGTAGCTATGATGCAACATCACACGCCAGTATTTAGCAGTCTTGTCATCAGATACTTTCGAAATTGTTTGAATGAAAGTTAGAATATTAATAATGAAGGACTTGTAATTAGTTTCCATCGCTTTATCATCAGTTGCCTGACTGCTGTGCTGGATAAACCTGGATGACGCTAAGCAGGTGTTCATAAAAGTGATGATCATGTATTTGTAGTGCCGTAGCTGTAATGGCGTGTGTCCAACCACGCTGAATATATCACTGGGATCTACGTCAGCATCCATTGTGTTTTCATCCTTTTGCAAGGGTAGGGATTTGATATAGATAATCAGCTTTATGAAGTTTTCTAGAGCGACCTCTGGTGGGAATTCTAAAACTATGCTTTGTCCAAAATCAATTCTATTGATAGGCGCTTCTTGGTCTGCTAAAGCCCTAGAATGTGGCTTGTCTATTTTCTTGACTTCGCTAAAGTGTGCGACATGAGTTTCTAGAAGCAATGCTAGGAATACCCAAAGGAACTGACTGGGTCCAAGTGTTTCTATCAGTTTTTTGAATAACGGAAGCCTTCTGTGTTCCGGAACATGCAAAACGCAATCAGCAAAGATACGCAAGACTGGAACCACACGATTCTGTAACTGCTGAAGTTCCTTTTCAGTATAATCCTCAATTTTCTTGTCCAATTTCACCAAGATCGGTATCAAGGTCTCTATAATCTTGATTATTATTTGGAAACTGTAAGCGTCATCATGTCTTAAGACAGAGGTACCCATGAATGTGAAGATTTCCATGGTATGATGAAGGACCTGCTCTGGTAACATGAACGCAGCATGAGACAAGAGGATCAGAGCATGGTGGTGTGTTTGAGGGTTTTGAGTACCCCTGATACATTGCACGGCCAATTCAACGTCAAAAACGGATTTGAGAGACTTCATTTGATCCTTATCTTTCTCATCAACGAATTTCTTGCAATAATACCAGAGAGATGACAGTATCAGCTGCTTCGTGTATTCTACGTAAGACTGCTCTTCGAATCTCAGGCATTTGTTTAGAATTTGGAACAAGAGCGAGACAAAAGTATTGTCCAACTTCATTTTCTTCTTGCTCTGAACGAATTCAAGGAAAGCAACTCCCAATCTCCATTCATCAGTTTCTGTCACTTGATAAGACAACATGGAGACTGTAGACTTCTTTTTCTTGGGCACGCTCTCAGCAGGATCTACTGCATGTAACATTTTCTCTAAGATCGGCTTGAAGTGACTGAATTTGAGGTGGATCTTCTTCATTATTCTGGAAGCGACACTCGATATAGTCGGGTTATTACTGACAGCTCCAGCACACGCAATCAAGTAGACCAAATCCTTGGATTTTTCTTCTGGGACTTTGTTAAAAACATTCTCGTCTATCTGCTTCATTATCAAAACCGCTGGACTAACGAATGATTGGTCCTCTTGTAAAATACACTCTCTGTACTCCTTCATACCTACTGCGATACAACTCCAAACTTGTTCCTTCGACAATGTCGAGATCGTCGTTTCATTTATGTGACTGTATACAGTTTTGAACATATTAGACTCGTAGATACCAAAAACGAATCTCTTATTCAATTGACTTTGTTGCAAAGATTCTTCTAAAGTTTTCAGAGATTGTACAAAGTGCGGGAATGCGATAACGTTGTTAACTTCGCATAGAATCTTCAGGAAACTTGACTTTATGTGCGATGGGGCATCAGAACTCAGTATACCAACTAGTTTCAACAGACAGTTACGTCTGAACAATTTGTTCTGGTCTTTCTGCGTCAATATAGTATTCAACACCTGTTTTACTTGATTTTGGTCTAGCAATAATTCTTGCTTATGTGCCATCAATTCTTCAAACAGTTGGACGTAAATAAGATTTTTATCCGGTTCTTCTCTTAGTAATTTGTTAACAATGTCAACGGTGCACTCGCGAATAGCTGTAATGGGATTGTTAAGGCAAAATAGAACAGTTAACACAACAACATCAGAGTCAAACAACCATTTTTCGGTTTCTTGTACTGCTAAGAAATTTGACAGCAATTTAAGGCTTCTCAGTTGTAGTTCAGGTCCAATGACGTCTTTAGGATCGGTAGCATACAGGATATGTCCACAAGCAAAGTTAGCAATAAACTCGAATTTTTCTCTAGCATTTTTGAAAAACTTGTCCAGAAGTTTTTGGAGGAGAGCAACGTAATTTTCTCCATAGCTTGGGATTGCACATCCGATAACACAAATCTCGTACAGTCTCCTAATAAGGATCGTTTCAGGAGTTTTGCACACGTCACACCAAGGTTTAGGTAAATCGCTAATGTTCATGTCTTCAATAACCCTGGAGAAAATGTACTCAATGATTTGGAAGAGCATGTTGTTCTGGCGACAGAGCTTTATGAACTCGGGCATTATGAGGCTAGAAAATACTTGGCCTTCGGAACTGTGAACTATGGACCTATTTTCGACTGACTCAAGGAGTAGATTTAATATAGCCGAGGCTTCTTCAACTGTGGCGTTTTTGAGTGAACTGGTTTTGAGTAGCATATAGAAACAGACATCCAGAGTATTGTTTTTATTTAACAGATGTTCATCAAGTATCTCGTCCAATTTTACTGTTCTATCAACAAACAGTGCTTTGAAAATAACTTCGCATAGTTTTGCAGGGTCTTTTATTGATCCCTTGAGTTCTTTTGTTTTGCTCGCAAGTCCGAATTTCTTTCCCCAATCTGAAGTAAGTATCTGCAATGTTAATTTAGCTGACTCTTCATCATTCGGGAAAAGGTATGGGACTAACGCTAAAACTGTTTCTTGGTTAACAGGCAGGATTTTGATAGAACAAAATTTTGTTATTGTTTTCTTGACAATGTTTCTCCATTTCTTAGAACCCTTTCCGATAATAGCAACAAAAGTGTTGGTGGCATCAATTTCGTTTAGAGCCTCTTTTAAATACTCAGCAGGGATGTCCAAAGCTGCGTTAACCACTTCAGGGGTGTCATCGTTAAGTCTGTTTACCATAGACTCTTTCACAAAATCAGCATTCTCAGTTTTCAACGTTTCATATTCTTTAGCAATATACTTGATAGCTTCTACACGTAATTTTGCGTTGACATGGTTAAGGTTTTCAAAGAGATATGTACCACCGACCTTATGTGCAATTGCAGGTTTAAAACCTAACAATTTTGACAGATGAGTCCTTCTTTTTGATGAATTCTTACTGTTTGAACTCATTTCTTCTTTGATAACTTTATCAAATGCGTCGGGGTACTGACGCTCTAAGTTCTTCAAGAATACTGCAAACCAGTTAAGGGTTTTGGAAGAGGAGTCATCTTCATCAATGATCTCTACGTCACTCTCATTACCATCATCACCTTCGTCCACTGTGTTTGAGCTCTCAGGCTGGAAGGAGTCGAGGACACACCTGGAAATTAGAGAAATCTATATGTTAGCAAAAGTATTTCACAAAGTTGACTGCAAAATAAAACATGGCTTATGAGGTATGTGCAGGTACTGTATAATTATTGTACTAATACTGTGACTGTAACTGTCTAGAATGATGGATAAAAAAAAACAGCTGTTTTATAGAAAAATTCAGAATCATGTACTGAATCCATGCCACCCTGTATTTAAATAGTAATAATAATGATATTTTTATTGAATAGTAATAATAATGTTATTTTTTTTTTTACTGGCAATGAATAATAAGTTGAACCTTCAGTCAGAAACATTTAAAGGAGAAAAGAGCATAATTGGTGTTAGTTTATCCCATGTCTCTCTGCCAAGAGAGCTGAATTTATGACCATGCAAATACAGGCAATTAGAGTTCATTGAATGAAATTAATCACTTAAAATGTGCTGTTAAGAATTCTTACACGGGTATAAAAGCATTAAAAATCTTACTTAATAATCAATTCAGGTTTCTGCTGCTTCAAATCCACCTCACCAATCACTATTTCTGGCAGCTTACAGTATCTCCAAAAATCTTCACCCTGTATCAATGGCAGGACACTAGACAAGAACGCCATCAGAAAGGCCCTAATATTGTTACCCCTTTCAGCTAACTTTTTAATATGACCGCATAATGCATTCATTATGTCCACGGACATATCATTCAGTATGTCTTCAGACATTCTCGTCACATGATCCTGATTCTCGTACATCATAGTAATCAGAATCGCAACATCGAATGAAATGTCAAATTCTGTGGTCAAAAGTTTAAGAACTATTTCATTTAAAGTATCCTCTTTTAGACTTGTCTTTGTAAATAGGTATCCAAGTACAATGTATGCGGCAGCTCTGAAGTCTGGGATTGGTGACTCAATAGCTTTAATCACGGTTGGCAACAAAGCATTGACGATTCCTTCGGTAACTTTCTTGCTAGTATCAATAACTCCAATTGCTGTTTGGCAGAAAAACGCAAACACGGTATTGAGCTGTGTTGCTCTTTCACCAAACTCTTTCACATATTTCAACGTTGTCTTCGAAATGAACTGCAAAGTGCCTGAATTTGACACACATTGGTTGAACAAAACCTGATTGGCTAACGCAATGCCGTGTTTGTGAATAGGCATAAGCCAGTTCCATCTATTATTGTTTCCTGTTATGTCCATCAGCTGAACAAAACGGACAAATATTTTTGTACCGTGATACGGCAGAATGAGAGCCATGACCTCATCTTGATTGTACTCATGAATATGGTACCTGTTGATCAACCACTCAAGGGCTTTGTGCGATGATTGTAAAAGAAGGTAAGGTGATAACTGAAGAAGAAACTTCTCAATGGTCTGATCAAGGTTTTGATTAACCTCCTTAGAATGCACTGCTCTTTCAAAGTCCTTTGAGGATAAGCTGAACAGTGAATCTTCAAAAACACGGAATCCTTCATACAGAGCGATTAGTTCTTTCAAGCCACTGATACCGATTTCATAGAACGTATCTCGATCCTTGTTAGCGGCTTCTTTCGGATCAAAGAGCAATGAAACCGTTTTGCTGTCATCTTTATAAACTGTTGATTGGGGTACTGTTAGCTTTTTGAGCTGCTCTGCTAAAGATGTAGCAGCCATGGTTGGTCTTGTTTGTTTTTATCTGCAAGCGGCCAAAAAAATAAAGGTAAATACGTACCATGCCGCGATAAAATAAAGGTTATGTTATAATGATGAAAATAAATACGTACCAGTTAACCATTTATGGAGAGATAATATCTAGTAATAATGTTTCGCTTATGTCTTATATTTGTCTATTCACACAAAATTAATATTAAGTCCCATGAGCACGTGGAAATTCGAGTACCTACCTACTCAATGTTTACAACTTTGAACTTGCTTGTCAAATATGGAGAATGACAATTTTTTTTTTTTTTCCTTCGCCCTTCTTGGGCAGGCTAAGGTCTTGGACCATACCGCCTCGTCTTCAGTCTTTATTGTCCTTCTTGACTAAAAGTAAGGCCAAAGCCTCGTCTTCAGTTACATCCTTCTTGTTCAAAAATAAGTAAGGCCGAAGCCACGTCTTTAGGTTTGGAGAATGTCAAACATAAATTACATTGACAGTTTGCGATTACGTTTAGTAGTGGCTTCGTTTTGCGGTATGTATTATTTTAAATTGCTTTCTCAATTTATTATAGGTATTGTTAGAATCTTGAATAATACATAACGGTCACAAGGCCCAAAGACCCAAACTTCCCAGAAAAAATATTATACACACATTCTATTTCTGTTTTTAACGAAATGTGTAAAGTGATGTAAACATCCTGCAGAGACAAAAATGAGAAACGTAATTTAAAAATGTACTCTGCACAGAGCATGTAACCTTTTGTACTCTGTGCACAACACTGGCAATGCAATGACACTGGCTGTTTGACTTTTGCAGTTTCACCAGATGATTTTGTTTACAAATCTCAAAGATTTTGCGTGGAATTTACGCAATTATTGTTATTGAGTTTTATCAATTACATTAATTATTGATTAATACTGTGTTAGCTATGACGTATGCGTAGTGTTATATTAAATGCGTGTTTATCTGCGTACTCAGTAATCGTTGAATAATTTAAGAGTAAAGTTCTTTGTTCTCGTGTTTTTTAAACATGGCATTGAAAATTGTATTTTGTGGTGTTATATTATTTATTGCTCCTATTTTAACCTATAAGCCTGTGGTATTAATCCATGGGGTTATGACTGGGAGCGCTAGTATGGAAATGATTAAATTGAGGATTGAAGAGGTACGAATCCTTTTTACTTTGCCTTTTTGCGAGTTTTTTTTTTAAAGTTATTTTTTTTTCTCTTCGTCTAACAAAGGCAAGTTAAGTTCATTGACCCACCGCCAATTAGTCTAGGGCTGTAATGACCTATACATTACAATTTTTTGTGGGAAGGCCCACAATTTAACAACTTTGCTTGCTAGTACATTATCCTACGATAATTTTTATCTTAATAATATTTTAACGCTGAGCACAATTAAAAACCCTGTTTAAATTGTTTGCCCTCATTTGGTCATCCTATGGCTATTGGAATGGCCACATCAACATGCATAAATCCTACCTATAATATACTTACTGGCTATGCCCTGTGGTTTCAACCAGAATCTAATTTAAAAAAAATTGGATTATTTATAAATTAGCTACTTCATTTTCCCTCAGCATTCTTTCTGATTTTATTTTTTTGCTTGGCTCCAAAGGGTCTTACCATGATGTTTAATATCCTATAAACTTCCTCAGTAATTGGGCTAACAAATGCAAACATAATTTTTCAAATCTAACCAGTAGTTCCAGAAATTGGTGTGTTCAAAGAAACAAAAAACAAACTCTTCAGCATTATTATGTTAGTTTAGGTATCAGTACCAGACATATATTATCTAGAAAGTCTTGCACACCATCAATTGCTTTAACCAGTCTTAACCAAGTAGATAGTAAAGTTTATAAGATAATGAGTAGGTACTTCAGTAAGCTTGGGTCACTGTGTCATAATTCCTTGATGGACAATGAATACAGAAAGTAGCATTGAACACAATGGATTGTTGTTTAAATTTCCTGCATGTTATAAAAGGATTCTTTTGTTTAATATCAGTGTGGAGATAAATAACAATCCTGCTATAATATCCTACTAATATTATAAACGCGAAAGTTTGTATGGATGGATGGATGGATGGATGGATGTTTGTTACTCTTTCACGCAAAAACTACTGAACGGATTTGGATGAAATTTGGCACACAGCTAATTTATAACCAGGATTAACACATAGGATACTTTTTATCCCGATATTCTCACGGGATCGAGACTAATGCGGGTGAAACCGCGGGCGCTGCTAGTACGGCCATAAATGAAAACACTGCAATACTAACGCACAAAAGTATTTTGGAACTACCAACTAAATAGCACTGAAATTAAAAAAGAGATTTTTTCAAACAAACTATATACTTAGGCTGACCTGACTATGGGTTTTGCCAATCTTTGACTAGCTATAGCGAGTAAACTATTGGGTATATTTGATTGAATTTTTGTATGCTGGTGGGGAAAATTATTTGATATACGCAGTTTAATTTATTGTCGTCTCCACCTTGTATAATAGAAGCATGCTTTTATTTATGTCATATTTTATCGCATGTTCATAATATTGTTATTGTAATAAGTTTTAAAGATAATTAATACAAAGTTGATTAGTTAACAGTCCCTTGATAATTAACAGTAACTATATTTGTTATCAAACCAGTTATTATTAATTTCATTAATAGTTATGTGTACAGTTTTTTCCATGACGGTTTGAACAAAAGAAAAAAAATAAAGAAAATATGTTTATAAAAAAAATATGCAATTGAAACTTTATAGGTTTAGTCAACCACTGACATCATATTCCAAAAATTTTGTTTTTTGGTATAATCCAAACCCAAGTTAAGAAGGTTCAAAAATACGACGAAGTGCTTCGAGAAAAGGTAGGTAGTGCCCTTGCGCTTCGCTTGGCTCATCTTGGCGGGGGCACGGCGTGCCCCCAGATATATGGACATCCGATTGAGAACCTTCTCCTTTTTTTTGAAGTTGTTTAAAAAGAACACGAACACAAAAAAAGAACAAGTTGGGGGAAAATATGTGTTATATCCACGCAAAACGGACATCGCTCAGCATAATGCTAAGATCCTACATGACATTTTCTGCTTCGACATTCCTTTTGAAGATTTAAATATTTTTACGGGCTTTCTAACAGCATCTCATAACACCTTAGTTACACCATTCATTTATACCTCTATGATGATCCATACTTAAGAATTTTATTTCAATGTTTAATGAAACACAAACTCTAATCTCTTATTTATATTTGTCATCATCTCCTTTTCAGCAACATCCTGGCACCATAATCTACAATGTGAACAGATTCGAGAGCTGGTCCAGTTTGGAGACCATGTGGCACCAGGTGTTGGAGATTGGATTGGATATAGCTAACATATCTGCTAAGCATCCTGAAGGAATCAATATTATTGGTAAACATGATACTGATGTTATTTACAAATAACTTGAGGGAACCTGGAAATAATTTGAGGCCTGGACTGTGGAAAATAGCTTCATTTTCTGAACATTGAACTGTAGTTAAGAGACTTAATTTGGCCCTAATATTTCTAAGTAGGTATATGCTCGGCTGATGGTTATGTAGTTTACCTATTCTATGAAATGGGTAAAATTTGTAAAACAGTATATCAAAATATATAATTCATGAACTCAAACAGCACCTTTTATTTTAGGAACAGAAGGTCAATTCCCAACGGCAATCAAAATCAAAAACTTGTCAAAAATGTAGGGAAATTAGAAGTATTTTTGACAGATTGAGACTGAGATCAGATTGTGAACAATTGAATTGAACAGCGAGAATTGCCCCTGAGATCTAAGACATATTTTCTGAATTATTGATTCAAATGAACTAGAATTTAATTATGAAGATTCTTAGAGTGCGCATTTATTTTACTTTCCAGGGTATTCCCAAGGAGGTCTCATTGCACGCGGTATTGTGGAGACATTTCCGAATGTGTCTGTTAGCACATTCATATCTCTGAGCTCACCACAAGCTGGACAATATGGAGGTAATTATATTACAAGTACTTCTTTATTGCCATAATAATTCGTATTTAATATGGAGACAAAAGATCTAAGAAAAACATCAGCACTGTGATGAGTCAAGCACTAAAACAATAGACTGATTAAACACACATGATTGACATGTCATTCACATGATGTAAATGCTTGTGACGAAAATGAACAATACAGTATCATAAGCATAAATTCAACTCAAACTCGTAATTACTGAACAGCATTATGTTAGCGATTTGACAGAAATCCGAAACCATTTTTAGGCGACTCTGCGCTCTTTTGTGCTTAAAATACTTTTACAGGACAAAAGAAATAATAATATTCTAAACTAGTAGATTACAATCAATCGGAATCTGAATCATTTTGAAGCAAATTGCTAATCCATTGCTTCATAAGTTCGAAAAATTTGTCTGCTCAACACGTAAATAACGCAATGAATGTTGTTGAACTATCATAATTAAACCGATTCCGATTGATCGTGTGTTACGCAATTAGGGCACTGGCTGGCGTTTCCTAACCGACTAATGACTATACTCTGAGAAGAAACAGCGTAACAAACTCCTGCCCGCGGTACACCTTGCTGAATCACTGACGAGGCTTTGGCGAAGCCCTGGTCTCTGCTTAGGGGTGATCAGCACTTTAATTGTGTAACACACTAGAAATCTCAATCTGAATCATTTTGATAGATATTGCTAATCCATTGCTTCACATGTTCGAAAAATTGTCTTGTTAACAACTTAAATAACGCAATGAATGTTGTTGAACTGTCAAAATGAAAGCCATTGCTACTCTACTGCTAGTGTATTACGCATTTACCCTGCTGGTTACAGTTACTAGAGGTCACAGAGGAAACTTTCATTGCTTATGCGGATAGATAAAAACTCGTGCCTAGTTACGAGGACAGAAGGACTTATAAACAAATCATTACCAATATGTTAACAGTCGAAACTTTAAAAATATTTTTTTTTTTTTTTCCAGCCGGCTTCCTCCACCTGGTATTCCCAGGCCTGGTCAAGGACACGGTCTACGAGCTGTTCTACTCGCGAGTAGGCCAACACACGTCCGTCGGTAACTACTGGAACGATCCGTACCATCAGACCCTTTATGAGTCATACAGCGTCTACCTACCGTATATTAATAACCATATTATGTGAGTAGCATTGTAATTCTATTATTACCTTGATAGGCGAGGTTCAATTACCTACCACTCTATGTTTTTTTTTTTTTAAGACCAATGAACTCGCCTGCCAGGGTGGCGGGATTGTCCGAAAGGGTCACCGCTGCCCTGGAACATAAAGGGCTAAGGAAGGAACACGGGTGGGTTTTAGTTAGTAAGAGTCTGACACTCCCTTCTGCTCCACCTAGAGCGGGAGGGGTCATTTGACGATTTCCCATCCTGAAAAAAAAAAAAAGAAAAAAAAAAGACCAATGAACTCTCAAGGTAGCCTGCGAAAAACTAGAAGAAACTTACTACAATAGGGTAGTTGATTGGGTAAAAAAATAAAATTATATTTAGTCCGTCAGTTAGATTATCGAAAAATAATGGACACGTATTTTTTCTTTTGTCAGTCAAACATAAAATGACAAAGATAAAGCGCGTCAAAATTTGGGAGTGGGGGTCCTGACGTCACTTGCTTGCAAAAGTGTCGCAAGCAAGTGACGTCACGCGGAACTTTAACGGGCGATATCTTCATCATTTTTTATATAATTGACAAAAGAAAAAATACGTGTCCATTATTTTTCGAAAATCTAACTGACGGACTAAATATAATAATATTTTTTTTACCCAGGAAACTACCCTATTATTGAAGATTTCTATAAGAAATTTTCTAAAAGCACGCTTGTTCCATCATAGACCTCATCCATCGCTTTCCATCAGGGGTGATTGAGGTGAAGAGCAGGCCCATTTAGAAATAAAAAAATATATCATTACATGCGCGTCATCATCCTCCTGCTCCTTATCGCAATTTATTTGTGGTCGGCGCAGCATGTCTTTTTCCTCCATACTCCTCTATTAGTCGTCTCGGTAGTCACCCCCTTTTTAACTATATCATCATCACACAGTCCATCCATCGTTTCTATGGTGATAAAAAAGGTGTAAGAAAAAAAATGATTTTTTGAATATCACGGGCTGATTATTTGATTTTTTTTTTGTGTACTTGCACACATACTTCGTAATCGTTTTCGCCTTTGATGTTTACCATTTTAAACGTACATAGTCATTATGTTACGGTGAATGAACCACGCAGAATGAATTTCTATCTAAGACTACCTATGTATGTATATCAAATTATGCGTATGTTGAAAAGTATCGGCACTATTCCAAGACACGTGTAGTAGTAATAGAAAGTAAACGCGGGGTTACAGATCACGACCGTGTGTTAATTTATGTTAGTGACCGACTTATCGTTCAAGAGTACGACAGTATTATCAATTATTTATTGTGTAATTAATTATTTCCTTATAGGTACGAGGGCGTGAATTAGCCCAAGGAAACGAGTTTTTATTATATTATGATGAAATATTTTGTTACAATTATAATATTTTTTTTTAAGACGTAAATTATTGGGTTATTGTAATTATTATAAAAACTTTTGTTGTGGTATTGTTTGTTTTGTTATTTATGCAAATTATTATCGAGCAGCGTAAAGAGTTTCTTCAAAAAAATGGTTTAGCTGCATTTATTGCGGTTACGCAAAGCAATCTTTACGTAATCGATCCGTAATAATCACCTAGAATAGCGTTATAAATCAATTTTTGATTAAATGTCAGATACGGAACGTTAATTTCGCCATCACATTCATCGGTTCCATGGTGTAACGGTTAGCACTCAGGACTCTGAATCCTGCGATCCGAGTTCAAATCTCGGTGGAACCTGAACTTTTTGTGTTTTTGAATAATGCGTCGAAGCTTTTTTTTTCAATTTTAGATAATTTTTGCTTGCATTTTTTTGATTGAATCTTGTTTTTGTTTTGGAAAAACGTTCTTTTCTATAAATTCTCTGCATTCAACTACTTACTAATACAAAATTCTGCAAATTAAAATGAATGTAATGCTTGTTTGATTTATTAGAATACTTATATAGAAAAATATTTTTTTTTAAATCGATTTTAAATAAACGTTTTGAAGCTAGGAAGCAAAAAATATTCTAATACGGAGTAGCAACTAATAATAGCTGCTTGCGTCATACCGGTCATACTTCTAAACGAGGTCAAGAATATGCGGACGCGTCATATCTCTCATGAATTATTAATAAGAACGTTAGGCTGAGCAAAACCAATAAATTATAATATTAAATAAGGATACGGTAACATTATTATTTAATTTTATTATGACAAACTTTTAAGAATCCGACAGAGGGCGACACTTTTACTTGCAAAGTCAACTTTGCTATTTTAAAACAAACTTTCAAAATACGAATAGAGTATGTTTTATATTGGCAAAATAATGTAATTTTTTGGACAAATTCTGCAATTGAAATGGAACATCTAAACTAAGTGAAACAGTCAGTCCTTTGTAAAAGTTAAATTCGGGAGTTTAGCTGCAGCAAATTGTGCCACTTGTTGGTACCATAGACATAAGAAAGAAGCTATTTTTTAACCGACTTCTCAAAAAGGAGGAGGTTCTCAATTCGCATGTTTGTATTTTTTTTTTTATGTTTGTTCGCGCATAACTCCGTCGCTTGCCAACCGATTTGAAAAATTCTTTTCTTGTTGGAAAGGGTATACATACTTTCCAAATGGTCCCATAGAAATTTCATCAAAAACGGTTCAGTAGTTTGGTTTTTAACCAAAATTATTGGTAAAAAGTACAACTTAAAAGTGAAGAATAAAAACTTTTTTGAAAAAAAAAAAACAACCGACTTCCAAAAACGACACTACAAAGTGAAAAATAACTTTAATTTCGGAAGTCGGTGGCAAACAACGAAAATGCGAACCCAACGACACCGACTTCCGAAATTAAAGTTATTTTTCACTTTGTAGTGTCGTTTTTGGAAGTCGGTTGTTTATTTTTTTTTTTTTTTCAAAAAAGTTTTTTTTTATTTCTATGGTTTTACAATTTTTTTATTTTTATTGCATAGGTACAAATAAGATGTTACTGCTGAAATAAATATTTAAAGAAAAAACCAAGATCATCGTCTGCCTAGCCTTTTCCCAAATATGTTGGGGTCGGCTTCTAGACTAACCAGATGCAGCTGAGTACCAATATTTTACATGGAGGGACTGCCTATCTAACCTCCACAACCCAACTACGACTAAAGACTGGTTGTCAGACTTTCGGGCTTCTGACGACCCGTAACGACTGTCAAAGAATGTCATGAATGACAGCCGGGACCAACGGCTTAACGTGCTTTCCGAGGCATGGAGGGGTCAAAAAAAAAAAACTAAGTACTATCTGAAATTGCAAATTTATTTTAATACATGTTTTCTTTCAATAACTGTTTTTAAACATTAAGATTAATGATAAGACCAATGTTAGTTGTTCTTATCATTAATCTTAATGTATGCATTAAGAACAGTAATTAATTTTACGTTTGACGTCTTTCGTTTAGTTTCGTTGACGAAAGATGATGATGATGCAGTTTAATTAGACTTCACAATGTTTTTTTTGTTGGTATGTTTTTATTGTAGATTGTTTTTTCGATAAATCTTTTTTGTTACTTATTTAAGTAACTGTTTATGAATTCAGTTGATTGGCGAGTGTATACAACTATGTATAATTTGCGGTTTAAATTAAATTCAGGCATCCAGTATTGTCGTTTGGGAGGGGATTGGTCCCGCTGAGGGTAGGTCTTAGCAAAGAAAACACGAAAAAAAGGCGCGCTATTCAAAATTCGTCACATAAACAAATCATCTTATAAAAATATGTTTTGTTTGGCTTTGTTGTACTTTATTTTTTAATTAAGTAATTCACAAAGACACAACAATTACAATTTACAAGCAAACACTAATATATATTATATTTATATATACAGAGTGGCAGGACATCGACGCGCAACCTGTTCCCATGGATTCAGCACATGATTCTAAACACCCTCACGTCGATAGATTTCATCGGTTATTAAAAAAAAAATTTGCTGTTCTATACATTTTGGCAACACGGTTAGCGCAGTGGCTGAGCAATCGGACTGCTGCGCTGCGTGTCGCGGGTTCGATTCCCGCACAGAACAAATATTTGTAAGTCCTACATGTATTTGTTCCGAGTCTGGGTGTTTTTCTATCTATAATATGTATGTATTTACAAAAAAAAAAAATGTATATAAGTAGTTTATCAGCCATCTTGTTACCATAACACAAGCATTAGGTTGCTTAGCTTGGGACTAGATGGCGCTGTGTGAAATGTCCAGGGATATTATTATTATTATTATACATTTTGACCGCGTAGGTATTGCATCTTCCTATGAAACGGCAGTTTTTTTGTTTTGTTAACCGACAGAAAATTTCTACACTTGGGGGTCTAAAATCATGTGCTTAATTCATGGTTACAGGTTGCGCGTCGATGTCCCTGCCACCCTGTATATTATATACAAGTATATAATAAAAAAATTAAGAAAAAGGCAGGAGCACATTGGGCATAAAAAAAATCGTCCGCATCGATGTTAATGAGATAAGTGCCCAAAAGGCTGCAGTTAGCATTACAACGTTGGAAGGCAATGCTGATTCTTTGGGCTAAAAATAGGCCAGCCCGCTGGTCACTTGCTATTTAATTTAAAACTTGAAATGTTAAGGATAAGGTGGAGTGAAAGAACAATATCTGTCCATGTCATCATAGTTGTGTATGTATTTATTTTTTTTTTTGAGTATGTATGATATAATTATTACCATTCTAGTAGTATTTATTTTAGAAGTATTTATGTATGTTTATTTGTATGTATGTTAGTATATTCTCGTAATTTTTGTTTGGTTTTTAAGTGAATTGTTTTTTTGATTCTATGTTTTATTTTTTGTCTCCTTTGCTCTATCACACGCTGTCTACATCTCTGTATCTATTGCCCTATCTCAGGTATGCTGGAAGAGATTTCTTATGAAATAAGCATCACCTCTGTACCTATTTTTTCTGATCTGTTTTTCATATGTGTGTACATAAATGGTAAAATAAATAAATAGATAATTGATGACAATTGTACCTTTGGTAGTGTAATGCTTGCTAAATAGTTTAATTAGAATAATATCAAGTTCACTGATATGTCACGCAAGATCTCAGCTGGGAGGGGCTGGAGACCCTTAGTTCCGCTTCCTGGATCCGCCACTGAATTCATGTGTTAATTGTCACTTTCTTGCAATAAGTGGTACTTTTTAAGGCGGATACAGACATTGCGAAGCATGTGCTTCGAATGGTAAACCACGCATATTACGGCTGCTATAAACACTTGCGGCGCATGCCTCGCTCTGTCTGGATGCACCTTTAGATCTTACGTTTGCACC
The DNA here is from genome assembly GCA_951799955.1 of Apamea anceps. Classification (NCBI taxonomy): domain Eukaryota; kingdom Metazoa; phylum Arthropoda; class Insecta; order Lepidoptera; family Noctuidae; genus Apamea; species Apamea anceps. Next base: position 4,803,748 of record OX637505.1, on the reverse strand, counting down.
ATTTTAATGTAGTTTCAGAGTGTTTTAGTCGTAACAGGAATCAAGACAGAAGGAATATCATAATGTGACTTGTAGTTCCAGTACCTGAAGCACTTTACATTGAAATCAGATACTTAAACAATATCTGTACACTAATTTTCAGGTCAGCGAAATCTACGGACTTCAAGAACAATTTGCTGAGGCTGAAGAGACTTGTACTGATTGGTGGTCCCGATGATAATGTCATCACGCCTTGGCAGAGCAGGTATATTTTTTTGAAAGAATGGGTACTAAATTTTGATCGTTTTATTCCTTAAAAGGGGTCATTGTACTCATCATTATGAACAACTTTTACTATAGGACCAACCCTGAAACCGTGAAAAAATAATCAGTTGATCCATACATTATGTCGAGTTATGCGAACATAAATCTATGGATCAACTGATTTTTTTCACGATTTCAGGATTGGTCCCGTAGTAAAAGTTGTTCATAATGATGAGTACAATGACCCCTTTTAAGGATTAAAACGATCAAAATTTAACGGTGCACTCGTATAAACTATAAACATGATATAAATTATAAATTCGTTTATAACCTTATCAAGCTTGAGGCTATAAGTCCATCCATAACATAAATCGTCAAATCGAAAATAAAGCTACAAACGGTCAGTTTAGTGTGGGCTTCAAATAATCAGCTAGACTAGTTTTGTACCTATTTGAAAATCATAATCAACACCCATCACACACACACCTTTGCCTAACCCTTCGAGCATTATAGCCGTAAAGTTATTATTATTTCATTTAAATGCCTACTTACAAATTATATCTTCTATATCTATACTTATAATAAATCTGTAGAAGTGAAAATTCTGTACATTGAAAATATAAAAAAAATAAATAGCAGGGGGTGTTACTAGACCGACACCGAACCCAAAAATGTGATTAAAAAAATTTTGGTCTGTCTGTCTGTCTGTCGGTCTGTCTGTCTGTCTGTCTGTCTGTCTGTCTGTCTGTCTGTCTGTTTGTTCAGGCATCACGCAAAAACTACCGGTTCGATTACGATGAAACTTGGTATAATTATTCTTTAATATCCTGGGCACAACACTGGGTACTTTTTATCCCGGAAAAGTATACAATAAAAAACAAACTTAATTTTGCGGTTCGATCCCTAGACCCGATTACTGTACCAACCGCAAATAATAAGTTTGTCGTAGATTACGTCACAGTATCTTAGCCGTGTGCAGTGTCCCTAAGTTATGCTCTAAATGTAGTGCTGAAGGTTGAATTTGGCTTGCACCGTTCGCAGCACACGCGTGGCGCGCGGCCGCGCGCGCATTACGTTAGTACTTATCCTTACCTATGGCATTACATTTTTTGAACTTTGATTTGAACGGACGTGTCGAGTGGCAAGCGTTCGTTCTTATTCTTATTTTATTTTTATAAGTCGTAGGGATAGATTTTAATTTTAAAGTATAGGTAGGTAGTATATTTGATAGTGTACGTAGTGACCGTAGGTTATTTTATAATACGGTTAGGTAGGATTAGTCATTCGTATACCTAGATATTAGTTTTTAGGGATTTTGCTTATTTATTGAGTTTAGATTAGTTATCATCAGAAATAGGTTTATTTAGGTAGGTAGGTATTTTATTTTCTGTTATTGAGTTTTTTTTTTAACTAGGTAGGTACTTAGGTAAAGATATCATATAGGTACCCTCTTAATCACCACTAATGAGACACAATTGGTTTTCTATTGTAATTAGCCACAAAGGGCCCGCGAAATACCTAGATGGAATCCTCGGGAAGCACATACATTTTATCCTGTTAGCACGTTCCCGTGGGATAATTTCCGACATCCACGCGGGCGAAGCCGCGGGCAGAAGCTAGTACTTATAATAAATCTGTAGAAGTGAAAATTCTGTACATTGAAAATATCAAAAAAATAAATGGCATGATGGTGTTACTAGACCGACACCGAACCCAAAAATGTGATTAAAAAATTTTTTGTCTGTCTGTTTGTTCAGGCATCACGCAAAAACTACCGGTTCGATTACGTTGAAACTTGGTATAATTATTCTTTAATATCCTGGGCACCACACTGGGTACTTTTTATCCCGGAAAAGTATATACAATAAAAAACAAACTTAATTTTGCGGTTCGATCCCTAGACCCGATTACTGCACCAACCGCAAATAATAAGTTTGTTGTAGGTTAAGTCACCCGCAATGGAGTTCATTTTTATTCCTTTTAGTTTTTATAGTTATTTAGGTTTATTTTTATATAAGTTGTAGGTATAGATTTTAATTTTAAAGTATAGGTAGTATATTTGATAGTGTACGTAGTGACCGTAGGTTATTTTATAATACTGTTAGGTAGGATTAGTCATTCGTATAGATATTAGTTTTTAGGGATTTTGCTTATTTATTGAGTTTAGATTAGTTATCATCAGAAATAGGTTTATTTAGGTAGGTAGGTATTTAATTTTCTGTTATTGAGTTTTTTTTTTTTAATTAGGTAGGTACTTAGGTAAAGATATCATATAGGTACCCTCTTAATCACCACTAATGAGACACAATTGGTTTTCTATTGTAATTAGCCACAAAGGGCCCGCGAGATAGATGGCATTCTGGGGAAGCACATAGGTACATTTTATCCTGTTAGCACGTTCCCGTGGGATAATTTCCGACATCCACGCGAGCGAAGCCGCGGGCAGAAGCTAGTTTTCAAATATTTTTACAAAAAGATATAAAAAACATTTAAAAATATAAAAAATAGTAGCCCACCGGTATCGGGAACAGGGTCCAAGCTACCGGTGGTCAGGGCTCCAGAGAGAGGAACCTCCTGACAATGCGAGCCGTGTCCAGAAGTACCGCTTTCTGAATCAAGCCCTTAATCCAGCTGCCCAACGAGAGCCTCCTCAGGTGTTGGTCGAGGCTCTTGGCTATTAAGCCATTGGCTGTCACGACTATCATTATTATTATTAAAAACCTGTGACGTCACACTGCAGAGCAAAGGCCTCCCTACTCTCTTTCCACTTCTCTCTGTTTAAAGCTGCTAAGGACCAGTTCTTGTTGAAGGAGTCCAGCTCATCCCGCCATCTCCGTCTGGGCCTGCCGCGATGTCGCTTGCCATTAAAGCCGTAAAGTTATGTTGAAAAATCAACTAAGAATGTATTAAGACTAGAAAAAGTTTTAATTGCAAATTTATTTTGCTAGCACACTTTTCCATCCAACGTGTAATTAAAAAAAATCTCCTCATTCCAGTCAGTTTGGCTACTACGGTGCCAACGAGACGATCGTCGAGATGAAAGGCCAGGACATTTACGTGGAAGACAGGATTGGCCTCCGCACCCTGGACGAGAGTGGTCGGCTGCACATAGTGACGGTTCCAGGAGTCAACCACTTCAGTTGGCACATGAATATCAGCATTGTTGATGATTGTTTGCTACCGTTCTTAGATTAGGAGCTTTGGGAAATGAGGGTAGTTGAAAGGTGGAAGGTTGTGTCAGACGTTTTTTTAAAGTGAACATTGTTAAGATATAAAATAATACAGGAAAACATCGAGTCGGAGATTTCATCGACTCTACCACAGTTGAATAATGTCGGATGAAAATAAATAAAAAAATTAAAATCAATTTTATGTCTTCACAATAAGGTATATAACTCTTTAACTGCTGCGTAAGTATGCTAATGTAAGAGGTTCCATCGACAACATCACAGTCGTTGATTTTGAGGGATTCAATGTGAATACCAACTGATTGTAAACGAAAATCAATTGTATGTCTTTATAGGAAGGTTCATAATTCTTTTAGACCTATATATATCCTGCTTATGCGTAGGAAGTTTCATTAAAATCTGTTCATGCATTTTGGTAAAAACAAGGACTTGAAAGTTTGTATGAAATGCCGTACGTTGTAAACGCTGTTAACAGTCACCGTAGCCGAAATCCGCATGGGATGTATGTCGTATGGTAGCTTTAATGAGTCGATGGAACCATAAAGTCGTGCTATAACTACTGCACCTATTATCTATAATCTGAGAATCATTTTGGTAATGTAATCTCTAAGATACCCTCGTGTTCACTTCAAAACGAATTATAATGAGGCCAAACGAACTAATCTGCATTCGCGACATATTCGCCAAGAATGTAAACAAATATGAGTTTATGGAAAAATAACTTTAATACCAACACAATAAGGTTCAGTTTACGCTACAACTTCAGATATTTTTATAACTATTTCAATAGTGCTAGTCACTCTGAAATCAACTTAAATTCCATTAATTGTTGAAATTTGTTTAACTTGAAATAACGTCAATTTGAAACATAAGTCAAATTTTAATATACAACGTTAAATTTTGATCGTTTTATTCCTTAAAAGGGATCATTGTACTCATCATTATGAACAACTTTTATTACGGGACCAACCGACCTGAAATCGTGAAAAAAAAATCTGTTGATCCATAGATTTATATTCCCATAACTCGACATAATGTATGGATCAACTGTTTTTTTTAACCATCAAAATTTAACGATGTATGAATATTGGACAGAAGTGATTATATATAGGTATATTATTATATTAGAAAAAATATTTTCTAAGTAGCCAAATTATATATAACATTATGTATGTAATTTATTTTATTTTTGTAGCAATACAAAGCGCAGTGAATGAGCTTTCTGGAAATATTGTATCTCGATTTTTATAGTTTTTTTTTAAATGCATGCTTTAGTATTAAGACAAAAAAGAATTCAAACTATTAAAATTAGTTTTTACGCGTTTTTGTGCTACGTGTATACTCAATAATCTCGCATTTTTAAAACAACAAAACTATTCCTGTAAATGCCAAAAGCTCATAAATTAATAAGATCTTAAAATAGTGTACAATATTTTTTTCAAAATTTAATTGTTAACGAAATAGTTTTAATAGACGACAATGTACTAAAAAAGCCTTTATTGCTACTAATTTAAGATGTAGATGTATGTAACGAATGACTCATAATATTGTCAATTCAGCTTTTATACGTCCACCAGTCTACATTCCGGCCGTTGAGAGAATGCGTTTCTGACACCCGTCAATTAATTCTAGTAACTAATAAAGATCAAATTCGCAAAACACGTATTCGTACGAAACTGACAGGTGTCAAGAATGCATTTTCTCAACGGCCGGACTATAGTCATGTTAACTCATGTAGAGTAACAGTGCCTATAAGTGTAGGTATGTTGCCAGTACGATTTTTGGAACGAAGTTCCTAATCGCACGTAAAACTATGCACACTTGAGGCTTGAGCTAGACTTAAAAAATGTAACCTTTTGACCCACAAGAGTCGTCTGCAAAAGCGGAAGGAACTTTGTTCCAGTGGGGTAATTGCGTAACACACTAACAATAGCAATGGCTTTGATTTTGACAGTTCAACAACATTCATTGCGTTGTTGAGAAATTTTTCGAACATATGAAGCAATGGATTAGCAATATCCTTCAAAATTATTCAGATTGAGAGTAATAGTGTGTTACGCAATTAGGGGGGTACAACCGACACCGTCTCGTATTTTCTTGTGACATTGAGTGATATGTGATATTATACAGGGTTATTTGTAAAACACCAGCAACCTCTTCAGAGGTCATTGTACACATCATTATGAACAACTTTTACTATGGGACAAAATCTGAAATCGCAAAAAAGAAATCAGCTGTTCCCTACATTTATGTTCGCATAACTCATCAAAATATAGGGAGCAGCTGATTTTTTTCGCGATTTCAGGTTTGGTCCTATAGTAAAAGTTGTTCATAATGATGAGTACAATGACCTCTTAAGAGGTTGTTGGTATTTTACAAATAACCCTGTATAAACATTAACCTTACATGAAACACAGCAAAAAAGTTGTAATTTTTGCAGTACCCGGTACTTTTTTTTTTAATTAGTTTTTTTTTTAGTAGAAAGGTAATTTTACAAACCTTAGTTAAACTAATATAATTTAAATTTAGATGGTAAACAATTTCACATGCCTAGTTTTGACTTAGTGAAAACCACGTTTGATTTATTTAAGGAAACACTAGTAGTTTTTAAGCCTAATAATTATTATTAAGCAGCTCTATATTTAACACTTTTAATTCTATTAATTTTAATATAAAAGCAATATTATCGAAATATTTTTTTTTTTATATTAAAGCAATTATATCAAAATTTTATTGAAATATTGTAATGTATCGCATAATTACACAAAATATTCGTTGATCTATTGAAAATCTATGCTCAATTGTGTATCAATTTTATCCGCCGTATCATACATTATTATTTATTCCGTATATACGGGGTGACAGGGACATCGACTTGCAAACTGTGCATGAATTCAGCACATGATTCTGAAGCCGTCTTCGTTGAAATTTGTGGTCGGGAAATCTGTTGTTTCATATAAAAGTGCAATACGTCATTCCAAGGTTACCTGGAAGAGATCGCAGAAAGCTATAAGCCGCCCATTGTATGTTTTGTAGTGGTAATTCTATTTTTTGTTATGTATTTTCTCATGTACAATAAAGTATCCTTCCTATTAATATTATAAACGTGAAAGTTTGTATGGATGGATGTTTGTTACTCTTTCACGCAAAAACTACTGAACGGATTTGGATGAAATTTGGCACACAGATGGTTTATAACCAGGATTAACATATAGGATACTTTTTTATCCCGATATTCCTGCCGGATCGAAACTTATGCGGGTGAAACCGCGGGGCGCAGCTAGTATATAAATAAATAAGTACCTACGCGGAACAGTACTTACTATTTTTAATAACCGGCTAAAAATTCCTACGAATTCATAGTTACAATTTGCACGTCGATGTATATTTCCAACAAAATCAGTCTGGCCAACGCAAAAACTTCAGAAAGCCGTCCAGCAAAGAAAGATTATGGTAATTATTACGCAATTTCGATAAGAAATGTGTAATAATTTGGATAAAATCTTCGATAATACAATCTCATAATATTTAATGACTGAATTGTAATATATGTGAAGTAATCAATTGATAACTTGATATTGCTGTAATTCATAAACAATTGCCTCATGTTATTTATTTATTCCCAATCTGATGTATTGTGTTTAATAATTAAGAAATGTGTGTCACAAACATTGTATGCACTGCGGGGCAATAGGCTAGATGCGTAAAAAAATCTAATCACTCCGTCAGTTAGATTATCAAAAAATATTGGACCCGTATTTTTTCTTTTGTCATGATGAAGATATCGCCCGTTAAAGTTCCGCGTGACGTCACTTGCTTGCGACATTTTTGCAAGCAAGTGACGTCACGACCCCCGCTCCCAAATTTTGACGCGCTTTATCTTTATCATTTTTTGTTTGATTGACAAAAGAAAAAATACGTGTACATTATTTTTCGATAATCTAACTGACGGACTAAATATAATAATAATTTTTTACCCAAACTACCCAATTGCGTGACACACTAACAGTAACAATGGCTTTCATTTTGACAGTCCATCATCATTCATTGCGTCATTTACGTTGCTGAACAGACAAATTTTTTCGAACTTATGAAGCAATTGATTAGCAATATCCTTCAAATTGATTCAGATTTTGATTAAAAGTGTGTTACGCAATTAAGGTGCAGGTATTTTTAATAACGTTTTTTTAACTGAAACAGTTCAAAATCATCATAATTATAATTTTATTATTGTGTGACATAGTTTTGCTAGTCTTGTGACGTGATTAATAATAACTTTTGTACCTACCTATTCATTTTGTGTTTTATTTCGTTTTTAGTTTTCCTCGACCGGATTTCTTTAAATAGATTTCTATATTTGGTGTGCGGTTGTTAATAGCTTAGTTGTCATTCAAAATGTTTGTATCCCTAGTAGGGACCAATCATGCAATTTGTCATTGGTCATGAAACGGATACGAAACGGTTTTTTACGTTAGCTTGCGTAAAACCACAGGTACCTAAGATTGTGACCTCAGAACTGGAAATTACTTAATTGTGTACCTACTCTAACAAAATGTTGCCGAGACATATTTTTAACCCCCGACGCAAAAACGACGGGGTGTTATAAGTTTGACGTGTCTGTGTGTGTGTGTGTGTGTGGGTGGGGGTGTGTGTGGGGGTGTGTGTGTGTGTGTGTATGTCTGTCTGTGGCATCGTAGCTCCCGAATGGATGAACCGATTTTAATTTTGTTTCTTTTGTTTGAAAAGTGAATTTGTCGGGAGTGTTCTTAGCTATGTTTGATGAAAATCGGTCCAAGATGGCCGCCGCTACAAAATGGCGGATTACATATTTTTTCACAACTCCCTCAATATGGGTATCAAATGAAAGGGCTTGTAAAAAATTCGTTCGAAATGAACGCACCTCACCGCGCAATGTTTTTCAAACTGAAAAGACAGCTGTTCGGCTGGGGAGTTTGTGGCGCCACTTCTTCCCACCGAAAGCACTAGGAAGGGTGGGCGTTTTGGGGGACTGTCTTATGTAATTTTGACGTTCGAAACGTGCTGATTCTCAGTCTAATTTGAATAAATGACTTTTGATTTTGGCCATTAAAGGCCCTATCTTACTGCTTTCAATACACCATATCTTAAATTAAAAAGACATTGCCCAAATGACGCAACCGCTATTTCTCTGGTAAAGTTTTAGAACCGGACATAAACCGGTCTTGCATAAAGTCCCCTTGGAAAGTTTCACTTTTTGTTGCAACTTAAATACCAGCTTCTCCACAAAAACATCGTGATGAGGGTTCCGTTTTTGTTATTCAGGTAGAGGACCTTAAAAAGTGTAGAAGTGGGATTAATCGCAGGCAATCATTATTAATTCAAAAGTTGATTTTAAATTCTCACGCAGTCATAATCTTAACTGGTTTTCGGGAAAGAACGTCACTACAGTTATATTTTAAACCAATTAATTTTTTGTTTAATATTTTTTACACTTTTTTGGTAGGTACCTGCCTTATTATAAGCTTCATGTTTTAGACATGTAACTAAGTATGTGTGAGCAGTGACGTGGTAGCCCAGTGGTGACGGCCGCAACTTACGAGTTGTGGGTCGTAGGTTCGAACCCTGACAGGCGCTTCACTTTGTGTAAATTATTTCATTACTACTGCTTTTTAAATGGTGGCGGAAAACATCGTGAGGAAACCGACATGTCCTAGAACCAAAAATTCAAGATATGTGACATATACAAACCCGCACTGGGCCCGCGTGGTAGATTACAGCCCACTCCCTCTCGAAGAGAGGAGGCCTGTGTGCCAGGAGTGGAAACAAGCCTATATTGTTCCCACTGCTGGGACACAGACCTCCTGCTCCTCCTCCTCACAGCTGGTTATGAATATGATGAACTCAGTATGTAATAGAAACACATTCTTTCTTAAAGTCGTCATATCAATTCGTTAATTTATTTTAAGAGGTTTAGCATATTTAAAATACGAGTATAAAATGCCGGTAGCTATGTAGATTTTTGTCATTTTTATGGCCATTTATCTAGATATATCTGTCAAATCATCAGACTGATGATCTCATCACCTAAATAATTAATTATCAAGAATTTAGATTATCGAAAATGATTCCGGATTGAAATATTAACTTTTCATTGAAAGTCTCATGACATAATTGATGTAAATAGATATGCTTCAAGTTGTTTTGGCTCATAATTTTACTGTGTAACCTACGTACCGTCCGAGATACCATAACAGAGCTAGGCTCAATATAATATACAGGGTTATTTTTCAAAGACCAGCCAAATTTAAGGATGTGGTACAGACCATCAAACTGAACAACTTTCTCCATGGTCCAACATCGTAATCGCGAATAAAAATTCAGCCGTCCCATACATTTAAGTCGAGTAGGTACTGAAGTTTTCTATGGGACAGTTGATAAAATTTTCGCGATTACGCTATTTGTCCCATGGAGAAAGTTGTTCAGTTTGATGGTCTGCTGTACCAGATTCTTAAATTTGGCTGTTCTTTGAAAAATAACCCTGTATAGACCTCTAGACCGTATTTCGGCCATATCGGCCAATCTCAACAGAGAGAGAGAGAGAGAAAGAGAGAACGAGAGAGTTTTCGGCACGGGAGATTTTAAAGTGCACAAGTGTGTGAACAGGAGGAGACACAGGTGCATTCCTCACTCTCATAGTCCGAGGGGACGGCAATCCGACATGACTGGAGAAAGAACAGGCTCAGGACCAACGGCTTAATGTGCTTTGCGAGGCACAGGGGTATCACACCGCCAACTAGACTCATTATAGAGAGTCAATGGTAGTCTGCATCTGTAACTAAAGTCATACAGTCCTTCGTACACAAGCAACTGTTCCTATACCTACTCTATCAGAAATTAGTCTTCCATGGAGGTGCTTTATCAGGCTCAAAATGCCGTACGACAAAAATTAGTCAGACTTCTCTCTGTATCTGATAGGATCTACCTTCTTTCAACCCCAACATTTTTCCCTAGTTATGAGCAAAGATTTAAATCGATGGATTTGCCCTCACCGTGTCCACTAAGTCGCGCGAAAAAGTCAGTGTCCGTACTGAGATGAGTGAGTTCACACAATAATAATGGCGTTTCCATGACAATTAAGTCATGTTTCTACGACATTGTGGGTGTCAGATAGATGTGTCAAAATCAAAACGAAACAGAAAAGCGATCATCTTTTGACGCGGTAGGACGATTGAATCTACGATTGAAATGTTTGGTTATGAGAAGATCATACTTACGGCTTCAAACAAGAAGTGATCTTTGAGACATTCTCCTAAATAACGCTTTGTGTAATGTGATCGCAAATGATAACAGAATGCCTACTATCAGTCTTTCTCATAACAGCTTACTGGTCTATAGACGTCATTAACAACTTCCTCAGGAAATGATAACGTTTTTGGAGTAGGTACCTACTTCGATACTTCGTTTACCTGACCATATAAGGTATGAAGCGAAAACTCCATGATGTTATTTCTCTTATCAGATATTGCTCATATTCTAAGAGCCACAGTGAGTCATAGTGTACTCAAAATATCTATTATCTTGTTCCTTAAACAACATAAACTGTTATCATGGTTCGGGCATTCCGTCCGTGCGCCAACTTACCGTTATCGGGACTTATTGACTTATCCTGTACTTACCTATGTTAATTCAGTTTGCAGCTGTGTTTCACGATTGGTTTTCGTCATTTGAATATGACTTTTGTGGTTCAAAGTTTCGTCTGCACCCTAATTGCGTAACAAACTTTCAATCACAATATGAAACATTTTAATTCATCCAAAGGTTGTCTAAGGTCGCTCTTAGCGATAAGACCGCCCTTTGTAAAATTTTATATATTTATGTTCTGTAATTCTAATTTGTATGGTGTACCTACAGTGTACGACCAAAAGTATGCATACACTCGGCTTTATTGAAAAGCGATTTATTCTTTTATTTTTTAAAGAAATTTTATGTTGTTACGCACATAGCATTTTCGAACCCATAGGTTTATGTAATGTGTCGTATTTCAACGTTACATTCGTTATTTTACGAAAAAATCGCAATAATTGAAAGTTGCCAAGTGTTTACATATTGCTGCTCGTGACTGTACATAATAAAGAGTATTCTATTCTATTGCTAATCCATTGCTTCATATGTTCGAAAAATTTGTCTGCTCAACAACGTAAATAACACAATGAATGTTGTAGAACTGTCAAAATGAAAGGCATTATTGCTGCTGTTAGTGTGTTAAGCAGTTACCTCCCTGGTCCAAAGGGCCATGAGTTTGGCCACTTAACCCATGAGATTGTCTTCAAACTGCACATGTTGCTTAGCTTTTTCTATTCTTCAACTGAAGAGCCCCTCGTGTAGGAGCAGCACCTTACAAAGCTCTCTACTTAGAGCGGACTTCTTGACCTCCTAACTTATTACGTCGAGACTTTTATTGTCTCCTTTATGTGTGGTATTAGCTTCGATCTATGTCAAGGCGGGAATCCTTCAATCTTTCCCTTTCGAGTGTACCTAGGTACATGAATGTATCGCGTCCGTTGTGTATAAAGTCATCCATTTTCCTTCCCCTTATGCAATTGATGTCGATTTTAGTATTTCCTAAACTCTTCCCAGAAGGTAGAGCCCGATTCAAACTTTATAACGGCTCTGAACATGAGGCGAGTTGCTACACAGTAACAAATTCACCTGTCAGTAGCGTATTTCATCAGAGCCGCCATAAAATTTGACTCGGGCTGTATGTCTTTCTTTCTCTCTAAGTATCTTGCGCAGATTATTTCCATTCTTCAAGAACCACAAAAGCTCACAATCTTTTCCTAACTTCCTACATAGGATTCTTTTTGTATTGGTCAATGTCCATATTTCGCATGCCTTTAAACCTGTTTGCCTGCTGCAGTAAAATCCTCTTTTACGGAAATCTATTAAGCTACTCAAAAAAATATTCATGAGTTATGAATTATTTTTGTTGTTTAAGTATTTACCTAATCCGCGCGGGAAACCCCTTTAACAATCGTTAAAATATTCTATATTTCGACTTGATTAGCGTTTTATCTTTCGATATTTTTGGAAAACCAGACTGGCAGAAATAAACATAAACCAATGTTAATTTTATTTGCCTTATTAAGTAAACGAAACTATGATTATATTTACATATAAGCAGGCTAAGCATTGCCGTACAACGAGGTAATGCCGCCAGTGTCTTGGGTACATTACATTACCTACCAGTTACATTTTTCGACGCTATATTTTAGTTAGTTAGGATATAATTTTGTTATTTTATTAATAAATTAGCTATTAATTGTTATTTACGTATGTACATATTATCTTAATCTATACTTATAATAAATCTGTAGAAGTGAAAATTCTGTACATTGAAAATATCAAAAAAATAAATGGCAGGGGGTGTTACTAGGTGACCTACTGCGACGTGCTCACCAAGGCGAGAGCGACGGTGGATCTCCAAGAGCTGGGGATCACCGGGGGCCTCCGGCATAGGGTGACCGCCACTGGTGCCCGCATGCTGGAGATCCCCGGTGCGACGAGTGGCCCCACCGCTGACGCCCTAGCTGAGAAGCTAAGGGCGTCCCTCAATGCGGACGAGGCTCGAGTCTCCAGGCCTGTCAAGTGCGCAGATATGCGCATTATGGGCCTGGATGACTCCATTACGGAGACAGAGGTGGTAGCCGCCGTCGTCAGGACGGGCGAGTGTCTGGCCGATCAGGTGAAGGCGGGCACCATACGTCCTGACTTCACGGGCATGCGAACCGTAACGGTAAGCTGCCCAGTGACGGCGGCTAGGAAAATTGTGGAGGGAGGAAGGCTCCTGGTGGGCTGGGTGTCCGCGCAGGTTAAACTGCTGGAGCCCAGACCTCTGAGGTGCTACCGATGCCTCGTGGGGCACCACGTGAGCGTCCAGTGCACCTCGGAGGACCGCAGCACTCTGTGCTTCCGCTGCGGTAAGCCCGGACATAAGGCCGGCTCGTGCACCGCCGCGCCGCACTGCGCTGCATGTGCGGCTGCTGGCAAGCCGGCCGATCACCGGGCGGGCAGCAAGTCCTGCGCCCCGCCCGCCGATGCCAGGAGGAAAGGCAGGCCCTCCGCCGCCGTCGCCGCCACCACCACCGTCGCCGCCACTGCCGCCGCCGCCGCCGCCGCCGCCACCACTGCCGCCACCGCCGCCGCCACCAATGCCGAGGGGCTCTCACAAGGGGCCCAGGAGGGGGCTGAAATGGAGGAGTAATGGCTCCGCCTTTACGCCTCCTCCAGGCGAACATCAACCACTGCGCCTGCGCTCAGGACCTGTTGCTCCAGAGCATGGCGCAGTGGTCGATTAACATCGCCGTGGTCGCTGAGCCGTACTTTGTCCCGCCCAGGGATAACTGGGTGGAGGACCTTAACGGCTCAGTGGCCATAATTTCGTCGGCTGCCGCCGGCACCCCGTCCCTCGAAGGTGTCACGAAGGGACAGGGGTGCGTAGCAGCACGGTTCGGAGAGATTGTAGTAGTGGGAGTCTACTTCTCTCCGAGCCGAACTCTCGCCGAGTTCCAGAACTCTTTAACAGAGTTGAGTGTCGTCGTCGCCAGAAGCCATCCTTTCTCCGTGCTAGTGCTCGGGGACTTCAACGCCAAGAATGTGGCCTGGGGTTCCCGTTGCACAGATGTGCGGGGCAGGATGGTGGAGGACTGGGCTCTGGAAACAGGCCTGGTCGCCGTGAATCGGGGTTCTGTCCCTACGTGCGTGCGGATGCGGGGCGAGTCGGTTGTGGACATCACGTTCGCCAGCCCCGCTCTGTCACAGCGTGTCATTGACTGGCGCGTCATGGAGGAGGTGGAGACCTACTCCGATCATCGGTATATCCGATTTGATGTCTCCACCCAGACCTCTAGCGCGCTGGTCCGACATGCCCCGAGTGGTCCGCGTTGGGCGCTGAAGCAGCTGGACCGGGAGCTCCTCCTGGAAGCCTCGATCGTGCAGGCCTGGGTGTCTTCACCGGACAGGCCTGCTGATATTGACGATGAGGCGGAGTGGTTCCGGGAGGCCATGTCCGAGATCTGTGACGTGGCAATGCCCCGAGTCCGGCCAGGATGCGCCCGACGTCGGGTGTACTGGTGGTCGCAGGAGGTGGAGGCGTTGCGCAAGGCGTGCGTCGACGCGCGACACCGGTACACCAGGCACCGCAGGCTCCGCATCCGCCCTCCGGATGCGGAAGCCACAGAGGCGGAGCTGTACGAGGGGTACAGAGCGGCGAAGACCGCCCTCCGAGAGGCTGTCCAGCGGGCCAAGGATGCGGCCCGCGAGGAGATGCTGGAGACTCTGAACAGAGATCCATGGGGGCGCCCTTACAAAATGGTGCGGAATAAACTCCGCACCTGGGCCCCCCACTGACTCAGAGTCTCCGCCCTCAGCTGGTGGAGGAGGTGGTGAGCGCTCTGTTCCCTTCACGGGGGGAGCATACTCCCCCGCCTATGGCTCCGCCACTGGCGGTGCCCGAAGCGGACCACGCGGAAGGCGACGACGACACCCCTGAAGTGACCGGGGTAGATCTGAGAGCGGCGGTTGGCAGGCTGAAGGCCAAAAACACCGCCCCAGGACCCGACGGCTTGCCGGGTAAAGCCTGGGTCCTGGCCTCGACGGCTCTCGGGCCTCGACTGGAGGCGCTCTTAAGCGCATGCATGGAGAGAGGCCAGATTCCGCTCCGTTGGAAGACGGGGAAGCTGGTCCTCATTCAGAAGCCGGGGCGCCCTGCGGACTCTCCGTCCGCATACCGGCCCATAGTGCTGCTCGACGAGGTCGGCAAGCTCTTTGAGAGAGTAATTGCGGGCCGCCTCGTCGGGCACCTGGTGAGGACTGGGCCGGATCTTGCGGATTGCCAGTTTGGCTTCCGCAAGGGGCGCTCTACGGTGGATGCCATCATGCGCGTGAGAGCCCTCACGACGGGGGACGCGGTGTCCCGGGGTGGGGTGGTCGTGGCGGTGTCACTCGACATCGCCAACGCGTTCAACACCCTGCCCTGGAGCTGCATTGGGGAGGCACTCCGGTATCACCGGGTGCCGACCTACCTCCGTCGAGTAGTCGGGGCGTATTTGACGGACAGAGCCGTCATCTACCCCGGTCGCGACGGGAACTGGAACCGGCGAGAGATGTCGTGCGGTGTCCCACAGGGATCGGTTCTGGGGCCGCTTCTGTGGGACATCGGTTACGACTGGGTGCTGCGGGCCGACCTCCCTGAAGGCGTCAGCGTAGTTTGCTACGCTGACGACACGCTGGTCCTGGCGCAGGGGAGGTCGCATCAGGCGGCGACTGACGCGATGACACGCGGGGTTGCGATAGTCGTGGAAAGGATCCGGCGGTTGGGTCTCGAGGTGGCATTGCACAAGTCCGAGGCCATGTCCTTTCATGGGCCTCGGTACGGGCCACCTCCAGGATCCCAACTAGTGGTAGGAGGGGTTCACATCGGCGTCGAGACCACGATGAGGTACCTGGGTCTCGTCCTCGACAGCCGATGGAACTTCGTCGAGCACTTCCGACGTTTGGCCCCCAAACTGGAACGGGCCGGGGCCGCCCTAAAGCGGCTCTTGCCCAACCTGAGGGGGCCAAACGCCTCCTGCCGGAGGCTTTACGCGGGGGTCGTGCGGTCCATGGCCCTATATGGGGCCCCGGTATGGGCGCGTTCACTGTGGCTGCGAGCCGCACACTACCTGAACGCGCCCCAAAAGGTGGTAGCCATAAGGCTAATCCGGGGCTACCGCACGATCTCGGGCGAGGCAGCAAGCCTCCTTGCCGGACTGCCGCCATGGGATCTGGAGGCGATAGTGCTCGCGCGCCTGTATGATTGGCGCGCGGAGGCACTACGCCGGGGGGAAACTCCGCATCCGCGGCAAACCGCGGCGGAGCGGACGAACCTCCGGCGCGATCTCATGGCGGCATGGAAGGAGCGACTATCGCAACCCAGCGCAGGGCACGCCACGATAGCGGCGGTAAGACCCCTCTTTGAGGAGTGGCTAGAGAGACGTCACGGCGTTCTCACCTACCGCCTGACGCAGGTCCTCTCCGGACACGGATGTTTCGGGAGGTTCCTGCACATAATCAGGCGGGAGGAGACGCCCGGGTGTCACCACTGTCAGGATCGCCCAGAGGACACGGTGGAGCACACGGTGGAGGTCTGCCCTGCTTGGGCAGAGCAACGCCGTGCCCTCGTAGAGGCGATCGGCAGCGGCGGCGACCTCTCGCGTCCGGCCCTGGTTCAAGCCATGGTCCGGGGCGAGAGGGAGTGGGAGGCAGTCACCTCCTTCTGCGAAGCAGTCATGCTAGCGAAGGAGGTGGCGGGATGGGCGAGAGAACGCGCCTTGCGCACCTCACGCCTCAGCCGCCGCGGGAGACGCTCCGGGCGTCGGGAGCCGCGTGACGACTCCCGGCCACCGTAGGCGCGGGCCTGCGGGCGGTGAGTAATGGGTAACTCACCGTCCGATCAGGACCAGGCCCGTCCGGACGGCGTGTACGTGTTCCACGCGCGCCTCAAAGAGATGTCAGCATGAGTGACGGGGCCCGATAGGGCCGAAGCCTGCCAGGGTAGCGGGATTGTCCGAAAGGGTTACCGCTGCCCTGGAACATAAAGGGCTAAGGAAGGAACACGGGTGGGTTTTAGTCAGTAAGAGTCTGACACTCCCTTCTGCTCCACCCAGAGCGGGAGGGGTCATTTGATGATTTCCCATCCTCAAAAAAAAAAAAAAAAAAAAAGGGGGTGTTACTAGACCGACACCGAACCCAAAAATGTGATTACAAAAATTTTTGTCTGTCTGTCTGTCTGTCGGTCTGTCTGTCTGTCTGTCTGTCTGTCTGTCTGTTTGTTCAGGCATCACGCAAAAACTACCGGTTCGATTACGATGAAACTTGGTATAATTATTCTTTAATATCCTGGGCACCACACTGGGTACTTTTTATCCCGGAAAAGTATATACAATAAAAAACAAACTTAATTTTGCGGTTCGATCCCTAGACCGATGACTGTACCAACCGCAAATAATAAGTTTGTCGTAGGTTACGTCACCCGCAGTATTATCTGTGCGATCTTTTTATTCCTTTTAGTTTTTAGAGTTATTTAGGTTTAATTTTATAAGTCGTAGGTATATATTTTAATTTTATAGTATATTTGATAGTGTACGTAGTGACCGTAGGTTATTTTATAATACTGTTAGGTAGGATTAGTCATTCGTATAGATATTAGTTTTTAGGGATTTTGCTTATTTATTGAGTTTAGATTAGTTATCATCAGAAATAGGTTTATTTAGGTAGGTTATTTTTTTAATTAGGTAGGTACTTAGGTAAAGATATCATATAGGTACCCTCTTAATCACCACTAATGAGACACAATTGGTTTTCTATTGTAATTAGCCACAAAGGGCCCGCGAGATGGATGGCATCCTGGGGAAGCACATACATTTTATCCTGTTAGCATGTTCCCGTGGGATAATTTCCGACATCCACGCGGGCGAAGCCGCGGGCAGAAGCTAGTTCTAAATAAAAAGTCATTGTATTGGTAACTTTCATGCATCAACTGTTGACTTTTAAAAGGATTACAAGTAAAATATCTATGCTGTGCTAAAATAAAAAAATGTAAGCTCCATTATGTAATCTACTTTTATACCAACGCCGTCACAATCTGAAGGATTTTTAAGGAAATTACTAGATAATTCATTTCTTCCTAATGTTTGAAAAATTCAGGCTCAGCTGATCCACTCAACAGAAAACACTCAAGATACTCACTGCAATAAAAAGTCCACACACCTGCAGTGCGATTCTGTAACCAGCTCACCGTGAAAACTTAGGTGAAGTGAGCGTGGAGTGAGCTGTCATTCCAACTAATGCTAGGGATTAACACTATTGACAGCTCACTCTAAGCTCACTTCACCTAACTTTTCACGGTGAGATTTTTACAGAATCGATCGGCAGTAGTTATATGTATTTTATACGCAGATGCTTCGAGGAATGATCTAATGCCTTTACATCATCACAAAAAGGCTAATCAACGCTGCAGGTCAGCTCACTCGACCTGCCAATGACCAACAATGACGTCATCGCTAATAAAACCTATTTAAACTTTTACTTTTTTGAATACTTGGTTGTGTGACTCATGCGCATGCCGCATCCGTTGATGTCGCAATTTTTTATGCCATAAGAAGCCATGGAAATAATGGTAGCTGGCCCATGAATCAACTGCGCTGGAATTTCACATATTTAGTGGCAAAAAGAACTGAGTTTAGTTTCGGACAGCCGCCTTTGTCAAACTACGTCACCTCTATCTTCATTGTTTATTGTCGTTAGAAAGTCAACTACTAATCTCTCCTCCAAAGAAAACAGATTACTTGCTACGGCTACATTGTCGCGACAAGGCAAACTACACTTTGCGCGCTCTCTCTCGCACACCACTCGACTTCTCGCTGTTAAACAGAGAGCTCGCGAACTATAGTTCGCTTTATCGCGACAATGTAGCGCGGTAGCATGTAGGTGCATAACTACTGCTATTAATGATGATTAGTCTAGTAGGTATTTTGGTTGCTTTAGGTTTTCGTTGCGACTGCTTCGGCTGAAAAACTACCTTACTTTTCTCCGTATTTTTTATTTTATTTTAGCCAGTGATTTTTCACTGCAGCGCAAAGGCCTCCCTTTCTCCATTCCACTCTTCTGTCTTGAACTAGTTTGGACCAATCCTGTCTGTACAGTCACGAGCACCAATATGTCAACACCTGGCAACTTTCAATTGCAATTTTTTCGTGAAATAACGAATGCAACGTTGAAATATGACACTTTACATAAACCTATGGGTTCGAAAATGCTATGTTCGTCACAACATATATTTTCATTAATAATAAAAGAGTAGATCGCTTTTGAATAAAGCCGAGTGTATACATACTTTTGCTCGTGACTGTACCTAGGCGTCAAGCTCGTCATATTTTCCTGGGTCTGCCGTGATGTCGCTGGACATTTTCTGAGGGTGTCTGGGACCCACATTGTGCTTGATTTGCCATATTATAACACGTGTTTTTTGCATCTCAGTTGATTGTAGGTAATTACACAGAGAAGTCGCTGACCCAACTGACGTCAGAATTTAATTGGCGGTTTGCGTAGGTATGTTAGAAATTAATTACCTACACACATCCGACACTACACCACATGATGATAACGTTACCTAACGTCCTGTTACATAAGGCTGAAGTGGACACACTTCACCCATAACTCTTGAAACTTTTACGTCGTTACACCTAAAAAGTCCCCTATTAGGCTGCAACTCAAATTGATACGTCAAGTCTTCTGATATGAAACCGAACAATCGATAAAAAGGTAAGTTCGATAACTCTGTGACATTTTCTATTATACTTACGGGTGAAGTACTTACTGTCACAATCACACCGTAGGTACTGGTAGAGGTAGGTACGTCAGTACCTAAGGGGAACCACCAAATGTTTTGATTATCTTTTATTTTGTGTAGGTAGGTAGTTTGTGCAGTTTTTGCAACAACGTTTGGATATCCGCATATGGCTCTGTTTGCTTTGCCAGACGTAATTGGTCGACGCAAACGCAGATTTGATTGAGTTAGGTAGTCTACAACAGAGATAATTCATATTATTATGTTATTATGCATGTAGCTTCAATTATACCTTTATTCATCACTAGCTTCTGCTCGTTACTTCTTCCGTGTGAAAATAAATTTCTTTTTCAAACGACTACTTGCCCGCACTATCACATTGCTTTCGCTTAGCTTTTTTTCGGACTTTTTTATTTTTTGCTCGGCTCCTAAGGGTCACAGCGTGATGTTAAATAGCCTATAGCCTTCCTCAGGAATTGGGCTATCAAATGCAAAAGTATTTTTTCAAATCCGACTGGCAGTTCCAGAGATTACCCCCTAGCCCCCTACGTACAAACTTACAAATAAAGAAACAAACTTATGGTGGATGCTCCAAGCTAGCCCGCGTAATTCAAATTTTCTTACGTTTTTTGCAATTTTCTGGTCAGTACTAAGTTGTACGTTGATTAAAATATGATTCGCGGCCGTAACAAATATGCATTTACAGAATTATAATCATTAAAATTATTAATACAACTTGTTAAGTTTGCATAATCCCAAAATGTCAAGATTTCATGAAATAGTCATTCAATAGGATTACTTGATCTTAAAAGTCATCAACACAACTCTCTAAAAAACGTAAGAAAATTTGAATTTCGCGGGCTACCACCTCTTTATAATATTAGTATAGACAAATGCTTCTGCTGAATTCAAACTCAAACTCAAATCATTTATTTCAGTTAAACCATTTCAGGCACTTTTGAATTGTCAAAATTAAATAGTCGGTCAGTTTGAATATAATAATATAATATCAGAATAGATAGGTACCCCTCGACATCGCTCGTCTGAGTGTATCAGAATACTAGTCAATATTGAACAAACAGATAGCTGTAAACCCCACTTCCAGGAACAAAAAATTTTAACCCTACCTTGCCTCTACATCTTCGAACTCTGTAAATTTACACGTAGATACCCGGAATTCTACACAAAAAGAGAAGACATACAAACTAAATTTACTTTAAGATATAAAAATAGATTAAACATACCTACATCCCGATTAAAAATGCACTCCTCAAGTACCTATGTCATGTCTATAAAAATATATAATAAGTTACCAGAAGAAATAAGAAATATAAATAAATCCAATATTTTTATTAATAAATTAAAATTATTTTTATTAAACAAAAGCTATTATAGCATAAACGAATACTTAAATGAAAGACTATAATTGCAATAAATACATTCTCAAATAATTATATACATGTGGATATTTATCAAGATATAATTAAACAAAACATGACTTCTAAATACACAATAAGTAAATTATAAAATGTTACCTACTGAATCTCTAATTGTGATAGACGTAAAACTGATCTCTTTTATTTGTAATCCTAAAATATGATTTCATATAAAATAAGTGTTTGTGTTACCTATTATATTACCTAAGTAAATAATATATATCCAAATGTAAATATAGTATTTTAAGAAAATAGCTACCTACTTA
Organism: Apamea anceps; assembly: GCA_951799955.1. Classification (NCBI taxonomy): domain Eukaryota; kingdom Metazoa; phylum Arthropoda; class Insecta; order Lepidoptera; family Noctuidae; genus Apamea; species Apamea anceps. Next base: position 4,782,252 of record OX637505.1, on the reverse strand, counting down.
CCCTTATAATACTCGTAGATTTATTTATGTTATTGTTATTGAATTTTTTTTTTTTTTTGTGAGCGTATTTTTTTTAGTTTTCATGTACAATTTTATTTTTGATTTTTGTTTCTACGATTTAGATTTTTAATAAATATATGTATAATATTGCTGTGCCCTGACAGGGTCTACAACGGCTCTTAGCTATAAGCCTTTTGTGAACATCTGTATACCTTGTAGAATGCAAATAAATGAATATGAATATGAATATCATAAGGAGGAACCCAATTAATTTAAACAAGCAGTAGATCTTAGATTTATTCTTTTAGTACAATTTAACTGTGAACTATCCTATTTAGAGAGGGTTATTTGTAAAACACCAACAACCTCTTAAGAGGTCATTGTACGCATCATTATGAACAACTTTAACTATAGGACTAAACCTGAAATCGCGAAAAAAAATCAGCTGCTCCCTATATTTTGACGAGTTATGCGAACACAAATGTAGGGCACAGCTGATTTTTTTTTTTGCGATTTCAGTTTTGGTCCCATAGTAAAAGTTGTTCATAATGATGAGTACAATGACCTCTTAAGAGGTTGTTGGTGTTTTACAAATAACCCTGTATATAGTCCTCTGCAGACTGCACCGTATCCAGCGACAGCGACCCAGGCTAGTTTCATTTCATTCGTAAGCTCTCTGATGACTAGCAAAACCAAAGGTCTTGAAAACCCGGTCACACCGTGTACAGAAGAGCTGATCAGCATCATTGGATGTGTAGGTATACGAAGGCTTTGGGGACTTTTGTGTAATTCACGCTTCTTGTCTAGGTCTTCAAGACGATTTGTTTCAAAGTATTCAGTCGCTTTGTGGATTGAAGTGCACCACTTTTTTCGGTGGAGCACATAGTTAATTAAATATCAAGGACAACGTGCACAGGGCGGGCAATACCATCGCTAAAAAGATGTCCTCAAACGTCACCTTACGCCTTGAGGTATAGGTTTCCGATGATCGGTGGCAGGTGCTTGTTCAATACTGTGAACTAATAAGTAGGTGTCCAAAACAAAACAATGGCGCCGATTCCCTTGTTCACAAACTAAACTAAATTTAAGTTCAGTGCATCTTTTTCTTTCTGTTTCATTAAGAAAAGGACAGAAGATAAATATTAGTTTAGTCCTGTCAAATTAAGATACTCCATAGACAAATTAGAAGTGATTAAAACCATGGCTGCTAAAAATACGTCAATTTACGTCAGGCGCTGACTATTGACAGGACTAAACTAATATTTATCTTCTGTCCTTTTCTAAATTAAATAGAAAGAAAAAGATGCATTGAACATAAATTTAGTTTAGTTTGTGAACAAGGGAATCGGCGCCAATGTCACCATTTTGACTACCTGTCATTTATGGCAGATTTTGTACCTGGGATCGCCCAATATCAATCGTTGTGATGATACAAGGAAAGACCTGTAGAATAGAACAATGCATATGCGCTGATGAGGCGTTACTTACAATAGATATCTACGTAATTATAAGAGTCATTAATTTTCCCTATAGGTAACCCACGAACATTTTGGTCCTCAAATAAAATGTGCTAATCCACAATGTCACGCGATGACGTCACATAGACGGTGTACAGTACATGACCTGTAGCACATAATTATATTTTATTAAATACCGAAAATCCTTCAGTTGTTGCTAAGTCTGCTTTTTCAATGAGTTACAATTGAATCATGAAGGGACCTTCATGAGCATTAATTTTTCGACTATCTCGAGCCTTCCGCATTCAATCTCTCGTTGTTATCTTGTCTCGCTTCATAAGTACCTAGGTAAGCACTTAACTAGTTTATTATCGTTAAAGATTTCTTTGAACCAACTGACAAGTGGGATGTCCCTTTTCACGGATAGACAAAATTATTGAGTTCTTTTCAATGAAAATAAATATCCAAGTCGGTCAATGCCACAGGAAAATACGAGTAAAAGAAAAAAACCTATTTGGTTGGCCTCGTGTTAGGCATCAAGCTCTTGATAATAGCAAATTTTAATATTGATTGTTGCTACGCGAAAATAGTTCAAGGAAAAAAAATTACAAAAGAAAACCCGTCGACTCTTCTTTGAACAAGTGACGCTGGCGCCGACTAAAATAGAATACTAATAAAATTACTACTAATAGTAATTTTTAAGTCAAAACATTGTCATTTTATGACGAAAAACCAGATTCTGGTCTAAAATAACGGTACCGTTTATATTCGTTTAATTTTTTTACTTTATTTAAGTTATGCGTATGCGCATGATTCATGTTGGTCGAGTTCTCACGGGGGCGTGCCCCGACACGTCGTCAAGCGTTCCTGCAATTCGACGCGCCACTTAAAAAATTAAATTAGAGCAGTGACCGTCGAAGGCAACGTCATTTACAAGGAAAACAAAACTTAGGTTTGATACATATAAATTCGTTTTCAGGAACTTCCTTAGATTACAGAATATTATTTTTACCGACAGCGTTGAAAAAGTGGGAAAAAGAAAATCACAATTTCTATGAATTGTACGACGACCGATCTAAATTAAATTATCTCAGGAAAGAAGTCGCGAAAACATGATTTTACGAAGAAAAACAAAATTCATGCGTAGGAAAGTCATCAAAGACGACTAAAAAACTTGGCAACCTTCCTATCAAATCAACACATCAGTACGATCAAAATATTATTACTTAAGGTGGATGGTCCAAGGTAGCCCGCGAAATTCAAATTTTCTTACGTTTTTTGCAATTTGCTGGTCAGTACTAAGTTGTACGGTGATTAAAATATGACTCGCGGCCGCAACAAATATGTATTTATAGAATTATAATCATTAAAGTCATCAAACCAACTCTCTAAGATCAAATAATCCTACTGAATGACTACCTATTTCATGAAATCTTGACATGTTAGGATTATGCTAACTTAACAAGTTGTATTACTGATTCTAATGATTATAATTCTGTAAATACATATTTGTTACTGCCGCGAATCACATTTTAATCAACGTACAACTTAGTACTGACCAGCAAATTGCAAAAAACGTAAGAAAATTTGAATTTCGCGGGCTACCTTGGAGCATCCACCTTAAATAGATTATCTACAAACAAATGTCAATCGTCCTCTTACATAGGAAGAAATGACTAGAATTTAAATCAGTTAGTAAATCCTTTTCTTCTCTATGAATATTTTAATCAGCGCGTGCGATGCTAATCTATGCGCATGATTCATATATCAAGACCTCACTGCTCACTGCTACTATGAACTGACGTAGCACTCGATAAATTAAACTAATAAAACAGTCTGACAAACCAAAACAAAGAATAAAAGTCATAATATTTACAACGAAAAACAAATTCAGCATTTCTATGAAATACACGAAAAAGCCAAATAGATAAACAAAGAAAAAAATTGTCCCCAATCGTCATTTTACGAAGAAAAACATGTGTTGAATGAATAAAAATCCGTTTCTTATACGATTTCTGCTAACTGGCGCGTGCTATGCGTATGCGCATGATTCATAGCGGCGAGTTCTCACGGGGGCGTGCTCCGGCGCGTCTGGCTGGCATCGTTGAAACGTTCCTGACATTCGATGCGGCCCTTGACTAGATTAGTAAGTAGATGCGACAAAGCTTATTCGGTTACCATGGTTACCACACAGTGTTTTTGCTGGTTAATAATAAACAAAAAGAAGTAAGTACGAAGTTTCAGGGATTTTTGAACTTTGTGCGCTGTAACAGTAATAACCACTACCACAATAACCTGCCACCTTGACTTGTCCTACATTTCAAATGGGTAGCGAGGACTCCTACGGAGTAATTGTGTAACAAACTAACAGTAAGTAACAAGGGCTTTCATTTTGACAGTTCAACAACATTCATTGCGTAATTTAGGTACGTTGTTGATCAGACAGATGTTTCGAACATATGAAGCAATGGATTAGCAATGCCCTTCAAAATCATTCAGATGTTGATTGATCGTGTATTACGCAATTAAGGCTCCTCTGCTCTATCAGACGTCGCACTTTGGCAAACCTACTGTCTGTAGCGGACAAAACTGAATTTCAATAGTGTCTCGATTATCTCGAACAAACTTTTTCTGTTTTGATTTTAGAGAAATTATGAGAGCGTAGTTTATGTAGAGAGAGAAGTGAACACTTAAGTAGGTTTTTACCTACCCAAAACTAGTAAGAATTATAAATTTATTAAATCACCTGTTGTAAGTCTAAAGATTAGGTAGATAAACACTAAAACGTGTCCCCAATATTTCTGATAGTGAGATTACTGATTATACAATCTCTTAAATCTAGACATGTAAAGCATGTTAAATATGTCGACATGCATGAGTCAGCATTCCTAATCCATGTCATGGTCTACCCATTTGCCAAATTTCATCCAAATCCGTTCAGCTGTAACAAACATACAAAAAATCAAAACTTCATGCGCGTGAAATTTCATGTTCTCCCAACCTTCTACCGTCGCTTCAAATCGCCTGCCCGCGGTATTATTTAAGTTTCTCTTAGCATTTTCTGACTTCTTTTTGTTCGGCTCCTAACTAGCACGATGTTTAAAAGCCTATAGCCTTCCTCTAGAATTAGGGTATCATATGCAAACAGAATTTTTCAAATCCGACTGGCAGTGCCTGAGATTAGGGCGTTCATACAAACAAACTCTTCAGCTTCATTGTTTGTATAATGATAAAGGTGAAGAATTGGCTGTCAGTCTCACATACTATTTTTTAATTTGTTTGCTTTAGTTGTAAGTCATCCATAGTTAATAAATAAATAAATATAGATACCAGTTTCAGGGGCCCGTGGCTAAATAATAACAGCCGCACAGGTCGATCGGTCTGTGGTTGGGTGACCATCTTTACGTACCGAGACCCCTCCGTGCCTCGGAAAGCACGTTAAGCCGTTGGTCCCGGCTGTCATTCGTGGATCTTTGACAGTCGTTACGGGTAGTCAGAAGCCCGAAAGTCTGACAACCAGTCTTACCAAGGGGTATCGTATTACCCAGTAACTGGGTTGTGGAGGTCAGATAGGCAGTCGCTCCATGTAAAATACTGGTATTCAGCTGCATCCGGTTAGACTGGAAGCCGACCCCAACATAGTTGGGAAAAGGCTAGGCAGATGATGATGAAATATAGATACCAGTTAGTAATTAAGTATTATGCATAAAATAATTATTTACTTTCGAATGTTACAGTCTCATCGCATCTGCATAAAACCTTTATCTATATTCCAAGACCGACTGCCGACATATCTCGACTCAGGTTACATTACTATGGATGACTCATTCTTGCCTTACATCAATTTAGTAAGAGTCCAGTCCACAATATGATTCACCTGCGCCCGAGTTATATTACCCTCCCTCTTTTTCTCACCAGTCTGAAAGAGACAGTCATACAAACATGATTTTTAGGGTAAATCATGCAATTTCTGTAATACTTATGAAGTTATGAATGAATCAAAATCTATCATGATTGTGTTTTATTACGGAGAATGTTATCTTTTAAAAGAAATGTACGGACGTAAGGAAGTGAGGAAGTAAGTAAGGAAAATCAATAATAATGTGTTGCTATTGTCATTTGTTATTTCTCAGGTACCTAGTCAAATGACACAGTCTATTGTTTATCAAATTTCATTGATCGATGTCTTCCTCATACAATATCATTTAAGCTCCTTATGTAAAAGCGGTTCAAATGAGGAGTTGTGCTCCTATTCGATTTTGATTATTGATTGATTCTTTCTTTAGGCTCGTTGAGAGATTTTTGGGAAAATCTTATGGGTTTGCGTCACCGATGTGCTAATATTAACAGTGTGATATACTATTAAATGTAGCACACAACTCAATGGTAGCGCCTTAAGAGAGTTCTGCTCTATCCCCTGTGACGACTAAAAGATTTCCCTTTGAGTTGCTGTGTACTTACTGATAATTTGATGGTTTTTCTCTTAAACCCCTAATAAGTTATTCTAGTGAACACAGCAACCTAATTGCGTAACACACGATCAAACGGAATCGGTTTCATTTTGACAGTTCAACAACATTCATTGCGTTATTTACGTGTTGAGCAGACAAATTTTTCGAACTTATGAAGCAATGGATTAGCAGTTTGCTTCAAAATGATTCTGATTCCGATTGATTGTGTGTTACGTAATTAGGGTGCTGTATACCTGTAGCCATTAAAGCCATAAATATAAGAAAGAAGCGCCTCTAGCTAAGAGTATAGCATGTTGCGGTTATTGTTGCTTTGTTTACATGTCATCATTGTCATCTATCAGAGAATTCAGAGATGTAAAAACTAGACTAGCACAGAATAACTAATAGTATTAACGACTAAAGTTAATCATTTTAATTTATAAAATATGAACTTTTAGTTTTTGTGACAGAACTTAATTAAAAAAAAATACTTACACTTATTTTAAAGTTTTAAGTGTTCACGTTAATCGGCAGGGTTTTTATATATGCCCTAGACCCCTATAGGGGTCTCCGGTCTCCGTGGCTCAAGTATAGTTTTAAGTTAGTAAGACAAGTAAATCGTTCAGGCTCTCGACAGCTTGAATGATTTTAGAGGGGGACACATCTGCCATAATATCTAATAATTAATTCATACTTTATTTAAATGTAGCATTGTATTACCTACATAAGAAAGAATATGTTAGTCATGGATTACTGTTAGTTATTCTAGCCTGATTGGGAGTTATATCTTCGAGCCATTTGGGGTTGAAACACAAGACCATGGGGTCCGAGTGCCCACTTGGTTTTTCGAGATATCGCCAAGCGGTTAGTCGACTCTTCACGTGACCAAAGGGCTGGCCTGTTTCTTGGCCAAAGAATTAGCATCGCCATACAACGTGGTGATGCTGCCAGCCTTTTGGGCACTGTTCCTGTTGACAGCGATGCGGACGAATTTTTTGATTCCCTATGATTCTTTTTTTCACTTGTACATATGTATTATTATTTTAGACTTAATTTGAATTAAATTTAAGATTGATTTATATTATTCAAATACTTAAATACCTAGTGGTTGAATAAATAAAGTTGTCATAATATATCAAGCACGAAAACAATAAGACTTGAAAATATGATAAATTGTTTAAACATACTTCATATACAGGTAATAAATAACCTCAATCTGGGGGCGGAACCGGTTAACAATATTATTATTTACTGCCTAAGTACCTACCTACTTGTAAACATGAGAACAAACTCAAAACAAGTATAAGTTAGCTAACTGTAGATATAATTGTTTAGAACTGGGAGTTCAATGACATCAATTCTATTTAGTAAACGCGTTAACAAAATACCTTGGTAGGTACCAAAATGTCATAGCATAACAGTAAGAGATCTTGTTTTTTTTATTTCAGCTACCTTTTTTAAACTTAATTAAAAACAAAAACTATGTCAGTACTTAGGATAGGAATTGGAAATTATGGACAAAGTACCTACAATGCAATCGCCAATCAATGCAATGGAAACGACGAGAGGGAACGCCCTAGGAGGCCATAATGACCTTATTGGTGATGTTCATCTGTGTCTTTAAAGAAAGTGACTCCGCAGCGTAGTACACCATCAATTGAGGCCATGAGAGCCACAGTGGCCTAACTGTCATTTTTTCAATACTTACTTTATTTAAAAAAACTGCTCTAAACTGTAAAAGTCCCTGGTGGTCCCAGGTGGTCTAAAAATTAGTTAAATTTTTTTCAGTTAGGCGACTGTGGCTCTCATGGCCTCAATTCATTGTCAGTCAGGGATTTCTAACCGCTAATTATTGGTAAACTTTTTTAAGTACGTACTTACAAGGCGGATGTGAGTGAAAACGCCGTAGAAGGACATAATTATATTATTGGGGATGTTCTTAAGAAAGGTCAGGTGCGTAGTACTCGTTACGTGTATGACCTGAGATATGAACATAAACAATGCAAAAGGAGTATGAAAGGATCGTAGCAGGTGACATTCTGTAATTTCTGCCTACCCCTATGCGAAGAAAGCGTGAGTTTATGTATGTGTGTGTGCATGTGTACACACGGCTACACGTCAAGCTATACAATACCAGTTTGTCTTGGCCTCACTTTGTATGATATTTTCTCACAATGAACGGTCAGCCAATACTGGTTTTGCATAGCTTGATGTGTAGCCGTGTGTACAATTCAATCATTGGTAGGTTTAAAACATCGATAAAATAATTCGAGATATTTTTAAAGGTGAAAATTGATTGTTCAAATTATCACACAAGCTCTATGTATATTAACATGTTAATTTATACTTCAATACAACTTCTAACATATGCTAAACATCATACTATGTATTTAAGTATGTAATTTACCTTATACGTGATCAAGGTCACTATTACTCTACAAACGAGTTTAATAAATAAATTATAATAATATAAACAAAGTAAATAAAGGAAATACTGCCATGTTATTTCCTGTTTTGTGAACAATTCTTGTTTGGGATTAATAAATAAAACTAGACGCTAGGATTCCCTGGCGCTGGGTGACGTCACGAGCCTAGTATTTTTAAATAAACCTATACTTGTGAATGGCATGTGTGAACAATAATTCATTGATTGTAATTAAAGTCTATTGCCATCTACCGGGCACAATTCCAGGCTCCAAGCTGCGTGAGAATTCCAGATATAAAACAACTTTTTTGCAAAAAAAATCAACCGACTTCCAAAATCGACACTACTTACAAAGAAAAAAATAACTTTAATTTCGGAAGTCGGTGTCGTTGGGTTTACATTTTCGTTGTTTGCCACCGACTTCCGAAATTAGTTATTTTTTTCTTTGTAGTGTCGTTTTTGGAAGTCGGTTGATTTTTTTTGCAAAAAAGTTTTTATTTTTCACTTTTAAGTTGTAATTTTTACCAGTCATTTTGGTTTAAAAACCAAACTACTGAACCGTTTTTGATGAAATTTCTATGAGAGTATGTGGAAAGTATACCCTTTCCAACAAAAAAATAATTTTTCAAATCGGTTGGCAAGCGACGGAGTTACGCGCGAACAAACATAAAAAAAAAATACAAACATCTGAATTGAGAACCTCCTCCTTTTTTAGAAGTCGGTTAAAAACTTAATAACACTGCTTGACCTGGGAATCGAACTTACGACCTCGTGCTCAGCAGTAGCGCTTGCGACCATCAACGAAGCACTATAACATGGGACTGAAACATAGGTCAAACGTGGTGTACTATAGGCACACCTCTGCCCAACCCTTCAGGAAGACAAGGCGTGATGTTATGTTAGTTGCAGTACTTGCAGTAAAGTGTACTTACCTAGGCTACAAAATGATCAGTGTGCAGTAAAGTCAAAATCGAATCTGAGGCGATTTTAGCTTGTCTTGAAAAGGACGCCTACTGTCATTTGTAGTGTGCTCTGTATTACAAAAGCAAATAAATTAAATCCAAGTTGTTTTAATAATCATCGTCACTGGCAGCTTGGTTCCGGTCACTGCTGAAGGCCTCTCTTTTGTGCCATGCTTCCCTGGTCTGTGTGAGTCTCATCCAGGTCTTCCCCACAATCTTCTGTAGGTCATCTATTCATCTGGCTGTTGGTCTGCCAACGTTCTGACATCGCTAGGTACCGTCTCTCAGCAACCCATTGTAATTGAGAGTAAATAATAAAATTGAATTTTTTGTTGAAATTAAAGTAGCAGAGACAAGAAAAGCCTAATAGGAAAAAAACTAATTTGCGGATCCATTTCTACTAAACGTAGACATGGCTATACATCAAGGTATACGTTTCCAGTTTTAGCTGACCTCGTATTGTATAGGTTTTTCGTACAATTGGAAGTCAGCTTATACTGGTTGTTTTATGTGTAGCATGATGTGTAGCCGTGCGTATCTATCCAACCTCGTCACACGTCATATCATACGAAACAGTTATCTCCCAATCAATAGGTATTTATGCATCATAAACATCAGCTGATACTAAAATCCCGTATTCATGGTAAACATTTGTTTATAAAGTTTAATCAACATGTTGCTGAGTTGCTGTCAACATGTTGCTGGCAAAATTGCGTGTTCCAAAGTTGATCACGGCACGTTGACAAGTTCTCGCTCGACGAGCGACATCTGTTTATCAACAATTGTTGACGTGTGTGGAGGTGTTTGCAACTAGTTTATAAACATGGCAGTAGTGTGCAATACATTAGATACAAAGAACACAACATCCTCGGGCAACATTTTGACGCACACTGGCGTCTGGACAGTGGACAAGACATGTTGATATAAACTTTGTTTCCGGCAGCTTTGTGATTGCATAACATACATAATCAGTCTATAATGTTCCCACTGCTGGGACACAGGCCTCCTCACTTCGAAAGGGAGTGAAAGGGAGTGGGCTATAATCTACCACGCGGGCCCAATGCGGGTTGGTAGATATCACATGTCTTCGGTGTTTTCCTTCACCGATTTGAGAGTAGTGGTGATGAAAATACGACCCCGACTTACGAGTCATAGGTCGTGGGTTCGAACCCAAGCAGGCGCTTTCCTTTGTGGTTGCTCATCAACAATGTTGATCAACTGTTGCTCAACAAAAGTTTACCCTGAATACGATACGGGGCTTGAGAATGATTGATTACATAAGTCATTCATTAGCAATGTCTACTAAACACACGATTTAATTTTCTCTTATCATTTCATCGGGAAGTTACCTTGTCACTGCATAGCCTGATAATACAGCGCGATCATTATCTTCTATGTAAAAAACATAGTAGGTAAGTACATAAGTGTTTCTAAACACAATCATTGAACTTCAGACTGTGTTATAACATCGTTTGGATACGTAAACGAGTTTTAAATCAGGTAATTTGTCCGGTTTTGTCCCCAGGTGATCTGAACATCATTTGGGCTAAACACAACAACTATTTGGCGGACTTTAGACTCGGAAATGTGAGGTCATTGTGTCTAGGCGAAGTGTTTAAAGTGTTTCTTGTCGGTTAGTGTAGTATCGTGTCTGTTAGATACTTACTAGAGCAGAAAGGTCAATGACTTGAATGGGATTGGCATAAGTCCGTACTTATAGTGTAGTAGAATGTTTTAATAATTAAAATTAATTTTAATATTTTTTTTATATTTATGAATTACGAGCTGCGCCCCGCAGTTTCACCCGCATAAGTTTCGATCCGGTGGGAATATCTGGATAAGAAGTACCCTATATGTTAATCCTGGTTATAAACCATCTGTGTGCAAAATTTCATCCAAATCCGTTCAGTAGTTTTTGCGTGAAAGAGTAACTAACCTCCATCCATCCATCCATCCATACAAACGTTCACGTTTATAATATTAGTAGGATATTCAATTAACTATGGTAGTCGCTCCATATAAAATACCGGTATTCAGCTGCAGCCTGCAGCCGGTTAGACTGGAGGCTAACCCCAACATAGTTGGGAAAAGGCTAGGCAGATGATGATGATTCAAATAACTATCAATTTGTGTCCATTTTCAGTAAAAATAACCAAGTAATTAGAATGACATAACATAGGATATAACATACTTCGAAGGTCAACAGGTACCTAGCTAAAAAGTGGTTTTATTAATTTTATATTATGTACAGTGTAAAATGACTTGTTTCATAAATATTATTATGTACTTACGGGCCTTCCCCTAATCACCAGAATCATCTATGTAGGAAATTATTTAGATTATGTATGTACGTAGGTAAGTATAGGTAATTTTAAATTGTGTAAATTTTAATTGTATAGGTACTCACCTACCCAATTATTATTTGCTTGTGGCTTTGGCTTGTGGCTAGGTAATAACAACCGCACGGGTCCATCTTCCCTCGGTTGGCCCGTGGATGGGTTAACATCTTTACATACCAAGACCCCTCCGTGTCTCGAAAATCACGTTAAACCGTTGGTCCCGGCTAGGGTTACCATATCTCAGGATTTGTCCTGAGATTTCAGGATTTTTAGGCTGCTAACAGGATTGCGGGCAGATTTTGGTAATCTCGGGATTTATCGATTTTCAATAAAATACAGTAGATTTTTAATTAGAAAGAAACAACTTATAGAAAAACATATAATTATTTCTTCTTTGGATATATTCACAAATCAACGTAATTAACATCAACATATCTTTAGAGTTAGAATCAACATACGTGCACAAAACCAATTACTAATTTTTCCACAGAGTTTTGAATTCGTATGCGACAAAATCTCAGGACTTTGCTATGGAAATCAGGCTTTTTGTCAGGACTTTTCAATTTTCCATCTGGTAACCCTAGTCCCGGCTGTCATTGGTGGATCTTTGACAGTTGTTCGACGGGTCGTCAGAATCCCGAAAATCTGTTGACAACCAATATTACCAAGGGCTATTAAACAGTAACTGGGTTTTGGAGGTCAGATAGGCATTCGCTTCATGTAATTCTGGTATCCAGCTGCATCCGGTTGACTGGAAGCCGACTCCAACATATGTAGTTGTGAAAAGGATAAGTAGAAGATGTTGTATAAATATCATAGTGGAGAAAGATGGCTTATTTTTTAATCTATGATCTTCTGTTCGTAGGTATCTATGGTACGCACGGCTACACATCAAGCTATACATAACCAGTATAAGTTGACTTCTGATTGTACGAAAAACCTGTACAATGCGAGGTCAGCTATGACTGGAAATGTATAGCTTTATGTGTAGCCGTGTGTACTCGCAGTTTTTTAAATATCTATACTTAGTTTGTGCCCAGTAGGTGGCCACGTTGATTGCGGCATATATGATAATAAAATATAATTTGTAATATTTTAATTTTTGTTAGCTATGATCTTATCATAATAAAATAATAATAAAAATAATAACAAAATAATATAAATAAAAATAAATAATTAATAATAAATACCTAAATAAAATAAAAAATATTTTAGTATAGTATATTTTGGACAAAACATTCTAAAACAATGGTTTTAGAATGTTTTGTCCTATACTACTTAATACTAAAAAGATTCATATAGGTACTTAATTGTAACATTTGTAACTTACATAACGGCTTATATCTAAACAAAGAAAATATGTCGCATAATTTATTACTGATTCTTATCTTATATAGGTAGTGGTTGTGAAAATCACGTGTAAGATAAACATTCGTGATTATGAATGTGTATTTCAGGATGTTCAACCAAAACATACTTAGACAGAACTTTACTCATCGTCATCTGCCTAACCTTTTCCCAACTATGTTACGGTGGGCTTCCTGTCTAACCGGATGCAGCTGAGTACCAGTATTTTACATGGAGCGGCTGCCTATCTGACCTCCCAGTTTCTGGGTAATACGATACGATACCCTTTGGTAAAACTGGTAGTCAGACCCGTAACAACTACCAAAGATCCATGAACGACGAAGGAAGACAGAACTTTACTATAGTGTTCTTTTATCACACAATATAAATAAAAGAAACACGACAACTCCTATTATAGAAGAAAACGTAATTCCGGTAAAAATCAAACAACACCACGCACCAGTTTCAAATCAATTCAATTTCAAAACCGTATCAAATCCCTTACAGTTAAAAAACCGTCAGTTTGGGGCATTACTATAGCTAGGTATAGCCGCAGGTCAGGTGAACGATAGGGCACCAGCCGATTCACGTTACATTGAATGAGTGACACATAGGGGACTCCCTATCAAGCGACGAAGCTATGCGTGTGCGCCTATAAAAGCGAGCGCCGTACAAATTCATTCATTCGCACACCGCTAACCGTGAGCAACAGTCGCGAGTAACACAACTGCTAAATAAAAATATCGGAATTTCTTCAATTAAATTCCAAATAAAATAATTTCAACAAGTACAACTCTAAAATAAAATTCTCAAATAGAAGTATTCAAGAAGTATTAGAAGTATTCTCAATTCTAAAATAGAATTCTCTTAACATTTCTAATTTGAAGTAAGAAAAACCATCATCAACATGAAGAAGTACTCGATCGTCGGTAACAAGAAGAAAGTCACCATGGAGGTGAATCCTACGCAGCTGAAGATTGTGGGGAACAACTGCATTGTGAGGGTTGCTGTCAATCAAGGAGAGATTGAAGTGATCGGCAACAACTGCCGCGTCGAAGTGTCCGACAACCACGGGGTGATTAACTTAGTGGGGAGCAACGGCATGGTGATCATCAGCAAGCGCTGGAAAGGCGACAGGGTACAGCTGCTGGGTACCAACTGCCACCTCATGGTAGCCGGCAAGGAGAAGAGCACAGGAAACTACGAAGCCCAGCTTTCACCATTCAGCAAGGACCTGGATGACGTGATTGAATCTATCTTCACATTCGTGATGCGGTGAAGGATGCATACCAGTGAATTTTGGACTTAAGTGCTGTGAATAGCTTCTTGTGTCAGTTCGCCTTCTGATTCTGAAAAGTAGAATCGTAATTCGTCATAAGTACGGAGGTAAACGAGTTTTCCACCATAGAATATGTAGGAATTGTCCTATTCTATGTCTTGTGCTGTGCTAAATAAATGCTTTGAATAATAACCTCAAGTTTTTCTCTATTTGGAATTCCAATTGGTTCGATGTTATTCCCCCGAGCTTCGATCGTTAGAACGGATTTGTTTTGTCTTTTTCTAACGCTTGGAGATGAAAGAGACGGATGACAGACAGCGTCATCTCAATAGGTAACAGTAACGTTTTTTATGCAGTCATCAATCTTCGTACTGGCTATTGAAATCATAATGGTCATAGTTTAAAGTTTTAAAGGGGGCGACTAGAATTAATTTTATTTTATCTTTGACGTTCAAAAGTGCCTTGACTTTGAAAACAATTTTAGTTATTTTTGACACACATACTCCTTCAGCCTACATGAAAAACACACTTGTCGTGCATGAAATCTGTTTCAGTTAAAAAAATATTTGATTTTTTCCTTATCCGCTCACAACAGACAGATGTCAAACATATATAATTTCTCAGTAGCAAACGAAATGCTGAAAAGAGATTTCATTAAATTGATTTTTAAGAAAAGTATCTTCTTAGTTATTAACATTGTATTCACGCAAGTCACAACACAAAGACACTGTTTAGTAGAAACAGATTCACAATTATTTTGCATCACTGTCCAAATCACAGTGATCTTTATTCTCATTGGCATAAGATTGATGTTGGGTTGCTGCCATTGATAAGTCAGTCAAAATCATTGTGGTGTTTATTTTCGTCACAATACGGTTGCTGTTAAGTTGCTGCTGGCAGAGGTAAAAAAACTATGAACGGGACTGTAACGAGTATACTAAAAAGATAACTCCTCTCCAAATACAGAAAACAAGCGAACAACAAAACAAACTTACAGTAGTAAAAGAAGTTCTATGGGGTGAATTCTAAAAGTATACAAATTGATAGTCAAAACTACGCCGTTTATGATATGTATGATAATTGATAACCGTGTTATCGGCTTGTGACCCACTTAGCATTGTAAAGAAACCACAAAATAATATTATTACTGTTCACTGTATCTATTACAAGTCCATTGCGGTCTCCGAAAAAGAGTATCTAGTTCTTATTTTAGATAGACAGAATACTCTTGAGGCAGTCACTGTGATTTATAGTTTCTTTTTTAGTCACTGCTCCTAAAACGGTGAAGGAAAAACATCGTGGGCAAACCGGCATTTCCTAAAACCAAAAATTCGAAGACATGTGACATCTACCAAACTACACTGGGCCCGCGTGGTGGTGGGCAACCTACACTCCCTCTCACAGAGAGGAGGCCTGTGTCCCAGCAGTGGGAACATTATAGGCTGATTATGTTATTATGCAGTGCTTTTCACGAGAAGTCTATTAATTATAATTACCACTAATGAATCAGGGCCCCAAGTCTGCTATTACAATAGTGTCAGAATGGTCTATCATTGATTTCATAATTGTTGATTTTGACAAGTTTGGTAATCTACTAACATAATGGCGTCATTATGACTTTCCAGTGGTCAACCACTGACACTCCATTGAAAGAAATGGCATAGAATGGTAATCTCGTACATAATGATAAATGAATGACTGACTTACTTAGAACACTTGACTTGTATAAAACACTAATAAATAATATGTAAAAATATATATAAATGATATCTGGCATAAATAAAGTAGTGGTAGTTTTTCGAAAATCATTTCTACTAACGGGTTTTCTAATAAAGGCAATACGACAATGTCATTATGACACAATTCTATTACGAGACCATTGACTGACCAATGATCGCCATTAAGAATTTAGCAGATTACGAACTTTAAGCAAAATGACAATGGGATGGGAATGGGATCGTGTTGGAATGACGAATTTATAAAATAGCAGACTTGGGGCCCTGGTCCTTCTGAACAAGTCTAAAATTCCCTATATTTATCAGAGTTTTATGGTCATCGGTATCGTAGAGATTGTAGTTCATAATATCAAAGGTACCCTCACAATTCGCAGACAACAATTAGCAACTGCTATAGTAACTATTATACATGCAAATAAGCCCCTGTCGCTTCATGAAGAATATTCAGCCCATGGGTTTATGATACAGCCTCACCAAGAACAAAACGACCGAAAACTATGTAATTGGCAAAAGCTATGCGGATGATGAGAAGTATCCATTCATTATATCGGATCTATTAGCTATCTAAAGATACGATATAATGAATGTATACTTCTATAACTTGGTTAACAGTACACACAAACAGTATAATACAAACAAAAAATATACTGGGCCTATGCTAGACAATATGGCAACGTATAAGGATATATAGATATACATAGACATAATCCTATTCTTAAAGAAAGCACTATTAGCATTCTCCTACCCATTTGTCAATTAATTTGAGGTCGGCATCTCGGTAGTCACCTCCTTTCTAACCATATCATCATTCACACATTCCATCCATCGTTCCTTTGGTCTTCCCCTACTCTTATAGCCATCGACATTCATACTCAAAACTATCCTCACGACATTTTCCTCATTCCTCCGTATCACATGCTCATACCATGACAACCGATTTCCACACAACTTTTCAGTTACCGGTGCCACTTTCAGATTTTCTCTTAAAGAAAGCACTATACCAAAAGGAAAAGATTCGGTAAGCGGTACAACAATCATCAGATTATCACGTATAGAAACATGACGCCGATGACGCACACCCAAGGCTAAAGTTCTCATTTATGAATTACATGAGTTATGAATGAGTAATTAACTCTTATCACAATATTACGTATCATGATAAGAATCGCCACTTAATCACGTGTAGCATCAACACTTGATTAACCTGGGCGTGTGTCTAATGACGTACTTAGGTGGGTACTTTTAGAAAGTCCGTCAATGACAAGATCAGGACTCTTCTGAAAGCCAACAACCTCTTCTTGAACGACGATGAAGGTCTATCGAAATGGAGAAGACAAAGCCGTTAAACGAAACCTGCACTCTAATTGCTTAACGCACTATCAATTTGAGTCTGAATCATTTTGACACATTTTTCGAACATTTGAAGTAAGTAATTGATTAATAACATCCACTAATCCATTACTTCAAATGTTCGAAAAATGTGTCTGCTCAACAACGTAAAAAAAGCAATGAATGTTGTTGAACTGTCAAAATGAAACCCATTGCTACTGGTAGTCTGTTACGCAATTACTTCGCAGGACTCTTCTGAAAGCCAACAACCTCTCTTTAGGGACGATGAAGATCCATCGAAGTAGAGAAGACAGAGACGGAAAATGAACCCTGGCAATTTATACCCATAGGGTGTTAGTATTACGTACATCTTACTTAAAAACCACTTATATTAGTAACATGCAGGAACACTAAAACACCTCACTCGAGATATTACTGAGGCAACTTTCTTCTGCATTATCACAAAGTAATCGTCAGTGTGCGCAAATCAAATAGAAAGAAGAAAGAAAATGCATTTATTTGCGGCAAACATGACGCATAAACAAGAAAACACACAAAAAAAAACAACAAGTTGGGGGTAAACATGCGTCACATTCACGCAAAACGGCCATCGCTTAGCATAATGCTAAGACCCTATACGAGACAGCCCCAGTGCTGGTTTTCAGCGGCAGCCGGCGTTGACGTGATGAGGTCAACCAGTGCAGCATGCAATTAGACTTATACGAGTATAAATAAAAACAACAACCAAAACATGAAATAAAATAAACCATTGCAACATATTAATCATTAGACATAAACAAAAAAAAAAAAACAAAAATCAAAACATGTAATAGATATACATACAATAAAAAACTTGAGAGGTGTCAAGGGACACCCGGATGGAACGAAGTTCCTTTCGATTAATTAGTGAAGGAATTGTAATAATTTTTTTTTTTAAGTTATAATAATGTTTTTTTTAGTATTAACAAATAAAAAAACACAGACAAAAAAAACAGGCTTGCTTTCTATAAGAGAGAGAGAGAAAGACAGACAGAGAAACACGCGCATGCCACACGGCTTACAACTATAGCAAAAAGTGTCGTTGCAACTTTTGGTCTTAATTTTTTCCGTTTAGCCCCCTTTCGCAACGCGCGATAAGGAACTTCGTTCCAAAAAAAAAGATGGTGAAAACATGAAATATAATTATGATGTGGTAACATTCCGGGCAACGAATCTCGCGCCGCCGGGTATTAATAATCTGTGCGCGTGGCAGTTTTATAGGTTGCAACTTCTTTTTTTCTCCGTGTTAGCACGATTGATCTAAAAATGGGTTTGTTAAAAAGATTTGCCAGTAAGCAAGGCTGGACAACTGAAGGACGCATCAGATAGGTTGACACTGCCACTGGTTCAAACTGGTAAACCAGTGTCAATAAATCTGATGCGTTAAAATAGCTGCACAGGGTGTTAAAGTAATTACGTGCCATAGCTTCAGGGTGAGTTCAATATCGACAAAGGAACCCGTAGAAAATAAAAAAGTTTAAAAAAGACCGTAAATTATTACGAGTATAAGATGAACCTAATGTAGTACCTACTAATTAAATAGCAATCGTTTAGAATTGATTGAAAAATTGGTTAAAATAAGTTTTTATTTTGTTTAAATGCTAATTAATAATTTCCTAGAGTTACCTACCTACTATCGAACGCAATGAAATACCTACGCCCGAACGACGGTAATATTATCTTACCGTGCCCGAACACTTCGATAACGCCGAATGTACACGTGGTAACTAAGTTCGTAAATAACAATTCCAAGTATTTCTTCTTCCTACTTTAGCGTGCTTATCTCCTTCAAAATTAAAACCTACAAATTAAAAATTCTTGTTTAACTAGTAGGTATTCAGCAGCAGTAAAAGAACGAGCGGGTATTTTAAAATGGAATCAAGTAGGTATATAGGTATTTACAATGAATTAAAATCAACTTATTTAGTCACTTTTGAAAGTTATCACAACATAACGTTTTTCACTTCGTAAAGTTATTGGTATTACTTACTTATCTATCATACAGCACAACATTGTTTAAAATTGAAGTCGTGCAGTTATTGAAATCACCTCTTGAAATCGTCAAAAGATGTAAAACACATTAGTCAACTAATGTGATTTAAAATAACGTATGTGCTCAAAACAAACGAAACTTGTACGTTCCTGATTCAACAATATTTTACGTGCAATTTTTTTTTAAGCATTTAAACAAATAAAATCATTTTAATTCTAAACGATTGCTATTTTAAGTTAGTAGGTACTAAATGAGGTTGATCTTGCAATATTTTTTTTTGTGTTAATTTATTTATTTTTCCTGGGTTCGTTTATCGATACTGAACCTACCCCTAAGTTATGGCACGCAATTTCTTTAACAACCCTGTATAGATCCAGTGGTCTAAATAGCTATTTTGTACCCAGTCTCACACGAGTCATTGTTTAAACTTATCCCTATTTCCATTTTCTATCCGTTTTTCGCCCTCTTGCCTGCATCCAATCACTTATTCAAAAAACTATGACAATACATCAATCATACAAAAAAATGGGTCTGTCCGTTTACAGAATGAAGCCATCACGTGACTAGCGTCAATTTAACCACTATAGTTAACACATTTACTATAATTACTGTAAAGTTAGTGCTGTGACAGTGAATGGGCTGGCCTTAAACAAGGGTCGAAGCGAGACTGTCCATTAAGGAGAAAGTTGTAGGTATTGTATAATACTTTGATGGACCATATACGGAGATCCAGTCGAAGAATCAATAGTCACTCATACTTTGAGTGTTGTCCAAGGGGTATCGTATGAGATGTCAGCATAAGTGATGGGGCCCGATAGGGCCGAAGCCTGCCAGGGTAGCGGGATCGTCCGAAAGGGTTACCGCTGCCCTGGAACATAAAGGGCTAAGGAAGGAACACGGGTGGGTTTTAGTCAGTAAGAGTCTGACACTCCCTTCTGCTCCACCCAGAGCGGGAGGGGTCATTTGATGATTTCCCATCCTCAAAAAAAAAAGGGGGTATCGTATTACCCAGTAACTGCGTTGTGGAGGTCAGATTGGCAGTCGCTCCAAATAAAATACTGGTATTCAGCTGCATCCAGTTAGACTGAAAGCCGACCCCAACATGGTTGGGAAAATACTAGGCAGGCGATGACTTAAAAACAGATAAAGAATACAGCAAAGGTTTAATGTGTGTCCTGAGAACGATATGGCTACCGGAGATTAATAATATCTTGGTCAAAGATGGGTAGTATGGCATTTACTGCAATCGACTCTCACGACTGGCTTGAAGAAACATCTTCTAACTAGCTGACAGATAAGTCAGCACAGAATTTGTATTTCGGGTCGCTATCTTTTTTTTTTTTTTTTTAGGATGGGAAATCATCAAATGACCCCTCCCGCTCTGAGTGGAGCGGAAGGGAGTGTCAGACTCTTACTGACTAAAACCCACCCGTGTTCCTTCCTTAGCCCTTTATGTTCCAGGGCAGCGGTAACCCTTTCGGACGATCCCGCTACCCTGGCATCGGGTCGCTACCTTACATTGTATTCCGAACCATCATTACTTGCACCTGTAATATTTAGTTTAGTTTTAGGCACTATCTATTGTATAGGAAATTTCACTACTATTGGCTAAATGTACACTTTTTGTAAACATTTCTTTCAGTAAAATTGTTAAAAATAAAAAATTGGGCGTGATGATTAAGAGATAAGAAAAATTCAAGCGAATTGTCAAAAATAATTTGTTATCACTCTATATGAATAGCATAGTGTATATACAAACCTTTACACAACAAAACTTGATATAGAAGAGTCGGCGGAATTTTTCTGATATCAATTCACTGGATCAATGTTCACAATAATAATGATTATTACATATTATACTCCCACAATCAGCAGTGGACATTTACAGACTTAAATGTATATATAATATTCCATTACGGATTGTAATTGGATCATTCTGCAGCTGCGTGACTAGATGATTGTGGGCAAATCTATTTGAAACTAGCTGTTGTTAACGGTTTTACTAAAATTCTAGTGAAAATGCTTGATGTACCCGGATTAAAACTATTCTATAAGTTAGTCTAGGACATAATTTATCTATACATAAAAAGCTAACCAAATCCGTTGAGCCGTTTATGCGTATATAATTGAGTAATAAACTTCTGCGCAAACTCGCATGCTTGCAATATTAGTAATAGAGGATGCCTAGAGTAGGTAAGTAAACATAGTCAATAGACACGTGGCAACGGGAAATCCCACGAAAGTGATAGGTCACGATCATGAGCACTGAGATAAATGAGGAACTGTGGTCACGGTTGAAAGCGGAACTTCTATTGTGGTTAGTTCACAACGTAAGGATTGGTGGGTAAGATTGAGAATCTATATCCTAATTAAGAACAGCGTCGGGACTGTATTGAACTATTATTAAATAATTAGTCCGGCTCAAAGGCTAATTGATGGAGAATGCGATGTCCAGAGTGGGTTCTTGGAAGGTGGCAAATTTCTACTTATTGTTGCTGTGAATATGTAACACTATACTTATGCTAAAGTTTATAACACTTTAGATTAGTACTGCCGCAGTCTCTGCCAAATAGTTTAATGGATCGGCCATTATACTATTTGTCAGTTTTAAATCGCTTTACAATCTAAAAAACCCATTAGAAATAATTTGTCCAAAACACAGATAAGTACAGTTTCTTACAGCAATCTCCAACTCTAAATTCTTGCACGTAGGGACTCTAATCGATACCCAAATACCAGTAATTTCGGTACTAAACAAAATCCTCGTCCCAATTTCCAGCTTTCACCTTCGCACCTTTCACTCCAGGTAATTCCCCTGTAGCCTTCAGTTCATCTTACACAACATTATTTAAGAAATATCCTCCTTATGCAAGAGCAAGACCTTAAACTTCGGTATTTTTATGTGAGGAATTAACCCGTCTCGTCTGGCTTACCTTGATTTAAATCCGGATGTCCGATATGAGCAATTTAAAGATGGAGTATGTGTCAGCCGGATGGTAGCTGGCCTTAACTAGTCCACAGACATCTGGGGGATCTTTATTGTGTTTTCGTACTGAGAATTAACTCCTCCTCTTAATGCTAATCGTGTCTGGTTGAAGAGCATTTGTACCATCGTTTAGTTTTTGAATGTGGGCTTCCTTATCCTGTGCTAAATAACTTTTACGAGGGCTATAGGCTAGGCTTTTTCGCGGGAAGCACGTGGATTAGAGACGCACGGAACCGGGAAGTATGGCAGAAGAAAGGGGCGGCCAATATCCAGCAGTGGCTGATTCCGGGTTGAAATAATGATGATTGGACATATTGTCATATAAGTAACGCTAATCGTCTTCATCCTGGAGTTAAATCTATCGAAATTCTTCATCTATCCTTTTTAGAACTATGTAAGGTCATCGTACGGTCAATTCTGATACGGTTGAATTAAACATGGCTATTTTCCTCAATGTTGCTACAAATTTGATGATATAATTTGTGTAACGAAAGAAATTGTTCCCACATATTTCTGCAAATTGTTTATGCATTACGCTACTCGTAGTAATTTGTCAGGCGATAAAAACTATGAATAATAATCCAAACAGAAATGTTCTGAGAAAATTAACATAACAATTTTTCAGTCTACTAATTACAGTTTCGAAAATTTCGCTGAACACGATACACATTTCTTGTTAATAAGGTGTTACGTAGCTTTGATACAGTTTAAGCAAGCGATGCATGAGTTGTTACAAAAAAATGTACTTACCTTATCGTTCTTATCAAAAGGTTTTGCATAGTTATCTCAGAGGTAGCTGAACACTTGACATTGACTTTGGAGATTGCTGTTAAAAAGATAAATATAATGGGGTTTATTTATCAACGATGACTAAAGTTAAATGACGTTTACACGTTACAAATGTATTGTTAAACAGTCGCTAATCACTACTTAACTTTAAGCAACGTTTATGAATAAAAGGGTTGGTTACTACCAGTACCGTAATTGCGTAACATACTAACAATCTCAATCTGAATCAATTTGAAGGATATTGCTAAACCATTGCTTTATATGTTCGAAATATTTGTCTGCTCAACAACGTAAATAACGCAATGAATGTTGTTGTACTGTCAAAATGAAAGTCATTGCTACTGATAGCTAGTGTGCTACACAATTACCCCGCTGGTTAGGTTATTTAGATTTATTCATGTAGTAAGTAAGTAGGTACAGACGCCAGCACATCAAGCTACCCGAAACTGTCAAATTTTCCCAATCAACCTTGAACCTTAATGCTTTAGTGATAAAGTTGAAAATCAATTAAAGAAATTTGACAAATTGTGGTAGCTTGATTTGCTGGCGTCTGTACAAACGCTAGCACATCAAGCTATCTAAAACTGTCAAATTTTCCAAATCAACCTTGAACCTTAATGCTTTAGGGATAAAGTTGAAAATCAATTAAAGAAATTTGACAGATTGTAGTAGCTGGATGTGCTGGCGTCTGTATTGCGCAAAAAAATTGAGTCAAGTCTAAAGAATTTTAACGCACGATTTTTATGAAATCATGTCTGTTACTGATTGTTTGGATATCAGATTACATAATGTGGTTATTCACATTATTTCTAGTTAAATAAAATGTGTTGAAAAACGTGCGTTACTTGAAGTTGCAACGTGCATGTTACATGAGTCAGCATAGCTAAATGAACATTGTACTGCAATGCTTAGTTAGACCATATTAGGCTCAAATTGTTGCTATGAGTGACGTGTGGTGTTGACTAATAGTAATCATGTATTTTCTCCGGGAAAATATTTCCTTCACTGATCGATTTGAATCGAATTACGATCATTAGACGTATTCGGAGCTATAATACACTGCCGAGCAATGAAAAAGTTCCACCCACAAAATGCCGACAAACACCTTAATATCTCCTAAGACATAGAACAAAAAAAAAAAACAGAAGAAAAGATAGTTTTTAGTTGGTAATATTCTGATGCGCTGTTAAATGTACTTCAATATTGCAGACGGCGTCATTAAGCTAGCCTTTCCTGTTTAGGAGTAATTTGGTGCTATGTCACTGGAACTTTTTCATTGCTTGCGAGTGTATTATGCTGAATTATGACTGCTGAAAGTCAAGGCTCTAATTCAATAGAGTCATCTATTTTGTGATTTTGCATTCAAATTGTGCACTTGAATGACATACAATCATCCTACTAACTAATATTATAAACGTGAAACTTTGTATGGATGGATGTTTGTTACTCTTTCACGCAAAAACTACTGAACAGATTTGGATAAAATTTGGCACACAAATGGTTTATAACTAGGATTAACATATAGGGTACTTTTTATCCAGATATTCCCACCGGATCGAAACTTATGCGGGTGAAACCGCGGGGCGAAGGTAGTTAGACTACCTATACATTTCTCAAAGCGTTTAGAAAACCATCTAGGAATTTGTTTACCTGTGTAGAGTAGAATAGGATAAAATGCTTTTTACACCATATAAATTACCGATATAAACGTAGAAAAGAAAAACAAGAAACCGATACAGGGTGGGTGTAGATGTAGAGTATATAGGTATGGACCTATTAAACTCAGCCATTGATTTCAACTAAACCAGTTACAGGCACTTTTGAATTGTCAAAGATTCGGTCAGTCAGAAAGATGAAGCTAATTCTATCAACTCATGATCAGCCCATAATGATCCCACTGCCTCCGGGACACAGGCCTCCTCTCCGAATATCAGCGCTATGACATTTATTTTTTAAATGTCGAAGCATCATACTGAGATAGGAGCCTTTTGGCGTCGTATAGGACTTTCCGTTTAATTTTTCCTTTTGTTACTTTTGGAACGAAGTTCCTTATCGCGCGTTGCGAAAGGGGCCTAGACGGAAAAAATTAAGACGAAAAATTGTAACGACACTTTTTGCTATAGTTGTAACGAAACTTTTTGCTATAGTTGTAACGACACTTTTTGCTATAGTTGTAACGACACTTTTTGCTATAGTTGTAACGACACTTTTTGCTATAGTTGTAACAACACTTTTTGTAAGCGTAACAGTTGTAAGCTGTGCGGCGTGCGCGTGTTTCTCTGTCTGTCTTTCTCTCTCTCTCTTATAGAAAGCAAGCCAGTTATTTTCGTTTCGTTTTTTTTTTATTTTCGTTTTTCGAAAGGAACTTCGTTCCATCCGGGTGTCCCTTGACCCCTCTCTTTTTTTTTAAATACTTTGTTTTATTTTTAACTGTGTTTAGTTTATGATCCTCTACGAGTCGCAATAAATATATTTTTCTTTCTTTCTGTCTGTCCGAGGGAGTGAGCCGTAATCCACCACGCGGGCCCAGTGCGGGTTGGTAAATGTCACATGTCTTCGAATTGCACTGGGCCACCTCTGCGCTCAACTAACTACAGGAGCCATATTACGAAGTATTAGTGACATCATGACTCCAGTGCGAAAAAGGGATGATGCTATCGGCCATGTATAGCTCCGTCTCTCTCTTACACTGGAATCATGATGGCATTAAGCCTTCATAATAAATAAAACTATCCAACAAGAATGATGGTCACCATACGCCACTTGTTACAGCTGTTATTAGGTAAATGGGTAGACAACCACTCGAATGCACACGATTACCCGCAACACACCATAACCATCGGTACAGTCAAACAAATTGCTTTGTTACTAGTCTTTCTAACTGTTGGCAATCACATTAATAAATGGGAAATATTTAACCGCTACATCTAACTCGCAGGATGTAGAGTTACTTGGTTATTTAGTACTAGCTGCGTCCCGCGGTTTCACCCGCATAAGTTTCGATCCCGTGGGAATATCGGGATAAAAAGTATCATGTTAATCCTGGTTATAAACCATCTGTGTGCCACATCCAAATCCGTTAAGTAGTTTTTGCGTGAAAGAGTAACAAACATCCATCCATCCATACAAACTTTCACGTTCTTATAATATTAGTAGGATTTTTATGACCCCGAAACATATATTTCTAGCTTCTTCATCTGCGACTTTATCCGCGTAAAATTTCTTGTTCCACCGACCCAGTCCGTCCCATCGCATCTCATTGACTGCCCGCGATGATACTTCATTAAAAAAAAAAAAATTGTTTATTTCTCACCACAATGCATTTTACAGAGCAAACGCTTTTCGCTCGGCGTTGTTTCTTACATTTTGCCTTTTTGTTCGCCTCCTATGAGTTATGAGTCCTAGCGTGATGTTAAATATATACTATAACCTTCCTCAAGAATTGGGCTTCCAAATACAAAAATAATTTTTGAAATCCGACTGCTAGTTCCAGAGATTACCGCGTTCAAACAAACAAACTCTTCAGCTTTACTATTAGTTATACGAGATATAGGCTTGAAAAAGGTTCACAAAAAGAAGGCGCATTCATTATACTAGAGTTCGATAATATTTCCAAGAAAGGAAAATGGGAATTGTTTTAGCTTCAATAAAATTAAAAGCATGCTGAATGGGACCGGGAAAGTTTTTATTTGTAATGTTTCATAGATCTGAAAGAGTAGCAGAAGAGCGGAAAACCAACATCAGAATGTATAAAATGTATTTGTCATTTCTCGCAAGTATTTATCACATCATAATAAAATCTGAACCTACTCTTCTTTCAAAAATTACCCATTTCCAAAAACTTGGCATTGATTCAACCATAAATTTCAATTCAAGTAGGGAAATTACCATCTTTTTTAATCGTAATTATTTATTTTAAAGTAATAGATAGGCGTCTGTTCATTGGGTTTTGGGAACTTTTGAGGTCATTCATTATAGGTTGTATTCATATTTTATCAAAATTAAATGTTTGATTTCAATTTTGTCGTATCGATTTTCAACTCTCGGCGCTTAGCGGAGTACTGAAAATCCAGTGCGCGCAAGTTAACATAATATAATCGCCGTGATAAAAAAAACGCCCTACATACGCAGGGCTACACGACTTAGCTGTACATATCCAGTATAAGCTGACTTCTGGTTGTACGGAAAACCTATACAATGCGAGGTCAGCTAAAAGTGGTCACGTGTACTTTTAATCTTTTTTTTTTAGCCTTTACTGTCCCACTGCTGGGCAAAGGCCGGGGGCCTTTGCCCAAGTCCTTCCAGGAACTCCTTTAATTTTTTTTAATTTTTATTTTTATTTTAACACACACAAACAGCTAGACCCGGGACAACTACCTGTAGGCAATACAAATATTTGTTCCGTGCGGGAATCGAACCCGCGCAGCACAGCAGTCGATCGCACATCCACTGCGCAACCCGTGTCGTCAAATAATTATTTAATAACCCTTTTTTTTAAATGACGTTTTAAAACTTTCCTCGCTAACTGTACTTTACCTTGGTCGATATCTAACCGCGTCCATTTGGTTATGAACTCTGGTTATCAGCTGTATCTGTTAGCTAACTGATAACGGGACGATTCAATCGCGTTGTTTGGACAATTATTGATAATTGCTCCCCCCCCCCCACTTTGTAATCCATTTAGATTGATATATATTTGTGCGGTAGTTAGTACTTTTGCATTTAAATGGGGTTTATTTCAAAATAAAATCTATTTTTTATTTTATAAAAAAATAATTGTAGCCTTTGCCCAACAGTGGGACAGAACACGCTACTAAAACATAAAAAAACCATATCGCAATACCGGAACATAAAAGAAAATAAAACATTAGAGAATACAAAAATCAAATTAAATAATTCTTAAAAAACTAAATTCATCAAT
Organism: Apamea anceps; assembly: GCA_951799955.1. Lineage (NCBI taxonomy): Eukaryota > Metazoa > Arthropoda > Insecta > Lepidoptera > Noctuidae > Apamea > Apamea anceps. The sequence goes on along the minus strand of OX637505.1, from coordinate 4,754,199 downwards.
GATAATAGAAATTTAATGTAAACAAATGGTAAATTATTGAATATATCAATAACACAAAAAGTTTTATAACGTTTGAAAAGATGCAAAAGCTCAGGTTCCACCGAGATTTGAACTCGGATCGCAGGATTCAGAGTCCTGAGTGCTAACCGTTACACCATGGAACCGACGCATATGTGTGGTCAAAAACTACTAGAAGTTTAAAATATTACAGAACAACAAAACATACCTACCTACTTAATATTAGAAAATCTAGTCTCACCAGCCTGCTAAAATCAAATAAGTATTTATAATTTTTAAACGAAATTAATAAAAAATAATTTAAAAACATATACAAAATGGTCAAAAACTTAAGAAAAATGTTTTAAAGCATTTAAATAAAATACAAAAAGTTCAGGTTCCACCGAGATTTGAACTCGGATCGCAGGATTCAGAGTCCTGAGTGCTAACCGTTACACCATGGAACCGATATATGTAGTGTCGAAATTGGTCATCTCTTAGTACGCAAGGTATTGTTATTATGTGTGTTAACATGTTAATATGAAAGGCGAAAACAAGTTATAAAATTGATATTCAAAGTGACAGGTTGGTTCATAATACCTATTTATACTATTAGGTCGGGTTTTCTGGGTGAGCAGGCTAATTTGTTTGAAACTTTATTAAATACCTAGTTAAAAAAAAAATCCTTTAGTAAGTACTTAAAGGCATTTTTTTTATAGACCTATCTATTTTTTATTTTTTTACAATTATTATTTTAAGTAGGTACATAAGTATTCAGTTAAGATGGTAGATAGATTGTACAGACGCCAGCACGTCAAGCTACTACAATCTGTCAAATTTCTTTAATAGATTTTCAACTTTATCGCTATAGCATTAAGGTTCAAAGTTGATTGGAAAAAATTGACAGTTTCGGGTAGCTTGACCTGCTGGCGTCTGTACTTAGATGGTAGATAATTATTACGATAAAAATAATAGGATTACTTTTTCTATGGACTTCTAAGAAAGGAGGAAGTTATGTTGCATTCGGCGGGTTTTTTTATGTTGACTGTACCGACCTACTTTGCAGTCCAGTTATTACCGGATACAATTTCATAAAATTACACGCATTACAATTATTGATAATTACTTATTATTTACTAGAGAGAGCTTGATATGAGGGGCCCGTGGCTAAATAATAACAGCCGCACAGGTCGATCCACGGGTCGATCGGTCAGGTTAAGCTACGCTTGCCGCGGTTGGTCTGTGGATGGGTGACCATCTTTACATACCGAGACCCCTCCGTGCCTTGGTCCCGGGTGTCACTCGTGGATCTTTGACAGTCGTTACGGGTAGTCAGAAGCCCGAAAGTCTGACAACCAGACTGGAAGCTGACCTCAACATAGTTGTAAAAAGGCTACGCAGATTGATTGTTTAGAAAACAGCCTATAAATAAATTACTAATTAACAAGAAATCCATTTTAAGACATCATACTACGCAAGTTGGATGACGACATTGTACCACAAGTCATTGCGTGCCTCTTGACCGCAAGAACTCACAAGTTTTCTGACGTCTGACGTCACAACCGCATTCTGCTTTAGGTACTTTTCTTTGAATTTTTACAACTACCCACGGTATCGGGGAAATTTTGAAGTTCCTATAAGGTAAGTTAAAGGACGATTCGTCAGCTTTTTTGAGGATGATGACAAATTTCTTTGTTAAGTAATTATGACCATAAAAGGGATTTTTTGTTCTTTTATTTGATTAGGAACGTGACGAAAGTTTCTGATGGCTATCGGCTATCAGAATGCCAATTCTCGTAATTTAAAACGATCAAAATCTAGTCGCAGTCTCATCTCGGCGACAAATGTCAAAAACTTGTCTTCATATGATCTGACCAAGATTATGTCTGGACTTTAAAAGAGACTGTGACGTCTGAGTTTGTTTCGGCCTTTCTTCTTAGACTAGTCAGATAGGAAACGCCGACCTCATCTAGTTTTAAAATATGGTTGACGTGTAAAAGTGTTTGTACAAACCTACTTACAAAATAAAATCATTTATCACTTGTCAAAATGTAGGGAAATTTGACGTATTTTTGACAGATTGAGACTGAGATCAGACTATGAACGTTCTTAAAGTTACCAGAAATGCCCCTCAGACCTGTGAACGTTCTTAAAATTACGAAAATTGTCCCTCTGATGTTTAGGTTGTGGAAATCGATTGTCATGGCATGGGAATGTGATTTGGAGGAATGAGCAAAATGTCATCAGGAAAATTTTGAGTATGAATGTCGATGGCTAGTAGGGGAAGACCAAAGAAACGATGGATGGACTCTGGGAAAGATGATAATTATGTCTAGAAAGGGGGTGACCAAGAAGATGACGACTAATAGAGAAATGGTAGAAAAAGACATGTTGCGCCAACCCCAAATAAATGGGTTATGGGCAGGAGAATGATGATCAGCCGATCGATTCTGTAAAAATCTTACCGTGAAAAGTTAGGTGAAGTGAGCTTAGAGTAAGCTGTCAATAGTGTCAATCCCTAGGCATCAGTATTGCTATTCTGTAAAAAAACTCACGGTGAAAACTTAGGTGAAGTGAGCTGTGACTCCATGTGATATATAAGGGATTGCCACTATTAAAAGCTCACTTCACGCTCACTTCACCTAAGTTTTCACGGTGAGATATTCACAGAATAGATCGACTGATGCTTAACCTCTGACTATAGATACCTATAACCTGTGACATTCAGCAATACTGTAGCTTCCCATTAGTGAAATAATTTTCGGAAACAGCACCGCATTTGCATTGCATTGCACCATATGTCCGAAAAATGTGTCTGCTCAACAACGTAAATAACGCAATGAATGTTGTTAAGCTGTCAAAATGGAACCCATTGCTAGGTACTGATAGTGTGTTACGTAATCACCCCGCGGATCAGTAGTTCCGAAGATTACCCCCTACATACAAAATTACAAATTTTGGTTCTTTATTGTATATGTAAGGTTTACCAAGTTAACTGCACATAATAATTAGTAGGTGTTTTGTCTACGTAGGTAACTATTTACTTACATTAATCTGGCATTAGCAACACGTGCCTACATATTTATTATTTATGTATGTATATAACACTGTATACCTACTCATTATTATATTGTGTATAATTATGTATACAGCTGGTTTCCATTCCACCAATTAGTATGAACTATTGTGACGTCACTAACAACGTGTTGCTGTTTAATGATTGTTTTTACTTGCGGAGTGTTGTGGAGCACATTCCTTAAATATAATTATTAAAGTTGGTAGTTTTACATAATACCTAGTTATGTAAACATTTTTGCAATTAAAAAGTGTGCTACATCCAATATGTTATGTACTTACGTATAGTTTTTATAATTTTCTTTAATAACTGTTTCTTCCGTCAATAGTCTTTGCTGTAACAGTAATAATTAGGGACGGCCAGCAACTAAGGGGTTTATCTATTTACTAACGATGATTAAAGTCACTACCTTCTTAACTTTAGGCAACGTTTATGAATAATGGGGTAAAGTGTAAACGAAATAAGTAAAGTGTGAGTGTAAACCTGGCAATGTTAATGTACTATTGCTGACCGCACAAATCAATTCTTTATTAGTTTATTACTTAGGGACATAGTACCTACATATTAGTATCTAATGAGTCAATGAGCCCAGCCATGGATTTTCTTCATTCATAATACTACTGAAATAATTAGACACGTCGGATGGTCGTATTCCATCGACCATCCGTTCCATAACAAAAATAACTGATGTCACTTGGAAAGCTGCCACGCTAAACTGGAATTGGGCTGGACACATCTGCCGCATGTCAGACGATCAATGGGCCAAACTTACGACCCAATGGGTCCCTCTTAATGGCAAGCGACATCGCGGCAGGCCCAGACGGAGATGGCGGGATGAGCTGGACTCCTTCAACAAGAACTGGTCCTTAGCAGCTTTAAACAGAGAGAAGTGGAAAGAGAGTAGCGAGGCCTTTGCCCAGCACTGTGACGTCACAGGCTTTTAATAATAATATACATATAATTAATTATTAAAGAGGAATGGCGAAAGATGGAGGAGGCCTTCGCCCTTAAATGGGCACCCAAATCTAATTGAACAAATTATTTATGTTGTATTATTCAATCTAAAAAATCAATTATTATTTATTTTACGAGTGTTTGTCAAAATGCATGATCTTATTATTATTCAGGTTTTAATTAGGAATGAGATTATTTATTGATTAAGTACTTATTTTATGATAACATTGTAATTTAATTTTAAAAAAATTTGGGAAATAAAAGGCTCATTATTATTATACATATAATTAGACACGTCATCTAAATGTTTTACGCAGTTAATACATAGTTTCGTCACTAAACAGTTAAATTTAAACATTCGTAATTCTTAGAAATACGTGACTTGTTATTTTATATTAGGTAGCTTAATGACTTCAATAAAAACGCGTAGAGAAAACAATTACTTTGCTTTAGAATAATGACCTTTTTTCGTAGGATGTTACAGTTTATTATTGTAAAATTGCGATTAATAATCATTATGCTATCATTTTAATGATTGCAATGTTATAATATACATAGATAGTGGCACTTAATTTCGACTCCTTTGTCTCATCCCATTCGGTTCCATGGTGTAATGGTTAGCACTCTGGACTTTGAATCCAGCGATCCGAGTTCAAATCTCGGTGGAACCTGGGCGCACTTTTTGGTATTTTAAGTATTTTTGATTGATCAAATTATTGTGGATAGTTGGTTTTTAGTTTGAGTAAACATGTGTAAGTACTTATGTGTTTTTCAAATTTATTTGAGAAGGAAATTTTAGATAGTTATTTTATATACTTCATCATAGGCCTCCTCTCTTCGAGAGGGAGTGGGCTATAATCTACCACGCGGGCCCCGTGCGGGTTGGTAGATGTCACATGTCTTCGAATGTTTTTGGTTCTAGGACATGCCGGTTTCCTCACGATGTTTTCCTTCACCGTTTTGAGAGCAGTAGCGATGAAATAATTTACACAAAGTAAAGCCTGTCTGGGTTCGAACCTACGACCTACAACTCGTAAGTCGCGACCGTTACCACTGAGCCACCACTGCTCGCTATTTTATATACTTACTAAGATACTATGTATATTTTTTTAACCATTTGTACGAAAATTAGTTTTGGTTGTTTTGTTTTTAAATTACTTAAAACATATTTTAAACTTTTATAGACTGACAGATTGACAGTTAAAACCTTGTGTAGAAAGCTATAAGGACTCAATAAACCTATTGTTAGGAACTAAAACCAGTCCAAGTCCGGTGACTTCGATGTGGTTTGGTGCTTTGCATTCCATATATGGATGAAAAAGCAAAGTTACGCTAACATGTTTTAGGGCTGATTTTTAGGGTTCCGTAGCCAAATGGCAACGGAACCCTTATGGATTCGTCATGTCTGTCTGTCTGTCTGTCTGTCCGTCCGTATGTCACAGCCACTTTTTTCCGAAACTATAAGAGTTATACTGTTGAAACTTGGTAAGTAGATGTATTCTGTGAACCGCATTAAGATTTTCACACAAAAATAGAAAAAAAACAATAAATTTTGGGGGTCCCCATACTTAGAACTGAAACTCAAAATTTTTTTTTTCATCAAACTCGTACGTGTGGGGTATGTATGGATAGGTCTTCAAAAATGATATTGAGGTTTCTAATATCATTTTTTTCTAAACTGAATAGTTTGCGCGAGAGACACTTCCAAAGTGGTAAAATGTGTGTCCCCCCCCTTTAACTTCTAAAATAAGAGAATGATAAAACTAAAAAAAATATATGATGTCCATTACCATATAAACTTCCACCGAAAATTGGTTTGAACGAGATCTAGTGAGTAGTTTTTTTTTAATACGTCATAAATCGTAACGTAACGGAACCCTTCATGGGCGAGTCCGACTCGCACTTGGCCGGTTTTTCAATCATCTTATAACTTTATTCGAGGAATAATTTTGAAATTTTGACAGTTATTTCATACAAAAACTGTCAAACGTCAGTTTTATTCCTCGAATAAAAGTTATCTGGCGATGAAAAAATAGGCTCTTAGTGTTATAAATTGAATGAGAGGACATCTAATATGAATCAGTTAATTGAGCACAAGATTGAAGCTAATTGTGTACTCCGATGGGCCACAGTGCGACTGTGGCGCCACGTCGCAAACGATGCCTCACTTCTTATCGTGCTGTCCGTGCAATAACACCTGTACTATGGAAGACCTTTTTGAGGCCAACGATAACGCTGTCGAAGTCTCCGAACTCCCCGGGGTAATTGCGTAACACACTAACAGTACCTAGCAATGACTTTCATTTTTGCGGTTCAACAACATTCAATGCGTAAACGTTGTTGAGCTGGCAATTTTTTGAACATTTAATTGATAGTACGTACTAGTAGTGAGATATCATTGTGATTGATAGTGTGTAACGCAATGCTGGTTCAAGCTTATTTAAAACAGTTAATTGGAATCATCGATGCGACAAAGAAAAACATGACTTAGTAGTCATTCATATAACTACACGATACACCTATAATTGTATTACAAAAAACCTTTTCGAACATTGTCGCCCTAAAACCTATTTACAACAAAAAAAAAGAAAACACAGTCACGAAATATCATTTCATTAGTAATAGCCAAGGTTTAGAACATAAAAAAATCGCCTGACAAGCCAAATTTTGCCAAAACAACACCACTAAGTGCCCATAATTCGTATTAAATGCGTCCCCGGATTATTCGGCCGTCGATCACACCCAACTAACCCAGTCCCGCCCAGAAGCCTCCTGGGCATCGTATTACTTTAATGAAAAAGCATCAAATAACGTAATTGACGGTGTGACGGGGTGACACGCTGGGAATGGGTTGCCAGGTAAAAAATATTAAAGTTAAGTTGCTGAAAATGGGCAGGTTATTTTAGTCAAGGCGTTAGGAGAAGACCAAAATACCCACTGTGGCGTGTAAATATTTTAGAAAGAGGGTGAATAGGTACTGTGATGACGGATGATAAACGAAGATAGGTTTGAACCATAAAGACATGCAGTTTCGATTTTAAACTAATTGGAATAACAGTAGTCCGCACGTCACAAGAGATCAGTGTCTTGATCAGAAAAATATTAGCTTAGGACTTGCTTAAACCTAGCATGTCATCATTATTCTCCTGCCTCACTGATTCCTATTTATTTGAGGTCGGTGTAACATGTCTTTTCTTCCATACTTCTCTATCTCTATTAGTCGTCATCTCGGTAGTCACCCCCTTTTTAGCCATATCATCTTTCACACAGTCCATCTATCTTTTCTTTGGTCTTCCTCTACTTCTTTATCCTCATTTTCCTCATTCCTTCGCATCACACTCCCATACCATGACAGCCGACTCCCATACAACTTTTTCTACCATATACTTTTACTAATTTGAATGTGATAAGTAACAATCATTCACATAATTAATTAATGTGAAGACGCCAGCACATCAAGCTACCCGAAACTATCAAATTTTCCCAATCAACCTTGAGCCTAACGCTTTAGCGATAAAGTTGAAAATCTATTAAAGAAATTTGACAGATTGTAGTAGCTTGATGTGCTGCAATCGGTACTTATTATTCCTGCTTCTTACGTATAGTTAGGGAATTTCCAATTCATCAAGATAAAAACAAAAGCTTCCATTTTACTCGGAAACATTTATCAAGCATTTGTTATTTCTTTCATCAAAATTCCTCTGTGCCGATAACCCCGGGTTATATAAACTATATAAAACAAAAAGGTGATAAGAAATACGTAGAATAAAAACCCACACACGTTTTCAAAGACTTTGGCAATCTTTTGGTAGATTTTCCTTTAAATTTTTCTACCATTTTCTTTTTTCGTCTGGCAATACAGTCGTTACAAAGCGTGACAGTGTCGAGCTCGACGTCTCCCGGGACGCACAATTTATTAATCAGAAATAATAATTCACTAGTAATGTGGGCAGAACGGGCAGCGCGTGAGTTTTATACGATAAACATCGCTGGTAATCGGAAGGGTTAAGTGTAGGGTTGGCACGGAAGCTAGATTATTAATTTATAACTTTATTTATTCACTGGTCCGTGGATGGGTGACCATCTTCATATACCAAGACCTCTCCGTGGCCGTTGGTCCCGGCTGTCATTCGTGGATTTTTGACAATCGTTACAAGTCATCAGAAGCCCGAAAGTCTGACAACCAGTCTTACAAAGGGGTATCGTATTCAGAATCAGAATTTTATTTGTCAAACATAGCTACATTGGGTTTTTGCATTGCATTACATATTTATATAGGTCGCCATGTTTTGCCATAACAGCATACAAATATTTTAACATAACGATTGTTATTGTTTGATATTACCCAGTAACTGGGTTGTGGAGGTCAGATAGGCAGTCGCTCCATGTAAAATACTGGTATTCAGCTGCACCCGATTAGACTGGAAGCCGACCCCAACATAGTTGGGAAAAGGCTAGGCAGATGATGATGATTTATTCACCTTGATAATGTACAGACGCCAGCACATCAAGCTACTACAATCTGGCAAATTTATTTAATAGATTTACAACTTTATCGCTGAAGCATTAAGGTTCAAAGTTGATTGGGAAAATTTGACACTTTCGGGTAGCTTGATCTGCTGGCGTCTGTACCATTGCAGTACAACCATGAGCGCTACGAGATGTACGAAGAGCCTAATGTATTTAAAACCATCAAAATAGGACGTCTTCAATGGGCACGGCATGTCGCAAGAATGGACGAGACCAGAGCACCCAAAAGTTTACTGGGTACTAAATCGGATGGCCGGAGAAGTCGAGGGCGGCCCAAGCTCAAGTAGTTGAATGGCGTAGATCAAGATGTAAAAACTGTTGTAGTGAGACATTGGAGAGAAAAAGTTGAAAATAGCCTATTTCCGGCTTTTAAGAATTTACACCCGTGGAAAGGCCTTAGAGCCTTGGTCAAGTGACCCAGGCTAAGGGCCCATGCGCGGCTGTAATGTCTTAGATGATGATGATTTTCCATTGGTCTTGGGCTAAAGCGATGAACGCTCATACAATAACGACTATCCAAAGTATAGAGCATTTAGTGGTGAAAATGACAGATTCCGCTGTTCAAGGATATCGTAGCTTTATAATATAACATTACCGGACGATCGTACTTAGTTCGGGCTGGACCGTGGATATGGTGCGCTTCGTACAGTTAGGTGGCACAACTAAACTTATCGCAACAGAATGCTAGCTATCGGCTTAATTGCTAGTCCAGGAAAATGAGTAAACCACCATAGACACTGACATCTTACACCAAACAGTCATCATTAATGCTGATAGTTGAATTAGAGTCTCGACAGAGCCCTTTTGATGATAACAGGAACATGTCCCCTGGGCCCCAAGTCTGCTATTTTTATAAATTCGTCATTCCAACACGATCCCATTCCCATCCCATTGTCATTTTGCTTAAAGTTCGTAATCTGCTAAATTCTTAATGGCGATCATTGGTCGGTCAATGGTCTCGTAATAGAATTGTGTCATAATGACATTGTCGTATTGTCATTATTATAAAACCCATTATCATTTTTAGAAATGATTTCCAAAAACTACCACTACTTTATTTATGCCAGATTTCATGTATTTATATATTTTTCCATATTATTTATTAGTGTTTTATACAAGTCAAGTGTTTTATGTAAGTCAGTCATTCATTTATCATTATGTACGAGATTACCATTCTATGCCATTTCCTTTAATAGAGTGTCAGTGATTGACCACTGGAAAGTCATAATGACGCCATTTTGTTAGTAGATTACCAAACTAGTCAAAATCAACAATTATGAAATCAATGATAGACCATTCTGACACTATTGTAATAGCAGACTTGGGGCCCAGAGGAGAAGGAAGAATTAAGAAAATGTGTTTTTGAGAATGAATGTGAAGGGCTATAAGAGTTGGGGAAGACTAAAGAAAAGATGGATGGACTGTGTGAAAGGTGATATGGCTAAAAAGGGGGCGACTACCGAGATATAATAATATAATAAAATCTTTATTTTCAGTTTGACAGTTTACATTACCACTTGATTTATCATACCATTTAGTATTATAAATATTGTAGGTTTATACAGAGTTGTAAACCTCTGAAACCTAAGCTAAGATTGAACTTGTGTTATGGGTGTCAGGGCTCAAGTTAATTCAGGTAGACAAATATCAGTTCAGTTCGGAGTTTCATGTTGTAAGATCTAAAGACAGAGAAATATAAATATATTTTATATAATTTTTACATTTTTTTTTTTACAGAATCTAATTTAAACTAATAAAAGAGAAAGTCATTTGTATACTGTTATTTTATGTGTTGTGTTGAGTAGTATAATGTAGTGTTGTGTTGGAATGAGTGGTGTAGTGTCGTGTTGTGATGTGTTGTTGGAAAGGTGGGTGTATTTGATGATATATCGGACACCTGTTTGGGTGAAAGGGGGTGTACGGCAAAGCTACCTCTTGAGGATATTTTCAACCTCGTCATAGCTCAGGATTACGAGCCATTCACAGACCTTTGCTTTACAATCAAATTTATTTAATTTGCAGTCACTACATTGTTTGTTAACAAAGTTATATAAGCGACTACCAAGAATTCTAAAATGTCGTTCAGAAAGTTTTGTTCTGTGCCTCTCGATGGGACACACGTCTGTATTCCTACGTGTTTTTAAGCGATTGAGATCCAACCGTGAGGAAGTATGTCTATGCAACGTATAGCTTAGCACAAAGAGATGACGACTTACATAGTGAAGTATGGAAGAAAAAGAGAAGTTGCGGCGACCTCTAATAAAAAAAAAAATGATGTCAAGCGTGTCTCCTGATGATATTACCTACTTACGTTTCGTCAAGTTTAATCACTGGCACTGGCCAATGAAAAGTGGCAATAACAGAGAGCGAACTCCCTATTAAGTATCACGCATTTCTTCAGTTATTAATTTTAGGCTATTAGACAATAATACAGGACATTATAGTACCTATTATAATGGCCTTTGCTAACACAATTAAAGTGGCAACCCTAGTTATGCGGCGGGTCACACGATCCTTAGTTAAGGTAAAGTTAATTGTAGAATAAATTTAGAATGTGGAAATAAAGTTACAAGTAAACGAAGGCCCCAGGAGGAGACAAAAAATGAAAACTATTTGAGTTATGTAATAAAAAATACTAGTTATTAGAGCACTGGTAGTCCAGTGGTAACGACCGCGACTTACGAGTTGTAGGTCGTAGGTTCAAACCCTCACAGGCTACTTTGAGTAATTTTTTTCATCACCACTGCTCTCAAAACGATGAAGGAAAACATCGTGAGGAAACCGGCATACCTTAGAACCAAAAATTCGAAGACATGTGACATCTACTAAAAGTATTAAGTCCGCCTTTGTACATACCTTTTTATGTGCGAAAAGATTAAATAAATAAATAAATCACTATAGGCTGATTATGCCATTATAAGTACTTATTAAATCTTAGTTAGGTAGAGGGGTGGGGGGGGGGGGGGGTAATTATACGTTACCAAAAACACCTAATAAGTATTCTAAAATACGTACGCAAAATACGCGCAGTGACGTGGAGTTGCGGGCACCAGCCCATATTACCTATTGCCTAGGTATTGTAAGTATTAGTAATACAGATTAAGTATAATACTTACAGTACCTAGGCAATAGGTAATATAGGTAGGTACAAGCAATACTTAAGTATTGCTAGTCCAAAAAGCAAAAATTACAAAAAGCAGCACTCCAAGCAGTATTATCTTATTGTAGTCAAATTCCTTCATTCGTCATGACATCACCAAAATGACACCACCGGGTGGAGTCACAGGTAATGAAGGCAATCACTGTTTCCCGTGACCCCACCGACCAATTATAGTGCATCATGCAGCATGATGCAGACCTTCATAATCAGCCTATACTGTTCCCACTGCTGGGACATACTTAGGCCTCCTCTCTTAGAGGGAGTGGGCTATAATCTACGACGCGGGCCCAGTGCGGGTTGGTTTGGTAGATGTCACGTGTCTTCGAATCTTTGGTTCTAGGATATGCCCACTTCTTCACGATGTTTTCCTTCACCGTTTTGACAGCAGTGGTGATGAAATAATTTACACAAAGTAAAGCGCCTGTCTGCGTTCGAACCTACGACCTACAACTCGGTAAGTCGCGACCGTTACCACTGGGCCATCACTGATCCTATTATTATTTATTACATTTAATTTATGGTAAGTACTTAAACTTACTATTCTATAAAACTTTGTTATTTAAATTAACCCTAGTTAAAGCTAACTTTTCTACCACAGTGCCACCGACACATAGATTTTTAATCCACATACGCTCGAACTCCCAAGGCGCCAGCAACGAAAGAGTTCGCTTTTTTTAATTAAAGTAATCAGTAAATTCGTTAGGGCGCGGCCAGACTACGTATGAATGCTTAAACATATGCTAATTAGCAAGGGTTTACCATATTGCAGTGTATCAGGGGCTTAACGTTAACTGATAAATTGGAAAGCTCCACCCATTTTTTGATTTTGGAATTATGAGGGATTCGGGCCCAATTTTGATGTAGATAGAGGTTAGTGGTTACAAATCGTGGACAACACGGGAGAGGTTAGATTTAGATAAGTGTAGTAATTTGTAAAAAATGTTTCTATTCTGTAAGAATGTCACCGTGAGACCTGAGGGACAATTCTCGTAATTTTAAGACCGCTCCCAGTCTGATCTCAGTCTCAATCTGTCAAAAAGTACTCTAATTTCCCTACTTTTTGACAAGTTTTTGACATTTGTTTGTTGCTGAGATGAGACTGCGACTAGATTTTGAACGTTTTAAATAACAAGAATACGCCTTCAGCCTTCCGTGCCGGACGGCGCGTATGTGTTCCACGCGCGCCTCAAAGAGATGTCAGCACGATTGACGGGGCTCGACAGGGCCGAAGCCTGCCAGGGTAGCGGGATCGTCCGAAAGGGTTACCGCTGCCCTGGAACATAAAGGGTTAAGGAAGGAACACGGGTGGGTTTTAGTCAGTAAAAGTCTGACACTTCCTTCCGCTCCACCCAGAGCGGGAGGGGTCATTTGATGATTTCCCATCCTCAAAAGATTTTGAACGTTTTAAATTACGAGTGGCCTTCCTAGGTGAAGTAAGCTTAAAGTGAGATGTTATTCTACCTGGCGGTTGATTCTGTAAAAATCTCACCGTGAAAACATGGGTGAAGTGAGCTTATCATTCACATGATATTAGGGATTGACACTATTGGCAGCTCACTCACCTAAGTTTTCACGGTAAGATTTTTACAGAATATATTGACAGATAGAGTTATTTAGAGGTAGCTTTATGTAAATTAGGACTCACGGCAGTTTTATGGGTTACTCTCTGTTTAATATTGTGAGAACAAACATTTTAACCACAATTTTTGAGCAAAAATGTAACAAAACGTCTTTTGTTAAACATGCATAAAATTACGTCAGACAAAAAATGGGCCACTGGTCAACCAGCCGCTTTAGCAGCTTCATCTATAATTATTTTTCGAAATAAACTGGTAAATTACCTGGATAGAGATGGCGTTTTTGTACAAATACATTAGAATAACAATTATTCTCATTCGTTGTGTATGTGAGTTTAAATGTTTGTAAACGCACCCACGACACAGGAGAAATTCCTAGTGTGGGGCAACGTTTTTTTTTTTATTTTTAAAAAAAGAAGAAAGTAAAAATTACCCCACAGTCGAAATAGCCCTGTCTGATCTTACCTGTAACTCTTGGGTTAATCTCACCGAACTTTTAAAAATAAACATCATGTTAAGACTGCCACGTTGGTCTAGAGGTCGCAATCGCTACTGCTGAGCAGTAGCAGGTGGGTGGGTTCAGAACCATCATCATCATTTAACAAAATGTTAATGTTAAATGTTAATGTTAAATGTTAATGTTAAATGTTAATGTTAATGTTAAATGTTAATGTTAAATGTTAATGTTAAATGTTAAATGTTAATGTTAAATGTTAATGTTAAATGTTAATGTTAAATGTTTATGTTAATGTTAATGTTAATGTTAATGTTAAATGTTAATGTTAAATGTTAATGTTAAATGTTAATGTTAAATGTTAATGTTAAATGTTAATGTTAAATGTTAATGTTAAATGTTAATGTTAAATGTTAATGTTAAATGTTAATGGATGTTTCCAACTGGAATTTCTCAGTGGCAGCCCGGAGTCTGGATCTGTACCCGGTAGATGGCAATAGGCTCGCCCTCTATTATATGAGACGCAAGCATAACTAACGAGACGTGGGTGAACTATGGATACTATCGTCAAAATTATATTATTATGCACCAACATGTAAACTCGTACACATACTCGCTTGAAAACAAACTAGTCATTCATTACATAACATATAATAACTGTGATAATCAAGTAATCCAGTAAACACTACACAAGTATTTAATAAGTTTAAAATTTCAAAATATTTCTTTCTGTCGGTTTTAAACGGGTACTTACCACCTTATAATATACGCGCCGCACTATGTAGGTACCATTTTGTTGAAACTCAGATGCGTCTTCTCGACATCCGTGTGTCACTATCGGGATGCAGCAGAATACCAGCGTCAGGTTGGCATATACTGAGCTGGACTCCCATTTGGTGCAACTATGAGACACACACCGCTCAGTAGTGATCGACCGTTACAGATTTATTTATAAGAGGTGTCTATGGGTCAATTTATCTTTTTAATTTTTGTTTTTTTTATTTATGTTTCAACTTTTTTGATGTTTTTTTTATTACTTGTATTGTGTACTGAATAATAGACAAGTATGACGACTAATAGAGAATTATGGAAGAAAAAGACATGTTGCGCCGACCCCAAATAAATTGGGATAAGGGCAGGAGAATGATGATGATTGTGTACTGAATAAACGTTTTATCTATCTATCTAAATTCTATATCTGACCACCGTAAGGACTATTCCTGCTTGCAGCGCATATTATTAGTCGACCTAAAAAGGATCCTCTTTTGTTTTACTTACGGACGCAGCTATGGTCATCATGTGCACGGGGTTTTGTTTTCAAAATGGTCAGATACTTATACGTTTTGGCGATTTGCCTGACCCTTCGGGGATTACAGGGCCCCAAGTCTGCTATTACAATAGTGTCAGAATGATCTATCATTGATTTCATAATTGTTGATTTTGACAAGTTTGGTAATCTACTAACATAATGGCGTCATTATGACTTTCCAGTGGCCAACCACTGACACTCCCTTGAAAGAAATGGCATAGAATGGTAATCTCGTACATAATGATAAATGAATGACTAACTTACATAAAACACTTGACTTGTATAAAACACTAATAAATAATATGTAAAAATATATATAAATGAAATCTGGCATAAATAAAGTAGTGGTAGTTTTTCGAAAATCATTTCTACTAACGGGTTTTTTAATAATGACAATACGACAATGTCATTATGACACAATTCTGTTACGAGATCATTGACCGACCAATGTTCGATTCCCGCACGGAACAAATATTTGTATGACCTACATGTATTTGTTCCGAGTCTGGGTGTTTTTCTATCTATAATATGTATGTATTTACAAAAAAAAAAAAAATGTATATAAGTAGTTTATCAGCCATCTTGTTACCATAACACAAGCATTAGGTTGCTTAGCTTGGGACTAGATGGCGCTGTGTGAAATGTCCAGGGATATTATTATTATTATTATTATGTTTTTTAAAATTTATTTTCTCAGATTCCTAGAACCTGGTATTTATTAAAATCTCACGGGTGTAAACCAAGGTGAGATTTTAAGTTTCAGCAGATTAGTTGTTTTGTACTGCATTGAGATTATTGTCTAAATCTAATTGTAGGAATTTCCGAACTATGCGACATGTGTTTAATATAGCTGCTTTCTGTAGTGTAAGATACGTATATGTGGAAAGATTGATTGCATTTAAACTGATAGATAGTTGTTTCGGGATGATACCAGTTGTTGATACCACTATTGGGACTATTGTTACTCTATTCATTTTCCAAACTCTGGTAATTTCTTCTTGTAGTTCTGTATATTTCCTGATTTTTTCTGAGATAGTTTTTTGTATATTATTGGTGTTTGGGACTGCTATATCTATTATGTATGTGTGTTTGTTTTCTTTATCAATAAGTGTTATATCGGGCCTGTTGTTATAAATTGTATGATCTGTAATTATAGTGCGGTCGTAATACAATTTATAAGATTGGTTTTCTAATACAGCCCTAGGTGAGTATTTGTAGTATGGTGTGTATGGATCCTTCATGAGATTGTGTTTTGTTGCGAGTTTTTGGTGTATAATGTTAACAAGTTGATTGTGTCTGTGAGTGTAATCGTTTTGGGTGAGTGTGCTACAAGCTCCTGTGATGTGCTGTATAGTTTCAGGTTTGATGTGGCACTTTCTGCATAAATCGCTTCTTACTGTGTTATCTTTAATTATATATTTTCTATAATTCTTGGTATTTATTATTTGGTCTTGAATGGCCAGCATGAATCCTTCTGTTTCTGGAAATAGTCCACTTAATTCCAGCCATTTGTTTGAAGCTTCTTTATCAACGTGTGTTTGGTATAAATCATTTGGATGTCTACCGTGTAGTTCTTTCTGCCTCCATTTTTTATGTATCTCTTCTATATGTCTTGCTTTGTTTATTGTTTCAATATTGTTTTCATTAAGGTTCAGTGGTGTATATTTTTTATCTATCTCTACTATGGTTTTGTGCAATTGGCTGGAATTCTTTTTCCTATTGAAAAATTGTTTTAGGTTTATTATTTGTCTTTTGTGTAGGTGTGATATTTCAATAAGCCCTCTGCCTCCCTCTTTTCTGGACATAATTACCCTTTCTATTGCTGATTTAGGGTGATGATATCTATGTTGTGTAAGAACTGTTCTAGTTTTAATTTCGAGTGCATGTAATTCTGTGTTGGACCATTTTATCACACCGAAAGAATATGTTAGTATAGGTATAGCATAAGTATTAATGGATTTGAATAAATTTTTACTGGCTAGATACATTTTACATAGTAAATGGAGTCTTTTATAATATTCTTGTTTGAGTTTATCTTTAATAGTTTTGTGTTCTAAAAGTCGTGCTTGGTTGTATCCTAAGTATTTATAAAGTTCGTCATTTTTCATTGCTTTTATTACTTCTTCCGAGTTTGTTGAGTAATTTCCTCCCACAATCTTACCCTTTTCTATATTAAGTTTTCGGCATTTGTCTAGTCCAAAATCCATTCTAATGTCTTTCGAAAATGATGTTGTAATATCTAATAACCTATGTAAATCTGTATTTTTATTGGCATATAATTTTAAATCATCCATATAAAGTAAATGAGTTATTTGGTGTAATATCGATCTATTGTTCTTGATGTCAAAGCCTAGTTTAGATTCATTTAATGCGCGAGAGAGTGGATTTAAGGCTAGGCAAAACCAAAGAGGGCTGAGTGAGTCCCCTTGAAATATACCCTTTTTAATTGCTATTTCATCTATGGATAAGTTTGCGGTTTTCGTTTGTAGTTTAAGTGTAGTTTTCCAGGACGCCATGGTATTCTTAAGAAAATTTATTAGTAAGGGATTGATTTTATATATATTCATTACTTCAATCAACCATGAGTGTGGCACGCTGTCAAATGCTTTTTTGTAGTCTATGTATGCTATGTATAAGTTTTGTCTTGCTTTTTGAACGTGTTTTAAAAGAGTGGAATCAATAATTAATTGTTCCTTGCAGCCCATATGTCCTCGTCTACAGCCTTTCTGCTCTTCAGTTAAAATGTTATATTTTTCGGTATGTTTAATAATTTTATTAGTAATACATGATGTGATGATTTTGTACAAAGTTGGGAGGCAAGTAATTGGTCTATACTGCGAGGGATCCTGGGTTCTACTCGATTTTGGGATCATGTATGTGATTCCTTTAGTCAGAAAATCTGGGAGATTTTGGTTCCCTTTTAAAATATCACTAATTTGTTCAGCTAATATTCTATGTAGTGCATGTAATCTTTTTATCCAAAAATTATGTAAGCCGTCTATTCCCGCTGCTTTCCAGTTGTGCGTTTTATTTATAACTGTACTTATTTCTAGAGCATCTATATCCTCAAACGGCATTTCTTCTATTGTTTCTGTTCTAACTATTTCTTCTTGTATCCATTTAGCTTCTTTATTGTGTTCAGTGCTGTCTGACCAAATCCCTTGCCAGAACTCTTGTAGGGCCTCTTGAGATGGGGGGTTTAGGATTGTGGGATCGTCACCTTTAAGCTTTCTATAAAATTGTTTCTCATTTGTTGTAAATAATCTATTGTTATCCTTTCTTTCTTTGGCTTTTTTGTATCTTTTTAGTCTATGACTCTTAACTAACAGTTTTTGTTTTAATGTGTCTAGGTGATCTTCAATTCTCTTATTAAAATTTTCACGTGAGCTGTGTTGTTTGGTTTTTTCAATGATTTGCTTGACTTTTTTTTCAAGTTTTCTAGATGTGTTACCGCTTTTATATTGTGTTAACCTATTTATATCTTTTCTTAGTTGGTTTATGTCTGTTTCTAATCTTTTTTGCCATGCTGGTTCGTTCGCTACTCTGGTTTTATAGCTCGATCTATCAAAATTAATTTTTAATTTAAAGTGTTTAGCAACTGTGAGAGCTATGCAATAAATTAATGAATGGGTATCGGATAAGTTTTCTAGAGCTGAAACTTTAAGCGGGATAATTTTTTGATTGAATATGCTAATGATATCCGATAATGTACGACTTGCTCTCATTTTCGGCAGTAATGGCCTACACGCAGGATCCATTCCATTGTATTTTAATATATTTGTTTCTAATTCGTTAATTAATGCCTCTACTAACGAAGGGTCAAACACAGTGTGTGTTTGTAGTGATTCGGAATCATCGGTAGTTGATTGAATGGTGTGTGGTGTGTTTATGGTTAGTTCGGTATCAGAATCAGGGACTGGACTGGTGTCGTGCTGTGAGGAGGTATTATAGGGTGTAAGTGATTGAGTAATCTGTAAGGTGTTTATTTGTTGTGAAACATTTATATTTTCTTCTTCTTCTTCCTCTTTTTTAAGTTGCTCTCCTATTTCAAATTTAATTCTATTTAAAGTGTCATCTGATAAAAGCTTGTTCCTAATAATAACCCGTCTTTGGTCAGCTATTCTTTGTTCTGTTACATTAATTTCTGGGTATTGTAATTTAAATTTATCGAATAGTTGTGTGCAGTACATGGTCCTGTCCTCTTCAAGTTTCGTAATATGATAGTAAGTGCGCATGATGAATA
Source organism: Apamea anceps (assembly GCA_951799955.1). Lineage (NCBI taxonomy): Eukaryota > Metazoa > Arthropoda > Insecta > Lepidoptera > Noctuidae > Apamea > Apamea anceps. The sequence continues at coordinate 4,734,899 of OX637505.1, read as the reverse complement.
TGTTCATATCTTCAGTCCATTTCATGCGCACTCGGGGTTTTCCCGCTTTGGTGGTCGCAGGCTGAGTAGCTGACGCCGCCTGCGAAACATCCAAGGCGGATGTAACAGCTCTACTGTCACCACTGTCGTCTAGTCTATCTGTTGGTTCGGCTGTAGTATTTTTGTCGGGGAGAACCCGCCTGCTCAGTCCCCCACCGCCGATGGGTCGCATGCTGAGACACCCAGCATCGGCCCCGGGTGCGCCCCGACGATTGCCCTCGGGTAGCGGTCCTATTCGTATTTTCTTTGATCTAGTCTCCATGTTAAATGGTTTTCCAGAGCCACGTTAGCCACGCCAGTAATTTTTCTATCGTGTGTCCGCCCCCCACGTGATTAGATGGTTAATCAGGACGTGTGGTTGTTTAGGGGGCTTATTATTATTAATGATCGCCGAATTTAGCAGATTACGAACTTTAAGCAAAATGACAATGCGATGGGAATGGGATCGTGTTGGAATGACGAATTTATAAAAATAGCAGACTTGGGGTCCAGGTGTTATGTTACGTTACTAAGCATTTTAACGGACTATTTTGCAGACTGGGATTCCCCGATCCAGATTAGGGTCGGATTAATGACCTAATAGTTAATACCTACCCAAAGTGTATGACGATAAGATTCTTCATTGATATATTATACTGAATGATAGATAAAGAAGGGGCTCACACAGGTGTGGCTTTAATATCTTTATCGAAATAACAACTATGAATAAACAGCAATCATTTAATGAAGGGTATCATCTATGACGATAAAGGTTCTGATTATATATCTACAGGATATTTACATGATAAGTAAGATTAACCGAACCGGGGAAGCAATTATGATAACTCGCGCCATTAAAAAAAAAACCCAAAAGAGTTAAGTATGTAAGTACGTTTTTATTTAATTGTTAATTGCGATTTTTATATTTGAGATATTATTTACTAGCTGCGCCCCGCTGTTTCACCCGCATAAGTTTCGATCCCGTGGGAATATCAGGATAAAAAGTAGCCTATGTGTTAATCCTGATTATAAACTATTTGTGTGCAAAATTTCATTCAAATCCGTTCAGTAGTTTTTACGTTAAAGAGTAACAAATATCCATCCATCCATCCATCTATCCATCCATCCATCCATACAAACTTTCGCGTTTATGATATTAGTAGGAAGTAGAATGCAATCATAGATACCGTGGATGTAATACACAAATGCCCCACACACCACCACACAGGGGCGGGTTTGAATGATGAAGAGACAATCATTGGTAGGTGCTATTGTGAAAAATTGAGGAATAAATATTTTTAAATATAAAGGGAATATATGTATATTATTATCTAGCTATTTTCTAATTAACGTCAAAATAAAACACTAAGCGAATAAATAGGATACCAAATAGATAAACAGTAATGATAAACAAGATAAAGGTCAATCAAGCAAAACAATAACTCGATAAAGTAGGGTACCTACCTACACTACCAACCATAATAATCAAGTTGAAAAAACTAAATATTTACAATAACATTGAAAGGGTCAAAAAGTACATTTACATTTTTTTAAATAGTATTCTACATTTTACATACTTTATAATCAAAATAATTCCACCAAAATTACTAAAAAATATTCTTTATCTACAAAAATCCCAAAAACAAGGTCAAAAAGTTCAGGTTCCACCGAGATTTGAACTCGGATCGCAGGATTCAGAGTCCTGAGTGCTAACCGTTACACCATGGAACCGATGAGAGATCTGGCGAATTTTAGTACTCCTATCCGCATGCTACTTTCACCTATAGTTAATTTCGTTCGAACATTGCCCCTGACCTAGAAACTGGTTAAAAAGAATGTTGCCAGATCTGTGAACGTTTATTTTTGGAAGAGAATGTAACCCACGCATCTTTCAAGCCAGTGTTCGTGTAATAGAGGTTCATTATGTCGAGTTATGCGAACATAACTCTATGGACCAACTGATTTTTTTTCACGATTTCAGGGATGGTCTTGTAGTAAAAGTTGTTCATAATGATAAGTACAATGATCCCTTTTAAGGATTGAAACGATTAAAATTTAACGGTGCACTCGTATAAAACCTACCTACGTAATAGTTATACTCTGTTGCGTAATGTATATTCCGCTGCGTATTTTATCTGACAATTATTTTCAAATTGGTACTTATTAAGGTATGCTATGCATGGCGGCATTTAATCGTAGATATACAAGGTATATTTTAACCAGTGCGCAATCTGTAACGGTTTCATTTTGACAGTTCAACAACATTCATTGCGTTATTTACGTGTTGAGCAGACTTTTCGAACTTATGAAGCAATGGATTAGCAATTTGCTTCAAAATTATTCTGATTCTGATTGATCATGTGTTACGCAACACATTGCAAAAACTTATGGGTTAAAAAATACTATGCTCGTAGCAACATAAAATTTCATTAAAAAATAAAGGAGAAAACCGCTTTTGAATAAAGCCGTAAAAAATTATGCTCGTGACTGTACTGAATTCATGGTTACATTTTGCGCACTGGATAAATATGTATCCTGTACTAAAAGTTTAAAATTCAATTTTACCTTCTACCTGTAGTAGACCTACTTACAATTATATCTGTCAAACATACTTCATAAGTTCATCATACACATTTCCTCAATGTCCAGATACATTTCATTCAAAATCTACAAAACAATAAATCAACAAAGACTACGGCGTTTATAATTTTATTGAATGAGCTTTGCACGTCGTTTTTGTGAATGCAAATGATAACATTACTTATCGGAATAATAAAATCATTGAACGTTTTGAGCAATAAATAAACACGTGAATCGGTATAATAATGTTTTTATCGTAATTAGAGCTTATTACGAAGTTTCTAATCGCGCGTGTAATTTTTATCATCGTATTATTGAGCTAAGATTGTCAACAGGATGAACATCACTAAGCTGTTAAATTACCATCACAGATATGACGTCACAACTGTAATCCTCAAAGGGTTAGGCAGAATCGCATAGCGATGGTATTGTAGCAGCTCGATGTGCTGGCGTCTGTACCTACCTACCTAGTACACACATTTCGCCAATTATTATTAAGTCCTATGTAATGGGTGTGGCTAAATAATGACAAGCGCACAGGTTGATCGATCAGGTTAAGCTACGCTTGCTGCGGTCGATTCGTGGATGCATTACATATTGAGACACCTCCGTGCCTCGGAAAGTATGTACGTTAAGCCGTTGGTCCCGACTGTCATTCGTAAATATTTAACAGTCGTTACTGGTAGTCAGAAGCCAGAAATCTGTCAATCAGTTTTACCAAGGGGTATCGTGTTATCCAGTAACTGGGTTGTGGAGGTCAGATAGGTAGTCGCTCCATGTAAAAAACTGGTATTCAGCTGCATCCGGTATAGTTAGGTTGGGAAGCCGAACCTTTAGGAAAAGGCTAGGTACCTATATTGATTGATGTTAAATAAAATTATCTACTGAAAAGAAAGAAAGAAAAAAAAATGCGTTTATTGGCATTGCACAAAATCAATAAATACACCTTAAAACTATAAAAACAGAAAACAAAGATTATAATGCCAAAAGGGCATCAGCTCAGCACAATGTCAGATGACAACACAAGTGTACCACCTGACGCTGATTTTCAGCTGCAAGCCACGAGTGCCATACGCTGGAATAACAAACACATAGGGAAGTGTGTGTCCGTCACGGTGGAGGTCTGCCCTGCTTGGGCAGAGCACCGCCGTGTCCTCGTAGAGGCGATCGGCAGCGGCGGCGACCTCTCGCGTCCGGCCCTGGTTCAAGCCATGGTCCGGGGCGAGAGGGAGTGGGAGGCAGTCACCTCCTTCTGCGAAGCAGTCATGCTAGCGAAGGAGGTGGCGGGGTGGGCGAGAGAACGCGCCTTGCGCACCTCACGCCTCAGCCGCCGCGGGAGACGCTCCGGGCGTCGGGAGCCGCGTGACGACTCCCGGCCACCGTAGGCGCGGGCCTGCGGGCGGTGAGTAATGGGTAACTCACCGTCCGATCAGGACCAGGCCCGTGCCGGACGGCGTGTTGTGTTCCACGCGCGCCTCAAAGAGATGTCAGCATGAGTGACGGGGCCCCATAGGGCCGTAGCCTGCCAGGGTAGCGGGATTGTCCGAAAGGGTTACCGCTGCCCTGGAACATAAAGGGCTAAGGAAGGAACACGGGTGGGTTTTAGTCAGTAAGAGTCTGACACTCCCTCCTGCTCCACCCAGAGCGGGAGGAGTCATTTGATGATTTCCCATCCTCAAAAAAAAAAAAAAAAAGTGTGTGTCCGTTATAATAAATTGAGAGAATCCATTAAAATGCTGGAAATTATAGAAAAGCTCATGCAAAATCAAATAAAACACACACACACACACACATAGGTACTGCAGATATTATTGAGTAGATAATTTGACAATTTATAATTTGATCATTCCTGTCGCGCACAATACATTATCGCCATAAAAGAAAGACATCTTGATAAAACTATTTAATTTAATTTGTTTATTCAGTTTCGGACAACAATATAATCCATCTTGTAAGTGAAGAAATATCTTATAACTAATGTTAGTAATACGAAACACACAAGAAGTGAAGTGAAGAACTATTTGGCAGAGACTTCAAAACTAAGTTTGTTATTTTATTCAAAATAAACTTGTGTAACATTTCAGATAACAGAAATATTGAAAGTTTTAGGTGGTAAACTTTTAAAATTCCTTGTGGATAACCCAAAACTTTATAAGGTTTGGTATGAATTGAATCTCTATGGATATTTTTGAGAAGCATGTCAATATTTTCAAAGTGGGTAGGTAGTTTTATTGTTTATTCAAACAGTGGGTTCCGCTCGCGTTATGTAAACTCTGATTTTTTTATTTGCTAGACCAAAATAATAGCTAGATATCGATACACATCACGTCCGCGGAGTTTCGCTAGCTAATTTAATTTGACCCTGTGTATAAATACCTTCTTAATATTCTTCTGTATACAGGGTGGCAGAGACATCGACGCGCAAACTGTAACCATGGATTCAGCACATGAGTTTAGACCCCGTAGCGTCGACATTTTTCGTCGGTTACCTACCAAAAAAAAATCTTCTGTTTCATAGAAAAGTGCAATACCTACGCGGTCAAAATGTATGGAATAGCAATATTTTTTTTTTTGATAACCGACGAAAATTTTCGACGCTATGGGATCTAAACTCATGTGCTGAATCCATGGTTACAGTTTGCGCGTCGATGTCTCTGCCACTCTGTATAAATTCTTCTGTACGTGTGTTTGTCACCTAACTCCTCCTAAACGTATAGACCGATTTGGATGAAATGTTGTGTGCACGTTGCAATGGGTTCCTGGATGGTTTGAAAACACAATCGGACACGGTGGGTGGCGCTGCTATTGGTATATGATGACACAACCGGGCATGACGACGTCTGCCGGATCCACCAGTATATATAAAGAATATACCTACTTACCTATTACATAATATATTACAGATTTTCAAATTCTCACATTGTCTTGCCTACATTACGTCATAACTCAAAAAACAATTCAATTTCACCTACAGCACCATTACCAGCCTAACCCTAAAAAACGCACGTCCATTTTGAATTCGAAAAGACACAGATATGTCAAATATAAAGTTACTTGGAAGTGGCGATGCGGCCCGAGGCGTTTATCCCTCATTGTAACCCTATAACATATTTATTGACGGGTAACATTCGGAAATGGAATGGCTCCTTGGAGTAACCGACGGTTGTAACGGGCGAGTCGTCCGCCATTTTACATTTTTATTTTGTCAATAGTTAATGTGATGTGAGGAGGTATACGTGAACGGACGGAATATATCGGGATATGGTTGGTCATCCTGAGATATTTGAGTTTTGTCAGCATTACAAAAATACATAGTTCGCTGAATGTCAGGTGTACAACAATTTTAATTATCTGCTGTAAAGAAATCAGCACGCGTAGCATAACCACCATAGAAACGGGTTTTGTCGATGGAAGAATAGACAAAATGACATGACCATATTACTTTGTTTTAATTTATTTTTTTATTTATTTTTTACCATTTATGTACACACATATATAAACAGACAATGAAAAACAGAACAGAAAAAATAGGTACAGAGGTGATGCTTATTTCATAAGAAATCTCTTCCAGCATACCTGAGATAGGACAATAGATACAGGGATGTAGACTGCGTGTGATAGAGCAAAGGAGACAAAACATAATACATAGAATCAAAAACAATTCACTTAGAAGCTAAAGAAATATTACGAGAATATACTAACATCATACAAATAAACATACATAAATACTTCTAAATTAAAAGAGTGCCCATGGAGTTTCTTGCGTTTCTTTCTTGTCATGGAGTTTCGCTTTGGAATGGGCAACTAGCTTAATTTTTCTGACTGACTGATCCCTTGACAATTCAAAAGTGCCTGTAAATCGTTTAATTGAAATAAATATTGAGTTTGACTTTGACAGATTGTAGAAAGATTTTTACCGTCTCAAGCATGTCGATGAAGAGATGAAATGTTTCTATTCTTCAGTCGAAGTCTACAATGTCAAGCATGAAGACCAATTTTTCTCTACTTTTGTTTTTTTTTTTTTTTTTATAACCGTCGAACATATTGAACGCTGGGTCAATCTGAATGATTTAGGTACCTACTGAATCCAAGGTAACAGTTTGCGCCTCGATGCCCCTGCTACTCACTGTCTCTTAATCAAGTATAAAATAGGAGTCAGAAGGAAAATCTTCTTCTACTTCTAGCAGATGGTTGGACTCAATTGGCTACTGGCCTACTGCTTTAAGTAAATGTCTATTGTACAGACGCCAGCACATCAAGTTACTACAATCTGTCAAATTTCTTTAATAAATTTTCAACTTTATTACTAAATCATTAAGGTTTAAGGTTGTTTGGGAAAATTTGACAGTTTCGGGTAACTTGACCTTCTGGCGTCTGTACATTTTCCTTGGCAAGACAACACGCCAAGCTCTTTCCATCCCAAAAAACAAAACACCCTCAAAACTTGCCAAAAATAAATGAAGATATCTGAAGACAAATCCTACGATCCTAATCCCATGTTACACCCGGAGCGCGACGTCCACGAGCATACTACATTTGCCAAGTCGCTTAGCGACCGCTATAAAATATTGTTTTTTACCAATATTCCGACCGGGACTACATCTACAAACTGAATAGGCCAGGAGCCAGGGGAAAAGAGTTTACTTAGATATTTTTAACATTTTTTTTTTGTTTTGTGTGAGTGTTTTAGTGCAATTAGGCTTTGGTGAGGATATAGCGTATACATATTGATGGCTTTTTTGTCTGAAGCGCTCATGTGAAAGAGCTTTGCTTGTGTGACCGTTATCAAATTGGAAATAATTATCTTTAGACTCGCCTGTAGACAATCGCTACAGTTTAGGGTTGACAAAGTAATCCTTTCAATCGTTTTAGTTAAGTAAATTTTGGGGATTTTTTGGCAAAATCTGCACAGTTTTAAAGAATAATATTAAAACCCAGCAGATACATCTGCGTTTCTATCGTCACATGCGTCACATGATATTTATAATTTTGAGGCATTGACGACACAAAACAAAAACGTCTTTCAGAGCTAGAGACAACTTTCAAAGTCATGCTTTCAAAATGTTTGCTACCAATACAATACCTTTTTTTCTTAAAAAATAAAAAAAAAACATTATTTTTTATTAAAAAACTTGCACAATATTAAAGCTCAGTTGCATACACATATATATACTGAAAACGACACAAAATAAAAAAGTCCTTAACAACTGCCTAGCTCCTGAAGAACATCTGAGTAGGTATAGGTGGCAATATGAAATATGAAAACGTGGACCATCGCAACCGGAGCCGCGGAGCACATATATTGATTGACGTATCTGAATATTTCATACTAACCCATTTCTACTTGGACGCTGAGCTGGATGTGGCATGTATCAGTTTAGGACAAGTCAGAAGTGGGTTATGGAAAGTTATGTGAGCTTCTTTTGTTTGTAAAAATTCGGAATTGTTTACCCAAAATAAATGCCCGTATAAACGACTCTAAAACGGGTTCGATGATTTTTATATTTTATGGACACAGAACAGATAAACAGATCATCATCATCATCATCTGCCTAGCCTTTTCTCAACTATGTTGGAGTCGGCTTAGAACAGATAAACAGATATGGACAGAAAACATAATAAGACCAAACCCCGTAAAGTGACACGTTTTCGAGATATAACGTCACCTGACTCAATCATCAACTTTGAACGTTAATAATTATCTTGGAAGAATTCAAGGTTCTATTTTATCAATCAATCAATTAAAATATTTATTTGCTAGAATATGGTACATAAGGTGTTACAGTAAATTTGTTTCAGCATAACATGGCGTGCAAATGTATTCACACTGAGCGATGTCACCCAATCTAACTTACAGATTCTATTGATTTGTCTTCTAGATAGTCCTTAATGGTATAATATACTTTAAATATTAATAGTTTGAAAAGTATTTTTTTTAACTTGGTCAGCGGTAAGTTTTGAAATCTATTTAGTAAATGTTTGTAAATAATAATTGACATGCAGTATACATTTTTTAACCCCCGACGCAAAAACGACGGGGTGTTATAAGTTTGACGTGTAGGGGTGTGTGTGTGTGTGTGTATGTCTGCCTGTGGCATCGTAGCTCCCGAACGGATGAACCGATTTTAATTTTGTTTTTTTTTTATTTGAAAGGTGAATTTGTCTTAAATAATTTTAGTTTTATTAGTGGCAGCCGAAGTCTATCTTTATGCCGTGTTCGGCTATTTGGCCTGTCAGTGTTGGTTTCAAATAAATTGTAGTTTCTCTTAACAAAAATACATATTTCAAAAATATACAGGTTTATTTGTAAAACACCAACAACCTCTTAAGAGGTCATTGTACTCATCATTATGAACAACTTTTACTATAGGACCAAACCTGAAAACGCGAAAAAAAAATCAGCTGCTCCCTATATTTTGACGAGTTATGCGAACACAAATGTAGGGCACAGCTGATTTTTTTTTGCGATTTCAGTTTGGGTCCCATAGTAAAAATTGTTCATAATTATGTACTATGACCTCTTAAGAGGTTGCTGGTGTTAACAAATAACCCTGTTTATACATGGCAAAGGTAGAATTTTAAGTTTTTTAAATAGTGGCTTACAGCTGTCTAAAAAGTGAGCTCCACAAATTGCTCGGATACTTTTCTTTTTGAGCTTTAAATACTCTGTCAAAATCTACTGAGTTACCCCATATTACAATGCCGTATCTAAGCACGGATGATACGTAACCATTGGTAAGCTAGCATTGCAGTATCACAGTTTACTGTTTGTCTAATTCTTTTTAACACATAAGTATATATAAAACGATCTATTTTTGTAACAACTTTATCTGTGTGTTTTCCAATTGCAATTTTTATCGACTGTTATACCTAAGAATACACAATTATCGACAGTGGTCAAGTGAGAATCTTTATAATGAGTGTCTATTTTATTTATGTTTGAATTGTATGTCTGAAATTGTATTATGTTAGTCATGTTTATTTTTAAGTTATTTATTTCTAGCCAATCGATTGCGTTATCAAGAGCTTGCACGATTTCATGGTCTGAATTTTTATTATTGTTACTTTTAATCATTTTTGTAGTGTCATCAGCGAATAGTATGCAATCTTTGCCTATCGCGTCCGAAATATCGTTGATATAAACTAGAAAGAGTAGATATCACATTACCACTTTGTCGGTGTGATTAATATGTATATCCATGCCAAATTATAGCTTTCTAGTGCTAAGAGTCTCTGAGCTAAGCTGCGGACGGACAGACGGACAGATGGAAGGACATGGCGAAACTATAAGGGTTCCTTGTTGACTACGGAACCCTATAAAGGTATGGTTAAACGCACGTCTGTGGTGTTAACACTTGAACTATGAAAACCGTTTTAGGTATAAGTAAATAGTTACAACAAAAACGTCCTGTCAATGTCACTGTTTTAATAACCCGGTCGCTGTCGACCGTAATTAAACTATGATTTTTAATTTGCTAGACCAGTGACAGCTGTGGTCGACCTTTTTTAGGGTTCCGTAGTTCCCTTATAGTTTCGTCATGTCCATCCGTCCGTCCTCGACTTACCTTCCGAACGGTTAGTGCTAGAAAGATGAAACTTTGCATGGATATGTGTATTTAACACGTCGACAAAGTGCTAAAATAAAATTACGTCAAATATATTTTTTTGGGGTATCTCCTCTACATGTAAAATGGGGATGATTTTTTTTCTCGCGTCTATCCCATATTGTGGGGTATCATTAGATAGGTATTTCAAAAACATATAGAGTTTGGTGAGACGATTTTTTTATTTAGGTATCCGTTTGCGAGATATTCAACTTTAAAGCACTTTTCACTTTTTTGTTAAAATATGGCATCCCCTCCCCTCTAAAAGCTAAATGGCTGGCTCGAAAAATCTAAAAATAATCAAGATTGTAGTCTATGTGATTAACTTTGAAGAAAACCTGTAACGGTTTAGATAACTTTGTTAGTTCAGGAGTTATAGAGGCCTAACTTGTAAAGTGCCGTTAAGGGTGACTGCGGAATCCTATTCTATACGTGGCCTGACACGCACTTGGCCGGTTTTTTTTGTTATGTTGACAGTGTTTATTATTACGCAGCTGTCATTTTTGTCTAGCAAATAAAAAAACAGAGTGTACCACGTTGCCAGCTATCATTATTTGTTAAAACTTACATTTTATAAGTACTGAAGCGTCGTCTCCACTGTTTAGCTGTACTTGAGATACTGAAAACCTTCACAAATGTTTATAGTTTTCAGGTTAAATCGGACAAAATTCAGCGACTCGTCAAAAGAACTGCGCATTATTTAACGCCATATGTACGGAAATGAATGTTATTGTTCTTCAAAGTAGGTAAAAGATGCCACACCGAATTGTAAAACAATAGGTTCTTTAAATACTTCTAAATTCTACGAAACCTAGATAATTTCAACCTGTACTCACAAGGATTTATTTCACCAGTCCGATCCTACAACCAAAACACCTTTTTCTACAAAACACCGTATTATAAACTTGCCAACGTAACTGTAACATAACAATTAACATTATGACGTCACAAACCCACTGACAACTATTTACTCAAGTGTCACGCTGCATCGTCCATTGCTCATATTGTACGCAAAATATTTTTCCTCGGGTAACTTAACTATCAATGGAAGTTAAAAATAACCCAACAGTGTAGCCACGTAGTACATTGCCTTCTGTTGATTCGATACGTTTAATGACAAATAAGTTTTTCCGAGTATTATTGGAAAAATATTTATAACATTAATCATTTTGTTCAATTTCTAAGATAGCGGATGCAGAATTTTCCATTCACGTGGAGGTGCATTGAATGAGCCACCAGTCACCACTAGTCAGCAAGTACTGATGACACATAAGAACATAATATAAACAGCCTATAAGGTTCCCACTGTTGGGACACAGGCCACGTCTATGATAGAGGGAGTGGCTCGTAATCCACCAGTGCCCAGTGCAGGTTGGAAGATGTCACATGTCTCGAGTTTTTGGTTCCAGGACATGCCGGTTTCCTCACGATGTTTTCCTTCACCGCTTTGAGAGCAGTGGTGATGAAATTATTTACATAAACTAAAGCACATGTCTTGGTTGGAACCTACGACCGATTCGTAAGTCGGGGTCGTTACCACTAGACCACCTCTGCTCACATAAGACCATACGGATTCGGAGTGACAATGGCGTCCTAGCTAAAAGCCTTAACTAGATATGATTCAATAGGACTGTATGATAATCATGTTATTATCGCGATAGTCTATTAACCCTTTGTTGCTAAAATGGCGCTAGTGGCGCGGATTAAGAATGAATTATGTAATAGATTATTTATTTATTTATTACTGTGATTGCCCGTGACATCACAGCGGGTCCTATCAGTACCAGCGCTGCGACATTTATTTTTTAAACTGTCGAAACATCATGCTGAGATAGGAGCCTTTTGGCCTCGTACGGGAGTTTCTGTTTCATTTTTCTTTTTGTTATTTTTTTTTTTATATAATTTGGTTTTTTATTTTTGATTGTCTTTAGTTTAGTTTTATGATCTTCCTGTATGAGTCGCAATAAATTTTGTTTTCTTTCTTTCTAAAATGTAAGCATTTTTATTTTGTAAACAGGAGTCAAGGGCTTTAGCTGAAAACCAGCGCTTAGCAACCCGGTAGAAGCCCTAAGCATAATGCTGACGCTTGAACCTTTTTCTTCCAGTATTATACATAGTTTATTTATTTCCTATTACCACATACATTTGTTTTTTTTTTTGTTTTTGTTTTACTCTATACAAAAATATAGTCACGCTGAGAGACTCCACCCAAAAACCAATTAAACATCAACACCAACAAAAATGAAATGTTTTTAAACTGTCATATTTTTGCTGTTTTTTGTATGTAGCTCCCTATTACTACTAGCTGTAACACTGGAGACAATAAACGGCTATTCGATTCTATTATATTCATATGATAAAATATGAAAAGCGATAGGCAAAAGAGTCCATTGTTATCTGAAACTGAAACCACATTGCTCTGTCATGTTGATTTCAAAGCATGTTTCATCAAGTCAAGAACCTTTTCAGTCCAATGTTTCTTCTTCTTTTTCGTGTCGCTGGCACGGCTGTATTTGAAATCTTGTTTTCCCAAAACTCTGCCACTTCCACGGCGTTGTCGGTGGCAGCGCAGAGTTCACTTTGACTGCACGTTTTGGGACACAGAGGGCAGGATAGGAGGTGGAGCATGGTTTGTGACATAGCTCCACACTTCACACTTTACCTAGGTTGGATTTATATCTTTACACTTATGTCCGGAGACAGCTTAGAGACTTCCAAGTGGACCACGGAAGGTTACACCCAATGGTTTTTAGTCCAACGCTGTCCTTCATCGTTACGGATAGTCAAAAGCCCGAAAGTCTGACAACCAGTCTTACCAAGGGGTATCGTATTACCCAGTAACTGGGTTGTGGAGGTCAGATAGGCAGTCGCTCCATGTAAAATACTGGTATTAAGCTGCATCCGGTTAGACTGGAAGCCGACCCCAACATATTTGGGAAAAGGCTAGGCAGATGATGCTGTCCTTCATCAAACCCTCCAAAGGCCCTTCCAACTTAATTCCAGAAACCCTAAAGAAAACCTAATAAAAATAAAACAATTTCCTACAACAAAAGCTCACTAATTTCCAAGACGACTCCCGAAAAAAAGGGTATTTTTCTAACAAATCAGTCACCCGCTTGACACCTCGAAACGGTTGTCACTCTGACAAGTATTTACGACAAAGGGCTGAAAAAAAAACTTTGCAAACTACCCACTTTTCATTTGAAATGTAATCTAAACGACGAGCGACAAATGAGGTTCGGACCTGACTACGTTTCCACCACGTTTGTCCCGTTCATATTTTTTTTCCGTAGCTTCATTCTTTTTCTTTTTATACGGCTTGCTTTTGTTTTATTTAAAAATAGGAAAAGTTTTTTTAAGGGCTGATTTTTAAATCTACAGATATGTATGTAATTTATGTGTATGTGTTGTATGGAAGAACTGACAATAATTCAAAATTATTCCTGTGATAAAATTATCTGGCGTTGGAAAAATCAGCCCTAACTGTGATTAAATAAATACCTATCATGTTGTTTTCTGCATCAATACAGTGATTTATTGTTAATTTAATAACTGAATAATTCTTTTTATATGCAACCAGACAACTCAGTTGTAAATTGGCATTGTTTCTACTCCATAGTCAAACTAGCTCTTGCTAATGTGCCATTTTTATATTTAAGTAACACACTTTCAATCACTATCTAAATCATTTTGAAGAATATTGCTAATCCATTGATATGAAGCAATGTTGTTGAGCAGACAAATTTTTCGAACATATTATTATGAATGTTCGAAAAATCTGTCAGCTCAACAACGTAAATAATGGAATGTGGTTGAACTCTATTGCATTTTGGGCATCTTTATCAATATCAACGTTGCCTTCAAGTATGTATTAAGGTATACTCATGGCTAAGGTTGTAACTCGGGCACTAGATCCAATTTTTCACGATCTAAATGATAGGGTGATGTCATTTTTTGGAAGCCATCGTGGTGAAAGGATGTGGTGCTGTTCCACAAACGATGGGACACTTAATATCATGTCCTGCGTGTCCTGTTAGCGGCAGTTACAGGAACTGATGGACGCTGGTGATGGCGCCAAACAATTAGCCGAATTCTGCGCCGAGTCCATTTAGATTGCTATCGACACGCTAAGAAGAAAAAGATTTGTTGGAAGTTCATTATTAAACTCTTTTTCATGTACAAAAAAAAGGACCATCCTAAGCTCAAATTTCTTTCAGAATCGAACTCCTTTCTACCACCCTTTCTTCCAAAACAACAGCGCAGGCGACAACCGCACAGAACGATTTGTCCGCCGTCTCGCGCGATATTGCGCGACAAGACTGATGATACACCGCGGCGTCGCCCTTTTAATAAAATATTTACTGAGAATAGGGATGAGCGGGTTACACTTTGTAAATCGACTTTGAGTTTATTGCGAGTGACTTCTTGGTTGGAGCGTGTTTTGTTTGCGGGTTGACTTCGATTGGTGCTAGCTTTTCTTTGTCGGCAATTTGGCCATTGGATTTTAGACATCACATACCTCAAGGGTTGAATGTAATGGAGGCAAGTGAGGAAGGACCGATGACTAGGCTGGATGCTGGGCTTGCATTGGTCACATACATATATTCGCACATATATGCGCTATGAAAGTCGAAGTCATTAACTAATATTACATTCTCAAAGGATTCAGAAAGAAAATCATATCTTATCGAAGATGAAAGTGAAGTTTGTCGCTGTTCTAATCCTGTTTCAATAGGACCGAACCCAAGAACTGGCTATCAATACAGGTAAATAGTAAATGCTGCACAGGCAGAAATGGCAGTGCATAGGTCTGACATTAAAGATGAAGGATCTAAGCCTCTGCATACGAGAAAAGACAGGAAAGCAAGCTAGCTTCTCATTTAAAGAAGAAACACGGTAACTCAAGATAAAGAAGAACACATTAGCTGATCCTGTTGAGGCCCGTGGCTAAATAATAACAGCCGCACAGGTCGATCGATCAGGTACGCTACGCTTGCCGCGGTTGGTCTGTGGATGGGTGACCTTTATATACCGAGACCCCTCCGTGCCTCGGAAAGCATGTTAAGCCGTTGGTCCCGGCTGTCATTTGTGGAACTTTGACAGTCGTTACGGGTAGTCAGAAGCCCGAAAGTCTGACAACCAGTCTTATCAAGGGGTAGCGCATTACCCAGTAACTGAGTTGTGGAGGTCAGATAGGCAGTCGCTCCATGTAAAATACTGGTATTGCTGCATCCGGTTAGACTGGAAGCCGACTCCAACATAGTTGGGAAAAGGCTAGGCAGATGATGATTAGCTGATCATCATACAAGTCGACATTGCTTGAAATGTAATAGGAACCCCTATTACATTTCATTTACATTAGTGATTTGGACAATTTTCTACGTGATAAAAAGTTTTCTTCTCAGTACAAAATGCTTTCACACAGTTTGTCGAATCTAGATCACGAGAGTTCTATCGCAAAGGCTTAAATGACCTTCCTATTAGATGGCAGCAATGTATAGATAATAATGGTCATTATTTTGATTAAATACACAATATATTAAATAAAAAAAAAACAATTTTAATTTTTCAGTACAAATCGGCAATTTCATATTTTAACCCCTAATATTTGGTTTATACCTAAGTCCCATACAGCCGAGCGATTCTGTAAAATCTCACCGTGGAAAGTTAAGTGAAGTGAGCTTAGAGTGAGCTGTCAATAGTGTCAATCCCTAGCATTAGTTGGAATGACAGCTCACTCCACGCTCACTTCACCTAAGTTATCACGGTGAGATGGTTACAGAATTGCACTGCAGATGTAAACTCACCCCTTCTTCCCACAGGGGAAGGCCGGAACTACAAAAAATTTTGCATGCCTCACGGTAGAATGTACTGGATCCTTCTCTTACTTAACACCATACATTTGTTCCTACATTTATAGCAAATAAATTATTTCATTTCATTACAGAACGCCACCTGCCACGATCCTTACATACCTTTTACTTCGTTTACGCTCATACATCTGAGGGGCAATTTTCGTAGTTTTAAGACCGTTCACAGTCTGATCTCAGTCTCAATCTGTCAAAAATACCTCTAATTTCCCTACATTTTGACAAGTTTTTGAGGGTTGTTTGTCGCCTAGATGAGACTGCGACTTGAACGTTTAATGACGAGAATTGGCCTTCAGGTCATACGCGCACGTCGGTTGCGAGCACTAAGCTCCTGACCTTTCTGAAGAACATCACCAATAAGGTCACTATAATAATGTCCTCCTAAGGCGTCTCCTCCCGGCGCTTCCACCCGCGCCATCTGCCTAGCAAATACTTTTGTTAGTCGCCTTCCATTTATCCTTTCAACATGACACCCTCTAAGCATTCACTACATCTTCTTTTAAACCGTACCTTTGCCTTACCACGTCATACCCAAGTCCCATCCCTAACAAAACGGATTAACCCACAATGATCTTCATATCAGTACTTATGTACTCAGTTGTAACTTTTTCGATTTCTCTGCTCCTGAGTTTTTCGATTTAACAGTTTGGAGTTTATTTCTATTTACTTTTTGTTTATTTTTGTGTTAAGAGATTAGAGGAGGGCTCGTGGCTAAATGATAACAGCCGTACGGGTCGATTGTAGTTTATGCTATGCTTGCCGCGGTCGGTTCGTGGATGGGTGACCATCCATTACATATCGAGACCCCTCCGTGCCTCGGTAAGCACGTCAAGCCGTTAGTGCCAGTTGTCATTCGTAGATCTTTGACAGTCATTACGGTAATTCAAAAAGCCGATAGTCTGACAACCAATCTTACCAAGGGGTTTCGTATTACCCAGTAACTTGGTTGTGGAGGTCAGATAGGCAGTCGCTCCATGTAAAATACTGGAACTCAGTTGCATCCGGTTAGACTGGAAGCCGACCCCAACATAGTTGGGAAAAGGCTAGGCAGATGATGATGTGTCAGTTTGGAGTTTATTTCTATTTTCGTTTTATTTCTTTTTATGTATCGAGATTAGATGTTTATAGAATGGTGTAGAGATAACTAAACTGTTATCAGTCTCATCTCAAAACTAAATCAATCAATCAATGAAATCCGGCTCAATCTGGTTATTTGTTGGAAATCCTATTCATCATGCTATGTAGGACGAAATACCATCTCAATTGTTTTTTTACACATTTTCCTTAAATTATTTTTAGATTTTGCTAGTGTAGTACATTGATTTGTATTAGCGTCGCATGTCGGTAAGTTATTTTTATTTATTATAGTCATTTAATTAATAAAATTTATTTAAGTTCGCATGATTATTTTTTATTTAGTATCTTTTTTTTTCTTGGATTGTCGAGTGATTAAACTGCCACTGCAAATGGCCGCACACATCGGCCTCTCCCATCCTGCGCCACAACACTTTGTCCTGCGCCTTCCATATCCAGTCGCCCCCAGACACCTTTCGGTCCGTTGTGTTGCACCATCTAGCTGGGAGGCGTCCCACACTACGCTTGCCGATACGTGGTCTCCACTCCAGAACTCGTGTGCTCCAACGGCCGTCGGTCCTTCGGCAAACATGGCCAACCCAATGCCAGCTTCAGCTTGCTTACTCTGCAAGCTAAGTATGTCAGTAATTCCGGTTCTTTTCCGGATAACTTCGTTCCTGATTTCATCCTTCAAAGAAACTCCGAGCATAGCCCGCTCCATAGCGCGCTAAGCGACCTTACATTTGTGGACCAGCTCGGCTACCAGTAATTCAAAAAATTCTTTTGAAAAAAAAAATAATAATAACCGACTACCAAAAAAGACAGTACAAAGTGAAAAATAGCTTTAATTTCGGAAGTCGGTGTCGTTAGGTTCGCATTTTCGTTGTTTGCCACCGACTATCGAAATCAAAGCTATTTTTTCACTTTGTAGTGTCTTTTTTGGAAGCCGGTTGTTTTTGTAGCAAAAAAGTTTTTACTTAAGAGCGCGCCTAAGGCCAGTGAAATTTTAGAATGAAAAAAAAAAAATAGTATGCGCCAAAACTGTTATATCGTAATAAATCCAAAACTAAAAGGAATTACATAAAATGCCTAAGCACAGCCTTTACTCTTGTATAAATATAATTAATTATCAAATTTTTGTCACAATAGGCATTACCGTATTGAGTACAAAACGGAAAAATATGAGAATTGGAGGTTACTTCGTGATTTTTTTCTATCGAGGAAATGTTATTATTTCATGTTTTTGATCAAAATGAACCCTCGGAAATATCATGTAGCTATTCATACATTTTTATTTTAAGATTTGGTCCGGAATTTTTTATGTAAAATCAAATATAAGATTGGTCATTTTGCTTTATAATTTTTACCAGTCATTTTGGTTTTAAAACCAAACTACTGAACCATTTTTCATTAAATTTCCTTACAAATAAAAAAAATATTTTTTCAAATCGCCTAATAAATAACGGAGTTCTGAGATGACAAACATAAAAAAAATACTGTCGAATTGAGAAACTCCTCCTTTTTTGAAGTCGGTTAAAAAGAACTTTTGCTGACGTTACTTAAATGAAATCCTATAAGGATTTTATTTTATGGATAGGAATTACAATACACGTGTATAGTTAAGTAGTTAGGTAAGTATTAATTAATTTTATGATTTAAAAGAGTGTCCGTGGAGTTCCTTGTCCGTTCTTCTCCATAGGTACCTACTACGCTATGGAATGGGCAATAAGGTTCATCTTTTTGACTGACCGACCCCTTGAAAATTCAAAAGTGCCTGTAATTGGATTATTTGAAATAAATGCTTTGAGTTTGAGGTTTTGAGTTTCAGTTTAAGTATTACATACTTCGATTGTCTATCTCAATTTGCAGGATCGGCAGTCAATGAAATCTCAAGCTCCACCATCTGGTAGTTCTCTTCGAAACTGACACAATCATTTTATAGCAGGTTACGTCCTTCACCAGGCCCAAGACTATGAAGAAACTTAACACATATCCCAGATATCCACTTAACAAAACACACTTAAAATCTTCAAGGTACCCCTTTTCAATACCAATACATTTCACTACCCACCACGTAAGACATCTCAAGGGAAATTCATACATCAATGCTGATATGACGTCACTCTGCGAGATGAGTACCAATACATCGAAGGAAATCTTAATCCAATAGCTAGCGACAGCAGAATGATTTATATAGGGAAGCGGTAACGTGATCGGGTGCCTAAGATTCCACTGTTAGGCGAATTGGTTTTTTCAAGATGGCGGGTTCTTTGAAGGTCTATTTTTAACAGTGTGCTGTGATTGGCTGCAAGTTCTTAATTTGAAATATTTTTGATTTGGTAAACGTTAAGGTATTCTACTTCTTCTTTGCAGGGTGGTGGTAGCAGCTGAATGAGAGCTGCCGAGAATCGAGCTGAATGGCGTGGCTGAGAGGCCTATGTTCAGCAGTGGACTGCTGTAGGCTGATAAGTCATAAGTCATTTATTTCAAAACAATATAAAGAAGAAGGAAGAAGAAGGAGGAGGGAGGAGGGGGGTGGACGGGGATGAAGGTACACTACTTAAATGGCCTGAAATAGGCAACGCAGTAAGCTAGCGTGGTGAACAATTTTTTAAGGGACGGTTAGAGACCAATATCGCCATTACTACTTATGTGCTTCCGGAATGACTAACTGATTGTTTTAACCTTCACTTCTTTTAGCTGTTTAAACTTAGGTTGTATCTTTCATGCCCTGATATCTGCACGTCACAGAATTCGGTGGATGCTTCTGATGATGCCAATCACAAAAATAAGTTCCAGGTAGACTCCTAAGAAGATCAATAATAGGACGCGACGAAAAGAATACACATTTATACTCCACTTGCTGCAGTCACTAGAAAACAATCCGCTTGATACAAAACAATCCGTTTGATACAATAACCAATAAAACTCTAGCGTATTTGTATTCGTATAACGTTATTTCGAAGCAGCAACCGGCCATGTTTCACTGCCAAAAATCTCAACTCATTCGCCAGCGAGGCACATTTTAGCGGCCCCGGCCAGTCAGCAATATACTCAGCTCTCACACACCTGAGCGCAATCACATTAGCTCTCCTACACACAGGATTTTTTTTTTATATATATATGCCACGCTTTTTTAGCCTTGATATTATATATAATCTAATTTTGGCAAAAAGTCGAGTGTTTTTACTATCTGTCGGGCAGGTTTGGGTTCCTTAATCATAATTATTGGCTTGGCAAGTTCTGAAGTGTATTTTTTGTATCAATACCACTTTTTAGGTCACAGCTACTCAGTTTTAGAAGTAGCTACGTACGCACACAGTAAAGTGGAAGTGAAGTTGGACTTTAATAAGCAATTATTGATTTTAAGACTACCGTAGTCATCGAATCTGGGGAGAGACTATGTCTTCTGTGAGAATTTCTTAAATTAATCTTATACGACACGATGATATTTGACCACTAGCTGACATGTTTGACTAGGTTTTTTTCTGATTCATATATTCTTAATCTAGAGGAACCGACCCGTATTACCTACTGACATTTCCACATAATTAGTAAAAACGAAAATTTTATCAGCCTAGGGTGATTTAGGATCAGTATAATCCGTGGCATGGTATCCCACGGGTCCGTACTACCGGAATAAACCGGGTTATAAACTATCTCTGTGCCCAATTTCATCCAAATCCGTTCAGCCGTTTTTGTGTGATTGAGTGACAAACATTCAAAGTTCAAACATAAAAACTTTCACATTTATAATATTAAGGGCGCATTACACCAAACTTTTGACCGATGACCTTTGTCAAAGCCGCAGGAACCTGCTGGATGCGGTAAGCACAGAACCGGTCGAAGTGGAGGTGCTTGGGGGAGGCCTATGTCCAGCAGTGGACGTCTTTCGGCTGAAATGATGATGATGATGATGTATGAAGCTATCTCCGAAGCAGGCGAGAATTTGACATGTCAAATACTGGTGTAAATGACAGATTTTCATGACGGCCATTATAATACTACTTTCACCGCTCTTCCAGAAAACCGTAGCTTTATCCTTCGAAATTTTACTAAGACTGGTCAAACTAAATAAAGGGTTACTATACCCAATAGGGTAGTACATACTACACCAAATTCAAATAGGGGCATAGCATTGGATTTGGGCCGTGCATTCCAACGCGACGCGACGCTCTGCTATATTATGTCCGTGATTTATAGCATCGAATTCTCGTCGGTAATTAGTGCGTGCCTTCAACAGGGGCTAACGGCGGGTTGCATGATGTTGACTGGAGATTAAAGTTAACTGTAGTTAACAGAAGTGCTGATGTCTTTAGATAATAAGTTGTATTTAAAGTCTACGACACAGATTTAGTTTAACCAGCTTGTAGTGTCAGTCACCCATACCTGAAAGTTGGTTAGCGTAGTTTAGTGTTTTAAACTAACCTCTTATTAAACTTCTTAGTAATAGGAATCTCATGGCGCTGGATAAAAGTGAACCTTTTTATTTATTAAAAAGTGAACCTTTTTATTTATTAAAAAGAGAACATTTTTATTTATTATTATTTTTAGCCTGTGTTGTCCTACTGCAGGGCAAAGGCCTCCCTTTCTTCTTCCCACTTCTTCTACTTTCTTCTTTCTCTATCTTGAGCTAGTTTAGACGAATCCTGTCTATTGCTGTGAAGCTCATCCCGCCATATTCTTCTGGGTCTGCCTTGATGTCTTTTAAAGTAACAATTTACTTATGTAGTTTAGCCTTTCTCTAACTGAGACTTTTACTGGACACACACACGTGTGTGTGCAGAGAAGAGAAAGAGAAGTTGCACCTGTTTGCACAGATGTATTAACATGATGAGCCAGTAATAACTCTTGTCAACTCTAGTGGAACATAATACTATTATCGACGGTCTTTACAACCTATTTATTTCATTCATTCATAAAAATAAAATGAAATAATATTTAAATTAATTTTAACTACCCATGGTATAACCGGCCGCACCACCGCGGATTACCGGAGATTGAGTATAATCGGACGCCCGGGAGCGTCCCATTAATAACGGTACTCCGTTAATTGAACCGGTTGCCGCCTATATTTCAAATATAGAACTCTATAAAATATAGCTTGACTAACGATTGAGCTTAATCGTGGATTACTCGGATAGTGCCATTTGACTTGATTAATTTTTATTGAATATTTTGATTGATGCAGTTGCAAGGGAGCAATTATAAGATTGAAGAGTAATATGTATTTGACATAATGTGGGTTGGTGATACTATGAACTTTGAAAGTCAATTATAGTAAACCCAAATACAAGCTAAGTATTACGAAATTCAGTACTTACCTTATGAATCTTTTGTTTGTATACTTAACGCATTTAAAAAAACTAAAGTCAGTTTTAAGAATGAAACTTCAGAAAATTTTCAACAATTTCTTTGATTTAGATTTGATGTTGAAATGCAACTACTTACTGATGTTTCTGGTCGTAGACAACCAGAAGTATGGTTTTCTAAGCTAATTAGGTAGAAAGGATTTATAATGAAACAAGTTACAACATTAAAACTTTACTTAGGTACTATTACCGGGAACTTCCACAGCAAACCTACAACTACAACCATAGATTCGAAACGAGCTGCAGATCGATTCAAAGCTAGCATCGATTGCAGTTCACAACACTGATAAAAAAAAGAAAACTCTAAATTCAAATAAACCCGCTATTGTAACGGGTGCGTTCAGTACATTTCCCGCGTTCCTCCCTACGGGTTATTTATGAACATTCACTGAGCTATGTAATAATCTGAGGCGGGATTTAATTTGTCGGACTGATTTCACACTAGAGTGCGAAAGGGATAGACTTATAGAAAAATATGTAAGTTAGAAGAGTATAGAGAATCGGACGCACGAATCGTTAGCGGTTTCAGTAGACAGACCATAACGGAAAATCGGATGTGAATTTATTTTCCAGGATATTTTCTGTGGAGTAAATAAAGGGATTTGTGTGGGGTGTTAGATTTTTTCCGTTTTTGTTGCCGTGGTAAAGATTGTTTTTCATTCGGTTGGTTTAATTGATGTAAGTAAGTAGTATTTTGTAACAATATATAACTTAACAGTGTCCATAGAGTTTCCCCGTCCTGGGAGTGTGTGCATAAGTTGGATTCTAGTAGAAAACAGTAGGTATGTTAAAGGTTAAACCAGCCGATCGATTCTGTAAAAATCTCACCGTGAAAAGTTAAGTGAAGTGAGCTTAGAGTGAGCTGTCAATAGTGTCAATCCCTAGCATTAGTTGGAATGACAGCTCACTCCACGCTCACTTCACCTAAGTTTTCACGGTGAGATCGTTACAGAATCGCACTGGAACTTATGTAGGTATCTAATTTCATAAAATTAAGAAACAAGGCGCTAAACAAGTACCAATAATTGAGAAAAACAATTCGTCCTTACCAATGCCTAAGGAAAAGACGGTAAGAAGGTCTTTCATAATTTAACTAACACTCAAATTATGAACGAACAACTCAACGATTTAACACCACACTTAATCATTACCAAACTGTCTTCAAGTGTAGTTTCATTAGCAGCCTTAATTGTCCCATTCACCTTGCCAGTAACCTGTGAGCCACCACCAATTTATCAAGATCTCTCCAACAGTTCCATTCTCCCCTGAATCGTCGGCAAATGTATTGTGTTGGCAAGGGGTGGCCGGTCAAGTAATGTTGGTTTTGCATACGGTGTTGTCAGGTAATTAATCAGACTAAATACTCCATGACATGTCATGACAATAGGATTAAAAGATATTGTATTTGGTTTGTGTGAGCACAAGTGTTTGTGTAAGATAGTGTGTTGGTTTGTTGATTAATTACCGTTGTTTTTAGGGTTCCGTAGCCAAATGGCAACGGAACCCTTATGGATTCGTCATGTCTGTCTGTCTGTCTGTCTGTCTGTCTGTCCGTCCGTATGTCACAGCCGCTTTTTTCCGAAACTATAAGAGCTATACTGTTGAAACTTGGTAAGTAGATGTATTCTGTGAACCGCATTAAGATTTTCACACAAAAATAGAAAAAAAACAATAAATTTTGGGGGTCCCCATACTTAGAACTGAAACTCAAAATTTTTTTTTTCTTCAAACCCTTACGTGTGGGTTATCTATGGATAGGTCTTCAAAAATGATATTGAGGTTTCTAATATAATTTTTTTCTAAACTGAATAGTTTGCGCGAGAGAATGTGTGTCCCCCCCCCTGTAACTTCTAAAATAAGAGAATGATAAAACTAAAAAAAATATATGATGTACATTACCATATAAACTTCCACCGAAAATTGGTTTGAACGAGATCTAGTGAGTAGTTTTTTTTTAATACGTCATAAATCGTAACGTAACGGAACCCTTCATGGGCGAGTCCGACTCGCACTTGGCCGGTTTTTTTTGGCTAAAGTGATGAAAAAAAATGAAGAAAAAATCTGTGGCAAAAAAAAAACAGATTTAGGGATTTTGTTGAGAGGTAAAGACGCCAGCACGTCAAGCTAGTACAATCTGTCAAATTTCTTTAATAGTTTTTCAACTTTATCGCTAAAGCATTAAGGTTCAAAGTTGATTGGAAAAATTTGACAGTTTCGGGTAGCTTGACCTGCTGGCGTCTGTACCTACGGCCGAAAAACACATAAGGTTCCTTCCACTGCTAGTACACCTCCTAGCACCTTCTTCCTTCGAGAGTGAGTGGGCTGTAATGTACCACGCGGGCCCAGTGCGGGTTGGTAGATGTCACATGTCTTTGAATTTTTGGTTCTAGGACATGCCGGTTTCCTCACGATGTGTTCCTTCACCGTTTTGAGAGTAATTATGATGAAAGTATTTAGACAAAGACGGGTTAGAACCCATGAGCTAAAACTCATAAAAGTAAGTTACCATTGAAGTGTTGAAATGTCTATACTTACCATAGATATAAGATAGAAGATTTCTATGATACACTTACCTATTCTTAAATGACGTTAGAAATTGAGAAGAAGTAGCAAAAATGCAATGATTCGACGATTCATATGGCTCTAAAAAGGTGATGTAATACCATTTCGATTAGCATTTTGTTTGTTAAACGTTGTGATAGTACTGATAGCACCTAAAAAGATTTGTCAGGCGCCAGTTTGATGTTATAGAAAATTAAATGTGCCCATGAACGAATTTGGGAATAAAACTTACTGCCTATTTTATATTTTTCCCTCAGTATGAAACCTGGCGATCGTTTCTGTAAAAACCTTTCTTTTTTAAAATCTTAGCGATTGATCTACATAGACGGATCGCTCTTGCAGTCATAGTCAACAGCTTGAAGCTGCCATTGATAACTGCTCGAGCAGTTGATGCCAACTGCTAGTCATTCAAATCAGGTAACTGCGCGAGAGCAGTCGACAGCTCGAGAAGTCAGTGTATGCCTGGCGACTGCTTGAACGCCCGACCGCCCGAAGCAGTTGCAACTACTCGAGCAGTTTCGTGTATGTGTTTACAGACGCCAGCAGGTCAAGCTACCCGAAACTGTCAAATTTTCCCAATTAACCTTGAACCTTATTGATTTACAAATAAAGTTGAAAATCTATTACAGAAATTTGAGAGATTGTAGTAGCTTGATGTGCTGGCGTCCGTACATAGAAGACTGTAGTTCACCATGCAGTCGCTGCTTGAAGCAGTACATCCTGACTGCTTCAAGCAGTCCCTGTATGTCGGCCCTTAGAGTGTGCTGTCAATAGTGGCAATCCCTAGTATTAGTTGGAATGACAGCTCACTCCACGCTCATTTCACTTAAGTTTTCACGGTGCAATGGTTATAGAATTGCACTGCTGGATGAGACTCGCACAGACCAGGAAAGCATGGCACAATAGGGAGGAAGCAGTAGTGGGTGGAACAAAGCTGCCAATGATAATGATGATATTAAGCTTTTCCCATTTCCACAAGAGGACCACGTTGAGGAACCAATTGACGTAATAGCCTATAGAAATATCCAGGGTAGCGGGATCGTCCGAAAGGGTTACCGCTGCCCTGGTACATAAAGGGCTAAGGAAGGAACACGGGTGGGTTTTAGTCAGTAAGAGTCTGACACTCCCGCTCCACCCAGAGCGGGAGGGGTCATTTGATGATTTCCCATCCTCAAAAAAAAAAAGGCCTATAGAAATATACTTTTTTATATCTATGTAGTAGCCTAACTAACGAACATTAGCGCTAAACTTTAATATTAGTTAGTGTGTTAAGAACTGAGACCTAATGCTAAATTAGCTGTCGAGAAATCGGGCCTTAGCCAGCACATGCAAAACCGCAAAAAATAAATATAATTAGAAATACGAACACCCCATTAGTATGAACACTTGTTTCTCCACTCGTTAGGCGACTCCATTTGTTTGCCGCAACGCGACCTAATCCCGGGATTGTTCCCGGATAATCCGGGATCACGAATCATGACACTATTGTTGTAAGTGTGAAACCGACACAAATAGGCCGACGGCTTACGGAGCACCCTTGTTGTAAATACAATGACGTTTTGCGGCAAGAGATTTTTAACCCTATACCACTTCAATAAGGTTTATTTTTGACTGGTTACTGTATTAGATTGCGGTGATGGTGCAATAGTGAATTCTTTTTTTCGAATTTTTGCTTATCATTCATAATTCATTTTCGACTTTACTTTTAAGGCCATAAAGTTGATATTCAAATAATTTTAGAACAATATTTATAACGTTTAGAAGATCTAGTATAGAGTGCGTAGTTCTTTTCAGTACCGTTTATTTGTAATCGCGTATTGTGCGTAGTTAATAACGAGATTATTATTCGTATGACCCTTTTGGGGAGGTTTGTTCAAATATTGGCCGTGTTTGCCAAATGAATGGTGAAATGTGTTCATATTCTGCGTAGGGGGTCTATTTTGTTTGCTTGTTTGTGCTTTTGAGAGCTCAACTAGGTAAATAGGTTTGTTTCTTTAAGCTTATGTAGGTTAGTTGTGCTTTTTATGAACAATACAGTGAGTATATGAAAAAATAGATTTCAGTAATTCCGCAAAAACTAGATCTAAATATTTTTACATAGCATCATACTGTCATGGATTTTCGAAAAGTAACGCCTGATTCCATAACTTATCTTACAATATAGGTACCTACCTAATTAAAGTTAGTGGCAATCAATCGAAGATATATTTTTGCTTAGAAATTCCTACTAATATTATAAACGCGAAGGTTTGTAGGATGGATATGTTTTTTTTTTTTTGTATAAAACGTTGCCCCGCACTAAGAATTACTCCTGTATCGTGGGTGCGTTTACAAACATTTAAATTCACATACACAAACAGCCAGACCCGGAACAACTACCTGTAGGCAATACAAATATTTGTTCCGTGCGGGAATCGAACCCGCGACACGCAGCGCAGCAGTCGATCGCTCAGCCACTGCGTCAACCGTGTCGTCGGATAGATGGATGGATGGATGGATGTTTGTTACTCTTTCACGCATAAACTAATTAACGTATTTGGATGAAATTTGGCATACATATAGTTTATAACTAGGATTAACACATAGGATAATTTTTATCCCGATCTTCCCACGGAATCGAAGTTTATGCGGGTAAAACCGCGGGGCGCAGCTAGTGTAATATAATTATACAATGGCGATGCGATTTAGACGCGTACCGCAAGGGTTGAATTGAGGTGGTTCTAGAAAAGGATTCCTGGAAGGATTTGGGGGAAGCTTTTACTAGTGGGATAGTGTAGGTAGGTTAACTTCTTACTAACATTATAAACGTGAAAGTTTGTTTGGATGGATGGATGGATGGATGTTTGTTACTCTTTCACGTAGAAACTACTGAACGGATTTGGATGAAATTTGGCACACAGATGGTTTACAACCAGGATTAACATATAGGATACTTTTTATCCCGATATTCCCACGGGATAGAAACTTATACGAGTGAAACCGCAGGATGCAGCTAGTAAATGATAAAATAAGAAATAATATATAATCTCAGAAACAATAAGATGATCCGACCTATTTACTTTTGAAACACCGTAGATAACTGTTGCGTAGCCTTATTTTGCTAAACAGTGGCAGTGGGTGTATTTATTCAAATATTAAGACGTTATTCCTTACAACAATGACCATGATGGAATACAGAAAAACACATGATAAGTATGTGTTGTGTACAACACATACTTAAGCCCTCACCTTCTTCCCAGGGGGTAGACAGAAACTACAGAACGTCACCTGCTACGATCCTTACATACCGGTAAAACGGGGTGAATAGGGATGAAAGGGTGAATCGGGACGGGACAAAACTTTAAAATGGATTTGTATTTTAAAATAATATAGTTGTTGCTAACAAGGATGCTTAATCTTTAATTAAAAAAAACAGTAAACACATTAGAGTATTTTCTGGCAACAAACTATATTATTTCAACGTTAAAATCCATTTTAAAGTTTCGTCCCGATTCACCCCTGCATCCTTATTGACCCCGTTTTACGGTACTCCTTTTGCTTCGTTTATGTTCATACACTAATCAGACACGCATGCCGGTTGCGTGTACACACGGCTACACATCAAGCTATGCAAAACCAGTATTGGCTGACCGTTCATTGTGAGAAAATATCATACTAAGTGAGGCCAAGACAAACTGGTTTTGTATAGCTTGACGTGTAGCCGTGTGTACTACGCACCTGACCGTTCTTAGGAACATCCCCAATAATATATGTCCTTCTACGGCGTTTCCACTGACATCTGCCTTGTAAAGACCTTACGCCCCCCCCCTCCCTTGACTTTTTATTAGTTTACTTTCAATCATCTTCCCAAAAAAAAAAACAAAAGATTACCAAAAATTAGCGCTTAGAAATCCTTGACTGACAATGAATGTTTGAAGTTGATAGTGTAGTACTACGCTACGAAGACACTTTCTTTAAAGACACCATCATTAATTTAACCGCAACGCATAAAAGTTATGGAAACCCATCAACCAACACATTCAAACTCAAGGCAACAGTTCTAAGATCAAAAGATAACTTGATATTCACCAATAGAAGATCCACTTCAATTTATTTAACATAAAATTGGTAAGTAAATCGAAAGCAATTCTCTTAATGGCCGCCGACGGTTGCGAAAATAAAAATAAATTTACATCGTATCCAAGTGTTCGTGTCGTGTCGTATCGTTGTCGTGCCGTACGACACCCGGGGGTGTCGTCAAATGTCGTATTGCCGATAATTATCGAACGGTTAGTGTTGATGGGGGGGGTTTGTTGGTGACGGGACGGGTGCGATACGATTTACGTACTTGGGTAGTAGGAGAGCGTGCCTTATTTTTTTTACTGAGAAATAAACTTTGAATTAGAGAATTGCAACATGTGCATAAAAGTGCTTAAAATGCTGAAACTATACACAGCCTCTGTTAACGTTATTACGTTGTGTGAATTAGGTATCTATAGGTAATAATCGGGATAACCCTAATTAGGTTACATTGATCAAAGACTTCGGTTGAGCTTAACCGATTTATTCTGTAAAAATCGCACCGTTAGTGAGCTTCAAATGAGCTGTCAATACATTAGTATAAATTATAAACAAAGCTATTTTATGACGATCACCAACCATTATAGTTACCTACTAACTTAAGACTTCCACTGAAAAAATTCTTCACATTGGTTAGTTGATCTTTTTTCACCATCTTCAATAGATCCCACAATGTGTACCTATTTGGGTAGTTACTTAAAATTTTATGAGATAATTATGGAACCTGTTTGGTACAACAACATTGTAGCAGAGAGGAAGTTTTAAAAACTTAACTTGTCTAGAAAAGAAAAGAAAGATAGGAAATACGTTTATTTCCGGTAAACATGACGCAGAGAAAGAACACAAACACAAAAAAGAACAAGTTGGGAGAAAATATGCGTCACGTCCGCGCAAAACGACCATCGTTCAGTATAATGCTACGACCCTCTGCGAGACAGAGCACCAGCGCTGGTTTTCAGTGATAGCCGGCGTTGACGTGATGACGTCGAACCGAAATCTAAAGATCTAAATCTTATTTTCTAAAAAAAGATTAAGCTAAGCTACGTTTGCCACGGTTAGTCCGTGGGTGGGTGACCATCTTTACATACCAAGAAGTCCCCTCCGTGCCTCGGAAAGCACGTTACGCCGTTGTTCCCGGCTGTCATTCGTGGATCTTTGACAGGCGTTACGAGTCCTCAGAAGCCCGACAGTCAGGCAACCAGTCTTTCCAAGGGGTATCGTATTACCCAGTAACTAGGTTGTGGAGGTCAGATATGGAGCGACTGCCATATAAAAAGCTGGTATTCAGCTGCATCCGGTTAGACTGGAAGCCGACCCCAACATAGTTAGGAAAAGGCTAGTAGTCCGGTCAAATTAGACCAAAAAATAAGAGTAAAGTTACCTAAATTCCCACGAAGCTGAAAATCGGTAAGATTGTTTGAAATATCATTTAATTAAAAATTATTAAGGAAAAAAATTTATTCAAGGTCAAAGGTAAAAAAAAATTTGACCTTGAATAAAATTTTTTCCTTACAGGGGAAAGATGGGGAACTTTCAAATTTTGTTTTTAATGATATTTCAAACAATCTTACCGATTTTCAGCTTGGTGGGAATTTAGGTAACTTCGAATGTCTAATTTGACCGGACTATAGGCAGTGATTAAAGTCCAACAAATCGTCAGTATGAAAAGCACCTCAAAAGCCATAGGCTTTGGTCGTAAAGGTGGATCTCCTTATAGCCTATAACGTTTAATGTTGTTTGCATACTTGGGGGGCCTGCATTCAGGTGCATATTGAGAATTGAGATGTACAATTACCGTCAAAATGTTGATACAAACACTGCGGTCATGTTTAGTGAAGGGGTGAATAGAATGGTAGGCACTGCCAGTGCAATGGTGTACTTGAAAATCTTTGCCATACTAGTGTGGACTTTGAGCTATAAAGACCATTCTTGCCTGTGCCTCAACCTGGATGGAATTAAAAGAAGCGGTCAAGTACGAGTCGGACTCACACACGAAGGCAAAAACGCAGAAAAATCCAGTTCCATGTATGGAGACCTCCTTTAATTTTTAATTTCAACTGTCTACAACTACATAATACGGTTCATGAGAAACAGCTCGCTGACAGACAGATGGATGGATGAACGGACGGACGGACGGACAGTGGAGGCTTAGGAATAGGGTCCCGTTGGCACCCTTTGGGTACGGAAACCTTAATATGAGCAATCCCCATAATGATCATAAACGTTAACAACTTGTTATGAAACTATGTCCAGGAACTTTTAGTCTAGGTACATATTATACCTATCATAATAATATGTGTAGATTACTAAATCTATTGATTTTTGCAACAATGTTAACGTATTATTTTTATTTATTTCCTGCTCTTCTATGTGCTAAATACTTAACAAATGTATCTAGAAGTATGTACAATGAACCCCATCAAATAAACAATCACCTTATTCAATTCCAAAAAAAAAACATAAACAACAATTATTTTTTCAACCTAATGGCATTTTAATTGGCTATAAAACCAGCATCTGCTGGCCACAAATCAATGTTGGCAAATTGTGGTGGGCAAGCAAAATCTCCCGCTCACATTAAATCTTCGTTAGTGGCCGCTAGATGGCGGGACGCACGCGATCTTGTCTGGTGTATTAGTTAAGCAGGTAGAGACTGAAAAATATAACAAAATGGTACTTAATGAAACAGTTTTATTTTATTCAAATACACATATATTGTTGAATGTAGAATATAATACCTATTAGTAAAACTATGAAAAAGGTTTGTGTATTTGTTAGCGCCTGGTAGTTTTGTTTATGCAAAGATCTTAAATGCGACTGTTAGATCTGACTGTTTGTATTAATTGTAAATGTATTCCCTTTTTATAAATAAACGATTTATTATATTATTATTATCTCCTTTATTTCAATGTAAACACATATAAATTATATTTTTAAATATTACAATATAAAAAGTATACAAACATTTAAAAATAGTAGCCCACCGGTACCGGGAACAGGGTCCAAGCTACCGGTGGTCAGGGCTCTAGAGAGAGGAACCTCCTAACATTGCGAGCCGTGTCCAGAAGTACCGCTTTCTGAATCAATTTTATTATTATTATTCTATATCTGATATTAATTGGTTTTTAACTTATAAGTACCTATTACATTTAGTGTGATTGTAGTAGGCAAAAAGTTTATTAAACCTACTTAAGCATTGAAAATCCTTACTCAGAAATCTGCAAATTCTGAGTAAGGATTTTTTTTTACTTTTTAATTGAAGTCAAAATACTAGCCTTAATATTTTTACATTTCAAAGTTAATCTGGGGAAGTACCTACTCGTACCTATCGGTAAGAAACAAAAAGCTAGAAAAAGCATTCATAATCAATTTTTAGTAAGGTTTAATAAAATTTTTATATAACTTTTATAAGCTTTGTCTTCAGTCCACCCAATAATTTACTTAAAATCTACCAAGCATCGCATGTTAAAATGCAATGCGTTGTGCCCCGGGAGGTTTCCGAGATCAATTATTCGTGATAACTGTTTAGTTGGACGTGAATGGGCCACTCACTGCCATCCGTCACAATTTGCACCAGATAATTGGCCCAATGATATTAAAGTTTCAGAGCTTTCTAGTTGTTAAGTACGTCTGTTTGTCAGTGGCTTGTCGAATTAAGTATAGACAAAAGCTATATTGTTCGTAGGGAATTGATAGATAAATAGAGGAATATTGTTGGATTACCTAACCAATTCTTCTAAATATGTGTATGGAAGATGTATTTGGTCTTTGCAAGCATAATCAGCCTATAATGTTCCCACTGCTGGGACACAGGCTTTCTCTCTTCGAGAGAAAGTGGGCTGTAATCTACCACGCGGGCCCAGTGCAAGTTTGTAGATGTCACAAGTCTTTGAATATATGGCTCTAGGACATGCCGGTTTCCTCGCGATGTTTTCCTTCACCGTTTTGAGATCAGAGGTGATGAGATTATTTTACACTAGCGGCCCGTCCTGGCTTCGCACGGGTGTTTTTTTGTAGATATTGATATGTTCTTTAATATTGTAGAACATACTTTTGTTCTATCATCAATAGTTTCCGCAGCGCATGCGACAAAAGACGTTTTTTTTTACACCTTAGGTTACGTTACTTAAGTTTTAGTAAGGATCCCTAATATTTTCTAGCAATCAGTATAGCCTATACCACTCAGGGTGAAGGTAGCTTTCCAATGGTGAAGGAATTTTTGAAATCGGCCCAGTAGTTTTTGAGTTTATTCATTACAAACATACACACACACAAAAATACAAATCTTTCCTCTATAAAATATTAGTTTTACATAAAGTGCGCCTGCTTGGATTCGAGCCCACGACTTACAACTCGTGAGCCATTATCACTGGCTACTGCTCTCTTTATAAGCAGAACTTATAAATCAATTATAACTTGTGACAATCTTAGAACTCTATTAGGTAGGTACGACATTCTATTGTACAGACGCCAGCAGGTCAAGCTACCCGAAACTGTCAAATTTTCCCAATCAACCTTGAACCGTAATGCTTTAGCGATAAAGTTGAAAATCTATTAAAGAAATTTGACAGATTGTAGTAGCTTATGTGCTGGCGTCTTTACAGACGCCTGTCTACAACTGTAGACAGGCGTTTACAGACCGTACTACAATCTGTCAAATTTCTTTAATAGATTTTCAACTTTATTACTAAAGCATTAAGGTTCAAGGTTGATTGGGAAAATTTGACAGTTTCGAGTAGCTTGACCTGCTGGCGTGTGTACCTACTTTTGCATATTGTCATCGTCATTATCCTGCCTTTATCCCAGTTGTATTTGTGGTCCGCGCAAAAATGTATTTTTCTTAATGTTTTGCGTGTCAATAATTGCAAACGTATTGATTGCCGTGTATAAATGTACAGGAGACATTTTTAAACCCTATTGAATAATCATTAAAAAAAATACAGTGCTATACCGTAGTAGCTTAAAAGTGTCGTACTTCTTCAACCTTTCTTGACGGGTAGGGTAAGTATGTAGTATAGAATATATAATAGATCATCTTACAAAACCTGACATTAAAATACACATCGAACTCAACTGAAAAAAATTCAACATCACATCTTAGGTAGAGTACCTACAGACAAAAATACGATAAAAATACGCTATTTGAATAGAAAGTACCTCTTGCGTTCGGAATGATTGATTCTATATAGCTCTGACGTGATGTCGCATAAAATATTGACGCGTCTTCGTCATAAAAAATATATCCCTTTCTCAAACACTCTCCGATGACCAGGGAAGGCTTTTTGCATAATTTTCTGGATCGTAGCACCTTGATTCCGTGAGTGTACCGTACTAAGGTTTTTTTATGTATACGAAGTGAATTTTTATTGATAGTTTTATGTAACGGTTTTTATGTTTTGATATGGAGATTGGCGGCTGGAAATTGAGGGACGTCGCTGAAAAAATGGCGACGGTCATGTATGAATTTTAGAGGGAGAAAAAGTCCTGGAGGAAGACTAATGCAAGCAGAGTTAATCAATGAGGACTTGACTATGTTGGTATAGCTCATTAAAATAATCAACACGTTTAGTTTTCAGCGGGTATTTAATTACTATCAAATGATAAAAAAAAAATTGATATCGTTTCTATGCGTTCTATTGCGTTTAAACTTCTGACAGGCGTTTGAAAACTTTATTTCCAGTGGGGTAATTGCGCAACAGAGTAACAGTAGCAATGGCTTTCATTTTGACAGTTCAACAACATTAATTGCGTTATTTACGTTGCTGAGCAGACACATTTTTCGAACATATGAAGCAATGGATTAACAATATCCTTCAGATCCTAATTGATAGTGTGTTACGCAATTAGGGTGCTGTTTTCACATAGTTTTCTTAATGTTACCTAAACTGTTTCAGAATACGATTCTCTATCTGAATATAACTATAATAACCCTCTCAAATCACCATTAAACGTCAAACCTAACCCTTTTCTACCAACTCAACCCAGCCCAAAGTACTCGTAACTCAATAATCATCCTATACCGTTTGATTCTCGTTTTTATATCGTAATAATATCGGGTGACGCCGGAGACGAGAATAAATTTTATCTCTCTATCACTTTGTCGGGTATTGCTATACTAAATTATGCCAAAGTTTACTTTGTCATATTTATGGGAACGTAAAGTATGAGAGCGAAGGTTTACTGTAGTAATCACTTTTCATATTAGGCGCTTGTATTGGGGCTTTTATATGACCGTATTTTTTGGCTAAGAAAAAATATTATATTTTTATGATCTATTGTAAAAAATAAAATAAAACTTTTTTATTCAGACTTTTTGAAATCCATAGAATGTTAAGTATAATAAACCCATGAAAAAACTAGTGTTAGTAGGAGAGAAAAAAAAAATAAGTAGAGAAAACAAAATAAATTATACCTTACCTATCTTACTGATAAAATCGTCATGGACGACGTCATAAGCACGAATCATTTTGTCTTAACTTTCCTCTCTCTCTCTGTCAAAACCTCACTTCACTGATGATGATAGTGATGGAGCCAAACACGTATTCTGCGGGGTAGTTGCGTAACACTTTATTAGTAGCAATGGCTTTCATTTTGACGGTTCAACAACATTCATTGCGTTATTTACGTTGTTGAGCAGACAATGTTTTCGATCATATGAAGCAATGGATTAGCTATAATAGCTATATCCTTCAAAATGATTCAGATTGAGATTGATGGTCTGTTACGCAATTGGGGTGCTGGGCCAAGCCCATTTAGATTACCATCCGCACACTAAGAATAAGAAGGGGTCACTTTCAAGCTCATTTATTTCCAGCATGTGATTTTCCGCACACACTTCGGTAGTTTCAAAATATACAATGCACTATATAGCACACAAACACTAACTCCTTTGCTATTCCATATTAACCACTATATGCAACCCAGAAATAATATTACTACACAAAACACAACCTCGATCTACGTCTATTAACCTTACCACACCAACATCTCGGTACGTCTCAGAGAAGTTATAGATTCCCGTCACCCCCACATTGCCTAGCACAACACGTCTTTGCATATTGGCTCACATTTCTCCACACGCACATTCTTTAAGGAATAAGGACATTTCTATCAGCGGGAAGATATTTGAATGCTGCCGATCTCCCATCTGTAATTGATTCGTAGTCTGCTCTTTGAATTTCAATTTGAACGATTAAATTGATATATGTAAGTGAGTCGCGGAGACGTATTGTACGTGAGAGGGGAAATCAAATCGTTGAGTTTGGGGGACTGTGTAGGTAGTCTGTTTAGGGTAAAGAGAGGTCTTTATTTTGGAGTTTGCTGGAAGGGGAATTTTCTTGTGCTTCATAATTTCCTTTATAGTTATTTTGTCTGAAACGAAAAATGAAATCGAACCCAGGCAAGCGCTTTACTATGTGTAAAAAATTTCATCACCACTGCTCTCAAAACGGCGAAGGAAAACATCGTCAGGAAACCGGCATGTCCTAAAATCAAAAATTCGAAGACACGTGACATCAACCAACCCGAACTAGGCCCGCGTGGTAGATTACAGCCCATTCCCTCTCGAAGAGAGGAGCCCTGTGTCCCAGCAGTTTGGAACATTATAGGCTGGTTATGAGTAAAAATCCTGTCGCAGGCTTACCTAGTGTTTTTCTTAATACCTACATTTCTGATGACACATGTCATTTTACCTTTAAGTATAAGAAAATTCAAGTTCTGAAGACCATTTCTTAATATGTCCAGTCCCAAATTTGTCACCCTAAGGACAATTATTTGTTTCTTCTTTTGTATTAGGCAAATAAAGGTTTAAGATCTAGTTAGACCCACCTATACCTACTGGTAACCAAAGCCAGCATCCTCAAGAAGGTTTAAGATAAAGTACCAAAAAACTAAACCTAACCCATTTACGGCCTAGCCCGTCACACAAACGAGGATAGGCAGCGCAAGAGTACTATTATGTAAATACGAAGATTACGATCGTCTCGCAACAGGATATCATAATGGCCTCCGAGGCCGCCTGATGCGATTGGACCGGTGTAAGGGCGCGTAACTCAATACGCAACTTGGACGCCCCTAGTGGCGGGTAGGGATGGGACACGAACCATCGATAGATGAGTGCGGCTATCAAATTCTCGCGATCATGGCGCATTGGGCAGCGTCTTTAGCGTGTTGATTGATCCATCGCACAGGTGTGCGACTTTGCTCCCAGTAGGCATCCACAGCACGGGCTAGGCACCTAGGGTCCATGAATGTGCTTGACACTGTGTTCAAATAATTCCTCGAATTCATTTCAGAGTATTGAGATGATTGTGTGCTATTAATTTACTGTCGGCTATCAAACTGACACTGCGTTAGTTTACTGTTTGATAATCACACTCCACTTTGCCACTGCATTTTCTCCAACAATGATTGAAGCCAAAGTAAAAATTGTGCAAAACAAAAAACTCGCTGTGGTCTATTGGCAATTACATAACATAAAATTACACCTTGTTTCCCCGGGTTAAGCGGGTAAGGGTTAGGCAGAGATGTAACTACGTTACAGAGGTGCGCTACACTACCGAGGTGTAACTAACACCCACATTTCACTAATTATATTTTAGTCCCATGTAATAGGGAGGCAAACCTAATGCCTTCAATTGCTATTGGCAATTAATTCCATGAATAAGCAACACTTACCTTCATAAAAAACAAAAGAAGAAAGAACAATTTTACAAGAGTCGACGAACCAAACATCGATATCTCAACACCCAACTCTTCCCATCCCTAACCATCTTGGAACTCCCGAAAACTCTAAACGGATTCGACGTCTGTGCTAAGCGACAGTTTTAAAGTATCCTCCTAACTCGATTCTGATGCTGAAACTCGACATCTTTATGTAAATTGTGCCAACTTTACTTTGCGGGCGACTTCCATTCGTATTGTGTACCTCTAGAGAGGTACCTATTGAGTCTGTGAGTTTGTCGATTTGAAAAGTGACTCTTCTCTTGTCTAAGGGTGTATCTGCGGGGAAATTGCCGCACACAGTTAGTCGTATAGACACATTCATACATATATGGATAAATATTATAATATGATAGATATATGTTTAATTGGGGACTTTTTTGCGCCACTTTTCCCAGCAATAGCACTAGAAAGTGGTGAAGGGCGGATGCTTTTGGGGGACTGTCTTTTGTAATTTTGATGTTCGAAAAGTGCTGATTCTCAGCCTAATTTTAATAAATGACTTTTGATTTTGATTGACCTTACCAAAGAATTATTATGTACCCACCTTTAACAGACTGAGCTCAATAAATTAACATGTTAAATTTACCTATAAAATTTTAATTTTAATAACATATTTTCAAAAATTGCTTATTTGTGTCCTAAATTTATTTTAATTTTAATAATTAATTTTATACTTTGCTGTGCCCTACAGGGTCCATAATTGTTCCTTAGCTTTAAGCCATTGTAACACCTCTACAACAATATGGAATGCAAATAAATATATGAATATGAATTGCGTAACACACGAACAGTACGAATGGCTTTCATTTTGACAGTTCAACAACAACCATTGCGTTATTTACGTTGTTGAGCAGACAATTTTTTCGAACACATGTAGCAATGGATTAACAATTACCTTAAGGATGTTTCGGATTTTGAATGATGGTGTGGTAGGTAGTGTTACGTAATTAGGGTGCTGTTCTAATAGGAAGGAAATTAGGAAAGGGTGTTTTCTTTGCTCTACGTATTAAGCGAGAAAAGCTCTATGGATAAAAGGCAATATATTTTTTTTATTACTCACCATTATCTTTTTCCATCCAGGTGAATCAGGAATCCAGCTGATTCGGTTTGTTGTTCGAGTGTGATCAGAACGCAGCACTGCTTTCCACAATGAGGGATAGGCAGATGATTACTTACCTATAAGTAGTACCTAGACTCATTTTGCTAGTTATGTTAAGTACCGTATAAAGTACTTATACAAGGTCAAATTAAAGGTCATATCCCTATTCTACTGTGTGTACAAAATAATAAAATAAATAAATAAATAACAACGCTATAAGCGGTCGTTGACCTTTGAAAAATCATCAAATCTTTTTAGGGTTCCATACCCAAAGGGTAAAAACGGGACCCTATTACTAAGAATTGGATATCTGTCCGTCCGTTTGTCCGTCCGTCTGTCTGTCACCAGGCTGTATCTCAAGAACCGCGATAGCTAGACCGTTGAAATTTTCACAAATTATGTATTTCTGTTGCCGCTATAACAACAAATACTAAAAACAAAATAAAATAAATAGTTAAGGGGGCCCCCATACAACAGACGTGATTTTTATAGATAATGATACGGAACCCTTCGTGCGCGAGTCCGACTCGCACTGGGCCGGTTTTTTTATTTTATCGTGTTTAGATATTGATACCTATGACGTGTGCAGAACTGCAGAGTTTGGCTAGCTAATTAAATTTGACCCTGTATGTAAGGAGCGAGCTTAAAACCATTATCTATCCGGGTCAAAAATACAGACTCCTGTCTGGTACTGAGAATATCGAATATCAAGTCGATAGTTTAATACTCATTTCTATCATCAAACCTAAAGAAACCAGACTTGAAGTTACTTATCATTATTGGTGAAGTCAATGACAATATTTTTTAGTACCAAATATAACCGTGGCACACAGCCAGTGCTAAAGTGTATGTAAAGGTCGCGTCAATACTAGCGTCGGCAATGTATTGGTAGGGTTCGATGTCTTTACGGGAATTTGTAATGGCGTCTTGAATGCTAATTTGCATGAAATTACCTAGGTAACAGTTAAATAATACCTTGACACCTTGTGAATTTTTTGGGAACTGTGATGATTTAATGATTACCTAAATCAAATTAATTACCTAAATAATTGCCTATTTTGTGATTTTTATGTGTGTATTGTGTTATTTATTTTTTTTATTTTGTTTTATGTTATTTGTGATTCGTTTCTATTATGACATTATTGTGTAATTTGTGATGTATTTTGATTATGTTATTTTTGATATGCTTATTTTGTAATTCATGAATATGTTTTGATGTCAATATTTTATTAATCTAATTCTATGGACTTCAACGTCTGCAAATAAATGATTATTATTATTATAATAGATTCCTCAAAATAGGGTATCGTGGAATCGAACCCAGACCAATGACACCTCACAGACACACCTACCAAATATGTCAACCGATCACGTATTTGACTTTAAGCGCATCAATACAAAAGACTGCAGACGCTTTCCATCCGCTTTCCTCCTACATATTACATACACTACCCGCCAATCAAAAACCTACCTAAACACTCTTGAAACACCATCGAAATTCCCTTGACAACAACCAGAAGAAACCATCGAACCTCTGCTAAGAAGAAACGTATGTTATTTTGAGTGGAATAAGAATATCTATCTATAAATTGCAATGTACGAAATTGGTATACCATTCACCATTGAAATTTGAACTCTATTTCTGTACTCCTAAGGTGTATTTTCCCGTGTGGTGAATATAAAGCAGGTGTGACACTGCTGTGGTCGCGACAAGGTACAATTTGAATATATTTGATGGTTCCTACCAACCATTGTGGAAGGGTGAAATGATATTGGAAAGTGATATCTGGCGTGATGAAATTGGCTTCTTATTTTATGAGTACTGGGAACCTTTATGGGATTACGATTCGAACGTACGAAGAGGTTTTCGAAAATTACATTTGAGATACCTACTAGAAGGGACATTCTAAATAGTTTTGTTCACGAACTATTATACGTACAGTGCCAGCGGTAGGTACAGACCCTTATACACACACGTTTTTCTTGCCGTGAAAACACGTGTCCATCAACAAACTACCATAGAGAGATCCATACAACACTGACCTGCCTACCATAGATATAAAAAAAAAATATAGTGCCTACACACGGCATAAGTAATCCACATACATTCTTTAGTTTTTTTTTTACTTTACCTACAGAAAATTAGTCCCTTTCCATTATTACAGTTTTGCAAGAAACATTAATTGATTTTTTAAACATTGAATAAATAAATTAACACTGTGTCTGTCTGTTCACTTTGCATGATCACTAGAAGCGCAACATTTTTATTCTGTGGAAGACTAGCTTTTTCCCCCCGACTTCACTCGCGAGGTATGAGTTTCAACTGATTTCCGAACCTGCATAGATATAATAATAATAATAATAATAATTTTTATTTGACAAAAAGAAGAAATACAATGCATGTTACATTAGTAAGTTATTACAGTTGTGCTCAATTTTTGTGATTTTTATTCACTGTTCGATAGGCTTCCGAGTGATGAAATGTCACATTTACGAATAGTGACTGTCGAAATTTTCGTGTTTCAGATTTGTAAACAGCGTTCTAAACGCTGTTCTCTCTGACTTTTTTGAAAACATTGGTTGGTGTTCGATTATGCACGCA
Source organism: Apamea anceps (assembly GCA_951799955.1). Classification (NCBI taxonomy): domain Eukaryota; kingdom Metazoa; phylum Arthropoda; class Insecta; order Lepidoptera; family Noctuidae; genus Apamea; species Apamea anceps. The sequence goes on along the minus strand of OX637505.1, from coordinate 4,693,335 downwards.
AACTTTTGAATGTTTGTGAATACCTACCAACCAACCAACTATTCCAACTTTCATCGAAATCCGTTCAGCCGTTAAAACATGAAACGGTAAGAAACAGACAGACAGATTTACTTTCGCATTTATAATATTAGTACTTATAGATTGTAAGCGAGTACCTACATAAGCTTCGGTCATCGATATTAATGTCCCATAAATATTAATAAACACATGTTTTTGTTATCAAAACGACCTAAGATTAGGAATGTCAAGGCGTTACTTACTGATAACGTTGTAGGTACATGTTTTAATTACCTGTAAGTTTAATCATTAATTAAGTCGGCGACCACTGCCTTACTGCCTTGTAGGATAGGTTTATAAATTCTAGTGTAGGTACTTAGTTAGTTGGCAAGTCTCCATTCAAAGGGTGCCTAAAGATGGACGGCGCCGCCAAGGTCGGCCCAGAAAGTCGTGGTGAAATGACCTGGACGTGCACCGCGAGGGCTGGTGCGAGGTGGCGCAGGAAGAGTTCTTGAATGGACTTGGGAGAGGACCTTTGGTCAGCAGTGGGAAAGTAACAAAAAAAAAACCTTATTCTTTTAACCATGTAATTAAGTATTTAGATACTAGCTGTTCGTGGCCGGCGTCGCCCGGGTAAGTTTTATGTGTCTATCTCCAGTGATTGACTGGATAAGAAAACATTTATCAAACTAAACGTCACTTTTTTTTTATAAATTGAGATCTTTATACAAACATACCATCCATAGTTCCGGTTGGAAAATTTTCTTTCATACAAACTTTGTCCTGACAATTACGAACGCAACAAAAATAAAAAAAACAACCCTTTGATTTGACTGTAAATAAATAAGAATGTTATTAAATGTCCCATCTTGCTTTTTAGCCAGTTTCAAAAATGTAATTAACTAAACCGAAAAAAAAAATCATGAAGCATAAATAATATTGAGAACGAAAATAAAATCATTTATCGATAATGAATATAAAATCCATGAACAAATAAAAGTACTGACAGGTTCCACCGAGATTTGAACTCGGATCGCTGGATTCAAAGTCCAGAGTGCTAACCATTACACCATGGAACCGCTTGGCAGAAGGCGCGAAATAGTGCGTCGCTCGATATCATCCGCGGACCGGCGCTTGCGTCATCAATTCTAATGTTCTTTATTGATTCATGCAATTATCAACTTTATTGCTTGTGAAATAATAATCTCATCATCGTACGTGGGGAGAATGATTTCTATTTGAATTCGTGAGTTGATTGACTTTACCATACCTATATGTACCTATCTGAATGTAAAATTAACATGCATGGATAGGTAAAAGGTGTAAAATGTGTGAATAATATTGGACACAATAAATGTATTTTTTTTCTTCTATATAACTGTTGATATGTATTACAATTATCGATCGTATTTGAGAGCATTGATTAGAGCTAAGAGTTTCTTTGCAATTGATTATCTTATCAAATCTATGAAATATGTATACTACAAATATGGTATGAAATAGGTCCTGTAACAAGTTGACGTGGTTGCTTACTTTTAATTTCCATTTTCGACAAAAACAACTCATTTCATTTCTAATTTCTTTTATTCAAAAACAAAATCCGTTTTACCTTTTTCACTTCAAATAATAATAACGTAAATCCACCAGGGCCGGACTCGGACGCGCAAATCTTCTTCAATCTCGCGGGGCGCACAATCATCGGGCTGGCCATCAATTATTCACAATACTGATTGCGTCCGAGACGCATGTGGATACCAATGAATTATATATGACGCTGACCCGTCAGGGAACGGATTTGGGGCGATTTTTTTTTGTTACTTTTGAAAAAAATATGTTTGCTGTTTTTTTTTTGTCGCCAAGGACATGTTGTAACATGTCATGGTGTAGGCCTAGGGTACTGTTATTTATCTAACATAGAAACACTGTAATCATCAGGAGTAAAAATAACTTCAAATCAGGTTCCACCGAGATTTGAACTCGGATCGCTGGATTCAAAGTCCAGAGTGCTAACCATTACACCATGGAACCGAATAATTGTATAATTAAAATTTATGTAGCCATTGTGAATAATAGCATCCACTAACTATTGTGTGACCAAATTATCATGTTTTAATTATTGATTATTGACAAAAATCATAGAACCACAATACCTACTTTAGCTGTTACAACTGTATTTATTGACACAGGTGATTGAAATCGATTATTTCAGCAAAATAATATTACGCCTTGTACTTACGCATTTGTATTTAAATAAAAATGAAATACTGTTCGATGGAAAGCGCATCACATGAGAACGGCTGGACCGATTCGGATTTTTTTGTCCAATTTAGCTTTTTTACGTGTGGTACACGTATGTGCATGTTATAATTTAGATGATTCCTGATTTATATATGACTAGCTGCGCTCCGCGGTTTCACCCGCATAAGTTTCAATCCCGTGAGAATATCGGGATAAGCAATATCCTGTCATCTGTGTGCCAAATTTCATCCAAATCCGTTCAGTAGTTTTTGCGTGAAAGAGTAACAAACATCCATCCATCCATCTATCCATCCATACACGTTTATAATATTAGTAGGATGAAAAACTGGACGTCCTTTTTTGTCTATGAGATTTTGTATGTATTAAAAATTATGATTAGTAGCAATCTCTGAAATAACGCTTCGTAGGTAAGAATACCTCTTCTACCAAAGTATTACATAAAGAAATAAATATTTTTATTATTGCATTGGCTTCGGGGCCAAGCAATACCACGCTCGTCCATTGCTAGTCTTTTGACTTCCAACGTTTATTGTTCTTTTTTAGTGTTCCGTAGTCAACAAGGAACCCTTATATTTTCACCATGTTGTCTGTCTGTCTGCGGTTTAGCTCAAAAACGATTGGTACTAGAAAGTTGTAATTTGGCATGAGTATACACGATAATGACGCCGAAAAAGAGGTATAATAAAATTTTGAAAAAAATAATTATTTAGGGTACCTCCCCTACATCTAAAGTGGGGATGATAATTTTTTTTTTCGTCCTTCCCATAATGTGGGATATCGTTGGATGGGTCTTTCAAAATATTTGGGGTTTGGGAAGACCGTTTTTTGATTAAGTAAACCGTTCGTGACTTATCAAGCTTTAAAGTACCAATTTTCGTTAGAGTCAAGTGTCCCCCCCTCTACCAACTAAACGGTTGTAGTTAGAAATTCAAATGTCACGGCAGTAGTACCTTTAAATAACGAAGTTTAAAGGAAAACTATTACACTTAAGTGGGCTTTACAAGTTTACGAGTAATAGTCGACCATTTGTATTAGACTCGAAAATTTCGAACAACTCCATAGAAATGTCAATAGATGGCGCTAAGCGTCAGTTGTATCGCGCTCTTGTTTCATTCCTAAATAAGATTTATGAAAAAAAAACAGTTGGTACACCGGCTATGACAAGTCTTATACAAATCTCAAAAAAAAAAAATCTTTCCGTGCAAAATTGTCAGATCAGGTGAGGATTTGTATTGGAAGTCAAAATAGGTAGATAGTCATGTTTGGCTTTTAGTTAGAGCATGGTACGTAACTATCAGTCAGCGAATACGACCCGCACTTGGCTGTTATAAAAACTACGGAACCCTACACTGCGCGTGGCACACGAACTTGACCGGTTTTTTTCCCCCAATTTGCTATTGCCAAAATCCTTCCCTGCCCAGAACAACGGTCCAACTCGCAGTTGTCCCACAGTGCGTGCTAACAGGCGGTTAGCGTTCGTCTGAGCCCCCGGGACCAGCTCCTTGCTGCTTTACTACAAATCTAACTAGGTTTTTTGTTGTAACGTAATCAAATACAAAATGGAGTTACGGCTTTTATTCTGGTGAATATAGCAAAATGTTGTAGGTATTCAAGACTTTATTCTACATGGTTTTTCTTTAGAAGAAGCGGGGACAAAGTTGGACTTAATAGGGATGATCTCTGTGAGGCCAGTCTGCAGTGCTAGGGAGATACATCCAGCGTCATATGACGAGATGTCATTATTATTTTTATTGTTATGAGTATTTTTTAGTCATTTAATTATTAGAATGTTATGAATGATGCAATACTAACATCGTTTTAAGACCTTGTAACTAACAATTATGGACAAATAATAAGTCCGAAATAAATGAATTATTAAAATTAGTTGACATTGGCGCCGATTCCCTTGTTCACAAACTAAACAATATTTAAGTGCAGTGCATCTTTTTCTTTCTATTTCATTAAGAAAAGGACAGAAGATAAATATTAGTTTAGTCCTGTCAAATTAGTCCGCGCCTGACGTAAATTGACGTATTTTTAGTAGCCATGTTTTTAATCACGTCTAAATTGTCTATGGAGTATCTTAATTTGACAGGACTAAACTAATATTTTATCTTCTGTCCTTTTCTTAATGAAATAGAAAGAAAAAGATGCACAGAACTTAAATTTAGTTTAGTTTGTGAACAAGGGAATCAGGGCCAATATGTCTATTGTCAACTTATTTTAATAATTCATTTATTTATAGTATATATATATTTATGGTTATGGTATGTTTTTTTTAAATTTTTTATTTATGGAGTTCACGAAGCTGGCAAACTAATAAAACAATGAGTTTACAATATGAATAGTGATGGCCGTAATAGAAAAAGAAAGATAGATGAGTTAACCGAAGGCTGTAATTTCCAAGAAAGAACTGATAATTATACATACACTAGTAGGTACATCAAGCTACTACAATCTGTCAAATTTCTTTAATAGGTTTTCAACTTTATCACTAAAGCATTAAGGTTCAAGATTGATTGGGAAAATTTGACAGTTTCGGATAGCTTGACCTGCTGGCGTCTGTATCATCAATGAAAGAGGATGAGACTGAATGAAAAATCCAAATCGATGCTATTAAAAGTCGAATATCAGATAAATGACATAACAAGGACAGAGCCGTATCAAGGCAGATAAATGATCTAAAAAGTGTACCTACACAAAGCAGTAATACTCGTAATAAAAACGCTCGATACATCAGCCATTAGGTTAATGATCAATCGATCATGGCGGCGCAAACATTGGCGGTTGTAGACAAACATACTGTTAGTACGGAATCAGGTGCCGATACGGCCAGTTAATTGGATTAATTTAGGGTTCCGCGGTGAAATTGAAGTGTTAGAATAATATTGCCGAAAAATTGGGGCGGTTAAAGCTAAACGAAAGCAGAAATTTTCAAAAAGATATGTAATCGAATAATAAGAGCTCGTTACTAAAAGTTTCAGGGGTACAGACGCCAGCACATCAAGCTACTGCAATCTGTTAAATTTCGTTAATAGATTTTCAACTTTATTGCTAACGTATTAGGTCCAAAGTTGATTGGGAAAATTTGACAGTTTCGGGTAGCTTGATGTACTGCCAGTCTGTACATCATTATAATCATCATCCACAGCCCGACTTCACCCACTACTCTCTTCTCTTGCCTCTCTTTTCTTGAGCTAAACCCCACGTTCTACTACTACACGGTACTATCGCCAAAACCTATATCTGACTATTTTGGAAAAAAAAACCCCGTGTACATGATGACCACAGCTGCGTCCGTAAGTAAAACAAAAGAGTATCCTTTTTAGGTCGACTAATAATATGCGCTGCAAGCAGGAGTAGTCCTGATGGTGGTCAGATATAGATTTTGGTGATAGTACATACCCACATAATATTTCCATCTACCTTTATACTTTCTAAATAATTGGACTCCATGTTTAAATACGATTTTACATTCCAATAATCTAAAACCATTAAATTAATTTATTCTTATCGGATCTGCACACCTGTATATACAGCTGTACAGCTGTATGTACAGCTGTGCAGCTGCTGTGTATCTGAATATAATTTGTGTAAATATTCATTTTTTTTTTGTATTAAATTATATATTAATATCGTTTATTTCATTATTCGCTTAAATATTTTTTATTGCAATTAGTGTAGGTACCTATTTCATATACTTAGTTACATATTTAAATTATTACTTAATATGTTTACGTGATAAGTTGTCAAGCGCTTGTAAACTGTTGCTATTGGCTGTTGATATAATAATATCATTCATCCAATCACAGCGAACGAAAGCTTGACAATTTGTCATATTTTGCGATAATTTTCGTTCGAGAAACTTGCCCTAAGCCTTCTGCTCTATCCTTTGATTCACTTTAACTCCAGTCACAAGAACCTGACTGACAACATCTTCTAATTTATTCAAAAATTATTTATGCAAAATATTTCGTTGTCTCCGCTGTAACTTTAGAAGCGTCTCTCCGATATTAAATCCTATTCCCCCGCCTCGAGATAATGGTTAAATAGAATTAAGATCAGCCTTACATCTCAGGGTATATTTACATAATTATTTAGATAGGCTTTTATTTTAGCCCGTTGTGTATTTTGAGATGGTGCTGTGTCTTTGTTTTGATGAAAAGAGGTGTAAAGCTGGCCTATATTACTGATAGAGATGCCCCGAGTACCTACAAGATTTACCGAATAACCGAGTATCGAGTATTTGTCATTATTAGATATGTTTACACCGAACTGAGCACTCTGCCGATTAACTCGGTTTAGTTGACGCAGGTATTGGGAACGTACGAAACGGTTCCAATATTATAGAAGAATGCCATGCAAGTTTTGGCATCACATCATCATCATTTCCGCCGGAAGACGTCCACTGCTGGACATAGGCCCTCAAGCACCTCGACTTCGACCGGTTCTGTGCTTCTCGCATCCAACGGGTTCCTGGAGTTGTTTTTGGCATTGCTACGAGAAATTAGCATATCTATAGCGCTGCGACGGCGTCGAGATCCGAAAAGTGACATCGCTATAGAGTTAGACCAATATTCTAGATTACCACGAGAGTCTGTTTATTTAATTAAATGTGTACGTTTTTTTTTACGTATTTTTTCTGACGATTAATAATCTACATTAATATTGTAAAGAGATCAGAAGGCCAATTCTCGTAATTTAAGTTAGACTGCTAGTTGCAGTCTCATCTCGGCGACAAACAAATGTCAAAAACTTGTCAAAAGGTAGAGGAATTAAAGGTTGTTTTGACAGTTTGAGATTGAGATCAGACTGTGAATGTTCTTAAAATTACGAGAATTGCTCCTCAGGTTTACGAGTTATTTTCGAGTCGGCAGTCAAATCGAGTTTTTTCGGCCGATAACGAGTAGTACTAAAATTGCGCAGTATGACGAATACCCAGTAATAAACGGATACTCGGCGCATCTCTAATTACTGACTATGTGTGATTCTTTTGCAGATTCACTATAATATACCGGTTCATCTTTTCTTGTAAGTTAGAAGTAAGTTCCAAGAATAGCTCAACAGGGCTATTTAACGTTGTTTCAATCAATCAATCAACTTAGCTTATCGCAGTCCATTGCTGGACATCGGCCAGCCAGGCTGCGCCACAACACTTCCTCCTTCAAAGAAACTCCGAGCAAAACCCGCTCCATAGCGCGCTGAGCGACCTTAACGTTGATTGATTAGGTTAAATAACCTAAAAATCAACTATACTTTAAATAACCGTAATAGTTTATTAATAGTATTTACCTGAGTACATTTTTACAAGTTTGTTTCGCCTATCAAGTACCAGAATGCCTCGTGAAACACTCAGAGCAATGAATCTAAATAGATATTGTAGCATCTACAAAACTTTGCTTACCAATTTACAATAGTATTCTTGTATAGGTATTTGTTTGTCTATGTTTTGTACGTTTTAGTATATTTTTGAGCCGTCATAGTGCAACACAGCAACACTAACCAAAGATAACTTAGACTTTTTAAGTGGTGGATCAATCGATGTAAAAAGGTTTGGGAACCCTTGTGAAGATATTTCTAGGTATTTTGCAAGGCAGAAGTGAGTAGAAACGCGTTAGAACATTACAAGGTTATAGTGACCTTATTGGTGATGTTCTTCAGAAAGGTCAGGTGCGTAGTCCTCGCAACCGGCGTGCGCGTATGACCTGAGGGGCAATTCTTGTAATTTTAAGAACGTTCACAGTCTGATCTCAGTCTCAATCTGTCGAAAATACCTCCAATTTTCCTACATTTTTGACATTGGTTGTCGCTGACATGAGATTGCGACTAGATTTTGAACGTTTTTAATTACGAGAATTGGCCTTCTGATCTCTTTACAACATTAATGTAGATTATTAATCGTCAGAAAAAAAACGTACACATTTAATTAAATAAACAGACTCTCGTGGTAATCTAGGATATTGTTCTAACGCGGGATTGTCCGAAAGGGTTACCGCTGCCCTGGAACATAAAGGGCTAAGGAAGGAACACGGGTGGGTTTTAGTCAGTAAGAGTCTGACACTCCCTCCTGCTCCACCCAGAGCGGGAGGAGTCATTTGATGATTTCCCATCCTCAAAAAAAAAAAAAAAAGGGACTATGCCTTCCCCATGGGAAGAAGGGGTTAGTTTATGTATGTATGCATGTGTGTGTATTTCTATCTTAAAAAGAAAGATAATATTTTATACATCATCATATTTATTGAAGTGACAGTTGCTTATAATAATAACTCGTAAATTACGACCATATGATTGCACGTGTTTCTTTGGAATCGTTAACATAACTAGTTAAAAGTTTTATACAATATTTACAATGAGTTCACGTAATATATAATAACATACAATTTATTTAAAAATTTCGACGAGAAATTGTTAAAATACATTTTAAATATTTATTTACAATGATCAAAAACAATAAAATTTAATTAGGTTTAACATTTTTTTTTTGAAATTTTCGTAAGCACTGATTCAGTTGCATGATTGAAAATTAGCTACACATAAAATTATAAGTATTTTTTTGGTATTGAACGTAGGAAATGTTATAGCTCTTTATAATGTAATATTAATATTTTTAATGGTGTCAAAAAACACACGATTATAAAAATAATAAACAACATAGATATTATATGAACTTTTTTTATTACAGTTGCTAATTATACAAAAAACAGCTCCATAAGAAAATCTATAATTTTAAAATGGAATGCGATACTGTTATGGTCTTGCTATTATAAAATCTATTATTTTGTCTTTTAAGCGCACACAAATTTACGGAATGTGAATGGTTATTATTAAGGAATATTGTGGTGTTTCTAAGAAATTGTAAAACTCTATTTTCCTATATGACTTTGGCATGACGGATTTCACATAATTTTTTAATTTAATTTGTGAATTATTTTTATTTTTAAATTTCATAAGGATATTTACAAAAAGGAGTGTTTTTCTAGAGCTAGGGTTTTACTATATGCTCACTTACGAGTTACGACTGAAGATTAACCATTATGTTCAACTCAACATATTTTTGAAATACACTGGATTATATCTATGTGCTATTACATAAGATTACAGCCATAAAAATAGACAACATTTTTTGTACATTTTATACTAATTCTTAAACTATATCTGCTAAATATTTTACATAATTCGATTTCATTTTGATATAATTAAAATTATATGAATATGATTATTGATATGCGAGTATTTGTCTACTATAATTATAATCTAATGAAGTTATATGACTTTAATATGACACATAATTATTAAATTGGTTGTATAACTGTTGGGAATGGTGCTTTGGTATAATTATTACATATGTTTTTTTATTTAAATCTATTACAGATGCCATAATGTTACTTTTTTTCCAACTTTTAGTTTGGAAACCGTTTGGGTAAAAGCTTAATCTGGTGGTAATTATTCAATATCTTGTAAATTATATTTTTGTCAAACAATAAGACGGAATGATGTCAAAAAACAACAAAATATAAAATTGGAATAAACATAGAAATAAAGTCATTTCTTAAAATTAAGTTGTTCATGTCTAAATAATTATTGGAAAAACATTTGGAATGATTCCATCAGTCCATTAAATATACTTTGTGACTTTATAATTACGTGCCTAAACTTACAATGATTTTAAATAATTATTTTGTGCTCTTTGGAAAATTCCAGCTTAAATAATTGTTTATGTTGCATTTTAAAATGTATTGAGTATTTTTGTAAATTAATTTTAATACAATTTCTGTCAATTTTTTTACTATTGATATAATATGTAAAATAATCTCGGATCATATAATTTATACGTTTTACGCAACACAAACAATTTTTACAAGAATGTCACTTTATTCTGTAGTTTACTTTGAGATCAAAAACTCACAATTACAAAGCGTTTACATATTAATTACAATAGTTTTATCTTAACTACCTGGGCTGTGGTAACTTTATTATGTCTTAGGTGTTTGTATACTATGTGTTTTAACCTAATATATAATTATACAGCGTGTATCAGAAACCACTTTCTACATGGGACCTACATCGTAATCGAGAAAAAATAATCAGCCATTCCATACATTTGGGTCAGTGAGGAAAGTTTTGGGTATGAATGTATATACGAGTAGAGGAAGACCAAAGAAACGATGGATGGACTGTGTGAATGATGATATGGTTAGAAAGGGAGTGACTACCGAGATGACCACTAATAGAGACATCACCAGAGTCATCTAACTTATTCCCAACTATGTTGGAGTCGGCTTCCAGTCTTATCGGATGCAGTTGAATACTAGTATTTTACAGAAGGTATTGCGTCGACCCCAAATAAATTGGGATAAAGGCAGGAGAATGATGATGATTGTTTTGTATGGGACAGATGATATTTTTTTCGTAATTACGATGTTGGTCCCACGTAGAAAGTTGTTCAGTTTGATGGTCTGTACCACACCCTCCTAATTCATGCTCTTTGAAGCGATGTGGAATGAATATAATGACCAGGGTTCTTATAATGCATCGAGGTCCAGTAAACAGTATCTACCTAAGATTTTTGCCCACGTATACAGCAGCATAGCTCTACTATTAATTTGTATGGATTTACCTACAGAAAATTTTTTGCTGCAGACCAATTTGTATGGTTATCTATCCGTTTTTGAGTATTTTACAAGGAATTAAAAATAACAATAAACATTTCACGGTTTGAAACAACTGGCCCAAAATAGCGTCCGAAATTTCAACTATAAACTTCTTCATAACAGCCACCACAATGTCGTTTTCTTATTAAATAGTTATTACAATAATAGCAGCATTTGCTAATTTGTCAAAACTCACTACCGAGTTCGTCCCTGTATCCGCATTTTGACAAATGACGGCGCAGCTGCCAGCTACTGTCATCGCCAGTGAAGCGAGTTCAATAGTCAGTTATAACAGAATAGCCTGGCTGCACAAAATGTCAAGATCACAACGAAAAAAAATCACCAAGGATCTTTCACTACCACATCGCTCCACTGTCTTTGGATCCTCTCCATCATCAAGCCTCAACGCCAGCCGGGGGGCGCGAAGGCGGTTGACGTTCAGGAGGGCAACGGCTGCAAAGGAGGCACTGCGGTGCTCATGTGGGCCCTGAAGTCTGGGTGCTGGCGCAAGTCAGGGTGGGGGGGACGGAGATCTGTAGGACAACGAAAACTGCTGTTAATTTCAAGTACGAAGAAAGTATAGTTGGATTTTAAAGTCAAATTGAGTTCTAAATAAAAGAATCCCATCAAAATACAAGTTGGTCATTCATTGGTCATTCATTGACCAAAAACTAGAGGTCCTATTTCTAATGAAAAATAGATCATAAAGTTACTGTAAACTAAATTTCAGTTCAGTGCATTTTTTTCTTCCTATTTCATTAAGAAAATGACAGAAGATAAATATTACTTTAGTCCTGTTAAATTATCGCCTAACGTAAATTGGCATATTTTTAGTAGCCATATATTTAATCACGTCTAACTTGTCTATGGAGTATCTTAATTTGATAGGACTAAACCAATAATTATCTTCTGTCCTTTTCTTAATGATATAGAAAGAAAGGGATGCACTGAACTTAAATTTAGTTTAGTTTGTGAACAAGAGAATCGGCGCCAGTGTGTTACGCAATTAACCACCGGGCCCCGGTAGACAACATTAGAATTGTTCATTGCTTGGTGACTAGGCGTTGCGTTACTTATATTTTAAACACGAATAGAAGGGAAATCGAAGACCCACGTCTTATGGAAGAACTAGTAGTAGAACTTATTAGAAGTAACTTATTCCAGCATATACAAAACGTTCTGAACCATTAAATAATTAAATCTTACCTATCCGATGCTGCTCAGCCACAGCATGCATATCAGTAGGATGCATGCCATGCACGTCAGTATGTGGCTGCATATGCGGCGGCTGGGGAGGCCTCAGGTCAGCATGTTGGGTCTCCTTATGTCTCCTCAGATCCACCTTCCTCTGGAAAGCTCTTCCACAGAGCTCGCAGGCAAAAGGCTTGAAACCAGTGTGCTTGCGCGAATGGGTAATCAGGTTTGAGCTCTGGCTGAAGGCTTTGCCGCAGACCTGGCATTTGTGGGGTTTCTCGCCTGTGGACAAGAGGAAATGGCTTTTAGTATTGCTGAAAACTAGTTACCGTAATGCAGTCCGTTTGTCAATAAAAATAGATGTTGAGCAAAACTTTTCCACGTTCGTCTCCGAATCACAGCTTAAGGTAATCATTTATTTTCCAGAGCATAAAATCCAATTTGTTAGTAATTACATACCTACACAACTTAAACACTAGTGATTGTCATAATTAGTGATAGTATTGATGATATAATGTAGCGGGATCGTCCGAAAGGGTTACCGCTGCCCTGGAACATAAAGGGCTAAGGAAGGAACACGGGTGGGTTTTAGCCAGTAAGAGTCTGACACTCCCTTCCGCTCCACTCAGAGCGGCAGGGGTCATTTGATTATTTCCCAAACTCGAAAATCAAAAATTGATGATATATGATTATTGATTGTATGAAACGTTTAAAGTATTGGTTTCCTAGAAAGTGGTGGACGGTCGCACAGTAAAAGCATTTGTACAACTACAGGGCGTTTTGTCAGATACGGAAAGCCCGGAAAAACAGATTTTCATGACGGAACCGCTTTCCTAGAAAACCACAGGTTTAGCACAAAATAATGGGTTATCGATATAATCCACCAATACGCACTGGGCCCGCGTGGTGTATTATGGCCCACTCCCTCTATAACAATAAAGGCTGATTATGCTAATGGGCTATCGAGAGTATTTTTAGCTAAAGTATAGTATGAAAGTTAGAACGTGCAACATGGCTGCATCGTTCGGAATCGATAATCCTGACCTAACACCTATTTTTGGGCAAAGGCATTGACTATTCTGACATAAAACTAGATTCAGACTGTTACAAAAAAAATAAACTGGTAACTATTTTGGTGCCCAAAAATTATACAGCTATTCTAACCGTTTGAAAGTTCTACTACCGATTCAGAAAATAATACTTTCATATTTTGCCTGAAAATAGCGTTGACTCCCCATAGATTTATGGTTTTCGCCAAAAACATCTACATAAACTACGTCTGTGTTATCCGTGGTGTTACCAATGCAAAAAATATTGTTGATCCGGGTAATCGTGGAGCATTTCCGATGGTAATCCGCGCCACATCCACGATATCGATCCGCTGTGACGCGCGACCCTGCAATACCGATAGGGTTGTCGATTGCGAGACAATCGGTTGCCTGTGTTTACTCTTACAGAGAATTTAGGAGGCTGCGTGGAAGCATAGGCGGATATATGGCTCCAAAAGTTGAAAGTTGTAAATCTTCTTTAGGATTCGATGGATAATGTACATATTGTATTTAATTAGTTTGTAGCGGTATCTACAACGCCACATGCGAACAACGCGTCACACTGACGTCACGCAAATCCTGCATCTCGCAAGCAGAGTTTACCGCGCACTTAGCATAGATACAATTTCCCAATATCGATCGTTGGGCAAGTGCCCGCCAGACACAACACCCGTCTGGTCGGAGGATCCTCCCTTTTCTATGGAGGATGAGTGAACTTTACACCCTGTTCCTCATGCCTCCAAAAGTTTGTCCCAGTAAGATAAAGAACTAGATGGATCAACGACCTTAAGGAGGCTGGGACGGACTAGATGCGGAAGGCAGGGGACAGGTATCGTGGCGCAGCCTGGGAGCAGCCTATGTCCAGCAGTGGACTGCGATAGGCTGAGTCGATTGGGTAAGATAAAAATGTTATGTCGATTTCATCGAAACTACTACACTTGTACAGACGCCAGCAGGTCAAGCTACCCGAAACTGTCAAATTTTCCCAATCAACCTTGAACCTTAATGCTTCAGCGATAAAGTTGAAAATCTATTAAAGAAATTGACAGATTGTAGTAGCTTGATGTGCTGGCGTCTGTACTTTAGATTTTTAATTTCTCGCTTGAGACAAAGAAGTTTTTCGCTATTTTGCAAGGGCTTTGTTATGAAAGGTTCTATTTTCATTTAGAATCAAACTAGCACTAATGTAACAACACTGTCTGGTTTTCAAGCTTGTAAACAATATTATTAAAGTACTAGCTGCAACCCGCGGTTTATCCACATGCGTTTCGATCTCGTGAGAATATCGGGATAAAAAGTACCTATTTCTGTTCATGGGCTACACATGTGCCAAACTTCATCCAAATCCGATCAGCCGTTTTAGCGTGAAAGCGGAACAAACAAACATAAAAAAATCAAATATTTTCTCTTTATAATGCAGAAGAATAATAACACAACACTTGTAGACGCTTTGACGGCTTATTAACAAATCAAAAGTTCCTTTTGCAGGAAAATAAGATAATTTGTAGATAACGCGTGCCTAACAACCCTAGCTATACCGTGTTAATAAACCTTTGCGGAATCTGTTCGCAGTTTTCTCTCTGCTCCGTATTTCATATACGATTTATAGAGAGCCAGCCCTGAACTATAGCTACCGACTACGTAGTATATTGTAAGTATGTAGGGTTAGCACTATTTATACAGACAGGGGCTCACAATATCGTCTGTATAGAGAGAAATCCGGGGAATCTGGGTGTACGCTCTGCTTTTATCGAATGGTAAATAGTTTGTATGAATGTATGTGGAGGAGATATATGGTGGATAGTGTTATATGTATGTATCTCTTTTGTGAAGATATTGAAGTAGTTAAAGGCATTTAGAATTGATTTTCAGTTCAACGCCAGTGAAACAAGCGGATATATAGTTGGATTGGCATCCTGGGGCCTGATCACCGAATGTAGAATATACATATTTCTGTTCCGTGAAGTTAGGCTCTTTGTACACACACGTTTTTCTTGTCGTGAAAAAGTGTGTAGGCGCGGTTTGTCAGTGTTGTATAGATCACTATGAAAGCTGGTACTCGGACACGTTTTTTCTACGGCGCGGTATATGCGCCGTACCGTAATGAAACCGTGCCGTGTACAAAGGGCCTTAAGATTTTCTGTATGTATGTTTTGTTTTTGAAAGCTTGTTGGTGCTAATAGAAGACAGTTCTAAATACACGGTGACTGGGAAAAAGGGACTTCAGCAACTTTTCAGTATGTATCCCAAACTTCTGCACAGATTCCAAAGGATTTAGCAAATCATCTGTTTTGGTCTTAACTATTTGTGGATTTGGCAGACCTGCCTATACGTATATCTTTGGATGTAGGTAGGGTTACACACATGTTACACGCGGTTAGAATCTGTGCTGTTTACAGCTTTATTTTGCGTCGCAGTAGAATCAAAGGTAATATAAAGTATTATATGTATTGTTTTTTGATATTTCTTATCTTTGCGGAAAACTCAGCGTTTGTATTACCACAAATTGTAAACGCGTAATCTTTCATTATTACGGTGGCCTTGTGTTACCAGTTTATTTCAATTCTGATACCGTGTTCCGATAGGTACAAATTGAGACTGTTTGAGGTTATTACTCCTGTGCTAATTCGTATCGTATCCTGTATCGTGGATACAGGAGTAATTCCTAGTGTGGGCAACGTTTGAAAAAAAAAATCTTGAAGGTGGTGTGACAATTTGATCATATTTCCAGGGTCAAAATGGCGAGATATCGCACAAGATAGGTGTCGAAGGAAAAAGGGGAGGCCTTTACCCAGCCATGGGGCAATTTTAATATACTTAGGTAATTTTGCTATCCCAAAAATAATTAAAACGACGTAAATTACAGTTACACTTCCGCCGTACAGTCAAAACAAACCAAAATGGATAAAGTACCTACTACGCTGGTAACTTATACGCGTGCGACTGTGTGTGTGCTTAGATTTGTAATATGACCGCAATTTTCTTCCATAACCAGTATAACTAATTTAATAAATAAACGATGTTTAATACATGATAATAAAAATTCAATGTATGAACTATGATTTTAAAATAATATTTTAATGATGGACATGATGTACGAGTATACAGCGTGGCGCTTTAATGGCGACATTAATTTAACACACGTACCTATACGGTATCGCGTTTTAGTTTTATGAATGTATTTTAATTTAATTAAACAATAATATTTATTTATTTATTAACAATTTTCTAAAATAGCATCTTAGAGCAACCTGACTTAAAGAACTGTAGCGCAGGGGTCATTTGCCGGGGTCACGGATCATAACATCGCATCAATGTAATTAAAACAAATAACTTGCAAAGAGCAGGCGAATTGAAGGAAAGAGAGAGAGCCCTATATCGGCGAGCGGCACAGGTGGAAGTTTTCAAGTTACGATTTTTTTTATGTTGTTATAATTTTTATGATTACTGGCCACTAGCCCTACCCGTGTGTTAAATTAATGTCGCCATTGTAGCGGCACGTTGTATATAGGCTAGCAAAAAAAACACAAAAAATCTTAATCTATTATGCCATAGCTGAGACTATGCTAACACAGACATACTAGGTATACCTACCTATCGTCCACACGTCCGCGTAATCTGTGCGCAGTCCGCTCCTTATTACGCATTCCTCTCATACTCTCCTCTGGACTTTATTTCTTTAGCTGGCATGGAAAACTGCTGTATCTTTGTAAGTCTTATCATAGCATATATTATATGATTCATTGAATAAACTAACTCCTTGAAGCTAGTATAGATATCATCCCGTAAATTAAATCGAAATAATTACAGGCAAAAGTTAATTTTAATTCGTTAGATTTTTGTCTTACAGAATATCAGAGGGGCAATTCTTGTAATTTTATGAACGTTCACAGTCTGATATCAGTCTGAACCCGTCAAAAATGCCTACAAAAGTCACTACATTTTTGACAAGTTTTTGACATTGATTGTCGCTGAGATGAGATTGCTAGATTTTGAACGTTTTTAATTACGGGAATTAGGCTTCTGTGCAAATTTTATTTTCTTACCTCTTCTTGAGATAGTCTGAAAGATTTAGATATACTGTGCACTAAGCCTCATCATCATCTGGTCAAGGTCAGCTTCTAGTCTAACCGGATGCAGCTGAATACCAGTATTTCACATGGAGCGACTGCCTATCTGATCTCCACAACTCAGTTACTGGGTAATACGATATCCTTTGGTAAGACTGGTTGTCAGACTTTCGGGCTTCTGACGACCCGTAACGACTGTCAAAGATCCACGAATGACCTAATACCTAAGCATGCACTAAGCCTGTATGTGAGACATAATACTAAAACTTCATTACTATCGTGATTCCTACGAGACAAGAATTTAATATCGCCTTTGTTGTCCACAGCTTTTGTTTAGAGAAATGTCGTCTCAAGAATTGTTTAGAACTACATATTAATACAGGGTGGCAAGGACATCGACGCGCAAACTTTTACCATGAATTCAGCACATGATTCTGGTCTAGCGTAGATATTTCTCGACAGGTATAAAAAAAAAATCTGCTGTTCCATACAAAAGTGCAATACATAATGACCACGTAGGCCAAAATGTATGGAACAGTTAATTTTTGTTTTATTAACCGACGAAAAACTTCAACGAAAAAGAATCTATGGTTGCGCATCGATGTGCCTACCACCCTGTATAGTAAAGAACTGTAATATTATAGGTACATGTACTCATATAGTAAAAAGAAAATATTCAGACAACAATATTAATTTAAATTTACGGAGCGACTGCCTATCTGACCTCCAAAACCCAGTTATTGGGTAATACAATACCCCTTGGTAAGACTGGTTACATTATTAGGTAAGTATGTTATTAAAATAATGAGTAATTTCAAATTCCTAGAAACAAATAAGTATAGGTAGGTACCTACATAATAAATGCTCTTGAAGTTCATTACTTCTGACGTCATAGCCCATACCTATCTATAAATGTATGTAGGCATGTCTGTACGGACATTCTCAGAAACTACTGAACCAATGAACTGTTTTATGTTTCCAAGTATGATTCAACTTGTGGGTGTTTCTGCAAAAATATTCTAACCCGATTCAACGGAACATTATTTCCAAGCACCTAATTGGTACATAGCGACTGAATCATCTTAAGTGGGAGAGCGAATAAATTGGCATGTACATAAATATACCTAATGCGATATCGCGTTACATGGCCTTGTGATGTAATGTACTACAACGGGAAAATGTAACCACACCTTCATTACTAGCAAATCACGGCACGGCATCGATGCCTAACCGTAGGACCGAAAAAGGGCCAGTCAGTCAATCAAGGGCCACGGAGAGCCGACTTCATTAGAGCGAGCGGGAGGCTAGTCCGTCTCGCTCCGACCGCTATGTCGCGACGGCAGAGCAATTTATAACCGTCGTGCCATTGGGCCGTGATTGCGGCGGCTCCACCCCGCGTCGCGTAGCAACGGGAGGGGGGGCCCCCACTCTTCCCAACCCCCCCACCGACCCTTTCCATCGCAATTTTCCTTTGAATTGGAAATCAGAGTAGCAAGGCCACCTCGTTAGTCTCTCCATCTTCGCGATACGCTACAGATTTTTACTGTGGCGAAAGATGTTCCCTTTGTGGCGCTCGCAAATTGTGATGTTTTGGGATTCTGCCCCTTTTCAACTACCTATACGCAGCGTGAATAAATTTGTGGGGGCATAAATTGTTGGTCATTAAGTTCTGAGTTCCGCTCCTGATTGTGTGATGTAGTTGTTATCGAACTTTGTTGTTGGTATTTCGTGGAAATAGGCATATTTCCAAAACCATTTTGTACCTGTACTTATTGTAAATACTGAGACTGTTTTCTCTCTGACTCCTTAAGAAATTAACATGATGCAAATTATTCAATACTTCTGTTACCTACGTTTCGTGGCATTATATTAATTCATTGTTTTATATTAATCCACACTGTCCCATCTTTGCCTGCTGCCTTTTCATGTCATAGGGGTTGAAAAAATAACCTTCTTTTTCAGGATAAATCTCTTCTTACGAGAATCCATTACTAACTCTACTTCTTAACTCGCAAAGGCTATTAAACTATTATAACCCCTCCACCACACCTCATCAACATCTTCAAAACGCAATTCCCACTTAAAAAGTAACCCCACAACATACCAACAGCCAAAACATTACGCATTACCCGAACTTATTACGGGCCGTAAGTTGTAACCAGTCGTAACACGTAAGTCCTTCCTCAGTGCGTAAAATCTTCGCCGGCGTAACGGCGTATAATTACGCGCCATACGGCGGTAAGGGTGCGAAGTGGGCCTTAATTGTTTCCGAGGGCATCCCAAGGGGAGAATGAGTTCAAGATATAGACTATGAATTATTGATTTGGTGCTGATGTTTTAGATTGATTTGTTGGTGGAATGCTGAAAGGTTGGGTTCAGGGGATGGGTAGAGGTTCAGGGTTCGATGTAATTGTTCATTTGCGTGTTAGTCTTTAGTCTTCAACAGGGATTAGGAGATACTGCTGTTATTCTAGCTAATGGCTAAAGTTGTTTTAAAGTCTTTGGAACTTTGCGCAGTTTTCCGATCACTGAGCTTTTATTTAGAATTTTCTTCCTATAGAGAGAGGGTTTTGTCAGTATTTTATTGAACTCCCTCGCTCTGTAGCTCTTATATCATAACGTGTAAAATATGAACCTCCTTTGTTTTAAGTACCTATGTGACTTAAGAATTACGCTAAAGCGATAAGCAGCAGCATCCTTATGACAACTACGTTCATGCCTAACACAATCGTGACAATTTTCTCTTTGACTATCACAATCATAGATTTAGTATAGTATACGCTAGTAGTATATACTAAATCTATGATTACAGTGGCCAGAAAAATACTTAATTCTTAACAATGAACGTTTAATAAATGATAAATCCCATTTATTTCTGTAAGAAGGTTTTATTTCTACAAACCTAAACAGGAATAAATGGGATTTTCATCATCATCTTTTTTATGTCAAAAATATTTTTTGAACTTTGAGAAGACACTTTGAAACAAACTCAGGTTCCACAGTCTTTTTAAAAGTCTAGATGTTGTCTTGGTTTGGTCAGATCATGACGTGTTCAAATGATGACTATACCTTCATTAAGCTACGAAAAAACGTAGTCAAACTACAAAAATCGTTCAGTACATAATAAAAACTTTCATCTAAGCTTTTTATAGAACATTTACTTTTGTATAGCGCTTCCAGACGTTATGGATGATAAACTAGTAATAGGTAAAGTGTTACGATCTGAGGAAATGTTCACAGATTTTTACAACAGTCGTTATGTTTTTGTTTGCAGGGTTTTTCGGTGTGACCTTTGACTGAAAGGTCATTTGCAAGAACAAAAGAAACTATGTTATAAGGGTTATTCGATTTATAATCGAATGATTTCCAAATTGATATAAAAATATTTGTTTACCTGTTTTTATTGACGCGCAATCTGCCGATCGATTCTGTAAAAATCTCACCGTGAAAAGTTAGGTCAAGTGAGCTTAGAGTGAGCTGTCAATAGTGTCAATCCCTAGCATTACTTGGAATGACAGTTAACTCCACGCTCACTTCACCTAAGTTTTCACGGTGAGATGGTTACAGAATCGCACTGCTGTTATCATGGATTCAGTTTATGATTCTGGGCACCCCTGCATTGAATTTTATACACTGTTATCAAATATAGAAAAACAACCAACGACAAATTTCAACGCAGGTCAAGAATCAAGTACTGAATTCATGATAACAAGTTGCGCGTCGATGCCACCCCGTAAACGTTCAAATTCTTAAAAACCACAACTAGTTTTAATTGTTTCATTTTAAAAAAGCAAAACGGCAATTACCTGCATTGCCTTTTTTAAATGTTTTAATTTCACACAGTGTGCAAAAAGCACGAAACACGACGCCAAAATTAAAAAAAAAAAAACCGCCACCATAAACTTAACCCTGCTTTACCACGTTTCTTTCAAATCACGTTTAGCGTGATCAATAAAAATAAAATACATAAATAATTGAGCACTAAAAACGTATGAGCTTGCAATAGACGCGTTAAGTATTAAGTTCCCAGGTTGTGATTGAACGCAACCCGGGTAGCGATAACCGTAAATCCTGGGTATACGGATCTTGAACCGGGATACAGGGAGGTACCCGGGTATCCTGAAATGGTAAGGATAGTTTCGTTTTTGAGGGAAAAAGACATTGATATTTGCATTATGTCTTTAAAAGATCGCTGTTAGCGACAAGAACGCCCTATTTTGTCGCCGCCGCGCCGTGTGTAAAATAACTATATTTGTATCTGTAATTTATATTGTGTACATAATAAAGAGTATTCTGTTATGATTTGGGACAAAAATATTATAGTAAGAAAAAAAAAATACATAGGTATTTCATGCCATGTACCGAAATTACAAGATATTTTTTGTAAAAAGCCTTATATAGAGTCGTATCAGATTCATATCAGTATTATTTTACTTAGTATGAATAATGAAATAAAATTATCTTCTAATTCTCAATATTTCACTTCGACACCCACCAAACATGTGCCAATAAAAATAATTCTTACCAAATCACACTCCTCCCAGCCCCCATAATTAAATAAACCAATCGATAAAATTACACCAGATCTCAGGAAATCACAAAGCCCATAATCGTATAACGAGATTCGCAGTAAAACAGGACAATACAATTAAAATGATTGCGAATGCCTCCCTGGCAAGGCTCATCTGCACAGTATCTGCCTGGATTTTTATGGGGACGTACTTTAGATGGTCGTGAATTAAATATACGATGGTACAAACTTAAAGTGCTTCCTTGAGTGAGATTTTACGAAATATTGCGCGGTGTGTGCGGTTGGAAGCATTTTTGGGTTAGGATTTTTAGGGTGGTTGGGTGAAAAAATATTTTGCGGGACTACCTATGCTGTGATACTTGTGCCACTTTTCTTAAATTATTTGAATAGGTTTTTGTTTTTTTGCTGCAACATTTTGGTCTTAGGTATGTGATAGGGACTTTTGGTGGCCTTCTTGACAAATACTATATGACATGTTACTGTGACGGTATAGCACATGCAAAAAATAAAATCTATTTGTTGATTTCACTCATAAAATCAAAAAAACTAAACTTCTAGATCAAGTGAGTCAACGTTCAAATAGGTATATGCCAAGAAAGCTATAACAGTAACTTAAGCGACTACTTGTTCTATCTTAATAATTCAACGACTTATAAAAAACGGAGCAAATTGGGGGCGGGGGGAGCTCGTGAATTCACCTTGCATTTACATTCTCATTGATTATTCACCGCGCCTTCCTGTGGAGGACACACGGGACACTGTGTCGATGTACAAATAAATTATGTTGAGCTCTGTGTTAAATATTGACGCTGTTGGAAAACGTCAACTTGGAAGAATTAGAAGATTTAATAAAGTTTCTCTAAGTTATCTAAATATTAGGCACGAGAAAAATGAAGTGATTCATTACATTTTTGCTTTAGGCCAGTGCAGTTCATAAAATTATAATGTTGACATCATTTGAAAAATACAAAAATATAAACAATTAAACAGCCAATATCAAAATTCCATATGAAACAGATCCCCGTAGCTAAGTAAAAGATCTCCAAGTAATCTTAGAAGACACAGCACACCAAAATTGACCAAGACCAAACACAGTGTGTCAGCTGGAAAACACAGCAACGTCGGTTTGCGTTAACCGCTGAGCGCAAACTGCACTTACTGAAACCAGGTGCAGGATTAAAAGTACAGGCTTTAAGGAAACTAGCCGGGAGCGAGTGTTCACTGACACGGTGATAAATTCAGCCTTTATGTATGTGTTTTCATGGTCTTTCAGTTTACAGAGAAAGCAGAAACAAGGTACGATCTAGATTATTCTAGAGATAAATGGAAGATAAGATGTGACTTCTTGTCGGAGCTTAAAACAGATCCATCTTTGGATGTGAGAGAAGAAGAAGAAGCTGTCAGGAGCGAGAAAAACAGCTGTCGATGAGACCACCCTAATACTATTTTAATCGATTTTGTTGTTGAATTATACGTGAAAGCTTAGTCTTACACTAATGAAGTTACTATCTTGAACAGCACAGAAAGTCTTAAGGACGTTAAGCGATTGTAGACTAGAACATGTTAAAGCCTATAGAGTAGTAAATTCATTACTTTCCCAGCTCAGACGGATTCACAAACAAGACCCAAAATTCTTGTATCACGAACGCTACAATTCTCAGTAACAATCACGAGACAACGTGACTCCAAAAAATACTGCTGAAACTCAGTTCTTGCTGATACAAGCTATATATACGAACATATATAGCGTTATATCTCAACAAATCCACACGGGTTGAGATGCCGGCGTGATTACCGAGGTCGGTAGTGAAGTGCGGATTTTCTCCGGGAGAATCCCGGTTTACGACCGAACCTCCCTACACCCTCCGAGGAGGGATGACCGTATACGTATATGCTAGACGTTTTAACGGACAGAATTGATGGAGATAATGTTTTTATCGGCCTTTATTTTGTTAAAGATGGATGTAGTGTCTGATTTTCTGATGTGTTCGGGAGTAAAGATTTTTTGGTGTTGATTGTCAAATTTTGAGACTGGACTTTGGGAGTTGGTCTGAGTTAGTTAAACATAGTCCAAAGTCTGTCTTTAGTACAATATAAAACTGTTATCACTATCATAGATGCTCTTGGAGTGTACTTAAGTTTATGTGGCTGAAACCGTAACAAGAGATTCTAAAACCAATTCTACCACAAAAACAAAAGCCCATTAAACTTAAATTTACCTACCCACTCAGAAAATCCATCCCAGTACCAATCTCCAGAATTTTGATTGAGCAAACAAACCTCTAGCCTCCAAAAACATTGTAACAACGATTCAATCTCTCTACATTCTATAACAACACTAGATTCTCGGCTCTAATGGAAAATACGGCACAATCTTGCCTCAAGATCTTCGCAAACAGACGCCATCTTTGTTCGAAAAACAAAACTAAATTCTCAACGGTTTTCGTTAAGGAAAACTGCTTTGTAATTGTGGGATAATAAATTGAGAGACGAAAAAATGTTGTTTCAATACCGAGGGAGGAGAAAAAATCAAATTGTTACTATGGGCTGGAGAAATGGTTTCATCTGTTGTATTCGTTTCGGTCGGCAAAAAATCAGAGATATAAAAATATGGGAATAGATTTCGTCGTTTTATTGATTTAGAACACTGTGTACAGTTAATGAGAAAAATATGTCATTAAATTACAGAAATAATCGATTGCAAAAGATGATTCAACCATTTTAAAACTCAAAAGTGATGAGATTGTCTTAGTAACTCTAGAAAAATATAAAACAATTCGAAGCCCATAAAACACAGCATTACATTTCCTTTTATCCATACAAACAGAACCTTAAAGTTCGGTCACATAACGGGTCTAAGCTCTTCACGTAGTAGACGTTTACGATTGGTCTCTTACCCGGGATATATGTGTTGTGTAAATGCCACTTAGACGAAAGATTTATTGTAGTGGCTATCAAAGCTCTTTGCCTACATGAGCAAGTTTTTTACGCTGAAAACGTGGCCAGTTTTTATATGTAATATTTTAAAAATGTGATAGGAAAGTTCGCGGTTACGGGCTTGAGTTTCACGGAAATAGGTATGGGAAGGTGTATTTCCTTGTTCGTTCTTCGTGATTATATTTGTCAATGCAACGCTAACTTAAACTTTTAAAATATTAACTTTAAGTTCAAACTTATCAGTTGAATATGACTGGATAGGTTTAAATCAGTTTAGATTAACTCTGATTAATGTTAGGTACTTGCAATTTGTAAAAAAAATAAGTGTAATGACTTCACAACGACGACGCCATTATGGTGGTCATTAAAATGGCAAGCCGCTGCGAGGTCATATTTGCAAGGAGAATTTTGTGAAAACATGATTTTCCATTAGAATATCTTGTGAGAACGATTTCTATTATTGATTTAGAGTTTAACGCTTTCTTTATTGTGCTTTACTAGTGATAAGAATAAAGTAGATAAATTGGGTGTATTAATTTTTAAAATGAGTGAGCCTAGCGGCGGAGATGGTGACGTCAACTCTGCTGGTCACGATTACTAAAAATCCAAATTGTCCCGGTTCTCCGTTATATTTAATTAGACTCACGAAAATAACGTATCGCTTATAATTAACAAAAATAATAGTTTCCTGTTATTTGATTAAGGCAGTCAAAAATATTATTTAAAAACGATAAAAAGTTTTTAAAATCCACATAAGTAATATTACGTAGTTTTTATCGCACAAAAATAAGAAAGAAAACAACCGACTTAACTTTAATTACGGAAGTCGTTGTCGCTGGTTCCGCATTTTCGTTTTTTGACACCGACTTCCGAATTAAAGTTATTTTTCTCTTTGTAGTGTTTATTTTTGGAAGTCGGTTGTTTGTTTCTTTTTTGTAAAAAAGTTTTTATTTTTCACTTTTTATTTGTACCTACCCCACACAAATTCGTATATACTTACAAGATTAGAGGTACCCCAATAACAACTTTGACAGAAATAAGTGGGTGTACCGTGGTATACTAAACACATCTGCGTACCCCTTTAGAGGGTACAGGCGTGACGTTATTTTGTGTGATTGCGTAAACAATACATACATAAGCGATAGCAGCAATAGCCGTTGATTTGCTGGCATTTATTGAAGAGTTCCGTTGTCTGTCTCCGAAACTCTTCATCATATCTTGTCAAAATTTCAATGGGACCATTTGGGAAGTATACCCTTTCAAACAAAAAAAGAATTTTTCAAATCGGTTGGCAAGCGGCGGAGTTATACGCGAACAAACAAAAAAAAAAATACAAACATCCGAATTGAGAACCTCCTCCTTTTTAAAAAGTCAGTTAAAAATACGTTTATTTGCGGTAAACATGACGCTGGCGAGAAGTAGGGAGAAAAGTACAAAATTATCGCTTCTTTATAGGTGACCCTTAACTGCACATACCTAATTCGTCTCTCCAAGGTCCCAAAGACAAATGGCCCGTTTTAATCACCCCCAATAAAATAAGATACGCCAACATAATTGACATGCCACGGTGAAAATCATCGTGACCCCTTAGAAAAACTCATAAGGTCTTCCGTTGACAGTTGACAAATTCGTTAATTCCGCCCTCGACCCTCCGACGGTGGGGTACACACATGGAAAAATATAAAATGTTTTTGCCCAAGAAAATAACGTTTTTGAAACACTGTGCGGATGAACAAGTTGTTTGGTGATTTTTGGACATCAAATTATCTGAGCTTGTTTTTTTCCTATTGATTTTTTTTTATTTAAACTGCGGACTATAGAGTATACTATAAATTGCGTCGTTGGTATAGAGGTCGCAAGCGTCATGGCTGGGCATGAGGTCCTGGGTTCGAGTCCCAGTTTGGGCAGTGATATTAGGTTTTTCTATTAGGAATTTCTAAGTAGCAGCCCGGAGTTTAGATCTGTGCCCGGTTAATGGCAATAAGCTCGCCCCCTATTACACGGAACTTGTACGGTCACCAAAGGAGATAAGTAACCGTCGTGGAATATAGTTGAAGTTTAGTAAGAAACCGATGGATGTTTTCGGATAAAATTTAATTTAATGAATACAAAACAAACAGGTTAATTTCTCAAGTTAAATTTCATTCAAAAACATCCATCGGTTTCTTACTAAACTTCAACTATATCCGACGAACCTGGTTACTAATATCTTTTGGTGACTTAACCCTTAGGAGAATACGGACATGATGTTATGTATGTATAAAAAAATCAGAGGTTTTCTAGCACGTATTTCAAGGAATCCCAGTAAGAAATCATAAGCGAATGAGACAGTTCCTGCTATCTTATTCATCCGGGAAAACAGTAAATGTCTGACCTATTTCCTTCGTGACATTAGAAATGTGCTATTTCTCCGTGATTAAATATTTCCTTCTAGTCTATGATAAACTTATAAAGGATGAGTCAGTTTTAAATTCAAGAAGACTATTTTTTGTTCTTTTATTAAAAACGTTGCCCCACACTAGGAATTTCTCCTGTATCGCGGATGCGTTTACAAACATTTAAAGTCACATACACAAACAGTCAGACCCGGAACAACTACTTGTAGGTAATACAAATAGATTCCGTGCGGGAAACGAACCCGCGACACGCAGCGCAGCAGTCAATCGCTTAACCACTGCGCCAACCGTGCCGTCAATGCGTCGTGCTATTGATGAGACTATAGTTGATGCTCAATTAAAAGAAACGAATAAGCGACTTTTTTTTGGCGCCTAAACAAGTGACAATCGCTTTCAAAGCGTTTCATATTTCCACAACGACTTTCAACATCACCCTAAATGCGTAGGACACTGTTAATCACAACCTGAATTTGAAGGATATTGATAATCCATTGCTTTATATATTCGAAAAATTTGTCTCCTCAACAACGTAAATAACGCAATGTATGTTGTTGATCTGTCAAAAAGAAACCGATTGTTACTGTTAGTGTATTACGGACATAGATTATGTCAATCCACAGAACAGTTTTATCTATTCTGTGTGTCAATCCAATGCATTTTTAACTTATTCATCATCATTGTCGCTGATAGAATGTCACTGTCAGGCCCTCTCTTTAAATTAGAAAGTAAAGAACCCAGTAAACAAAAACCCAAGGTCCCATAAGTAAACAGAGAGCACTATCTTCCACAATGTCGGTCAGTTGGCACGGAATGCGGCAGATTGCCGTCCGGCCGGATTGCCGGAATCGGCCGGAATGCCACTGTCACTACGTTTATTGCGCCGTGTTAGACGGAGGAATGTTGGATTTTTAGGGGACACCCCTCAAGATTGGCGGTTTGAGAGAGTGTTCTCGTTTATGGAGGACAGTTCTTTTGTTCTGGATTGGGGATTATGAGGTATTGTGGAGTGTCATTTACCTTGTGTCTGATCTGTAGTGGTCTCATCATCATCATAATCTGCCTTAAATGTCCCCACTGCTGCGACACAGGCCTCCTCTCTTCGAGAAGGAGTGGGCTGTAATCTACCACGCGGGCCCAGTGCGGGATGTCACATGTCTTCGAATTTTTGGTTCTAGGACATGCCGGTTGCCTCACGTGTGGTCTACAAGGTCAAATTAACGAGCTAAACTCCGCAGACGTGATGTGTATATCTAAACACGATAAAACAAAAAAGAAATTCATCTGACGATGTTTTTTTTTGTTTTTGTGGTGTCAACGACCGCTTGTAGTGTGAGTTTAGAAAATGTTAGATATCGATATCTAACACTGAGCTGAGCAAGAGCTGATGTCAACCAATTTCAGATTTTGGACCCTTGCTGGGCAAAAACGGAATTAGTATTTTTTGTAATCAATCTCAGTTTGATAATAGTCTTGAAGTTTCACATCTTACCACTATCAGTATGTTGTCTATAAAGATAGGAAAAAGCGCAAACAACCACACACAAAATCAATTTAAACTTACTACTCGTATTTTGGTCTAAAAATAAAGCTAGAAATTTCTACAAAAACCGACTCCAATCTTTTCGCAGTTCTGCCAAAGTACTGTGGAACAGAACCTTCAAGAATGCGAGAGTCACCGCGCTTATTGCTCGGTGACAATTGATGTTTGTAGTTTTGGGCCCGGGGCCCATCCTGCCTTTGTTTTCGGGGGCCATTCTCAATCTGAATGCGTATCTGTTCTATAGCTTGGTGCTATAATTACAGTTTATTAAAATTTAGCTGAAAGAGTTTTTTATGTTTTAGTTATTTTACATAAAGCACTTGACTTATTGTTCTTTTAACTTTCAAAGTAGTCAGTCGGATACACCTTTTTCTGAACAATATCTGATCGAATTTTGCAAAACCAATGGTAAAATCTGTCCCAGAACCAAAAAAATCGTAAATGTAACTTAGGTATAGATAAATAATAATAATAATATCCCTGGACATTTCACACAGCGCCATCTAGTCCCAAGCTAAGCAACCTAATGCTTGTGTTATGGTAACAAGATGGCTGATAAACTACTTATATACATTTCTTTTTGTAAATACATATTATAGATAGAAAAACACCCAAACTCGGAACAAATACATGTAGGTCAAATAAATAATTCATTTCCACATTTTAAGATCACTAGCTCCTGTAAGACTATCCTTCAAATTTTATAAAAATAATATCGCCTTATGAGTTACGAGTAAGTATTACATTTTAATCTCCTCTAACGACGGCACATGGCGTCAGATATCACACAGAAATTATGCAAAGCCACCGGTCTGGCCACTCACCACGATCCCCAATAACTGTCATATTAGATTTATAGTTGTAATCGTCGGACGATTAACCCTTTACATGCGATACGGCGACGATACGACTGTCAAAAACATTTTGTATTTGAGATTTTCGTCTTTAGGCGCACTTTGTGCTCTTTCTGTAATGCTATTCTATAAAAATCTCACCGTGAAAACATAGGTGAGGTGAGCTAAAGTGAGCTCTCGATAGTGTCAATCCCTAGCATTAGGTGGAATGACAGCTCACTCTAAGCTCATTTCATCTAATTTATCACGGTGATGTTTTTAAAGAATATCACCGCTGATCAGTGAACGAAACGGAACCGTCACGCTGGGCGAGGTAATTGCGTAACACACTAAAACAGTAGCAATGGCGTTCATTTTGACAGTTCAACAACATTCATTGCGTTATTTACGTTGTTGAGCACAAATATTTTTCGAACAATGAAATATCCTTCAAAATGATTCAGATTCTGATTGATAATTTGTTATGCAATTAGTGGGGACAGGCAATCAACACCCTCCTTGATTCCCATGTCCTTTGTTACAGGTATGGTTTCCGCACTTAGTCCTTCAAGTGGACTATCTGCCCTTGATTTTCATAACCTCTTATAGAAACCAAAAACATAAGTCGCCACGATCACATCTAAAAAACAAAAGAATACACGGTCAACGACAGCAAATTGAAACCGTTCCAATCAACCATCGCACAATATCGTGAGCAGTAAAAGCACTCGCTTATTACGAGATAATCCGTCTGAACGATGCCCAACCCAAGCCATTGTCTATTGCATTTGAGTACTTACCAATTTATTTATGTCATTTTCTTCTATTGGATTTTATGGTACATGGATTATGGGGATAGATGTCAATGACGATATTTTATGATTGAGAATATTAATAGTTGGTATCACATGACCTTCTTTTGTCTTTTTTTCTGTCAAATTACCTACTATTGTTCTACTTAAGTATTTACATAACATAAAATGACGCCTGTAATTCCCGAAGGGTTGGGCAGAGATGAGTACTAGTACAGTCAACAGCAAAAGTAGATGATCAAAATCAGAAATTCAATATTAATGAACGGAGTTCGCGTCAGGACTGTGTTACTCTTTCACGCAAAAACTACTGAACAGATTTGGATGAAATTTGGCACACAGATAGTTTATAAGCAGGATTAACACATAGGATACTTTTTATCCCGATATTCCCACGGGATCGAAACTTAGGCGGGTGAAGCTGCGGGGCACAGCTAGTAAAAAATACAGCAGGTTAAAAAGAAAACAAAATTACATTAACCCACAAAACGTCATTCCCCCCTCCTCTAAAAAGCCAATTTTACACGCAACATTTTTGCCAATTTTTAACCCTAAAACGCGACGGTAAATACACTTAACAATTAGATCACTTATTGTCAACACGGTCCACTTAATTCAAGTGTACTCCAAATCACTTGAAACTCTCTTCATATTATGTCAGCCACTTATTGAATAAATATTTATTGTACGCCTTTGGACTTGTTTGTGGAAACATGCTACTGTGGGTTGATATTTGTAACATGGTTTATTGTTTTGTAAGTGAACTAGTTATTGATTTTTTCAACTGTATGAGATATACCCTAGTCTATCTTTTAAAAGAATTTGAAGTAAGATTTTTCCAATTAAATAATGAGCCTATGACTTTCCCACTGCTGGGACACGGGCCTCCTC
This sequence comes from Apamea anceps, assembly GCA_951799955.1. NCBI lineage: Eukaryota > Metazoa > Arthropoda > Insecta > Lepidoptera > Noctuidae > Apamea > Apamea anceps. The sequence continues at coordinate 4,662,175 of OX637505.1, read as the reverse complement.
GGGTGAGAGGGAATGGGCTGTAATCAGTGGATTACGGCCCATTCCACGCGCACGCGGGCCCAGTGCGGATTGGTAGATGTCACATGTCTTCGATTTCTTTGGTTCTAGTATAAATTTTGCCATTGCCTTTGCAAAATTCGATTACATATTGTACAAGAAAAAGATATATCCGACTGACTACATTTAAAGTTAAACGAACAATAAGTCGTTAAAAAGAGTTAATAATGAAAAATCAACCCTTGTTCATACTCTGTCAAAAACTATGTAAAGTTTAAACAATTGCTTCACACGATTTTGCTGTAGGTAAATACTTCAATTAAAATGTACACTGTAGCTGATCTTCGATACGTCGACAAAGAGGTATCAACCTAAAATCCTTTATTTTTAGAAATTCAACAATCATTTTGACCTAACACGATTTGGTGTTATTTCAACAAATGCATCACATTTGTCAGTATTATTTTTACACTCAAATTGCACCCGCTCTGCACAAGGCTATTACAGACCAAATTCAAACTACCTACCAACCATTCAAAAACCAACTCTAGTTTCACCCGCATAGGGTCTAAAATCAGTAGCAGTCCATTGTTTTCTTGGCAAGCGCCGGTTTGCTAAAACACTTGGACAACTGGCACCATTGTCGCACCGTCAAATCAAAACACTCGGAAAGCGCGCGAAGCGGAGCACTGGCCAATCAAAATAGAGGTAATTTGATTTTATACGCGGGCTGTTTTGAAAATTGAATGGAGCGTGTTTAATTTTTGGTTTAAATATTTCGAATGTGTTTAATGGAGGCATGTCTTTTTGTGGCCATGTTGTATATTGGTTTTGCAGTTTTTTTGTCAACCATATGTCAAAGTCAAGGCATTTATTTCAAATAGGCACTTTTGAACGTCAAAAATTATAATAAAAATAGAATTGATTCTAGTCGCCCCTTCCAAAAGGTAGTTTTCCCATGGAGAAGAATGGACAAGAAACTCCATCGTTACTCTTTTAAAATGTTTATGAATATTTGCATACATTAAATGCGATTACATTTTAATTTTGTACAGTCATTCATTTATTGTTTAACGAATTGACACCATAAATATGTCAAATAGTCATTTCATACAACTGTGAAATAATGACAGTTGTGATTTAAAATACGGACAATTTAAGTTGTTAGTCAATTTAGGTACTTAACAATTAATCTCCTTGACTGTGCATGTGACTGCAATATAAATGGAACCATATTTTACAACAGAACCCTTGGCCTTTTCCCAACAGTGGAACATTAATGGCCAATCAAAAATCCCAAAATCATAATAGGTCCTATAATTACATTTAAAATGTAACTAATCCTCCTAATCTCCAAATTAACAAAATTGCACAAAAAGCTGAAAAACGCCAAAAAAGTGCTATTGTCACGCGGCCGTCATGCGCCGCCGCGCGACGGCACACCCCGACAATGAGTGCCAATCAGTGGATTGCACCAATTAATGTTCACGCGAACTTAGCAATTGCAATTTTATAATGTTGGTATTGTTAAAACTATCCTGCACTTAGAGGGTAGTATTGTTTTTATGAGTTGGTTCATTTTAGCTTAAGGCGACTGTATGTTCAGGGTGAAAATACCACTAATTTAATGGTATTTTCATGTTTGTAATCAGTATTAATATAAGGTTTTTGGATACCTAATCGTAAACACTACTTCGCCAGTTCGCCCTATAAGATCCTACCAATATTATAAATGTGAAAGTTCATATGTAAAGTTAAAAGTAAAGTTCATGTGTGAAGTACTCAATCACGCAGAAACGGCTGAAAGGATTTGGATGAAATTCAGCACACAGATAGTTTGTAACCTGGATTAATACATATAATACTTTTTATCCCGGTAGTACGTTCCCATGGGGTAATTTCCGGCCTCCAAAAGCAGAGGCTAGTAATGCCATAATTACATATATTCATTAAGTATCGTAGATTTATTTTGATACGGATATACTCGTATCTAATAAAGAACCTAGATGACTGTGTCGTCAAAAAACCAATAAACAAAAAAAAAAGGTTTTATAAGCACCCACCCTAGTTTAACTTACGCATTATAAAGAGATAGGGATGGGAACTCATTTAAAATTAAATTTATTGTTTAAATAATGACATCCTGTTGATGAGCGGGTTACAGGCGTGTGCGTTACACCAGTATAACTTGACCTGTGCTTCTTTCCAACATGTTTAGTACGACAGCTCAGGTTAATTTGGCGTTTTTATAACGAGGGAACTTTTTAGTCAATGAAAGAGCTCTCGAACTCCGTAGAGGGTTACTTAGAAGCAAGTATTGAGTAACTAAGTTTGATTCCCACGTTGGGTATTTCTAGGTATGACTAAATATGACGATATTTGAGTTCAATACTATGAAAAGAAAGAGATTAACGCCGTAGAAAAAAGATCATGGTTTGTTTTTTGCAGGTAAAATAATGTCAAAACGATTTAGGTACCTACTTTATGATACCTAATCTCAAAAAAAGAAAGAATGGTTTAAATGAAATGAAATTGTTTAGTCTGTAAATAGGATATCCGAATCACTTTTACACGTGGTATTATAAAAAAAAAAAAAAATAGAAAAAAATCCAATCTTGCAGGAATGGATCACTAACATCATATACAACAACTTTTGTTCTATTCATATTCATATTCTTTATTGTGGATCATTTAGGTAGGTTAACAATACATACAATACAAGTTAAATAATAATATAATAATACATACAATACTCTCCTAATACAAGCAATGCCTTGCTTAAAAGGAGATCTCCAAAAAACATGTATCTAAATGCCCATTGTAATTGAAATAAACATTTTTTATTTTTTTTTATTTAATGTTCTTAATAAGTTAAAATAGGAGTCTCTCTATGACTTTTTACAAAACATAATACATTTACCAAAAACAAACCTTTAAGATTTCGTTGTTCTATCTAACCCCCGCTCCCCTCCGCTGAATTTTGTACTAGACACGGCAGTTTGTTTACCTAACTAGCGTTGTCTTTTGTTTCGCGTAGAGTTTGTAACAGAAAATCGAATATTTCAATTCGTTGGATTGGAATATTTTTATTATTGTGCGAGTATGACAGTTTGATGAATTAATAAAAGGCATAGAACAAAAGTTGTTGTTTACAATGTTAATAATATAGCCAATAACCCTATACAGGATAATTTTTTATTCAGTGCGTAAATTTTTACAGGGTGTTCTACCCATGAATATGAACAACATTCACTATGGGACCATCTCTGAAATCATGAAAAAAAAATCAGCAGATTCATACATTTTGGTCGAGTAGGTATTGAACTTTTATAAGAAACAGCTGATTTTTTTTTTGTGATTTCAGAGATGGTCCCATAGTGAAAGTTGTTCATATTCATGGGTAGAACACCCTGTGAAAATTTACGCACTGAATAAAAAAATATCCTGTATATTGAATAGTCTGGTCAGTTATTTAGGTAATTTTTTACATGAGCCATTTGAAATGAATTGACTAAAACACTGGTCCTCGTCGTATGAAAGGACCAATTCCTGTTTGTAACCTCTCTAAAGATTTCCTCAATTTCCTCGTGTTCCAAACATGTGCTCGTTATTTAACTGTGGTAGCAACAATTACACTAATCACCATGTTTGTTAATAAGTTGTAATGGATTTACGGCAGGAAGTATGGTGCGGGCGATAACAGCGACTTTTTATACCGACGACCGGAGTATTAACAATGAATACTTGTTAGCTCTCTGCTTTAAAATAATGAGTCAGTTTTTATTACAGATACTGTTCGAAGGGCCTTTTCTAAACTAATATCTATACTAATAATAAAGCTGAAGAGTTTGTCTGTTTGTGTGGACGCGTTAATCTCTGGAACTTTGAGTCGGATTTGAAAAATTCTTTTTGCATTCGATAGCCTAATTCTTGAGGAAGGCTATAGGCTATTTAACATCACGCTAGGATTAATAGGAGCCGAGCAAACAGTCAAAAAGAACGCTAAGCGAAAATAAAGTAATAGAGACGGGTAGTTTTATAAAAATGTGGCTGTTATTTTACTAGAGGCATTGTGTATCTTATGAATTCCACGCGAACGAAGTCGCGAACGGAAGCTAGTTATTATACTAGAGAGAAAAGATTTGATTTTTTTGTAAGTATGTTTGTTAGTTTGTTACGCTTTCACGCTAAAACGGCTGAACGGATTTGGATGATATTTGGCATTTGGGTAGGCCATGACCTGGATAAGAGGATAGGATAATAGGATTTGACTGATGACTTTATGTTCCGACATTCCTACGGGATCGAGATTTATTCGGGTGAAACCGCGGGGCTTGTATTCCGATGTTCCCACAAGATCGAGACTAAACTGTAATAAAAATCGTAGAGCGTTTGAAAACCTGAATCTGCAAAAGCCGCCATGGTTTTTCCACGCTGATTAATCGGCCCGGACCTTCGACCACCAGCAATCAAGTAGAGCAATTCATTTTCTTAGAACCCTAGAAGATACTGTGTGAACACGATTCCTACATTCAGCAAAGCTCAAAGTTCGATAGCCAGCAAAAAACGAGGTTACAAACCCCCTCTGACCTTTATACGTCAAAGTTATTCAAAGCTCTCATTGACCAACGCATCCCAACCTCCTGTAGTTAGAATCAACCCTACAAATTAGAATAAAGAACTAATCATTAATATGGCCGAAATCAGCCGACGAAATCTGTCGTCCCTTCGGGAGTACTTCGGGGGCGCTCGGGTCGTTTCGTGCGCAGCGGGGGCACGGGACCTAATCGCGATAATGTGTTTATTGAATTACCGGCGCGGCGCGTGCGATGCCACGCGTCGACTCCTGCACATGCTAGATCAGTTAAGTGGATACTCGTTATGAGTGATAGATTGAAGGTGCGGTTTGATTTCCTCTTTTTTGAGTTTAGAGGGTAGTTGTTTGAGCTTTGGTAATGGATTAGAAAATGTTTGTTGAGATTTTATTTAGAGAATCGCACTGCAGCAGTGCGATTCTGTAACCATCTCACCGTGAAAACTCAGGTGAAGTGAGCGTGGAATGAGCTGTCATTCCAACCAATGCTGGGGATTGACACTATTGACAGCTCACTCTAAGCTCACTTCACCTAATTTTTCACGGTGAGTTTTTTACAGAATTGATCGGCAGTACTGGGTGTAAACATGGATGAAATAAATGCCTAAAGTATTTGAAAAGAATGCATTTGTACGTACATAATAGGTACGTAAAACCGATATCATAGTTATTTATAGGCGACCGTATCTAAATGCGGTTTGATGGCCTTGCCATTATAGGCATTACCATTATATTGGAAATTCCTGAAAAATCAGGGTTTCATTGATAAGAGTTTTCATAATTTCCTGCTTCATTCGAAATTTCAGAGCTTAGAATGCGGAAAATGACAGAAAACAACTGACTCTTATCTACTACAACTGGCTAGTAACGAATTTTAAGAGTAAGTCTATCCACGTGGCTCGAAAGAACATTCTTTTTCTCCCAAACAAAACATAAGAAAATAAAACTACGACGATACTGAGTGAAAACAATGCAGGTGTCGGATTACTGGCTACGAAACGTGGGGCAAAAGAGGGCTGAGGACATTAATTTAATTATCCACCTCTCTTGGGAGCGTCTAATATTATATGGGAGTGAGGCGACCTCCCAGCATACAAATTCAACTGTCATTTTTTCGCGTGAGAAAAAAATCTCGCAAAACTGATTTTTTTCTGTTGGCATCCCCTGTGAGATCAGGTTACGTGTGGAAAAATATATAATACAAATCTGGATTTGTGATGTTTCTTTTTAGGGAATTCACGTGGAGTTGGATGTTAGAATTTTGGAGATTGTGGATGTAAATCATGTCATGTGTAGTGTCTTAAAATTAAATAAATGTTATGGTCTAACGCAGTATGTTTTAAACCAATCATATTTAGAATATAATGTAGGATAATCTTTAGACGCCGCGTGTTGAACCTAGGTAGATATTACTAATTATATTCTCGAGCAAAATTAAAAATTGTGAAGTTGGACTGAATCAAGGAGTGCTACGCGCTTTGATCACACAATTAACTTTTTAATAATCATCAACAATGCAGATCGACTCAACAAAGATGTCAAAAAAAAGTAATTAATATTACCACCGCATCTACCACTCAACTCCTCACACAATTCCATTTAATAAAATGTTTTAAGGTATTAAAGAAAACGCCACTAAAATCGAAGCATTCTAAGATCCAGATCCTTAATTAAACTCAAAGCACGTAGCACTCCTTGATTCAGTCCCCCCGGGCAGCGACACCTACCCCCCACCCCCGGTTACCCCCCTTTCCTTATGGACCGCTTAGATTTTCTCCCCCCAGGTTGTGTGGATGGAATACTTGAAGTCCTGAATCTTGTACGAAGAATTGGTTTCGAGAGATTGGACAGTTAGTTTTATATCTGTTAGTTTTTGTTTTGTTGAAATGAACTGTTTTTAGGAACGGTAAAAATTATGATAAAAATTTGAGTAATTTCTACAAGTATCAATGATGAACATGAAATCTAAGTTATTCAATATTATGAAATTATTTATAGATAATACTAAAGTCATCAATCTCTAAATTATCGCTGAGACAAATGCTGAATGAATGAATGGATTGGAATTTTATCAACATCCATGACAACATAGGGTTATCAGTAATCAGATGTGACAATCCTTTGTAAGTACAGAGCTATACTAGCTACAAGGTGCACACCGAATAATTGAAATTAAACAAAGACAGAATGAAGTAGAATCAATAGTATCAATGTCACCTCATTCTCCAACAGAGTCTATATTAAAATCGTCTCCAGTAAAAACAATTATAAAGTCTTTACTACGAAGAAAAAAATCAAGGGCGTTTTTCTCATTTACATTTTTCTACAATATCAACTTGAAATTGCTCCTTACGAATCCAATTACAAGAAAGCAAGCCTCTTTGGACTCTGAAGATGTCTCTTTGCTATTTTTGAGTGTGAAAAGGCTTTAAAAAGTAATCAAAGGGGCTGTGAACAGAAAGTTAGGAACATTTGGCTCGGCTCAGACAATAATGAAGAGTTTTATGGTTTCTCATTTTGTTCTTTGAAATCTTTTTTTGAGAATCTTTCTCGTTTTAACGGCTTTCTTTTTAATGTAAAACGCGTCTTAGGAATATTTTTTTCATTTGTATGGTAATTGACTAAAACTTTATCGTTAATGAGGATGACGTAGCTGTGCTGTGCTAACTCGATTAATCAGAACATACCTATATGATGAATGGAGTACTATTCATCAGATATGTTTAGATTAATCGACTACACGCTGAAAATATTTCTAGTAGTAAACTTAATGATTATTTTTACCTAACCATTAAAAATATACCGCCCCCACATTCAGTTTCCAGCTTTACGTTTTAATTGCATTTTAAATGCTATCTCAAACCAAACAAATTTTCCAAATGCTTTTTAAATTCTTCACCGCAAACCGAGGCTGGGGAAGTAATGTTGGATAAAAAACAAAATAAAAGAAGCTGGAAAACAGCAACTGTGTAATTATTTCGAGAGCTAATGTGCCACTTGTTTATTCGCCGACTAATTAAGAGAAGGAAGAGTTTTGAAAAAAATACTTCAACTCGGCCTTTGAGTGAATCAAACATTCATGAGTTGGAGTGAGAGATGTCTGCGTAATCGCGTTACACCTTTCCTCTTTTTTAGGGTTACGTAGCCAAATGGCACAGAACCCGTATGGATTCGTCATGTCTGTCTGTCTGTCCGTCCGTATGTCACAGCCACTTTTCTTCGAAACTATAAGAGCTTATACTGTTGAAACTTGGTAAGTAGATGTATTCTGTGAACCGCATTAAGATTTTCACACAAAAATAGAAAATAAAACAATTCATTTTGGAGTTCCTCATACTTAGAACTGAAACTCAAATTTTTTTTTCATCAAACCCATACGTGTGGGGTATCTATGGATAGGTCTTCAAAAACGATATTGAGGTTTCTAATATCATTTTTTTCTAAACTTAATAGTTTGCGCGAGAGACACTTCCAAAGTGGTAAAATGTGTGTTCCCCCTGTAACTTCTAAAATAAGAGAACAACAAACGCGACTTTTTGCCCTTTTTTGCTCGATGTCAATAATAGCAACAGGTAGGCCTTGAAATATTCACAAAATACTCGGTTGTATTTTTACTTTAATAATAAATAATAAAATAAAATAAATATTTAAGGGGGGCTCCCATACAACAGACGTGATTTTTATAGATAATGTACGGAACCCTTCGTGCGCGAGTCCGACTCACACTTGGCCGGTTTTTTTAATTTTTATTTTCTTAATCTCTGTTAATGGGTGGCCAATTTTATGATGAGAAAAGTTTTGATAGGTAAGTATTTTAGAACATGGAGTGCTGCAGGGTGGTGTTTTTGGCCCTTATTTTTTTGCAGCTTAAAACAGGTAGTGTATTTTTTCATAATTGTGTATTACAACTGTTTATGTAAAGCACACAATTCCTGCATTTATATAAGGAGTCCTAAATACAACTACAACAGTTAGACTCAATGAATAATTTAACATCCCAATTAATAGCCCCAACTAACTCGAAACTAGTAACTCGAAAATTGGAGCTAACTGCAGGTAGAGCCAAACTTCTGTACCCAATTACACTCAAATTCAGTTCTTGAGGTGACAAATCGCGAAGCCGTCCTTGACGTTGACTAATCACCCGTTTAATTTAGCTGGCGTAATTATAAATAAAATTTCAACGATAAATTGTGCTAGGGTACATTAATCAAGAAGTTGGGACACTGATTAAAATACCGTTCGTCCAACTATTTGCTAAGTTGATATCGTTAATAATTTACTCGTTGAGGGTAGGTTTTAGGGTGAGATCAGGTGTGATGCGTCGTTTAATTTATTTGGTGTGGAGACTAGGAGCAGTTTGTTGTATAGAGGAGGGATTGTAGTTAGGTAAATGGAAGTACGTGGAATTTTTGGATGTATGTTAGGGGTTCAAGGAACCCATGTTATGTGTGTTATGGTTTATTCTGATCATTAGGAGGAAATCTTCAATATCATGTCATGTTAAGAGTTATATTTTGTCATAATAAATACATAGTGATACAAGCGTTTTATAAAGGATACTGCTATCTTCCTTAAATAAATCAAGAAACCGCATATGTTTAAAATTTGTTGCATCCACCATGTAACTAAAAAAAAACTGAAACAATGTAAAATTTTCTCCAGAAAATTCATATAGAAAATTTATTCATCACTATCTGCAGACCACCCTATAGCAAAACATGTGCCCAATAACTAACCCAACCCTTCTGTTACATCCTTTTCGCACGTATTGTAAAATGTATTGCTGTTTCACTCGCACCCACTGTCAAAGCAATGAAAACGGCGAATCTATGCGTCTGAATCACGGAATATCGCATCCCCACCCTTATCTTAAATGAACTGGGGAGAACGGTAGGTACTGGTGAAGGAATGAACGTCTTTTTAACTGTAAGGGATGTTTTTCACTATGTAGGTGTGTATGTAGGAGTAGTATGTGTAGTTTATGTGGGGTATACAGAGAACAACGTATGTAGGTGCAGATAGTGCTAGCAAAACAGCATTGAACTTAATTATTGTTGAATATATAGTTGCTAATGCGTATAGAAAGCTAAGTGATAAAAAGCAAAATACCAAAGTGCAAAGTTACCGAATTTATTCTAGCAAATAGGAAATATACACAGCGTTCTCAAGAAAACAGTAGAGCAATAAGCTCCGTACAACTGGTATTAGATTAAATAGCATGAATTACCCAGTTCTGAGTGAAACCCGCTGTTAGATAAATTGCTTTATAATAGATCAGTTGTAGTGATAGACAATGAGGACAAACTGATCATCATTTCCAATAACTGTCTGAGTACTTTGGTTATTGATGTAATTTATGGTTTGACACATAATAAATCAGGATTGCAATCCAATTTCAAGTCTAAAAATAATTCATCGTTATAAAGTTTCCAGTCATCTTACATTTCAAACGTCTCAAGTACGAACATGAACCGAAAATTACAAGACAATAATTCACCGCGGCACTTCCCGAGTCCATTTACTTATCCAACATAATTCAGGGAGTTATGCTGTCAAAACATCTTAACCAACCCTCCACATAATTAATGTAAGATGAGTTTCTGTTGTTTTATAATAATCGCGTAATGTCGCGGTTACATTATGGAGCGATTGGGTTACAGCTACATAGGGACAGGAAGGATAGGGCGCGGAGCGAAGGTTTCATTTTAAACGCTGTTTATATCAAAGTTTTAGAGGAAGATGAAATGGCATAGAATAGGTTTGATTGCTTATAGAAAGTGAAAACTATGGAACATGATTCTGTTAAAAAAAAATCTCGCCCAAACTCCTTAGACTATCTATCTTAAAGGAATATTGACTTAAAATTGATGACTTGATTTTGTAATAATTTGTCTCACCATCTATATCATTATAGTCAACATTATTGTATACCTTTTTAGTCAATATCTTTTTAAGGATAGAAAATCTTTTTAAGAAAAACGAAATAAGTTTTTTCAAGCTCCACTAAACTTTTTTCTTTCAAATGAAATTCATGAATAAAAATTATACAGGCCTAAGTAAACATTATCATCACAGTCTACAGGATTTCACAGAACTCAGGGGACTTACCACCAGCTCTTATAGCAGGGCAGAAGTTGAACTGCATTGCTTTTTAGTTCTATGACTTAAAAAAAAAAGCAGTACAGTTCAACTTCTGCGCTGCTTTAAGAGTTTGTGGTAAGCCCCCTGTTCTAACGTTATCGATTTGCTCGCTGAACTTCACGCCCCTATTCCCGAACCCCTTCATGAATGTAAGATGTTGCGGTCCACAACAGTATACGGCCGTCTCGCTAACACTTAAGTCCGCGGATAAGATTCGCTGGGACTTTGTGGTACCTAAGTGCCATTGCGATTTCATTTGACCGTTCTCACTTCCACAACAGACTTGATTGTGTGTTAACAATAGTGTTCCGGACCCGTATTAAATATTAAAAGTGTGGTGGGGAAAGGTTGTGTCCAAAGCTTTTTTGGTCCTTTGTCTTCAGATAAAGGTGAAAGTGAGGCTAAAAGTTAAGTGCTAGTCTTGATTATTCTATCAGTGCTCATCGTTTTCTTTTTATGTATAGTATTGCAAGGTATGATAGTTTCAATTTTGAGATGATCGAAAAAGGACGATCTAGAAAGAGATTTTTTGTCGCTTTTATTGCTGCCTAAAATGATTTAGGGCTGATTTTTCAATAGTGAGATAATTTTTAATCTGAGGAATAAATATTATGGTTTGACAGCTTTTATATAGAAAATATGTAAAAGTGTCTAATTTATTCTTCAGATATAAGTTATCTGACTATTGAAAAATCAGGGCTTAGTAGCATAGAATTTGATTAAATCATTTAATTTAATTCTCATGCTCATTTGATTAGCAGTTAATAATCACAGTAACATAAATACCCATACGTCACAAAATATTACATATAGTCAAGCACTCACCAGTATGAATGTAAGTATGCTTCTTCATATCCGATTTCTGGTGGAATCGTTTCCCGCAGTACTGACAGGGATAGGGCCTGGTATCAGAGTGGATCAGAAGATGGGTGGACAAGGTGCTTGATCGCTTGAAGGTCTTCCCGCACTGCTTGCATTCGAAGACTTTCTCAACGCTGTGCACGGCCCTGGTGGAGAGGGAGAAAATGTTATAAATTGGAAGACCGCCATGAAATATTTGAAGAACTAGATATTGGAACAGAACTCAAGTAGCTTTTGTTGGGTTTGTTCAAGAATACCCATTATCGGCTAAATTTTGATTGAAATTATTTTTTTTTACGTACGCTGGATGTGTACTATATGTGGATATATCCACTCCACGCTTAAGTTGTTCAAAAAGTTAATTAAATTGAATTGAGTTGTTATCATCAATGGAACTAAATTAAAACAAAGAAACAACTCCACCTTTCGACATACATTTTAGATACTCACCTATGTTGACTCAAACTGATTTCGTGTCCAAACGTCTTACTGCAGAGCTCACAAGCAAATGGCCGCTTCCCATTATGAGAACGTCTAGCATGCACCTCCAAGCCATGAGGAGTGCTGAACATCTTCTCGCATTTGACGCAAGAGTACACATCCCCTAACGGCAATGGCCTGGATAAAGGACCAGGGGCTCCAAGGACCGCTGCACGAAGTCGCAATAATTCCGGACCAGCTGCTTGAACAGCATGAAGATATAGATTGCTGTATCCTCCCCAGCCCGGAAGACCAAGACTTCCCGCATCTCTCAGAAATTCCGCGAAAGGTAGCGGGGGGTATAGGAATGGTCTTTGTGGCTGCACTCTTGGGGCGTCAGGTCGTAGCAACGCACTGACGGAGAAAGCTTCCGATCTTTTCGGTGGAGGGGAAGTGTCTGGGGGTCTTCTCGGGGAAGATGGAGGGGAATCAACTTCGAGCTCAGGAGAACTGGAGCGAACTGATCGTGGGGATTGGGGTGATGGCGCCCAGCAGGGGCTGCCGCAGCGAGAGGCTGGTGATATGCCTTCAGGTCGGGTCTCATTGTGGTGGTGTTCCTCTTCCTCATCTTCAGTCCTGTCTATCCTCTCGCTGACTAAGCGGTTGATGCCGAATTTGATTTCTTCTGTAAATAAAGAAACTTAATTTAGTTGTCCGTTCTTAATTGTCCTTTTAAACGTCAGAATGAAGAGTTTGGTTGGTATTATTTAAAATTAAGCAATTTCCTTTGTATTCATTCAGCTATTGTTCCGGACAAAAGCGGTCATCATCGAAACTGATGCAAATAATGCATCTAACCCTACAATTGTTTGGGTCATAAAGCCCCACTGCGCAGGTGCCACACTTGTCGCTCCGGACGAAATGGGCCGTATCATGTCGCTGGAGCAAATTGACTTTCATCTGTTCCACCCTCGAAGCCCAACCCCCGTAATTAACACGTTGGGTCGTTTCGACCCCCAATCTTTTTTTACAATTCACTAATCCGCGGGCGCGACTAAACGTAACTATTGCTGTTCAGTCTTGTTTAGCTTTGTTCGTATTGTTCAATGTTTGATTAAGGATTGGAGTGTGAATAGAAATTATGTTATTTGATGGTGTTTAAGCTGGTGCCATTAAGATGTTGGGTTTGTGACAATATTTGTTGGTGAATTGGCTTATTGGTCAACATGCACATTGTTTGAGTTTATTTGTTGTTTACCTACTTGGTCAATACTTATTATTGTCATGGTACTGTTCCACATTAACACAGACAGAGGCGTTTTTAACGTGGAATTAAATTTTTAGCTTACACGAAGTTTCTGTAAGTTAGTTATACATTTAAAGTACTATTAGTATGTTTCAGTAATAAAAACTTCCATGGCCGAAGCACATGACATTCAAAACTAAACACATGACAAAACTGCTACACGTGTCCAAAAAAAATCTAAAACAAGATGACACACAATGTCCCAAAGAATAAACTTCATACATCATCAAGTAACCATCAACACCTCGTGCTGTCCAAAAACAAACATCCATCTCGAGTCGAGACAAGCTCCACTAATGAAGAGCGACCCCCATCTGAAACGCAGCAGCTGTCGGCATTTGGAGCGGAACCAATCGGGGGACTTCGGCAAAATTCGGCAGTGACTTCGTCATCGGACGTCCCCTACAAATATTTCACGCTCGGGCCTCTTTTAACAATGCCCAGCGTTTAAGGGTTGCTGCTACACTTGTTTGTTTGTTCCCTACCGATACGGCTTTATGACCCTATAGTATTTATTACATATTAATGGTTATTTAGATTCATTGTTACGCCCCGACAGTATGCTCGAATTTATGGCAGTGCCAAATATTGAATGGAACCCTCATTGAATGTAAAGAAAGGCGTTCTATTGTTGGGTCGCAATTATATGATATAATTTTGTGCTTTGATTTATAATTTTGGCAATGTGTATTTGTAATAGGCATCAGTTACGGTCATTCGCATTTATTTCTGACCTTTGAAGTCAATAGAAAAAGATATGCACTTAAAGATGTTCTTAGGAAAACCCTTAAGAGCGTTTACAACGTACGGCATTTCATACAAACTTTTAAGTCCTTGTTTTTCGAAATGCATGAACTGATTTTAATGAAACTTCATATGCATAAGAAGGATACATAGGTCTAAAAAGTTAATAAAGAATATTTTCGAAATGTCTTATTTAAAAAAAGATAATTGGAAATTTCTGTTTCTATGGAAAATTTAAAATCGGTCGTATTTAGCTGTAACACTATTTTTCGAAAATATTCTCAACCTATATTATCCTGCTTAAGCGTAGGAAGTTTCATTAAAACCAGTTCATGCATTTCGAAAAACAAGGACTTAAAGTTTGTATGAAATGCCGTACGTTGTAAACGCTGTTAACCCTAAAATGCACCAGCAACAAAATGTACCCACATTGAAATTAACGAAAAAAAAAATGCTTTCTACACTCGACACAAAACTCAAGGTACCTCACACATCGAATACCCAGAAACAGTACCTAAACAAGTCAAACAAAGTCTCTTATTAGCATTATTTCTGCGTCAAACTGCCAGACGAAAGACAAACAGGAAAACTATCAACTACAATCGAATTAAGGCATTTTTAGCTGCAAATTGGATTACAAGCTGTCTGTCTGCATTTTTTTCTATCCAAACAGAGCATTAGCGTCATTAATGTCGGACTATTTGCAGGCTTAATGCAATTTTAATTATAAAAGGCGAGGCTCGCCGCAAATTGCAAGCGATGCATTCAGATTGTTATTTTTCTGAGAGCTTTTAACAAATTAAAAATATGTATTGCGTATGTGTGCGGACGATTTATTGTTAGCGTTATTTTTTTGTAAAATGTTAATGCGTGATCGCGGAAATGTTGCTTAGCTGGTGAAAAATGGATTGTGGTGTAAAAAGGGAAATTAATGCACTTATGTAATTATAATGCACACACCATGCAGTGGTTCTGTAGGTACCTATATGTATAAAGCACAAATATCGAAGCCTTGGCATGTCACGTTCGTCAAGTTTCTGCATGTCAAAGATTAGGGCTGTTTTATTTCATCTATGTTTATTAATTAATATTATAAAGAGGTAAAATTTGTTTGTTCGTAAGTTTTTATGTAGGAGATAATCTCTGGAACTACCAGTCGGATTTATAAAAGTCTTTTGAATCTGAGCCTCATTCTTGAGGGAGTCAATAGGCTGTTTAATATCACGCTATGGCCCTCAGGATCGGAGCAGAAGGAAAAAGTCCGAAAGATTGCCAAGCGACAACGACGGGGTGGGCCGGAAGCACAAGAAATTCCCGGACAGAAGCTAGTTAATTACAAAGTGAGGCTTTGCTTTTCGGAATTTGCTTATTAATTTATATCAATGAGTCACTGGTTATATTAATAAACTGAACAATATTATTTAAAAAATATTTTTAGGTAGGTACCACTGAAAATAATCCTCAATTCGAACAAAGATTATAATGAATGTTTATTACAGTATCTATTTTGTGATAATGATATTATTATCCAAATTGACGCAGCCGGAAAAACCGCAAAATTGATCGATTTTTTTTTTCATATTTTTTTTAATGTCAATTTCTAAGTTGTCACAAAGTTAAAAAAAAAAATGATTATTTTTAGGGTGGCCAGCAATTCAAGTACTGCAAAAATGTTATATTATCAGCATGGCATTATTATCTACCTCTTAAAACACAAGTGAATTAATTACCAATTCCCACCGTAATATAGGTTTTCAATATGTCTTTATAAAATAAAATGCAAAGTCACGTCCGACTCGTTAATCAAGATTTGTACTCAAATGAAACTAAATCATACGGGGACCGTGTCGGATATTACAAATTTTAATACACTACTCCGGTATTTTTGACCCCAGTGCGAATTGCAAGTGTTATAGTAATCACTTTTATTTATGGGTTGCCTTGCTTTGACTATCTTGCACATACATAACATACATAATCAGCCTATAATGTTCCCACTGCTGGGACACAGACTTCCTCACTGTGAGAGGGAGTGGGCCTTAATCCACCACGCGGGCCCAATGCGGGTTGGTAGATATCACATGTCTTCGAATTTTTTGGTTCTAGGACATGCCGGTTTCCTCACGATGTTTTTCTTCACCGTAACCACTTTCATAGGTAACTACTTAATACTGGTAATGAAAATTATTAAAAAAAAAAATAGATTAATTAATACCTACCTTGTATAATTTATCTTTAAAACATGTTTGATAACGGTGCGGCGCTGTGATCAATGTAAGGATAATATTATTTACAACTATACTGATTATCAAAGATTTTGGTTTATCAATAAGTTAAATAGCTATGTACTTTGGACTTTCTTGTGATTTATCGTCCAAATGTTGACTGAAGCGATTGTATAATAATTAAAAAAAAATGTTTATGGTAAAGACTATGAATCAATGGTGTTTTAATTTAAATATTTGAAAATATTGTTTGTTTACTAAGGTAAGCGTTAACCTGAAGATTGGCTCTAAGGACCAATAAATAATAGGTTGTCTGTCAAAAAGGGCCAAGAAATTGTCTTATAAAGCTTGGTAAAGCCAATTATAAAATAATTGTGGTTGCCTGCAAAATAAGTTTAAAAGTTTCACATAATATCTACTGTGACAGGCAGACTCCCAGAGAAAGATTCCAAAAATGTAATTAACCGTAAAAAAAAAACTTCTAATTCCTAAAAAAGGTACAGTTTTGATAGTCATGCTGACGAGCAAGCACTCGATCATAGACATCATCATTTCAAGATAAAGTAGGTAAAACCTGCATTGTACAGGCACGCCAGCACATCAAGCTACTACAATCTGTCAAATTTCTTTAATAAATTTTCAACTTTATCTATTAAAGCATTAGGTTCAAGGTTGATTGGAAAAAAATTACAGTTTCGGGTAGCTTGACCTGCTAGCGTCTGTACAGTCACGAGCATAAATCCGTAAGTGTAAGGCACTTACGCAACATTCAGAAGCGCTTTTCTTTTGAAATAGCGATTGCGACTTAGAGGAAATACCTATTACATAATGGTATGGCTTTGAAAATACTATGTTCGTCATACCATGACATTTCCATCAATACTTTAGGAGAAAAACGCTTTAGAATGTTGCGTTACTGTAAGTTACAGCCCGGTTCAAACTTTATGGCGGCTCGGAACATGAGACCAGTCGCTGCGCAGTAACAAATTCATGGGTTAGCGGGGGTGAGGGGTGGGGTACTGCGCAGCTAGTAGCGCACTTCACCGGGGTAATTGTGGAACACACTAAATGGCTTTCAGTTTAGCAGTTTACCAACATTCATTGCGTTATCTACGTTGTTGAGCAGACACATTTATCGAACATATAAAGCAATGGGTTAGCAATATCCTTCAAAATGATTCAGATTGAGATTGATAATATGCTTTGATAATATGCTACACGCACCCAAGGAGCAAAGCCGCCATAAAGTTTGACGCGAACTATACTTACGCTTATGACAGTAGGAGACCGTACATGTGTTAGTATTAAATCTGTCACAAATAGGTAAATATACATAAATCAAATGTTATCATTCGCTTGTAATACCTTTTATCAATCGTAATAATATGATTTTAATACCCGTTATCGGCCAAGATTAGCAAAATCAACGATTGTAAATAACCTACCACTGTCTTAATGATTTTGTGTTATTTGACTCACACTGTAATATATTTTATTATTGTGTTACTTACGTATAACAATAATAAAAAACATGTTCTGATTGGTACACATTAGTAATTATTATCTTTATTTCATTTAGTTATGGTATCCGGATTAAAGCATCAAAACTTATAGTTGCCCTCTCTGTATGAGAATGGGCATTTGCCCAGCAGTGGGACAGTTGGTATTATAAGTTATTGTTTTATTATATGTTGGTATTATAAGTTTTTTTGCGCCCGATCAATAATAAATAAAATACGAGTCCAGCATAAGCTTAAAAAACATTTAAGTATAAGTGTTTACTTTTTGTCTATATACCTATTAAAGGTGTTGTTAACATTACAATAAAATTAAGCTATCTATATAAAAATATGATGCAATATTGTCATGTAATGTCAAAATACTCTAAGGACCAACTTTACTTAGGTCTACAAATCAACTCAGCCTATCGCAGTGCACAGCTGGACAGGTCCAGGCTGCGCCACAACACCCTGTCCTCCGCCTTCCGCATCCAGTCCATCTCAGCCACCTTCTTTAGGCCGTCGGTCCATCTACATAACTGGGGGTGTTACTTTACTTAGGTAGTAAAAAAATCTTCTGCATCATCTTAATTCCGATTCGTTGAAACAAATATATAAAAATAATAATACTGTAGTGTCACATCAGTTTGTAAGCACCTACCTACTGCCAAATATGGAATTTTCAATGGTCGTTCTAATTAACGGCAATTCGGGAGTTTGTTAACATCACCACAGAACGCAGACGGTTTGGCGAACATAGCATGAATCATTGAGCAAGACAAGGCTAATCGTTTTTATTATATTCTGAACACACATTTTGACCGTCACAACACTTTTGCAATAGAATGCGTTTCTTTTTTTTTCATTTCTCACTTTTTTTTCACTCTTAAACGTTGTTAATTTATTTAACTGTGCCTGTTATTTAATTCATAATAGGGGCTTGTGGTTAAGTAATAACAGCCGCACGGGTCGATCGATCTGGTTAAGCTACGCTTGCCGCGGTTGGTCCGTGGATGGATCACCATCTATACATACCAAGACCCCTTTGTGCCTCACGTTAAGCCGTTGGTCCCGGCTGTCATTCGATTCAAGTCTGACAACCAGTCTTACCAAGGTGTATCGTATTACCCAGTAACTGGGATGTGGAGGTCAGATAGGCAGTCGCTCCATGTAAAATACTGCTATTCAGCTGCATCCCGTTAGACTGGAGGCCGACCCCAACATAGTTGGGAAAAGATGATGATGATCTAATTATAATATACAGTAAAAGGAACTTGTTCCCAAACGGGTGTCCAACGACAACTCTCGTCTTTTTTCCACTGACTAATACTGTACATTAACAAAATGATGTAACTCTGTCGTTGGTAATACAGGCGTGTAAGAAGACGCGGCGTAATTTCAGGATAATCCAGTTAAAAGTTAATTTACCTGATTTGAAAATGAGCGAAGAATTTTCAGGAATTGAAACGCAAGAACTTGACGATTTGATTTACCCAGTAGGATGAAAAAGACTAAGAGAATTTGTGTTCATTCATTTTCGTACGTATAAGATTACAAAGTACTAGATGCGCACCGCGGTTTCACCCGCATAAGTTTCGATCCCGTGGGAATGTCGGGATAAAAAGTATGCTATACGTTAATTCTAGTTATAAACCACCTGTGTACCAAATTTCATCCAAATCATTTAAGACAAAAATAAAACCAGTTGGAATTTTTATCGATATGGAACAATAAAACCAAATAAAACTAGACCCAACCAACTGCGAACACGGAAAAAAAGGTATATTATAAAATCATTATAGTTATCGCTAAACCTCGGGTGTAATCTCATAGGATTTGTTGCTGTAATCCATTTTGGTGTGGATTACTAATCAAGAGGTATTACCCGAAGGTCTACGATTGATTACAGTGAGTTATTTCACTACTTATAGGTACCTCCTTGGAGGTACCGGAATGATAATGATGTTGCAATTAATGCAGCTGTAATGTACAAGGTGAACAGGACAATACAATAAATTAAACTTCGTATGAACTCAAACTCAAATAATTTATTTCAATTAAATCATTTATAGGCACTTTTGAATTGTCAAAAAAACGAATAATAAAAACCGGCCAAGTGCTATAAAAATCACGTCTGTTTTATGGGACCCCCTTAAATATTTATTTTATTTTTATTTTATTATAAAAATAATATACAACTAAGTATTTTGTGAATATTTCAAATGCCTACCTGTTGCCATTATTGATATCGAGCAAAAAAGGGCAAAAAAATCGCGTTTGTTGTATGGGAGCCCCCTTTAAATATTGATTTTATTTTGTTTTTAGTATTTGTTGTTATAGCGGCAACAGAAATACATAATATGTGAAAATTTCAACTGTGTAGCTATCGCAGTTCTTGAGATACAGCCTGGTGACAGACAGATGGACGGGCAGACGGACGGACAGACAGCGAAATCTTAGTACTCATAGGGTCCCGTTTTTACTCTTTGGGCACGGAACCCTAATAAATTTATAATGCCATTCCCAGTCTGCATACAAATATTCTATTAAATACATCTAATATTTAAGTAGTCAAAGATTATGGCAGAACCCATAGTCGGCCCGTCAGCACTGTTTATTTGAAAAAATCGCTTTTTTATTTCGAAGTTAGGATTTCTTTGAAAGATTCAAAATAGTCTTAGGCATTAGTACAGCCAGCGTTTTAATTTAGTATCGGTCGTTTAAATACGTGTTCGTATGGTCGTCCCCATATTGAATAAAGAAGTGAAGTGTATTTTATATGTTTAAATAACGGCAGGCCCAGATGGAAATGGCAGGATGAGCTGGACTGCTTCAATAAGAACTGGTCCTTAGCAGCTTTAAACAGAGAGAAGTGGAAAGAGACTAAGAAGGCCTTTGCCAGCAGTGTGACGTCACAGGCTTTTAATAATAATAAATTATTTATTTCTTACCACAAATTACAGAGATATTTAATAGTCTACAGACACAATTTCATAATTAATTTGTGGAAAACTGGTACAGACGCCAGCATATCAAGCTACTACAATCTGTCAAATTTCTTTTATGGATTTTCAACTTTATCGCTAAAGCCTTAAGGTTCAAGGTTGATTGGAAAAATTTGACAGTTTCGGGTAGCTTGACCTGCTGGCGTCTGTACCTAAACTAAGTTTTTTACAAAACCTGTACGTCACGTCACCAGGCCCTATCTATTTAAAAGGAGATAATGACTTAAGGAATACTATGTTTTTCTGGTAATGAAGTGTAGCGTTAACATATCAGCTTCTGTAAACGCTTGACCTTTATAAAAGGTATCGTTTTGCATCCTCGTCAAATTCATGGAGGTAACTATGCTACTGATTCTCGACACGAATCAATAATAAAATAAGTAGGTTTTTTTTTCATTTCTTCGGAAATCGGCATCTGTGGGACACGCATTTTAAAACGCGGCCTGTGTGAGACCGCACTGTAACTGCCCTTTTACACACACATAAAAACGCGGCTGCTTATACGATACGATAACGCAATTCCGTTCTTTGAAAGTGGTGTATTCTGAAATACTGTCAAACTTGAATAACTAAAAAATTAAGTAGGTATGTAATCATTATAATGAATGCCGCGTTTTAAAATGCAAATTTGACAGCTTGAAGGAAAAGAAAACTACTCACGTTTCTTTACACCAATCTAGTTTGACATGTGCCACTGTTAACTCGGCGAGCGACATATCCTTATTACCTATTGATTTCGTTATCAACTCATTTTATCTTTACGGCTCTGTTTTTACAAAGAAATATCTTTCAACCTTCAAAGTGCTGCTTATTTTGTCAATGTCAGTAATTCGGAGGTTGGTAATTGATTGTCCATGAGTAAATCACGTAGTTAATAATGTTATCAGCGTTTCTCCCGTCATTGCCTGACGAATGGAACCGGCTTGTCGTCTTGTCAGGTTAAGTGTAAACGTCAGTAAGGACAGATTTAAAGTTGCTTCGTCATATTTCAATGGTATTAACAATGTCACTGTATACTCCACGATAAATATGATAAATCTGGTCTTTCGGTACGATCTGAGAAATGTGATATCACGATGGGGATTATGGTGGTTACACCTAGAGGTTTGGTGCGATATCACGGATACGTCACGGTTGTGCAGTTGATAGAAGTAATCAGAGAAACTTTCCGATTTTCTATTTGAAAAGAAAATTATTTGCGTTTATTTTTTCGTAACACTACCAGGTTTTCCACACTAGGAAAATATGACATAAATATTTTGACATTACATAAATGAATTACGCATTCCGCGTGGTGGATTACAGCCCATAGGGTAGGAGTAGAGTAGGAGTAGTGTAGGAGTAGGGTAGGAGTAAGTTAGGAGTAGTGTAGGAGTACGGTAGGAGTAGGGTAGGAGTAAGTTAGGAGTAGTGTAGGAGTAGGGTAGGAGTAGGGTAGGGTGTAGGACACCACGCGAACGAAGTATCGCCGGGCAGGTAGAAATAATTTATACGGCAAAACAACGTTTGCCGGGTCAGCTAGTAGTGACATAAATGAAAATAAAAATCAAATGATTCCATCTATTCGAGTTAAAAACAATTCAAAAGTACGCAAGAAAAATTTGTTTACTAAGATAATAACATAGTGCGTACGCACTTAAGCCTGATAGACAAAATATAAGACTGATAACTGGGGTTTATAAAAAGTTCACTAATCTATAAATATTAAAAGCAATCGAAAGGACCAAAATGGTTCAAGATATTTGCATATTTGGTCCTTATAACTGCAAATTCCCTGACCTCATCTAGCTTATTTTTTGTTTTATTTTATAATATGACGTGTAAAAGTGATTCCGATATCGTATTTTACAGAATAAACAATTTCATTTCATTTTAATTAAGTCTGATAACGATATTGCTTTAAATTACAAAAAACAAATGAAATCATCAGCCGTGCATTATTTCTAAGTTCTTTATTCGTTGACCTCTACGGTTCTACCTTATAAGGTTATCAACTCTAGGGTGACCCTGCGCTATCTCGGCGGCGGCGCCTTTGTGTGCGTACCCCGATTTCTCTTCTAAATGTTTCTAGGAATTATTTGCTGAAACAATAGCACGCTTCATGTTTGTGACGCATACCAACTCAAAAGTGCAGTTTACAGACTCACTTTCAAATTCCAACTCTCCATCCAAGGGTTAAGGTTTAAATTACCTTGTTAACTCTCGAATTAGATGCCGTTTGGATGTGTGTTTGTCTGTAAACGTTGACGAAACCGCGGTGTCTTTGAGATTAAACTCTCGTTTGATAATTGCCAGTCAACAAAGCGCCAAGATTTGTGATTATGGCCAGTTTACAAGGTTTATTTTTTAATGGCCCCTCGTGTGTGATTGAGGTTAATTTCACAAACTTAATGCTTGCTAATAAAACATGGATTGTTTGAAAGAATGATGCTAATTGGACAGTGTTTTTTTGATGCTTTGGCCTATAAAGTGACGATTATTTGTGTTTTCTTTCTACATTTTCTCTCTAAATCCTGAGCTTAAAGAAATCTTTCCACAATTCAACTCCATATTCTGGGTATAAAACTTATGGACCGGCTTAAGAATACTACAATCCGTTCCATCACTAAAATAACTGATATCACTCGGAAAGTTGCCACGCTTAAATAGAATTGGGCTGAACACATCTGCCGCGAGTCAGACGATCAATGGGCCAAACTTACGACTCAGTAGTTCCCGCTAAATCGCAACGCGACCGGCCCAGACGGAGATGGCGGGATGAGCTGGACTCCTTACATAAAGAATGGTTCTTGGCAGCTCTGGACAGAGAGAGATGGAAACAGAGTATCCCGGCCTTTGCCCAGCAGTGGGACATTAAAGGCTAATAAAAAATAAATGTAAAAAACCATAAAGATACGACTTTAGCAATTCTAGCAACTTTTTGATTCACGCACGAAAGCCTCGTTCTACAAACACGGTAGGCAGTAGATTTTTGAGATTAGTCACCCCACCAAGCTTGGCAAACAAATAACAATACAGAATAATGTCAAAAGAGACAAACATCAAACAATAGCCACAAGCAAAAGTCACGCCAACAAAGGTTATCAAGACTTGGCGCGACTTGGCTGGACTTGGCAAACAGTGTTGTGAATAATAGGGTAAACAGCCAAGCGGTGTCGTGACCGCTTGGCAAATATTGACGGTTATACCTGGCACGAATTTTACCCTTTGATTGATCGAGCTTTGTGGTTAAAACTTGGCTATTTTGTCATTTAGCATCGCATGTCGCGTTTGAGGGTAGGGTATCACTTTGAAATGGATTTTACTTGGAAATGGAACTGTGAATAGTATTAAACCTGGAATTAAAATGTTAAGTGGTGAATTTAGTTGCGCCATGAAAGTTTTCAGAGAAAAAAAGTGGTGATTTTAAAGCCGATATAAAGGAGTGATTTATTAATTTTGATTAATGGAATTTTTATCTTACCACTAAAATGGCCTGTCATTAGCCTACACAAAGCTTTCCTGAATAGGAACTGCATTTTCTTCACACTTAGAACATTTCCAAAAAGTACCATCTGTCGAGTCAATGGGCACACTTAGACATCATCTTCCACGTATCCGTATCTTCAATTTCTTATTGCATGACATCAGCATAATCAGCCAATAATGTTCCCCCTGCTGCGACAAAGATCTTCTCTCTTCGAGAGGGAGTGGGCCGTAATCCACCACGCGGGCCCAGTGCGGTTTGGTAGATGTCACATGTCTTCGAATTCTCTGTCTTAGGACATGCCGTTTTCCTCACGATGTTTTCCTTCACCGGTTTTGAGAGCAGTGGTGATGAAATTATTTACACAAAGTAAAGCCCCTGGGTTTGAACGACTTTTGACTCGTGACTTAAGGCCGTTATCACTGGGCCACCGCTACTCTCAAAGTCACAAAATGCCGTCAAAAATCCCAAATCGAAAACTCGTCTCACCGCAAGATGTTTTATTGGAACTGGCCCCATACATTAGTTCGCTTTAAACACAACCAGCCGTTATCTGGTAGGCTAATGTTTGCTTACCAGGGTACACATGTCCAAATCGGATTTACAATGCCGAGACAACGGTGTGGACGGTCAGCAGCGAATGGGTTTTATTTCTTGGAGATTTTTTAGGAATATAAGAGTGACTGGGCATAATTTTAAATATTGAGCGACCGTGATGTTGTGTATCTAATCATATTATTTTATTACTATTTTTACAACCTAACACTAAAATAAATATACAAATTATATACAAATATATAATACGAAAAAATATAGAAAAAGGCAGGAGCTATCAAAAAATTCGTCCGCATCAGTGTCAATGGGATAAGTGCCCAAAAGGCTGGCAGCACCACGTTGGATGGCAATGCTGATTCTTTGGGCTAAAAATAGGCCAGCCCTCTGGTCAGGTGAAGAGTCAACCAACCGCTTGGCGATGTCCCGAAAAATTCGATGAGCACTCTGAGCCCAAGGCCCTAGTGTTTCAACCCCAAACGGCTCAAACATATAGCTCCCAATAAGGTTGTTTGAGGTTTTCTGCTCCTGCAGCAGTCGCCCCAGCACAGCCCACCGTGCTAGGAAGATGGGATGGCGTGAGGGTGTCAACACAGGTTGCATCCCACACCAAAGGCCTACCCAACTTCCATTATTTTATTAGGTATTTTTTTATATTTTGGTGCAAACGTGATGTCGTATTCCATAAAATCACATTATTTTTAAAGTTCTTATGGTTGTTTTGTTTGTTCATTTCCCTTATTACTCTTTTCAAGAGTAAAAGCGTTCTGCTATTTAAAAAAGTGATATTTTCACAGACCAGTGGTGAGTGGTGGCCCAGTGGTAACCGCGTGGTGGCCGCGACTTATGATTTGTAGGTCGTAGGTTCGAACCCAGTCAGGCGCTTTACTCCGAGTAAATTTTTTCATCACTACTGCTCTTAAATCAGTGAAGAAAAACATCGTGAGGAAACCGACATGTCTTTGAACCAAACATTCGAAGACATGTGATATCTACCAAGTCGCACTGGACCCACGTGGTGGATTACCGCCCACTTCATCTCGCTGAAAGGAGGCTTGTGCCCCAGCAGTATAAGCTGATTATGTTATGCTTATACTATATAATTATGTCAAGGCAATTATTAATAAAAGTGTCCGTGGAGTTTCTTGCCCGTTCTTCTCCATAGGTACCTACGCTTTGGAATGGATACCTAAGCTTCATCTTTCTGACTGACCGACCCCTTGACAATTCAAAAGTGCCTGTAATTGGTTTATTTGAGATAAATACTTTGAGTTTGAGTTTGCAAAAACATTTGGTACAAACTGCATTATACTAAGCCCATCAACCCAAAATGGCTACCACCCATAAAGCTGTAAACAAACTCATAACACCAGACTAATTCTCTATCCGTACCTTATCTGCATCGAAATTTGTTCGACACAAAAATTACATGTATCATAACATGCACGTTTAAACTGTCGATATCCGCTTATCGATACCGTTATCTCACCTTTGTCGTACCGCCAAAATCAAAGTCATAAAACAACATAATTTTGCCAGTGATATGAGTTGACGTATCGATAAGATATGTCAACCCTAAATCTGAAGCCGTGGGATTAAGGCACAAAATGTTATTGGAGTTTCTACCGGTTATTAAATGTTGGGCATTAGTTTTGGGTCGTTTTATGTGGCCTGCACTGCAATATAGATAGTGGACTGTGTTTTGAATGAGTTTGACGGCAGTTTTTTTACTGGGTGACGTCAACACGTGTTCTGGAAAAGGGGTAAGCAATTGTGATGCTCTGATGTAAGGCTGGGTTTTATTGAGATATAAGCATAAAGCTATCATAAGCTGTCAATGGGATTAGTGACCGACATGCTGGCAGCATTACCACGTTGGATGGCAATGCTGATTCTCTGGGCTAAAAATTGACCAGCCCTCTGGTCACCTGAAGAGTCAACCAGCCGCTTGGTGATGTAAGTGTCATGTAATAAATAGCAGGCCTAAACCCAAACCCGGCAATTGCGTAACATACTAACAGTGGGAATGGCTTTCATTGTGACAGTTCAACAATATTCATTGCGTTATTTATATTGTTGAGCAGACAAATTTTTCGATCACATGTAGCAGTGGGTTGGCAAAATTATTCAGATTGAGATAGATAGTGTTTTACTCAATTAGGGCTTACAGAACCCTCTGCATAAGAGTTACTGAAAGACAATGTTCAGGCTGAAATATGAAGACAATTCAAAGGGAGAATTTCAACATACTCTAGTAAACAATGAATATTCGAATCTCAACTTCTAAACCGGTCTTCGAGAGCTTCATAAACAAGATCAACACACAATAACACTTTCAGGGTGTTGGTGGGGCTGCCCTGTTTTTGTAGCGCATCGGGAATGTTCGCGGACGCACATATAAATTGCTTTTACGCAACGATGCGAATTAGATGTGCATCTCTGGTGCGCAGAGTACGGGCCAGCTCCAACAATATCCTTAAAATGATCGCTAGCAGGCTCGATTGCATGTACATCAATCACTGCAGTGTCATCTCCCATGGGATGAAATAATTTTCAATTTTTAAATACAATAAACTAACATAGTTCTTAAGTTTACTAACACAATGAGCTCTTGTTACTTAAATAAATAAATTATTATTATTATAAATATCAAAGTTGAAAGGATCAACTTGTTTTTGATTAACGACAGGGCCCTAATTCACTA
The DNA here is from genome assembly GCA_951799955.1 of Apamea anceps. Taxonomy (NCBI): domain Eukaryota; kingdom Metazoa; phylum Arthropoda; class Insecta; order Lepidoptera; family Noctuidae; genus Apamea; species Apamea anceps. The sequence continues at coordinate 4,634,658 of OX637505.1, read as the reverse complement.
CGACCACTCAATGATTCCTCATTTCGAAACCACCTCAATTCCTTAGCTAATCACGCCAACCTCGCCTTAATTTCGCGCGGTTTCTTTCACTGTGTCATAGAGAATACGGCGCCAGGACTGATAAGGGACAGTACTGTCATTGTCTATGACCTAGACTTCTTTAGCTATTCTATCTGTTTGGGTGCCCTCATGCCAATTTTATCAGCCTTCTGAAGATACGAGAACATGCATGTTTTGCGGAACATAATCTTAGGAGATCTAGATAATTTGGCGGCTAACTCAAACAGGCGCAAGAGAGATGATTTCGTAATGGGATTACTGGCTTATGACGTTCTGTGATGCTTCGACACTTTATAAGTAAAAGATTTGGCGTTTCCTTTTTCCAATATGGAGGTTGAGATTGTTGGTACATACGAGTACAATGCTTCCCACATAAAGTAGGTGTCGCATTAGCCGACTTAGAGATTAAGTTAGGATGGCGAGTAAGATGTTTGCTAATTACAAAAAAGCAGGCATGTTCTTCAATTTGACTAAATTAATCGTGGGAACTGCGAGTATTTACCTACTTACTTAACTCTCTATTCTTATAAATGTTCGGAATCTTTCGGCTTGGTTATTGCGCGGCTGGATCGATTTGGCTATTTATAATTTTTTTGTAACACACGATCAATCGGAATCTGAATCATTTTGAAGCAAATTGCTAATCCATTGCTTCATAAGTTCGAAAAATGTGTCTGCTCAACACGTAAATAACGCAATGAATGTCGTTGAACTGTCAAAATAAAACCTATTCCGATTGCTCGTGTGTTACGCAATTAGGTTGCCGAATAAGGTTTCCAGTAAAAGAAAAATTGGAAATTGAATCGAAATGTTCAAATTCGGGAAAAGCTGATTTATGTTTTTAAGGTCAACTAGTTTATGATAAAACTCTTACCTCGCACGGGATACGGAGTATCATGGCTGTGTGGGGGTGGTGACGCGATCCTTGGCTCTGACCGACTGGCAGAGGCTCCCCACAGAGACTGGCAGACTGACAGCCCATTCCGTAGTGCTTCACTTGCTGATACTCCTGGGGAGAAAAAAGTTAGAGTTAGTAGCGAAATAATTGTCCTTTTTTGTGGACGATTGGAAGCTAGGGGAGAAGTAGGTACCTATATAAAGACGACGGTTGTTTAAATTCTTTCCGGCATAGAGGTTTCAGCAACCTATTTTGTTTATTTAAATACTCAAGCAATTATAATCTTTGTTTCGGTTGAAAATTAAGACGTTTTTTGCTTGTACATTTTGTAGATTCTCTAAGATAAATAAAGTATGTAAAATCGAGTAAAATAGCTAAAATTCATTAAAAATCAGCTATCAAAGAGACAATGAGGGTAAACCAATCAATATTCATCAGTAGGGCACTTCCTCATTACGGTCTCACCGTAATTACACGAACGCGAGCTATGTGACTCACGCGCATCTGCCTGGTCTATGTGGAAATTGATCTGGGGATTTTATTTAGTACATTGTCTAGGAATTCGTCTTCTTTTAGCTATATGAACTTATTACGCTTTGGAATGGGCAAAAAAACTTGAGAGGTGTGCCACCCGGATGGAACGAACTTCAACAAAAATAATCGTCGCGACACCACACTGTTCAATGCGAAATAGAAAGACGAAATGAAAATAACTGACTTGCCGCACGGCTTACAACTATAGCAAAAAGTGTCGTTACAACTTTTGGTCTTATTTTTTTCCGTCTAGCCCCCTTTCGCAACGCGCGATAAGGAACTTCCTTCCAATAAGCTTTAACTTTCAGACTGAGCGACCCCTTGCCAATTCAAAAGTGCCTGTACCCATACCCTGTGTTTTATCCATACTTCCATAATAATATATTAATTCGAAAGTTCCATCATAGACTCCATCGCTTTCCATCAGGCGTGATCGAGATCAAGAGAGCAGGTGGTCTACTCCGAAGTAGTATCGGCCGACTGCTCGGCCGTTTCCTGCTACGAAGTTACTATTTGGTTCGGTCAATTCCGATCCTACACTCCTACACTCTTTCGAATATTGACTATGGTCCCGACCCAACTGAGCCGATCCGAACTTTTTTCGCATTTTTCAATAATATTCGGTACGGCCATGATTGTGTCGGTCCGATCCGAACATTCGCACTTTGCACTTCGGAGTAGGCCCCCAGGCCCAGTCAGTAATAAAAAAAAAAAATTCATCAAGTCATGCTCAGTCAGCCGTCCTTCCACGTATAACCCGTCAGCCTTCAAAGTAAGAGTGAACAGGCATCTTCTGGGCACGCTCGTTCTGTCTTAGACTTCATTCACCGCTTTCCACCGGGCGAGATCGAGATCAAGAGCTGGCCCATTTTGCAATATAAAAAAAAAAAAACAGGAAAATAGCTTCTAAGTAAACATCAGAAATAATATGAAATATTTTGCTTTTCAAGAAAACAAAAATATTTCATAAAGAAGCAATACGTAAAAATGAAAGTAAATGAAAAAGCCAAAATCTTCTCCCAACTAGTCGAAATAATCACGTATACCAAATTATGATTAGCTTCAAGAATCATCCCAGTGAAGACCACTGTATCTGTAAACCTTATACTTATCTAAGAAATAACACTTCAATCAATCTTAATTAAAGGTTCTAAATATAGAGGAAGAGCAAATATCGTGCGAAGCTTACAAACAAAGTGTTGATCCAGTAGGAGTCCAAGTTGTTAGTGAGGCGCTAAAATGGCGCTTAGTAGCTGGTGCGTAGGTGGTTATATCGTGGGGGGTTATGTCGTGTTGAATTAATATGGTTGCAACATTTCAGCATTATTCGACTTTTTTTTTTAGCCTATTTTGCAATACTGTAGGGTAAAAGCGGAGGCTTTTAGAGCTAGCTGCCTGTAGGCGTCAAGCTCGTCCCTCATCATCTTCTCCTTTATTCCAGGAAGTTGTTAATATGGACTAAAGATTTCCTATAAAGGTAATCTGGACTAGATTTTAATATAAGCCTTTAGAGATTAGTGTGACGTTAGTAGTAGTTAACCTAGTTTCTGCATTCTGTCATCACATATACGCACCGCCGCTTGGATCTTTTTCACAAGAGAAAATATAGTTCTGTTGTTGTTTTGTTCTGGTCCTGGGTTCAATTCCCAGGTCGAGAAAAGTGTTATTAGGGTTTTCCACCAGGAAATTCTTTGTAGCAGCCCGGAATCTGGATTAGTGCTCGGTTAATGACCCCCTATTATATGGACTTCTTATAAGTGGCATGTGACTGGAATGTGTGTAAACTAGGGAATTAAAAGCGTGATTTGATGTGTGTAATGAAAATATTGTTCTTCCTCGGAGATAGTGTTCAGTTTTCTAATTATTTAGTTTTCCTTGTTACGTCGCTAAGTGCTAAAAACATCAGCCCTTTCTCCAAAGCCAAGCAACATTTTAGCCGCCCACTTAACATCAAACAATTGAATGTTTGTCTTATCAATGAAATGGTCAGTCATGATTTGGCTCATGCCCTCAGTACCACGTCGGTACCCAGTCACGAGACATTTAACTTAACGACTCTATTGCATCCGTACACTTTCTTCAGTCGTGATATTAATTCTTGGAAACTCATCGTCATTAATTTCTTGGAAGGAGAATGAAAAGTAATGAGGTTTTAGTTGAGTTTATCTAAGGAATTGAATAAGGCTTGAATGTTTGACCAGATACTAAAGAATTGAAAAAAATAATTGACGTTTCGATGACCCAATATGAACTGCCATTTCTTTTGGTGATGGTACCATTGGCATTGGTGGCGCATATTAACCGACTGACATAGACTGACATAGGAAGGCCAATTGACGACACGGTTGGCGCAATGGCTGAGCGATCGACTGCTGCGCTGCGTGTCGCGGGTTCGATTCCCGCACAGAACAAATATTTGTATTGCCTACAGATCCGGGTCCGGGTCTGGCTGTTTGTGTATGTGAGTTTAAATGTTTGTAAACGCATCCACGATACAGGAGTAATTCCTAGTGTGGGGCAACGTTTTTTAAATATAATAATATAATTCTCGTAATTCAAAACGATCAAAATCTAGTCGCAGTCTCCTCTTGGCGACAAATAAATGTCAAAAACTTGTCAAAATGTAGGGAAATTAGACGTACCTTTGACAGATTGAGACTGAGATCAGACTATGAACGGTCTTAAAATTACGAGAATTGCCCCTCAGACTGTGAACGTACTTAAAATTACGAGAATTGCCCCTAATGGGGTCTGATTTTGACTTTGGTGAAGGGATTCGTGTAAATGTGTCTGTTTATTATCATCATAATGTCACAGCCAAAAAAAAAAAACGTGAAACCGTTCTTTAAAACGTATTCTATTACAACAGAACATCAAACCTGTATTCTCCGAAGAGTAAGGCAGATGTTTTAACTATATGTATTACACCCACATTTCGCATTTTCATTATATTGAAGTAGACTAAAAATAAATAAAATTGAATTGAATTAAGACTCTTATTATAAAAATACAGTTTCTTATGATAAATGATAAATGATTTTATTTTTGTAAGTAGGTTTGTACAAACACTTTTACACGTCAATCATATTTTAAAACTAGATAAAGTCGGCGTTTCCTATCTGACTAGTCTGAGAAGAAAGGCCGAAACAAACTCAGACGTCACAGTCTCTTTTAAAGTCCAGACATAATCTTGGTCAGATCATATGAAGACCATGTAGGTCGATGTCTGAGATGGTCTTTTGAGGAAAGAACCACACAGATTGAGAGGACCTGTCCAGTCAGTGCACGCATATGTCAGAAATCGTGCAGCTCAACTCAAAACTTAAGGAGCTCAACGGTTCGACGAACAATACCAAAGAAAGGACATTTGGGTAGGCCACATTAATTACTCAAACTGCCAGACCATGACAAAACTAACAGAACAGAGCGAAAAATAAAAAATAAAATGACCCACATAGTCTTACATAACAATCTTCAAATTAAAAAAAAAATATAACAATTGAAAATTGATGATTTTACATCGATGATATCGTGAACAATTCCGAAGGGATTATCGATAACAATTATCTGAACATGTATTTAGGTAATCACTGCCGTTGTTACAAGATATTAATATTATCGATTACATTTATTCCATGTAATTCTGATAGGAAGCCTGATTAAGCGAATAATTGTTTTTTTTGTACATATGCTGCACAATTTCATTACTGTTTTATGTGTAGCTACCGTGCCTTGGAAAGCACGTTAAGCCGTTGGTCCCGGCTGTCATTCGTGGATCTTTGACAGTCGTTACTGGTTGTTAGTAGTCCGAAAATCTGACAACCAGTCTTACCCAGTAACTGGGTTGTGCTTTATTATATATATTTCTGCTTTATTTTGGTACGTTTGGTACGACCCTGTGAAGGTCACAGGAACCTGCTGGATGCGAGAGGCCGGTCGAAGTGGAGGTGCTTGTCCCCCAAACACCTCCACTTCGACCGGCCTGTGTCTAGAAGTGGACGTCTTTCAGCTGAAATCATGATGATGATTTGGTACAGACCTGCAGTGCCCTCCAAAAGTCAGTTGACATTCTTCCACTTCAGCTGTAATGCCACATTATGATTTAAAATTCCTAGTTTCAAATACACTCGCGAGCAATGAAAAAGTTCCAGTGACAAAGCACCAAATTACTCCTAAACGGGAAAGGCTAGCTTAATGACGTCGTCTGCAATATTGAAGTACATTTAACAGCGTATCAGAATATTACCAACTAAAAACGTAAATAATGTGTTCAAATTTTAAATTATATGTCTTAGGAGATATTAAGGTGTTTGTCGGCATTTTGTGGGTGGAACTTTTTTATTGCTCGGCAGTGTATTTAAACTGTACCTACACTATAACGTTTTTGTTGACTAATTCAACTACCTATGACTTATCATCAAAAATAATCAGGAAATCCCTTAGAATTATCCAACTACATACCTATGACTTATCATCAAAAATAATCAGGAAATCCCTTAGAATTATCTTTTTTTTAAATCATTAACTTTTGGAGAGCACTGTACAATGTGTAATTTAATCAATGTTAGGTTAGTTTATAACTACTGAAATGATGGGATATCCCTATATCCGTTCATTCACTACCTAATGTACAGACGCCAGCACATCAAGCTACTACAATCTGTCAAATTTCTTTAAGAGATTTTCAACTTTATCGCTAAAGCATTAAGGTTCAAAGTTGATTGGAAAAATTTGACAGTTTCGGGTAGCTTGACCTGCTGCCGTCTGTACAAAATATGCATTTCATAATTTAAGAAAAAAATCATCATGTCGCTATGAATACTTTGTCTTTCTTTCATTTATTTTGGCGATATCTACTTGTTCATGTTACGATCTTATTAATACATTATTTTGGTAACAACACTACTGACATAGGAAATGGGAGCAACAGTAAGCACCTACTTACTTTTTACTAGAATCCATGCGACTTGATTCGACCCCATTTTAAGTTTCTACGAATTTCCTGATATCAAGAATGACCTTCGTGAAACAGCTTTGATATTTTACGTAATGGATTATCGGTAAGCAATAAACAAATAAAACTTTATTTTTATTGTAAATATGGACTAAGAACGTTTTTATTTACTTGCGTAGGAGACCATTTATCTTAAGGATTGAGGTTATAAAAATCATTGTACTGTGTTACAAGTTGTTAAGCAAAGGAAAGAATGTTACTATATAATTTAACCAATATTCTTAAAAATTAAAAACTTTCCATAGTACAGACGCCAGCACACCAAACTACCCGAAACTGCAAAATTTTCCCAATCAACCTTGAACATAATGCTTTAGCGATAAAGTTTAAAATCTATTGAAGAAATTTGACAGTTTCGGGTATCTTGAAGTGTTGGCGTCTGTACCTTCTTAAACTCAAGTAGCTAGGGTTATAGTCTCAACTCACCTAGGCTGAGGTGGTGATAGTATCAGAAACATATCAACTCGAATCAAAAATCATTTATTCAAATTAGGCTGAGATTCAGCACTTTTTGAACGTCAAAATTACATAAGACAGTCCCCCAAAACGCCCATCCTTAGTGCTTTAGCTGGGAAAAAGAAGTGTTGCAACTCCCAGCAGTATATATTGCTAAAAAAAACTGAAGATTTTTACTGTCCGCCATTTTTTTTTTTTCAAAATGGTGGCTGCGCATGGGACCTATATAAATCGATAGCTGACATCGATGCAAACAAGAAACATAATAACCTAAAACTACATTGACACTTATTTGGTCCTTTTCCAATATATATTTTCAAAACCTTTCATAATATCAATGAATAACCACTCAATACTCTTAAAAAGATATAGATTCTCAAAGTATATATCGCACTCGCAATTTTAACTAGGGTCGGCTGGCGCCAGAGAATCGTTCTCTTCCTTTCGAGCACTGATTGCTTCACTTACAGCCATCCGTATGTAATCATCACGTGGTCGGCCATCCATCTGCATTAACGGACAAACAAACTGACGGGAAGATGGAACAATATATCTTATTAGATGGTACTGATATGTGGAGAAAATCACGCTAGAAGTAGCTGATGGGTTAAGTGAAGTCAGAAGAAAGAGGTGTAATGTTTCCAATTTCATTTTCTGTGGTTCTAAGGGACTTTATATCCCTAATCAGCGTTATTCGTGATGTTACTAGTAGTTTAAATGTTGACACAATCAGATCAGACAAACAATTTTATTGAAGTTTACTACTGATTCATGTTGTACCGATAGATGTGTTTACCAGAAGGGTAAAACCAGGTCACAAATGCATGAATCGTATGATTTTGTAGATACATCGATAGTCTAAATGGATAAAGATTAAAAAGAGCATCATACATTATCTCAAACAGAACTAAAATGTAAGATAATCAGCCTATAATGTTCCCACAAATAATTTACACAAGGTAAAGTGCCTGACTGGGTTCGAACCTACGACGTAAAACTCGTAAGTCGCGGCCGTTACCACTGGGCGGCCACTGTTCTACTAAAATGTAAAACCACGGTTAATCCAAAAGCCCTTCCAAATTAATTAGGACCGACAAGGCAGGATAAGAACAGTAACTAAATAAGTGGCAAGGACAATCAGTGCAGAGGAAGAGAACGATTCGGTGGCGCCAACGACGGTTTAGGTCGAGAACATCAATCAACATTTTTTGGGTAGATAGATAGAAGACTCAAACAACCACATGGAAAAGCCAAATGTCTTGTAAAAGCATACAAGACATTTCGCTTCATAAATAAACGAGAAACGGGAATGTAAGGACTAGGGGTTGGTTACTGTAAAACCGATAATTTGTTCAAATGCAAAAAGTACTTTGGCAATTGGTGAGAAGTTGTTGCCATCACGGGCAAAACCTGAATGAGGCTGGCGCAGAAGCCCAAGAAAACACAGGCCTCATCATCATCATCTGCCTAGCCTTTTCTCAACTATGTTGGGGTCGGCTTCCAGTCTAACCGGATGCAGCTGAATACCAGAAGAAAACACAGGCCTATTCCAGCATTAGGTGAAGTCTGGCTGTGGATGATGATGAAGAAGTTATTTAATATGATCTTTCTAAAAAGTGATCTAGAGATTTCATTCTACTGCCTTTAGGAATAAAGAGCTGAAATAAATTAACAATGTGTTATATTCGACCTAAAAGTCGATTGACGACAGTACCCGTTTGCCCTACCTATGTAGACGAGCGTAAAACAGGATAGGAACAAAACCGGCAAGGACAATCAGTGCAAAGGAAGAGGGCGATTCGGTGGCGCCAGCTAGTGTTAAGGTCAGCTGTCAGGTAAATCACATGTCACTGGTACCGGTTGTAAAGTAGGTACGTGGCTACTATGGTAACATACGTCAACAGAATTCATGTCTTAAGAGGCAGCATTTTTAGCTTGGGCTTTTTTTGTTTTTGAGGATAGGAAATCATCAAATGACCCCTCCCGCTCTGGGTGGAGTGGAAGGGAGTGTCAGACTCTTACTGACTAAAGCCCACCCGTGTTCCTTCCTTAGCCCTTTATGTTCCAGGGCAGCGGTAATCCTTTCGGACGATCCCGCTACCCTGGCAGGCTTCGGCCCTATCGGGCCCCATCAATCGTGCTGACATCTCTTTGAGGCGCGCGTGGAACACATACGCGTCGTCCGGCACGGGCCTGGTCCTGATCGGACGGTGAGTTACCCATTACTCTATTCCCGCAGGCTCGCGCCTACGGTGGCCGGAAGTTAGTCCGCTTTGAAATTACAGTTCATACTTTTAAGCGTGAATATTGGATTTCTATCAACGTTAAATTATTTCCAACAATGATTAGGAGATGAAGAAAGTTAGATTACAATTCGCTTGGTAACAATATTATTATGATAAGATAACGAAGTAAGATGGACAGCGAGTCTAATACTATATTAAAAGTTATCAAACATACGTCACAAGTTGGATAACAATTCATTGAAATAAAATCTAGCAATGAAGATAAGACGAAGACGAGGCATTCATTCACTAAACTCTAGTTATTTTGTAGTTCTTGCAACATATAAAACAATAAAAAAATTAAGACCATCGAATGAACTCAATGCCGCCGACTGACCAACGAAATTGGTAAAATTTGGAGTACATCAATTACTATAAATAGAAATAGATCGTCACTGTGTGAACAGGGATATCTATTTTTAAATGGCCGCGCCTGTCATTGCAGCAATGAATCATGATGTGAAACTAGGAAACACTGGTGGTTGTTTGGTCATAAAACTAGTAATACGGCTTGTGTTTAACTTACCACCAGATATAGTAACATATAACAAAAAAATAGTAAATGATCACGAAAATTAAACCCTCATTTTAATGAAAACTTATAACCAGAGTTTTAACATTTTGCTATCCTATTTAAGCAAAATGACTCCAAATAAATCATGTTCGGTTCTCGACAGCCTGCAAAAAATAATCTCTTTTTTTCCATATTTTTTTTCTATACAATCTAGTCGTTAGTGGCATTCGCCGGCCGCTGCCGCGGCACCGCCCGCTTCGCTCGCTCGGCTCGTGCGTAGGTGGTCACAGTTTTAACCTAATGTAACCTAACCATTTTTTTTTAATTAACCTCGTCTATCCAGTTTGCAGCAAACCGCAGACGTAACTTAATATGGCATTATAATACTTTATTTGGTAATAAACCTACATTTTATGGCAATCATATGGTTTATTTAGGTAGAAATAGCGCATTAATTTACTCGCTAAGATGTAGTGATCATTTACTACATACATTTGGTGTTCGAATACAATTTGAAGTGCAAGAACTAAGGGTATCAAAGCATTTTATGGTGGTCATTATATTTAACCCCTTTACCAATTATTCAACTATGATCAAAAAACTTAACTTGTCTATCGGACAAACCTTTGCAATCATGCACGAGAGGAACGATAAAACCCTCGGAGAAAGATATAACCAACTTATTTTGCATTAAAACAAGTATGGCTGCTGAAGTGGAATAGGCAAAACAATTCTACGGCTTAATTATCAAGGAAAGAATACAGCATTATAAGTAAATCATCAATGCCCTTAACTTTGAGTGCTACCTGTTTACTAATTTCATCCTAAAAAAGTCAATTATAACAACTCATTTCAACATCCAACACTACTGATATATACAAAACCATTTTCACTACATATCCCATCACAGGCGTTCATCTGACCTTTACACCCTTCCAAAGTCCAATCAGAATCACACAACAAGACTGTTAAAAAGTCCATACTCAAGTACAAAGTTGAAACAAAAGAGTCGCCGAACGGCGCCAATGTTACGAGAATCAATGACCGTCGTCCGGGCGAAGCAGATCATTAAATTGACGCTCGCCACGCCAATTGTGACATCGCTTCCTGTGATGAGAGGTAGGACAAGTTATGGGATGACAGCGGGACTGAAGGACCAAAGTTTCATGAGATATTTGGTATGCAGTGTTCTAATCAAGATTGATTTTCTCTTTCAAAGAGTTATGCTAATTAGTGTGAAGACGGATATGGGATACAACGTGTTTAGAAAACAAAAGACTACGTTAAGAGAGTCAATAAAAGTCCGAAACTGACGGTGGTTGAATACAGAAGAGGGAACTCTTGGGAGAAACAGTGAAATAGCAAACTGGAAAAATATCTGGCTGAAAAAGATTCTGGTGGAAAGCTGATAATATAGCTTTATAAAAGTAGAAAATGAATCGATAACGCTGTATAACGCTAGAAAAGTGAAGCACCCGCTGCCGCTTCCAATATAAGCCTATCAAGTGTCGCGTGCTGATTCTTCCATGTCGAAATATAACAGGGATTTATCTCAGACATTACTTTAATACTGCTCGGATCATACATTAAGTGTTTGTTAGCTTTATATCACTTATGCTGTTGCAATTTGCAATTGATACTGTCTGCAAAGTCCCAATGATTCTTTAGCTGCAATTCTAAGTGGTGTTTATTTACTCTTTTTCTTTATTGTCATACGTAACATATTCTGCGTCATTGCAAAGTTTCCGTTCTGTCGTAATGGTTTTTTAATCATGGGCAAGTTCCGTCACGTCTGTCAGTCATGGTTTCTTCATGTTTAAAAAATCCATGTTTTAGTAACCAATATAGCTCACTAATAAAATTATTATTAATTTGGGTATCTGACTGCATGATTGGGATCAGCTATTAGAACCTTTCCACATTAACAAGAATTAGGGAGAGTCCAAAAGTGTATCAATGTGAAATCATAATTCAGTTTCTAAACATAAACTAAAAGCTACGCCGCTCCAATATCTACTCCTATTAAAACAACTGCGAACACTCATTAATGTATCAAGCATATCAACTATCCAGACCACACATTAGCACCTAAAATAAGAAAGCTAGATATAATATCGCATCAAATCATGTCGGCGGGCAGGCGCCTGGGGTTCGGCGCCTCAAATGACACGCGTCCGGCTACTGCGGATCGAGTGTCAGATTGTGTTTTATTGAATAATTTTTCGTGTTGTGTCTCCTTCAAATTCGTATATGAATGTCGGAAAAAGCTTTTGCGGTTAGAACTGATAATGTAGTAGTAATATCATTAAATGAAGTATTGTACAACAATTACAAATGTATGTAACTTTATCGTCATTTCGATTTATAAAAAATGTATTTTGTCATCAGTCCTTTTCACTATAGGTATCTTGGATTAATTTGTAGATTTCCAATCGGTAAGTTACTGCTTTAATTTTAAGAATATTGCTGTTAATTTGGATTAAGTGATCATTGGACGCATTTGTAACTACATATACAAACTGAAAACCACCAGCATTGTTATCTTAATCTAAATCACTATATCATAATCCTGAATCAGTTAGTAAGTCATTATCATGATTAGCATTATTTTTTTCTTTAATTTTACCATCAAAGTGAAAGAAAATCACCATAACATCAAAATATATATTAAAACCAGCTGCATCACTACTCGTAGATACTCGTGTTATCACAAAAGGCAGCCGCTCAGCATCAATTAGTGTCCGTCGAACAATACTTCACTCAATGGACGGCGGCCATTCATTCGCGTATTATTAGATAGTAATGTGGTTCAATCGTTCGATAGGTTAAAGAGATGAATAGAGTAGATTGATGGGTTTGTGAAAGTTTTTTAGAGGGTTTTCATCCGGAAAAGCATCTTACCAATATGTTTTAGGCTTGTGAGGCGGGATTTCCTTTCTGCATTCACATTTTCATTTATTATTTGTATTGGTCCAATAAGTACTTTAATGTGATACTCATCATGGTTATTGTCTGCCCGCGGTGTCACCTAATTTTCAAGTCCAAGTTTGGCTATCGTAGGTGCATTACATTTCAATTCCATAAAATGTTTCAGTTTTATATGATCCACCAATTTTCATTTTTTTTATAAATTTATATTCGTTATAATTTATTAAGACACACAGATTAATTACGATTTTTACAAGCTAACACTAATATATACTATATACAATTATATACAAGTATATAATACGAAACAATATAGAAAAAGGCAGGAGCTCATTGGGCATCAAAACATTTCAATTCCAATTTTCCTAATGCTAATCGCATATTGCTAATCGCTAAATCTCAACTTTTACTTTTTTGGTTGCCTTTTTGAAGTTTTTAGCCAAAAAGTCTCCTAAAACTGCAACAAAACCCAATGCAGTAACTCCAAAGCTACCGAGTTCTAATCCGGGTGTTGCGTTACCGTCCTGGGTGGCCGCATACAGTACATTATTATAATTGGCCAAGAACAACGCTCGACTATCTACAATCTAGAGAATTCTCAACGGAAACTGATCGATGTTATGTCATGATTATATTAATATTATATTAATAACACTTGTTTGTTGGCCGTTTACTGTTGATAGCCCTTCATGTGAGACTGCTATAGAATCTTTGTAAATCTCGATCTGTGCGGTGTGGTGGTGATGCAGTTTTGTTCGCACAGAATGGTATCCTGTTAAAAACAGGCTTAAATCTTTTAATTGTCAAAATGATAACAAAGGCTGCTTATTAGTAGAAAATATTTAGGATAAGCTTAAGAATCTTTTGCAGAAAAAATATGGTAAAATTGAAGTTAAGATAAGACTAGATAGGTCAAATATATAGGTACTTGACTAAAATAAGACAGATCTAGTAACTTGCTCTTATCAATTACACAACAAGTACTCATAACAGGCTGATGAAACAAAAAATAAATTTCTAATAACTTCAAGGGAATGCAACAAAATAACTTTTGATCAAAATCCAGTTTAAACAAAAAATTCTAGCAACCAACCAATTACTAAATACAAAGAAATTCATCAGAATACTCAGTTCATTATAAAGAATACTATAAAAAAAAACAAGATAAACAGCAACGAATGACATTCTTATCTGGAGACAGGCGGTCTACAAGACCCAGATATCTGTAACACTAAGCTTTTGTACGGTATAAAGAATCTTTCATTTTTAACTGCAAAACACACTAGTCCTTAGGTCAGCGAGGTCCCAGCTTCCTCACTGATTAGCAACAGAAAAATATTTTTTGTTAACGATAACAAAGTTGCTAATTAAAATAAAGCTTGGAAACTAACGGAGGAAGTCGTTGATTAGGAACGTTGGTACCTAATTATTTTTATTCTGATTGTTGCTCGCTAAATTCTAAATGGGTCAGATGGGAATAACAAAGGATGGATTAGTAACGAATAATGATTTGTTGAGAAAAGTTGACCCGTTTTTTTTTATAATTATGGGATTTACTTTCTGTTTAGTAGCTAATGAGCTCTTTAGAGTTATTAAAGTCTTCTTAAATATTGTCACCTTCCACAATATCTAGCTTTAGTATAAAAATTCTTCCTATTCATCACATCATACGTCTCACCGCAGTGGCATGGCGCCTGTCCTACATTAGTCACTCCTGACTCATTGTTGACTAGTCCACTAAGAGTTCCCACGTTCACTCCGCCCACAGCCTCCGTTTTCAGATGCAACGTCCGTGATATCCAATCAACGGGTTTCCTTACTTTAGGAAGGTCAAGATTGGCATCGACGTTAATTTCTTCGAGATTGTATGAAATTACAGGTTCGATGCAGTTTTGAATCTTTTCAATTATATGCTCTTAGTAATATCACATCCGAATAGTAAAACAGTTTTTAAACCTATATAAAAGTATGCTTAAAAAGTCTCATCATCAGTAGTCGATATCATGTTAATCAGCTTGGTTAAAGCCTCTGTTTCATTCATACCTTTAGGGCTTTGCGCAAAAGGGCCAATCACCTAAAACTCAAATATTCCTATCCTTTAAAACGGATATTTACCCACGGCATATGTAACTTCTTTGCTTAATGTAAGAATATCAAATTCAATGCACACGTCTGTCAAAATCAAGTCAATGGTCGTTTCCCACGGAACCACGCCACCTACGCGTGTTCTTAGTCATAGTCATGTCCACTGTTTGTCATCTGCCACTTTAATTGATCCAAAGAGATCTAGTCGTAAATTAAATCGTGGCTCGTAATGGTCGAGTGTGTGAATATTTTTTTTGTTAAGTATTCGCGATAGAAATGGCCTTGGCTTGCCTTGGCCTGGCTATGAATGGATGCAGATGCGTTTATTGGGTACACTTATTGAGAAATAGGTTAATGTGATTGGAGATGATTTGTCACATGAGATTTATTTTTTACATATCAATTTTGATTCATGTTCCATGTTCTTAGCGTTGCACGTTGACTGTTTGGTTATATGTGAAATCACACGTATATCCCAATTCAAAAACATTTAATCTCCGGATTCAGGGGCATCGATTTAGTAGAAACGATCTCCTTTTACAACAAGTAAGACTGCTTGTAAAATAATTGCTGCATTTTCTCTTCCACCACAGCATTCACTTCCAATTTAACCCCTACAAATCTCTCCGTTTCTAAATCCTCAAGAACACTTCCATTTTTAATTTCTCAACCCATCGATGTTTGTATCTGGCACAAAAACAGTGTGGCAGCGATTAAATTGTACAATCTTCTGGCTGGTGATTGGCGTGCGAACGCCGGAATGGGTTAAGAGGTGTTAATTGTGCGAGATTGAATGTTTTCTCAGGGCAGAATTTCAATTGGACGCAATTGTTACTTCGTCTGATGCTGCTTTTTTTTATAGAAGAAAAGGTTTCTCATCTATTTTTTTCTTATATTTTGTTCGTGGGGAACCAGATATTTTGATTGGAAAGGTTTTTGTTTTTTGTAAACTTGGTCTTTTAATCCGAGCTTCAAGTTATGGGTTCTGTTGCAGTACTTACCTATAATTGTGATAATCAATTTAAATACGGGTTTTTGACTTAACTTGTAATAACCTGCAGCGAAAAAGTATAATTTTAGAAAAATATGACTAGATATTTACTCAAACTAAATTATTATTGGTAAGAAGGATCATACTTTTATTAGTTATTGTTTTTATAAAAATAGACAAATTAAAATCCCGCCTGAAACACATACTCGTGAGACTGGTCCCAACTGAATTGGGGTCAAAGTCGCCGTTCGGATAGTGTTACACTTCGCAGTTCTTATGCTTTGGACCTTTGGAACTAAAGACCACGTTAACAGTAGATGAACAATGTTAAAAACACATATTATTATCAACTTACAATATTTCGACTATATTATGTATTAGTCAAAATAAACTCATATCATAACTGACAATTTTATTTTAGTAATTAATTCTGATTTGATGTTCAAACGAATGGGTAATGTGAGTATTGTAGTACTGATATAAATTAAAGCTAAAAACATTCATATTGATTATTCTAGCCAAAAAAGAGTTCCAACCAAAATTCAATACGCCCAAAACAAAAAATTCGAACCAAAAATTTTTATTAATCAAAATTTTCTAACTAGTCGGCCACACACTAAAAATGTTTCATCCAATCTATACCTATCTACAAAGTCGACCAATTTGACTAAACCGCCAGTAGTCGGCATAATAAAAACAGTTTCAATCAATTCCATTGCCTATGATTCATTGCGCTCATTGGTCAGTAGCGCTTTGATGTCAGCCGCCCGTTTCGCAACAATTGGACACAGGAAGATTCTAATAAGGTTAAGATTTAAAGCTTTAGGGTCAACGAGGAATGGAGTTTGGACTAGATGTAAGTATGGAATCAGATGATTGATGCTAATTATGAAAGGAAATAATTTGTTTTTGAGGTTGATCGAAATCTAATGAAGCTTTATGCTTGTAACCATAATTTGAAATCATGTAATGTCGTGAAGATAGTTTTGAATATGGATGTGGATAGTTATAAGAGTAGGGGAAGACCAAAGAAACGATGGATGGACTGTGTGAGGAGTTTGGACTAGATGGAAATATTGAATTGGATGATTAATGGTAATTATGAAAGGAAATAATTTGTTTTTGAGGTTGATGGAAATGTATTGAAGGTTGCATTTCCATGTTACCATAATTTGATATCATGTGATGTCGTAAGGAAAGTTTTGAGTTTGTAATGAGGATGGCTGTAAGAGCAAGGGAAGATTAAAGACATGATGCATGGACTGTGTGAAGGATGGTACGGCTCGAAAGGGGGTGACTATCGAGATGATGACTGATAGAAAAGTATGAAAGAAAATACATGTTGCGCCGATACGAAATAAATTGTGATAAAACTAGGAGAAAACGATGATGAAATTGATATGATGAAAATGTTTAGTACAGAATGTTGTTATTTTCCTTTTAACGGAAAATACTGTATGGACACTCAGTTAAGCAGAAACACGGAAGATGGCAGTGCTATTCAATTTTAATGAATGGGACGCGAAATGATTTACTCAATTGAATATTATTTCATTATTTTCCTACACATTGTCTAACATGGCCTAACGGTCCTAACACTATCATTGTTGCTGCTACTTGAAATATAATAAACTATCGACCAGACCTTGCTTCACACGGTTTTTACGACCCGACAACACATCGAAATTTTGTTTATTGATAGGTAAATTAATATAAATGTTTTATATACACACGCACCTTCTGGAATAAATTATCTAAATACTGGTAAATCCGCATCAAAATCCATTGTCAACAATCCATTGTGTTTTATAATATGTATATATGAGGACAACCTCAGCAGTAAAATGTGTGAAATCTTGAGCATCTAAAAATCTCTCGCAATCAACTAATCATCTGCTTGTTGGGCCAACCGCATCAAAGGGTCCATTAATAATTAATTTGGGCACTAAATCGCCTTCACCCGACGAAGGGATTTGCCGATCCGGCCACGTGTGCCCCATTAGCGTAATGGCGACCCTGGAATCTTTACCGTTTATCTAATCCTGAGATGAGGTTCCCTTGAAATATGGGACCAAATTTTCGATTTGAGCTTTCATTCCTATGTTTGAAATTAATTGCATTATTGAAGCTCATGAGTCAAATAAGGATGAAGAAAAGTATGCTTTATTTACTCATTTTGGAATCATTGCGAAAACAATATGCACGGTTGACGCTTTTATAAATGAGCAATATCGAAGTATAGGATATACTTCAATGAGATTTCTTTTATCCAAAAAAACGTAATATATTTTATTTTTATACAATAAAATTAATTATTTTATTATTTATGTACTTACACACACAGTAAAATACAGTGAGATACGACAAAATTATAATTTGAGTACAAATGTACTGTTTATTTCCTATGAAATTTTTATTTCTCTATCATTATTGTTTCTGTATCTTTCATCGACCTGATTTTGTCTATGTTTGAGAGAAACAAGTTCGATGAACATCACGTCTCCCAAACCCTTTAGAATTTCGTCTTCTTTTTTGTTCGTTCAAGAATTATAATTTTTATGACCGTAACGCAATGATTTAATGCGTGCAGCATTAACTGTGAGAAGCGGATGTAGGATGTTGCCAAGGACGTGCGATTTTAATGTCGTCGTTTTGTCGCGGGCAACACATGTTCGTCTGCTTCGCAATTGATACTCGCGTGTTATTTTTTGTGTTTGTCAATGGTGTAATAGACGCGGATGATTGCGCTGTTTATTTTAGATGGGAAGCTTTGTAATTAAAATGTTGTGAATGAACTAGTTCATTTCCACAACGAATGAATGGCTATTTTTGTGTGCCTACTTACTACAGTTCTTCCCTAAATTCAATGGGGAAAAGGAAAACGGATTATGTATTTTTAAAAACTATTTTTGTATTACTAAACAATGGTTTGGTCAATGAAATCTATGCACTCTTATCAGAAGCTTGAAGGTCTTTTATTAATAAGAACCGAATTGTAAAAAAAAATACCCAGTATCTTATTTTTTCCTACTAGAAGCTCTGTTGCTTCTTCCATTAGTAAACTCCTTCAACTTTTTGACTAACTATGTCAATTTCTGATTCGATCTCATTTTTATCTTCAAAAACCTTACCAAGCCCTACCTACACACACGATACACCCGTATATTTTCTGCACAGATGCGTAACATCACACATGACATTGGTAAAAATAAATCGCATAGCTCAGTAGCGCTTCGTGTCGACGGTAATTCATTTAGGGGAGCTGCTAGTAGTGCCGAATGTAACAAATTAGATTTCCATCCAGAATGATGGATCGGCTGTGCGGTGTGCACTTCCGCGCGCAGAAATCAGGTCTTCATACTATCTGTAGGTAGGTACATAGGTTTCAGTAGCTGTGTTGTGATGAAAAATCTGTTTGGGTTTACAGATGAAGGATATTGCAAGGAAAAATATCTCCAACAACATAACATCACGCGCTATATTTTATTATTAATCCCCGAAGGATTAAGCAGAGATACAACCACCCACATTTCGCCAATTTATTATAAAGTCCTATGAAATAGTCAGCCTTTTGTCATTAACAGACACAAATCCAGACTCCAGGCTGCTACTGACAAATATCTTCCGAACTATAAAAAGACGATGTTAAAGTTGCATGAACATTTAACAAAAATAACTGAAATCAATCGTTGTTACCGCATGGTGCCGAAGTAAATTGGTAATCGACACTCATGTGCGTAAAGGAAGAATTGGCACACAAAAATTTCCTTGACTGCCACATATGCAAGTTTTGAAGTTAAAGAAGTCTTATTTTTTTTTCCCGTTTCCGCAGTATGACCAAACCATTCTCATTTTCACACATAAAATCACGCCTGTAAACCCTGAATATAGTAGATACATCCACATTTCACCAGTTTTGTTCAAGTTTTATGTAATAGGGGGCGAGTTTATTACCATCAAGCGGGCCCAAATTCAGACTCCCGAGTTGCAAGAGTAATCCCTGATGGAAAAACTCAATAACACTTTGGCCGACTTGGGAATCGAACTCAGCACACACTTTCTTTCACAATCTGTAGGATTTTGAAGAGAATACCTAATCCATTGCTTCATATGTTTGAACAATCAGTTTTCTCGACAACGCAAACAACGCAATGAATGTTGTCGAATTGTCAAAATGAAAGGCATTGCAATTGTCAGTGTTTTACGCAGTTACCTCGCTGTTTTAACTATTACCTCCCTAGTACCTTAGTACTAGGTAGGTAATTACATGGCTTATATGGCTTACAATACGGTAACTACACATCTCTACGAAAAATAATCAAAAAAATCTTGCAAATAGATTACAGAAAACAATTAATATCTGAGAGGATATTATCCGGATTGTATATAATATCTACGTTGGTTGTCGAGACATCTGATCCCAGACATAATCGGATTTGGCTGATCGAACACCGCTCGTTATTGGGTTTACCATTATTTCTGTACGACACGCAACCAGACATTGATTTTAATGAGATTGCTTGGTTTTTCTGTTTACTTACTAGAATCTTGTTTCTACCTACTTAGGTACACATGAGTAAGTACTGGGAATCTTTTAAAACAAAACAGCAAGTTTTGTTACATAAATTTCAATATCGGACACGGCCCGCATTGTTAGGAGGTTCCTCTCTCTGGAGCCCTGACCACCAGTAGCTTGGACCCTGTTCCCAATACCGCTGGGCTACTATTTTTTATATTTGTAAATGTTTTATATTCTGATTTAAAAAAAAAAAATATAATTTGTATATACAGTAATTTAATAAAGGAGATAATAATAATTATTGAAATTATTTCTATATGAATAGAATGCGTATCAAAGAATTAATAATTTGTTTCAAATTTTCTGGGTTTTTTGGGCTCGTGCTATTTAATAATAATAAAAATGAAATAATGAAAAAAAGAAATTTATTTCAGACGATGTCCATATACTGTTAGTAACAGAAAAAACCTTTTAAAGCCACGAGCCCAAAAATCCCAGAAAATCTTCGATCGACCCGTGTGGCAGATATCATTTCATAACAGCCACACGGGTCGATCGAAAATGTAGAAGTCAGATAGGCAGTCATTCTAAGTAAATTACTAGTATTCAGCTGCATCCGCTTAGACTGGAAGCCAACCCCAACATACTTAGTTGGGAACAGGCTAGGCAGATGGATTGATTTTTAGGGGTTTCTGTAGCCTAGTTTAAAAAGTTTGCAAGTAACGCTTTCGGTAGCTAATGATATCCTGCACGTATAACCAGAAGCCAAATATTGAAAACTAATGCATATATTCAAAAGCTATTTAATATTGTATAGTTTTACGTTTAGTAATTATTATTATAATACTGGTACTCATTTGCATTCGGGTTAGACTGGAAGCCGATCCTAAGATAGTTGGGAAAAGGATATGTAGATGATGTTACTTTTACGTTTAAAAACTATTTTTAAACACATTTAACTTCCTCTCTTAACCCCTTTTAAAATACCAAAACGTATGTTAATTTCTCCCTTATCAAAAGTTTAAATACGCGTAAAACAATTACAATTTTGTAATCCGCTACAAATGTTCGTAATTTAACAATCGAGCTAACACTTAGAATGCGGAGGGTTTGGCGCGTGCCGGGTCTAAGGGACCCGCCGGATTACAGTAACGGTGCTATTGTACCTACTTTGGGTACTTTTTGCCCTTTCGTGGCCGGTGCAGGGTTGATTGGAGTGCTGTTTGAGGGATCTTCTTTTTTTTAAAATTTGCATTATTTTTGTGTCAGTGCGAACGAAGAAGGGTTGTAATGTCATTTGAATTATTTTTTTTCTTTTTTTCTGAATCATAAGTCTTTGCTTGCTTTTATAAAAATGTTCATTGATTTTGGGATTGCTTATTTACTTCCGATAAGATTTATAATAAACTTTAATGGTATTTTTAATTTCATGTAGGTAATTATTTCAAATTATACAATTTAATTCAATGCGTGAAGTAAATATCCTTAGTAATTATCCTTTCTAATAGTTCCTGTTTAATTGAATGCCGTAATTATTTATTATAAATAATATTATTTTTGATTTACCACTAAACCACTATTGAATTATTCATAATATATATCAAACTTTGACTAGCGCACGTTATGGTTGAGATTTAATAATTATTATGATTGATTAGATGATTATTACGATAGATACGACACTCAGGATTAACATTAGTAATAGTAAGGCATATCTTTAAAGTGTTATACTATTGGAATGGAATATTATATAATTTATTATATTATTTAAACTTTAATAACATAGAAATAAAACCCGCCTCCGTACATTTATGTGCTGGAAGGTATTAAATAAATAAATAATATTTAATTGATATGAACATCAAGATAGTTGTGTTATGAACAGAATAATAACTAATATGAAGCTCTAAGAAGAGTTCTTAGATTTTTAATTTTTTGTACCTACTTACAAGATTTACATATTTACACTTTTTTTTTACATATTTTAACACTACGAAAATACTTGAAATATTTTAATCGGTTTTATTGTTATTGATTTTTATACTACAGTATCAAGTACTTAACCAATAATTTTCCAAAACGAGTTTCACTATTTTAATTGTTACCCATAACGAAACCGAACAATTTTAATTGGAAAGAAAGAATAAATTATAATTTTTAACCTTTTAATTCTAATTCTACCCAATTCTAATTCCAGCAATTTAAAATAATGGAATTTTGAAAATAAAAATTCGCATATTCCATAAACGGAGAATGGAAATTCCGAATTAATATTTGGTTTGCTTGATTAGTATCGGTATCCGGTATCGTTTCCTTTGTGTTCTGGTATCCAGTTACCGTGTGAGAACTTTAATTTCCTTTGACCAATCAGAATTAGAGGGTCCGTCTGTGAACGTATGGAGCTTGTGAAGGGAAATGTAGCCATTTTGTTATGTTGTAAGATGTTCATTCATAGTGCGGCTAATTTTGAATGATTCACAAATAGGTATATTTTTGTATCAAGAAAGTGCCAATTAAACGGCTTCTTTTTTACTTTTCAATAAAAAATAGGCTCATTAAAAAAAAAAAAGGTTTCAAGCATTGGTCGTATGAATCTTTTTGGTGTTGCTAAAATTTTATTTTGAACGCAAACTATGCAAGAAAACCTATACCTGTTAGTTAAGTAATACAGCTATTGCTTACTATTATTACAATATTAACATAACATAGGTACCTAAGCGTTTTGTGTTAAACCTGTATCAAAGGTTTGAAAAAAAAAGGTTCGAAGAAAGAAGCAACTGTACATCATAAAACTATTATTTTCGTACTTTTATGAGAATCAGGCTATTTGGGATATGGATGTGTAGACCTTTAGAGTAAAAAAGAAACCTAATTGGCATTTCTATCACTTACTCTCCCAAACATCAACCTTTTTTGTACAAACATACCATTTCAAATCTTTCAAATTAATAACATAGTAAAATGATACAGCTTTAGAAAATAAAGAATGAAAAATATTGAAATTAGAAAACATCAGTTTAAAATAATATGCATATTGCAAATATCGAAAATTTAGAATTGTTGAGCTCTTTAAGTTCTGAGTTGAGCTGCACGATTTCTAACAAATGCGTGCACTGACTGGACGGGTCTACTCAATCTGTGTGGGTCAAAAGACCATTTCAGACACCAATCTGTAGTCTTCACATGATCTGACCAAGATTATAATCAAGACTTTAAAAGAGATTGTGACCTCTGAGTTTGTTTCAGCCTTTCTCCTCAGAGTAGTCCGATAGGAAACGCCAACCTTATCTAGTTTAAAGAAATATGATTGACGTGTAAAAGTGTTTGTACAAACCAAAGTACGTACAGAAATAAAATCATTTATTATTTATAAAACCAGGAAAGTAGCTTCCCAAACCTACAACTAAGTACTAATACTTAGATAAAGGTTTGAATTCCCAATAGATCAAGTTATAACTTAATTAAAAGTGTAGTTGCACCCAATAACCTCATAATAATAGTGGTCGGGTGTCATTTGTCAAGGGTCGAGGGGTGCCAATTAAGTTCCCTTTGACAGTTGTATTGATTATGTGATCGGCTAGCTCATAGAGAAATTGGATCATTTTGAACAGAATAGCAATTTAAAATATTGGTCCTTTTATCCATTTAAGGCATTTGTTTTGCTGAATTTCAGATATGAAAAATCTTTCTAACAGTTCAGGTAAAGTTTAGGCTAAGTGGATAGATCAATATTCATTTTAAAAAAATATTTCAAATGGTAGGTAGGCCCTCCTTTTAAATAGTTTGAAAATTTTTACTGGAATTTACTGCAAACCTTTCAGAATTTGGTGCAAAAAAACTTATTTTGGAAGTGAAAATCATGGTGAATTCTGATACTAAATCTAAAATTTTAGTTTGAAATTTTAACAATTGTTCAATGAAACTAAATATCAATGAAAATATTTAAAGAGGTAACTTCTGAAATCACAAAATCTTTAACTAAACACTAAAGATCTACATATTTTGAACATAGTTTTGAGGCAGATAATTATAAAACCATTATTTTTTATTCTATTACAATAATCAATTTTAAAACCTGGCAGAATAGTCTCAGGATTACTCAGTAAGTAGTTCTCTATTATACCTATAAGTATTTTAATATTTTATTCATAGGAAAGCCGATTTTCATCAGAATCTGATCAGAATGGAATCGCTTTTCTTCCAAGCTCAATAAAGCTCTTTCATGTTTACATTTTCCTCTTCAACTCATTATTTTCCATTACTCAGACAAGGGCCGTTTCCATTTAAATTGTAATTAAATAACCTACCACATGTTAAGTTTTCAACAAAAAACAACCTGTTTTGAAACTTTGCTGCTACTAATTAACTTGCAACTGATTTATTGCAAAAAAAATTAACAAAATATTATATAATCAGACAATAAATGTAGCTTTATATTATTTTTTGCCCGTTTAACAAAAAAAAATGTTAGTTTACTAACAAAAACATGCAGAAAAAAGAAAAGCGGCTCGTAGTAAACAAATGATTTTGAACAACCGCTTAGAATTTGCCCTGGAATATTCAACGGCATTTATTTTGTAGATCCTGAGGTTCTTAAGGAGACTGCCTGAAGATTTTGAATTAATTTTCAGCGGCAACCACATAAAACCTTCGCCAAAAAATCAAAACAAAAACAAAACATTTTACAAGCAGCTACAAAAAAGATTGTTCCTACCTTTCGGGGTGACAACTCTGAACGCGCTGTTGGAGACAGGCCTCGGGGATTCCTCCCGCAGCGAACCAGGTGAACCACTTCCATTCCTCACCATTGAGAAGTCCAGGGGCATCGGAGGCATCGCACTTACTTCCATTGTCAAAAAATTACGGCCTCCGACGCATAACACTCAAAATCTATAAACCGACTTTAATTTCTAAGAACCGACTTTTGACTAAACGGCCAAAATTTGGAATACCGAATTTAATAATTCGTGTTCGAATTTGGAATGGCGAGCGTGCGCCCGGCGCGGGTGGCGTCTATGTTTTAAGGCAGACACACACTCGTGGCGCGCTCTCGCGGCTTTCTGTTCTGTAAAGCCGAAAATCTCTAGAATCTCCATAGTGATTTCGACCTTATCGCTTGAGCCGTTTTTCTGTGGGCGTGGTGTGATAAGCCCCGCCTCGGGCGTCGCAAGCCGCCATGTGCCCCGAGTGACAATCACTTTGTATAGGTAACACAATAATATGATTCGTGATGGATTTTATTGTGCTACCGATGCATTTATACGCGAGCAATTTTTCGCTGGAAAAAAATTTCGCGCTCGCGCTTATTAAGTATGTGTACCTATATTGATATGAATGGAGAAGTGTGACATATTTGTTAGCTGTATTGTTATTGATACTATGAGTATGAATCCATTCTGTTAAGTTTTTATTTGTAATTAATGAAAAAACAGCTTGTTTATGAATCTACCTAGATTTACGTACGTAGATTTTTTAGTAAACTAAAATATATTAAAATAATTAAAAGAAAACGTTTGTTACGAATTTATGTTTATATTAAATAAAAAAGAAACTACTTACTTACTGAATATTTTCAGAAATATTTAGGCATTTTTTTTTTGCTTTTCCTTTATTTCATAATACCTACGTTACTAATAGATTTGTCTATATCACTCTTACTCAGTAAAAATCGTTTTAAATCAATATTTTGTTCACTTGTTATTTAAGAATGGGCGTCGGCATTATTCAGTTTTGTGTTTGTCATAAAAAGTTGAAGTTTGTAGGTAAATAAATATTTTTTTGAACATCATTTTTGAAAAATCTGAATATCTTTGCTTTTGACGGTTTATTTATAGGTAGTAGAATTGCAAATAAATAAATATTAAGATACTTATACATTTTCTGTTTTATATGTTTTTAAACAGTAACTTCATTAAATAAGAGAGAGACGTTGTAAAGTACGTACTTAGCTACTTTATTGAAACTTCGTTGTGCTTCCTCCAAATAAACCCGAGATTATTTTTATTTTTGTAGTCTATGTGCGTCCTTATTTTAGCAAAAACAATTTATTTTTGGGTTTTTTCAAAAAACTCTCTTTTCATAAAAAGCATTCAATCACCTACCCCAAATTCGAAGCTTTTAGTACCTTCTAATGCCTCCTATAATGCAGGTTCCAAAAATCACCAACTCCGAAAAACAAACACGAATCATATCCGTTTTAATAACGCAGCGAATTCGCGAATTCGTCAAAAGATGATACAATTATCCGTGGACAGGCGCAGTAAGCTCGCCGTCACGATCCGACATTTAAAACAATGAAAGCCTCAATTTTTCACAGCGGATGGCCCCGAATACGGGACGCTAATCCTGACGCGCCTACGCACGCGTATTCTGATTGGGTGCGATTTTTTTTTGTAGATTCAAAATTTAATATTTTAAAATACTACTGTCTTGCACTGGATGGAATGTGTGAATGATTATATTTTTGGAATGGTGGCGACTACCGAGGTGACGACTAATAGAGAAGTATGGAAGAAAACTACATGTTGCGGCGACCACAAATATTAGAGATGAGGGCCGGAAAATGCTGATGATGAAAATAGTACTGTCGTATTTTATGTTTTGATTAAGATTTCAAAAGAGCAGACATTAACAAATTCTAAACATACTGTGCATGATATTTTTATTTTTCATCAGGCCCAGACTAAGACAGCAGGATGAGCAAGACTACTTTAATAAATATTAGTCTATAGCAGCTCTGGACAGAGGGTGGTGGAAAAACCCAGTGGGACATTCATAGCTAATAATATTTTTTTATGTAAATCGTGCCTAGATTGTGCGGTTACCTAAATTCACATGGCTATCAAGAAATTTGTAGTGCAACAATGTTATTTTTAAATACCATTGTTGGGAATTTGTAGTTACCTACCGTTAAATTAAATTGTACCTACTATGTTTCTCCCATACTTACGATTAAAATATTTAGCATTCGATCTAGAAAACCCTGTGTTAAATCTCCATATTTCCCCAAAATACTTTATAAATAAATTATTTCCTTGAAAAAATATAACAATGCTGGACAACGGACGCCGTAAATCCCAGAATAAGGAAGCAGAGCTTGCTTTGCGAAAACTAATTACAGCTCCACTTCGCAATGATAAAGCAAAGCCGTCGTATGGGATATTTTTATTCGGGACAAAATGAAATTCCCAACCGTTCTATCCAATTTCAATTCCAACCTTACGTCAGCAGTTGTAGGGTTATTTTTGAATTGGCGACGTCCCTTATTTCAACTGAGGTACGGAAAAATTTTTACTATGTACTCAGTGCAAAATAATCCTGGCGTAATCTCGTAGCTAAATCCCATTATTCTGATCATCCCCTCGATTGTAGTCGGGGAGCTCAGAAGAAACGTGGAATATGAAAATCGTAATCGTAATTCGGTTTTCGGACGTTTGCTTTTCGGGATTTAGTCGTAAAAGTTGGCGCGGTCAGAAATCAGAATTTATTGGGACGGAAGGTTTCTATGATTTTTTTTGATTTTTGTTTTCTTATGATTTTGTTTGGATTATTTTGTTTTGTATCTAAGGTCTACAAAATAAAAAAGTATCTACAATAGTAATGTAAATCTATATTAAAACATTGCGCAATTGATAAAGTAAGTATATAGTGGTAACAATCAATCCTATCTATAAAAAAATACAATTAAAAAAAAAAACGTCCGCAGTGTGAGAAAAAATATTTTTCATTAATTTTTAATTACCAACATAAGATTTTAACGACCAACCCTTTACAACCGCAGTTGTGCTAATAAAATTTAGCGCAAGCCATCAACCTGGGCTCCCAATCCTTTGCTCATTTTAATACAGTTTAAAATTCAAAATATCTGAGGGTCATTTACACAAATGGCCACTCAAAAGTGAGTGTCAGAAACACTGAGCAATTTTGTACCGGGCTATAAAGACGAAAAGCTTATTAACCCTACCGTTTTGAAGGGTACTCGCTACGTTTTCCAACTGGACACTGTGTACGTGCACTGTGTTTTCTTTTGAATGTTAGATTTTTGTGCAGCACTTAAATAAGAAAAAAAAAATACTGGTTATTTCTTTTTTTGCTCTATGCTGTATGTTTATTCGTACATTTGATGCTGGTTAAAATCTTATCTCGAAAGTGATAAATAAAACAATAATTTTAGTACTGATAGACAAAAGTAAAAATTGACATTGTACTTTATTATTTGATGACATTGTATTTGTATTTATTTTTATATTGTAATTATTTTTATATGTCGTTCTCGTGTTTCGGTGATTTGATTTTAATATGGGAGAACCTGAAATAAATTGATTTTATTTTTTATTTTATTTAAAAAAAAAAAAATTGTTCTTTGTAATGTTTTGACTGAATAAAATTAAAATCGTAAATAGAAAACTTTGACAGTAAGCTATTACGGGTCTACCCACGTATAAAGCGATAGATAATTTGCAGTTGTTACCTTCATAATTAAGACCGCCTTGCATCCGAATGCAACTTAACTCTACAAACGCCCACCCACACTAAAATTACTAATCGCATTAAACTAAACACCAACTTTCTTACTTCAACCTAATTACAGCAGAACTTCGCGAACTTATCTGCCTTACCTATGTAAAACCGTGTACGGACCGTGCACGGTGTTCGGATCAAAAAACGTTGGAGGAGCGACCGGGCCAGTGTTGCGCACACCACTTTAATTATACTGAGTTAATTAATACGAAACATTACGACTGAAGCTTTAAAAACAGCGAGAGAGAAAACGGCCGTGTCCCATAGATTCTGAGAAATTTTGTCATTAAAATCAGCCCCCCCCCCCATTGCGTACCACTCTTTCAATTGGAATCCAATTGATTTGGAAAGATATTGCTAATTCATTGCTTCATATGTTCGACAAATTCATCTGCTCGACGAAGTAAATCACGCAATGAATGTATGATAATGTATTGACAGTGTCAGTCTGTTACGCCAATTACCCCGGAATTCTATTCCATACGGAGGAAGTGATACACACTAGGTATGTAATTTACCACCATCGATGAAAAGTCAATAGTGTCTAATCTATGTATGCTACCAAATGGTATAAATATTTATACACACGTGGCGCCGATTCCCTTGTCCACAAACTAAACAAAATTTGAGTTCAGTGCATCTTTTTCTTTCTATTTCATTAAGAAAAGGACAGAAGATAAATATTAGGTTAGTCCTGTCAAATTAGTCAGCGCCTGACGTAAATTGATGTATTTTTAGTAGCCATGTTTTTAATCACGTCTAAACTTTCCATGCAGTATCTTAATATGACAGGACTAAACTAATATTTATCTTCTGTCCTTTTCTTAATGAAATAGAAAGAAAAAGATACACTGAACTTAAATTTAGTTTAGTTTGTGAACAAGGGAATCGGCGCCAGTAATGGTTTATCACTGACTGGGTAAAGAATCGGTACGATCATTGTACGATGTACAATTCATTTCTGAGAAATAACCTTTGTCCTGCAATTTGACGAGATACAGGTGACATTACTTTGATTATGAATAATGTAACCACTTCTGTTCTTGTTGCCTAGAACTCAATGTATGTTTTCAAGTCACATATTTTTTTAAGTGAAAACTTGTTTAGGCGTAGGTACTTTCTGAACTGTAAACGAAACTGAACCCTCTGAAACTCGGCACTGCATCTCGTAAACTCGGCTCCAGTCATAAGTTTTCACTCCTATCGTGTGGTCATAAGCAAACACTCTCTTTTTCTTTAAATATTCGTAATTTCATCCAAATCGCGATTACCATGGCCCCACAATTACCCCAAAAGCTTAACAACAAGCAGGTAGTTCTCTCAAAAATCATTTGGTCTTCGCCTACGAGAGGCGTTTTACAGAATTACCCGGTTCTAATGTTTACTTTTAATTCACAGTCAAAATTTTATTTCAACTGGCTCCTGTTATTTAAGCGCTTTCAGTGAATTAGAGCGCTTTTGGGTGATAAAATGGAAGGAAATCCCAAAGAGGAAAATATTGTTACATTTTATGATTTTAAATATTGTATTTTGTCTAATTTTTGACACCAATAATATATTTTTATTTGTATTTTTGCATCCATTTCATTGCAAGAATTTGAAGAGGGTAATTTTAATTAAGGCCATAGGTACCTACCAAAGTTACTTGTAAGTTATTTAAATAAATAGCACTAAGAAACTACAATTACAAAAAATAACCTCATAACTAAGCACCAATTTACTGTCTTCAAAACTATAGTTTTTCGAACAGCAGTGTTCAAAGTAAAGGAGGAAGTTTTGTCGCAACTAACTTGTTTCCAAGACATTAACAACTTGAAATTAGTGCGATGCAGTGACGGAGTGGCTGTTGTCTTCTTTCAGCTGTAACTTTACTATTCTTTACTGTATTTAACCATATTTATGTACTGCTAGATCTTTTGGTCCGTCCTATTGAACATTCTTGTCGAAAAAAGTTGCAGATTACATTTTTTTTGGACAAGGATAAGTCATGTTGCTGTAGAAGCTGTAGAATAGTGACACTCATGCGTGACGGGGAATAAATAAATAATTGCTAAACTAATCCGGAAACGTAAACGGTAGTATTTACAATGATAAACATTGTTTTTTTTGTTTTATGATTAATGCAGTCTTATAACTTTTATAGAAAGAAAGAAAAATATTTTATTCTGCACAAACAAAACGCATATTACAAATAAAAAAAAAAGACATAAAATACACAGTCAAAAGACTCGCACTCAAGCATAAAAATGTTGACACTTTTGTCTTTTGCTTGATGTCAGGGCCAGGGACCAATGACAACACACAATAATTGTTAAAATGTTTTATAAAAAAAAAAAACGTTTTTATAAACTTCTCAAATTAGATAACCCTGTAAACGCTGTCAATATCCTTTCCCAACGACATTTACAACCAATTTAACTAAAAAGCGTACTCCGAACGTCATTTTAACAGGACTTTAATAAAAAGTGTAAAAAGGAAAAGTTTCAACGTTCAAGCGGAGAAGCGGCTGAACGACCGCCCTTGCGGTATTTACCGCGGGAAATTAGAATTAAAATAAATACCCCCGGGCCGAAACAATTTGCATCTAGATGTGACATTAGTAGGAACAATTTTATCTTTTTGCAGCGGGTAGGTGAACAAATTAGAGACGAATTTGTCCGGTAGAATTTGTAGGGTTATTTTTGGGCGGCTGTTTTACGGTTATTGACTTTGTTAGTAGATTAATTTACTATGATTGTGTTGAATATGTGTCATTTAGGAATTTGAATTGTAAGACCAAGACCAACCTAAACTTTTTTTGTTCGAAAAAGATATTTTTTTAATAAAAATTCTAGTCAATGTTCGATTCTAATTTTTATTACAAACGAACATTGACTAGAATTTTTATGATGTTTATTAATGAACGAAATATTTTTAATGGATATACAAAATAGTAAAAGCTTTTGTATCTTTTATATTGATATAAAACTTTATTCGTGTCATAAAAACAGACTACTAAAAACTTTTCAATGTCTATATACTAAAACTGACCTATCGAATAAACAAGGCTGTGAAAACACCGTTAAAAAAAACATGATTGTTTTAAAGTCTATCTTGTAGTCTTCAGAGAAAACGCATTTTTTTATTGAATTATTACTCAGTTTCTAAAAACTAGAAAAATCCATTCTGAATTCCAAAAAAAATCCATAACTAATTCCGTTACAAAAATTTCAAATTCCATCCGCTAAACTGGCTCAACTTAAAGCATAATCTTCGAAGCAATTGTAACATAAGTCTAGATGTTCTAGCGGGGGTCATCGACACCCCACCACATGTCACACAGACTTCCTGTGCTTTATTATTTACATGTGCGAATAATTCTATTGCTTTTAATGGAATTAATCTCTGTACCAAGACATGTTGCGTTTGCAGGGTTAAGTCTTAAGAACATGTGTAACTTGCAAGTGTTTTTTTTCACGATTTTTATTATGTTCTTTTTTTCTGTGCGTTTTTTTAAATATTTTTAAATGTTGATAGATTAATTTTAGTTAATTAGATGTGCATAGTGGGGGATATAGAGTGATGATTTGGTTTGATTAATGTTAGATTTTTGTGTCCATATTTAGCTTGATTTTTCATGGTGTCCTTATATTCTTATCCGCAGATGTTGGAAAGATTGACGGAGAGACATTATTAACTGTTTAGTTACATACTATACAGCAGTGCCCACTGTTATTGTGAAAATAACAGCTTCCATAGTGATCCATACAACACTGACGACCGTGCTTACACACGGCGAATTAACCGTAGTATTTCACGGCAAAAAACGTGTGTGTGCAAGGTCTTCAGGGCAAATTTAACCAATGAAATTGAACACTGACGGCGCTTGTACGTAGTTCAGATGTCTCTGAACTGAACTGTGATGTATCTGAAGTGCAGCACAACAATGATAACACTAGCAGCTTTAGAATGCGGTTTGGATGTGCTTAACGCATTTAGTTTAATTGATGAAACTTGCAACTCGCCCTAAAACCCATATCCTAAGAACACTTCTGATGAAGTTCAGATATCTCAGAGTAAAAATCACCGAAGATCAGCGTGGGCTTACAGCAATAAAACTATTTAAGTTTTATTCAGATATTTCATATATTTCCTGGGCCTTTTTTTTTTTTTGAGGATGGGAAATCATCAAATGACCCCTCCCGCTCTGGGTGGAGCAGGAGGGAGTGTCAGACTCTTACTGACTAAAACCCACCCGTGTTCCTTCCTTAGCCCTTTATGTTCCAGGGCAGCGGTAACCCTTTCGGACAATCCCGCTACCCTAAGGAAGTACCCCTTGGCTATCGTTTCATCAGTCCAATACCTGCCGATTTTCAATAAAAAGTGTACTTAGTTTCAATAGGCCTTGTTTGTTTGGGCCTTGTTTTAAATAAAATAATAAATATAACAAACAAAGTATTCCTCAGTTACATAACGAGTGATTCGCGCCGTCTGTTTGTCTGTCCCGATAAGTCGACACATGTTCGCGACGTTAATGATCTGGAACTGCTACAAGTGTTTCACACTATTTAGCGTAGAGCTCATTGTGTGTAGAATAGTCAATGAGCTAGTAAAAACTCTTAAAAATGTATATTTCTATAATGTTGATTGAATGGGTGTTGACTGAAATATTTTTATATGATGAATTGACTTGATCCGAACAATTGACTATTTAGCGATGCCTGCATAAACCGATGTGATCTCTGTGCACGATGTCAATACTACTTGGTTACAATAACCACATTTTTGCACCTTTCTAATAGTGAAAGATTTTAGAAGGAAGACACTTCTGAAAAAAAGGAACAAAGCATGATCATCTCATTAGCACGTGACACAACATACGGCTTCACACACATATAGAACCTTGCATAGAATCGGTCGAAGTGGCTTGCTTGGGTTCAGCAGTGGACATCTTTCGGCTGAAATGATGATGAAGGTAACATACTTCAAGACTTCAAGTTCTATCCTCTATTCAGCTCGGTCAAAACCCTTCGATTTAAACTAGTGTGGTCTATACATTCTTAACACTACACACTTGTGTCATTAAAAAGAAGCTCATGAATGGACGGCTCAACAGATATAAAACATATTCCTTGTAATATGTGCACGCTATAGACCGTTTATATGAATTACTCAGTAAGTACTGGTTATTGTTAGTTGCTTTTGAGCGGAATTAATCTTGGAATGGCTTGTCATGTTTTATTTGCCTATCTTATTCTTTTGTCTCGCTCCTATTTAACAAAGGTTTTCGTTTATGATTCTCGAATGCTTTCTGCGTTTGCACTGATTGAAATATCTACTAGTGTTACAATCTATTACTACTTATATTCTCAATAGGGTAGTTGCCTGGGTAAAAAAATAATAATTACATTTAGTCCGTCAGTCAGATTATTGCAAAATAATGGACGCGTATTTTTTCTTTTGTCAATCAAACAAAACATGACAAAGATAAAGCGCGTCAAAATTTGGAAGTGGGGGGTTGTGACGTCACTTGCTTGCAAAAGTGTCGCAAGCAAGTGACGTCACGCGGAACTTTAACGGGCGATATCTTCATCATTTCTTATACAATTGACATAAGAAAAAATACGGGTTCAATATTTTGATAATCTAACTGGCCGACTATAAGATTTTTTTAGGAAAATAGCCTAATGTCTCTGAAGGTACTTAAAGAAATGAATTTTTTGAAATGAAATGGTTTATTCTGTATATAGGATATCGGAATAACTTTTACACGTCATCAAACAATCTGCCTAGCCTTTTCCAAATATTTTGGGGTCAGTTTCCAGTCTAACCGGATGCAGCTGAGTACCAGTATTTTACATGGACCGACTGCCTATCTGACCTCCACAACCCAGTTAGTGGGTAATACAATACCCCTTGGTAAGACTGGTTGTCCGATTTTCGGGCTTCTGTCTGACGACCCGTAATGACTGTCACAGATCCATGAATGACAGCCAGGACCAACGGCTTA
Organism: Apamea anceps; assembly: GCA_951799955.1. Classification (NCBI taxonomy): domain Eukaryota; kingdom Metazoa; phylum Arthropoda; class Insecta; order Lepidoptera; family Noctuidae; genus Apamea; species Apamea anceps. The sequence goes on along the minus strand of OX637505.1, from coordinate 4,599,865 downwards.
ACGTGCTTTCCGAGCCACGGAGGGGTTTCGGTATGCAAAGATTGTCACCCTTCAACGGATCGAACGTGGCAAGCGTAGCTTAACCTGACCCGTGCGGCTGTAATTACTTAGCCACGAGCGTCACGTCATATTATAAAATAAAATAAAAAATAAGCTCGGCGTTTCCTATCTGATTACTCTGAGAAGAAAGGCCAAAACAAACTCAAGGGTCAAAAAAAAAAAATAGTGTAGCGGGATCGTCCGAAAGGGTTACCGCTGCCCTGGAACATAAAGGGCTAAGGAAGGAACACGGGTGGGTTTTAGTCAGTAAGAGTCTGCCACTCCCTCCTGCTCCACCCAGAGCGGGAGGAGTCATTTGATGATTTCCCATCCTGAAAAACAAAAAGGGTAAAAAATAAACACTCCTGCCCAATTTAAGAGCAGTCCTCTTGTTGAAACAGATCTCGAAATCTTAGTACAATCCACGTTCAAACTTATCAGCTTTTTCTTGTAAACAGAACTCTCAATACCAGCCTATTATTGCCCCACTAAAAACACACACAGAATACAGAATAGGCACGAGTATTGATCACCGCGCTTGCTCAAGATGGGTTGGCGATTTCAAACTTATATTAACTACTAGCTTCTGCCCGCGGCTTCGCCCGCGTGGATGTCGGAAATTATCCCACGGGAACGTGCTAACAGGATAAAATGTATGTGCACCAGGATGCCATCTATCTCGCGGGCCCTTTGTGGCTAATTACAATAGAAAACCAATTGTGTCTCATTAATGGTGATTAAGAGGGTACCTATATGATATCTTTACCTAAGTACCTACCTAATTAAAAAAATAAATAAACTCAATAACAGAAAATAAAATACCTACCTACCTAAATAAACCTATTTATGACGATAACTAATCTAAACTCAATCATCATCTGCCTAGCCTTTTCCCAACTATGTTCAGGGCCGGCTTCCAGTCTAACCGGATGCAGCTGAATACCAGTATTTTACATGGAGCGACTGCCTATCTGACCTCCACAACCCAGTTACTGGGTAATACGATACCCTTCGTACGACTGGTTGTCAGACTTTCGGGCTTCTGACTACCCGTAACGACTGTCAAAGATCCACGAATGACAGCCGGGACCAACGGCTTAACGTGCTTTCCGAGGCACGGAGGTGTCTCGGTATGTAAAGATGGTCACCCATCCACAGACCGACCGCGGCAAGCGTAGCTTAACCTGACCGATCGACCTGTGCGGCTGTTATTATTTAGCCACGGGCCCCTCAATCTAAACTCAATAAATAAGCAAAATCTCTAAAAACTAATATCTATACGAATGACTATCCTACCTAACAGTATTATAAAATAACCTACGGTCACTACGTACACTATCAAATATACTACCTATACTTTAAAATTAAAATCTATACCTACGACTTACATAAAAATAAACCTAAATAACTCTAAAAAGTAAAAGGAATAAAAATGAACTCCACTGCGTGTGACCTAACCTACGACAAACTTATTATTTGCGGTTGGTACAGTAATCGGATCTAGGGATCGAACCGCAAAATTAAGTTTGTTTTTTATTGTATATACTTTTCCGGGATAAAAAGTACCCAGTGTGGTGCCCAGGATATTAAAGAATAATTATACCAAGTTTCATCGTAATCGAACCGGTAGTTTTTGCGTGATGCCTGAACAAACAGACAGACAGACAGACAGACAGACAGACAGACAAAAATTTTTTTAATCACATTTTTGGGTTCGGTGTCGGTCTAGTAACACCCCCTGCCATTTATTTTTTTGATATTTTCAATGTACAGAATTTTCACTTCTACAGATTTATTATAAGTATAGATAACTCCAGCCAGTCTATTTATTCTGTAAAAATCTCACCGTAGAAACATTGGTGAAGTAAGCTTGAAAAGCTGCCATTTTTTTTTTTTTTTTGAGGATGGGAAATCATCAAATGACCCCTCCCGCTCTGGGTGGAGCGGAAGGGAGTATCAGACTCTTACTGACTAAAACCCACCCATGTTCCTTCCTTAGCCCTTTATGTTCCAGGGCAGCGGTAACCCTTTCGGACGATCCCGCTACCCTGGCAGGCTTCGGCCCTATCGGGCCCCGTCAATCTTGATGACATCTCTTTGAGGCGCGCGTGGAACACATACGCGCCGTCCGGCACGGGCCTGGTCCTGATCGGACGGTGAGTTACCCATTACTCTCCGCCCGCAGGCCCGCGAAAAGCTACCATGACATTTGATTAGGTTACTACTGCGTTGGTGTAGTGGTTGCAAGGTGGAGTCTGGATTTTGTGCTCCTTTGATGACAATAATAATATAATAATAATAATAATAATATCCTTGGACATTTCACACAGCGCCATCTAGTCCCAAGCTAAGCAACCTAATGCTTGTGTTATGGTAACAAGATGGCTGATAAACTACTTATATACATTTTTTTTTGTAAATACATACATATTATAGATAGAAAAACACCCAGACTCGGAACAAATACATGTAGGTCATACAAATATTTGTTCCGTGCGGGAATCGAACCCGCGACACGCAGCGCAGCAGTCAATCGCTTAACCACTGCGCCAACCGTGCCGTCAAATACAATATATATATTATATATATTACATGGGACTTTGTACAGTAGACTATAGGTACACTTCTGCCTAACCCCTCAGTTAATATAGACGTGATGTTATGTATGTAGATAGGCGGGTTTCCTCACGGGTTGCAAGACTTACATACACATCAAGTGTACCCTTGGCTGTAGTTAGTCCCGCTACGGCCTTAATATTTTTTTTTTAAGGTCTTGCCCCACACTAGGAATCACTCCTGTATCTTGGGTACATTTAAAAACATTTAAACTCACATACACAAACAGCCAGACCCGGAACAACTACCTGTAGGCTCTACAAATATTTGTTCCATGTGGGAATCGAACCCACGACACGCAGCGCAGCAGTCGACCGCTCAGCCACTGCGCCAACCGTGTCGTCCTTAATTTCTTATGTATACCTAATCTAGTTTTAATTTCTTCAAGAATGACTTGTAATTATATTTACCAGCCAAACCAACAAATCATCGTCAATAGGGTATGATGTAACAAAAGCAAAACAAGTGAACGGAAGCGAATCATTGACATGTGGTGCCAAGTCGTCTCATACGAATTGATATGAGTTCATTCATCAAGTAGGTACCTACTACTTATAACTGCTGGTATTATTAGCGTTTCAGTTTGTTCAGTGAGTTGGTCACGTTTGCCATGTCGTTGGATATTTATAGTACAGCAAATTAAAAACTTGAATGAAACATTTTTGTACATTGTTTCGGTTTTAGTCTCCGTTAGTACTGGTTGGTACTGGGTTTTGTTATTGATTTATTACTTACTATTGTATAGAATCAAGTTATGCTTACTCTAGGATAAATATCCGGTATGGCTCTTAAATCTTTCCCTATCCTACAGGCACTTCTTCCCTACCATTACAGCGCCCCCCGGTGTACTCCTTGATATGCAATGGTCGCTGTAACACCATGAAACATGAGGCTACAGAGGCTAGTGTGGATCCCACATACAGGGGCGCTTTGAGGGATTGCGTTATGTAATTTTGACGTTCAAAAAGTGTTGATTCTCAGCATAGTTTCAATAAATGACTTTTGATTTTGATATTTTATTTATCATCTTTATGTGAACTTAAATTATTAAGTTCTTACCTTTGTTTAGTTATTATTACACTGCTGTTTGTTGTCCCTAAGTAAATAAATAAATAAAATAAAATAAAATAAATAACCAGTCTTTTTCTGGCAATTTTAGGAAAAGTTCATAGTCATGTGTACTTAGAACTTCTCAATTAATTCATCATCATCATCTGACTAGCTTTTACCCAATGTTGAGGTCAGCTTCTAGTCTTACGAGATGCAACTGAATACCAGTATTTTACATGGAGTGTCCTCCACAACCCAGTTACTGAGCAACACGATACCCCATGGTGAGATTGGATCCTCCCAATGACGTCTAGGTACCAGATGGTGATTTTATAATGTCATGAAAAAAGTTTCATCAATTACAATAGCAAAATTTAAAAATAAATAAAATAACCCTCCATAGCTACAGGCAAAAATTCTAAACCACATTACCGTATATCGTCCTAAGTACCCCCCAACAATTCAAAATAAGAACGTCGCCAAACGTTTCATTTAGCACGTTCAAAAACGAGCGTGGATTATAAAAAGAGCAAAGAAAACGTTCAACAATGGATTATTGTCGTAAAGAGCGGCAAAGTGAGTGTCGCGTTCTTGTTTTTACCTATAAAGTTACCGTTTATTGTGGTTTTTGAACGCATCGTTGGGCATAGCGTTTATAAACTCGCTTTATGATGGAGTTTGGTGGGTGTAGGGACTGTCTTAAGATGCAGCGTTGTTATTCTGTTGGTACTTGAATTAGTGTTCAATGTTTCATTGAAAATGGTTGACGAAAACTGAATTAGTAGTTCATAACTTTCAATACTCATATTATTATAGTTTCTGTTATCTTAAATGAATGGGTAATAGATATCTAGTAAAATAATATTTAGATTGTTTATGATAAGTTTATCTATGTTCATAGAAAACTACAAAAATAACGGAGCCACGGTTCACGTAGGTACAAAACAAAAATAACACATACTTGCAAAATAAATTTCCCGAAAAGCTCAAAAAACTCGTACACGACGTACAATTTTTCACTCACAATTTAACCCCCAAACTTCGAAATCATGCAAACTAAAGGAAATCCTTCTGCCGATTTCTGTAACAGACATCAAAGTGGCGATAACAAAGGAACCCTAAAAACATAATGAGACGGCGATGGGCGCAAGTGCTCCCGTTCGCATGGTCCCGTAGCAATTTTAGGATCTCATAAATATGTATAAGGCGGTACTCTTCTTTTCCTTTACTTATCAATTATGGGGTCGTTTAGGCGACACGCGGGATCGCCCCGCGGAAAATATGCTCTCGTATTGTAAGGGTTAACCGTTTTGATGTTGTATTGTGCTTTGAAGATTTTGTTAGTTTGGAATATATTTTGTATGGTTGTATTTATTCGAAGAATTTTCTCCAGCAAAATGTTTATTTTATAAAACTAGAACCTAAACATGTAAGCAGGCATACATTGGCCTTAAAAATATCCAGAATACTATGTTTTATCTTCTAAGCTGATCTTACATCTGATACCTATGTGTTTCTACGCTATTTAGGTAATTTTTCATACATTTACTTCCAGTTATTCCATGCCTACATTCGCATGTGAAAATCTAAAGAAAACTTCAGCTAAGAAAATATCGATACCGTACAAAAGCCTCGCATTTACATAGCTTACCTGTTACCAACAGTATTATCCCTACTTACACGAAATCATTCGGAATACGTCAACACAGCTCTGTAACCCTTAACCGCCCGGGGCGTAAATGACCCCCTTTAAAGCTAGGGAGCAATTTTATTGCAAAAAATACTCGGCAATTTTACGGGCACAACAGACCCGATGTCCCTGAGGTAGTTTCGATTCAGACTCGATTATGTTTAGGGTTAAACGTCATTGATATTGCCGATCGGTGCCCACTGGAGGGTTATTGAATTTTTTTTTCGAGGCCTCTAATTTGGACGGTCGCATTTGAAGGGTTAGATTGAAATGATATTGTATATTGATGATGTTTTAATTAAATTTTGTTTTTTATTGAACTTATAAATAAATAATGTTAGGTCTGTCTGTCTGTGATCGATTTAGGCATATGGCGATTTAGTTTTTCTTGAAAGACATAACCATCTGTATAAAACTACTAAATAACTTATAAAATAAATTAAATAAGGTCCACCACATACCTACTTTGTCTCACAATTTCTTGTTTACCTATGTCATAGGATGATGATGCATGATGTATGAGATGAGATGAGGATGATCCATCTCACCATCATCCATCTTGAAGGCAATAACCTCGCGTCATGATGATTTGAGAAAACCTGCCAATCTTGGGTAGAATGTTCATAGATTTTTCAAGGCATTTTTTGCAAAGGTTTCAGAAACCATGGACAAAGCCTACCTCCGCCTAGCTAAAGCAGATATGGAATTTGAAAGGAAGCAGAGCTTAATTAAAAACGTTCAAAATCTAGTCGCCATCTCATCTCAGCCACAATCAATGTCAAAAACTTGTCAAAAATGCAGAGAAATTAGAGGTATGTTTGACAGATTGAGACTGAGATCAGACTGTGAACGTTCTTAAAATTACGAGAATTGCCCCTGAGATTATCCCGCGAAAGTCCACGATTAGAATCTTTAAGCACAGTTAAAAACCAGATACATGTTGTGTTGTACGTTATTGATAGGTCTGGTGATAAACCCCCACAGCACCCCACAGAGAAACAGATCGGAAACCATTGTTTAAACATTACCACCATACCTATAAACTTAATCAAAAATACGTTAAACACCACAAAAAAATCCAATAACCCGCATTTACTAAAAAGAGCAATCTTTTTTAATCTTCGGACGGAATCGTAAACGAACAGACGAATCAAACTCAACCGTTTTAGCAATTTACTGTGAATTTAGTGTCGGGGGTCTTTTTTACCAATTGTCCGTAGCAGAGATGGACTGATAACTGTTGGGGCCCGCATGTGCGCACACGCAATGCTGACATAGAGCAGGTGGGGAAAGAGATGGATTGACGCGCAATATGTTGCATGTGGTGTCCTATAACAGGTTGTGACTTGTGTATGGGAATATGGAATCACAAATTATTGGTACACGTATTCTTGCTAACTCGACAGTAATACGAAAGACATTGCTCTCTTAAAAAAAAAACGAAGTACCTAGGTGATAATGATGTCTAGATATAATTATTCTGAGATAAGAAAAGCAATTCAATATGAACGTCGGATACGTTAATCGGGCTCGAAGGACCAATGATCATTATAAGAAAGAAATATTCTTATACTACACTGCCAAATATTACCAACTTGCCAGAGGTAATAATGTAGCGGTATCTACAACACCACATGCGAAGAACGCGTCATACTGACGTCACGCAAAATCCTTCATCTCGCAAGCAGAGTTTACCACGCAGTTACATAGCATATACATATACAACAGGCCGACATGATTCATCGGGCAGTTGCCTGCCAGACACAACACCCGTCTAGTCCGAGGATCCTTTTTCATCGAGGATGAGCTTTACACCCTGTTCCTCATCCCACAAATATTATAAGCGTGAAAGTTTGTATGGATGGATGGATGTTTGTTACTCTTTCATTCAAATCCGTTATAAAGTAAAAAGTATCGTCCGTAATTCGGACTATCCGTGTAAAAAATCCTATATAATATGCTAAGAATCCTAGGATAATTTTTATCTTGATATTCCTACGGGATCGAAACTTATGCGGGTGAAACCGCGGGGCGCAGCTAGTACATTTATAATAAAATGCTAATGATGACAAAATAATTTCCTTTCTGTTTTCTACTTGATCTTTGGCTTCCGCCCTCTGTGCTGTCGCATCGTAATTAATAAATCGTTAACATTGATGTGTATTGTTTCATGGCGGCGCAGGCCCAACTGTAAAGGTGGCTTTATGATTTATTTTTTGTTATTTGGTGTCAAAACATGGACTTACATAAGGGCTGTACAGACGCCAGCACATCAACCTACTACAATCTGTCAAATTTCTTTAATAGATTTTCAACTTTATTGCTAAAGCAGTAGGTTCAAGGTTGATTGGGAAAATTTGACAGTTTCGGGTAGCTTGACCTGCTGGCGTCTGTACATTGTTATACTGGTAGGCTAATATGAAACTAGGAAACTGAAAAGTAATAATCGATACGTACTGCCTACTAAAATGTAATTAATTAGCTTTGATAGATAGTTTTTCTTTTTAATTTTTTGTTATTTGATTTGGTTAGGAATCTACACCTTATATAGTTTGTCAATTTGTTTGAAAAAAAAACATTTTTTTTTTTTGATGTGCATGTTTTGCTTTCGCTATTATCTATGGCAAACTATATACTCACGTTCCTACAAATACATTTTCTTTTATCTTTTAAGAAAGTTCACCAACAACGTTTGAAAAAAAAACCTGGAGGGGTGAATTGTAGAGTGCCTGAAAATAATTGAAATTTCTCTTTAGAACAAGGTGATTTGAGCATAGTCAACAGGAAAGCGAGCTCGTTTTACTTCCAAATGTTTAATTTCTTGTCTCAAATTATATGATCTTCCTCTCACTCTTGACTAAAAGTCAGGTCTTTTTCAAAAAACCCTTTAGGTATCCTTCTTTCTCAGATCGGTACCAACATTATTTGACAGCCTCTCGTCCCCCCGGTACAATCCCTTAGTCGCCACCTACGACCCCCATGGGGCGCGCAAGGGCGACGTTATTCGTAAACGGGAACCATGCGAGTGGAATGGTTTATTAACTTTGTAGTACCTGGGAGCTTAGTTTCTTTAAGCTTCTTTTGTACTTCTTTTCGTTCTTATATTCTACTAGCTGTGGTAATCCTGGTTATAAACTATCTGTGTGCCAAATTTCATCCAAATCCGTTCAGTAGTTTTTGCGTGAAAGAATTAGGCTTGTTGGTGGAGTGCGTCAGGACCCGAGCTGCTAGAGAGGCGCTGATGAATACCTTCAAAATTAATTTGATAGATATTGGTTTTGTTCAAAGCATACTATCAGAGCCTGTCTCGAATGCAGCTATCTTACTTTATAAAATAGTATATAAGGTTTTGAAATTTGAATAGTGTAAAGCTTTTATTGAATTAGGTAATGATGGGGCTGGCATGGTCATGTTGTGACCAAAAGCCCCTAAATTTATATTAGATAATTTAAAAAAAAAGGTATTAGGATAAGCTTCCCGTGTTCGTCTTTGTTCGTTCTTTTTTGGTGATGTTTTCTTCGGTCGTTTAACTTTGTAGCTAGAAAGTTCTTTTTTGTTTTAATCATACCCGCTGAACGTAACTGCGAAATGTGGGCGTAGGTGTACCTTTGCCTAACTCTTCGGGGATTACAAGCGTGGTGTTATGTGATGTGATGGGTGACGCTGAACGAAACGGTTGAGCAATATCTTACATATCGGACAAATGTTATCTTTTCGAACTTTCATTTGTATTCATAATGTTGGCAGCACAGTCGCCAAAATAATCGGAGAATAATTAAGTTATCATGGTGCATGAGACTCTTTTCTTGTGCTTAGGCAAGATGGAGGGTGCAGCGTGGCTGATAGTATGTAGTTGGAGAAGAGATCTAGAGGACCGAATTAGATGTCGTGCAATTGGAGAGACCTAATACCTTTTTTATGACTACTCTCTTTTTCTACCTCCTAGCCTGTTATGTAAGGATTGACTTTGCAGCTGAATACCAGTATTTTACATGGAGTAACTTCCACAATCCAGTTACTGGGTAACATGATACTTGGAATTTAGGTGATTGCTATAGGCTAATAATGATGATCATGAACTGTATCTATAGGTCGGTAATAAGTAGATCCTGCCAAGACCAATTCTAATTTAACATAAGTTCTCAACTTTACTTTGCCCACCATTTTGAGAATATATTTTCTTTATATATTTTTTTTTACTCACCATTTGGCGCGAATCTTAAACAGCTATTGCCACGTTTATATTTAAACGTGTAATAATATTATTCTTCTTCTTCTTTGGGAACTTCTTCCCTTCTTCTGCCCCTGAAAGTCTCAAACGCCCACGAGAGGGTGTCACGTTGAGAATCTATGCTATAACATCTATTATGTATCACCAATACCACAATTAGCATGTGCCAAACCGACTAAGAAGTCAACTAGTCAAAGCCTGCCGCCGTGAGAGCGCTCTCTTGCTCCACATCAACTAATTACGCGTTATTCTCACTGATTAAAGCACAGCTTGCGACTAATGAGTGACTCATGTAACTATCGGTTCAGATTAACCTTTAGTGGAGGCGATACGGATACGATTTTGAGAAGTTTAAGTCTATGGAGTGCCACAGGGCGACCAAAGAAGGACCAAGTAATATTTGTCTAAAGAAATGACTAAGAAATTACCAGATTTTAGAAGTGCCTAAATCTAGATGTCTAGAAAGCATCATTAAGTAGATCCAAGATAGGTAAAGCCGACCATAAAATTGACACTCAAGAAAAAGTCAGCAAAATTAAACGAAATAATGTTTTAACTACCGAACGTCAGACGGTAGATTAGCCAATGAAAGTATAGACTTATCAAGCATCAGGAAATATGTCACACGGTGTTGAAACTATTAAGAAGCTAACAGTAACAAACGAAATCATAGTACAATCCCACATTAACACTCCGCCATTACAAACTTAAAAACCCAATTAAAACTTTAATGACAATCGTAAACTGTAAAACGCCCTTATAATCTGACGAGCATCGTTCTCACAGCCAGCAGTCATCTTTCTCAATCAACGACCCATTGGTTGTCCACGATTTTTATTGTTTTCGAACTAAACGTACGGGTACATAAGACCACGACGACGTTTTTCTCCCTTTTTCTTAACAAACGATTGGATAATTAATTTTACAACTCCTTTATTAAGCTTAACTATCTTAAAATCTACTAAAATCGTTGGTAACTCGCTTTTTATTTTCTTTGTTATTGTCGTTTTTTTATTGCGAATAAATTGATGTTTGTTAGTTTGTTAGTGGTGTCGTAAAATGGTATTATTGTTCTCTAAATCGATTAATGTAAGGGTTGGGTTGTGGAAAATTATTATTAGTTTTCTAGGTTGTAAATGATTTTAGGGTTGCAGATCAAAACATAAGTCACCGTTTTCAGTTTCCTCTTTAAAATCGGTTATTAATTTCAGGGATCCGTCTTACTACTGCCTTTGCATATACATTTATAGTCCATATACTAATAATATTATAAATGCGAACACTGTCTGTTTATCTGTATGTTACCTTTTCACTGAACCGATCGTTATGAAATTTGAAAGACAGATAGCCTGGAACCTGGAGAAGGACATAGGCTTTTCATTCTGATCACAGACGGAGTCGCAGAGCCCGCGATCAGGCTAGTATCGTATCAGAGCAAAATGATTTTTATACAGACTGATTACAAAACTCGAAGTAAACGAAGGAACAAAGGTCCTTTTGAAACTATGTAGTTTTGCTCTAGTTGTCAATCAGACATTAGAAAAGCTTTCTTGACAATTTCGATTAGATTTGGGAAATAATAATTTATATGTAACAGTTACTGAACCTCCTATTTTGGAGTTGGCGCAATATTTCAATTTCATCTTGTATAAAAACATACTATGTTTCATTTGTCTAGCTTTTATAGTTCGGATCTTATTAATACCTGAAATACGTTGATTTCGTCACTGATTATACACTGAGTCACTCACTCATCAAAATCTCTAAGGCACTTCTCGAAGCCTTAGAAAGCTGAAATTTGGTATGCAAGATTTGCACACAAACAACAAAAAAATTAAGAAATCTCTAACTTTCAACCCCTTAAAGCCGTACATTTTGACCAAGATGTAATGTTTGTAGAATTAGGGGCTTGGCTCTACATTAGATCTGATAAATTATAACAGTGAAAGCGTTATGGAAGTCTACTTTACATGAAATGTTTTTTTGGTCTATCATCCCCTATTCTGACGACACACAAGTATCCAAACGTGTCTCACTCTATCCGGGATGGTAACTATTTGCATCATAATCAACCTTTAATGTTCCCACTACTGGGACACAGGCCTCCTCTCGATGAGTCCCTCTCATCCCATAAGGCCATAATCCACCACGCGGGCCCGTAGTGCGAGTTGGTAGATGTCACATGTCTTCGAATTTTTGGTTCTAGGACATGCCGGTTTCCTCGCGATGTTTTCCTTCACCGTTTTGAGAGTTAGTGATGAAATAATTTACACAAAGTAAAGCGCGTATCTGGGTTTTGAACCTACGACCTACAACTCGTAAGTCGCGGCCGTTACCACTGGGCCACCACTGCTCACTATTTGCATATTATTGATATAATTACTAAACCCCTGTCCTCTTATTTTATAATGAAGTGCTTCACTCATTACCGAATCATCATCAGCTCAAAGACAAAAGGGTGAATGTACGGTTTACAGAAAAAACAAACAATGAAACAGCACCCGCATGTCGTTATTATCACTTAAAACTGATTACAGAGTTAATTATAGTGACGTGTCAGATTGCTTATTAAGAGCCCTTGATGAGACAATCAATTCGTAGGTTCTTTGTTTATATGCTGCTTCAAATGTGGGATAGGCAGAGATAAATTAACGACAGTGAAGGTTCTGAGCCAGCAGCCTGACACTCAAACGTATAAAATATGCTATTTATTCTTTTAATGATTCTTGAACACAATTCAAACTCAAACTATTCGCATTTATTTCAATTAAATCATTTACAGACACTTTTGAACTATCAAAGAGTCGGTCAGTAAGTTAAAAAGTTGAAGCTAGTTGCCCATTCCAAAACGTAGATCTCTATGGAGAATAACGGTGTGCTCCGGTTCGCTCGGTAGCTCCTAGGACACTCTTTTTATTTAAATCAAGATTACAAAATCCTGGGCACATTATTCTTGCTGCTTCTATATGTGAGAACAATGTAAAAAATATAATGAAGAAACAATTCAAAATATAAGATTAAAATTGGGACCTAAGTTAGGCTGTCGCTTCTTGCAAAGCCTATTACTAATTATATTGAGAAGATAGACAAAATTAAAACCTCTTCTAAAGTATTAGAGTTCAAAGTCCAAAGTTCTAGAGTAGTCCAGAGTACAGGCGTGTAAAGGCATAGTGCATTAAAGGGCTTGCCTTTATTCTCTACATTCGAACACAAGGTGCAATACAGTCATCATTCAATAATTCAAAAATTAGTCCACATTCTAACCGTAGCAAACTAGCCTACATTCTAGCCCCTATGAAGGCTAGTCCAAACGACATTAGAGGTAATATTTCACGACAAAATTAATATGTCGCTTAAGCTCTTGGGGCCATCACTCAAGCGGAAAACGGAGCGTATTAAAACGCTATTGTTTTTTAGTTTGGTCGCGTCCAATTCCCATTAGAACAGGCTAATGAATGTTTTTTTTTTTTTGTTGACTGACAAGCAACGATGGCTGATGAATAAAATCGTCGTTTTTCGGTTATGTTGTGTCAGTTTTAGGACGATTTGTAATAATCTTCGTGTGGGCTTTTTTGTTGTTTGTTTTTGTAGAGTGAAGTATTTGCTTTTGATGTGAACTTCAGAGATTACATTTTTTTTGGGTTTATTGATGTTTTGTGTAGACTTTAAGTTCATTGATTCTAATAATCGAACAAGTTGTATGTAGAATCTGAATAGGTTTATAATCAAACTACAATTAGCTAGGTAACTTACTGTTTTATTCAAATTCAAGTTTGAAATAAGACTAAGAAACGTCGCTGTGGTCGTGTCTTAGAAAATCCTCCTATATTCTCGGCCAGTCAAAAGACGTATTTTCCTAATGAGTCTACTTATTTCATATCATTGCACATCTGCGGAATAATTGCGTCACACATTCTCAGTAGAATTGGCCTTCATTTCGACAGTTACACAACATTCATTGCGTTATTTACGTTGTTGTGCAGACAAATTTTTCGAACATATAAAGCAATGGGTTAGCAATATCATTCAAAATGATTAAGATATTAATTGATGGTGTATTACGCAAGGGTGCTGGAGACAACTTAATTAACAAAATGTCATTCAATCCTCGACAAAATTCCCTTATCGAAAACAACAAAACTAGACGCTTTACAAACAGACACTATAGTTAATTACTTAGTTATATTATGTGTAATCACAATATCACGACAATTCACTCGTCATTAGGATAGATTAGGAATGGCCCTCCCTGATGTTAATTTTGCGTGTTTTAGTTATAACACGGATTGACTGTAATCTGTTAATAACTTTAGATTAATTTAGGGTATATGATTTTTTTTGTTTTGTTTATTTTACTAGAAAACTATACAAATCCCCAAGCCCCATTTTTATTTTTATTTCTTGAACGTACAAGATTATATTTTCATGAGGTTTATATGATATAGGCTGTATGTTTATTTATAGGGTTGGAAAGATAGTGAATACTGGTAGACCCCTCCGTGCCTCGGAAAGCACGTTAAGCCGTTGGTCCCGGCTGTCATTCTTGAATCTTTGATAGTCGTTACCGTCAGAAGCCCGAAAGTCTGAAAACAAGGTTTAACAAGGGGTATTGTATTACCCAGTTACAAAGTTGTGGAAGTCAGATAGGCAGTCGCTCCATGTCAATTACTGGTATTCAGTTGCATCCAGTTAAACTGGAAGCCGACCCCAACATAGATGGGAAAGGCTAGGCAGATGAAGATGTTGGCTGATAGAGTTTTACGGAAAGAGAAGCTTTGTCACTAATTTATTTATTTATTTACTTTTATTGGTTCACCAACAATTGTTTACACCGATTCTATGCTAAATGTAACATGCGGAAGTGTGTGTGTAACAGTGCAACAATCACTTACAGGCAAACTCCGCATGCATAAAGAAGTTGTACAAAAAAATAATATTAATAATCTAATTTAATGTTAAGTAACTTAAGTATCTAAAATTGTAAAAGATGATGTAAAAGATGATGATAATAATGATATAATTTAAAAAGGTTTGAAAAAAAAGTAAAATGTAAAAAAGGTAGGTAAGTACTATTTGATCTAAACACACACATCTATTTAGGAAGATATTTAAGAAGCTTAGCTTTCAATTTGCCCAAACTTTTGAAGTGCACATCGGTTTGATCACTGCAGCAATTTATGACCCCGCATAACTTGAGAACAGAAGGATGAGAGTTAGTTAAATAGAGTCAACGAAAGCTTGTATATTCTGAGGCGGTACGAAGTTCGCCGGGACAGCTAGTAAGTATAATATGAAAGATGGCACGTGATGATGACTGCTGCCAAATGATAAGCATCATTTTTTTTTGTTTTGTTGTTTTTAGATACGTTGCCCCACACTACGAATATACACAAATAAACTTTAAATTTTCCTCACTCTTTGTTTGTAAAAGTTTACTACTTATGCCATTTGCATTGTTTTCCAACTATCTTATTGAAATAATCAATTAAAACTCGTACCAAGATCTCTTTCAAAAAACGTTGATACACAACTTGTTAAACCCTTCCCTGATAAAAACACCCTAGAGGTGCTGTCTAACTAAAACTGTCCACAAATCCACAAACCGAATGAATCATACTCCAAACCTTGCACCATTCCAGACAGTCAAAGGGTTATACCAATTAAAAATTTCATTATTGACAAAAAGCTTCGATGAGCGAGTTTTGTAGCGCATGACACTATTACCATAAAAACTCCACGTAAGGGAGGGTAAATAAAAATTTATCCGCGACACAGCAAACAAGGGTGAAATTACCCTCATTTTTACAATATTTTGATATATTGCCCCTAATAACAGCCGCGGGGGTGACCAGTGAAGTTTTACAGTAAAAAATCGGACTTAAATGTGTTTACTTTGTAAGGAAATGCCGTTTAAGCGCGATAGGTCGGAGTTTTGTTTGTAGTTAGGTGGGTACTTTTTGTTTTCGATTCGGGTGAGAAGGTAATTACGTACGAGTATTAAACTCGATTGTATTTTGTGCGAACTATGTATTTGGGTAACTATATAGCCTATTCATTAGGTTAACTGTTTTTGACAGCTGTCTTAGAACGAAACTATTCCAGATTACGTAAAAGTTAACTGTAGAATGTGTAATAAAATAAATATATAAACTGCCATTTCTTATTGAATTATCTTATTTATGGTTTCTTACAGACATTATAATACCGTACATGAATCAATCATTGTATTGTGTTGCTGCAATCACTAGTTTCATCTGTCAAAAAAAAAACGGTTTACCTGATGGACAGGGTATATAGGTAAGGTACTTAAAAGTGCATAGATTTATACGAAAATAAAAAAAATATTTCCGGTCCATGAAAGATTTATTTTAATTAGGTATCTAAAGTTTTATGTTACAAAATACACACTCAGAGCTCAAAATAAATTAACAACAAATTTATCTAGATATATACATCATTATGTCACATTGTCTTTAATATAACTAAAGTTGTATTAAAATGTACCATGTTACTTTTTATCGTCTGAAAGTTTATTAAACTTGTTGCGTTTACCTTTAGAGCAAACTTCATTAATTGGTGACTTCTCATGGAGTTGAAACAAATGGTAGCCCCAGTGTTTATTTTTTTCAATGGCGACCATTAAGTTCTCATTGTTTCCGTAGATATTAAATAATAAAACAAACGATGTTTGTACAGTCGGCGCACGCCGGTTTTATGGCCCCACCGTGTGTCCACGATTGGACGGATATTTGCCAAAAACAACAAAATAATTGAACGTTTTTAATGATTTTGAATTGATATGTTTTCCTATCACTTCCTCAATCAAGTCTATTAAAATTGCTACTGTACCACCAAAAATGTTATTCTACGAATAATGTACAGACGCCAGCACATCAAGCTACTACAATCTGTCAAATTTCTTTAATAAATTTTCAACTTTATCGCTAAAGCATTAGGTTCAAGGTTGATTGGGAAAATTTGACAGTTTCGGGTAGCTTGACCTGCTGGCGTCTTCATCATGTTCTAATTTTTGGTTCTACGTTATGGACAGTTTCTTAACGATGCGTCAAAATTCTACCAAAGAGGTACTTTTAAGCGATTTTTTGCGTGAATTATAAATTAGATGCTAAATTAGCAACGCGCGGGCGACTTAATGTTCAGGATGTTAACCCATCTGGTAGGATTCCTTCAGAAGGCAACGCTAAAAAACAAACCGTAGCGTTACTGATGACCTGCCACTCAAAACCAACATATTTCTTTATGACCCATAATTGGCTCAGATAGGTTAACTATAAAAAATTACACACACTTCACACAAAATAGTTTACCCAACCCTAGTTAATAAACCCGATGACTCTATTAAACCCGTAGCTGTTTACCTAATAGTATAACTACCCATCGTATAATAAATTGGGAGATTTCCATACTCGATAACGGCCTACATTTGTCATTTTAATACCCAAAGTGCCTTGGGACATCCTTCAATGACGTCATTATGAAAAACTTACAACACCCTTCACTTATCAAACTCAAAAACATTCGAAATTCAACTCTAACTGTTAAACTTCAAGAGTGAGAGTACGTTTTGGGGGTGGTAAAGTTAAGTTTGTAGGGTTGTCCGTAAAAAGGGGGTTCAAATACGGACAAAGACTGACAAGGACGTATTATTAAATTTCCTGATGGCGGCAATGTGAGGCTATGATTAGTGTTTATAATGTTGTTATAGGCTAAATTATGAGTTATTATCGCGCAATATGGGATTTTTAGGCAGGCTTCATGGATCAGCTGATTTTGATTTTTGTATGTTGGGTATGAAAGAATAATAAGCGTTTTGGATGCATTGTTGGCTAAGACCACCACAGCATGGGTTCCTGAAAACGTCCACCGGTATCGCGCAACACCCAGACGTAGATGGTGGGACGAACTTGACGCTTATATGAGGGATTAGTCCATATTACGGGTAGTCTGTGGGTGTTATATTTGCAGAAATTCTACAGCGCTCTCCGCGTTCAATATAATAACGCGCTGAGAGCGCTGCTGCGGCTGCCTCGCTTCTGCAGCGCATCGGGAATGTTCGCGAGCGTACGCATTGACTGTTCTTATGCCAGCGTGCGCAAGAGGGCGACCTCGATAGCGAATAGAGTGCGGGGCAGCGGCAACAGTCTTCTCGCCGTTGTTGCCAACAGGTTGGACAGGTCTTTCATGCAGCACTGGCAGGCCTTAGATGCACCCTTATATCGGGCTTGAGGCAGGTAAAAATTTTAAAATGATTTCCCATAAAATTATTTCTCATAGATATAATTGTCTTGCAAGTTATATAATTTTTAGTTTTTAATATTTTGACATTTTTATAACATTTTACGATTTGAAAATTTAGTATTTGACATTTTATTTTTAAATTATTCTGTCATTTTTATAATTTTTTGAAAATTTTAATTATTATGTCGTTTATTTATTTAGTTTTCTTATTTTATTACATTTTTAAATACTGGTATAAAAAAAAAAAAAAATATAAAAAAATAGTGATCCACCGGTGTCGGGAGCAGGGTCCAAGCTACCGGTGGTTAGGGCTCCAGAGACAGAAGCCTCCTCACAATACGAGCCGATTACTATTATTATTATTTATGAATATTTTAATTTAATTAGTCACAATATTATTTTGGATTTTTATCTGTTTTTAATTTTAAATAGTTTATAAGTAATTTTAATGTATGAGTGTAAAATATGGACTACAGTTGTCAGAGATAAATAAATTATTATTATTATTAATTATTGGTCCAGGATCGAGTAAAGTGGAAAAAGAAGAGCGAGCTCTGCAGTGAGATATTATTTGCCTTATCTTATCTGCCTACGGACTGGACAAATACAATGGATCCTGTCCTTCAACAGAACTCTTAAGGTGGATGCTCCAAGGTAGCCCGCGAAATTCAAATTTTCTTACGTTTTTTGCAATTTGCTGGCCAGTACTAAGTTGTACGTTGATTAAAATATGATTCGCGGCGTAACAAATATGTATTTACAGAATTATAATCATTAAAGTCATCAACACAACTCTCTAAGATCAAGTAATCCTACTGAATGACTATTTCATGAAATCTTGACATTTTAGGATTATGCTAACTTAACAAGTTGTATTACTGATTCTCAACACAAACACACTAGGAATTTCTTGTGGATCGTGGGTGCGTTAACAAACATTTAAACTCACATACACAAACAGCCAGACCCGGAACAACTACTTGTAGGTCACACAAATATTTGTTCCGTGCGGGAATCGAACCCGCGACACGCAGCGCAGCAGTCAATCGCTTAACCACTGCGCCAACCGTGTCGTCAAAAATGATAATGCAATTAGCACATTTTCACTCCAATTTTCTTATCGTATTCCTTTATTCTACTTTTCTTACCCAATACCACAGACAAGTCCTATTTCATCACAGCACAGAACTGACGTACTTCATTTCGTGCAAAAACTCCTTCTGCACAAAACAGCTCATCTTGCTCAACGCACGTTGCAGTTTCCACTAAATTGAACTTAATTTTAAAACTGGCCACACACTGTTTTTGTTTCGCGTGCCGTAAAGACGGGTTATACGGGGAATTATTTTTGGCGCG
This sequence comes from Apamea anceps, assembly GCA_951799955.1. Classification (NCBI taxonomy): domain Eukaryota; kingdom Metazoa; phylum Arthropoda; class Insecta; order Lepidoptera; family Noctuidae; genus Apamea; species Apamea anceps. Next base: position 4,580,624 of record OX637505.1, on the reverse strand, counting down.
GGCCAGCAATGGTCTTGGTGGAATTTCAGCTCTAGTTTTTTTTTTAACTAGCCATTAATGTCACACTGCTGAGCAAAAACCTCCCTACTCTCTTTCTACCTCTCTCTGTACAGACAGAGAGAGGGGAGAGGAGATAAGTCCTTGGTAGCTCTGTAGCTACCAAGGACTTATCTTTATTAAAGGAGTCCAGCTCATCCCACCGTCTCCGTCTGGGCCTGCTGCGATGTCGTTTGCCATTAAGCTGGGCCCACTGGGTCGTAAGTTTGGCCCATTGAACATCTGACGTGCGGCAGATAAGTCAAGCCCAGTCGCATTTAAGCATACACAGAGCACACAGCTACAGAAAAAGATGAGGTGCAATACTTATCCGGGGACTAATAGGCAAAAGGTATGTAAACATCTTCGGGGGGTATTTGTCCTTAAATAGACAACGACAGATCCATGATGGTCTTCCAAATAAACACTGCTGAACTACGTCATGCAACTGCAGCGATTAATCACCAACTTAGCTCCCGTAAGTTTTCACCAGCACGGAACGTAATTCAATTTGAGGGTAAAGCGGTTATTTGTTGTAACAGAACTCTGTTCTGTCTCATTTCGGGTCTAGTTAACCCTGCTTCAAAGTATAATCTACTTAATTGGAAATTTTTGAGGGGAATGCGTTTAAACGTGTACGGGGAACACCGGGAATTTAAACTAGTACTGTTAATTCTGTCTTCGGAAAGGTAAGAGGGAATGGAGCGCTCAAGAGTAAAAATAAGGTTTTTTTAGGGCTTTCAAATTGTAGATGAGTTTATCATGAAAGTTGAAAAAGACAGCATAATCAGCCTATAATGTTTCCACTGCTGGGACACAGGCCTCCTCTTTCTGTGTGAGGGAGTGAGCCATAGTCAAACACGCGGGCCCAGTGCGGGTTGGTGGATGTCTTCGAAGTTTTGTTTCTAGGACACGCCGGTTTCGTCACGATGTTTTCCTTCACCGTTTTGGGAGCAGATGTGATGAAATTGTTTACACAAAGTAAAGTAGGTACAGACGCCAGCACATCAAGCTACTACAATCTGTCAAATTTCTTTAATAGATTTTCAACTTTATCGCTAGAATATTAAGGTTCAAGGTTGATTGGGAAAATTTGACATTTTCGGGTAGGTTGACCTGCTGGCGTTTGTACCTGCGTGGGGTCAAACTCACAACCTTATCCTAAGTCGCTGCCGTTACCACCGGGCCACCATTACTGCTGCAAAAGACAGGCTGTGAATTAAACGTACTCAAAGGCATATTATTAACTTGAACTGTAATATATTTTCTCTGCTAAATTCATCACCTGCCTAGCCTTTTCCCAACTTTGTTGGGGTCGGCTTCCAGGCTAACCGGATGCAGCTGAATATCAGTATTTTACATAGAGCGACTGCCTATCTGACCTCTACGAACACGATACCCCTTGGTAAGACTTTCGAGCTCGTGACTACCCGTAACGACTGTCAAAGATTTACGAATAATAGCCGAGACCAACGGCTTAACGTGCTTTTCCGAGGCACTGAGGGGTCTCGGTATGTAAAGATGGTCATCCATCCACAGACCAACCGCAGCAAGCGTCGCTTAACCTGATCGATCGACCTTTGCGGCTGTCATTACTTAGCCACGAGTTCTCTGCTAAATTATTTCAAATAAATTCTAAGGCCTACCAAGAGTCACCCAACCCAATCATTCGCCACCAAAAGAGTGAGTCAAGATACTCGTATGAAAATAGACTAATCTGATCTATTTTAAACTCCAGACCACCCACGAACTAATTCATAATCACAAATTGATGTCACGTTCCTTACGATGTAAAAGCCGGTGCTATAAGTGTATCAAATTCACATGGCATGTAGTCTAATAAAATCGATTTTAGAGGACATTATAAAACCATTTCGTGCCTGACTACAGCCATCGACTTTAGAGACAACTAATTTAGACGATATTATCCTATATATACATAACATGACGCCTCATTTTCCCGACGGAATGGGCAGAGGTGTGTGTCATAAGTACAGCCTCATTTCGCTAGTTATGTTTAAGTCCCATGTAATGAGGGGCGAGTCTATTGCCAGAAATTAGGCATAAATCCAGACTCCAGTGTCCTACTGAGAAATTCCAGATATTCCTATTTACTGAATGCTCTGTGCCCTAGTAGAACCGGCCAAGTTTGACACCTATAAGTGAAACATGGGAGAGGGGCCCGTTGCTAAATAATAACAGCCGCACAGTTCGATCGATCAGGTTAAGCTACACTTGCTGCGGTTGGTCTGTGGATGGGTGACCATCTTTACATACCTACCGAGACCCCTCCGTGCCTTGGGAAGCATGTTAAGCTGTTGGTCCCAGCTGTCATTTATGGATCTTTGACTGTCGTTACGGGTAGTCAGAAGCCCGATACTTTGATAACCAGTCTTACCAAGGGGTATCGTATTACCCAGTAACTGGGTTGTGGAGGTCAGGGGGAAAACGCTAGGCAGATGAAGTGAGATATGGGAGAATGCACATGTTGTAATAGTTTGCTTTTCACCGATGTATTGTTTCGAAAACTGTATAAAGGTAAACTTAAATGGAGTTGATAGTAGAGATTATGCTGGTGGTGCTGAAGATAGACAATGGTGCCCTAAGAAAGAATTTGTTGATCATAATAAATCTCTTACTGTGTTTTCATGGAAAACCAACTGATGTCCGCAAAATCGATAAATTTGCGGTTAAAAGCTGAAATACATGAAGAAGCTTTTGAAATTATTTCCTGCAGTTTATAGAAAGGTACGTATCCTGTGTCTATAGATCATACTTTAAGAAGTTATGTGACAAACACAGCGTCCGGAAATCGTAACACACGAGGGAACGGTAGCATCGAGAAATGCTTTAGGTTTTAGATTTGTAGGGTTGCCTGTACATATTTTTTTCGAATGATTAGTTATATTTTAACTTTCTGGCGTGCAGTTTTGCATTGCAAGTAGACGATTGCACAGGATACTAAGCCTCCCCTTTTACTCTTGTGCCATCCTTATTCTTCCCTTGTTCTTCTGCTTCGCGTTTGTTAAACCCATTACCCCAAAAGTATTATAATAAATATTTTACAATGTCATCAATATCGTCAATGATTTTCTCGTCAAAGCTCTCGATAAGCCACGATTTAGGATTCGGTCTACGTTGAGCCTGGCTGTCACAGTTCCAAGATATTATGATATTATCATCCTTGTTGCCATGAAGTAACGTGTTACACATTTATAATCAGTAGCTCTTCAACATCATCATCATTATAAGCCTACAGCAGTCTACTGCAGTTAGCTCTATTTTCGGTAACTCTAATCCAGCTGCTACTACCCCGACGAAGATCGTCGTTCCACCTAGCCTGAGGGCGTCTTACCTTACGTTTGCCGATTCACGGTCTCCTCTCTCAGAACACGTCTAATCCAACGGGCATCGATTCTACGTCTAATATGGCCGGCCCATTACCACTTCAGTTTGCTTATTCTGTGAGCTATGTCAACAACTTCGGTTCTCTGCCGGATCACCTCATTCCGAATTCTATCAGCAGCTCTTTGGTTAGCAAAAAACTCCAAAAAGTGTATTACAGCACAACACAGCCCTATTTGACATTTTTAACAGAATTGGGTGCCCAGGTGCGGAGGGCTGTTAACTCGTGATTTTCGTTAATCAATGGATTGGGCCAAAGTGATCGAAAGAGGAAGCAATTTCTTAGCTCTTACGTCCACACACATGCGTTCCGAGGGTACGTCTAATTCACTAAGAAGGGTTACTGTCTTCCTTATTTGTTGATTTGATTAAAGTGTGATTTTTTGGAGAGGTTTTAGGTTCATATATTTTTTTGGAAGAGACGGAGGTTTTATTTTGCACATAAGTAGTTGTTTTGTACTACTCTCGGCAGTGGAAACATTATATTGGCTTCTTATTATGTTATATGATGTTTTGTACAACTAGTAAGTTGAAGAAAAAGAGATCAGACGGAATGACCATAATTCCCTGGAAGTTAGGCAGATTTTCAGTCATTTATTCAAATTAGGCTGAGAATCAGCACTCTTCGAACGTCAAAATTACAAAAGATAGGCCCCCAAAAAACGCCCGCCCTTCACCACTTCCTAGTGCTATCGCTGGGAAGAAGAAGTGGCACAACAAACTCTCCAGCAGCACAGCTGTCTGTTCAGTTAGAAAATACTTGATACTTGATTGTAAACATTACTAGGTGTTAAGTAATTAACATTATAAGACAGAGAACATAAAATTCAATTATTTGCCATATGTCAGCAAGCCACGCCAATATACCAACAAATATAATAAAAACTACACTTATGGTTATATATGTTGGTATATATACTTTCGTGTGGGATGCAACATGTGTCGACACCCTTGCGCCATCCCATCTTCCTAGCATGGTGGGCTGTGCTGGAGCGGTTACTGCAGGAGCAGCAAGTGTCAAACGGCGCAAATATTACCTTATTGGGAGCTATCTGTTTTAACCGTTTGGGGTTGAAACACTAGGGCCTTGGGGTCCGAGTGCTCATCGAATATTTCGGGATATCACTAAGCGGTTGGTTGACTCTTCACGTGACCAGAGGGCTGGCCTATTTTTAGCAAAAATAATCAGCATTGCCATCCAACGTTGTAATGCTGCCAGCATTTTGGACACTTAACCCATTGACAGCGATGCGCACGAGTTTTTTTATGCCCGATTATATTTTGTACAAATATAAGTCTGACTGGATAGAGGCAAGCTGGCCATGGTTAGGCCAAAGAAAACCGGGGTCGTTTAACAGGCGCGTTAGGTCAATGATATCGTCAATGTCGCGGGAATCACCTGGATGTGGGACGCGCGGAACTGGGTAGTATGGCAGAAAAAAGGGGTGTTCTATACCCAGCAGTGGGTAATTCTGGGCTGAAAAAATAATGATAATAAGTTTGACTGTAAAGAGACAACGGAATTTCATGTCTGCTGCCGACTGTAGGTAATAATAATTGCAAGACAAGAACTGTCTATATAAACTGAATAACATATACATCAAGTCTGTTTTTTCCCCGAAAGGTAGGCAGGAGTATACTTATAGTACATCCACATAAGTCCTATGTAATAGGGACCGAGGCAAGACTGAATCGTATCTATATAAATGACTACAATTAATTCATCTAGATTGGACAGCTGTCTTAGACTCAGTACAATTAGCGAAGACCTTCGTCATTTTGAATCCTTAGCCACCTAAAGACATACGATCATCACACATTTATATTTATATCTATAATGTTTATGGTGTACAGTCACGAGCAAAAGTATGTATACACTCGGCTTTATTCAAATGCGATTTACTCCTTTATTTTTTAATGAAATTTTATGTTGTTACGAACATAGCATTTTCGAACCCATAGGTTTATGTAATGTATCGTATTTCAACGTTGCATTCGTTATTTCACGAAAAAATCGCAATGGAAAGTTGCCAAGTGTTGACATATTGGTGCTCGTGACTGTACATATTAAAGAGTTTTCTATCTATCGTAGCCACGAAGCGTCGTCGTCGGTTTATGCAATAAAACAAGAACAAGTTATCTATGAAAAGCAGTCACCAAAGGAGATAAGTAACCAGTTCCATCGGATATAGCTGAAGTTTAATAAGAAACTGATGTTTTCAAATAAAATAAAATTAATAGAAAACAAACAGTTCATTTATCAAATTAAAATTCATTCGAAAACATCAATCGGTTTCTTACTAAACTTCAACTATATCCGACGGCCACGGTTACTTATCTCCTTTGGTGACCGTACCTAATATAAAATAAATAAAATAGTTTATTTCCTTCAAAAATATGGTTCACGGTAAAGATACCTAGGTCTAAGCTAAGTAAAAAGTTGTATGTTAAAGTTGCAGCCAATACCTAAGCTAGGATAACTTAATATCTTGTAAATATAGCCTGTGTAGATAATAGAGCAGTGGTGGCTCAGTGGTAACGGCCCCTACTTACGAGTTGTAGGTCCTGGGTTCGAACCTAGACAGGCGCTTCACTTGGTCTAATTTATTTCATCACCACTGCTCTCAAAAACGGTGAAGGAAAACATCGCGAGGAAACCGGCATGTTCTAGGACCAAAAATTCATAGACATGTGACATTTGCCAACCCGCACTGGGCCCGCGTGGTGAATTACGGCCCATTCCCTCTCTCAGAGAGGAGGCCTGTGTCCCAGTAGTGAGGAATTATAGGTTGATTACGCCTACCTTAGTTATGACCTTATCATATACTTAAATATCCTCCTGGCAACCGGCTTCTTCTTTCTATATCTCTTTCGTGTCCACTGAAAACTCTGATCCATTCCGATACGATCACAAAGTCAATTGCTAATGTCCTCGCGTCCCGATTACAACCACTTCCCGGGGATTTGTTATGATCCCGCTAATTGTTCGCATCCCGGTCGAGGTTCGTTCCTTCCTCATTAACGCGCGTGACGTCACTGCGCCCGCGCAGCTAATTGTTATGTGCGAGGAAGTGAGATTGGACGAAGCGTGGGTGTTTTTTTGCATTGTGATTAGGTGTTTTGGAATGCTTCTTTTTTTGGGGTTATTTGCTTGAAACATATAGCATGATCGGTCAAAATGACAAATTCGTAACTCATCATAATTTTTTGGGTGTTCTATGGTGATACCAAGACTGTGATATTCAAATATCACAACATGAATGTAAAACATCAGCATATTGTTTATCAATATTTGCAAATAAATGATTTTGAATTTGACTATAAGTACCTCGTTAGTTTAGAGGTCACAACTTCGCAAGCACTACTGCTCAGCACGAGATCCTTGGTTCGATTGTCAGGGCGAGCAGTGTCATTGGGTTTTTCCATCAGAAATTTCTCTGTAATAGTTCGAAGTCTGGACTTGTGCCCGCAATAGGCAATAGGCTCGCTCCGATAAGAGACTTAAACATGACTAGCGACATGTGGGTGTAACATGGGTACTCCTTTAGCTAACCCTTCGGGGATTACACGTGCGGTGATAAGTTCTATCAAACTATATTCTTCTCCATAAACATCTACGTTTTGGAAACCATGCTGTGGTTTAAATAAAAACACTAAAATAACAAAATAATATCCTAAATTAAATAAAACTATTTACAAACTAAAATATAGCGTCGAAAAATCCATCGCCATCGCTGTCGACTGGTAAAGTATGACTATATATATTAGTATCCAAGTCGTTTTGGAATGGGTAACTAGCTTCAACTTTCTGTCTGACTGACCGACTATTTGACAATTCAAAAGTGCATGTAAATGGTTTAATTGAAATAAATACTATAATTATCTTATCTTATCTTAGTTTATCTTTAATTGAAATAGAGTTTGAGTTTATAATAAAAACTATTTGACACCATGTTCACGATGTGGGAATTTTTGTGCTGATTTCTTGCCTGGCAACATAGATAGGTGTAAAGCTGGAAAAATACATGCTATAATATTGTAGATAAGTTAGTAAAAAGATTTAGCTCTTTAGATAATGATGCTCATAGATACATGTTGATAAAACACAACTTTAAATAGATACTTATCATAGTTTTTATCTATTCCTATTATTAGCGTTACAATATTATCTTAAAGAATAGCTGAGTACTTTTACTAGCTGAAATAAAATAATATGATTTAAAAGTAGGCACAGCCGATCTATGCGATCTAGCAATGGACAAAATTGTCAACTTTTTATATGCTTGAATACGAGGCTTTTGAGTACGTTGTATACAGGGTGGCAGGGACATCGAAGCGCAAACTGTAACCATGGATTCAGTACATGATACTAGACCCCATAGCGTCGAAATTATTCGTCGGTTATAAAAAAATCTTCTGTTTCATAGAAAAGTGCAATAGGTACTTACGCGGTCAATATATTAGCAATATATTTTTTTTAATAACCGACGAAAAATTTCGACGCTATGGGGTCTAAACTCATGTACTGAGTCCATGGTTACAGTTTGCGCGTCGATGTCCCTGCCACCCTGTATGTAATATCTTGTCTTTAAGATTTGGTGAGACGATCTCCGATAAGGAAAAGAGTCCCTAGAAGGTGTTAGGGGAGGCCTTTTCCCAGCAGTGGGACAGTATAGATTTAGAGAAAATCTGCGTTTTGTTTGTGCAGAATAAACAATTTGTCTTTCTTTCATCTGTTCTGTAAAATCTCACCGTGAAAACTTAGGTGAAGTGAGAATGAAGTGAGTTGTCATTCCTCTTAATGATGCTAGAGATTGACACTATTGATAGCTCACTTCACCTGAGTTTTGACGCTGATATTTTTACAGAATAGATCAGCAGGTTACAAACATCTTATAATAGTCCTCCAGACCGAATCTCAACCATGGCGACCAATCACAGCAGACTAGCCTAGAGCGCGGGAGATATTATAGTGCAAAAGTGTGTGCATGTGCACTCTCTCTTTCCTTACTCTCATAGTCCGATGGGACGGTAATCCGACATGATCGGAGAGAGATCAGGCACAAGACAGATGGCTTAACGTGCTTTCCAAGGTACGGGGGTAACACACCGCCAACTTCCAAACTCCTGAGAAATTCCTGATGGAAATCGAACCAGCCGACCATCAGGGAATCGAATTCAGGAGCCCACGGTCAGCAGTCGTACTTGCGACCATGAGACCAATGATGCAATCAAAGGCCTTGATTATAGATAATGCCATCAATCCGTATCTATAGTCAAGAAAAAGTTCAACTCTGCTTTTTCAACCAATCATAGCAGTTAGACTGATATGCACAGGTCTCCTCCACCCATTTTTGAAAGAAAGAAAGAAAGAAAATACATTTAATTAGCACAGACTAAAAGACACACAATACACCAGATACTCGTACATACATCAGATAGCAACTAATAAAAAAACAAATAGAAAGTATAAAGACCGATGTAAGAAGTGCCTCACGGCTGCACCAAAAAGGCCCAGTTCAGCAAAAAAAAGCCTTTTAAGCCTTCTGGACTACAGTGAATGGTTTTAAACTACAGTTATACTAAGATGAAGATACAACGAGCAGATTGACTAGCTAATACATAAAGATGATGCTTCAAAGGATATCAGAATTGAATATTGCGCATAAAAAGATGGCCGATGGTCCAAGTCATAAGATTCTGGTGGTTGCAGATGTTGATCAACTTGCAAGTTAGTATCATAATTCTCCTGTCCTTATCCCAATTTATTTGAAACTGGCGCAACATGTTTTTTTCTTCCATATTTATATATTATGTTTTTTCTTCTTTATTTATTTATAGGGGCTTATACGCATAGCGTATGTCAGTCTTTCCCTACTGTTATAGCCATTCACATTCATACTCAAAACTTTCTTCACAAGATTTTTGTTCTTCCTCTTATGTTTTGGGTGAGGGTCCTTCTTCTCTATTACTACAGGGGCCGTATGCCATCATGATCCCAATGCGAAAAAGGGATGGTGCTATCGGTAATGTAAAGCTCCTTCTCTCTTACACTGGAATCATGATAGCATTAAACCGTCATGATAGACCTGGACGAGACACCGACTTTTACCTCCATTATTATCAGTCGGTGTTGTGAGACTTAGTCTTCGCCTGGCAGCACTTTACAGCTTTTGACAGCCAGTTCCGTCTTACCAGAAAGAAATCAATTATAAAAATTAAGAAATTGGGATAAGAGCAGAGGGTTTATGTCAATCATAATTGATTCTCAGAACATATCATAGTAACTCTTCCAATTATTTAATCCTTGATCGCTTCTCGCTTCATAATCGCGTCAGACCTAAAAGCCGAGAGCGTAGCGGAACTTAAATTCGAAATCTTTGAGATTCAAATCGCCACAAACGTTGTTATAGCGCCAGACGGAAGGATTTCAAAGAGAGGCTGTATGTTAAGAAGTATCTTGTGCTATAGATGTGCCTACAATGCTGCTAGCTTTAAAATATCTTGCAATTAAGTTAAGAGTTGGTAAGTATGCTGCCTAGTTATATACTGTAACAATCTGACCGTGTAAACTTAGGCGAAGTGAGCCGTTATTCCACCTAATGCTAGGGATTGGCACTATTGACAGCTCACTTTAAGCTCACTCCGCCTATGTTTTGACTGTGAGTTTTTTACAGAATAGATCTCAAGATTATATTTATCTGAAATGATTCTATGAAGATCTTAGATCATCAAGCAATAGACAAGAGTGTCAACATTTTTAAATGCTTGAGTACGAGTTTTTTACTATATGTATCTTATGTCTTTTTTTTATTATTATTATTTTTTATTTGTAATGTGCATTTTGTTTGTGCAGAATAAAATATTTCTTAACTATTTATTTGGAAGAACTGAAAGAGAATCTAAAGAACAATACGTATTTAGGGAGTTTCTGAATCTGACTAGCACAGTCTGGGGCCTTTCGACTTACATACTCAAGCAGCGTCACTCTATTACAAGTGATATTTGGGCCATAAGTAAAAGCAACTGCTTCTCCTGTAAAAAAACCGGTCAAGTGCGAGTCGGACTCGCGCACCGAGGGTTTCATACAAATTTGTAGGTATGTAACTAAAAATTTACGGTTTTCGAAATTTTTCCTTTATCTGTGCTATAAGACGTTGCTTCGTACCAAATTTCAAGATTCTGAGTTCACGGGAAGTACCCTGTTGGTTTTGATTCCCTTGCGAGTGTCGAAAATTTGCGGCATAAACGGCTGTATCTTTTGATTGCGTTGGCTTAGAAGTTTGATTTTTTCACAGCTCCAAGGGTCAGTAGACCTGAGTATTGAATATAAATTCCAGCTTGATACCTCCACGCCTTCCTGAGAAAAAGGATCTTGACAGACAGACAGACGGACGGACAGCAAAGTGATTCTATAAGGGTTCCATTTTTTCCTTTCAAGGTACGGAACCCCAAAAAGGCATTGATTTTATTATCTTCATCGCTCAGATCAGTCACGCCACTAATATTAGCCGCCACAATCAAACAGCGAGACAATTATCATACCTTACCCTCAAACCCTTATCATCCATGCATCCACAGGGACCAGTTATAAACATGCCCCAAACAAAGCTTAGAAATTCCACCTAAAAAAACCTTCATTTTGAAAAATCGTTGGAAAAATCTCACGTGTATTATAAAGCGGGGCGCACACGGTATACATTTCATAAAAATAAACACTTAGGTAATGGGAATCGCACGCACGTTGCCGCTGCCGCCCCGCAGACGTCCCGCTGTCGCCCCGTCGGTTTGCCGCAGTCGGAATAATGTGAAAAAGTAAAGCGGACGCAGAACGACCCCCGTGGGGCCGAGAATCGGTTATTTGCCTGTGGATTGTTTTGAATACGACAGTACGCTGGATTGGTAAGTATGCTGGATTCGATGTGCGTAATGGACATTTTCTTCGCATTGCTATTGCAGTATAAAGAGACGCCTTTGCAAATCGTTTTCCTCCAAGAATATGCATTCTTAATATCATTATTGCTTTAGGAAAGACAGCGTATTCAGCGATTTTTATGCAGCAACCATCAGAACCTCACAATAAATATCAACTAAGTTAGGTACCGAAAAGATAAATGTTACCATTTTTGGGCATGAGGCTTCATTGTCGCGTACCTACTTCCCGTTCTTCCCAAGAACAGTAATCCTTGGGAAGAACGGGAAATAGGTGATAGGTAAAAGCAACTGGTAAAGCAGGTGGGTGGTAGATTTTAGTTGTTAATACCGTAATAATCAAATTTAAATTGCAGTAGAAAGTTTGAAAGTTAATTCTCATCCACATTTCTACCTTCCATTGCTCACGCAATCGGCATACTCCATGCGTAGTCGCCATTTATAATGCATAGTACAAGACACAACTACACAAACTAACGTGCGCCTGTGTACTCCTGCCTTTGGTTTGCTTTTCATTTTTTAAAGACCTGAACCTTTTTTTTGTAAATGTCGAATGTGGTTAAGTTTGTGCTGTTGCTGACTACAAAGAATATTTAATTGTTTTACTCCAAAACCAATACTGTCATTGCCTATTAAGCACATGGTTTACTTACCTATAAATTGAATCAAATTATCCTTTCTTCGAATTTCTTTTCTTACTAAGTTTGATTATTGCGCAGCCCACTGTCTTATGCCCGCTAATGCGCAACTGTTCAAGTTCTTTATCTGAATCTGCAAACAACGATTTAAAATGTTAAACCAGACTTTTCAATACATTCAAAGTTACACACGACGCTGTACACTTACTTTTCTGTCTGCAATGGCTCGATTGCCACTTAGACTTAAGTTTGCTTTTACCGTCTTTAATGCGCAACGCAGACCACAACAGCTTAACCTACGCATTCATGGAGGGTTTGAAAAGATTTGATGAAAGATAACAGATTTTAGACACTGCTTCTTTGCTTAAATCATCTAGGTCATCTTCTGCATTACCTTGTTCCAAATATGTTGGGGTCAGCTTCCAGTCTAACCGGATGTCGCTGAATACGAGTATTAACAATTACTTCGGCCCGTGACTTCGACCGCGTGAAATTTTGGCCCCGCGTCCTATCGCCCGCCCGCACTATTACCTACTTCGATTTCGCTTAGCGTTCTTTTTGACTTTTTTTTCTTTTTGCCCGGCTCCTAAGGGTTCTGGCGTGATGTTAAATAGCCTTTAACCAACCTCAAGAATTGGGCTATCAAATGCAGAAATAATTTTTCATGTCCGACAGGTAATTCTAGAGATTAGCGCGTTCAAACAAACAAACTCTTCACATTTTTAAAGATGGTGATAGTATACTTAGATAGCTCGGCTGTCTATCTGACCCCCACAACCCAGTTACTGGGTAATACAATACCCCTTGGTAAGACTGGCTGCCAGACGGGCTTCGGACTACCCGGGACGTAAGTAAATCATCTAGGCATATACTTATTTCTCATTTTCCTCCATTTTCAAATCGCCATTAATGTTTAATACGAAATATAACAGGTAATCTCATACATTTTCTTATATAACCTACAGTGGAGGATTACTTTCTTCATGGGAATATTATTACCATAAAATCCATTTCGCGAGAAACGTACTCCTGGCTTCGCGATTTGTTGCTTAGATTAAACCGGGGATTAACATACAGGTTATATTTTGTTTTATTTATTGTTATTTTTTGCTTATTCCTTGGCATATCTTGCGCTATTCCTTCGGGAAGGGGAGTCTCAATTTTTCAATGTCTGGCCAGAAAATGATAGGTTTCGTATTGAAATACTTCTCTGTCATAATGGCGATTAGGTTGGTTGGTTGTATCTACTTGTGCATAAAAAAATAATGAATGTTTTAGGTATATATCACACTAATATTATAAAGGCGAAAGTTTGTGTGTGTGTGTGTTTGTATGTTTGTTACTTCTTCACGCTCAAACGGCTGGACCAATTTTGATGAAATTTGGTATGGACGTAGCCGACACCCTGGATTAATTAGCACATACGATACTTTTACTTTATTCCGATATTCCCTCGGGATCGAAACTTATATGGGTGAAACCGCGGGGTGCAGCTAGTTAAAACAATATGGTAACCGTACCACATTGGGTCAGGTCTGCGATCAATAATTAATGAAATAGTGTTCATACTCGAATCAACACGTTTAATTACAAATACTACAAATCACATAAAACACGTCCGTCACCACTCATACTCGACTCGTGTCGTTGATGTAGTTGCTTTATATTATACTAGCTGCGCCCCGCAGTTTCACCCGCATAAGTTTTGGTCCCGTGGGAATATCGGGATAAAAAGTATTCTATATGTGAATCCGGGTTTTAAACCATCTGTGTGCCAAATTTCATCCAAATCCGTTCAGTAGCTTTTGCGTGTAGGAGTATCAAACATCCATCCATCCATCCATCCATACAAACTTTTACGTTTATAATATTAGTAGTATGTACTGTTTGGTTTATTTTATTTTGTTACCTATAGTACGAATCATTCAATTTGATCGGCTCAGTTGGGTCGGGACCATAGTCAATATTCGAAAGAGTGTAGGATCGGAACCGACCGAACCAAATAGTGACTTCGTAGCAGGAAACGGCCGAACATTCGGCCGATACTACTTCGTAGTAGACCCCCAGGCTTGGTTTCCGTACGTCCTTTTCGGGTAACCACTGAAAATCAGCGCTGTGCTGTGATATACATATGTACGAGTATATAGGACATCATCATGCTGAATGGAAGCCTTCTCGTCACAGTCATGACGTGCAGCCGTCGACTATTTCTGCTTTGCGCTCGTGATTATGGATATGTTTTGTTTTTATTTTTCCTTATTATTAGAATTAATTATCTTTTATATGTACAGACGCCAGCACATCAAGCTACTACAATCTGTCAAATTTCTTTAATAGATTTTCAACTTTATCGCTAAAGCATTAAGGTTCAAGATTGATTGGGAAAATTTGACATTTTCGGGTAGCTTGACCTGCCTGCCTGTACGTGTTTCTGTGACAAATAAATCTATTTTTCTTTCTTTCTTGCATAAGAAGTGGGGGTGGACCGTAGATATATTTTACATTTCTGGAGTTTGTCAAAGAGCGATGGAACGCAGTATTCTGGGTGCTAAAAGACAGGACAGAATTCGGAACACCACGCTGCGTTCCAAAACAGGCATAATTGATGTAGGAAAGAAGGCTGCCAGGCTCAAATGGGATTGGGCGGGTCACATCAGCCGTATGTACGATGAGCGCTGGGCAAAAGCCTCCCCACAATGGGTACCTGAAGATGGACGGCGCCGCCGAGGCCGGCCCAGAAAGAGATGGCGAGGCGATCTGGATGCGTACCGCGAGGGCTGGTTCGATGTGGCGCGGGAAAAGAGTTCTTGGAGGGTTTGTGGGATGCCTTTGCCCAGCAGTGGGACAGTATAGATTAATTTAAAAAAAAATGGGGTGGACTGTCAGTTCGCGGGCGCACACCGCAGCCAGCTCTTCTCTGCATTACGTCACGTCAGGCTCAAAAGAAGTTGCTGAGACGGACTGGGCAATAAATACCGATACCGAAGGGCTAATAGGAAGAAGATATTCCCCTTTTCTTCTGAAAATTCCAAAAACACTATCAAAAAAAAAATCTATCTATGTATTTAGTATTTATTCTTGTATTTTATAGCCATTTCCTAGCTATTTATACAATATATTGCACCTGCCATGTTTTTAGAAGGTTTTTACTTGCACGTAAAGTTTTAATATATAAATAAAATTCATGTACAAATCATCATTCCAAAACCAGCATTTAGGAAGCATTTCTATCCAAAAAAATACATTTTCTGTGCCAACTATAACAATAACAATCAAGCCAACAATGTACCGATGACAAAAAAAAAAAACAAACTCATAGAGGAACTGAACGTATTTTCCTTATGGCTTTAATTAAGCCGCGTCCGCCGGTAGGACGGCCATTTTTGCGCACCGTACCGCTCGTGCAGATTGATTAAAAGTCTATGGCCCATGCTTTATAGACCGTTTCCACTGTTCCTATATGTTTTTGTCCGGGGAAATTTATGCATCTGGGCCCCAAGTCTGCTATTTTTATAAATTCGTCATTCCAACACGATCCCATTCCCATCCCATTGTCATTTTGCTTAAAGTTCGTAATCTGCTAAATTCTTAATGGCGATCATTGGTCTCGTAATAGTATTGTGTCATAATGACAATGTCATATTGCCATTATTATAAAACCCGTTAGTAGAAATGATTTTCGAAAAACTACCACTACTTTATTTATGCCAGATTTCATTTATATATATTTTTACATATTATTTATTAGTGTTGTATACAAGTCAAGTGTTTTATGTAAGTCAGTCATTCATTTATCATTATGTACGAGATTACCATTCTATGCCATTTCTTTCAATGGAGTGTCAGTGGTTGACCACTGAAATGTCATAATGACGCCATTATGTTAGTAGATAACCAAACTTGTCAAAATCAACAATTATGAAATCAATGATAGACCATTCTGACACTATTGTAATAGCAGACTTGGGGCCTGGGCTTGTAACGCTCGCAGTCATTGTTTAAATGTTTTCGCTACTTTCCTCATAGTAATTTCTATTGGTCTTGTAGATATTTGTAATATCTCAGATTGAAATAGTTCATTCTTTACTTCATTGATCGTCTTGAATTCTAAAATAAGATAGTATTTCTAAATATTGACTCACCTATTTCAGAATTGAAGTGATGTACTTACAGACGCCAGCACATCAAGCTACTACAATCTGTCAAATTTCTTTAATAGATTTTCGACTTTATTCCTAAAGTATTAGGTTCAAGGTTGATTGGGAAAATATGACAGTTTCGGGTAGGTTGACCTGCTGGCGTCTGTACCTACTTGACCAATGTTTCCCTTGTTTGAGGTAAGATGAGATAATCATTGATCTATTCTGTAAAAATCTCACCGTGAAAACTTGGGTGAAGTTAGCTTGAAATGAGCTGTCAATACTTAGATAGGATGACAGAGATTTTTACAGAATAGCACTAGTGGTGCTAAGGATTGCCACTATTGACAGCTCACTCTAAACTCATTTCGTCTAGTTTTCACGGTGAGATTTTATAGTATAAACCGGGATGATGTGCCAATCCACCTCGATGAAACTTTTGATACATACTATGATATTGATACATGCATGGCTAATCATGCAGAGCCACCATTTTATAAATCATCCTTTTAAAATAGGCCTCAAAACTGCGAAGTGACTACAAAAGGCTCTACAGCTGCCACTTTAAATATGTAAGATGACAACAAAAGCGTTAAATGACCACACAAAAAATTCCCGTACGACAATGGACACAAACTCAACCCGTGTACTGGGCAAGCAGCATCTAATTTATGGTCGAGGTGGGCTCCCGGCCCGATAGTTATGGCGGGCGCTAATTCAGATAGACACGGAGTTTGTTACCGTAGCGTTCGCAGGGTTAAGCATTTAATTAGGGACGTTTGAATCGATTTACATATGTATTGCTTTGCAGGTTGGAGTTGATGATTTTAGTGGCGTCGTTATAATTTTGGATTTAGGTCATTTAGGGATTGTCTTTGTGTTGGGGAGTAGAGTTGATGAATCATTCGCTGTTCAAGTTACTACACGGACGTGGTTTCATAATGTGATACCTACAGTCCAGCCGTCGAGACAATGCGTTCCTAACACCCGTCAGTGCGACAATTCTAGTAGTTAATAAAGATCAACTTCGCAAAACACGTATTCGTTTGTATGAAACTGACAGGTGTCAAGAACGCATTCTCTCGTCGGCAGTATTATAATATCAAATCCCAGAAGTTTCGTTTTTTCATACGTTGCTTTACGTTTGGTATTGTAACTGGGCCCGCGATCCGTGAGGCTAAAACACTAATTCCTTGGCCACAGGCTCACAGCATCAACCAAGCTATCTAATGGACGGCAGCGGATTTGCAACGATCTAGAGCGTTCTATGCTTGGCATCAGGCTAATAGACCGAGTCTCAAACGTCGAGATTCGAAGACGTGCGAAGGTCTTCGATAAAGGAAAGCGTATTATGAAATCAAATGGAATTGAACACGACACCTGGCAAGGTGCAGTATTGAGAGGTGAGGTGAGGCTGTGACAGAGTGGCATCCAAGGACCGGGAGACGAGATTTTGACGTCATTGATGCCATCGCGCGAAAAACCTAGATAACTCTAGCACAGGAGCGTAGGGATTGGCACAAGAAAAGATAGGCCTACGCCCAGCATTGGATAAACTCAGGCTCACGATGATGTTGATGATGAAGTTTCAATAAGTGTGGTCGACATCACTAAGGATTTTCAAAAATATTACCCAAGAACCTAACCTGACATCACAAAGAAATCCTCAACTCGTTTCTTCAGTAACAAACCCAACTATAACAGCTCCATCATCTATATCAAAGTAACGGACGACCACAAAAAGCTCAACATTAATCCTGGTATGACGGTGTAAGGCGGGCTGCACACTCTCTCGCGACGAGGATTGACTGTGACAAATATACGTGTGAATCCAGCCTGCGATGTTACACTATTCGCGGTTTGTGAGTTTCTTCTGAATTGTTGGGCCCTGAAATGTGGGAGGAAGCGTTTCTGTTAGAGTACCTAAGTCCTTACAAAAGACAGTGACAGTCTCTCATAGTAAGTGCATTTAAAAAACAATGACTGAATCACGATTTGACCACAGATCTGGATTTATTAGGAATCATAGTGTATCTAACTCGTTTGCTGACTCAACTAATTACTTTATGCACACGCACCTACGCCTACAAATTTATCATCACCAAAATGTCGTGAATTTGAAATTTGTAGGGGCAGTCATACCTTCTTTAAGCAGGAATCGAATTATCGGGATAAGAGAAAGGTTTATCCAATTTCTTCATTATCATCCAGATGAAAGGGTTCAATGAAAGCTCTTCTAAGCATCGCCACGAATACCGGTTCTGTGCTTCCTGCATCCAGTGGATTCGCGCGATCTTCGCCAGAGAGTCAAATCAAATCAAATCTTTTATTTGTTAGAATATGGGTAATCCTACTATTAATATTATAAACATGAAAGTTTGTATGGATGGATGGATGTTTGTTACTCTTTCACGCAAAAACTACAAAACTGATTTGGATGAAATTTTGCACACGGATGGTTTATTATCAGAATTAACATATAGGATACTTTTATCCTGATATTCCCACGGGATCGAAACTTATGCGGGTGAAACCGCGAGGCACAGCGTATATAAGTATATGACCAATCGAGAGAGTGGACGAGGAAAATATCACTAAGTAAGTAATGGTGGAAATTGACAGTTGTGGAAATGTATCCTGTAGGCATGGGAAATAGTTCCTGTGGTGTTCTTGCGTACAGAAGGCAGGTATACCTTTCAGAACCTTGTTCCTTTTCTTAATGAAAATAATGGGATTGGAGGTATATCTTTGATATGAGTAAAATCTTAAGCAAGCCAAGAGTTCCAGTCCAGTAATCGATATAATATCCGTCCAATTTTTCCATAATCGAAGGGGAATGTGTTATAGAATTGGTAATGAGACGCTACTGTTGATCTAATAAAAGGGTTATAATGTTGTTGTGATATTTATACTCGTAGATAAGTTTTTTTTAATGTGGTTTTTTATATTTCACTTTGTAGTCCTTTTTTTTTCGAAATTGGTTGTTATTTTATTTTTTTAAGTTTTTATATGTGAGTTGAATTTGTGAAGAATAAAAATATAATTATTGAACGTCGAACTTTTGCTTTGCTTTTCGAACGTCACAACTTTCTTTGTGAAGTCTTATCATTTTAGTTTCCAGGCTTTTTAATGAGTCTTAGGTTTACTACAGTTTACTACACACTACCTCTTTACTACAGTTGCTAAAACAAAAGTTGAGAAAATCAAGCGGTTGCTCCAGAAAATGTAAGTAGGTACCTAAGCACGATAGGTACCTATCATCCCGTAATGAGCTTCGTACATCCAAGAGATATAATTAAGCTGACTAACGGAAGGACCTCTAGGCCGAAAACAATAAGCAATCAACGTCGAAACGAGCCATAAATCAGGCAGAATCTTTGGTGGGAACCGTCAGCTGCTGTGACGGCGCTGAATAGCTTTATTTGCCATGGAGAATTAGTTTGGGGATAGGATCGAAGGGAAATATAGTACCTACCTAAAGTAGTGTAAGAATCAATCTTTCATGGTCTTTCTAAAATCAATCATAGTCAAAATATTTTATTTCACATAAACCTACATGGGCGGGGTCGTGGCAGACCACGTAGAAGTTGGCCGGTCGAGCTGGATAGGTTTCGTCAAAACTGGAAGGAGGACACGCGGGCTCGCGAAAGATGGAGGAAGTGGAGGAAGACCTTTGCCCAGGAGTGGGACATCGTAGGCTAGTGAAAAAGAAAACCTACATGGGCACGTCAGAAGCTATGTGCACGGTTCCAATTGGTCGTTTCATATGGAGAAGAGCCGGCCAGAAACTGTACGGTTACTGTTTTAAAAATAACTGGCTTTTAAATTTTTTTCTAATTACAGTGTTAACAGAGTTTGTTACCTTAGTACTTTTACGTCTTCTAGCTATAAGAGTACATGTAGGATTGCAGGTAGATAGATATATTCCGGGCGAGTTCGAACTAGGGAAGAATACGAACGAAGCCGGGAGGATAGTGTAGGCTCTCAACGTGTGCCAGGTAGGTAACAATATAGATAATTTTCTACACATCTACAGCTCCGCAGACCCATGAAGATAATGGATCCATGTCCTAACCTTATTGCTGGCACACATATGCCAGCAACAAGGTTAGGACATGGATCCATTTTAACTCTGTAGGGTTAAATAATAGTATGACTTATTTTTAGCACAGAACCGATCGAAGGAGGCCTATGTCCGGCAGTGGACGTCTTTCGGCTGAAATGATGATGATGACTTTTTTTAAATACGATTTACTTCAGCAGCTTGTCACATCAACGCCTGCATCAGCCATGTTTTAATCTGCCTCGTGCTACAGTTCGGTGTGAGAGCAGCCCGCTCGTCTCAAACGACATCTTGTACATGACAAGGCCTTGACATTCATCAGCCATCTTAATTTAAGTATGCCACATGGCATACTTAAATTAAGATGGCTGATGAGGACGATGGCGTACATGATAATACTCTCTCCACTACGCGAACGCTAAATAGAATAAATTTATTAGACGAGAAACTAGTAAGTAGAAGCTTCTCCCAATTTACACAACACACACACACACAACACACTCACACAACAAACACAAAACAAAACATACAAAACAACAAGCATACAAAACAACATGACACAATATTTAAGGGCTGATTTCTCAATCGACATATAATTTTTATTCGTGAAATAAAATGGACGTATGACAGATTTCGTACGGACTTACCTACCTACTGTCAAAACTTGAAAATTATTTCCTCCTGGCGGAGAAAAAATGAGCCCTAAGTTGTTTTTTTTTTTTGAACTTTTCGAAGTGATATGCCATCAAGATTCTTTAATTAGGTACCTACCTTAATTGGTCCTAGACTCCTACCTACATCTAGCTACAATAATTGGGTTCCTAGGTATCCTAACGCTTCAGCAAATTGTAGCTAGGCATTTATAGCAGCATACTAACAAAAGTAAAACACAGAAACATTCTACACACAACCTTTACTTTTTCTAACCCCTTTTTAGATGTAAATAAGTGTCAACCGATAGGGTTGCCACACACCGTTCGTGGTGACTGTTTGTATTGAAAACATGGCAGCCACGTGAATAATGTTTACTTTGCTCCAAACCTTTTACTTTTCGTTGATTGTGTTTTTAAATCATCTGGCTGAGATGAAAGAAATGAAAATAACGGGAATACCTACTTGCTTACTTACTTAAACTTATTTAAATTCTGCGTTTAGGAAAATTTGTAAACGAGAATTAGATGATTTTATGCGTGGAGAAACACAGGTAAACAAATAATGTAAAAACACATTTTTACTGAATAATTAGTTTAGGTAGATAACAGGGGGCTCTTGTTTCCCAAACCCAATACAAAGATAAGGCTTTATCGGGGTCGCGAGTTCGATCCCCAGGCAAATTCTGATTGGATTAAGCTATTCGCAACAGTGGATTTTGATACCAAGACTTTCGTGCTAGCGTAGCATTCAAACAGTTTTTCTAAATAGCGTGCGTCGCTATAACGTCATTCGATATAACAGTTTTCGACCCAATGTGTTTTCGAACTGGCGTACCACTCGTAAAGTTTTTCGAAATAGCGTGCGTCGCAACTCGCAATAACGTCATTCGAATCTTCATATCACTCCCATAAGGGTACGGTCAATCACACATTATTGGTACCTACTTAACTAGCACCTTTCTGTGGTTGTCTTACATCTAATAAGGGAAGGGAGCTTGAAAAAAACTACTTACATTTAAAAAAAGTTTTCTTCTAAACAAAATGTCGTTATAAGGTAAACCCATGACCAGTCTGACATCTAGTGAGTAGGAGCTTAACTAAATAAGAAAATAATGCGAACTAGAAGGGTACTTATTAACGCAAATACACAGTACACCATGTTCACATTGCGATCATCCTGCCATCTATAGGACAAAGTATAAAACTATCTCAAAATCAATCTCAAAAAGAAAATCTCTATGCCTCATTATCAATATTAAGAGATTTAATTATTTAAAAAAAAAAAATCGTTGATAATAGTCAAATTTAATTTTAATACTCAAAATACTGGGTTCCACACCATTGAAAAACAATATATAATAACATGCTTCACTGACATAAAATATCAGCTGACTGATTGTCATTGTTTGACGTTTGGTGGTTTGGTGCAGCAGCATTATAACCTAAAACCGTCGGCTTTGAGGTTAAAATCTCACGTATCTTTGAATTTTTGTGTGATAATACTGTTAATATTGAGTATAACGAGTGTCAACAACTAAAAACTTTTAGACGAGACCCAAATTCTGGGTCTTATGACCCGCGTGTGCGCGTTTCATGTTAGAGTTATTTTAAAAGTAGTGTAAATAAACCTTTGTTTATTGTTTTGTATGTTTATCTCTTAGTTCCCTTCATTACTAATCTTCTGTTTAGGTATAGTTTGTGTTTTCATTAAATGCTTAGTTTTTTCAAAACCATAGCTAGTAGAGCAATTAGTTTTAAAATTAAATTTCCTGTGCCGCGTTTCTATTTAAGAAATAAGTTACCTATGGCCAGTGAGGGTCTTAAAAGTAAAAGCGATTTAAAAATGGATCACGAGCCAATAAAAAAAATTAAGCTTGGTAGTGATGACCAGTCTGTTGTGACAAGAACAGTGGCAACTATGTGTGGGGCTTGGAGGCCTGAAGAGGAATATGGCGGGTTGGTCTTCGTGTTCAAGACCAGGGAGGCGTGCCTCAGTCCTGATCCAACCAATGAGGCTGACTATCCGGAGAACATCCAGGATTTTTGGGAGGCGACCTTTCCGGCCAGCGATGATGAACAGGTACGAAAGTTTTCATTATTATGAACACTATACTGAATATTATCTTTATTATATATTTTGTGTGTTATTTTTAAGTACCTAGATAAAACAAAAATAAAAAAATATGAAATTTTTATGTAAGGTCTTTCACAAATTGTAGAATTACTAACGCCATCTCTTTGATGTTATACAAACTACGTTCTATTCGTAGTTTTCCTTGGGCTTAAGGTTTTATATTCAGATTGTTAGATGGCGCTGTTACAAATTTCGTTACAAGGAAAGAAGTACATGTGGCAATTTTAAAAGCTTCTGCTAGATGGCGCAAAGTTCAGATAAATTTACTGCAAAAATGTTACGAACTTTTTCCATTGTTTATTTTTGCAGAGGAACTAAAAGCCTGCTGTGCACACTCAGTTTACAGTATTTTCCTTATGGCTATACCGCTGAGTGTTTAATGGAATTTGGCTAGTATTAACCGTAGTTCTGCTGGTTGAGCAATCTAAACACCAACCATAAATGTAGTTCTATGACGGCACGGTTGGCGTAGCTAAGCGATTGACTGTTGCGCTGCGTGTCGCGGGTTCGATTCCCGCACGGAACAAATATTTGTATGACCTACAAGTAGTTGTTCTGAGTCTGGCTGTTTGTGTATGTGTGTTTAAATGTTTGTAAACGCACCCACGATACAGGAGTAATTCCTAGTGTGGGGCAACGTTATTTAAAAATAGTAGTAGTAGTAAAATTTCTGGTGCCGAGTCAAAGTATTAACAGCTAATAAACTCAATTCCTTATAAACAAGGCACATTTATTTACTGATTACTTAACAAACAGTCTTGGTTTTTGGTTTTTCTGATAAATAACATAAACCTATGAATATCCAGTAAATCCATACTATTTAAGTAGGTACAGTTAGCAACAAAAGTCAATTAACAATGTTACTTTTACAAATCATCTAAATTGATAGAAAATGATGCGATACATTGGTTTTCTCTATTTCATGTAATAGAAAAGAGTTAATTATTCTTAAATATTCTATTACTATATGTTTTTAAAGAATATTTTGCTCAATAATTAAGATTTAAACAATTAAAGTGTTAACAGACTTTTGTTGCTGACCGTACCCTTTTTGACACTTCTTCTTTGTGACAGCCACTGCTATGCAGAAAGAATTTAGTAGATCCCAACCGAGGTGGTGTTCTGTACTTAGTTTCTGCCTACGGGTCCATGGGTAGAAGTCGTGAGTTTATTGCAACGTAACGACCCAGCTTTAATTATCAATTGGGTTTAATTGAACATTAAAGCTGGGTCGTAAAGTAATTAACGGACAACCTTCGTTGATATGACCTTCATATTAATTTAATGGTGAAGTGTTTTGATAATGGGCAAGTGTAGGTGTATCTACCTTCTCACGCTTCCTTATAATGTCAGTAGGTACTGGCCTATACTAATAATGAAGATGCTGGATTAAGCAGAGCATCCCTCTGCTTTATGACCTGAACTTAGAAATTCGAAAATGAGTTGAAAATTATAACACAACTAGCTTCTGCCCGCGAAAAATTTCTTGTTCCCTCGACTTTTCTTTTTACTTGGCTCCTTTGAGTCCTAGCGTGATGTTCTATAGCCTATAGCTGTCCTCAAGAATTCAGCTATCAAACGCAAAAATTATTTTTTCAATTCCGACTGGTAGTTCCATAGATTAGCGCGTTCAAACAAATAAACTTTTTGAGCTTTATTATTAGTATAGATATATAGATATGACTTTATCGCAAATAAATTGATTTGATTTGATTTAAAATATAGTCAGGTAGGTCCTGACTTACTAACACCATTTCAGTCGCCTTTAACGTAACCCACTTTTTTCACTTTTGTTGATTGTTTCCCCAAAGACGGACAAAGGCCAAAAAGCTTCTTTTTAACCGACTTCAAAAAAGGAGGAGGTTCTCAATTCGACGGTATGTTTTTTTTTTGTGTGTTTGTTACTCCGCCAATTGTGGACCGATTTTCAAAGTTCTTTTTTTGTTCAAAAGGAGATACTTCTGAAGTGGTCCCATAGAAATTTCATCAAAAACGGTTCAGTAGTTTGGTTTTTAAACCAAAATTACTGGTAAAAATTACAACTTAAAACTGAAAAATAAAAACTTTTTTGCAAAAAAAACAACCGACTTCCAAAACCGACACTACAAAATGAAAAATAACTTTAATTTCGGAAGTCGGTGGCAAACAACGAAAATGCGAACCCAACGACACCGACTTCCGAAATTAAAGTTAAGTATTTTTCATTTTGTAGTGTCGGTTTTGGAAGTCGGTTGTTTTTTTTGCAAAAAAGTTTTTTACCAAGCCTCTTTCTCTCTCTTTAGCGATACTATTAAGGTTGGTCTGATTCCCCAACATAGCTGCATCGTCACCAGGAAGCTACAGAGTAGGTACTTACAGTTCCCATATACCTTAAACATGTGCTTTTTCCAAATATATCGCCTTCGAGTCGAAAGGATGCAGCTGGTATTTTTAGAATTCTCACACCATACTTACTTAGTATAAAAGAACCTCGTTATTAAAGAAACCTCTGTAGGTTTCCCCGCTGATATTAATGAGGTGCGACCCCAGCTAAATGAGGCAGCCGTGTTCTTACAAGTGGCGTCCATTAACTATACAAACTTGGAAATCGTATGTTTAATCTTAATATGTGACGTCGTTAGGTGTGTAAACGAAGCCTCTGTGTTGTGGTGAACGTGGAAGTTTTGAATTTATCAAAGTCAAAGGTCAAAGTTATTTGTCAAAAACACAGTACATAGGATGAGCAGATAAGAGGGATAAGGTTGGTTGGGTTCAGAAAGATTAAGAAGAAATTGTGCACAATAAGAAAGCCTTCAGCTATCTGCTTCAAACTTAACTCCAGCATTTATTTCAATTAAACCTATTACAGGTTCTTTTGAAATGTCAAGTCCCAAAGATGAAGCGATGTCACGTATAGTTTTTATAGTGGTTTTAAATAATATTATAATGTCATTATTTGTTGAGAAAATAAATTATTTGAATTTGAAGCTTCAACTTCGTTCACCGTATATCAAACACGCGGCAATTTCAAACAATCCTCACACATCCGAAGTTTCTTCTTGAATCCAAGTTAACCCAAGTATACTCAGGTGTAAGCAAGTTTGAATCAAGTTGCAGTCTATCAGTACCCCTGCATATTACAGAATGTAATCACACTTACAAACTGCTAACTTATTGATACACTCCTTCTCTAAATATTCCACGGTTTCAGTTACTAAGTTGCATTCGGTACACTAATCAGTTTGGAATACGTTCCCGCTACATTATGCAGTCCTGGTACAGGGTTGGCAGTTTTGAAATGACCTCTTTGGTTTCTAAGATAATTTTACACATTTTTTTACGCCATGAACTGAGTTTCTGAAAGCTTAATCGTAAACGTCAGGTAAGACGCCTTCAGGCTAGGTGGAGCGACGATCTTCGCATGATGGCTGGTAGCAGCTTGATGAGAGCTGCCGAAAGTCGAGTTGAATGGCGTGCAATAGGAGAGGCCTATGTCCAGCTGTGGCCTGCTGTAGGCCGATGATGATGATGATGAATCAGTTGGTTAATATGTTAACAAATCTTCCTCACTTCATCTTCACACCATTGTTATTTTGGTCGACTTATCATGACAGTCGATAATTTATTTTTCAGCGGTTTTATTTATCAAAAGTTTTCTATAGAAACCGGAGGTTTATTTTCGGGGGTTGTACCTACATACATTGAAGTTTCTCAGCATAATATATTGTAATGTGTCAGTCAGCCGTAAACGCTTAGATTATTTGTAGCTGTTTAAATTATGTACCGATATACTTAACTTAGCCAACGTCTACCATATTTGTGTTTGATAAATCAATCTAATTCATCAACCGTTATATTCACACTCAAGATACGCTCCCTCTTCGAGCATCAATATTTGCTTATTCACTTACCAAGATTTTCATGTCTCTAATTTATCCACCCTTTAATTTCCGGACGCTCCATTCCCCCTACATTTTCAAGGAATTTTCCGCTTTCAACGCGAAAATTCCGGACGTAAGGCAACCCTAGGGAGGAAACATGTGATGTGCAATTTTGTACACCCAGATGTTTACCAGCCATATGTGCAATTAATATGCATTTTGTATGCGTGCCAAAGATATGGAGACACAATCCTGTGGTGTTGGAAGTTATTACATGTAAAACAGCCTTAAATTGGCAAGGCTTGTGCCAGACCATATTTTACTTTGTTTGGTTGGTAGTAAAGGATTTTATGTAATGAAATGGTAAAATGGATGGCAATTTAAGACGAATAACGCTGTAGTAGGTACGTGTAATACACAGCCTATTAATAACTTCGCTGGTTCTGAGTTGCTATACAGGTCAGTCTACGCTGTGTCGTATTCCTTTGAAGACAAAGACGATTGAAAAGAAAATATATGTACTGGTAATACTCTGCAAAACACTCTATAATGTTCCCACTGCTGGGTCACAGGCCTCGTTTCAGTGAGAGAGTGGTGGTTGCCCGAATCAACCATCTTAGTCGTTTAAGAAATGCTTTCTAGCAGATATTTTTCTTTCTTTCTCTTTTCTCATTTTGCATTCTCATCCAAAACAGATTACAAAACCTAAAAAAATAATAACTTCGCAAAACAAAAGCGTATTTAAAACGCGTTGTCAACGAAAATGTTATGACAAAGGCGAATTCCTGCGCCTCCGTCCCTGTACAAAATTGCGGGCATTCCCGCGAAACTTGGCGACGTAAATTCTTTAAAACAACTTTGCGTTTCGTAAGGATCAGCGCATGTTGTGAGTATCGTCGACAATCGTGTAATCTTACTTGCGATTGTCACACGAACTTTAGAAGTAAGAAAATTTTGCACTCCTGCATGTAAACCCAGCCCTTGTACTTAAGTTTTTTTTTTATTGACAATGGGCTCACTCTTGACCTGAATCCAGCCCAGAGGCAGGGATGAGATCTACGGTGGAACGAGCTTGCCCAGAAGAAGCCTATTCACTCTCGCCTTGAAGAGGTTCGGGTTGTATGAACTCGGGCATGCAGACGCAGGCAGACGATTCCACTCCTTAGCTCTGCGCATCAGAAAAGATGACGAGAAGCGCTTAGTGCGTATATATGGTATATTAACCAAATAGGGGTGGTATCCCGCAGTGCGTCTGGACTCCCAATGGTAAAAAGGTAAGGCTCATGTAGCTCTTGAGCACACTCCCCGAAGTACAGTCTGTAGAAGTGGTTTTAGGTATCCCGCCATTTTCGTCCAATCACAATCAGTGCTTTCCATAACTATATACAGTGGCCTCCAAAAGCGTGTTGACATTTTTCCACTTCAGCTGTGACGCCACATTATGATTTAAAATAATGGATCCTAAGGAATTGCTGGATTATTTTTTATGATAAGTCAAAGGTAGTTGAATCGAAACGTTATAGCAATTGAAACATTTGGATCACTAGAATTTTAAGTCAAGTAAAGACGAGAATCCGTTGATGTCTAGAATCTGTCATTAAATTTTTTGGACATCCTGCTTGGCTGCTAAGGAGCTGGTGTTTGTTCAAGACTTCTTAAAGATATCTCGATAGTAAAGTAACAATAATTTCTCCTAGATAGTATTTTAGTACTACCTTTAGAAAACAACACCTGTAAACTTTTCAAAGTAAAGAAACTACTCAGTGGCAACAATTTAATCTCTAACTTGTTAGTTAACTTCCGAATTTCGTTACTAAACTCTAGTTACCTTCACGTTTATTTTATTATCACCGTGTAGTTCCTTGGAGATAGTTTGTAGTATTACGAATTGTAGTATTATATAAATGAAATAACTCGTTTGTACGCAAGATATTGTATATTTGTGATTTCGTTTCGTTGTTGTTACTTCAGAGCATGAATGAATGAATGAACACATTTATTTGTTGTATATATGTACGGTCACCAAAGGAGATAAGTAACCAGGGCCGTCGGATATAGTTAAAGTTTAGTAAGAAACCGAAATTTAATTTGATAAACGCACTGTTTGATTCTATTAACTAAATTAAATTTTATTCGAAAACATCCATCGGTTTCTTACTAAACTTCAACTATATCCGACGACCCTGGTTACTTACCTCCTTTGGTGACTGTACATTGGACTTCAGTAAAAATTCACCTAAAATTTCATAGTTGGAGAAGGTATAATCAAATTAAAATTACATTTAAACATACTAAGTGAAAAAGGAGACTTTCTCCTGTTACCATCAGACAACAAACATCCCCCGTTGATAATATTGACCTGCCTACTGTAGGCTACGAGTACATAGAGACAATGCGGATAATACCATTATCACCAAGCTTGGCAGATTGGTGAACTTAAGCTGTTATTATTAGCTGTTGTCCCTCTTAAGATGGTCCTTTTAACAGGGGAACAACAAAAGCTATTTACAAAGCAGATGTGAGTGGAAACGTCGGGAGGGGACGCCCTAGAAGGACATACGCTGAACATGTGTGATGTTATCAGAAAGCTAAGGCGCGTAGTACTCGCAACCGGCGTGTGTGACCAGAGAGGCAATTCTCGTAATTTTAAAGCCTACTCTACACTACTCGCGAAGTTGCCTCCACGAAGTACTCGTCGAAGTTGATCGAAGTCCGAAGTATGTGACTACACACTCGTGCAACCTCGCGAGGGACACTTCGAGTCCTTTGACTCGGGCGCAAAAACCGACAACGACTGGAAGTCGCCCGATGCGAGCCGAGGTTGCACGAAGCGAAGCGAAGTGCCCTTCTACACTATCGTATTCGCTCAACTTCGACCAACTTCGCGAGTAGTGTAGAGCAGGCTTAAAAACGTTCAGAGTCTGATCTTAGTCGCAATCTGTCAAAAATATCTCTAATTTCCCTACATTTTATTGACAAGTTTTTTACATTTGTTTGTCGCCGAGGTCAATTCTCTTTTAAAACGTTCAAAATCTAGTTGTAGTCTCATACAACTAGATTTTGAAAGTTTTAAATTACGAGAGTTGGCCTTCAGATGTATGAACATGAACAAAGCAAAAAGAGGATCTAATGATCGTATCAGATAGCTCTCTATAGTTTTTGCTAGTGCCATAACCCCTATAGGGAAAATGCGTGATTTTATGTTAATGCAATGTAATGATTGTGTCCTTTTAACAGAGTGCGACTAAAAGTCGGAAATGCACGTTCAAACTAACCGTCACGCCACGAGCCTGTATCTCCAGTGTCTTAAGTAATTTTAGCCCGATATTACATTTTAATGTGTGGAGAAACGGAATTATCCCGCTATGCCGTTTGCACAAGTTTTTTATGTTAAAATGTTAATTCTTGTGGGAATTCAAGTTATGGCCTGACATTTTACGTCTTTCTCATAACAATTGATGGGGTTTTAAAACCTTGGGTGTTTGTTGTGAGCTTGTGGAGATATTTTGCTTTTATTAGGACTAACTCTTGTGCGGTTGTGAGAATGTCACTTAAAGTTTTCTGAGTACGTTCTTTGTAAAGGAACACTGATCCAAGTTAGATATTTGCTACAGTCTTATTAGGTATTGTTTATTTCTTTTATTTTGTTAAGAAGGTGGCTGGGACAGACTGGACGCTGAAGGCGGTGGACAGAGTGTTGTGGTCCACCCTGGGAGAGGTCTATGTCCAGCAGTAAACTGCGATCAACGCCGGCTATCGATGAAAACCAGCGCTGGAGAGGGATCCAGCGCTGGTTTTCAGCGACAGTCGGCGTTGTCGTGATGTCGCTGACTTTAATGCTACGACCGTATACGAGACAGGGGTTTCGCATACGGTCGTAGGATTATGCTAAGCGATGGCCGTTTTGCGTGGATGTGACGCATATTTTCTCTCAACTTATTATTGCTATTATTACTACTTGCTTGCTTGATCAATAGACAGACATGATCGAATTATGCCCTAAAAGGTCAGATATTTCTTTTTGCCCTTTATAAGTGCCACAGAGACAGACAGCCCCAAATAATCGTTACAGTGTCCGATTCATGAAAATATTAATATCATCAATACTTTAAGCTTTCCTTCCATATCGATATAAAAGATTTTGTACTTAATACAGAAAAGGGTCGGCCATATTATGTGGGAATATAACATTAATACGACAAATCACAAATTTTAACTTCCTCAATTTCGTTTATGGACGTAAATTGGGGACCGTTAAGCCGGATTAAGGCCCCAATGTCTGCTGATAACCCAAATTACATTCGCCAAAAGTACTTTAATAACATGAGAAGATGAAACGGTATTGATTGAAAAAGGCGAATGAATGAAGTGCGGACTCCTGCGGGATCCATTTTTTTTATTTTACATTTTGCTCCGTTATAAGGAGCCTCTCTTAGGAGGCTTGTGGCTAAGTAATAACATCCGCATGGGTCGATCTATGTATTAGGTTAAGCTACGCTTGCCGCGGTTGGTCCGTGAATGGATGACCATATTTACTAACTATTATACTAACTTTACTTGCCTCGGAAAACACGGCAGTCATCGTGGATGTTTGACAGTCGTAACGGGTCATCAAAAGCCTGAAAGTCAGACAACCAGTCTTACCAAGGCGTATTGTATCACCGAGTAACTGGGTTGTGAAGGTCAGATAGGCATAAGTAGTAGGCCGCCACTGCCAGCGCGGTGGAGGTGGGTCTGACTCACAAGCACTCTAATTGCGTAACACACTATCAATGTCATCTATTCATCAATCTAAATCATTTTGTAGTATGTGGGTCATTGCCTTTTCTGTTTTTTTTTATTTTTTTTATTGATAATGGGCTCACTCTTGACCTGAATCCAGTCCAGAGACAGGGATGACATCTACGGTGGAACGAGCTTGCCCAGAAGAAGCCTATTCACTCTCGCCTTGAAGAGATTCGGGTTGTATGAACTCGGGAATGCAGACACAGGCAGACGATTCCACTCCTTAGCTGTGCGCATCAGAAAAGATGACGAGAAGCGTTTAGTGGTGGTATCCCGCAGTGCGTCTGGACTACCGATGGTAAAAAGGTGAAGGCGGGACGAGCTCATGTAGCTCTTGAGCACACTCCCCGAAGTACAGTCTGTAGAAGACGGACAGACAGGCAACACTTCGCCGGTGAGCCAAACTGTGAAGCTTTGCCTCCACCAGCTTTTTATCGCCAATGAGTCTTTTAGCTCTGCGCTCCACTGAGTCTAAAGTGGCGAGTTGGTATTTAGCTGAGCCATCCCACAGGTTACTGCAGTACTCCATACACGATCGGACTTGTGCTTTGTAGAGGGTTAAAAGCTGTCCCGGTGTGAAGTACCGCTTAACCTTGTTCAGGATGCCCAGCTTTTTGGCTGCCGTTTGTGCTTTAGACTCAATTTTTCCATTTTTCCTTCTTAGTTAGTTTTAATCATGATCTGGCAGTTTGAGTAATTTATGCAGCCTACCCAAATGTCCTTTCTTTGGTACCGTTCGTCGAATCGTTGACCTTCTCAAGTTCTGAGTTGAGCTGCACGATTTTTGACAAATGCGTGCACTGACTTGACAGGTGCACTTAATCTGTGTGGTTCTTTCCTCAAAAGACCATTTCAGACCAATCTAAATGATCTGACCAAGATTGTGTCTGGAGTTTAAAAGAGATTGACTGCTCCATTGCTTCATATGTTCGAATTTGTCTTCTCGACTACGTTAATTATGCAATGAATGTTGTTGAGCTGTCAAAATGAAAGCCATGACTACTGTTACCTAGTGTGTTACGCAGTTACCCCGCTAGTAAGAGTACCTATTTCAAGAACTCAAAATAAGTAGTTTTCTCGTGAATAAGGCAAGTTACACTGCTACAAGGACCTTTTGGTGCTTGAATGTCGTTGATAGGAGGGCACTATTGGTTAAATATGTCTGCATTTGTTTTGTATAATCTATTGAAAAGACAATTGGCAGCGTTAGTTCCGATTTTGGCCACGCGCTAAAAGATCTTTGTCGCAGTGTAACGTTGTAATGTTGTTCACAACCCTGCCCTTTTTTGTCACCTTTCAACGGGGACAAAACACCTTTAAGCGTTTGTCTTTTGTTTCCTTTTCAAATTAAAAGCCTCGAATTGGTGTAGCACTTGAAGCTCACTTTCATCGCTAAAAATGGCAAAATATTTCTATCTGTATTCAAAACAGGACCAAACCCTGCATGTTTAAATTACCACTCCAATTTGGTTCGCAAACATTTTTGGCCCAATTCAATATTGCTAAAACGTCTAGGTACTTACCTGGTTTTCACTTAGCAATTTAGTTAGATATTTTTATACTGAAAGTATTTTTCAGCGAGCTTGTGTGGGGACTCCTAAATTAGGTATTATACCTTAAAGACTTTTCCTAAAATAACGCCAAGTTTTGGGAATGTAATGCCTTAACAATCAACAAATTCGGTCTGGGACCTAATAGGGGTTCCTTTTCTATTTAAAAGAAGTTTTTTGTTGAGAGATTTGTTTTTCGTTTAACAAGAACTTATTTGGTTTTTGTGCTCTATTTTTATTCTTGTTATAATTTTTCCATTTAGTTTTTTTTTGGGATAAATTTATTTAACGCGGCTCGCTACTCGTAGGAGTAAACTCTCTTTCTGTCTCTTTCTGTAACTATACGAGTGTGTGTGCGTGCGAGTCTCGCGTAACTTCGTTCCTGACGGGGGCCCCCGACCGCATTCGTTTTTTTTTGTTATTTGAATCACTCGGATCAATCACTCAATGAGTCAATGTTTGATGGTCATATAGAAAAAAATCACTCAGATTTTTAAAGTTTTACAAATGTTACAAATGAGATTTAAAAATCTCAATGATTTTTTTTTTAGATGACCATCAATCATTGACTCATAATTCATAGGTAATGGCCATTACCAAACATTGTTTATAGTACTCAAATGCTCTAATTTTCTCAGAATTTATATATTCTTAAATTATTCTACTAAATCAAATTAAATATTATAAGTGAAAAAAAAGTGATGAAGTAGTTTCTAAGCTCATTTCGGTGAGCCAATGACTTGTAAAACTAAGAAACATTTCTATCGTGACTGTCAAAATGAAATATTGAAGTTTCTTAATGACAGTCCAGAGTTCTAGACTATTTTAAGGACTACACAATTTAGAGACCGCGCAATTTAGATATATAAAATCTTCTCTTCGTGACGATGGTTGGTACTCCTCTTCGTTGTTCTTAAACTGTTTCGTCACCTGAAGGGCAATTCTTGTAATTTTAAGAACGTTCACAGTCTGATCTCAGTCTCAATCTGTCAAAAATACCTCTAATTTCACCACATTTTGACAAGTTTTTGACATTTGTTTGTCGCTGAGATGAGACTGCGACTAGATTTTGAACGTTTTAAATTACGAGAATTGGCCTTCAGACCAGTAGCCACGTTGATTGCGGCATCAGTGGTATTCTTTAGGTCATGCGAGCTGCATGATACTCCAGCAAGTGGGGCATGGTTTGATCAGAAGCACCGCACTCGCACTGGGCGTTGGATGGGTCAGTGATCCCCCACTTCGACAGATTTATTTATTTATTTAAATTTTTTGTACAAAGGCGGACTTAATGCCTTAGGCATTCTCTACCAGTCAACCAAGGGTGGTGAAGAGATTAAATGGCAGGTGCTTTGGTTGAGAGAGACAATAATAAAAAAAAATAAAAAAAACTCTTAAGACTATGTCACTCTTAGATTGTGTTAAAAAATAATATAGAATTGATTGATTGGTGTTATATGAAATTGAAAACTTAATCTATTGTAAGTTTTCACTTCAAATAAATTGGTGGAGGCATCGAAGCACCCCTTGCGAAAGTGTAATAAATTGCTTTTTTTTAAGATATGAATTCAAAGAGTGAAAAATAATGGAAGAGGTTTCGTGTAGGAATTGTTTTTTATAGACTGCAAACTTACCTTTGTTTTTTTTTTAGTTTATGTTAGATATGTTTAGTATATATGCTGTAATGATTCGGCTCAACAACTAAATTATACAGGAATTTAGTTGAAACGTTTCTTCTGGGTAAACACAAAAATATGTTTATTTTCATATTCAAAAACCAAGACAAAAAAACAAAACAAAGCGTAGTTCAAAGCAAATAGCACCCAACTCAATGGGTCCAAACTTCATATCAATTTCTGTTGACTCCGTGTTCCAAAATGCTCGATGAATACACGATAGATTCACCTGCCAGTCTTGGCATCAATCATAGTGCCAATCGCTGTCAGCTGCCAGCAATCTTGGCTGACTCGCCAGTAACTGGCATTGGCTGCCGAATTCGTGCCAATACCGTGTCATGTTAATGCAGTGGGTTCTCTTCTCCCTTTTGGTTCTTTTGTTTTGTAAATTGATTCTGACAGTGTTTTGTTTCTGCGACAGTTGTGTTTGTGTCGAGTGATTGATTTGTTGTAAGTGGGTGTCAATTGATTGATTGTTGTAATTAAGGATGATTTAGGTCTTTACTGCTTTTAAGAACGTTTTCATAGAATGAATAACGGAAATGTGTACTTAGTCTACTTTTGAGAGTACACTCCTTTGAGACTCCCTTTCTCTCTTTTTTTTCTCTCTTTTGTGTTTTCTGTAAAGAGTCAAACTCAAGCTCAAAGCATTTATTTCAATTAAACCATTTACAGGCACTTTTGAATTGTCAAAATTAAATAGTCGGTCAGTTAGTCAGAAAGTTGAAGCTAGTTGCCCATTCCAAAATGTAGATCTCTATAGAGAAAAACCGACAAGAAACTCCAAGGGTACTCTTAAATCAAGATATTAATACAAAATCCTGGGTACAGTGTGAGTGTGCCAGTGGCAACTTTTCCTGTGTTTTAGTTTGGTAATTAAAATTTAATTTTTCTACTAGATCACTTTTTTATCTTTCTTAATATTTATAACTCACCCTCAGGTGAATTGTTACTCATTATCTTCATATAGACACTTGTCCCGTACTAACACCAATTCTAATAGCCCTTCAAAATAATACATGATCCTTTTAAACCACAATTCAATCTCAAATGATCATCTCTTGTGCCAAATCCGCATTGAAGGCAGTCACTTGGGACGTCTCAGACAATATACTGAACCCAAAATTACATAATCTACTAAGTTGCTATAGTATAAATATTAATGCCGTACGCTTCCGTTTACTTGCGTTTGATTCCCGGGAGGGTATAGGTGGATATGTGGGTAAATGCGATTATGATATGCGGCTTGTGTGGTATAGAATTAGGTGTATCTATGTTAAGGTTTGTTTTATGGTGGAATGATGGTGTCAGCTTCTTGTTGTTACAGTTCTTTGTCGTCATGAGATCTATACGAAATGTAGTGGCCCACGAAATCAAAAACAAGTCATTTATTCAAATTAGAACAGAATACTCTTTATTATGTACACTATATAAATTAGACATAAATATATGTGTCGGAGTCATCCGTTTGACTATTCGGAACGCCAGCGCCATCTCGTGGCACTGGACAGAGTCTAGCCTGAGTTCGTGGTGGGACGAGAGCGACAGCTACAAGAAGGGTGTAAGCAGAGCTCTCGGAATGATCGAATCATTGGACATCGTACGAACAACATGTGCTCGGAAACTGTCAGCGTTCCGTATCGTTGAATGTGTACCTATAGTGCGTGATTCGCTAGTGTGACTAACTTGTTCGTAAATTATAATCTGATTTGAAGTGCAAACCGTTTTTCTATTGTGTTATAACCAACACTACCCATAGTACGCCCACAGTAATTAAAATATGCCTGATGCTAACCAGAGACAGTCATACCCTCTCCGACATAAATTTTACAAAGGGTGACGCAATGGGCGGTCTTATCATTAAGTGCGAAAGACAACCAATTAGGCTGAGAATCAGCATTTTTCGAACATCAAAATAACAGAAGACAGTCCTCCAAAACGGCCGCCCTTCACTACTTGCTAGTGCTTTTGCTGGGAAGAAGAAGTGGTGCAACAAACTCTCCAGCAGCACAGCTGACAGTTTAGTTAAAAAAGCTTACGTATTAATTATTCTCATTCTATCACCATTCAATAATTCTACTTTATTTCGTATCAAGTGAGACGGCCGTCCTCTTCTTTTCCATTAAACCTAGAAAAAGCTGGAAGGAGTTGAATGGTGGTGTATCATAGATATGGCTGGTGAAGTTGAGATTGCAGTGAACGAAATTCGGTCTTGATGACAACAACTCCCTGAAGATTGACGCCCCGTCCTGGCTGGAAACATTTCTGTCCCTGTTAAAGAAAAAATTGTAGTTATTCCAAGTCATCTCGAAGAAAGAATTGTACCCAATCTTGGAATGAAATATCGCAGAATTTAATACAATAACGACGAAAATTTAATTTCCTATTTAACGATTCCAGCGATTTCTAATTAGATTTTCTGTGAATTTATTTCTATAAATTGTCCCTTAAAGCTGCCCTTTGTTGTTCAATGTTAAATGATTACCAACTTGACAATTTTATTTAGCTTCGAGGATTTCGTTTTGTTAAACTTAATTAGAAATCATTGTTTTATCGTTTGTTAAAGCTTAAAGATAAAGCTATTAGGTACAGATACAAACTATTCAAGCCCAGCTTTATTCATCATCATTTGACGGCATGGTTGGCGCAGTGGCTAAGCGATTGACTGCTGCGCTGCGTGTCGCGGGTTTGATTCCCGCACGGCTCAAATATTTGGCCTACAAGCTGTAGTTGTTCGGGTCTGGCTGTTTGTGTGAGTTTAAATGTTTGTAAACGCACCCACGACACAGGAGAAATTCCTAGTGTGGGGCAATGTTTTTTCAAAATCATTCCGCTGCCCATATATCCCAATATATATTGGGTTAGGGTCTGCGCAACATGTCTTTTTTTCCAAACTTCTCAATTTGTCGTCATCTCGATCGTCATTCCCTTTCTAGCCATCTCATCATCAGCCTAGCTTTTTCCCAACTATGTTGGGGTCGGCTTCCAATCTAAGCGGATGCAGCTGAATACCAGTATTTTACATGGAGCGACTGTCTTATCTGACCTCCACAACCCAGTTACTGGGTAATTCAATACCCCTTGGTAAGCCTGGTTGTCAGACTTTCAGGCTCCTGACTACCCGTAACGACTGTCAAAGGTCCACGAATGACAGCCGGGACCAACGGCTTAACGCATCATTCTGCTGCCCATATCCCAACGTATATAGGGTCGGCACAGCATGTCGATTCTTCCATACTTCTCAATTAGTCATCATCTCGATAGTTCCCTTTCTGGCCATATCATCTATTATTATAAAAAAAAAACATTATTAAACTATGAAAACATGTAAATATCTAACATAGTGACATTTAGATTAATCACGCTTGCCCGTCCTTGAAAATTGCTCGAACTACGTACCCTAAATTCAGGAAAAAATAAATCTATAACATAAATTGTTGGTGCCGTTTAAACCGCGACAGGCCCCCGGCCATCAATGGCGACATTGATAGATACCCTCAAAGTTGGTATATAATAAATAATTAAAATTCCCCAAGAGGTTCTTGGCTCGCCGAATAAGATCCCGCGCCAAAGTAAATTTATACGTAAATTGGCCTTTACCGTACTTGTGTATATTCTTTTTGAAATTTGCAAGGGTCTTGTGTGGTTAAAAAAGGTATTTCAGGTGAAAAAACCAGTTTGTTTGATAGAAATAGAACGTATTTAAAGTGGCGAAATTGGTTTTAGTCCCTTGTTTAGTATGGACGAGGTATTGAGATATTACACGAACAACTCAGGAATAACAGGCTATAGTCAACGTTGTATATTCTCCAATTTGAAGACCTCTGTTCTCTACTCGCGCGCCTGTATGATTGGCGCGCGGAGGCACTACGCCGGGGGGAAACTCCGCATCCGCGGCAAACCGCGGCGGAGCGGACGAACCTCCGGCGCGATCTCATGGCGGCATGGAAGGAGCGACTATCGCAACCCAGCGCAGGGCACGCCACGATAACGGCGGTAAGACCCCTCTTTGAGGAGTGGCTAGAGAGACGTCACGGCGCTCTCACCTACCGCCTGACGCAGGTCCTCTCCGGACACGGATGTTTCGGGAGGTTCCTGCACATAATCAGGCGGGAGGAGACGCCCGGGTGTCACCACTGTCAGGATTGCCCAGAGGACACGGTGGAGCATACGGTGGAGGTCTGCCCTGCTTGGGCAGAGCACCGCCGTGTCCTCGTAGAGGCGATCGGCAGCGGCGGCGACCTCTCGCGTCCGGCCCTGGTTCAAGCCATGGTCCGGGGCGAGAGGGAGTGGGAGGCAGTCACCTCCTTCTGCGAAGCAGTCAAGCTAGCGAAGGAGGTGGCGGGGTGGGCGAGAGAACGCGCCTTAATAATAATAATAATAATAATAATAAATCGTTTATTTATAAAAGGGAACACGTTTTACATTAACCTTAACAATTAAAAATAGCGCACAGTTGCTAATTTGCCTGAACTAGGTTGAACCTGTGCTTCAGGCTAAGAAGTGCATACATACTCAATATAATAAATTAACAATGCATAAAACGTAAAAACTAAATTAAAACTTAGGTAAACAAAAGTGAAATAGCGTGTTAGCAGTTTTATTTGCAGACAATAAGTAAGTCTTCTGTCTGTGCATAATTGTTTGTTAGTAAATAGTTAAGTATAATTTTTTTACAGCTATAGTAATTTAGTTTATAGATACTTAGTTTTCTATTTAATCTATTGTACAGGAATGGACCTAAGAATATTATAAATCTTTCTACAAAGACATGTTTTGAGGCTGCATTAGACATGCATACCAGATCATTCCGTCTCTTGTTAGTGTTGTCGGCATTGTAGGCAAGCATGGTGTGCTGTTTTAATACTACGTGCATAATGAAAAGCTGGCGGACCGTTAGTACATTGCAGGATTTATATAGCAGATCTGTAGGAAAAAAGAAGGGATGGAAGTTTGCTACCTTCAAAATAGCTCTCTGAGCTCTTTCAAGAGGAAGCAAATTAGTTTTTGGTGCGCCACCCCAAGAAGTGATGCAGTATTGAATTATAGATTGACATAGGGCCAAATAAATTTGTGTGATTAATTTTGAATCTGCTAAGGTTCGCAATTTTTTAAAAACATATATTAGTTTGCGGACTCTTTTCACTAGGCTTTCAATATGTTTTTTAAAAGAGAGTGTGTCGTCCATTATTATCCCCAGATATTTTATGTTGCTCGTTTTGTGGATAAAGGGACAATTACACATGGTGATTGTACGGTTTCCACATTGATGGGCATATAGATGAGGGTTAGTAATGTTAAGTAGAGGCTTGCGCATGGAGAAGTGAATATATTTTGTTTTGTCGGCATTTAATGTTAGTAAATTGCTTTGAAGCCAATTAGTCACAGTATTAAAACCTAGTTGAGCGATTTCGAACAGTTCACTACTGGTTTTAGCGCTAAATATTAACGCCGTGTCGTCGGCATATGATATTATTTTACCTTCCTTAATATTTAGATTACACAAGTCGTTAATATAAATAAGGAAGAGGGTGGGGCCCAAAATACTCCCCTGTGGAACACCAAAACCAGTATTTTTCTGGTCATCGCTCGTAATATTATCTATTCTAACACATTGGTACCGGTGGTCTAAATAGTCAGTAAAAAGTTTCAGCGGCGTTCCCCTTATTCCTATGATCTCCAATTTGTTCAGGAGGACAGAAACAGATACCGTGTCGAATGCCTTGGCTAAATCGAGAAAGACTCCCAGGGTCTGGTTTCCTTTGCCAAGTTCTTCTGCAATATAACTAGTTAGACTATGCACCGCATCGGCTGTCGACAGTTTGGCTCTAAAACCAAATTGCGCAGGGGATAAGATGTTGTTCTTTTCTAGATAATTAACTAGTCTACTGTTTATAATTTTCTCTAGTATTTTCGAAATTGAGGGGAGTAAGGATATTGGCCTATAATTATTAACTACGTCTTTACTTCCAGATTTAAAGATAGGGATAACAATTGCCTTTTTTAGACAACTAGGGAAAATTCATTCGGAAAGGCAGATGCGAAATATATGCGTTAAGGGAGGTACCAAAATATGCTTATAGAGTTTAAGGATCTTATTGCTTATATTATCCCATCCAACTGCACAGTCGTCTTTTAACCCAGAAATTAATCGAGTTATTTCATCTTCATCAGTATCCAACATGGCGAAAGATTTCGAGTTACAGCTATTGCTTGATTTTTTTAAATATGGCTGGTCGCAGTATTTTGGAATCTGATCGGCAAGAGTTTTCCCAACATTTACAAAAAAGTTATTTACATTGTTAGCTGATAAGAGTGGTGAAGGATTAGCCAGCAATAAACTCGAATTTGATTCACGCTGTTTAGACATGTTAGTGACGTTTTTAATATGTTTCCAAAGTTGCTTGGTATTTTTACCTGCTTTATTTAATTCAGTTTTATCGTAATTATTTTTTAAATTCTTTAGTAGATTGTTGCAAAAATTCCTGTATCTTTTGTAAGTAGTTTCAATTATTAGATTATCAGGGTATCTTTTAGTTTTCTGATGTAGTTTATCTCTGTGTCTTATACACCGAATTAGTCCCGGAGTAATCCATGGCTTAATATTATAAAATTTCTTATTTACTGTAGAGACTGTCGTGTTACGTAATATTGCTTGTTGAACTTGTTTTATTAAGTACGATAAAGCCAAATTAGCGTCAGCAGTATTGTAAACTAGGCTAAAGTCAATGTTGCACATATCATATTCGAGTTTTTTTATGTCTAATTTACTAATAGTTTGAGGACGATTTAGCTTAGGCAGCGTTAAATTTACGCTGAGTAAGACTGCGTGGTGGTCAGTAATTGTTGAGTTAGTAACAAGCGTAATATATGATAGGCTGGTTTTGATCATCATATGATCGAGGCAGGAACCGCTCTGATGAGTAGGCAATGTGTGAGCGGGGAGAAAACCATGATATAAGCAGATATTAAGGTAATCTTGGGTCCCTGCATCGCAGTTTTCGGAGCTAATATTAATATTTAAATCACCTGTTAGTATTACATTCTTAAATGGGCTTAGTGCTTGAAAAATCTGGTTTAAGGAATTGTTAAAAGGATCTAAGTTTCTAGAGGAAGGGGATCTATACATAGCTATTATCGCTGTAGTTGTGCTAATTTTGATGACTAAACAATTACTCATACAGTCTTGTAGAGTATGTTCCTCGACTGTGACCTTTAAAGATTCCTTAGCAAAGACTACCACACCGTCATTTTGATTGTTATTTATTGTGGTATGTAATAAGTTATAACCCGGTATTGCTGGGAGATTATCGTGGCGGTTAGATAGCCAGCACTCGGTAAGTACCATTATATCACAATCAAAGTTAAGTCTATGAAGGAAAACATTAAAGCTATCTATGTTCTTAAAGATACTGCGAATGTTTTGGGTCATTACGGTTAGCGAATTTTGATAGTCGGAAAGATATTGTCTGCAGTCCTCAACGTCACATGTCTTTGATACATTTAAAAAGGTGTTATCAATATCGGTAATTAATTTGTCATCCATATTAAACTAAAACTTACAACAATAAATTAAGTCTAAAATATAAACTAGTATGTAGCGCTCTTAGGCGCCTTCATAATCTATCGAATTAATGTACCTGTATTCGGCAGCTTTTTTAGCAGGGCAATCTGTGTCTCCCGTCTTGTGGTTGGCTTGTTTTTTAAAGCGCAAACATGTAGCACATTTTGGCGGATTGGCCTTCTTTGCGCAGTCTTGGATTGTGTGCCCTTCTTCACCGCAATGACCGCATGTGGGGGCAGCAATTCTGCATGTTTTGGCTGCATGACCATACTGCTGGCATTTGTAACATCTAGTTACTAGTGTGAAGTCTCGTACAGGGCAGGATGTCCAATTTATAAATAATCTGTCCTGAGTGATGAGGGCCTTGCGAATGATGGCTGGAACTTCTATAATATAGTTGCAATTCTCAGCATCCTTCCTGCCAGATTTGTGGCTCAGTTTTATTGAGGTCACAAATGTATCTTGGGACATAGTCGGCAGTTTGTCGGTCAAGTTTTGTTCATAGATACATTTATAAACCTCATTTTCAGACATAGATGTGGGAACTCCTATAACTATAATGCGAGGTTTGCGCTTTTGAGGTTCGTCGACGGTAAGCCCTGACGAAGCGAGTTGGACTGTTTGCTTGAGCTTATCTAGGTCATCTTTGGTCTCAGTGCTGATTATTAATCCTCCTTTTCCTATTTTGCGTACGCCTCGTACTTTCAGCTTCATTTCTTCAGGGCATATGATATTTTGGACCATGGTCTTGGTTTCGTCACTGGTCTTTGAGTTATCACTGGGATAAATCGCCATGGAGCTAAAAGTATTAGGACGAACAAAACTGTTGGATCTCTTCTTTACCATATCTGCAAAAGATGTACCCGCACCCTGCTTCGTACAGGACTCCTGAATCGTCCGATTCATCTCCATTAGGCAGTCGGATAGGTCTCGAGCTTCGGTCATGGTTTTAAGAGAGGTATGGGTTTGAATGGCTTTTTGCTTTAATGACTGGTATTGAACAGCCATTTGCGAAACTCCATGTCCAACTTTCCGGCAAAGATTGGTGATTTTCAGTTTCTGCTCAGTATTGAGCTTACCATCCGAAGCAACAGCACACACCTCATTCAGGTACTGCTCAATTGATGTCATCCAGGTCTGGATCTCCGAGGTGGACACTACTGGAATTGTTTCATCTTGGTCCTGTCTTGGTTGTCGGGGCGATGTCGGTGTCGGTGTCGGTACCGGTGTAGGTACCGGGGTCGGTGTCGGTGGAGGGCTGCGTCGTATCATCGCACTCCGATTAAAGGGGCTGCCTTCCATATAAGTTAATAATTAAAAATAATATGATTAGTTCATTGTTTAAACTTGACGCTTAAAATGTTTCTCTATAAAAC
Organism: Apamea anceps; assembly: GCA_951799955.1. Taxonomy (NCBI): domain Eukaryota; kingdom Metazoa; phylum Arthropoda; class Insecta; order Lepidoptera; family Noctuidae; genus Apamea; species Apamea anceps. The sequence continues at coordinate 4,536,813 of OX637505.1, read as the reverse complement.
TCGCTAATACACTAAAACTAGGTCACTATTTATGCAAACGTTAATTTATTTTTATTTAAAAGAAAAAAAAAAAAAAAATGCATTGATGAGCACGTCTGTATACTTTGAATGCATAACAGCTCAGCCTTGCGCACCTCACGCCTCAGCCGCCGCGGGAGACGCTCCGGGCGTCGGGAGCCGCGTGACGACTCCCGGCCACCGGTAGGCGCGGGCCTGCGGACGGTGAGTAATGGGTAACTCACCGTCCGATCAGGACCAGGCCCGTGCCGGACGGCGTGTTGTGTTCCACGCGCGCCTCAAAGAGATGTCAGCATGAGTGACGGGGCCCCATAGGGCCGAAGCCTGCCAGGGTAGCGGGATTGTCCGAAAGGGTTACCGCTGCCCTGGAACATAAAGGGCTAAGGAAGGAACACGGGTGGGTTTTAGTCAGTAAGAGTCTGACACTCCCTCCTGCTCCACCCAGAGCGGGAGGAGTCATTTGATGATTTCCCAACCTCAAAAAAAAAAAAAGACCTCTGTTCTTCAAATACCTTTCCTTATGGAAAATATTTACCACAAAAGTTAACACAGTATTTGGCAATGGAACCAAGGAGCTATTTTCGAATGAAGTCAGGAAATAGGTCTACAATGGAGGAATACAAACTGATTCACCGGCTTCATAAGGTTCATAACTCATTTGTTGGGCTTGGTATAACCTTTTATAACAAGATACCCTCTTCTTTGCTAGACTTGCCTTTTAATGCGTTTAAAGCTCAAGTAAAATCCAACCTTTGTTCAAAGGCTTACTATTCCATCAACGACTACTTACACGATAAGAATAGTTGGTCGCCCTAATTAACTCAAGACAATGTTCATGTTCTTTCTCCAGAATTAGCTTAGGTACTGACAGGTTACTGTTATTAGTATTAACTCACTTATTTATTTCACATCGATGGTCCTAGTTCATCATCTGTGACTGCAAGTGACAGCTAGGTGACGAACCCAGCAATGCATAAATGTGTAAGCTGTCACGCCCTTATGCCTGGAGGCTTTTATTTAGGTAGTGAGTTTTTATTTTTATTTTAATTAATTATTTTTTAGCTTGAGTACGTATAGTTTTTATTATATTTGTTGGTATATTGGCGTGGCTAGCTGACATAATATGGCAAATAATTTAAGCTTCTTGTAATGTTCATTACTGAACATAGGTTCCTAGTATTGTATACATGCAACTAACTATATTCTAACTGAACAGACAGCTGTGCTGCTGGGGAGTTTGTTCCGCCACTTCTTCTTCCCAGCGATAGCACTAGGAAGTGGCGAAGGGCGGGCGTTTTTGGGGGACTGTCTTTTGTAATTTTGACGTTCGAAAAGTGCTGATTCTCAGCCTAATTTGAATAAATGACTTTTGATTTTGATTTTGATTTTGATTTTGATAACCAAAATGATGGTGCTGACCATTTAAAAAAAATCTGTGCCGAAATACAAACATACTAAACTTCACCTCTTCCGTCAGACAGAGATAAATGGAAAATTGGAGACCAGTCCCTCACTCACCATCCATCAAACGAAAGAATGCATTAAAGCTCAAGTGCTACTGCAATAAAGACTGGCACACAATTGATTATTTTACATAAGTTAATAAAACTGTCGTAGGCGTAGCTTATTATTCGGAATTCTCGTAAAATCAAAATGGTACTTAATATAAAGGAAATCTTGAAAGACGGGAAAATACACGAACGACAAAGTGACTGTTTAAGAATTCCGATTGTACATTTTAAGGTGCAGAAAATCAAAAATGATAACTACAACGACGGCCCCATTTTATGTCCAGGAAAATCACTGTCCATTCCAAGGTTACCTGGAAGAGATCGCAGAAAGCGATAAGGCCGCCCACTGTATATTTTGTAGTGTTTGATGTGTTTTTTATGTTTTTTTTTTGTGGTATACAATAAAGTATATATAAATAAAAAAATACAATTTACTTCAAAATAACTTAAATCACGTATCATCCATACTTCAAATAAAGCTATATTATTCACTAGCTACGCCCTGCGGTTTCACCCGCATAAGTTTCGATCCCGTGGGAATATCGAGTTAAAAAGTATCCTATATGTAAATCTTGGTAATGAACCATCTGTGTGCCAAATTCCATCCAAATCCGTTCTGTAGTTTTTGCGTGAAAGAGTAACAACCGTCCATCCATCAATCCATCCGTCGATCCATCCATCCATACAAACTTTCACGTTAATAATATTAGTAGGATAGGATGTAAATTGAAGTAGCAGAACAGTTTTAAGCTAGGATGTCAACCTTGTACTCGAGCCCTAAGAACGGACAGATGCTCCAAACTGTTGAAGTTTTGGCGACAATTATCTCTTAGGTTAGCGAACGATTAAGGGGAATCTCACGCCTTTTTCACGCAAACTTTGTTAAGATGATTTGGGAATTTGTTGAGAGTCTAAAGATTCTGCAGACGAGTTCGTTATTAAGGAATTTTGAAAGCTTTTTGTTCAAGATGACGATGCAAATAATTTTAACATTACTACGAGCAACATTTTTGGAGCACAAAAGCCTTCAAAAAGGATTCCTTTAATAAAGGAATTTAGTAAAATCTTACAAAAACTGCAATGAATAATCCTACAATATGAGTCCGTGTCTACATGGACTCATTTAACTTCCATCTACCATTTTATATCCTACCAGAAACAACCCGATATTAAATTATTTCCTTATTGAATATCCACAATCCCAAACATCATTATATACGCCATCATAACGCCATCTAATTCAACGTGTTACAAAGAAAATTTGCAGCATCTCATTAAGGAAAGGGATGCACATACTACGTGATACTACTACTTTGGCAAGCGATTTGACAACGTCGTCACACGCCCTTTTTTTCATAGGAACGGTCAAAATTGGGTAAATACCGCTAGTTCAACGCGTTGCCAAGTTGCTTCATGTTGTGAACTTTGCGATGAATGGATTTTTACCGGGGGCGCGCTAAAATTGATACTTTAATAATTTCTTATTCGTTTTGTAGAGGTATCTACAACGCCACATGCGAACAACGCGTCATACTGACGCGAATCCTGCATCTCGCAAGCAGAGTTTACCACGCAAGTAGCATAGGTACATACAACTTCCCGACATCAACCGTTGGGGCAGTTGCCCACCAGACACAACACCCGTCTGGTCGGAGGATCCTCCCTTTTCTATGAAGGTTGAGTGAACTTTACACCTTGTTCCTCATACCTCTAAAGTTTCGATAGATTATGTTTTTTTTTTTTTTTTGCTGGAACGCCGATTATTCGTGTCTACTTGAAGGCTATAACGTAGTTGGCACTATCTAAGACGATAATTACACGACTTTATTCAAGAATTTGGTTTGGGAAATGACAATTTATAATGATTGTGTAACAGTTACTGCAAGCGGTTGGCGCAAGTTTTCAATTTCATCCTGTATATCTTGCGGAATGTATCAAGTTAAGCGTCCAATAAATATGCAATGAAGAAGGCCACCGACGATCAATCCACGCCAGTCTCAAGTGAAAACTGTTTATCATAATCTTCTTGGAACATGAAAATTTTCGTGTTCCCTCTTGTCGATCGTCCAGCACGATTGATGGACGTTTTTATGGTCGGACGACGAACATCTTGAAATAAAACTGTTTTGGCATGTCTTTTTGATGCTGTGTTTACTATTTTCGCTTTGGGTATTGGTAAAATACTTACAACGCGTTTTTGCTGAGTATATTTGAGTCTTCATGGGTCTTAATCATTTGGCGTGTCAATACAGGGTGACTGGTAGCTCGACGTGTTCCTTCCAGTGCGTGACAGTGTGACCCATTCGCAACAATTAAGCACCCCATAAAGCCTAAGCGAAAATTCATGCAATCCGAGAAAAACCGATTTTCATGTTTTTTTGAAAATTTCCCAGAAATCGTCACTAAATATCACTTATCTCATAATTCTCTAATTGAGTGGCTTTCATAGCTATTCCATTGGCTATCTAATACTTTAACATACCTATTGATGTAACCAAATTTTCTAAACTATCAATTTAAAGTAAGGAGTTTATTAACTATTTTTAAAAATCATCTACGTACACGAACTTTGACACCACAAGGCCAATTCTCGTAATTTAAATCGTTCAAAATCTAGTCGCAGTCTCATCTCAGCGACAAAAAAATGTCAAAAGCTTGTCAAAATGTAGGGAAATTAGAGTTATTTTTGACAAATTGAGACAGATCAGACTGTGAACGTTCTTAAAATTACGAGAACTGCCCCTCTCTTCTCTAAAAAAATTACTATAACACTAAGCGTACAAATTACGGGGAAGACATCTTCATTTATTCAGCTATGCAACGAGGTACAAAAGTTTCATAAATGTTTAAAGGTGCTGATGAAACAGTCGATAATGATCGATTTTTTTATGCTATGTATTTTTGTGGTGTACAGTAAAGTATATGTAAATAATAAATAAATAATAATAATGTTGGCAAAGGTCGAATTTGCAAATTGTTGAAATATTTTATAATGATGTGATAGTCGAATTACTTAACTGGTTTATGTTTCCCTTTACCGTCTCACCACCCAGCAATCATTCCTACGTCATGAAGCTAGATCGTCGCAACCAGGTGCCAAGCAGAGACGCCACTTTCGAAGACAAGAAAAAACAAAACAGAAAAAATTGGTACAGAGGTGATGCTTATTTCATAAGAAATCTGTTCCAGCACACCCGAGACAGGACAATAGATACAGAGATGTAGACAGCGTGTAAAATAGTAAAAGAGGCAAAAACTAATACATGAAATCAAAAACAATTCACGAAAAAAACTAAACAAAAATTACGAGAATATATATACTAACATAGATACAAATAAACATACATACATAATTCTAAAATAACTTTACTTAAATAACGTTACGTATGAATTTAACGGTGTTGTTTCATTTATTTTTATTAGTATCCCTTAACCGTTTCCGCGCCAATTATTTAATTATTTAAATTTGCCCAACCCGTCTTCAAAATTCAAATACGACATATTCCAGACATACTCTCACGCAAAAATGCCTTCTAAATTTCATCTAAGCGACTATTTATGTGTATATACGCTCAGCTTTCAGACATACTGTGTTTTAATGACAGTTCCCGCAGACGTTTATTTTCGTTTCTTTTCTAATTATAGGAACAAAGCCGTTACAAATTAAGATGGCGGAAGTACAAGCGTTTTATTTTTTAAATTCAAATGGATATTGTTACATGTTTTTTTTTTTGTCATAATTAAATTATGCCAAGTGCTAAAGTTATGCTAAAGTTAACCGTTTATTTTCCAACCACTCAAAGGTTGGAAAATAAACGTTTAGCTTTAGAAATTATTTGATCCAAAAATGTCTGTTGAATATTAACCTGAAAAAAACAAATTTACAGCAGCTCCGCCTTAACCTTATTACCTAGAGGTCGGAATTAGGTAGAGTTATTAATGTACTTGCATCGAAATGTTGATATTAATATTGATCTTCCCGGGATTTCTAATAGACAATCCCGATTGGCCAAGAATATTACAAATAAATAATAATAAAAACCCCAGAGATAGATAAGACAAATAAAACAAACATGCGCGTGTGCGCATTGGAATTTTGCAACTTCGGACATCCGATGTCGTTGATGTAAATTTAGCAATGTCGCGCGTGCAGTGGTTTAAATTGTGTAAAAGTAAATAACTTTTTTATTTAATAAATCACGGGATTTTTCTGCTCTTTAAAGTTAATCTCGGGATTTGAAGCATAGGTATCCACTTTATTCTTTCGCTGTATGAAATCAATGTAAGTACATAAATAATTCTACCTAATTCCGACCTCTGCTTATTACGTACAAGCTTACGCCCGCGACCTCGCGTGAAATTTCTTGCCCCCCGACCCACCTCGCATCGCATCGCCTGCCCATGCTAGTACTTCGTTTTCTCTTAGAGTTCTGTTTGACTTTTTTCTTTTTGCTCGTCTTTTAAGGGTGCTAGCGTGATGTTAAGTAACCTTCCTCAAGAATTTGGCTATCAAATGCAAAAATAATTTATCAAATCTGGCTGGTAGTTCCAGATCTTAGCGCGTTGAAACAAACTCTTCAGTTTTATTTTTTTCCCAAAAACTAATTTGCTTGAAAGAGCTCAGAGAGCAAATTTGAAGGTCTGCTATATAAATCCTGCAATGTACTAACTGTTCACCAACTTTTCATTATGCACTTAGTATTAAAACAGCACACCATGCTTGCCTACAATGCCAACAACTCTAACAAGAGACGGAATGATCTAATATGCATGTCTAATGCAGCCTCAAAACATGTCTTTGTAGAAAGATTTTTAACATTCTTAGGTCCATTTCTGTACAATAGATTAAATAGAAAACTAAGTAAGTATCTATAAAATAAATTGCTATAGCTTTAAAAAAATTATACTTAATTATTTACTAACCATCGATTATGCACAGACAGAAGACCTACTTAGTGTCTGCAAATAAAACTACTAACATTCTATTTTACTTTTATTTACCTTAGTTTTTAATTTAGTTTTTACGTTATATTATTGTTAATTTATTTCATTAAGTATTTATGCACTTTCTAGCCTGAAGCATAGGTTTAACCTAGTTCAGGCAAATTAGCAACTGTGCGCTATTTTTAATTGTTATGGTATTAAATGTAAATGTATTCCCTTTTTATAAATAAACGATTATTATTATTATTTTCAGTATAGATACAGATTGTATGTAGCACCATGCGTATTGATCAATGTAGGTACTATAACCATCAAATCAACCAGAGTGCTTAGTATTCCCTCTAAATTAAAAATCGCAGCAAGTTGATGCTCTTACTCATCTTTCAAAAACAATCACCTTTTACGATACTGAAGCAAGCAGAGCGTGCAAAAGCGTATGAACCAAACCATAAACGTGGCGTTCACTTACAATTTCCATCCAAAATCTCCATAAACGAAGAACTATAAACAGAAAACCATCAGTAAACAGCTCCCAAACGAAATGAAGTAAAAATAAAGACGCATAAAACCTTCGTATTGTAGCTACAAATCGTTTTACTGACCGCTCCAGCATAAATTAGAATTGATATACTCGTAAATAAGTTTATACGTTGAGCTTTAGTCGCACATTGAATATTAATTTTATGTTTGCTGTTACTGTGTCTATTCTTGGTGTGATGTTTCGTTTTAGATGTTTATTTATTTATTATAACTTTAAGCATAAATAAAAAATACTGTACAAAGGTGTATTAATGCCTGAGGCAATTTCTACCAGTCAACCTTAGGGTGATGCAGAGACAAAACATGGCAGCTGTAATTTATGGGATATATAACTCGAAAATGAATAAATACTAATACATATAAACAGAATAAACTTTGTCAGAACAAATAACAATAGGGAGATGTTGTAGTCAGTGTGATTTTGTTTAATTTGGGAAGGGGTGTTTAGAGCAGCCCCAGTGTTAATGAGTAGTAATAAAAGCTCCGAAAATAAATTAAAATATGAGCATACTCAAAATATGAAATTTACTGCTTTAAATACTAACTTTTCGACAACTTATAAGCGAATACAAATAAAGAAACGACCGAATAAAATGCTGAAAATTCCGGAAAATTAATACAATATTTGCTGACGTTATATTATTGCGTTTTACCGAAATCTACAGGTCATCATTTTTATCGTAACTTACCTATTTTATATTATAAATTTCGAATCAATCTTACACATTTTATAACTGTGGCGCTGTGGCTGTGTGGTTTGGTTTTACATTCAAAAATATGTTTCTGGCACTCGCCGGCCGCTACCGCGGCACCGCTCGCTTCGCTCGCTCGGCTCGTGCGTTATGTGGTCGTAGTTCTAACCTAACCTAGCTCTTTCGATTTAAAAAAGATATATGCGTGTTTCGTTGCAAATTTCACTAAACTATAACTTTTCGGAAACTTAGTATTTTTTTCGGAAGTTTAGTATTTTTTTGGAAATTTAGTTTATTATTTGAAAGTATAGAATATTTTTCGTAGAATTATAATTTGAATAAGCTTCATGTTTGTTTGTTAAATACAAAATTTTTTGTCGGTTAATTTTGTATTAACTTTTCGGTAATTCATTTTAACACAGCTTAGTTAGTATTACAGTCAACCACAGATCGCGGGAAGTTAATTTGTTTTTCGGAAGCTTTATTATTTTCCAGTGTTAATGGCCTCGACTTACGAGCTGTTGTAGGGCCTGGGTTCAAACCCAGACAAGCACTTTGTGTAAATAATTTCATCACCACTGCTCTCGAAACGGTGAAGGAAAACATCTACCAACCCGCACTGGGCTCGCATGGTGGATTACAGCCCACTCTCTCGAAGAGAGACTGGAGGCCAGTGCCCCAGCAGTGGGAACATTATAGTTTGATTATAGTTTACGTTTGCTAAACAAAGTTCTCACGACCTTAAAAAGGTGATTGGGTGGTGAATGGAGGGTGGCTAACTGGGTGTTATGGTACAACTTAAGAGAAGCTGATGTCCAGCAGCACTACTATAGGCTAAATCGATTGAAATAAAATTCACACTTAGTTTTCGCAGTAAAAGCTCTAGACCTGGGGACAGACAAGCATAATTCAGATGCAGTATAAAACTAGCAAAAGGCCAAACTGAGATATCACAAAAGGACGGTTCCCCGAACAATGTGACAAATTGACAAACGCGCGATGACCGGTCTGATTAGTTGAATGATTTATCAATAGCCAATCAGTTTTTAGTCACAGCCACATTAATTTTGCGATTATTTTCGTTCGAGAAACTAGCCTTTAATGTGTGAAAAAGAACTTTAGCAATATATTCCATTTGAAACTGTAACAATAATCCGAAAATGTAATAAAATAAATCCAATATTGGTCCAAAAAATCAAAACCGAATTCATCGGTCACTGGTCCAATATAAATATCAGTGGACACATCTTGAATGTTCGATGACAATGTAACAATAGTATCGGACTCAATATAGTCCGGAGTTATATTGCATATCGAGTTTTTATTATCTGTGACGCATAGTATAGAGCTTCTATTGAATATATCGGTGCGGTATATGTATTTGTTTGACGTATTGAGAGAGTTACATGTGGCATTTTCTATGTGTCGTGCATTTGTGCATGATGGTGCAAAAATTGGCAGGAGTCTTAACTTTTCATATTGAATCGAGGTGGCTCTAAAAAAGGATGCCTGGAAGGATTTGGGGAAGGCCTTTGCTCAGCAGTAAGACAGTGTAGGCTGTATTTAAAAAAAAGGTGTACTTATGTATGTTATATTTCGAAAAACAAAAAAAAAATATCACTGTCTTTACACATAATGTAAAACATGGAAAACGAAACACGCAGAACTAAAAAATATGTTTTGTCTTAAGTGACAAGTGGAAAAACCAACGGGTTAAGTAATTCCATAACACACATAAAATGTCAATCGATCGTAATGCCCTTCATAGGTTTGAAAAATTCGTCTGCTCAACAACGTATATAACGCAATGAACGTGGCTGAACTGGCATAATTAAAGGCATCGAGATCGATTGCCATTTTTATGTGTGTATATTAAATCCGCAAAATAACCGGTGCACTTTACAAAATATTCGTAAACGCTCCTGTTCATAATGTATTTTTTTTTTAAAAGCGGTTCTTTCAGAGCTGTACTTAAATGAAATAATAATATGTTTATTTCAGGAATTTTCAACAGTAGGTAATCAGTGGCCGAAAACAATTAGAACCACAAGCCCACTTAATGGAAATGTATTGTATCCAACTGATTTATTTATCCTCTCATCTGCTGTGTACTAAGTATACCTTGGCTTTGCGGCTATTTTAACTCGGTTTGACCCTCAATAACTTGCAAAAGCAGTTTCTCAAACTAAGTTGATTAAAGGCTGATTTTTCCAACGTCAGATATTTTTATCCACGTCATGCAATTGACACCTGACAGTTTTTATGTGGGAAAACAACAAAAAAAACAAAATTATTTCTCGGGAAAAATCAGCCATAACAGAATTTATTTAGAAACTACTTTATTAAGCCTAACAGTATCAAAAAAAGCGGCCAAGTACGTGTAAGGGTTTTGTACCACCGTACAATATTTATGTAACACGACATATATTTTCTTTAATACTTTAGTAAAAAAAAACATTTCAGACCTCATTTGAATTTTAGCTATATTTTGTTTTCATTATTTATTATTATAGCGGTCATAGTTAGTTTTCACAGTGTGTGTTTTCACACAGACTGTGAAAATTACAAGTGTCTACGTATTACGGTTCGAAAGATACAGCCCTGTGACAGACGGACGGATAGCGGAGCGGTCCCGTTGGCACCCTTTGGGTATGGAACCCTAAAACACTTCACATATTTGGAAACATATCAATGTGTTTATTCAAGGTCGAATTCATAAAAATAGAAGATGAGTCAGTCCAGCTTTTTGCCCGTACCCCTTTGGTATACATTACCGCTTCATAAGTTTTATGCTATACTGACCTCATAAGTTTAACCTTTCCTGACCTTATATAGCACCAACTATACATTCACAACAAATCATCCCCTAAACATTATTAAACCATAATTTGTTCTACATAATCTTTCATTTTTATTTCATTAAACGTTATCGTAACGTACGGCAATTTTCGGCACGTTTCGGTACCGACTCACCTAATATACGTTTTGCCATTCCTTGTGCATTTCCGCGAAATTAATATTGGTTGGGGCCACGTGAGCCGAATCTTATAACCCCCTACATTTTCTTTTATGGTATTTGGTATCGTTCCATTTCTTAACTTTTATAAAGTTATTTTTCAAATGTTAAGTATTTGAGTTGGAGTACAGTTGGTTTCGAAATAATTTGGTCGATGAATTTTGTGCTTACATTTTGTAAACGAGGGCTGAATACGAATGGGCTTCACAATCGTGTCGCTTTAAGGTTGTGACTAGAAACTTCTTTAATGGTTCTTTTGTTGAGTGCTGAGTTTATCCTGATACAGTCGTATTGTGATCAGTAAACTGCTTTCCTGAATAGTTAGGTCAGCTTACATGGTAGTCGACGTCATCTATTGACGTTTCCAGGCTGATCTTTGTCTAGACTGTGACGTGCTTTGTAAAGATAGCGTTAGGAATGTATAAGTTAAAGACACCCACATAAAAGTATATCAGAATCATGGGTGTCGCAAAGTATCATGTCCTTCCAAGACGTCCACTGCTGGACACAGGCCTACCCCAAGCACCGCCACTTCAAACGGTTCTGTGCTACCCGCATCCAGCGGATTCCTGCAGCTTTCACAAGTTCATCGGTACACCATGTGGGAGGCCTTCCAAATCTACGTCTTCTGGTACGCGGTTGCCACTTCAGAACCTTTCGTCACCATCTGCCATGTGTTCTACTAGCAATGTGCCCAGCCCACTGCCATTTAAGTTTGGCATTCATTACGTCCTTATATTTAACGAAACTTAATTATTTTTAGAACATTTCTTATGATGACTCTTTGGAGGCATGAGGAACAGGGTGTAAAGTTCACTCAACCTCCATAGAAAAAGGAGGATCCTCCGACCAGACGGGTGTTGTGTCTGGCGGGCAATTGCCCAACGATTGATGTTGGAAATTGTATCTATGCTAAGTGCGCGGTAAACTCTGCTTGCGAGATGCAGGATTTGCGTGACGTCAGTATGACGCGTTGTTCGCATGTGGCGTTGTAGATACCGCTACAACTGCTTCGTTGGTCTAGTGGTCGCAAGCGCTTCTGTTGAGCATGAGGCCCGGGTTTGATTCTCGGGTCGGGCAAAGTGTTATTGGGTTTATCCTTCTAAAATTTCTGAGTAGCACCTGGAGTCTGGATTTGTCTCCGGTTGATGGCAATAGGCTCGCCCCTTGTTACATGGGACTTAAATAAAATTAGCGAAATGTGGGTGTACTATAAATGCGTTAACCCTTGCTTAACCCTTCATGGACTACAGGTGTGATGTTATGCTCTTATCATTTCTGTTTTGGATCATCGATAAATGGGAAAAGCATCGTTTACTATCCATTATTGAAAGAGTAAAAGGGACAAAAGCTAAGTCCTTCTGCAATAAAGATGTGTACAAGTTTTAATTGAGAAGATGACAAAAGCAATAAAAAACGCTCCGGTGCAGTGGTTTGCCCTGGTGTACCTTGCAGAACAGCTTCCGCTAGTAGGCAATTTGACGCAGTAAGCTCGAGACTGTATAATGCAGTCAATAAAACCATCAACATTTACAGCTTAACAAAACGCGAGGTTAAACATAAACTAAGTAATTGGTTGCAAACTTTAGATTATGATCAAACTGAGATGCTCTTATGTGTAAAAAAGTAAAATTTGTCGATGTGAAGGTATATATTTCTTTCTTTTTTTTATTTTCTTTTAATTTGTATTTTTAGGTAATGTAGACGCTATAATTTATTCCTCATTGTATTGTATCAATATATAATTTCATTATTATTATTATTTTACTGTAAAGTGTTGGAAGTCAATTTCTAGGCTACAAGGTTGTGTCTATGGTAAGCCCTGCATCTTAAGAACCACTAACTCCCAAAATACAAGCTTGACTTAGTTTGGGAGTTGGTAGATCATCAAATACGTGCTGCTGTACAACCATCAAATACCTTACTAAATTGTACTGTACATAGATTAAGTTTCTTTGTTGTACTTTGAGAGCGAAATAAATTATTATTATTATTAATATTATTATTAATTCTAAATTCTTACACAATGAGCCTTATCTCGCCATTCCCATTTTTTATCTCGCGCTGCGTTTGACATGAAAACCTGAGAAGGCGCCCTACTCGCTTATTAAGCACGTTTTATTCACAAAATGACGTGATATACACCGGTTTATATTTTTGATTAAAAAGCTGCCATGCTCATTCTCTTTAAGAGTTTTACGGAGATGAGTAAGAGGGCGCGCACAAAGAAAAAAAAAAACAAGAAAATATATTTACTTTTTAATATTGTCGATGGTCGCTGCTGAACTTGTACATCACCCTAATTGCGTAACACACGATCAACCGTAATCTGAATGATTTTGAAGCAAATTGCTAATCCATTGCTTCATAAGTTCGAAAAATTTGTCTGCTCAACACTTAAATAACGCAATGAATGTTGTTGAACTGTCAAAATGAAACCGATTCTGATTGATTATGTGTTACGCAATTAGGGTGTGGGTCAGGTGACTGATTATTATCAATTTGTTTCTGCAATTCTTTTTCTCTTAAGGTCACCGAAGAAGCTATGTGAATACAAGTCGTTTTATTTCGAAATATCAGCTAGTGTCTGATTATACTTTTTTTATCATTAAGGCAAGTTAAATTAGTCATCTATACGATTTATGTGTCTATTAATCTACAGCGTGGAGCTTTAATGGCGACATTAATTTAACACGCGTATACGGTTTGTTACTTTCATTTAAGGAGCATATTTTAATTTCATTAAACGTTATTATTTATTTACAATTTTCTAAAATAGCATCTTGGAGCAACGTATACTTAATAAAGAACTGTAGCGCAGGAGTCATTTGTTGGGGTCACGGATCATAACATCGCATCAATGAAATTAAAACGAATGACGTGAAAAGAGTAGGCGAATTGAAGGAAAGAGACAGAATCCTATGTCGGCGAGCTTTTCAAATTACGAATTATTTTATGTTGTTATATATTTTATGATTACTGGCCACTAGTCCAACCTTTGTGGTAAATTACTGTCGCCATTGTAGCGGCACGTAGTTATAACCTTATTTATCCTTGATATACTGTTACCATCGCCCCTAATCCAGACTAACACAAATAGGTCCCTATAATTAATCGACCTTGAAAATTAAACAATGCCGACAGCGATATTACGCAACGCCTAAAGCTTTACACACACATTCGACACACCATCCCCTCCTCGATTAAAATACATAACCTCATTCTCCCCCCATATCACACTACGTACGTAAATAATTATCCTTGATTCTCGCGTCGCGTTTTAATGGCGTTACAGCCGGTCTGTCTGAACGTACCCTTGCCAGATGGAAATTAAGTTGGATTCAACGCTGAATGAACAGTTTTAATTTTACGCTTGTCATTAATATCTTGCCCTGAGCTGTTTTTCGCACGCAATTTTCTTACCGAAGGTTATTTTATTGTTTAATTGCTGAACTGAGTTAAGACTTTCTTGGGAATATATGTTTTTTGGATTAATTTTCGGGATAAAGATGCGCTAATCAAGATTGAGAAATTAATTCTGTTTCAGTGAAGTGAAGGGAGAAAGACACGAAATTGCTGGATTGGTAGTTCCAAATCTTACTATGGATGAATGAAAATCTTACGAATTACCAGTACATATTTGGTGGGCTATTCCTCCAATCACTAGAACTTAAACATAAAGTTAAGGCCAAAATAGAGAGTAGCGGGATCGTCCGAAAGGGTTACCGCTGCCCTGGAACATAAAGGGCTAAAGAAGGAACACGGGTGGGTTTTAGTCAGTAAGAGTCTGACACTCCCTCCTGCTCCACCCAGAGCGGGAGGAGTCATTTGATGATTTCCCATCCTGAAAAAAAAAGGCCAAAATAAACCCTTTATGTTTTTTTTTTTTAAGTAATTGTTCCAAGTATGAGAATGAGTTGGATACCGAAAATAAAGTTTTTAGAATTTTTGGTCTTTTGTCTGTTTGCCTGGATTTATGTTTCGGATTGGCGCAAAATCGGCTGAACTGATTTCGATGAAATTTGGCACACAGATAGTTTATAACCTGGATATATAGGTCTATTTTTGATCCCGGATCCCGTGGAATATTTTCCGACACTCACGCGGGTGAAGCCACGGGCACAAGGTAGTAGATATAAGATAACTAAGACATCCTCCCAGAAAGAAAAATCCGCATTGAATCACATCTTGATGTCAGCGCCGGTCTGACATATACCTTAACACTTTATTTTATATCCGCCTTTGTAACTCAAATAAACTGTAAATGACTGAAGACAACAACATACGATTTCTTTTTTATCGTTGCCCCACATTAGGAATTTCTCCTGTATCGTGGGTGCGTTTACAAACATGTAAACTCACATACACAAACAGCCAGACCCGGAACAACTAATAGGCAACTAATAGGCCATACAAATATTTGTTCCGTGCGGGAATCGAAACCGCGACACGCAGTGCAGCAGTCAATCGCTTAACCACTGCGCCAACCGTGTCGTCACACATTACAAAGCTTCCTTACGACATTTTATTCAGTCAATGATCCTGTCGTGAATACGATAATTTTATAAGCCATGAAAAAGCAGTAAAACTTTATTGTTTATGTCCAATTGCAGTTGGCCAAGTCTGTGTTATTGTTGTTCGATTTGCAGCTGACGGTATTTCACAGGTATTGTTGATGGTTTTGGCTAGTTCATCATCATCTGCCTAGTCTTTTCCCAACTATGTTGGGGTCGGCTTTCAATCTAACCGGATGCAGCTGATCACCAGTATTTTACATGGGGCGACTGCTTATCTGGCCTCCACAACCCAGTTATTGGGTAATACGAAACCCCTTGGTAACCCCTTGGTTGTCAAACTTTGGTTCTGACGACCCGTAACGACTATCAAAGATCCACGAATGACAGCCAGGACCAACGGCTTAACGTGCTTACCGAGGCACGGAGGGGGCTTGGTATGTGAAGATGGTCACCCTTTTTTTTTGGGTGGGATATCTTCAAATGACCTCTCCCGCTCTGAGCTGAGCGGAAGGGCGTGTCAGACTTTTACTGACTAAACCCACCCGTGTTCCTTCAGTTGCCTGTGCCAGGGGCCATGATATCTCTTTCGAACAACCCACAGCCCTGGCAGGCATCGGCCTTTGAGGCGCGCGTGGAACACAACGCGCCGTCGATCCGGGCCTGGTCCTTACCGGGCGGCGGCGAGCTGCCCATTGCTCGCCGAAGGTAACCCTTGGTTTTGGCTAGTTAGAAATAATAATTCTATAATATCTACTCAACTGCTGCCATTTTACAATCCTATTAATATTATAAACGTGAAAGTTTGTAGTGTGGATGGATGGATGTTTGTTACTCTTTCACGCAAAAACTACTGAACGGATTTGGATGAAATCTTTTACACTACAAACAACAAATCTTTTTACAGATAGTTTATAACCAGGATTAACACATAGGATACTTTTTATCCCGATATTCCCACGGGATCGAAAGTTATGCGGCTGAAACCGCGGGGCGCTACTAGTATTATAAACGAGAAAGTTTGTGAGGATGCATGGATGGATGGATGTTTGTTACTCTTTCACGCAAAAACTACTGAACGGGGTTGAATGAAATTTGGCACACAGATAGTTTATAACCTGGATTAACACATAGGTTACCTACTTTTAATCCCGGTAAGACGTTCCCGTGGGGTATTTTCCGACATTCAAACGGGTGAAGCCAGTTAAACAATACAGTATGCTGAAATGAATAAAGTTGTCCCCTTTCAAACAAATCTCCCGTTATCAAGGAAGATAACAACTGTGAGGTACTTAGCTATTCACATCCTTTTAGACGAGACTTGATTCAGTCATCTCAAAGTCGTTATCAAGGATCTGTTTTCATTACGATGTCAAAGTTATGGATTTATGAAGACTTGGAAGCCGTATTTTGTAAAGCTTTCTACAAACGTTACGACTAGACTTATTTCTTGTTTCATGATACTTTATTCTGAGTGAGAAAATGCTGCATAGTGATCAGTTAGTGCTCATGTTATGACACGCGTCTGCGGCTGCCGCTGACGAGTGACGACGGCTAACGTTGCCCCTGGAGTGGCGACGCGACGGCAGCCGTTGACGCGTATTACTCGTGTATATAAACACTTAGGTAACATAAAATAGCCCGTAGGTAGGTACTGTTTTTTCAAATCCTGATGTATCAGGTACCCAATTGACCAGTTTTTTTCAATAAGTTTTTATTTATTTATAAGTACAGAGTTTTTCAAAAAGCTCATAAAAACTAAAATCCACTTCTCTAAACTGTCGGCGTAAAGAAAGCTCAAAAGGAAGATTGCCGTAATCCATGAAAGGTTAAATTGTTGAGTTAACGAGCCTATAATTTTATCTCATTCAGAAGTTGAACGCACCCCCGCCCCGTGCCGGTGACTCGACAACTTTCTCTTTGACTAGTAACAACTACGTAAAGTAAATTTCTATAGATTCCTTCGCGAGATTTCACGAACAATTTCTCAACATCAAAATAAATTATTACTGAAGTTAACTCAATGATGCCTTCGAGTTTCTAGTGTATTTTCCTGTGCAAATTGATTTTAGAGTGATTCGGGCGAAATTTTTGATTAATATTTTGCCGCAATGTTGTTCGATTAAATTAGTTTGTTGTTATCTACTGAGTTCTTTGACTTAGTTTGTAATTGTGCTTTGCTGTGGGATAACATTGGCTGATACAATAGAGGAACTGAAAGATTATGAATAGATTTTGACAGCTTCACCATGCTTATTTTTAGCTTGTATACAACATGGTGCTACAATGGCGACATTCATTTAACACACTGGTAGGGTTATAACAACATAAAATGATTCGTAATTTGTAAAGCTCGACGACATAGTGCTCTCTCTTTCCTCCAATTCGATTCAATACTCTTTGCACGTTATTCGTTTTAATTTCATTGATGTGCTGTTATGATCCGTCGTGACCCCGCAAATTACTCCTGCGCTACAGTTCTTTGAGTACAGGTTGCTCCTAGATACTATAACTATATGTTCTTAGAAAATTGTAAATAAATAATTACGTGTGTTCAATTAATGTCGCCATTAAAACGTCACGCTGTATTGTGAAAATATGTAGTTTCATGATTTTTCTTAGTGCAGCCTAGGTAGGTTCTCCTTTATAATTTCGATGGCCGATTTGCATCGTTCTTACATATAATTATAAATTCAACATTAATAATGGACCTAACTGATATTTTTGTAACAATATAATTTAGAAGAGTGTTCATGGAGTTTCGTAATTCTTGCCCGTTCTTTTTTCTCCACATAACATAACTAACTAGCTTCATATTTCTGTCTGATCGACTCTTTGACAGTTCAAAAGTGCTTGTAAATGGTTTTTTTTATTATTAGCCTACATTGTATTCCTCTGCTGGGCAAAGACCTCACCTTTTTTCTTCCAAACCCTGTCTTGTGCGATCTCTGGCGATGTTGGGCCTGCAAACGTTACCAGATCGACACACCAACTTCGCCGTGGTCTACCTCGACGGCGATGTTCCCCCTCAGGCGTCCAGTGAGTGACGATCTTTGTCCATCTCTCAGGGTGCATTCGTGAGACGTATCCGGCCCACGTAAATGGTTTAATTGAAATGAATGCCTTGAGTTTGAGTAAGATTGACCATGAAGGGAAGGAAGATCCTAAGTAATAATTTTGTGAAGTTGATGTTTCAGTTTGGTTTTTAGTGATGTGTGGACTATTATGAGAACCAATTCGACACTGTGTCATCAAAGTGTGTGTGTAATACAAGACTGGTTGTCTTGTCAGACTTTCGGGCTTCTGACGACCCGTAACGACTGTCAAAGACCCACGAATGACAGCCGGGACCAACGACTTAGCGTGCTTTCCGAGGCACGGAGGGTTATATGAAGATAGTCACCCATCCACGGAACAACCGCGGCAAGCGTAGCTTAACCTGAACGATCGACCGTGCGGCGATTATTACTTAGAAAAAAAAGAAAGAAAATGCATTTATTTGCGGCAAATTAGACGCATAAAAAAGGGCGTAAACACACAAAAAATAACAAGTTGGGGGTAAACATGCGTCACATTCACGCAAAACGGCCATCGCTCAGCATAATGCTAAGACCCTATATGAGACAGAGCCCCAGCGCTGGTTGGTTACTTAGCCACAAGCCCAATTCGACACTGTATGTGTATTAAAAATGGCAACAACCGTAACTAATTTCCCATCTCTAAAGGTGCTCCCACACAGCATATGTACATATAACGTTAGAAAATGTTGCGTAACATTTGTTGTATAACTTTTTTTTAAAAATTGTAACAAAACTTATAAATTGTTATTGATGTTTTACAACTTCGACGCATCCAATCGAGTGGACCCGAGTCTACCGTACCGAAGGGACGAACGTCAAATGTCTGACAGGAAAGTAGGTAGAACAGTTTATATGGAAAATGAAATTGTTGTTTTTACTATCTTCCTCGCAATTTTTCCATATTTTCTCACCGTTTAAACCTTCCCTGGACTACGACAAACATTTCAAAACTAAAATCAGCTAAATCGGCCCATCCATTCTCGAGTTTTAGCGAGACAAACAAACAGCAATTGATTTTTATATATATATAGAAAACTAAAATCAGCTAAATCAGCCCAGCCATTCTCGAGTTTAAGCGAGACAAACGAACAGCAATTGATTTTTATAGAATAGAATAGAATATATTTATTGTAAAAACATGAGTATACATCATAACAATGTGCAAGGTCTTATAATAATGGTTAGATCTGCATGTTTTGCCATTCATGGCGTACAAAAACAACATATTTGGTTTAAAATAACCACAAAAGATTGGAGTATAAACAACAAAAACAATTATTATTATTATTATTATTTTTTTTTCCATCGTAATACTACTTAAAAAAGAAGAAAATGTACAAAAGTGAAAATGTCGTAACTGCAGAAAAATACAATGAATTAATTGCGTTCATTTAAGAAATCCGATATGGTATAATAGCATTTATTTACAAGATACTTTTTTAAATGTATTTTAAATAGAGCAGTAGGCATTTGTCTAATAAGTTTTGGGATTTTATTGTATATGATTGGTGCTAAACAGAAAATACTTTTTCGCATCAATGCCGTGTGGTACACATAATTTGTTATTATCCCGTCGATTACGAATAGATACGTCTGATAGTTTCTTGAATAGGTTGGGATTGGTTTGTACAAAGATTGCTACTTCATAAATAAATAAGGACGGCAGACTTAAAATTTTATACTTTATAAAATACTGTTTGCAACTATCAGTTATGTTCAATCCAAACATAGCCCTAACACATCTTTTTTGTGACCTAAAAATAATTTCTCTATTTGTACAGTTTCCCCAAAACAAAACTCCAAACCTCAATATCGAGCCGACTATACCATGGTAGGCAGTTATAAGGGCATTGGTACTTATGATAGGTTTTAGTTTATAGAGAGCATAGGCAGAAGAACATATTTTTTTATTTAATTCCTCTGTGTGTGCTTTCCAGTTCAGACGATTGTCAATGATTAGGCCCAAAAATTTTGCTGCATCCACCTTTTTAATAACGGTTGATTTGTATTGAACATTGACATTTGGTGCTTCTAAACGCTGACTGAAGAACATAATTTTTGTTTTCTCTAGGTTGATCTTTAAATTATTGTTATCTAACCAGTTAATTATTGAATTGATTGTATTATTAATTTCCGGTTCATACGTCTCTTTATTTATACAATCAATAGTGACTGTACTGTCATCAGCAAAAAGTGATATTGGATATTTAGTTACTAGTGGCAAGTCATTTATATAGATTATGAATAATAAAGGACCCAATACGCTCCCTTGTGGGACTCCATATTTAACTATACGTTTTTTAGATGAATAAGTTTCTTCTTTTTTGGTATTAATGTTCACTTTAGATATTTCTGTATACTGTTTACGACCTTTTAGATATGATTCTATGAGATTTAATAGATTGCCTCTAATGCCATAAGCTTCTAGTTTACGAAGGAGAATGTCATGATTAACATAATCGAAAGTCTGGGTCATGTCACAGTAAATGGTACAGACCGGCGTCCTTTTATCCACATTACCCATCACGTTATTTATAAAATCAAAAACAGCCATGTTTATCGTTTTATTTTTGCGGAAACCTTTCTGCTTTTCCGAAAGAATATTAAATTTTTCCAGATATTTATAAATTTGATTACATATATAGATATAACTGTTGTGTGGGAGCACCTTAACATTTCCTACCCACCCACCACACCTACTTATAAATCATTCACGAAAGCACCAAAATTTCACACGTTCAATATAACTCCCCGCTTGCCTTATTAACGACACTCTTTAATAAGTCGGCGACGTTGCAGAATTTTGACAGCTCAGGGGAGCAGGGAGGCGAAGGGAAGCATTGAAATATGGATGTATGAACGACGTTTTATTAAAGCTTCGCGGATGGGCAGATTTCGCGTTTGAAAGCGTTTCTGATGAGCTAAAAGGTTTTTTGTTTTTGTCGAAAATATTTATATGGTTGCTTAATCATAATAATCAGCCTATAAAGCTCACACTGGTGGGACACAGGCATACTCTCTTCGAGGGAGTGGGCTGTAATCTACCACGCGGCCCAAGTGCGGATTGGGAGTTGTGAACGGTGAAGGAAAACATCGTGAGGAAACCGGCATGTCCTAGAACTAAAAATGGTAATACATGCCGGTTTCCTCACGATGTTTTCATCGTTTTGAGCGCTGTGGTGATGAAATTATCCACACAAAGTAAAGCGCCTGCGTGGGCTCGAACCCACAACCTACACCTCACTTTATTGTCCTTTCACGCAGGTGTGTGAGAGAAAGACTTCTTTCTCTTTCCTCCGTGAGCCCAGCAATGTAAGAAAATGCTCTTTCCTTAAGTCCCAGATAGAGAGGGTACCAGCTGGTCAAACCTGTAAGAATCTCATCGTGAAAACTTAGGTGGAGTGAGCTCGACGTGAGCTATCAATCCACCAGCAGTGCGATTCTGTAACCTTCTCACCGTGAAAACTCAAGTGAAGTGAGCGTGGAGTGAGCTGTCATTCCAACTAATGCTAGGGATTGACGCTATGGACAGCTCACTCTAAGCTCACTTCACCTAACTTTTCACGGTGAGATTTTTACAGAATCGATCGGCTGCATTGCTATTCAAACGATGCTTGCATTGCTAAGTGAGCGTCGAGTGAGCTGTCAGTGTCATCCCACCAGCAATGCTATTCTGTAAAAACTTGGCGGGAAAACATAAGTGAAGTAAGCATAAAGTGATTGTTAATAGTGTCAATCCTTAGTATCAGATAGAATTACGGCCCACCTCCAGTTCACTTCACCTACGCTTTCACGGGGAGTTTTTTTTACAGAATAGACGGGCTGATGCTAGGGTTTTGGCTAGGCTATTGACAGCTCACTTCAAACTTACTTCACCTAAGTTTTCATGGTGCCATTTTAACAGAATAGCTTGGTGGTAATGATAGATTAGGTGTTCAATAAATAAATGGCTTGGTATAAGAACGATACAAGAACTAAATACTTAACTCTAAGGGACTACTCACACTCATTCAGCTCCATTCGCGTTTCGCTGAACGATTTTGGTCACACTTATACAGGTCCTGCTTCTATCAGCCGCGTACAGCGTCGTAAGAGTGAGAAAAGCCATCATAGCGTTTTAGCTTTTTTCTCTGTTGATCGCTATAATGTGAGGAAATAATATCGTACAAACAAAAATATTTTTGCACTAGCAATATAAGTTTCTCTTCGTTCATCATTTTCTTTCGTAAAAATAAAATAATTATAATTACTTCCGTCCGAACTCTCAATCCTAAGTGCATAATAATAACGTAATAATAAATCAAATCTATGCAGGAACTTGTCGATAAGAAGTCGAAAACCATCCGTGTACAGCGCTGTTCCGCCGCGTTCGACGCTGAATGCGGCGGAACAGCGCTGAACGCGGCAGAACAACGCTGAACTCTATCTATAGCACTCGCATGATAATAACACATTTGTCCTCATTTTATACTTGTTTGCCGCGAAAGCTGAATAAACGCGGAAAGCTGAACGGATGCGTACGCGTCTCCGTACAAAATCGTTGTTTTCTATGGGCATAAGTTGAATAGAGCTGAATAAGTGTGAGTAGTTCCTAGAGCATCAAAATAAGTAATACCCCGTAAATATATAAAAATGTACCTCGTATAACCCTTATATTTAAGACTACTTAAAGTCTTCTGAACACACATACATTACAGCACATTTCATACAACACGTGCTGCCAAACTTCGCCCGAACTTTGCAGCGTACGACGATATCCTGTCGTGACTATTGGCAGCCGTTCGATGTTGCGCTGTGTTCTTGTACTCGCTGTACTTATACTGAAGCCTTCAGCACATTACATGGTTGATTGAGTGATCAACAGGCGACTGGAAACTTTAGTGGGATTGGTATTTATTTGGTTTTTACAGTAATTATGGCAGTTTTAGAAATTCGACATTGATTGTTGTCTATGCTTAGTATAAACCGAAGACGCTTTCCTTGTCTGGCTGTGTGACCCATAGAAATGTAAATGTGTAACCCATAGAAGTGACGCGTGGAGGGGGGACTCTAGCGACACTGGGTTCCGATACATTTTCAACTATTGAGCATATCTCCTTCTTTCTTATATCTGTGGTCTTCTTCTTCTTCGTGTCTTAACTGTTATTTTCCCAAAACTTTGCAATTTCCACGGCGTTGTCGGAAGTGCTTCGTGCTCCACCTCCTATCCTGCCCTCTGTGTCCCAACACACTCTCAATACCCTCGCTGCCACCGACGACGCCATATCTATGGTGTGACCACCAGATCTTCTAAATTACACGATTGATTTTGATTCGGTTTACACCGGCACTTAGAGCATTTATTCCGGAAGGTTTATGTGTATTGTACCTACATTCATATTTAATTTTGATATTTCACAAAAATCTCGATATTTTGCTTTGTCTCCGGAATCCGTGTGAAGCAGGGGCGGGTTGCTAGTTTTAAAAGAAATCAAATGTACTATGTATACTCGTGTAGTGTACGTGAAGCGTACCCCTAATTAAATTAATAATAATTCTGGGAACTCTAAAATTGCTTGTTTAATGTTTGAAAATACATCGTTGATGGTACCAGGAAACTTGTGTATGCTGATGCCCAATATTTGATATGTAAAGTACAAAATTGGTTATCAACAAACAAAATATAGAAAGTGAAAACATTATGGATTGAAAATTGTGAATTTATTTGAATCAATGAACGTTATTTATTATTATTATGGATGTTCGTGTTCAGCGAAATAATTGCGTAATACATATACAATGGTAATGATTTTCATTTTGGCATTTCAACAATATTCATTGCGTTATTTAGGTACGTGGTTGAGCAGACAATTTTTTCGAAAACGTGTGAGTCCATCCATTAGATTAGGATTTTCTTTCAAAATTCTTCGGATTGTGATTGAAAGTGTACCTATTAATCAATCAGGGTGCCGCATAAAATATTCTTCCTCATTCTTCACGCTGCTCCGTCACGCTACGCCACCGGACATGACACGCGCCCCGTTAATTTCTGAAATCAAATGAAATTGATTATTTGTAAATAATATATCGGAATTACTATTATATATCATATTATAAAAATAAAAAATATAAGCTAGATGACGTCGGCATGTCCTATCTCTCACAGTCTTTTTAAAGTGCAGACATAATCTTGGTCAGATCATGTAAAGACCATGTAGTTTGATGTCTGAAATGGTCTTTTGAAGAACATACGACACAGATTTGAATAGACCAGACCAGTCGGTGCAAGCATTTGTCAGTAATCGACTCGACTCAGAACTTGACGAGCTCATCGACTCGATGAACATTACCTAAGAAATTATACTTGGGTAGGCCGAATAAAGTACTTAAACTGTCAAACCAACATTAAAACTGACAGACAAAGGAAAAAAAAAACATACAAACTCAATAAACTTGTAGAATGCATTACTTCCTGCTTTCTTGAAGTCGGTAAAAAGCCCCGTCGCAATGTTTCTAAACATGTAGTGTAGCGTACATCATAGTATAAAGAGGGAAGTAGGTTATCTTTATACAAACGCACCGCGAACGGCTTGTATCTGCACGCCAAAGTATCTATGCGTCGCCGCACGCACACTTAAACAAAATCTCGACCCGTTTCTCAGTGCGCCAGTCGGGGCTAACACCGCACAAGGTTCGCGCGTCACGGCTTTTCGGCACCGCTAAATGAATGAAAAATGTGCCGGTTTATTTTATCCCTTTTTTTATAAATAATACTGCTCTGAATCTTGAATACATTTCTGTATTTGTTAGGAAAACCATTGTTAAACTTTATTGACTAATGATCACTGAATAATTTATACAGAGATGTGTTTATCTTTGGCAAGGGCCGGGCTTTAAACTAATGAATTGGCGACAGTACTATCAGTAACCTACCGTTTACTCGTGCTCATCACAGCCCCGCGCCGCCCGTCTGCTGGCCCGTCGCTCTTTCTTTCATCATGAAAGGTTTCATCATCGTTTAGGTAAAACCGACCTCACAAACCCTGTACCCAGACAATACAAGTAAAAAATACAACTTCCCGACCCTGGCCAATTTATAGGCACTGAACTAAAGTTTAGCTAAATAAAAGTGACAACCCTGAGACAGTAGGCAATTATATCGCGGATTGGGCCGGAGATAGCCTACTTGGCTCTTTATACTATGCGTACATAGTTACTCAAGAAGCGGAATCCTTTTAACCTCCGAGCCATGACTTAAAATGTTTGCAGATATTCTGCTCGAAGCAACGCACAGTGTTAAGATGGCTGACTGATCGTAAAAGCAAGTTATAGGCATTTTATTGCAAATTGCATGCGTGGATTTTTCCACCGAAGGCTTTGATGGGTGCGAGGATCGATATAGGGATTGTTGACATGTTGTTATGATGTTTATTACCAAGTTATACGATCGATTTGTGTGGTACACACGGCAACATTGCATTGTATATAGCCTCCCATTGTATAGGTTTTTTGTACAATCAGAAGT
The DNA here is from genome assembly GCA_951799955.1 of Apamea anceps. Lineage (NCBI taxonomy): Eukaryota > Metazoa > Arthropoda > Insecta > Lepidoptera > Noctuidae > Apamea > Apamea anceps. Next base: position 4,510,994 of record OX637505.1, on the reverse strand, counting down.
CAGCTTAAACTGGTTATGTATAGCGTAATGTGTGCGTACTATTACATATGTTGAAACTGTCACCTGTTCAACCGTTTAAATTGTAAGTATCAGTTAAAAATTGCTTGCTTTGACGACGAATACACAGAGTGATTGGTGAATAATAGCCTGCTACCTGGTGAAAATATATGTACAGACGCCAGCAGGTCAAGCTACCTGAAACTGTCAAATTTTCCCAATCAACCTTGAACCTTAATACTATAGTGATAAAGTTGAAAATCTATGAAAGAAATTTGACAGATTGTAGTAGCTTGATATCCTGACGTCTGTACTTAAATCCTGTAATATCTTTTGTCGGCACAATTTAAGCAACTACGAATAGCTATGTACAATTTTGTGGTTATAAAGCCTGGGACCGAAGAGCAGAATCTTTCGGCCCCAGGCTTTATAACTGATGGGGCTGCCCCGTCTGAGTAGTGCTGTGCATGTAGATTGCTTTTACGCAACAATGCGCTTCCCTGGTGTGCAGGGTGTGGGGTGGCTCCAACAGTGTCTTAAGCATGATTGCGAGTCGCCTAGACTGTGTGTGCGTGGGTCGCAGTTGTGCCGTCTCTCATGGGATGCCGCAATGGTGACCAACCGTCATTTTTATTTTTTTATGTATTTTATCTTTGTAATGTTTTCCATGTTTTTGTTTAGTGTCTGTGCTTACTAACACAGTCGTAAGTTTTACTAACAATCTTATTGAGTCTTTGTAGCTTGAATAAAGAAAATTCTATTCTATTCTATAAAGTGAGTGGCTGCCGCTTACTGGAAGATATAGTGTTGAATGGCTGCCCACTATGTGGACCGACCACCTGGTGAAGGCTGCAGGGATCCGCTGGATGCGAGAAGCACAGAACTGGTTGAAGTAGCGGTGCTTGGGGTAGACCTATGTCCAGCAGTGGACGTCTTTCGGCTGAAATGATAAAGCTATAAAACATCTATATTTCGCCAGCTATGTTTAAGTTGCATGTAGCAGGGGTGAGCATATTGATTGCTATCAACCAAGCACAAATCCAGACTCCAGGCTGGTCCTGAGAAATTCCTAATGGATTCCAATAAAACTGCCCGACCTAAGAACCGAACCCATGTCCAAGCTAATCAGCAGTGCGATTCTGTAACCATCACACCGTGAAAACTTAGGTGAAGTGAGCGTGGATTGAGCTGTCATTCCAAATAATGCTAGGGATTGACACTATTGACAGCTCACTCTCAAGCTCACTTCACCGAACTTTTCACGGTGAAATTTTTACAGAATCTATCGGCTGTAGCGCTTGCCATCTTTAGAACAACGTGGCAGTTTGTATGTATCACTGGACTAAAAAAGCCCATGTGTGTTAATACTCAAAAGTCGTAATACTTTTGCCTAAATAAGCATAATGGTCTACCCACACATATCAGGCCCGTGTCCGGGACGTGGACGGACCGTGCTCCGTCAGGGGCTCAAAAAAATATCGGTGTCTACATTTTATACTAGCTGCGCCCCGCGGTTTTACCCATACAAGTTTCGGTCCCGTGGAAATATCGGGATAAAAAGTATCATACTCGTATGTGTTAATCCTGGTTATAAACTATCTGTGTACCAAATTTCATCCAAATCCGTTCGGTAGTTTTTGCGTGAAAGAATAATAAACATCCATCCATACAAACTTTCGCGTTTATAATATTAGTAGTATGAACTCGTTCACACACGGCCGTGTCCGGGACGGTGACGGAGCTTCTGTGCCTGCCTTGTGTGTGCCACGGCCCTGTCACATCCCGGACACGGCCCTGATATGTGTGACCTTTACAGAGCAAGGAAATGAAAGACAACCATTAAATCACTGCCAAAGTTTATGTCAGTAGGAATTTCTTCGTACAAATCAAAACTGGATACTTAGCAAAAGCGGGTACAAAGCGGTTTAGTAAAGGATTACATAGTTAGTAAAGTGACTAATCATAGGGGTTGGAAGTTTCCTTGAGTGGAGAAAACTAATTGTGACGGAATTGCGATTTTGCTTAGAATTGTTCACTGTAATACTGTATTTTAGAAAGCGACCTAGTACATTAATTTCTGGTTAATATTTATGACTTGGGCAATGGAGCGCCGCATATTAGGTGTTAAGCGTACAGACCGAGTTATAAACACTACGCTGCGCTCCATAACTCAAGTAGTGGATGTTGGAGAAAAAACAGCCAGGCTGAAGTGAGAGTGGCCCGGACACGTCGCGCGAGTGCACCCGGAGAGATGGGCAAACATCGTCACTCACTGGACGCCTGAGACAGGACATCGCCATCGAGGTGGACCAATTCGAAGGTGATGTGATGATCTAATATCATTTGCAGGGCCGTCATAGCCAGAGATCGCAAAGGTGAAAAAAGGGGAGGCCACAAAAAAGGCTAACAAAAAAAAAAATGGTGTGACGATACTAAATCCTGTGTATCAACAGCACAGTTACCCTGAAAAGCTTTCCTAATCTTTCTCCACGCCTTGCTATTTTTATTTATTAATTAGGGGTGACCGCTCACACTGAAACAAACGTCTATATAATCTATCTTCTATCTATATATATATAAATCAATTGCTGTTCGTTTGAGTCGCTAAAACTCGAGAACGGCTGGGCCGATTTAGCTGTTTTTGGTTTTTAAATGTTTGTCGTAGTCCAGGGAAGGTTTAAATGGTGAGAAAATATGGAAAAATTGCGAGAAAGATAGTAAAAACAACAATTTCATTTTCCCATATAAACTGTTCTACCTACTTTCCTGTCAAACATTTGACGATCGTCCCTTCGGTACGGTAGACTCGGGTCGACTCGAATTGAAGCACGTATTAAATTAAGGGTTTTGAATAGTGTAGGAGTAGGTTAGGAGTAGTGTAGGAGTAGGTTAGGAGTAGGGTAGGAGTAGAGTAGGAGTAGGTTAGAAGTAGGGTAGAAGTAGGGTAGGATTAGGGTAGGAGTAGTGTAGGAGTAGGTTAGGAGTAGGGTAGGGCACCACGCGAACGAAGTAGCGCCGGGCAGCTAGAAATAATTTATATGGCAAAACAACGGTTGGCTAGTCGGATATAAATATTAATATCATGATTGATAAGGTAGCTCTTCAGCCCTTGTTAATCAATACCGAATTCAGTAATGTTTGTAGTGCCCTAGCAGCTGAACCTAGAACGTCGTTAAAGCTTGTTTTTATAAGTTAAATAACATAACATCGCGCCTTAATACACCCACAATTCGCCAGTTATGTTTAAGTCCCATGTAATGGGGGGCAAGCTATTTAAATGCCATTAACCTGGCACAAATCGAGACTCCGGGCTGCTACTGAGTAATTCCTGAAGAATAAACCGACCAACCTGGCCCCACCTGGGAACCCAGGGCCGCTCAGCAGTAACGCTTGCGACCGCTAGACCAACGCACGACGGCCATTTTTTTTTTATAATGTTACGATCTTTGGGGTTCGTGATAATCAAAACTGTCGATATAAATTACCAAAAATTACACTTTAATTGGACAACACCAGTAAAAACTCAAACACACTAATTATAAAACACAATTGCACTTAAGTCGCACTTAAAGGTCGCTTTCGATGTATTCGCTTGTATCGCTTATCCAACTCTGACCCGGTCACGGCTTATCCCGGCTTTATATAGTGCCGCAGATAGTTCTGGAACCTTCTATTGTAGAAACATCTAGAAGGTTCGAGTACATACCGGCCCCGACTGACCAGATGTCGATAGTTCTAGAAAGTTCTAGCATCGAAATTTCTAGAAGGATCTTGACTATATTAGTTCTGCTACTAGTGCTAGGCGCTAGTGATAACTAATGTCACCATGTACCAGGCATTAATTTTAGCGCGCAACAATTAGTTTAATGCAACACGTTAACCCGCCAGACGTGTATTAAATACGTCATCACATATTAACCTAAGCCGCTCAAAAGAAATAGTGGCACATATTTCCTCAGAAAATGGGAAACTGGCGCTTTTTCAACAGCCAAAGGTGTAATAATGCGTAAAGGAAAGTGTTATTAGGCGTGATAGTCGGTAAAATAACTCCTTTTTACGCACCAAGTAATGAATATAAGCTTACGAACGCTGTATATGTGGATATAATGTGCGAGGAAATTTTTGTGTGTTCACGCCAGTTTTCCCAGGAAAGGAAATGGTCGTATGTTATCTTAGTCCTTTGTAATTAGACTGGATTGGACAAGTCCACTGAATCTGTGTGGTTCTTTCCGCAAAAGATCATTTCAGACACTAATCTACATAGTTTTCACATGATCTGACCAAAATTATGTCTGGACTTTAAAAGAGACTGTGACCTCTGAGTTTGTTTTGGCCTTTCTTCACATAGTAGTCAGATAGGAAATTCCGACCTCATCTAGTTTCTAAAAATATGATTAACGTGTAAACGTATTTGTAGAAAACTACTTACAAAAATAAAATCATTTATCATAGACACGATCGCCATATTTGGGTTATTTAATTTCAATATCATGCAGTCCGTTTCAAAATATGTAGTTTAACTTAGTAGGTAATGGTTTGCCCTATGTAGGAACCAAACCCATAATGCAGGCTGTACGCAGGTGACTATATCCGCACGATTGTCTAAACGGCAATTCGGCTAGGCCGCAGGTGACTAAAAGTGCAAGTTCCAAAGTAGAGTAGGTGGGTAAATTTCGGTTTTTGTCATCCGATGACAGGTCGCATGCGGCGGGTGACTAAAATCACCCGTGAAAATGCTCAGTCGCAGGCGATCGCCCGCCGCAGAAAGGTCGACATTTTGATGCAAAATTAACTATAACCTGCTATTTTTATTGACCTGTCTAAATGGGATGGCGATTCGGCTTGTGAGGCGATTTGGTAAGCGACCAGCACGGTGAAAATCAGCCTAGTGTAAATCCCCTATAAATCCCCACTTCATGATCTGCAGCCGCGCTTGAAATAACTACAAAGAACCACAAGTTACTTATAAATAAGTACATATACCTATTTCTTAACTTTACCCTAATTTCAAATTCATCAATAAAACGTCAAAGCAAACCCGAACATAATATCAAAATCCATTACTCGTTTGGTTCAGACCCGTAAGATTAAATTTACCCACGTGCCTACTCGGGTGGAGATGGATGCGAAATGGGTGCGGGCTGCTTACGCGCCAATGATTTATTTAAACTAGTCCGAGTAACCTGGTAATGTGTGAAATGTATCGTGAGGTTAGCACAGAGTAGTGCATTGAGACAGAGGTAGATTGTTGCTTAGTTTTAAATTTAAATTAAAGTAGACTCTACGTGTGGTGATAACTAAGCGAACTCTTGGGCTAAGAGAACCACCGATTGGATCCCACTAAACGGACGACGCCATCGCGGCAGGCCGAGACGAAGATGGCGGGACGAGCTTGACTCCTATCAGTAAGGACTGGCGACTCGCAAAAGACAGAATTGTGTGGAAAAGGGAGGGACTTTTCGCTGAAGTGGGGCAATACAGGCTAGTTAGCTTAGATAAGATGTGTGATACTTCAATGTACAGCACACATCCATCAGCTCTCTCAGAAGCCATTTTAGTGTATGTAACCATTTCAATTTGTTTTTCATTGTTTTGGGATCAACTGTTCAATTCTCAAACGCAACTCAAATTAGGTCGCCATAATTTCGCATCTGTCACTTTGTTTTTCAGTTATTTAAGAACATCTTTAAGGGGAATGCTTTTTGAGAAGTCGAGTGTATGAAGTCGGTACTAACCTACTGTTGTTTGTCGCGACGGTTAATAGAATTAACACTGTTTCCACATGAGTGAATCAGTAAATGCATGTAAATGTGTATTTAGTTAGCAGCGTAGGTCACAACGCCTATTAATTCCTTTGACTGAGTAATCTAAATAATAACACAACATAACATCAACCCTGTATTCCACGAAGGGTTATGCAGAGGTGCATCTATAGTACAGACGCCAGCAGGTCAAGCTTCCCGAAACTCAATATTCCCAATCAACCTTGAACCGTAATGCTTTAACGATAAAGTTGAAAATCTATTAAAGAAATTTGACAGCTTGTAGTAGCTTGATATGCTGGCGTCTGTACATCCTCATTTCGCCAGTCATGTTTGAGTCTCATGTAACAAGGGGCGTGTCTATTGCCATCAACCGGGCACTACAGACTCAGGCTGCTCTTGAGATATTCAAGATGGGATACCCCATTAACACTTCGCCCGACCCGGGAATCGAACCCAAGACCATGTTTTGAGTTTGATCCCTGCGACCACTAGGCAAAGAAGACCAAAGAATGAGTCGGCAGGCGAGGAAGTCTAAATAATCCTATCCTACTATTATTGAACGCAAAAGTTTGTATGGATGGATGTTTGTTATTCTTTCACGCAAAATCGACTGGAGGGTTTTGAATGAAATTTGGCTCACAGGTAGTTTATAACCAGGCTTAACACATAGGATACTTTTAATCCCGATATTCCCACGGGATCGAAACTTATGCGGGTGAAACCGCGGGGCGCAGCCAGTAGATTAATAATTATATCAACGTGTAGTAAAATTGTTAAGTTTCAATGTTATTTTATTGAACTTTATATTTCCTATTTCTAAAAGGTTTTTAAAAGCACAAGCGAGGGTTACATGTTTTACTATGCATTATTATCCCCTAGTGCTTTGTGATTAGTATATCGCCTAAAAGCCTGTAATAGTACGCAGTTATATGTACATATAAGCTCTGTCATTATAATCCTTTTAGTTGATAGCATCGTACAAGTTTTATGAGAAACTAGCCTTGGCTTTTTAGTAATGATGAACCATAACCTTGCTTTATATTATCTACTACCTAATTAAATTGTCTAGTCAGACTTTTGATTTTTTTACGTATTGTTACTTATTGCACCTCTTCATCAAACAGTCTTAGAGCAGTTCTGCACTGCATCCGATCTGAATCATAAAAATGTAGTAAGTTAGGAGTAGTGTAGGAGTAGGTTAGGAGTAGGGTAGGAGTAGGGTAGGAATAGGTTAGGAGTAGGGTAGGAGTAGGGTAGGAGTAGTGTAGGAGTAGGTTAGGAGTAGGGTAGGAGTAGGGTAGGAGTAGGTTAGGAGTAGGGTAGAAGTAGGGTAGGAGTAGTGTAGGAGTAGGGTAGGAGTAGGTTAGGAGTAGAGTAGGAGTTGTGTAGGAGTAGGGTAGGGGTAGGGTAGGGTAGGGGGTAGGACACCACGCGAACGAAGTAGCGCCGGGCAGCTAGGAATAATTTATATGGCAAAGCAACGTTTGCCGGGTCAGCTAGTATATATATAAACTAAACTATACAAGCTAAACTGCGACCGCGAGGTATCGCAGTGAGCCGTCTTCGGTATAAAATTATCCTAAGGCATTGAGTCCCCCTTTAGTACAGTATGTTGTTACTTGTGCATAAAGTTTTAATAAATAAAAACAGTCAGACAGATTCGATATTGTAGCACATCAAACCTTTTTCCTAATCCAATAAACGCGTAATACATCCCACGAGTTAAACCTTTTTTTTTAAACCATTCAAAACTTTCACTAACTCGTCAAATTCAAATTCAAATTTGAATTTGAAAACTTTCACTAACTCGTCAGCCATTCAAACACATAGGTCAGACATTTCACACTCGTCAGGTGCCGTCAAAGCTTTGCCAACTGACGTCATCACGGCATGTGCGTCGCTCGCAAATTGCGACGTCAGTCAAACGTGTTGATCAAACTACCCTCTATGTGTGGTTTACTGATTTGACAGTGTTTATTGAGTCTTTGTGCTTTGTTGTTTAAATTGATGAACTTAATTTTGGCAGCGGCGGTTCTCGGTGATTTGTTTTGTGAGGAGGGTTGCTCTTAGTACCTACTCATCACTGTCAAAAAACATCAGTCAGCGGATCAGTTTTGAGTAAAATAATTGAGGCCCATCGTCCACGATGCTGCTCAAAATTAACATGTTTTTTTTTGTCACTGTCCCATTGCTGAGCCAAATAATCCCCCCAAGCATCCTTTTTCAGAGCCACCTCGATCATGTTACAAACTCAAATAACGAATCGGTAGGAAAAGTATACCAACACTAGTATTTTTCAATAAATTGTGGTCCCATTCACGGCGCAACCAATCACAAACAAATGAATAACGAGTTGGTTACACACAGGAGTTACAGTATTTATCGGCATATTTTAAAATGAAATCATTCGAAAAATACAAATTGTAATAACAAAAGTTAATGATGTTGAAATAAAATGTATTCATTGCTGAAAAGAGCTTACGTGCGCTCTGTTAATTCAGCTGACCGATCGAAAAATAAAATGTCTATTTATAATCCTACGCACTCGCCAACAGGTTTGTGTTCAGGATTAGGGGTGTTTGGGGGGGTTTGAAATAGAATACGTGTGTATTATGTAGTAGGTATTTTCATTTGGGTATAAGTCATTGTTATTATCGAAGTTAACAATCAGAGAGAAAGATCGGATGCAAGAGGCTACAGTTTATAAAAGATTAGCTTAATAAGCCCATAATTTTCCCACTGCTGGGACACAGGCCTCCTCTCTGTAAGAGGGAGTGGGCCATATGGGCCACTTCGCGGATCCAGTGCTGGTTGGTAAATGTCACATATCTTCGAATTTTTGGTTCTAGGACATGCTGGCTTCCTCATGATGTTTTACTTCACCGTTTTGAGAGCAGCGGCGATAAAGTACCCGGGTTTAAACTCACGGCCTACAACTCTGCAGTCGGTGCTGATACCACTGGTTCACCACTGCTCACTGAAGATTGTATACATCCAAATTAAAGTTTAGAGTTAAAGACATTTTCGGCTGGCGTGACACACATGTCATGTTTTTCACTTTAATGGTAAATCACCTAAGTATACTTTTTGTAGAGGCTACTATGATTCTCATCTAAATTCATCTCTATAGGTACTTATCTACTACGCTGTAAATAAGCAACTTTCCATACAATAGTGCAACCTTCATATTTCTGACTGACTGACTACAAAAGTGCCTCATCATCATCTGCTTAGCCTGATCCCAACTATGGTCGAGTCGGCTAACCGGATGCAGCTGAATACCAGAAGGCCAATTCTCGTAATTTTAAACGTTCAAAATCTAGTCGCAGTCACATCTCGGCGACAAGCAAATGTCAAAAACTTGTCAAAATCTATGGACATTAGAGAGTAGTTTACATGGAGCGACTGCCTCTCTGACCTGTACAACCCAGTTACTGGGTAACACGATACCCCTTGGTAAGACTGGTTGCCGGACTTTCGGGCTTCTGATGACCTGTACCGACTGTCACAGATATACGAATGACAGCTGTCTCGGCTTAGCGTACTTTCCGAGGCACGAAGGGTCTTGGTATGTAAAGATGGTCACCCATCCACGGACCAACCGCGGCAAACGTAGCTTAACCTGATCGGTCGACCCGTACGGCTGTTCTTACTTAGCCACAAACCCCTCCAACAACACACAATACAAAAGTGCCTTTAAATGGTTTAATTGAAATAAATGCTTTAACAACTTTGAGTTTGAGTTTGAATCAAATAATTGCGCAGCCTATCCCATAGATCCACGTGATTGGAAACAAACTATGTAAGGCTCTCCATAGGCACTCACGTTATCCCCAGCTTCGATCATAATTGTAAGCCCGCCAATTTCCATAAGGAATTTAATCATCGCATATCTCAGTTTCCAGCGACTGAAAAAAATATCCGCAGACAAAGTTCGTCATAAAATAATTCCACTTTTCATTCCCTTTGAAGAATCTGTGCGGCAGTTTAAACATTCCCAACTCGGTTGTAGTTTGAAAATAATAAAAACAGGATGCTTTAAGTGGGGAGGCGTTATATTCCTGTTTGGTTTTGTCTGATGATGATTGTGGGTGAAATAGTCGTGGGTGGTATTTTAGAATTTGCACTGACGGTTTCAGTTACGAAAATTGTTTGAAGAACCTCGACACTTATTTTGACCTTGTTTTATTGGTGCGTATAAAGACAAATATTCTCTCACGTGCATGAAGATACAAGGACGGACGAAATATACAACGATAATATAGCCTTGATATAGCTGAACTATTTGAGAAACAAACAATATCCTCAGAGATAAGTCTCTCATCGTCGAGTCATACACAACGTAGGTATAACAATGTACTGAAACTATAAACTGTAGCCTTGCCTAGGTACTATCGTAAAACACAATGTACTAGATATACAGGTTGACTGGGAAACTCGACGTATTTCTTGAAAGGCGTTATACTTGAGGTCATTAGCAATAAATTTAGTCCAGTTAACTAGGGTTCAAAACTTGATGGTTACCGAGCTATGTTGGTTCTTCGATTTTTTTAGAAATTTACTGACTTGTTACCAAAAACAATTAATTCACATCCCTGCCTCTGGGCTGGATTGAGGTCAAGAGTGAGCCCACTGTCAATAAAAATAATAATAATAATTATGAGAAAAAACTACTCCACTCCACACATTTAATTGATACTTTTCTCAAAGTTGAAAAATGAGTGATCATATTTTAAAAAAATGCCTGCAAAACTTACATAATCTCAAAAATAAAAGGTCTTTAATAGCAGAATTTTCATTTTTGAAGTGAAAACTTCTTTAGCGGCGTTGTGCACTTTTTTGTGATGGGTAAAAAATGTTAAACTCGCGTCAAGACACGTGACCTGATCGAAAATTCGTAAGACGGAGGGAGTAGACCGCATTCCAAAATATCAAAAATGCACAACGTAAATATTCAAGTTTTCACTTCTGCCGGCACTCCCGGAGTGCAACCCGTTTTTTTTAACCATCCAGTTTTGACCTCTAGTTCACTCGTACACTTAATTTGCCTCTAGTATAACCCCTTTCAAGAAATACGTCGAGTTTCCGTCACCCTGTATGTAGTAGAAATGTTATGGGCAACACTGGCCTTAGAAGCAGACCAGTGTACTTATTCTGTTAACATCTCACCGTTAAGACTTAGTTGAAGTAAGCTGTCATTAAACCTGATGCTAGGAATTGACACTATTGACAACTCACGTTTAGCCCACTTCACTTAACTTTTCACAGTGAGATTTTTACAGAATAAATCGGCTGAAATCCTTTTAAGCCTTTTAGTCGCTTAGTCATTGGAAAACAAAGTTGCTTATTACTGTTTCAGCAACATGTTTTCGTTGGCAACGCTGGCAACGCTGTGCAGTTCTTCCTTATCATTAATAATCATGATATTAGGTATATGACTATATAAGCTCTCTAACTAACCTCGCTGACTGGCTGAAGAGCTCGGCCATACGCTGTTATTTATAGTGAGAAAAGTAACGATTCATGATACTACAAATACCAGCAAATGGATATTTATATTATGGCCCAATTGTTCTAAATATTTATGTTAATAATAAACAAACAAGCGATTTAAATTTATCTTACAGTATTACAGAAACGTTTGAATATCATAAGCAATGAACGTTCTAAAAATAAGTCTGACAGTCTATACTCCCCTATAATGTGACACAGATCAATGAGATTCAAAGTCAAAGGGTCGAACATTCTAGAAATTCATAAACAAAACACTGTCGCTGACCTTCTACCCGCTGCGATTTTCGAGACGCTTCCTGCGGTTAGCCGCAGACACCTTTATCAGCCCTGCCTTTGAATAGACTGTATTCAGAAGATTCGGAAAGGAATTCTGTGGAAGGTTCGCGTTTTGATTCGTCCGTCTTGTTTTTACTGAAAATACTTAGTCATCATCATCATCATCTGCCTTGGCTTTTGCCCAACTATGTTGGGGTCGGCTTCCGGTCTAACCGGATGCAGCTGGATACCAGTATATTACACGGAGCGACTGCCTATCTGACTTCCACAACTCATTTACTGGGTAATACGATACCTTTTGGTAAGACTGGTTTCGAGCTTCTGACTACCCGTAACGACTGTCAAAGTTCCACGAATGACAGCCGGGGCCAAAGGATTAACGTGCTTTCCGAGGTACGGACCATCCATAGACATTGTATTGGTATAGTAGAAAAAATACTTAGTATTAGTATGAAGCAAGTCGTTCATTTGCCTTTATTGGGTTACATATTTTTATACAACCTGTCTCGTTGGTGTAATGGTCGCAAGCGCTACTGCTGATGAGTCCCTGGGTTCGATTCCCGGGACGGTCTAAGGTTCAATTCACACTGCCGCGGAACGGAGTGGAAGCGATTTTTTTTGTACAAAGCATAATGAACTTTATGTCAAAAGCGTAACGCACATATTAGATACACAAATACGCACAGGTCGCGCATCTTCTGGAGAATTATATCGCGCATTCTCAGGAATTCCGGCAGTAATAAGCTCGTATCTGGTTAGTACGTTAAACAATTGACACAAAGTTCATTTTGCTATGTACGAAAACTCGCTTCCATTCCGTTCCGCAGCAGTGTAGATTGAGCGTGTTATTAATTTTTTCTACCTGGTTTTTCCCAGTAGCAACCCGGATTCTGGATTTGTACCCAGTTGATAGCAATAGGCTTGCCCCCTTTTACATAGACTTAAACATAACTGGCCAAATGTGGATGTAGGTACTATAAGTACATCTCTGCCTAACCTTTGGGGTCTACAGGCGTGGTGTTATGTTATGTTATTATAAATTAGGTATAAAACCAACACTTCGGAACGTATAATAAGTTACAATTCTAATAACCTTCCTCAAAAAACACGATTATGCAGTAGCATGTTCCAAGGGAGTAATGCCATTACATCGCTACGGTCACTAGCTACGACAGCTACGCGAGCGTAGCTGTGACGTCATCGCGACAGCTACGCCGTAGCAACAGTGCAATTTTTTGCTTCCTCAGAATTTTTATAGGTTTTCGGTGACGGACGTTGATATATCAACTGCCATTGTTCTTTATGCTGCTTTTATAGCTTTAACAAGATATGTTCCATTGCTAAAGGTACGTATTTAATTGAGCAATGCAAAATATCTTGTTGTATTGTTTATGTGTATATTTTTAACCGACTTCTAAAAAAGGAGGAGGTTCTCAATTCGGATGTTTGTATTTTTTTTTTTTTTTATGTTTGTTCGCGCATAACTTCGTCGCTTGCCAACCGATTTCAAAAATTCTTTTTTTGTTGGAAAGGGCATACTTCCCAAATGGTCCCATAGAAATTTCATCAAAAACAGTTCAGTAGTTTGGTTTTTAAACCAAAATTACTGGTAAAAATTACAACTAAAAAGTGAAAAATAAAAACTTTTTTGCAAAAAAATACAACCGACTTCCAAAAACGACACTAGAAAGTGAAAAATAACTTTAATTTCGGAAGTCGGTGGCAAACAACGAAATGCGAACCCAACGACACCGACTTCCGAAATTAAAGTTATTTTTCACTTTCTAGTGTCGTTTTTGGAAGTCGGTTGTATTTTTTTGCAAAAAAGTTTTTATATTTTACGTTTTTATAATATTTATGTAATGTGCGTTTTATTTGCACAAAATAAACAATTATTCTTTCTTACTATATTATTAACTCCCGCATTGTTAAAAGCATTTCCAAATTAGAACTACTACGGCAATACATTACATATTCTCTTCGAAACAGCCGTCCATTAGATAATAATGCAGGTACATCACACAAATAATTATTTCAATTTTCAGAACTATGCCCAAAAAGCCATTCCACATGAGTTCCCAATTACTGATACCGTTCGTGAATATACTGTCCAATATTACTCCAAAATTCACGAAAACAGCGCAAACACATACTTACATAATATTATCAGTCCATTGCCGACATATCCCATTGGAATATTTACTAGTTGATGCATTAGAGTAACACATCTATCCGTACCGTACAGTCTTCCACTAAATTATAGTCTCAGCAGCTCAAAAGTTTCAACGAAATCTCACCCCTATTTGGTAGTTCTAAAGGGTGGAAGTCCCGTGCGATGTTTTCGCAGAGGTCGATAACTACGTTATGGAGTGGTGTTCCGCTGGGTGGCGACATGTCCAGCTGAATTAGTCAAGGGACGTTTCCATGTAAAATTTTGATCGATGATTGTGTGTGTGGTTTTAGTCATTTTCAGATATGTTTTTGTGTTAGGTTACGTATATTCAAAATATATCTAATTTGTTTGTTGCATGTTTGAAAGTTTGTGGTGCTATTGGGATTTTGAGTAGAGTAGATTGTTAAAAAAAATCGTTGTATGTGATTATTCTTTTTTGTAGCGTCACATTTTTAACCGACTTCTAAAAAGGAGGAGGTTCTCAATTCGGATGTTTGTATTTTTTTTTTTATGTTTGTTCGCGCATAACTCTGTCGCTTGCCAATCGATTTGAAAAATTCTTTTTTTGTTGGAAAGGGTATACTTTCCAAATGGTCCCATAGAAATTTCATCAAAAACGGTTCAGTAGTTTGGTTTTTAAACCAAAATTACTGGTAAAAATTACAACTTAAAAGTGAAAAATAAAGACTTTTTTGCAAAAAAAAAAGAACCGACTTCCAAAAACGACACTACAAAGTGAAAAATAACTTTAATTTCGGAAGTCGCTGGCAAACAACGAAAATGCGAACCCAACGACACCGACTTCCGAAATTAAAGTTATTTTTCACTTTGTAGTGTCGTTTTTGGAAGTCGGTTGTTTTTTTTTTTGCAAAAAAGTTTTTTTATTTCAGCACGAAGTAGACCATATTTATTTTTTTTTTCTTATTGGCAAAACGTTATTTGCATGCTTCATAGTTTGGGATCGATTTATATAGTGTACAGTCACGAGCACAAATATGTCAACACCTGAAAAGTTTCAATAGCGATTTTTGCTTGACATAACGGAAACAACTATGAAATATGACGCATTGCAAACATATGGGTTCAAAAATACTATGCCCGTAGAAAAATAAAATTTCATTAAAAAATAAAGGTGTAAATCGCTTTTGAATAAAACCAAGCGTATACATACACATACGTCATACATGCTCGTGAATTTACATAATAAATAATATTACATTGTATTCTATTCGTTACAATCTCAACCAAAAGACGTCCTCTTATGAACTCAGGCCTCCCTTAACATTCCCTTACACAATAGCTTCATAAAAACAAGCGACCGTCATTGCCATTTTAGCCCTCTCAGAACTTAATCAAATAGATTAAGTAATCCTAGCATGTTGTATCACAATAAACGGAGTCCCAAGTTGTCTCAACCGTGGGACGAGCAGTAACAATTGAGCTGACATGAGTAAAGTGTAGTGTACCGTTTAGTTTTAGTACGCATTAGCAGGCGAGTGGCGGATCTATGTCATATGGAGAGAAACTAGCTTTTTCCTGTGGCTTCGCCAGCGTGGAGGTCGAGAATTATCCCACAGGATTTTACTACAGGAATAAAAAGTATCCTTTGTCCTTTTAAAAGTCTATCCGTGTGCCTTTCAGCGTGAAAAGGTACTCGTAACAGACAGACTGACAAAGTCACTTTCACATTTATAATATTAGTATGGATTAGAGGAGACTATATTTAGTTTGCAAAGAACGCCATATAAGTGCCATGCCATATGCTAATAATAAGTATTTGATGCAGGTTTTGGCGGACTTTAAAAAAATTATGTGGTGATTTTTTTATTGAATGGAATTGTATTTGAAAATATGTCAGTCGATTGGTGACCTTTTTTGGCTTGTGTAAAAAAGGCCAACCACTTCGGGCAATTCGACGTGATGTAATATTGTGTTATGTGGGGCCTCTGAAGTATTTTCTTTTCCGTCGTGGGTTCAATTCCTGTAAAGATCAATTTTTGTACTGCAAATATAAAACAATATATTCTACTAATGTGTTTGTAAACGCTGGAGAAATTACGTAGGAAGATGGCATTTATTAAAAATAGACCCTCAGTAACATTTGAAATTTAAACTATTCACATTTCCAAGTCAAACTCCAAAGTTAATCACGCCAAGTCTAGGCAACTCTAATTAATGCAGAAAGTAATTTCAAACATGTCATGTAGGAACGTTGTCAATGTCTTCCTGACGTGGGTACTCTCCTATTATCTATTAACAGTCTCTAATAGATCGGTAATGGATGGCATTTCAACCCTCTATGACGTCACAACTTGTATAGTAGACGAACTAGATTGGGTGGGTAGTTGGATTTGATTAATATTGTAATGCAGGTATTGGATTAACTTGTCTGGCTCAATATTGAATAGTTATTGTTCCAGTTTTGAGTAGATACTGCCTATTTAGTAATGGCTTATGTTTAACTTACCACCAGATATAGTAACATATAACAGACAAAAATAGTAAATGATCACCAAAATTAAACCCGCATTTTAATATAAACTTTTAACATCTCGCATTCATTCGGTTCTCGACAGCCTGCAAAGAATAATCTCTTTTTTTCCATATTTTTTTTTAAATAAACCTCGTCTATCTAGTTTGCAGCAAGCCGGAGACATAACTTAATATGGCATCATAATACTTTATTTGGTAATAAACCTACATTTTATGGCAATCATAGTGGTTTATTTAGGCAGAAATAGCGCATTAATTTGCTCGCTAAGATTTAGTGATCATTTACTACATTTGGTGTTCGAATACAATTTGAAGTGCAAGAACTAAGGGTATCAAAGTATTTTATGATGGTCATTATATTTAACCCCTTTAGTAATTGTCAAGCAAAAAATAAAAAGGCCATTAAATGGAGGTAATCTAACAATCTGAAGGCCAATTCTCGTAATTTAATACGTTCAAAATCTAGTCCCAGTCTCATCTCGGCGACAGACAAATGTCAAAAACTTGTCAAAATGTAGGGAAATTAGGAGTATTTTTTGACAGATTGAGACTGAGATCAGACTGTGAACGTTCTTAAAATTACGAGAATTGCCCCTCTGATCTAAAACAAAAACTAAGATGTTACACATATACTTCTTTTTTTTTAATGAAATTTTATGTGGCTACGAACATAGTCTTTTCGAACCCATAGGTTTTTGTAATGTGTCGTATTTCATTGTTGTTTACGTTATTTCACGCAAAAATCGCGATTGAAAGTTTCCAAGTGTTGACATATTAGTGCTCGTGACTGTACACCATATAAATTACTGATATAAATGTAGAAATTTTACAAAGGGCGACACAATGGGCAATCTTATCGTTAAGAGCGATCTTTTAAAGACAAACTTTGGGTGGACTAAAAAGGGGATGGAGACACAATACTGTAAGTAGTCTGTGGTGTACCATTTACATAATACAATAAATACATACATAAAATATATTATACTAATCTATATAAATATATACCAAAATAGGTCTTATAAGAACGTATGCAAAAGTCTACTTATTTGTTTTAATTTTTTTACGACAACGTGAAGGAAAACATCCTGAGGTAACCGGCATGTCCTAAAACTAAAAATTCCATGACATCTACCACTCTGCACTGGGCCCGCGTGATAGATGACAGCCCACTCCCTCTCGAAAAGAAGAAACCCGTATCCCGGCATTGGGAACATTATAAGCTGATTATGACGATTCTTTGTTATCGATTTTATCTACACGGCTATGCCAACCCCATCGTACCGTAAATATTTAAAAGAGCTTCGTTTCTCAAATTAGCATGATAAAAAAAAAACAAAAGCAGATCACCAAGGGCGTGGATTTTGCCTGATAGGTTTACACATGGGGGCAATATTAAAATTATCTTTAACACGACAAACACAAAGGACACCCCGAAGTGTATGTATATTTATTTTTAACCGACTTCTAAAAAAGGAGGAGGTTCTCAATTCGACGGTATGTTTTTTTTTTTGTGTGTTACGCGATTTCTCCGCCAATTGTGGACCGATTTTCAAAATTCTTTTTTTGTTCGAAAGGAGGTACTTCTGAAGTGGTCCCATAGAAATTTCATCAAAAAACGGTTCAGTAGTTTGGTTTTTAAACCTAAATTACTGGTAAAAATTACAACTTAAAAGTGAAAAATAAAAACTTTTTTGCAAAAAAAAACAACCGACTTCCAAAAACGACACTACAAAGTGAAAAATAACTTTAATTTCGGAAGTCAGTGGCAAAGAACGAAAATGCGAACCCGACGACACCGACTTCCGAAATTTAAGTTATTTTTCACTTTGTAGTGTCGTTTTTGGAAGTCGGTTGTTTTTTTTTGCAAAAAAGTTTTTATTTAAAAACATTGCCCCGCACTAGGAATTTCTCCTGTATCGTCTGTGCGTTTACAAACATTTAACATTTAAACTCACATACCTACACAAACAGCCAGTCCCGGAACAACTGACTACTTGCAGGTCATACAAATATTTATTCCGTGCGGGAATCGAACCCGCTACACGCAGCGTAGCAGTCAATCGCTTAACCACTGCGCCAATCGTGCCGTCTCTATATCTACAGTACTTACACCCACATTTCACCAGTAGTTATTTAAGTCTCATTGTAATAAAAGGCAAGCCTATTAAAGTTATCTTCAGCCCAAGATCATTATCTTACACAATACTGTCACAATCTTCTTATTGTGCCACCAACATTGTAATAAACATGTTTACACCAGGTATAAAAAATAAATAAAAACTCGTGTTTTTACTTATGTTTGCCATTGCTCGTGCAAAGGATTACCAAAGAATCTAAACGTGTAACGGTTCTAACCGACTGCGCAGAGACGTATTTCGACTCACAGATATACCAATCCTTTACAGTTAACAGGATTACTGGGAGGCTCTTAGTATGTATTCTTGGGAGGTATAAGCTTGAGTTGATTTTGCACCTGTGCTGCACGTAGGTGAAGTAAACTGTCTGAAGATTATGGTAGCGATTTCTTCCCACAGTATTTGGCGAGGCAAGGAATAAATAGTGATTGATATATTATACCAGGAGAGCAGTGGTGGCCTAGTGGTAACGTCCGCGACTTACGAGAGCAGGTCGTAGGTTCGAACCCAGACGCTTTAATTTGTGTAAATTATGTCATCACCACTGCTCTTAAAACGCTGAAGACAAACATTGTGAGGAAGCCGGCATGTCCTAGAGCCAAAAGTTCGAAGACTTGACGTGACATCTACTAACCCGCACTAGGCCCGTGGTACATTACAGCCCACTCTCTCTCTCGAAGAGGGGAGGCCTGTGTCCCAGCAGTGGGAACATTATAGGCTGATTATACTATATTATACCGCGTCACGCTGTCACATCCAAGACTAGAATCGGACGATTCAGACATTTTTCATCAGCTTTTGTAGTGGTTTCAATGACAGATCTGTTGATTTAAATAAAACGTTTTTGTTATTTTCTATGTTGGTTTGATTAACCTGATATATTAGTTAAAGATATAAATATTTCTTTGGACTGTCTAGACAATGTTAACCCTGTTTAATAATTTTCTTATATTGAAACTGTTCAAGATGGCAGGGACATCGACGCGCAAACTGTAGGTAACCATGAATTCAGCACATGATTCTAAACGGTAGAAAGTTTTTTTTTTCGTTGTATGTCCTGCAGTGACACGATACAGACAAGTTAGATCAGATTAGACTTCTTTCCATATTATAAATTAAAGTCGTTTTTTGTGTCTATCTGTGTGAATGCGTTGTTCTTCTAAACTACGCAACGGAATTTGATGCGGTTTTCACCATCAATTATAATATTATAATATTTTTTTTTTTAATATAATATTTATTTTTATTTAGGTCCTTTTACAAAGTAATACATTTACAAACTTATAAATACTTAGTAGTACCAAGTTCTTAACAAATTGGCTTAAATACTAATATAAAGCTAGTTTAATTTATACGTTTCTAATTACCTATGAAAGGTGCGTTGGTACTGACATTATAACTTGTGGCGACGTTTTTATTTATTGCGCGAATTAGAAAATTTATGCCCAAAATTTTGTGTATAACAAGTTTATAATAAACTTATATATTATAATAAACGAAATCTCGATGTTTTTTTCAAGTCGTACGAAGGGGGAGGGTGGGTCGCTAGTAAATTTTCCTTGTATACACTCTTCGGTCCTTTACCTACATTAAATTAACTGTTCCATCCGCTATTGTTTTGGTTTTACAGAAGAACCAGCTTCGCGTGCTAATTATTCCCCATGGATCATTGATTGATTATAATCAATCATGAAAGTAGCACCTTTCCCACCATACTTACTCAAATTGTGATCGATCGTACGAGGTGGCAGGGGTGACTGGGTGTATTACGTACGCCTACGGTCACTGCAAGTGCTGTGGCATATATTGCTAGTGATGGATTAAATTAGAACTAAGGATTATACGTGGTATTTCCTGCACATATTAGATTTTAAGTCATCGTAGGTATACTATTTGACAATTAAAATTTTCTCACTTCTAAATACCAGCGAGATAATTGCGTAACACTAATGATTGCAATGCATTCGTTTTGACAGTTCGACAACATTCATTGCGTTATTTACGTTGTAAAACATATGAAGCAATGGGTTAGGAATTTTGTTTCAAAATCCTTTGGAATGTGAAAAAATGTTTGTTACGCAATTGGGGTCCAGCACTCTAATTGCGTAACATGCGATCAATCGGAATCGGTTTCATTTTGACTGTTCAACAACATTCATTGCGTTATTTACGTGTTGAGCAGACAAATTTTTCGAACTTATGAAGTAATGGATTAGCAATTTACTTCAAAATGATTCAGATTCCGATTGATCGTGTGTTACGCAATTAGGGTGCAGGTTGTGCTCGAGTATTGGTTATTAAAGTTTTATGAAGTGTTGTTTAAAAGAGACTTTCCTTATAATCTTTGTATATTTAGCCTATAATGTTCCCACTGCTGGGACACAGGCCTCCTCTCTGTGAGAGAGAATGGGCTGTAATCTACCACGTAGGCCCAGTGCGGGTTGGTAGATGTGACATGTCTTCGAATTTTTGGTTCTAGGACATGCCGGTTTCTTCACGATGTTTTCCTTCGCCGTTTTGAGAGCAGAGGTTACACAAAGTAAAGCGCCTGTCTGGGTTCGAACCTTCGACCTAGATCTCGTAAGTTGGGGCCGATAATAATGCCACTAATCCATTGTCTTTACCTTTATGTAAAATTAGTTTTATAGATTTTCTTATTAATTTGTTCTTCATATAAAATTCTATCATATCCTTGTTTTTAAAGAGCGAATCGCAAAGACAGGAAAAATTCAACAATTCTTTTGATTCAAACATTTCGCTAGGTTGATGACACAAAATGTTGAATTCAGTCGTCGTCTCAAATACGAGATTCCCAGTAATTTCGCACAGTTTTCCGAGCGAGAATTTCCCTAACTTGTCAAACAATTTCAGCGGGATTAACCGTCACTTGTTTTTCTCCTATTCGCAGACCGCAATGGGGGAAAACGGTTCTTTTCTACATTATAGTGTACTAGATTTACCTGTGGCTTTGCCCGCTTGGTATAAGTTTCTTGTCAGAAATTTTCATTTTGGCGTTGGCGATGTGTAAAGCACGCCTCGGAGAGCACGTTAAACCGTTGGTCATGCGCCTGATCTCTCTCTGGTCGTGCCGGATTGCCGTCCCATCGGACTATGAGAGTGAGAGAAGAGGGAGTGCACCTGTGTCTGCGCGCACACTTGTGCACTATAATATCTCCCGCGCCGAAGGCTAGCATCGGTTGAGACAGACCGTATTTGAGCCACGGCGGCCAATGTTGACGGAGGACTTTATAAGTTTCTTACAGTTTTTTTTTTAATAATTTCAGATCTTCACATGTCCATTAGTTTTTAGGGGGTTATTACCTACACAAATCATCACTAATCACTAAAAGTCTCACTGAGCTCATAATGAGGATTTGTGAAAAAAAAATTCACAAATCCCCATCTATTGTGTACAGTTGTCCAGTGATATTCTGGTTTAGTTGTATTCAACTATGTTGGGGAAAGGCTAACCGGACGCAGCTGAATACCAGTATTTTACAAGAATACCCAGTTACTGGCTAATACGATACTCCTTGGTAAGACTGTTTGTCATACTTTTGCGCTTCTGACAATCTGTAACGACTGTCAATGATCCAAGAAAGACGATTTTGAAAAATATCATGATGATTTTAAAAATTTCACGTAACACAAACAAACTTCCCCATCCGTCCTAGTACTAAATATTTTTCTCTGCCTGCGGAATATGCAGGGAATGAAATGTGAGGAGTAGAAAATTTTAAAATATGAGGTAAAAATGTTAGTTAATCCTCACACTAAATGTGGAGCAGTGACGTGTGATGAACGTTTATCCTTTTGTTAAACATTTAAATCTAGAAATCACCTGTCTTTTTAACCGACTTCAAAAAAGGAGGAGGTTCTCAATTCGACGGTATGTTTTGTTTTTTTTTGTGTGTTTGTTACGCGATTACTCCGCCAATTGTGGACCGATTTTCAAAATTATTGTTTTGTTCGAAAGGTAATACTTCTGAAGTGGTCCCAAAGAAATTTCATCAAAAACGGTTCAGTAGTTTGGTTTTTAAACTAAAATTACTGGTAAAAATTACAACTTAAAAGTGAAAAATAAAAAACCGACTTCCAAAAACGACACTACAAAGTGAAAAATAACTTTAATTTCGGAAGGCGGTGGCAAACAACGAAAATGCGAACCCAACGACAATTTTTCACTAAGAGTGAAAAATTGTCGTTGGGTTCGCATTTCGCATCAAGAGCTCCTAAGAGTCATAGCGTGATGTTAAATTACCTAAAGCCTTCCTCAAGAATTTATCTAACAAATGCAAAAGGAATTTTTCATATCCGACTGGCTGTTCCAGAGATTACCTCCTACATACAAACTTTTACCTCTTTATAATGTTAAGTATAGGTATAAGTGTGTGTTTATACATGTCAGATTTACGTATATTAACGCACCTAATCTGAATTAGCGAAACATTCGCCAAAAATGTAAACAAATATGAGTTTATGGAAAAATAACTTTAATTACTACACAATAAAGTTCAGTTTACGCTACAACTTCAAACATTTTTATAACTTTTTCAATAGTGCTAGTCACTCTGAAATCAACTTTTAAAATAAAGTTGATTTTTTTTTTACCTGAAATAAATAACGTCAATTTGAAACATAAATAAAATTTGAATATAAGCATAACACCATACCACAACACCACACCACACCACACCACACCACACCACACCACACCACACCTGTAATCCCCGAAGAGTTAGGCAGAGTTGTCCCTAGTGCACCCACATTTCACCAGTTATGTTTAGGTCCCATGTAATAGAGGGCAAGCCTATTGCCCTACCGAGCACAAATCAAGATTCCATGCACTCGGCTACTGAGAAATCCCAGATAGACAAACCCAATGACACTTTACCCGACCCGGGAATCGAACTCAGGACCTCATATTCAGCAGTACGCTTGCGAGCACTGGACCGACGAGGCTGTCGACGACGCACCTAAGGTATGGTGTTCCACGCGCGCCTCAAAGAGATGTCAGCATGAGTGACGGGGCCCAATAGGGCCGAAGCCTGCCAGGGTAGCGGGATCGTCCGAAAGGGTTACCGCTGCCCTGGAATAGAAAGGGCTAAGGAAGGAACACGGGTGGGTTTTAGTCAGTAAGAGTCTCACACTCCCTCCTGCTCCACCCAGAGCGGGAGGAGTCATTTGATGATTTCCAATCTTCAAAAAAAAAAAAAAAGGTATAGTTAAAATGGTATTCGAACAAGGAAAAGAGTAAATCTAAAAAGACATCTACGCATTAAACGAGTATCTTCAATAATATTCTTTTAATATTCTTTGTGAAGAGCTGTCAATTACACGAAAAACGTGGGGACTGATTTGTTTACTTCCGTTTCCACGTGATCGGGATGATGAAAACGGAAAAGCTTGATATTCAGGCCTAAAAGGTTTTTAACGATTACGTACTGGTTATTATTTGACTTCCTATGTTACGTTAACCAACCGTTTTAGGCAATCGGTCCTATATGACGATTATGTAGGTAGTCGTTATCATTTGACGTACTATGTTACGTTAGCCAACCTTTTGAAGCAAGCGGCTCTAATAACGATTACGTATTCGTTATTATTTGACGTGCGTATGTTAAGTTAACCAAGCTTTTAAAGCAACCGGCTCTAATAACGATTACGTACTCGTTATTATTTGATGTTTTACGTTAACGTAACATACGTAAATATAGGCCATAATTTTGTAATTTCAAACAACGCTTTTTTTGGTTTGACGATAGTTAGCGCCATTTTTGACCTATACGCGTGCGCCAAGTGGTCGTGAAACGACCCACCCAAAATAGCATAAACTCGACAAAAAAAAAACAAAAAGAGAAACTAAAACAAGTTTTGTTTTTAAATATTGTCTATTGCTCGATGTCAAGGCAGTTAAAAATATAATGGTCACACTAAGATACTTATTAATGGGACCTAGTATTGTCACCCATATTTTATTTCATCCGTCATTCCATAGCGTACATGATATCTATGTCTGTCATCCTTTCTAATTCCTGATGAAAAAACAACAATAAATTTCATTTACAAGAATTAATGTCATGCTTCTAATAACTAATAGCTACAAACGATTCTCATACATCCACAATTGACACTTGGACCACTGCCCAACCTGTAAGCCACAAAGCTTGAAGATAAATGAACAAAAGCGACAAACTCGCGCGCCGATGGGTGAGAATATTTCTAAATGTATATTTTGGTTTCTGGGACACTTGTCTGTTAAAACAGATGGTTCGTCTATTTTGAACCGACGAAACAGTTTCAGGCGATGTATATTAAGGAATCCTCAAAATAAATGCGACATTTTTGTTTTAGGCTAAAATAGAATGGATAGCTTCCCCGCTGTTACTACAGACTAAGCGACTATTGGAGCTTAAAATAAAATTTAAGAGTACTTTTGTAAGCAGATATATATGCTTTTGGTAGCAGTACCCTTATTGCGAAACACTATCAATCTGAACCATTGTTGAAGGTTATTGCTAATCCGTTGTTCCATATGTTCGAAAAATTTGTCTGCTCAACAATGTACGTAACGCAATGAATGTTGTAGAACTTTCAAAATTATTTATCCATTTATTTCAGGCATCAAGGCCCAGATAAACACATACAATATAATATTAATATAATTTAAAAATACTATAAATACATATAACATTATAATTACACTAAAAACTAACACACACGAAGTGTCTGCGTCGTGTTTCGCTGACTGGTGTCATGTAGCCGGCCACGAAACCGGCGGTACACAACACCCTTCGGCCAGAACTCTTCCTTGAGGAAATTCCCGAGATGATGTGTCGGAACACGCACCACGAACGACTTGAAGTGACTTAAAGGCATTGCTACTGATAGTATGTTACGCAACTACCCCGTAAGTCTGAAAGCATATTACAATTCGACTCAATGATAATATTTTTTCTGGATAGTCAAAAAAATAATAGAATTTCAAATTGTGTTAAGGTGTATAGATGGCTCGCTGACCTTGTGTATGTGGGCGGAGCTAAGCGCTCTACCCCCGAATACGTAAAACGCGCGCGGTGGCGCGCTGTACTAAAACGACGATCAAAGAATATGCAGAGGCGCAGAATGCCGCACGCAGGTCGTCATTTTTGCCTACGATTCCAGAGGGGAATGGCGGATGCAAAGCTGATATATTTTGTATAGATTGATACTTATGTTACGTATATTTTAAGTTTTTACTGGACATTATTTTTTAGCAATTTTTTTATTTAGAAATTTTGTTTAAAATTATACGTGAGAAGGGACTTCGTTCCTAACGGGGGTAAAACTTTAAAAATGATATCGAGTATTTTCTTAGGAATAGAATAACATTTTATTTGCATAGACTGTAGGTCTTCTTAGGACTTACATAAAAATGAGATTTTATAAAAATGTGATCCTGTTTCATGAATTTGAATTATTATAAATCAGTAATAAATATGCGCGTCTGTCTGTGTTAGTGCAAATATTTACGAACGAATTGTATCAGTGTGCGTTTATTGACTAGCTCGCTGCAGATGGCCCATTTCTATAGTGCGCGTGGACGCTTACGATGGTAATACAAGTAGTAGGTATCTAAACTAATATTAAAATGAGAAAAGATTGGATAATTGGATTTGATCAAAATAAAAGTCCAAGATGGCGGCTGCGAAAATCTTCAAGTCTTTTATTATGGGTGTCGTTTTCATACTTTTCGAGGGCGATAAAGCCGATAGTGAGGTCAAAATAAAAATCCAAAATGGCGCTGCAAAAGTCTTCAAATATTTCATCATGGGTGTCGTTTTCATGCTTTTCGAGGGTGATGAAAGCCGATAGTGAGGTCAAAATAAAAATCCAAAATGGCGGCTGAAAAAATTTTATAATATTTTATCATGGGTGTCGTTTTCATACTTTTCGAGGGCAATAAGGCCGATAGTGAGGTCAAAATAAAAATCCAAAATGGCGGCTGCAAAAATTTTCAAATATTTAATCATGGGTGTCGTTTTCGTACTTTTCGAGGGCGATAAGGCCGATGGTGAGGTCAAAATAAAAATCCAAAATGGCGGCTGCATAAATTTTCAAATATTTAATCATGGGTGTCGTTTTCATACTTTTTGAGGGCGATAAGGCCGATAGTGAGGTCAAAATAAAAATCCAAAATGGCGGCTGCAAAAATTTTCAAATATTTAATCATGGGTGTCGTTTTCATACTTTTTGAGGGCGATAAGGCCGATAGTGAGGTCAAAATAAAAATCCAAAATGGCGGCTGCAAAAATTTTCAAATATTTCATCATGGGTATCGTTTTCATACTTTCCGAGGGTGATAAAGCCGATAGTGAGGTCAAAATAAAAATCCAAAATGGCGGCTGCACAAATTTTCAAATATTTCATCATGGGTATCGTTTTCATACTTTCTGAGGGTGATAAAGCCGATAGTGAAGTCAAAATAAAAATCCAAAATGGCGGCTGCAAAAATTTTCAAATATTTCATCATGGGTATCGTTTTCATACTTTTCGAGGGTGATAAAGCCGATAGTGAGGTCAAAATAAAAATCCAAAATGGCAGCTGCAAAAATTTTCAAATATTTCATCATGGGTGTCGTTTTCATACTTTTCGAGGGCGATAAGGCCGATAGTGAGATCAAAATAAAAATCCAAAATGGCGGCTGCATAAATTTTCAAATATTTAATCATGGGTGTCGTTTTCATACTTTTTGAGGGCGATAAGGCCGATAGTGAGGTCAAAATAAAAATCCAAAATGGCGGCTGCAAAAATTTTCAAATATTTCATCATGGGTATCGTTTTCATACTTTCCGAGGGTGATAAAGCCGATAGTGAGGTCAAAATAAAAATCCAAAATGGCGGCTGCAAAAATTTTCAAATATTTCATCATGGGTATCGTTTTCATACTTTCTGAGGGTGATAAAGCCGATAGTGAAGTCAAAATAAAAATCCAAAATGGCGGCTGCAAAAATTTTCAAATATTTCATCATGGGTATCGTTTTCATACTTTTCGAGGGTGATAAAGCCGATAGTGAGGTCAAAATAAAAATCCAAAATGGCGGCTGCAAAAATTTTCAAATATTTCATCATGGGTGTCGTTTTCATACTTTTCGAGGGCGATAAGGCCGATAGTGAGGTCAAAATAAAAATCCAAATTGGCGGCTGCAAAAATTTTCAAATATTTAATCATGGGTGTCGTTTTCATACTTTTCTAGGGCGATAAAGCCGATAGTGAGGTCAAAATAAAAATTCAAAATGGCGGCTGCATAAATTTTCAAATTTTTCGTCATGGGTGTCATTTTCATAGTTTTCGTGGGTGCTGCAGACAGCCGATAGTGAGCTCACAATGTAAATCCAAGATGGCGGCTGCAAAAAATTGTTTTTGTTTTAAATTATACGTGATAAGGAACTTCGAATAACCTAAGTTATTCTGATCAAACTAAAATTATTAAGTAACTAATGATTACTTGATTTTAGGTACAGACGCCAGCACATCAAGCTACCCGAAATAGTAAAATTTTCCCAATCAACCTTGAACCTAATGCTTTAGCGATAAAGTTGAAAATCTGTTAAAGAAATTTGACAGATTGCAGTTAAGTAGCTTGATGTGCTGGCGTCTGTACACGATACTTATTTGACAATAATATAGTGTGATGAGTTGCCAAATAAACAATGTTTTCTTATCACCAGACCGCATGAGTGAGTGTCTCCATCTCGTAGAGTCTTAGCATAATGCTGAGCGATGGCCGTTTTGCGTGGATGTGCGTGTTTACCCCCGAACTTGTTTTAGACAGAGACACTCACTCATGCGGTCTGGTAATAAGAAAACATTGTTTATTTGGAAACTCATCACACTATATTATTGTCAAATAAGTATCGTGTACTTACTACTACTAGTGTACTTAGTACTACTTAACTGCAATCTGTCAAATTTCTTTAATAGATTTTTAACTTTATCGCTAAAGCATTAGGTTCAAGGTTGACTGGGAAGATTTGACTGTTTCGGGTAGCTTGATGTGCTGGTGTCTGTACCTAAAATCAAGAAATCATTAGTTACTTAATAATTTTAGTTTGATCAGAATAACTTAGGTTATTCGAAGTTCCTTATCACGTATGATTTAAAACAAAAACAAATTTTTGGAGCCGCCATCTTGGATTTACATTGTGAGCCCACTATCGGCTGTCTGTAGCACCCTTGAAAACTATGAAAATGACACCCATGACGAAAAATTTGAAGATTTATGCAGGTGCCATTTTGGATTTTTATTTTGACCTCACTATCGGCTTTACCACCCTCGAAAAGTATGAAAACGATACCCATGATGAAATATTTGAAAATTTTTGCAGCTGCCATTTTTGATTTTTATTTTGACCTCACTATCGGCTTTATCACCCTCGCAAATTATGAAAACGATACCCATGATGAAATATTTGAAAATTTTTGCAGCCGCCATTTTGGATTTTTATTTTGACCTCACTATCGGCTTTATCACCCTCGCAAAGTATGAAAACGATACCCATGATGAAATATTTGAAAATTTTTGCAGCCGCCATTTTGGATTTTTATTTTGACCTCACTATCGACCTTCTCGCCCTCGAAAAGTATGAAAACGACACCCATGATGAAATATTTGAAAATTTTTGCAGCCGCCATTTTGGATTTTTATTTTGACCTCACTATCGGCTTTATCACCCTCGAAAAGTATGAAAACGATACCCATGATGAAATATTTGAAAATTTTTGCAGCTGCCATTTTGGATTTTTATTTTGACCTCACTATCGACCTTATCGCCCTCGAAAAGTATGAAAACGACACCCATGATGAAATATTTGAAAATTTTTGCAGCCGCCATTTTGGATTTTTATTTTGACCTCACTATCGGCTTTATCACCCTCCAAAAGTATGAAAACGAACCTCATGATGAAATATTTGAAAATTTTTGCAGCTGCCATTTTGGATTTTTATTTTGACCTCACTATCGGCTTTATCACCCTCGAAAAGTATGAAAATGATACCCATGATGAAATATTTGAAAATTTTTGCAGCCACCATTTCGCATTTTTATTTTGACCTCACTATCAGCCTTATCGCCCTCGAAAAGTATGAAAACGACACCCATGATTAAATATTTGAAAATTTTTGCAGCCGCCATTTTGGATTTCTATTTTGACCTCACTATCGGCTTTATCACCCTCGCAAAGTATGAAAACGATACCCATGATGAAATATTTGAAAATTTTTGCAGCCGCCATTTTGGATTTTTATTTTGACCTCACTATCGACCTTCTCGCCCTCGAAAAGTATGAAAACGACACCCATGATGAAATATTTGAAAATTTTTGCAGCCGCCATTTTGGATTTTTATTTTGACCTCACTATCGGCTTTATCACCCTCGAAAAGTATGAAAACGATACCCATGACGAAATATTTGAAAATTTTTGCAGCCGCCATTTTGGATTTTTATTTTGACCTCACTATCGGCTTTATCACCCTCGCAAAGTATGAAAACGATACCCATGATGAAATATTTGAAAATTTTTGCAGCCGCCATTTTGGATTTTTATTTTGACCTCACTATCGGCTTTATCACCCTCGAAAAGTATGAAAACGATACCCATGTTGAAATATTTGAAAATTTTTGCAGCCGCCATTTTGGATTTTTATTTTGACCTCACTATCGGCTTTATCACCCTCGAAAAGTATGAAAACGACACCCATGATGAAATATTTGAAAATTTTTGCAGCCGCCATCTTGGACTTTTATTTTGATCAAATCCAATCTTTTCTCATTTTAATAATAGTTTAGATATGCCTACTACTTGTATTACTATCGTAAGCGTCCACGCGCACAATAGAAATGGGCCATCTGCAGCGAGCTAGTCAATAAACACACACTGATACAATTCGTTCGTAAATATTTGCACTAACACAGACAGACGCGCGTAGTCGATCGATAGCCGGAGCGTAGCAGCGAGCGACACAGCCATCCCGTCTCAATGCTAACGCACGACTGCCGCCCGCGCCCGCGCAGAGCACCTCTGAAGCTCGATCTCAAAGTGGGGACATTTCCTATGCAAATGTTGATTGATTTAAATAAGCTATGTCACATCTGTAGTACCTCTAACCATCGATTTTTCAGTGTAAAAATTTTTCCAAACATCAAAGCCGTTTAGAAGTAATATCGAAAATGAGAAAAAAATAGCGTGTTGGTAAATATTTTTTTAAGGCAAAAGTATTAGCCATACGAAAAAATCCTATGTCAGAAATGTTGTTCATGAATCTATAGCAAACATATATTTTTTTCAGATCTTTTAATCAAGCCGTTAATGAGAAATATTCGTCATAAAGTGACCGTATTACGGTACTAAACGAGAGTAAGGCCCTTAAATCAACCGCATAACAATGGTAACCATTTGACATTGACAGCGCCTTTGTGTCGTCTTCTTCTTTGAAGTATTTGATCACTGAAACGTCTGACATGAAGTTGTCTGTCAGCACCATGGGCGCTAGAGTTGAGTGATTGACTTCAGTAGTTCTATTCTGTAAAAATCTCACCGTAATAATTTGGGTGAAGTGAGCTGTCACTAGAGTCAATCCCTAGCATCAGATGGAATGACAGCTCACTTCACCTAACCCCTTACGGTGAGATTCTAACCGAATCGACCGGCTGTGCTAAGTCGCGTGTAGTATGCCTTTGAACAAAGGTTGGATTTTACTTTAGCTTTATACGCGTCTGTACCTTACTGTACCAAAATATTAATTTTAGGTGCTTACCAAACTAGGGGTTGAAATCGGACAAGGTACGCCTATCCTTTGTATGAAAATTACAGTAAACGGTATACTACAGTTAGGGGTCCAGTGGAAACATTATTGATTGGGGGTCGAGAGTGGACTAAACGTATTTTATTCCCGATAAAAAAAAACACATAGACTTGATATGTCTCTAAATCTACAAATGGGGTGAAATCCAGTTTGTGTAGGCATAACAAAGGTCTCGTCCATTATCTTCTATTAGATACGATATGCAGATCGAAGGCCAAACTTTAAAGTGCGTTTACAAACATTTAAACTCACATACACAAACAGTCAGACCCTGAACAACTACCTGTAGGCACATACAAATATTTGTTCCGTGCAGGAATCGAACCCGCGACACGCAGTGCAGCAGTCGATCGCTCAGCCACTGCGCTAACCGTGTCGTCACACAAATTACAAAGCTTCCTTACAACATTTTATTCAGTCAATGATCCTGTCGGGAATATGATAATTTTTATAAGCCATGAAAAAGCAGTAAAACTTTATTGTTTAAACTTAAAAACAGCATGTTAATAAACGAGATATAACCGACATTGTAAGTAGTGACGTTGTCAACGGGGAAAATACCTATTCCAGCACCCCAATTGCGTGACCCATTTTGACGTGCGTTCACTTTGAAGAAACATAAGCAGGCATGGATTATGTTTTAAAAATGATTTGGGTCGACATCGTAAATATGATGATAATGATCATTGTTGAACTATCAAAATGAAAGGCATTGTGATTGTCTTACGCAGTTATGCGCGTTTTTACTAACACTAGAAGACACCTAAATGTAATCCTACAAGTCCTACGAATATTATAAACGTGAAAGCTTGTATGGATGGATGGATGGATGTTTGTTACTCTTTCACGCAAAAACTACTGAACGGATTTGGAAGAAATTTGGCATACAGATGCATAATTTATAACCAGGATTAACACATAGGATACTTTTTATCCCAATATTCCCACGGGATTGACACTTATGCGGGTGAAACCGCGGGGCGCAGCTAGTGCCTGAATATAAAACGGGCGTTAGGCTAGAAAGCCCCTAAATTATACTAAAATTATTAACATATCTATCTTAAAGTAGTAAAAGTTACCTCTAATTTTATTATAGCAAGTGTCGACGGATGTGGTATTGAATATTGTTAGTAATATTTCATAGCGAAGTCATTGGCCGCCATCCAAGCGCCCAGATAAAGCGACCCATTCACTACGCGACTTGTAAGTGAATTTTGAACGAATTTGAAGTGATAGCTCTAATGTAGTTTAAGTGTTAAAAGATTTATTGCTATGGGAAAATATAAGTAAGTAGGTATGCTTTGGTTTGTAGGAAAACTTTTTTTTTTGCTTTTTTGTTCCCTCTCACTCTAAGAATAAACCGAGACAAAAGAAAACCAAAATTACTTTAATTTCGGAAGTCGGTGGCAAACAACGAAAATGCGAACCCAACGACACCGACTTCCAAATTAAAGTTATTTTTCACTTTCTAGTGGCGTTTTTGGAAGTCGGTTGTATTTTTTTGCAAAAAAAGTTTTTATTTTTCACTTTTAAGTTGTAATTTTTACCAGTAATTTTGGTTTAAAAACCAAACTACTGAACCGTTTTTGATGAAATTTCTATGGGACCATTTGGGAAGTATACCCTTTCCAAAAAAAAACAGTTGGCAAGCGTTCAAATCGGTTGGCAAGCGACGGAGTTATGAGCGAACAAACATAAAAAAAAATACAAACATCCGAATTGAGAACCTCCTCCTTTTTTAGAAGTCGGTTAAAAATGCATGAAATCTTAGACGGAAAAACAGTAACCAAACGCATCAAGAATCACAGGATGTGCTACCTCGCACATGTTTACAGGCGCCGCGTACCACATCTGCTGCATGCAGCAATGGAGTACAAGACCAAAACCAAGAAGGTTGGTAGACCTATCTACACGTGGAACGGCAACCTAAAACAGGACATGAAGTACTTCGACAAGGGAATCGATTTCTGGATGGATACAGCTGGAGACAAAAATAAGATCAAGATTGCTGCTAGTGAAATATACAAAAAACCGGAAACTGATAGTAGCGAGAACTCCGATGACGACATCGAAAACAGAAACATCTAATACAACATAACACAGCAGAGCAAGGACATACAAAAGAACCGAGAAAGCAGTGGAACCTCGCCAAAAAATTCACGGGTGAAGCTCGAACTGAAGCACCTGGCCGCGTAGTCTTTAAAAGATGCCCATCCATAGACAAATATCACCCATCTCTCCACTAATCCAAGGCTTACTCTAGGATGCATATCCGGTAGGCTCTTAAATCCTACCCTTTCCTACGGGCACGTCTTCCTTACAAAAACCGCGCCCCCCGGTCTACTTCTTGATATGCAATGGTTGCTGTAGCACCATGAACATGAGGCTACAGGATCTAGTGCGAATCTTGGGGTTCATTCGATTAATCGAGTCAGGTCACACCACGCTGGGATCGGGGATCGGTGCAATTCATTCATTCATTCATTAAGTTCCCTAGTGCAGTATTCTTGACTTGAATAAAAATATCTCATCATCGTTATTTCAGTCCAAGACGTCCACTGCTGGACATAGGCCTCCCCCAAGCACCGCAATTTCGAACGTCTCTGTGCTTCCCGCATTCAGTGGATTCCGTATATATTTATTATAAAGTATCTACACGGTTTAATTTCAGATTTTTCTCCAGTAAAATGGCTAACTACAATAAGATAATAATAATAATAATCCAGGAAAACTTATTAATCTAACAGATTATACAGGGTGGCAGGGACATCGACACGCAACCGGTTACCATAGATTCAGCACATGATTCTAAACACCCTCACGTCGATAGATTCCATCGGTTATAAAAAAAAAGTTAGATGTTCTATACATTTTGACCGCGTAGGTATTGCATTTTCCTATGAAACAGCAGATTTTTTTTTTGTTAACCGACAGAATTTTTCTACACTAGGGGGTCTAAAACTATGTGCTTAAGAGCGCGCCTAAGCCAGTAAAATTTTAGAATAGAAAAAAAACAAACGTAGTATGCGTCAAAACTGTTATATCGTAATAAATCCAAAACTAAAAGGAATTACACAAAATGCCTATACTCCTTTACTCTTGTATAAATATAATTAATTATCAAATTTTTATCGCAATAGGCATTACCGTATTGAGTACAAAACGGAAAAATATGAGAATTAGAGGTTACTTCGTGATTTTTTTCTATCGTGGAAATGTTATTATTTCATGTTTTTGATCAAAGTGAACCCGGAAATATCATGTAGTTATTCATACATTTTTATTTTAAGATTTGGTCCGGAATTTTTCATGTAAAATCAAATATAGGATTGGTAATTTTGCTTTATACGCGCTCTTAATTCATGGTTACAGGTTTGCGCATCGGCGTCCCTGCCACCCTGTATACTTACCGACAAATAAACAGCCAAACAGAAACGAGATGAAGATACGAGTGTTCTGGGAGATCTCTTTCACTTCTACCTCCTTCTCTTCCTCTCTCTTCGTCTTCTTCTGCAAGTAGATAACCTGAAAAGGTATAAAATATAAAGTTATAAAATCGTGTCTTCATCTAGGAAACCTTACCTTACCTTGAGGCAACAAATGACATGACTTCGCAATTTGCACGTAAATCTCGTGCTCAAGCTTGTTGTTTTGGCTAACGAAGCTCCACGGCTTGCTTTGATAGTCAACCTAGTCTCATTAATTTTCTAGCACCACCCTTTCAATTCTAAAGCAATGACCAGTATTTGAAAGGGACTTCGTTAAAAACTTTAAGATCAAATTTTGTTTGGGTGGTCTTATACTAGCATCAAAATCATGATGAGGACTGTATTAATGACTCAATCGTATTATATAGGAGTTTCATTAATGAAGTGTTAGCTAGTGGTTGTATTGGCAATCATAACATTTGTTTTGAATAAGTTTTTATATTTCATTTATATTTTTGATAGATTCTTTTATATTTTGTGAGAACGTAGGCCTTGTAAACTACGAGTAGATTAGTAAACCATTTACGATATTTTATCAAGTACCTGGTACTTGTGGACAGGCCTGCACTGTCCTCCCATACCTATTAATACTGCAATTTGAAAACATTATAAAAGCTAATTATTTTTAAAAGGGTAGCCTTAGAATTTCTTGCCGGCTCTTCTCCATAGGAAACGACCAATTGGAACCGTGCACCTAGCTTCTGACGTTTCATAAGGGCCCATGTAGGTTTATGTGAAATAAAATATTTTAGTTTTGATGATGTTGTGTTTCAAACATTTGTCATACAAATCCTAACATAGAGAGAGTGAGAAAACATCAAGCGAAGCAGTTCAATAATACAGGCCACCTCCAGTTTATTTTATACCTTCCGTAAAGATATAATGTCAAAAAAAAACTCCAATGCGACAAAAAGTCGCAACATCAACTCCCAAACTTCCACCAAATCACGACTAATCGTTCCAACACTTACATTAACCAACGGATACGTTAAACAATCGCACATAATTCAATTGGAAATGTCACAACGTTGCCAGATCTCTCTGTGACGTAGTCGTCCACGTATTTCGGACGTTGCCAATTCTCTGGATAATCGTGCGTTTAAATAGTCCAGTTAAGGCAGACGTCGGGCATTCCTATGACGTAACAGGCACACTTTAGATTTTTTTCTGTGCTGTGTAAATCTAGATTTTTCCGGTGTAGATACTTGGATTTTGTTAGTGCCAAGAAATTTATAGAAAATTGGCCTTCGAGGCAAATGAAATGTAAATGTGTGTGAACGACAGTATAGAAACTGTCCAAGAATAGTGAATTGGAAATTACCAGACAAACTCACATAGCGTATTGGTCAATTCAACATTTATTTTACAATTTTATCACAGTCACCCGCACTTCTGTTGCACCATATTCCCGTAGACAGCGTTTTTATGTCGCAGCAGTAAAAGCAGTTTTTCTACGATGACAACCAAAAACTTAAATTTTCTTTTCAAACGAGGTCAAACAGCATTCACTATTCCCAGAAAACTCCTTAAAGATGAAGCAACTGGTTGCGTGCTTGCCAAGGAGAGAAAACAGTTCATCAAAGTGAAGTATACCCGCGACAATAACCTGGCACTACCAAAAAGAAAAACACTTTTCGCCAATGCATATCCCATCAAAACACAATCTTTCAACATTTACAACACTATAAAGTTCCACAGCACAAGTTTTAAACGAGTCTCCTTTATGCAAATACGTATTTACATACTTTTTTCGTGTTCTGGCTTCGTCCCAAACTGGTGACAAGTCCCGATCATATAATATACCGTAAGTTTCACGATGTCACGATCTGCGTCTATTTCGAGGGTAGATTTATTTTTCAATGAAAGTTGTCTTGACGGATTTTGTGTTTTAATGTCATGGATTGATTGGACGCGTTTTGATTTTGTATAGGCTGAAGAAATGGTGAGACTGGTCAGCTTTCAAAGGTTTGGGAAATTGGCCGTTTCTAGGAATTTTTATGTGGCCTACGCAAATGTCTGGTAGCGTCGTGTGATGGTTCGTTGAGCTCCCTAAAATAGGGTTGAGCTACACGATGACTGATCCATGCATGCAGTCTGTCGGGACAGGTCAACTCAAAGACATAGCCCATTGTTAGACTCACAGAAAATCCCAATAATATAATGATTCGACTTTAAAAGATACCTTTGAGACCTTTGAGCTTGTTTCGGCATTTCTTCTCAGGAATAAGTCAGCTACCAAATAATGGCGGCATCTAGTTTTAAAATATTGACCAAAAAAAGCGGCCAAGTGCGAGTCGGACTCGCCCATGAAGGGTTCGTTGAATTGATTGAATGAAAGGTAAATTGCTGTTTATGATTTATGACGTATTAAAAAAAACTACTTACTAGATCTCGTTCAAACCAAATTTCGAAGTTTACATGGTAATGTCATTTTACCACTTTGGAAGTGTCTCTCGCGCAAACAATTTAGAAAAAAATGATATTAGAAACCTCAATATCATTTTTGAAGACCTATCCATAGATACCCCAAACGTATGGGGTTGACGAAAAAAAAAATTTTGAGTTTCAGTTCTAAGTATGGGGAACCCCCAAAATTTATTGTTTTTGTTTCTATTTTTGTGTGAAAATCTTAATGCGGTTCACAGAATACATCTACTTAGCAAGTTTCAACAGTATAGTTCTTATAGTTTCGGAAAAAAGTGGCTGTGACATACGAACGGACAGACAGACATGATGAATCCATAAGGGTTCCGCTTTTTGCCATTTGGCTACGGAACCCTAAAAACGACGTGTAAAAGTGCCTTAAGAGACTTACACATCATACTTTAATTAAATAAAATGAAAAAAACGTATTGCACACATCATTTTATCTTTTCATTTCATTTAATTTCATAACCATCTCAGAACCAAACAGGATTTTTAGCTTACATATTCTCATAAGTAGACGAATAAATATCATAGCGTCTGGTTTCAAAAGTCACCATTTTTTTCAACAAATGTAAGTCTTTGGAAATTGACTAAAATATTTAAGAGACTATTTTATTGAATCTGTAAACATATCTGAGGAGAGATGTTCCTCTACGCTTAGCTACAATAATTAAGGTAAGACCGCGGTGAAGATACAAGAGTATCAGGATTATCAACATTTATCTAATAAATAACCTTTTTTTTTCCCAATAAACTTTTTTCTTTCTTAATACATTGGTTACTAGACAGATACAATCTAAAATTGCTGACGAATAGAAATTCCAATCAATTTTTTCCTCAAAGCTTTTAAATATTCATCTGTAGCTAGATTCATTTATGACTGGTAAATCAATTTGCAACTTTTCCGATATAAGTGCTCTCGATAGCTCTAAAGAACTTTCTGAAACTCCAATAGTCGCGACTTTTGAAAAACTTTCAGCAGTTGTAAATTACTCTCGAATAATAAATGCTCCGTAATTTCGTTTACTGGTATCACTAATTGGTTTTGGCATCTGAATTAATTTTGTGTTTTGTACCCACCTAATAACTTCACTGACAATTCTCTTTTATATTCGTGCTGTTGT
Source organism: Apamea anceps (assembly GCA_951799955.1). NCBI lineage: Eukaryota > Metazoa > Arthropoda > Insecta > Lepidoptera > Noctuidae > Apamea > Apamea anceps. The sequence continues at coordinate 4,472,755 of OX637505.1, read as the reverse complement.
CAAAAGAGTTGAATACGGGCAAACCATGACCTCTAAGTGCATATTGTTTATTCGGCTGAGTTACAGCAACTCCTTCAATATGCGTTGTCATTCTTCTTCGTGTCGTTGGCACGACTGTATTATAAAATCTTGTTGGCCCAAAACTTTGCCACTTCCACGGTGGCAGCGCAGGGGTCACTTTGACTGCATATTGAGACACAGAGGACAGGGGGCCTACTCCAAAGTGTTCGGACCGGACCGACACATGGCCGAACCGAATATTATTGAAAAATGCAAAAAAAGTTCGGATCGGCTCAGTTGGGTCGGGACCATAGTCAATATTCGAAAGAGTGTAGGAGTGTAGGATCGGAACCGACCGAACCAAATAGTAACTTCGTAGCAGGAAACGGCCGAACATTCGGCCGATACTACTTCGGAGTAGACCCCCAGGATAGCAGGTGGACCATGGTTTGCGACAAAACTCCATAACATGACACCTTGCTGCCGTTCCCTCAACGTAGCCTCACTTTACCAGGTTGGACTTACATATTCCCACTTTTATCCGGAGACGGTTTAAGGACTTCCAAGTGGGCCACGGAAGGTGCAAGGAGATACTCCTCTGGCGGTATATAGTAAGTAGGAGGGGGATTGGTGGCGCCTGAACCACCATAAAAAAAACCCCATTTCCACTAACTCATTTCTCATTGACCTAATTATGATGATAATATATCAGTCAGGAGTCCGTGCCTCGGAAAGCACGTTAAGCCGTTGGTCCCGGCTGTCACTCGTGGATCTTTGACAGTCGTCGGTCGTCAGAAGTCGACTGGTTGTCAGACTTTTGGGCTTCTTCTGTTTAAGACTTTACCAAGGGGTATCGTATTTACCCAGTAAATGGGTTGTGGAAGTCAGATAGGCAGTCGCTCCGTGTAATATACTGGTATGCAGCTGCATCCGGTTAGACTGGAAGCCGACCCCAACATAGTTAGGGAAAGGCTAGGCAGATGATAAACATATCAGTTAGGCGATCCCCACTGCTGGGCAAAGGCTTCTTTATGTATAGATGGAACCCCAATCGACTTACAATAGTCTCGACAAGAGGTTTCCACGAGTGTATCGACATATCAAAAATTCAATCTGTTTAACGTCGTGTTTGCGCTCAAACGATTTATCATCGAGAACAAAGGAGAATATGGAGTCGTCATTCACTACAAAGTTAATATCTCCGTTACCGCTGCGGCCAAACGTTTTCGATCGCTACACATCCTCATTTATCTTTCTTGTGGATTTATCTTTATCTATATCGTGTAGTTTGTAAGTTTATATCAGTTTTATTACATGCTTTGACCGTATCCTTTGTTTGCATATTTCTTCAAAACGGATAGTAATTTGACATTTTGATCATAATAGTTACCTACTGTATTTCAGTATTTTGGTGGCGATACTCAATACATAACGTAGAGGGGCAATTCTTGCATTATTTTTACTATAAGAATGTCCGTATTCTAATCTCAGTCACAATCTGCAATAAGAAAATTTGAATTTGACAGTTTTTAGTACCCCAAGGGAGCCAACGAGACCGTTGATCCCCTCCTGTTACCAAGCCTCCGCTGCCCGTTCGTCTGTGCGTTCATCCGACCGTAATAGGTAGACAATTGAAATTTTTATAGATTTTGTATTTCTATTGGCTCTATAATACCTAATAATAATAAAAAAAGTTGAAAATTAAAGGGGTTCTTCATACATGAAACGTGTTCGGCGTTTTTTGCAATGTGCCTTATGATACGGAACCCTACGTGTGCGAGTCCAACTCGCACTTGGCCGCTTTTAAATATTAGATTTTATATTTAATTAGCCTTCAGATAGTATTTTGGGTAGGTAATAAGCTAGGCTTTCTACATTAATAAATGTAGCTTACTTTAAGAACTTAACAACACAAAATAAATTGTTAAACTTATTTACTAATTGGTAAAACTAGTATATTAATGACAGTAATTTACATGTTGTATACAGTAAAGTTTACTAAAGTAATAATTTTGAAACTACGCCATGACAGTTACAAAACGGTGCGCCATGAAAATATTGTCAGGTAGCAATTTAACTTTAATTACAAACGAACTGCGACCTTTACAAGTTTCCCCTACTACTGGGTAACTTTTGTGTTATAAACGTGTAACTTTATGAGATTTTGAAACTAAAATAGTACTTATTATACAAACGCACGCCTACTTCCCCTGGGGGTAGGCAGAAATTACAGAACGTCACATACTACGATCCTTACATCATACTCCTTTTACCTCGTATACGTTCATACATCTGTAAAATCTATAACGTTCAAAATCTAGTCGCAGCCTCATCTCAGCGACAGTCAATGTCAAAAATGTAGGGAAATTAGAAGTATTTTTGACAGACTGAGACTGAGATCTGGCTGTGAACGTTATTAAAATTACCAAAATTGCCTCTCTGGTCATACTCACACTTTCGTTGCGAGTATTACGCACCAAACCTTTCTGAAGAAAATCACCAATAAAGTCAATATATGACCTTCTAGGGTACTTAATATAAATCCGTAATATAAATATGTACTACGCCAGGAGGGGATGCCTCCTGGCGTAGTACATATTTATATTAAAAATCCGTTGCTAGATATAAATTTATTTTTAAGTAGGATTCTACAACCCGATCTCTACAATTTTTTTGTATTGTAGGTACTTATTTCTCTTTCAAACCCGGGCGAAGGTAGATAGGGAAAGACTTCCAATATAAAAGAGCGATATCCTTCGCAAACCTTGGAAAGAGATATCTAGGAATTTGCTCTGAAAGTTTTTGAAGACATTGTAAATTTGGTTTTAGACCAAACGAACATAATATGTAGTACAGTCAACAGGAAAAGTAGATGATCAAAATCAGAAATTCAAAACTAATGAACGGAGTTCGCAGCTATATGGCAGCTGTACTAGTAGTAAATGTTTGGTATAATTAACAATCACATACTTTTGAATCACTTCGACGCTACACAGTTCTGACGCGAACTCCGTTTATTAGTATTGAATTTCTGATTTTAATCATCTACTTTTGCTGTTGACTGTACCAGAACAACAGCGAGAACATTCTTTTCTTGATATTCTAGACATATTTGTATAGATAGACGAACAAAAAATGCTCTATCCATGTTTATACAAAAAAAAAAAAAATGAAATCGGTAAAGTAGGGATAGATCCTGCATTCGCTCGTTTGATCTGAACCGACCTTTAAGAAGATTTCGGCACTCTACATATTTCACATACCCCCGAATGCTCGAAAATGATGTAAAAGGAGATGAACGTTCGTTCGTGTCGTATGAACGTGGAATGAAGCAAAAACGAACATTCACTTGAGTGAAGCGTTTAATGCCAGCTTAACACAAAGAAGTTGATAAATATCGCATGGAATTTTAGTCAATGAACATTACTTAGTACGTTAGTAAAGTCCACAATAGAACGAAGCAGTAAACAGTACAAACTAGCAAAGGGGCATCAACATACGTTCCGGGAATTCAATTTGTTAGAGTCTCCTGTCATATTAGTGGTTTTGCGTACAAACGCCAATTGAATTTGTCGGTGCAGCGTTATATTACCCGCGACTGGTTGCCAGAAAACTTGTTATCATCAAGAGGGATTTATTTGAATACTTCGCATTTTAGTGGCTAAATCGGTTATGAACGTGAAATTTAGCTGAATCAAAGGTTTGGTTGGTGGTTAGGGAGTGACCACATTTATCGACTGGTGTGACCATGCTATTCTGTAGAATCAAGTTCTTTTAACTTAACAAACAGCTGTGGTGCTGGGGAGTTTGGTGCGCCACTTCTTCTTCCCAGCTAAAGCACTCGGAAGTGGTGAAGGACGGGCGTTTTAGAGGACTGGTTTATGCAATTTTGACATTCAAAAAGTGCTGATTCTCAGCCTAATTAGAATAAGTTACTTTTTTGTCGAGTAGAGATCGGCTTGAGCTGATCAGAAAGAGCTTTATGTTCTTGCAATAAAAATGAAAAAGATGTCATTACCCTCGTTTCGTTTGGGACGACACGACTCGACACCGCGTCGAATTATGTGCGACAATGTGGCGAGATATGATCGACTGGAGCTGACTTGGCGTCGGAGTTATATAATTCCTAGTCCATTTTGTACCAGTGCGCGGCAAAAAACTTCCTCAGGTTTTTTTTTTTGCTGTTAATGCGGGTCTAGTCTGCGGTTAGTATTTTAGGTAGAAACGTTGGATTTAGTTACAACAGGGAATTCGAATAGGCTGAATTCTGATGTAGGTAATGTCCTTTAGGAGTAGTAAAAGAAAAGGCGGTCAATGCCCGTCCTTAAGTGAGACAACACAGACAAAAATAAATGAGCCTTGAGTTAAGTCTCTGCTAAGCTTTTTATACAAAAGTAATATTAATACTAAAAATAAAAAAAGACATTTATTCCTTAGCTGCCTTTAGAGTTGACGCTTCTGTTTAGTAATGTAAGTAGTTTATTTTCGTTTGAACGTATTAGTAGGTATGGTTATTTATCTTAAATTATGAGATATGAACCCCTCTTTCGGTAAAGGCCTTCTGTCGGCAGCCAGAGGTCAATTCTTGTAATTTTAAGAACGCTCACAGTCTGATCTCAGTCTCAATCTGTCAAAAATACCTCTAATTTCCCTACATGTTTCACAAGTTTTTGACATTGATTGTCGCTGAGATGAGATTGCGACTGGATTTTGAGCGTTATTAATTACGGCAATTGCCTTCAGGTTTATCCAATCTTTCCCCGTTATTTTTATAGGTAATATCGTCAGCCTACCGTCGGTTTGGTCTGCCAACATCTCTTTGCCAAAGAGTGGTGTCTAGTGTCCATCGATTATCGGTGTACCGTGAGACAAGACTTGCCCATCGCCACTTGAGTGCTAAGGCTTGTGTAAGACATAGTAGACAAGCTTTTATTGACGCAACAAAGTGTATGGTATTCGTATAATGGTATCTTTACTTTTAATATTATATAAAGGTAAAATTTGTTTGTTTGTATGAAGGGTAATGCTCTGGAACATAGGTTTTGAAAAAAAAAAATCTTTTTTGAATTTGATAGCCCAATTCTTGAGGAAGGTTATAGGTTATTTAGGTAAGTCCAAGAGGAGCCCAGCAAAAAGAAAAAAGTCAGAAAGAACGCTAAGCAAAACCGAAGTGATGGGTCGGAGTGCAAGCGCGGACGAAATCGCGGGCGGAAGCTAGTTACTTGTATTTTCATTTTATCTTATTTTCTCTCTCAGCCAGTTATTATAATTTTGCTTCATTCAGTCTAGCACATCGCCCGGAATGCCAGCAGTACAGTCACGAGCACCAATATGGGAACACTTGGCAACTTTCGTGAAATAACGAATGCAACGTTGAAATACGACACGTTACATAAACCTATGGGTTCGAAAATAATATGTTCGTAACAACATAAAATGTCATTAAAAAATAAAGGAGTATTTAAATCGCTTTTGAATAAAGCCGAGTGTATACATACTTTTGCTCGTGACTGTACCTAACTCGTATTCAGTACTTTCATAAGGTATTCCCATCAAGTATTGCTTGCTCTAACGTTCGTAGCTCTCGTGACAAACGAGCGACGAATCGCTCGCAGTTATGCGTTTGAGTTTCTGTCTGACTTTCTCCAGAAATATTTTGAACCGTTGGTGGTTGCAGATCGTCGAGTGCAGGATCTGTTCAGGGTCTTAACTTGTTTCAGTTTGTGTTGAAGAAGGGTATTGGATATTTGGTGGTGAGGTACAATTTGATTTAACTTTAGACCAAGCACGGATAGTTGCGCTAATTGGATAACCCTCTTAATTTGTTACGTAGACCCTGTCCATTAGGTAAACCGTTTTTTGACAGATGGAACTAGCGATTGCAGCAACACACAACACATTGATTTATACGCGTACGGCATTATAATGTCTGTAAGAAGCCATAATAAAGTTAATTCTTTATGATTTAGGCAGGCAGTTTATATATTTATTTTACTACCCATTTTAAAGTTAACTTTTACTAAATCCGAATATGTACGTTCTAAGACAGCTGTCAAAAAACGGTTAACCGAACGGACAGAGTATAGGTATATATATGCGTATAGTTATGGTCTAGGCTTTTGTACGAAAGTACGTCATGTAAAATTTGAAGGCGACTGTAATTTTAAGAACGTTTACCGTATGATCTAAATTATTTTACATTTACAGTCAATCTGTCAAAAATACACTCTATTTTCCCTATATTTTGGACAGGTTTTGACATTGATTGTCAAATGTTGATTGTTGTTTTTAACCACGAGAATTGGTCTTCGGTTTTCTTAAAGTCCTTTCACAATACGTCCAACCTTTTAAATTTTTCGCCATTCAAATTCGTGTATTCGTGTTCTAACAGGTTTTTTTCTACAAAATATTTGTATTTTCGACACCCTTAAAAGAGTGTGAAAACATACACTTTTATTTGCAAATGTCTCCTGATTAATATGAAAGGGGGAGATAACGAACATGGAAGGTTTTTACGCGGAGCTTCGTGCTCAGTCACGTTCTTAACATTTCAAGAAAAAACAAACCTAAGAAACTCGTAAAATTTTGAATATTTTAAATGCGATAACAAAATAGACTTTTTAAGTTAGTTTTAGAATTTATAGAAATAGGAATTAATTAGAACTAGACTTTAGTTATTTTATTTTTGTTTTATTAAAACTTTATGCACTAGTAAAAAAATACTGTACAACGGCGTACTTAATGCCTGAGGCATTAAGTCAGTAATCATTAGTTATCATGATAATCCTCTCTCGTCCTCTGCTAAACATAACTCGCGCCATTTACCACCAATGAGCTCAATCCTGGGCCACTCTCACCCATCTATTACCAGCCACCCTAAACCTCTTACCCTGAAGGCATTTACTGACAACATTCCGTTTGTAACTCACAATCCAAGAGAACCAAAGTGATTTAATACACGTCATTTTACATTGAAATGTTTACGACTACATAAGTTCTCCCCGATAACTTACAAACCGTTATCGTGTCAAAGTACATAGAAACATTTATCAAAGTTAAGCGGGGCTTACATTATGAAAGTAGTGTCGTGAAACAGTAGCTTGAGTGTTCTGTGTCTTTGTTTCGGGCTATAGCTTACTTAACTCAGCCTATTGTAGTCTGCTACTAGAGGGCGCCACAACACCCTGTCCGTCGCCTTCCGCATCCAGTCTGTCCCAGCCACCTTTCTGAGATCGTCGGTACATCTATTTATTTATTTATAGTTAATTAAAACAGTACAACACCAATCACATTATTTAACATAGAGGACAACAGTTAAGTTGACAATAATATAACTTAAAACTAACATGGAACAGTGAACTCCCTTGCATGCATTCTCTCACAGAACACCAGACATATACGCATAATTTGAATCCATTCATCCGCAAACACATTACGTTCAGGGTTGGCAGCCAGAAGGGCATTCAGCACCTTTAGAGTACGACAGATTGGGGATTCAGCTCTGGCTACCGTTTTCGCTGGGAGTTGCTCTCTAGCTGGGGGGCGTCCCACACTACACTTGCCAATACGTGGTCTTCACTCCAGGACCATCGGTCCTTCGACAAACATGGCCAGCTCACTGCCACAAGCCATGTCGGTAACTCGATAGCTTTTTACATCCCGTTTTTTAAAAGCTGATAAATTCAACTAACGCGCTGTCGTATTTCATGTTAACTGCTTAGATTCAGTAGTTGGCTGAAATCATTGTTATCATTTCTTTACATACAGGGTGGCAGGGACGTCGACGTGCAACCTGTTACCATGGATTCAGTACATGATTTTGAATCGCCCTGCGTTGAAACTTTTAGTCGGTTACAAAAAAAAATGCTTTTCCTTACAATTTGATCGCGTAGGTATTGCACTTTTCTATGAAACAACTAATTTTCTTTTTGATTACCGCGGAAAAATTTCACAACAAACACGCTCGACGATAGGTCTAAAATGATGTGCTGAATTCATGGTTACAGTTTGCCATCCTGTATATTGACAGCGTGTTAGTTGAATTTACCAGCTTTTCATAAACCGGGTACTGTTAGTGGTTTCACGACACTAGTTTCATGATGTAAACCCCGCTTTATAAAACATGGCGTCATTATTCAAAGTTCAGCGTTTGCACCTTTATTTGCGGAGTCCGCATTTGAAATTAGTTTCTACAACAGTTTTATAATCCGTTGTCACGGAACCACTTCAGTGGTGCCGCGTGTATCGCTTTTTGAGCATCGTAAACATAGATCAAAGAAGCTGTTAGGAGATAGGACATAATCTCCAAAAAGTTTATTGTTTTATTTTTAGAAATGGCATCTCGCAGGTCAACCTTGAAGGCTGCCTGTGGGTGCCTCAATAAATTACGGCCTCCAGCCAGGGCTTAAAAAATTAAAAACTAGGACCAATATGTATTTTAATTTCGTATTTATTTTTATTTGGCCTGTTCCTGACTTCTATCTCGCCTGGTGGACAGCGAGGGATGAGGTCCACAATAAAACGAGCGTATCCAGAAGATTCCTGTTTATTGTCATCAATTATCATTTATTCTTAGTTAGGCCACAGGCTAGGTTTGCGAAGATTATTCGTTTAACCTTTGAAGAAGCGTCTACTAATTTATATTAACTAACAATCAAGAGTATCTATTTAGGTACATACCTACATACCATCATGCCTGTTATCCTCGAAGAGTTAGGCAGAGATGAGCTTACCTTTATCCACATTTGGCCAATCATGTTTACGTCCCATGTAGTAGGGGGCGAGGCTATAATCATCAACCGGGCATAAATCAAAACTACGAACTTCTACTGAGAAATTCCTGGTGAAAATCGATTAGTTATAAAAATTGCTTCTACCTTCCATGCACATCATACTATAGACACTTTACATCAAAGTCAAAGTCAAATCATTTATTTCAAATAGGCACATAAAAGGCACTTTTGAACGTCAAAAATAAAATAAAATTGATTCTAGTCGCCCCTTCCAAAAGGTTGTTTTCGTATGGAGAAGAATGGGCAAGAAACTCCACCGTTACTCTTTTAAAATGTTTTACAATATTTGCGTACATTAATTATTAATTATATGTGAAGACGATGCACCTAGAAATAAAATTACTATACCATAATAGGTAAAAGAATTAAAATGGATTAATAAAACCATGACATATAAATTAACTATGTGGTAGATACTTACATCATATTGTATTGCTAGTTTTCTTAAAGACACCAAATAAAACACACCAAAGAGAAAAATGTTCTGCAAATCAATAAACTTAACTTACTTATAATCTTTGATAAAGATTAGTCCTTGGCAGGTCTACACAGAAAGATGTGAAAAGATAGTAGGGAGGCCTTTGCCCAGCTGTGGGACATTAAGGGCAAAATAAAAAACAATAAACGAACACATATTTTACGTTCGCAGATTTCTATTTAATTTTCGCCCTTCGAGACAATATTTATTGGTCCCCAAAACAATGCTTATTTTTCATGAAAATTTTAACGACCTAAGTATCTACAAACCGTACCCGACTGCCAAATAACTATGATTTCTGACTTAAGCGTGATATCGCTTTGTCTCCTACTGAAAATATATTTTGGGACGTTGAATATTATCCAAATGTCTATTTTATTTGGAGTTCGCGTTCGTTCTCCATTGGCAAATATGGTGAAAATTGTGCTGTTTTTGGCATACAGTGTGCATGAATTTTTTATGCTTCAAAATAATATTTATGTGGTGTTTTAATATGGAAATAAAACACTACCCTTATATTATTCATGATTGGAATTGTGATGTTTTTTGCAAAGTGAGCGAAATGAAATTCAAACGAATTGTGAACAAAAGTAAAGTTACCTTTGTTTTTAAATTCAAACACATTGACAAAATTTCAAATTAACAAGTTTTTCAAAGATATTTTCATCTTATCTAAATAAAAGGGGCTGAGGCTCTGTCTCGCGTAGGGTCTTAGCATTATACTAAACGATGGCCGTTTTGCGTACATGTGACGCATATTTTCCCCTAACTTGTTCTTTTTTTGTGTCGTGTTCAACGCAAATAGGTAAACGTATTTTCTTTCTTTTTTTCTTTAACGCTGAATTTTCATCCAGAGTCGAGGTAAACATCGCGTCTGCACTATTTACAGTCTCTCTGATCGCATGCCACAAACTTTATGAGCGATATCCGATTATTTTTCAACTCTGTTGCGATTCCTCGAAACTTTTGGCTGAACGGTCGATGCAATGCCTTTCTACGAACATTAAATTGCTCTATCTAGTGTTCGTGTTTCGCGAACGTGGAAACTTTGATTACAATTTTAATTTTGCAACAGCAACTGAGCAACGAATGTTTTGAAATTGGCTTGATGCAATTTTGTAATGTTTTTGCTAGAGGTAATCGGTTTTGTGTGATTTTTTCTTTTTTGATGATTCTGTGAAAAAATGTGTTTTAACGTTATGTTGTGGTAGTAATTTTAGCTTTAATTTTTTGCTGTCGCCGCTGTGTCATCATCTACCTAGCCTTTCCCCAATTATGTTGGGGTCGGCTTCCAGTCTTACCGGATGCAGCGGAATACAAGTATTTTACATGGAGTGACTGCGTATCTGGCCTCCACAACCCAGTTACTTGGTAATACGATACCCCTTGGTAAGACTGGTTGTCAGACTTTCGGGCTAATGACGACCCGTAACGACTGTCAAAAATCCAAGAATGACAGCCGGGAGCAACGGTTTAACGTGCTTTCCGAGGCAGGGGTCTTGGTATGTGAAGATGGTTACCCATCCACGGACCGACCCCGGCAAGCGTAGCTTAACCTGATCGATCTACCCGTGCGGCTGTTATTACTTAGCCACAAGACGTCGTCGCCACTGTGTCTAGATTATTAAACCTTATCTCTTTGTAGAAAATAACTTGTCTATTTCTATTTTCTAACCCATTTCACGAAGTCATTTTCGCAACACTCGCTTGTCATTTGTTTTACCTTTATTCTTTACGTTTTCACATTCTATTCCCATCTATTGTACACATTTTCAGCTCCTTAATTGATTAAAATTCAGGAGTGTAACACAGAAAACCTTTCACTAAATCGATGTGGTTTTTGTTTCAGGTATGTCACTGAAAGCCCGGTGTCTATTGTCTTGGATGGAGACAAAGAGTGAGTTTATTTTTATACAGTTATCATTCTTATGTCTGTTGATATAAGGTTTGAATTCGTGTGTTTATTTAAGGGCTATTGTTAAGTTTTTTTTTTAAATACACTTCACTTGACAAGAATTATTTCTTGTAGGTAAATAAAAGGCTGGGTGGTACAGTTGATGAAATGAATTCTTGGCTAAAGCTATTTACTAATTAAAAGGATAATAATTACGATCCCGTATTCCGATTGTTCAAACAGATCATTAAGAAAAATCTGCGGTTAATTAGCTCCAACCCTTTTCAGTATTCCTCAGATCATCAAATAAGATAGGTAGTAACATCATAAAACCAGAAAATTATTTAACAACTAGCTGCACCCCGCGTTTTCACTCGCATAGGTCGAGATCCCGTGGGAATATCGGGAATTAAAGTATCCTATGTTCTAATCTAGGTCATGGTCTACCCATGGGCCAAATTTCATCCAAATCCGTTCAGCCGTTTTAGCGTGAAAGCGTAATAAAGAAACCTACAAAACATTTAATATTTTATCTTTACAAAAGTTTAAGGGCTGATTTTTCCAACGCCAGATAATTTTATCAAAAAGGACAATGCTCATGGATGTATGGAATCCCGTATCATGCTGCATCAAACTCAAATTTTGTGTTTTATTCACTACTTTTATCATATTAACTCCTACAAAAGTTCTCTTTGTAAACAAAACCCGGGTTTCGGAAATTTTCAAAAAAATCGAAATAATCTGAAAACTAGATACTTTATTTCTTTGACATGTCATACACGAACGGCCATTATTTGTCTAAACAAATGATAATCGTTTAAATAAAAGTTATTTTTAATTAATGTAGAATCGGCAAAGTATAATTTTTTTACATGTTTTTTGAAAGACGTGTTCATGACACTTTCAAAATTCAAGTTTATATTAATCATATCATTTGAAACGAAACGTCATGTAAAAGGAATACAACAATATCAACACATTTTTACTTAAAATTAATTCCCTGTTCAAAAATCAAATACCCGACGCGTAATGTCGTAAAAAAATATGAAAATAATGATTATCATATTTTCATCTTGATGCATGAGACTTTTTGGTGCGACTTTTGGTCATTGTCTTTTTGACAGTTCTTCCATACAAAATCTGTCATACGTCAATTTTATTCTATGAATAAAAATTATCTATCGATTTTAAAATCAGCCCTAAACAGTTGTAAACTACAGGAGAAATCTTATCTGTTCTAGCCAAAATCATATCAAAATCATTCTCTCATATAAGCTTTTTATGCTTGCTATTCTCACACTGGTATAAAAATATGCAATAATAATATACCGAATGAAAATAAACAAATCAAACATGTAATATATGTTGGTGCGATGGGAAATCCCAACCCTGTGTACAAGCAAGCTATTTACTACCCCTAGCGATAGCATCATGGGAAAACCATAACCTTGTGGCCACGGTGCGCGGCGTATGAACTGTGTCGAGCATGCACTGCGGCGAGCATGAACTGTGGCGAGCATGGCGTGATTCAAACGCCAGACTTTATGCTCGCCATGGCTTTTACTGCTCGGATTTGTGGCCTGATATGACGGTAATGGGACATTGATTCCTGTTGGGTAGTGTGTCATAGGCTTGGTCATTAGATTAAACCCTCAAAGGCAACACTCCCTAGTGCCTTTGTGGGTTTAGACCACCTGTTTTGCATTATTCGTATCATATTACGACGAACGGGGCCTTTTTTTTTTTCGTTGGAGTGGAAATCCTCAAGGATGTCCTCCGCCCTGGGGTGAGCGGAGGGGTCTGTCAGACTCTTACCGACTAAAATCAGCCCCGTGTTCCGTGTTCCCTCGTACACCTGCGTCGGGGGCTGCGGGTGCGAATACGACTTCCGCTGCCCCGGACTGGAATCAACTGGGCCTGTCCCAACCCTACTGCACATATGCCTCACGAAAACTGCACCAAACTCCTGGTCTTAGTCCTTCCATCTTTAAAAATCTTTTAAACGGGATTTATAAACAAACAAATCTAAAACATTTTCAATTGTATGCTATACGGCTTTCATTTAGCTCATAAAACTGATTTTTTTTCAGTCTAAATGTTAATTTCAATCGTAGGTAGTTCAGATTTTAATTAGTCCTAAATCTTAAAAACGAGGTTTTCTTCAACCGTACTTCCGATATTTCGCATTCCTCGTCAAAAAGCCAATTCGCCTTTACCTACCGGTCCCCCAATCAGAGCCCCAACTAATTCTGTTCACTCAAACAGAACTCTTTCGTCCGTAAACTGTGAAGAAAGATGTCTGCCAGACGCCATTTAATTGCCGTGAAAATGGCTGAAATGACTGAAAATGAGTGAAACGTTGGCTGTACACGGACGTCATTATGGACGCACTTTGTTTGAGTTTGTGAGGCCGGTTATTACTGAAACTCTGTATTTCAGCGTAGTTCATTTTGTTGTATGGTGTAAGTGTAACAGCAAGCGGGTAGGGTTAATTGCTTTTTATTGCCTGCTTAGTTTATGGCATGCTTCTAGATGATATGTTTAGTTTACTTCTTCAGATTTCTATCTTCTATTGGAGACACTTTTGTCAGGTAAGGCAGTTATGACGACTCCCGGCCACCGTAGGCGCGGGCCTGCGGGCGGAGAGTAATGGGTAGCTCACCGTCCGATCAGGACCAGGCCCGTGCCGAACGGCGCGTATGTGTTCCACGCGCGCCTCAAAGAGATGTCAGCATACTTAGGGCCCGATAGGGCCAAAGCCTGCCAGGGTAGCGGGATCGTCCGAAAGGGTTACCGCTGCCCTGGAACATAAAGGGCTAAGGAAGGAACACGTGTGGGTTTTAGTCAGTAAGAGTCTGACACTCCCTTCCGCTCCACCCAGAGCGGGAGGGGTCATTAAAAAACGCAGTTATCAAAAAATTGCGTGTACATTATTATGAAAGATACATATTTCTACCGTTCTTCTCGGTATGGCTAAGTTAGAAAGATAGTGGTATCGAATCACAATTCACATACATAAATAAACTCACAGCTTTTCGATTGGGGTTGGCAGAAACTACTGAACGCGTGTTGTCGCGGTCTTAAGGATCGTAGCAGGTGTGCCTTTTGAAACCTACTCCGTTTGCTTCGTTTACGTTCAAACATCTGGCGGTATATTCTATAAAAAATCTCACCGTGAAAACGTAGGTGGATTGAGCTGTCATTCCATCTGATGCTAGGGATTGACACTTTGACAGCTCACTTCACCTAAGCTTTCAAAATTCAAAATATCTTTGTTGTGGGCACATGTTAGTCTGTGTTAGTTAGTAGTTAGGGTACAGGTCTTATCAATAAATTAAAGTTTCAATATGTCCTGCCTAATAGGCATACAATCATTATTTAGTGTCATTAGATTTAAAATTATTTTACATGTCTAATTTAGTTATTATAAATGTTAAAATATCAATACAGTCAAATTAATACATGGTTAACAGTTCTATCAATAATTCAAGAAATCTTGGATCGTGTAGCTTTGATGGTGAGATTTTATACAGAATAGATCCGCTGGTCATAAGTACACGAACGCATTATTTTACTGCACAGCAACACCATCTACAATTTTCATACTTTTCGTAACAGACCAAAGGAAAAAAAAATCCTCTACCCGCTGAAAGCTTATGCCTTGCACGAAATAATTAAGGAGTGTAATGTTACAAATGGAATAAATGCACAGCCTACGAGTTACGTATGTACGTTTAACTTAATGAAGTTATATGATACCCGACGTGGATATTACTGCCACACACGGTTGTGAACTGTGTACTTGTGTACTGTGTATTTGCGTACGGTGTCGGCAATTCTGGCTCTGTAGGAAAAAATGGCGTTGATGAGAGAGATGTACAAGTTACTTTTGCATGTTTTTGATTAATTAACCTTTATTTCTTAATGTTATGGATATTTATTTGGATGCTTACATTAGTTTTGTGTTTTCTTTATTAACACTAATGTACAGAATCTATATGGTCTGAAATAACGTTAATTATTATAGCTGTGGTTACTCGCAGTTAACGTGGTCTAAATTAATAGTACACTCGTCAAGTCCGAGGGTTTTTTTTTTGTTAGCCTAGATTGTGTCCCACAGCTGGGCAAAGGCCTCGCCTTTTCCTTCCAAACCCTGTCTTGAGCGATCTCTGGCCATGTTAGCCCTGCAAACCTCGTCAGAACGTCACAACACTTCCGCTTTCTTTTTAATATAAAAGAAGCTGGTATTTACAGTCACAAGTATAAATACCTTACAGTCAAGTACGCAAAGCGTGTTTTCTTGTGAAATGAAAGTCTCTACTGTGGGAAAAGACCTATTTCATAATAGTTTGTCTTCGATGTTGGTAACACCATACAATATTAAACAATACTTTACAAGGTAAGTAATCGCTTTTGAAACTTGCGTAACGGTATTTATGCTCATGACTGTTCACCCCCAATAAACACGAAGTATTTCTCACAGCTATATCTACGTTTTATTGTCAGTTAAAACAGAATAAACGAAAAGCAGCAACTATGGCCCAATGATAACGGCCCCGACGTACGAGATGTAGGTGATAGATAGGTCGTAGGTTCCAACCCAACCACGTCCTTTACTTTCTGTAAATCATTTCATCAACACTGCTCTTAAAACAGTAAAGGAAAACATCGTGAAAAAACCGACACGTCCTATAACCAAAAATTCGAAGACATGTGACATCTACCAACCAGTACTGGGCCTGCGTGATGAATTATGGATTACAGCCCACTCTCTCTCAAAGATAGGAGGCCTGTGTCCCAGCAGTGGGAACATTATAGGCTGATAATGCTAATGCTAAACGAAAATCGAAGCATAACTCATAAACTTAACTATACATAAATAACATGCCTGTCATTTAAGCAGGAAGTGTTACAAGTACAACATGACAGGGGCGTCAAATGGTGTCAACAATGTCAGCGGTAACAGTGCGTGGGATGTCAAAGTGTCATTTAAGAATCCCTTCTTAAATGACACTCTAAAGCACCCGCTTTAGAATTCGTAAAGCTGGTGTCATATGAAAGAGGAAATAATTAATGGTACAAAAATGTCAGATATGCGACGTATCTTTGAAGAGTCAACCTATTTTGGCTCAACATATTATGATATACAATGTGTAACTAAATGAATGAACATTATGAAAAAGATTGCTCAGAATCGTTTATTTATTTTATACTTCAAGCACAGAAATTTACAGAGGCGGACTTAATGCCATACGCATTTTCTACGATTGAACTGTTTGTTGAATCGATTTCTGTCATTTTTAATATACCTAGGTAATTTTTATCCTAAAAATAATAAAAACTACGTAAATTACAGTGTCATTTCGGCTGTACAGTCAAATCAAACCAAAATTGGCGAAGTACTCTACACGTGTGCGACTGTGTGCGTGCGTAGACTTGTAATGTGACCACAATTTTCTCCCACAATCGGTATAAGTAATTTGATTAATAAACAATGTTTCATACACAATACTAAAAATTCAATGTATGTACTATGATTATAACTTAATATTCTAATTGGGGTGTTTGGTCGTGTGCGTTAATTCCGGGACATGTTGTATATCTATATAGAATATTACTCTCCACCTACCTTGATTATCGCGCCATGTGGATCCTGCTTAATATGGTTCATTGAATACCTAATGTGATGTGGCATATTATCGCTGCTGCATAATTTCGTATTTCTTGCCAGTTTCTTGCCCGTTATTTTCCATAGGATCCTACTACGCTTTGGGATGGGCAACTAACTTCCTATTTCTGACTGACTGACCCCTTGACAATTCAAAAGTGCCTGTAATTGTTTTTTTTTAAATAAATGATTATAATAGAATACTAACTCTTTATTATGTACACCATATACATCACCGACATAAATATAGGAATTTTACAAAGGGTGACACAATCTTGCGGTCTTATCGCTAAGAGCGATCTTTTAAAGACAACCTTTGGGTGGATTAAAAACGGGAAGGAGAGACAAATACTGTAGGTAGGCATGCTGTGGTGCTAAAACAAACGAAATAAATAAATGCTTTGAGTTTTGTGTTTTGTTTTGTTGAATTTTTAAGAAGCCGACGAAAGGGTAAGTGCCTTACACCGCTATACTGATAATACTTCCCGCGCGAGCAAAAACGAGCAAGAAAATAATACAGGGTCGGATGATATGCAGGATGTTTTCCCTCGACGAAGCTCATCGACTTAGCGTCAAATAAAACAAACTACCCTCCAGCTTAGACCGCGACTCACATGAAAAATAGCAAGCTCTAAAACTTTCAGTTGAAAAATTTTCATTTTTATGAAAATTCCTCCGAGAAAATATACAACCCTCCGCTCGCCGCCCGCTCTCGGGAGAATTTTAATTATGTTTACATTCTTTTGGTGTAAAAACAACGCACTTGGCTATTTTTCACAGCAGCGGGCGGGTTGCAACTTGGCTGTGTTTAATTTAATGGAGTCGGTACATTTTTCAAGTGCAGTGGGTTTAAGTGGTTTTTATTTTTTTTAGCTCTTTTATGGGAGGCTGTAAAGGGGTTGGCCTTTTTTATTTTAATTGCTTTCCGTAATATTACTTACTTACTTTTCTTTCTGGTCTACTTGTACAGTCAGGTTGGCTCTAGTATGTAGGTTTAATAGCCATTGAATTAATAAAGTAGAGCCAACACACAAGCCACCAAGCCACAAGTATAATGAATGAATATTTTTTATGTTTGCAGTTATATTCAATTGATTAACTGAAACCGGACTGTAAAACACCTACCTACTTCTTAAATAATAATAATAAATAATTTATTGTCAGAAGAAAACACGTTTAAGGTTCACAGAACAATTTTCCAACAAAAAATGAACGTTACAGAAAAAAGTGTATCGTTGGTGCCTGTACTAATGAATGAAAATCATTGTATCACAGACACCAGCGCCTTCCAAGATATAGACAGTGCAATCCACGAAGACGCGCCCCACTACTCCTCCTAACCGTTTACAGTACCTATATGTGTGCAATGGTTAGGAGCAGTGGGGCGCGTCTTCGTGAATTGCACTATCTATAGGTTACATAATAAATTAAAAATTCGAACGTGCTATATAGTGAACTCGTAACAAATTATATGGTAACAAAATAAACGGTAAAAGTAATTTAAAAGTAATAAATACAATTAATATTATAAAATAAAATTAAGCTGCATATTTACATAAGATTAAAATAATTTTGCGTCATGCAATTCAGGTTGGTACCAATGAAACCAAATTTACTTGTATTATTTTCTCTACATAATATAACATCGCGTCTTAATTCCGAAGGGTTGGGCAGACGTGTACCTATAGTACACCAAAATTTCAGGTATGTTTTAGTCCCATGTAATAAGGAGCGAGCCTATTGACATCAACCGGGCACAGTACCTACCCAGACGCCGGAGGCAACTACTGAGAAATTCCTGATGGAAAAGCCCAAAGACACTTTACCAGACCTGGTAATCGATCTCAGAACTATTAGGTACTTGCTTGTTTGAGTACAAATATGTATATCCCATGTGTATATATTTATGTACAGACGCCAGCAGGTCAAGCTACCCGAAACTGTCAAATTTTCCCAATCAACCTTGAACCTTAATGCTTTAGCGATAAAGTTGAAAATCTATTAAAGAAATTTGACAGATTGTAGTAGCTTGATGTGCTGGCGTCTGTACATCACCATTCTGTCCATACAGCTCTTCACCTTCTCACACAGGCCCACACCAAACATAACTCGCATACACACCACACACACACACACACCCTCTCATACAAGCGCGCACACATACAAACACACACTCTCAAATACTAACCCTAGAATAAGTTTTAATCAATAGTGTATTCTTAATTTTTTTTTTTCTCTTTGCTTTTGTAACTTACCGCATTTGTGTATGAGTGCATAATCCGATTTTAATGTAACTGCTTCTGAAGGGGTGGAGTCCTGGTGTCCTGAAATACAGGCCTTACGCCTAGCTTAGGCACCAGTCTCCCACAGTATAATTTAAACTATTATGTATTGTTCTTGATCTTTTGATGTACTTATATATTGTGGTGAGGAAATAAATCATTATCTTATCTTATTATTATTAAACTTTAGCTACCTTTTTTATACGTAAATCTTATTATAAAACGCAACATAAACAAGTTTTCTAAATGCATTTCGCATCGACGATAAAAAAGTGCTTTAATAGAAGAAAAGTTAATAAAACTGGAATGAAGTTAAGTCCTGTATGAAGGCACACACCTATGTAATCCCATTGCTTATCTTTAAGTGGCTGTTAGCCAAGTTTGTGAGAGATAAAACCGGAGAAGTCAGCGTTGACTTCACATTTTATTACTCCAACCCTAGTAGTTTCATAACACTTAATTAATTTTGCAGTTATTACCGAAATACTGTGTGTTTTGTGGTATTTTTGTATTATATCGACGGCACGGTTGGCGCAGTGGTCAAGCAATTGACTGCTACGCTGCGTGTCGCGGGTTCGATTCCCGCACGGAACAAATATTTGTATGACCTACATGTATTTGTTCCGAGTCTGGGTGTTTTTCTATCTATAATATGTATGTATTTACAAAAAAAAATGTATATAAGTAGTTTATCAGCCATCTTGTTACCATAACACAATATTATATATATTGTGGTATGGTATACATTAGGTTGCTTAACTTGGGACTAGATGGCGCTGTGTGAAATGTCCAGGGATATTATTATTATTATTTGAGTACAAATTGCGACTACACTGCTGTGTTGGGTCCCATCTGTAAAAACAAATGTACTGTAATGGTAATTTTTTTTTCTTTACAAAACCTCCGATTTTTTATAAACCCCGATTGTGATGATTAAATCTGCTGTGATAGAGTTTGTAGTTGTTAGCAAGAAATGTCAGTAGTACTAATCACAGACATCATTTTGAATTGTGAGATTTGCCAATAGATTTAATATGTAGACTTTCTGAACCCTGTGTTGGTGTGTCCGTTTAAAATGCCTATCGCAGGCAAAGGGTTATCTAATGAAATCGTCAAGTTTGGCATTGAATATGGGTCTTTGAAATCCGAAGACATGTGACATCTACCAACCCGCAATGGGCCCCACTGCGGGTTGGTAGATGTCACATGTCTTCATTTCTTCATTGGTGGGTTGGCGTGGTGGAATTCGGCCCACTCCCTCTCACCGAGAGGAGGCCTGTGTCCCAGCAGTGGGAACATTATAGGCTGATTATGATATGTATAGGTCTCAAAGAAGTCAATCTACATGTTAAATTAAAGTAAAAATTAATACGAGAGGGGCAAGTCTTCTAATTTTAAATACATTCACAGTCTAATCTCAGTCTCAATCTGTCAAAAATACGTTAATTTCCCTACATTTTTGACAAGTTTTTGACGTTGATTGTCGCTGTGATGAGATTGCGACTAGATTTTGAACGTGTTTGATTATGGGAATTGGCCTTCAGCTAGCAATTGTCTCACCACAGGACAAAAACTTTACCTCATACAGAAAAGGAGCATTAATCACCAGGCTTGCCCACTGCACGCTAACTATTTCAAAGCAATATAAAATGAAATATGTTTCTAGGTTAGTTCAAAGAGTTTCCTACTGTTTTAATATCTTACATAGTTGTAACAGAGTCTATAAAGTCATAAACCGATGAACTAAATTGCACTAATGCGTCATACTTTACAGTGAGTAAAACCACAGAATAAGTAGCTATAGAAGGTCAGCTCCATACGAGTTGAAAGGCTCGCACACAAAGACACGCCTCACGTACATACAGCACGCGCACTTTAGCGACTAGCATTCGATCTAGGCATCCGTCCCACAGCTGCGCCGACGAGGAAGGCGACTAGCTATCGATTTTCTCACTCAATAAACGTACAAAACACTGTAGGTCCCGTGTAATTAAAAGAGATACATATAGTAATAGTTGATCGCTAACTGGTTACACCGCTGTTGAGTACTCGTTTGTCGCAGTCAAAAGAGCTTTCAAAGAGAGTACTCACTCGGCGACGCTCGCTTGGCGGGTAAACACTCGCTGAGAGTCTCTCGCTTAGAACACAAGGATACCAGCGAGTTCCTCGTCGCCGTCGCGCACTCGCTGCTCGTCAACTCGTTTTTAGTTGCTAGCTCTACTCGTTTCTCGTTAATCACCGTTCGTGGAGTAACTGGCTATGTAAGAAAGAAAATACGTTTATTTGCGGCAAACATGACGCATATTAAAGAACAGAAACACAAAAAAAAAACAAGTTGGGGGGAAACATGCGTCACATCTACGCAAAACGGCCATCGCTCAGCTTAATGCTAGACCCTATACGAGACAGAGCCCCAGCGCTGCTGTTGGTGGTTGGTGGGTGAGCGAGCGCCGGCATTCGATCCTTGTATGACTTGTATGAAGTCGGCCTTCTGTACTTACTATTCTGTGGTAAGACTATCGTAAACTATATTAAAACATAACCCCGTTGCTTTGTTGCAGCGCCCAGCTTAAGCTGACGGCTTTGGATTATGTAATTTTAATACTTATCTGAAGGTTTCGGTTTTAAGAATTTGATAATACTAAGATGCCATTTTCAGAGTGTTTGATGACAAATAGAACATAGAATATATCGTGACCGTGTCATGATCCGTGATGAAAGAAACGATTACCCGCTTTCGTCACTCTTTTTCGGTAGTTTTAAAAGTGTGGATAATAGCAATTTTAATGCGATGACGATTAGAGCATCAAAATAAGACCACTTATTTACCAAGCGTGGTGATTATTGTGAACAAATACCATTTAATGAAGCACATTTATAGTTACCAGTGGCAGGTTAGTCGGTGATGTCATATTATGAGGTTCAATAGCACCGCATGCACATTAATAAAACTCATTTAGGAATTGAAAACGGCCGGTCTATTTCGTAAAAATCTCACCGTGAAAACTTGGATGAAGTGAGCCGTCATTCCACCTGGAGGCCGCTTCCCGTATTTAATAAAGTTCAAAATCTAGTCGCAATCTCAACTCAGCGACAATCAATGTCAAAAATGTGGGGAAATTAGAGGTACTTTGACAAATTGACACTGAGAGCAGACTGTGAACGTTCTCAAAATTACTAGAATTGCCCCCTGATTGACAGCTCACTTCAAGCTCACTTCACCCAAGTTTTCACGGTGAGTTTTTTACAGAATAGACCGGCAGCATTATTTAGCTTACATTTCCGCCGTTCAAAACATATGGCAATATATAATTTAGCATAGAAAATATCTCTGATTCTTTCCCTGACATATCACAAGCTAGGTTAGAACTCCACAATAAAATAAATACCATCAAGTCACGCGATATTTTCTTACATACTTCGTAGTTTTTCAAATAATTTGTCAGAAATCCAATGATGAATGTTCCGCGGTTGGAAAAGCTTTTTGATACATGGTTCTTGGTTTTTGGGTGCCTATATTTGCACTTACTCTGTTAGTTCAATCTGATTTAGCCTTTGTGGTTACAGTTTGCTTATCATTAGTCAGAAATTTCGCTCTGTTGTTCAGCTTATCAGATTATCCTGATCATTATGGCTGATAGATCGATTCGAGATCGCTGTTTGTTTTTTAATGTCGACGAGGAGGAAGGCGTTGCTAACCATCGTCTTGACGTAATCCTTTTTAATGGCCCAGGTCTTAATTGCCAGTAATTAGATTTTATTCAAGAAACTTCACATATTATTTTTCTTAAAATGATTCTTATGATGTAGTGGATCTACACCGCTACATGCGAACGATACATCATACTGACGTTACGCAAAATCGTGAACCGTGCAAGCAGTTTTTACCACGCGACTAGCATATATATACAACAGCCCGACCTGAATCATCGGGCAGTTGCCCACCAGAGACAACCCCCCGCTGGTCGGAGGATCCTCCCTTTTCTGTGGAGGATGAATGACCTTTACGCCCTGTTCCACATGCCTCTATAAAAGCACAAACATGACCAATATCTGTAACCCAGTTCTCTAAAGCATCTAGGATCGACACAATGAACCTGAGAAAACCCACTCACACATTCTACCATCACAAAAATAAACACCAAAACTCCTCAGAAGAAATCAAGAACATAAAAATAATACAGCAAGCATTCAGTCGAGAAGTAAAGGTCCTCGTTTTACAGTTTATATATTTACGCTATCCATCAAGCGGGGTGGATAGAGGAACCTACCATTTGTTCTGGTGATAAACTAGTGAGTGAAACCGCTAGGAATTCGGGTAATAAGCTGAACAATCTTGATAGTTAGAGAATCTTTGTGAGTTTGGTACTGGAATTTGAAGGTTAAACTATGTTTTGATACATGAGGTTAGTATATAAGTACTGCAAGATTTGGTGTAGATTTTCCGGACAAAATAAGTGAACACTAAATCATTTTCTTCTTTAAGTGTGGATAGACCTAGCTACAAAAAAAAAAAAAACGAAATTCTGTTGCACTTCATTTTCTATTACAAAAATCTTGCGACCACTAAGTGTGGTAATGTTGGTAAGAACCTCATAGGAACTCATGTTATTTGCAGCTGCTATGCTATGCGGTTATCGGTTCACTGATAGTTTCCAAGATTCTAGTTCTAGAAGATTGCATTTGTGTACAATTTACCGTTATTGTCCCAAAGTATGGGGGTCCCAAAGTAGGGGATATCTAGGAGCCATATGAATAAAAGAGGCACCCAAAATCCTCGCAAGCCTCGGTTCGCACCTATTCAGCCTAGACAATACGTCTAGATCGGGGAATAAAACCTCCTTTTGTATACTCTTCCTGTAGGAAAGTTGCTTTGTTTCTTTTTCTTTCCGAAGAGTGGCGCTGTGGGAGCTGCTCGAGATCGTGTTGTGATTCTGGCGTAACCGATTTCCGATATTGGCAGCTTACAAATGCAGTTGAAATTTTGGCTTCCATGTGTTTGCTTTTTGACGAAAAGGGATCGGTTTTAAGTCTTCTACCTAGTAATTTGAAGATTAAGCAAGAACTGAGATTTGTTATGAAATGAAATTTTTATTTTTGTAAGTAGAATAGAATATTCTTTATTAAGTACGCCATATAAGTTATAGACATAAATATAGAAATTTTACAAAGGGTCAAAGATCTTTTAAGATACTTTTACACGTCAATATTTTCAAACTAGATGGCGCCAGCATTTCCTAGTTGACCCTAAGAAGAAACGCGGAAACAAACTCGGAGGTCATGGTCTCTTTTAAAGACCAAACATTATATTATTGAATGATAATGAATACACGTTTATATTTTATCCCTTTGGTGGTGTACTGTAATACCTCATTTACCTAAGGGTAAGCCACAGGCCACAACCACTGGTGGCTGTCATCTCTTGCTGCGGTGTTGAGTACTGCTGTAGCGGATGGCTGCCATCGGCCACACGTGTGCGATGAAGCCATTCAAAACGTATGGAAAATCATGTGAACTGTTAGTCGCTGGGCTACCGGTGGCTGTGGCAGGTGGCTCGTTTGCGCCTAGCCTTATAGTAGGTATTTAATTTCGAGACTTACTACTGAGAAAGAAGGTAGTTGTACTGTATGAACATTGACTAAAGCTTGCTGATTATTGTTACATATTTTCTAATACAGAGGTACTTTATTAACTCAAATTAACTATTACTAAAAGCATATAGGTAGTTTTAGGAACAACCTGTATCAGTTTAAAAACTCTCCACCACTTTTGATTTAATGATAGAGGGCGGGATTGGTCACTGATATTTACATTAGTATTAGATAATTTTTCGCTTACACCCGTTGTAATTTTATTTTTGGCTGTTAATTTTTACCTAAGTACAGTCAACAGCAAAAGTAGATGATCAAAATCAGAACTTCAATACTAATGAACGGAGTTCGCGTCAGAACTGTGTGGCGTCGAACTGATTTAAAAGTATGCGATTGTAAATTATACCAAATATTTACTACTAGTACAGCTGCCATATAGCTGCGAACTCCGTTCATTAGTATTGAATTTCTGATTTTGATCATCTACTTTTGCTGTTGACTGTACCTACTTAAGTGGTTATAATTCTCTAAATTATGTAGTCGATGATGTAAAAGTCTAATGAGTACCAAGGCAAGGTACCAAGGCACCAACTAAATGTATAAAATGTATGTGTACCTACTACTGAATAAATAAATAAAATAAAATTAGAAAAGATGACTCATATCCCTTTCTCCTCCTAAAACATTTGTTTTTACTAAATTACTGTTTTACTTAATCCGAACCACGCACCAACAATACAGACACAGATAACATAAAAAAAAAAATACTTGTAATAGGAAATCACGCCCTCGCACTGATTTTCCAAACAATATATGTAAATTGAGTTCACAATCATGAAAAGGTTTGGTATTGACAGTACATGAACTCACAATATTGTAAAGGATCTCCCCCACAGGCGCGTTATTATCGGTCAATAATATCGGATGCGATATTGCGATATCTGTTTTCAGTACATTTTGTATTAGGACGGCCACAAAGTTACACACTGCTGCGATAATAACGACACAATAGAAGTAGGACGCTTGCGTTCCTCTGTCTGCAATATTACGATATGAGTTCTTGGAACATTTTTATTAGGACGCATATGATCTTACACACACCTGAGTTAATAACGTAGTAAAGTGTAGTGCTGGTGGGGGGCCTGTAGTGTCGGTTACACGCACACGTTAGAAATATCGGACGATAAAAACGCAGCTCTGTTGCAAGGAATCGGGACGCATTATCGCAATAACGCATCCAATATCATCGACCGATAATAACGCGCCTATGAGGGAGAGCCTTAAGACTGTGTTATTTATAAGAAATAATTTATATTGAGTCCATTTTGTAGCCCGTGAAAAGATTTGATTTAGTAAAAATATTTTTCCGAGCAATTTTCCTAAATATTGTTGTCAATTCAAGTCAATATAATACCGAAATGTATTTAAATATAAATAGAGGACTGGAACATTCCGGCAATAGCTATTTTTATTCAGAACATCTGGTTTTTTTTTTTAAGAAATGTGTGTTTTCCATTTATCGCGTGACGTGGAGGCAGGCGGATCTTTAACAGTGATAACAGGGGGTAACACAAACAACCAACTTTTCCTGTCGTATGTGTGTGTGTGTGTCACTTAATTTAAATCTTTGTTATTTATTTGGTCAATAACGGAAATTATCTGTTTTTTTCTTTTTTGGCAACTGAGCCGCTGTCGACTATTCTGCCAGCGTCAATTGTCTGTTGTCTGTATGAAATCTTGATACCCATCGGGTGATGAAGTTGATGTCAAACAAATACTTGAGCTGCACGATTTCTGACAAATGCGGGCGCTGACTGGTTAGGTTTACTCAAATCTGTGTGGTTCTTTCCTCAAAAGACCATAACCTACATGGTCGAACTCATATAGCCTGGCCAAGATTATGTCTGGATTTTAAAGAACTTTGATAACACCGAAGTCATTTTATTTAAAACATAATTTGTTTTTGACGTGTAAAAGCGTTTTATTGAACCAATTTACAAAAATAAACATAATTTATCCTTATCATCATTTATCATTTGCCTCTGTAAACCTTAAAAAATCTAATAATCACATTTTCTTTTACTAAAAACAAGAGCTTGAGTCAGTTTTCAAATAACTAAAGGTATTGCTTGCTACCACTAAGCCGATAAAACGTTTTTTTTTAATTGCCGTCTTTTAATTGTGGTTTTGTGTTGTACAGACGCCAGCACATCAGGCTACTATAATCTGTCAAATTTCTTTAATAGTGCTGAACTTTATCGTTAAATCATTAAGGTTCAAGGTTGATTGGGAAAATTTTACAGTTTCAGGTAGCTTGAACTGCTGGCGTCTGTACTACCTTTGTGTGCACCAATTGAATAGTTTATATATCTATCTGATGGCGCAGCAAGTGGCGCCGTCTCGTTTTGTTACAACGTTACTGGAATCACCGAAAAGATCAGATCAGATTGACACTGATTGGTGACAGTCACTCTGGCAGAGCGTCGCATCGATGGTTCCGTGTCGACTGGCTGCTGATGTAAGGGGAGCCGCTGTCGTAACACGTCTACGACATATTCAAGCTGCTGAACCACTGAAACGATGACCACTTCTGGAGGTTTACTCCTTAAACCCCCTTGACAATTCAAAAGTGCCTGTAATGGTATAATTGAAATAAATATTTTGAGTTTGAGTTTTGAAAGCACGAAATCCGTAGTTTCGGCCAAAGTTACGGGCATTTCCGTAACACTTTATATATGTATATGTGTTCTTTAAATGTATGGATATAAGATTAGTTTGGGCAGCGAACTAAGAATGAATGACAACACGATTTGACAATGGTCCCTACTCACAATGTGTTATAAATTACCCGTCCGAAAAAGTTATTTAATTGGGAATTCAATACCAAGATTCGAACTACTTTCGGATAAGCCCGTATTTTCGTTGACGGACTTCGAGAGTTAGGCCCCCCTGGTAAAGGCTATCCTGCGCCATTATAATATTTATTATAGTCGGGGTACTTTATACAAAAGAAACTCCAACTATTGTGCATGTAAACTGTGTATAATTAGTATCACGATGTTGTACATAGAAAAAAAAACAGGGTGACACTTAATAATTAACATAGAATGGACGGACGGCTCGCGAGGCGCACGAGTCTATATACCCCGAGCGCGTGCGCAGTTACCGGGCGCTTGTGACTCACTAGTCGGCGCGCGGGGCGACATTGGTAGTGTTGCGCTGAACCGTAACTAGTCATGTAACTTGGCCGGCACACGACAAACTCTAGAAGTGCGGGGAGTTGACTCTAATAGGGGTCGCGCTATAATATCTGCTTATGAAGCGAAAACATAAACAGTAGATTAATAGAGAGGGTAGTAGCCAATCTCCTATAAACGGCACAATAACCGGTTCCCTTTCACTGACTTTTACAATTTCCGCTCAATGATAAGCAAAAGCTGCGGACACAATAATGCCGCTTTGTTACTTTATCTTCTTCGTTTTAACGTGTATCCAGTTATTTTCTAAACCTATTTTAGCTTTAGCTGCTTGGTTATACATTTCTGAATTCATATGTAAACGTTAATTTTTTTCGAATAATTTCTTCCAATATTCAGATAGGACTGCCCGAATATAAAGTATAAAATACTAGCGACTTGCCCCTACTTCGCACGGAGCGCACCGTATATTCCAGCTTGAATGATAAGATACCATACAAGCTGGAACCAACCATACGCATTCTCAAAATTTCATTGAAATATTATGTTGGGTTGTTTCGGCGATTAGCGTGTACGAACATAGTGTGACACGTGATTTTAATATATTGGGATAATCGTAAAAAGTGACATCGTTACGGGTCATCAGTAGCCCGAAAGTGTAACAAACAGTCTTACCAAGGGATATAGTATTACCTAGTGACTGGGTTGTGGAGGTCAGATAGGCAGTCGCTCCATGTAAAATACTGAGTTTCAACTGCATCCGGTTAGACTCGAAGCCGACCCCAACATAGTTGGGAAAAGGCTAGGCAGATGATGATGAATCGTAAAAAGTACGACATTAAAATTGTAGCCCTGAACACGATTTCAGAGAAAACCGTTTTTAATAAGTAATATCACAAACCGACAATGCATTGATGAAAATTTCCCGAAATCCAGCTCTCATTTTCTTTTACATTACCAATGTGATATTTGCAAGAGCAATTCGGAATACCAACGCCGCATCACAGCAAAATATAATTATTCATCCAATTAACGATACGATTGACTAGCAAGCTGATTGCATTGTTATTTTCGGTGCAGTCTGCCAACATTACTTTATTTTAAATATTCCTCATCTGTAAACAAAAGAACGTCATTGGGAAACTTTGTTAATCAAAATATTTGTTCTCTTTTAAGTGGCTTTTGGCAGAACCGTTCGATTCGCTTCCGTGCCG
The DNA here is from genome assembly GCA_951799955.1 of Apamea anceps. NCBI lineage: Eukaryota > Metazoa > Arthropoda > Insecta > Lepidoptera > Noctuidae > Apamea > Apamea anceps. The sequence goes on along the minus strand of OX637505.1, from coordinate 4,443,639 downwards.
AATCGAACATCAATCAATGATATCGAAAGAGTACTAAACGCTTTTCACAAATCCGAAACTCGAAAATGTTGACATTTTGACGTTCAAATCATTTGGTTTGAATTGTCAAAACTTTACGGATTTCGACGACCACTTCTTCCAACGGCTGTTTGCTGTCGGGGACTACGCAAATGAGGTAACCTTAAATATTTAATTTTCGACTTGGAAGCCTGTCGAGGATGTGAATAGTTATGCTGCTTTAGCCACAATATTATAAATGAAACTCAAGCCTTTGCATATGCGGCGCGTATGTGTTCCACGCGCGCCTCAAAGAGATGTCAGCACAAGTGACGGGACCCGATAGGGCCGAAGCCTGCCAGGGTAGCGGAATCATCCGAAAGGGTTACCGCTGCCCTGGAACATAAAGGGCTAAGGAAGGAACACGGGTGGGTTTTAGTCAGTAAGAGTCTGACACTCCCTTCCGCTCCACCCAGAGCGGGAGGGGTCATTTGATGATTTCCCATCCGCAAAAAAAAAGCCTTTGCATATACAACGTTGAAGGGGTAGGTAGAGAGAGGTCTGCCAATAGGTACTGTGAAGGTACTCTTCCGAAGCCGACCGCAAACGCAAACTGCAGTGATAGACCGCAGCAACACGCCTAGTTTCTATAACTCTATGAAAGTGGTGACAGGTGGCAATGTCGCCGTCTACGGAAGCGTTCTCATAGAGTTACATAGAAAACAGTCGTGTCGCGGCGGTTTGCGGTTGCGGTCTGTCTCCAACACTGGTGATGTCGACGCGTCATTTTTTACATTGGTATGACAAGGTTCTACTAATAATAGATAGGTAGGTTTGTGTTTTTAATCTTTTTATGCGTCATGTTTACCGCAAATAAACCTATTTTCTTTGTTTCTAGGTAAGGTCAAGGTTTTTATGAGCCACCAGCCGGTCGGTTCTGTAAATATGACACCGTGAAAATTTAGGTGGAGTGAGCTCAACGTGAGAAAGAAAGAAAGAAGAAAAATTAGGCAAGCAAGCAAAAAAAGCTACTGCATCTGCTGCAGTTGCTGCTGGTTTAGCTGTCAATAGTGTCAATCCCTAACATCAGCCCGGTCTATTCTGTAAAATCTCACCGTGAAAACTAAGGTGAAGTGAGCTTGATTGGAGTGAGATGTCATTCTACGTAATACTAGGGATATGCACTATTGACAGCTCACTTCACCTAAGTTTTCACGGTGAGAAGTTTACAAAATACCAGTACAGGTGGAATGACAGCTCACTTCAAACTCACTTCACCAGCTTTTACGGTGAGTTTTTTTTACAGAATAGATCGACTTTACAGGCAGGTTGCATTATTTTACCTATTTTGGTAATTTAATTGATTGGCAAAAGCATTTCCTAGACCAACTTCACCTACTAATATATTCAATAGGCGTACAAAAGTCGCTGTAAAACAAGTACCCAATAACACCTTGCCCACTAGAATTACAAGATCAAATTACTCCTCCCATTGTAAAGAAAAGTGATAAGTACAACAAAGATAATCTATGTTTTACCAGAAAGGATAAACCCGAAACTTACCTAATTCCCTCGTATGTAATGTTCCCATTTACAAGGACCATGATCTTGGATTTAGAGAAGGTAACTGTAGGGTTTAACGTTACCAAAATTAGATCGTGCCTTTTTACGGCTCGCGTACACCTAATCCGTCATCGGCCGAACTATAATCGTACGTCGTTGGCCGAACGCGGCCGATCACACCAAAAATATTTAAAAGAAAGTGAGTGCGTACACCTAGCTATTGGACGTCAACGGAGGACGTCGGTTGAAGTAGTGTCTGTAGTGTTTCACTTTTTTTTCATATGAGCATACTTCGGGCGATGACGGATCGGGTGTACGCCACTCGTTAGGGTAATAACCCTTTCAAGGGTGTAAAATGTACATCATTAATGCCTCCACTTTTAAAGGATATTCGAGACTTTGCGCTGTTTGTAATTTGGGAGCGGAATTTCGGCTAAGAGATTATGTTTTAAATCTTTAGTTACAAATTCATTATTTTTGTAAGCTATGAAGAATGGAGTATTCTGGGTATTAAACTTGTGGACCGGGTTAAGAATACAACAATCCGTTCCATCACTAAAATAACTGATGTCACTCGGAAAGCTGCCACGCTTAAATGTAACTGGGCTGGACACATCTGCCGCATGTCAGACGTCAATGGGCCAAACTTACGACCCAGTGGATGGCAAACGACATCGTGGCAGGCCCAGACGGAGATGGCGGGATGAGCTGGACTCCTTTAATAAAGATTGGCCCTTTGCAGCTCTGGACAGAGAGAGGAGGAAAGAGAGTGGGGAGGCCTTTGCCCAGCAGTGGGATATTAACAGCTAATAAAATAAAAAAAAACGATGTTAATTTTTTTTTTTTTTTAACAAAACGCTGCCCACACTATGAATTTCTCCTGTATCGTGGGTGCGTTTACAAACATTTAAACTCATATACACAAACAGCCAGACCCGGAACAACTACTTGTAGGCCATACAATTAATATTTGTTCCGTGCGGGAATCGAACTCGCGACATGCAGCGCAGCAACTGCGCCAACCGTGTCGTCAAAAAAGACAGTGAATTTCATCATTAGAAAAATAAGACAGTGTTTTTGACTTAATTGCATCATAACCCTTTATTTTATTTACTACAGAGTTCTATTAGACTAAATGGTTTAAATACTAAGAATCTCCATAGTATATGATCTCTATTAGGTTTTGTGTTCTACGTTGAAATGCGAGTGGCTTATAAAACAATCCAAGCCAGACAGAAATTATTTTAAAACAATGAACTGAAATGTTCCACTACGTAACAAAAAACACTGCAGGAAAACGAATAAAAAACTCCTTTCCAAATAGCGGTTGTCGTGGCAATGTGACATTTTAAGTGACACTTATCTGATTTCGTATTAGTATTTTGACTTTGTTAATAAAATAGAAATGTATTTTCCGCTTACCAGTGGAAATATACAGGAAAGCGTTTTGGGCGGGACGGTCTTATTGTGCCTTCATTCAATATGCATTTATATGCTTTTCGTGTTCAGAAAAACTAAGCATAGCATTAAGATAATGTGAAATGCTGGTTCCATACAGGGTTTATTAAAAACTTTTTTGAAAAAAAAAAACAACCGACTTCCAAAAACAACACTACAAAGTGAAAAATAACTTTAATTTCGGAAGTCAGTGCCGTTGGGTTCGCATTTTCGTTGTTTGCCAGTTATGCGCGAACAAACATAAAAAAAAAAATACAAACATCCGAATTGAGAACCTCCTCCTTTTTTAGAAGTCGGTTAAAAAGCAAGTTTTTGGGTTCGGTTCCAAACTTTGCGCACAGTCAAAACACCTTCTTCCTTCTCAATTTGTAAAAGTTTTAGTTTTAAGTAGATTTTTTTGACATTGACATTAAGTACAATCACTCTACCAGAAAAAAAGGAGAATCTTGTTAAAAGCCATTGAAAACATTACCTCTGTTCCCTTTTCACTGATTCTAACCATACCAAACCATATGTTAAAAACCATAACAAAAACCGTCTCAAAATCTCATACCCTCCTACTGCGTGCACGTCCAAAAACGAACGCCGTATATCCCTTCACATGTATCTCGATTTAGAAATTCACAACCGTAAAGACGCAACAGGAACGCAGCGGTGTCGCTAACAAAGAAACCTGCCCATCCATGTGTCAATCACGCAGTTGCCAACATGGCCTATTCTTGGACCGTTTCAATTAGCTTTTAGCATTCTAGTGTAGAATTACTGGAATGACATGGTGGCGTGAAATTGGGTTAAGCCGGAAGAGTTTTTGATGAGAACGTCGAAACTTGTGCCGAAAGTGATGTTTGATTTAATTATAAAGTTAATTAGGTTTTATAAACAGATTATCTTTTGTCATGAGACGAGTATAAAAAACAATTATAACAAGACTATACAAAAATTATAACAGAGTTTAATTTATTTCTACCGGGGAATTCTAAATATAGCTGCTGAAAGCAGATCAGCACGATTATGACTGACGTAATTTTGAATAGATTTTAGTTTCTAAAAGGCTCTGTTCAAAGTGCCATAAACTGCGGGGTAACTGCCTCACACCTCACAATTTTAATGCCATTCACTTTGACAATTCAACAATATTCATTGCGTTATTTACGTTGTTGACTAGACGATTTTTTCAAACATAATATGAAACAATGGAAAACTTTCCTGCCTAATAAGACAGGAAAGTTTCTGACGCAATTTGAGTGCTGGTTGACAACCGTCACCCAAATTCGTAACGTCAACATCTTTGCCACATTTTGGTTTCAACAGAGACTATAGTCCATTTACAATAGCATTAGAAAGAAGTTAAAAAAGGTTATTTTTAATGCACACTTTGTAACAAAAATACAATAAACATTGTTACATTATGATAGACGCCGAATTTATTATGATCTATTTTTACAGCAGCTGTCACACTTAATTGTAACCATTTTAACTAATTATCTTATGAAATTATGTGGCTTTAATTTATTTATATTATATAACTCCAATTTAAAATTACAGTGTCAATGCTAAAAACCTAAAAGAAGCAGGGATGAACAATACTTGGAACGTTATTCGTTTCACTATAATTCTACCGAATTTTATTTTAATTAAGGTGGATGCGTTGCAGTAGCCCGCGAAATCAGACGAATTCGGAGCAATTCTAATTTAAAGGGATGTATTGATGATTTTTAAGGTTAAAATTGTATTATTGCCTACATATTTCTTATTGTTGCGCATCATATTATTTTTATTAAGATACAACCTTACACTGACCTGCAAATTGCAAAAAACGCAAGAAAATTAGAATTTAAGCATCTCCCTTAAAATTGTTTTATCATAACTTTGAAATAAAATGTTTTGCATTCCTGCTTCTACGAGCCTCTTTTTTCTAATGCTATTATAAATGGACTATAGTTTCGTTCACAGATGTGTATTAATTCATATCAATGGACCATTTCCAAGTGCGACAGTAATTTCTCCCCTGCTGTCTACTCCATCGTTAAGTCAGCTACGTCTAAATCCCAGTCGTACCCGAGGCAACCCGCAATCCAAACGTAGTCCACAAACGTTTGTCACCACATATCAAATTGACCGGACATTTGCAGATGTCTGCTTGTCAACACAGACTGTCAATGAATTTGTGAAATTGCAATTGCTTTGGCACCGTGTGTATGTAGACGGTTTGCGATTAGTAGAATTTCATTTTTGGGAAGTTGATGTTTTGTCACATGTTTTCCATTTAGTTTTTGGCGACATGGTTATGATCTATCATCATCATCATCTGCCTAGCCTTTTCCCTCCTATGTTGGGGTCGGCTTCCAGTCTAAACGGATGCTGCTGAATACCAGTATTTTGTATGGAGGAAGGTGGCTGGGACAGACTGAATGCGAAAGCCAGGGTATTGTGGCGTAGCCTGGGAGAGGCCTATGTCCATCAGTAGACTGCAATAGGCTGAGTTGATTGACATGGAGCGACTCAAGAAGATAAATGGATGGTAGATGTTCATGATCTATATAAATAAAAATTAACTGCTGTTCGTTAGGAAGCGCATCACCTGTGAGTTGCTGGACTGATTTGATTTTTTTTTTTTTTTTTTTTGTTCGTAATTAACCCTGGGCTCACTATGGCCACTTAACGACTTCTTACTTCGAAACTACGTCAATTCCTTAGTTAATCACGACATCTGAAGGCCAATTCTCGTAATTTAAAATGTTCAAAATCTAGTCGCAGTCTCATCTCAGCGACAAACAAATGTCAAAAACTTGTCAAAATATAGGGAAATTAGACGTATTTTTGACAGATTGAGACTGAGATCAAATTGTGAACGTTCTTAAAATTATGAGAATTGCCCCTCTGCTATTAACGGAATCTCTATGAAATAATGGCGTGGTTTTAACTGTCAAAATACATGTTGTCCGTACGGTTGACGTTTCGATTTCTTGCCGTAAACAAGACACGATATTGACGTGGTTTGCATGTGGTAAGATTTCGCCGGGAATAAATACAGGATTGGGGCCTTAAACCACCAAGGAGTAGGCCATAACTACATAGAACTTATCAAAGCGATTTACTTGAGAAGCACAACAAAAGTACTAGATTACTGTCCTACAAAATCAAAAAACATAAATACCCTTTCTTTTGAAGTAATAAAGTTCTCCGCAGTTAAGATTGTACTGAACTTAGACAACATTTAAAAAAATAAATAACACAGACCCGTCCTGTGCCTACAAAATCGAATAAATTATTTAAACAAATACCTCTTTCTTTTGAAGTAATAAAGTTCTCCGCACTTAGTTAAGATTGAACTGAACTTTAAAAAAACCATCTACATATATCCACTCAAGTATCCATGGATCCTAAAGTATGATAGCCCGATTCTCAAGGAAGGCCATAGGCTACTGAACATCACGCTAGGACGCTTAGGAACCGAGCAAAAAAAAGTCTGAATGAACGCTAAGCGAAAACGTAATAGCGCGGGCAATGCGATACGATCCGAGGGGTGGGACGGGGAAGCAAGAAATTTGACGAAGAAAAAGTCGCGGGAGAAGCTAGTTTAAATATATATCCTAAATCTTAAAGTGTCATAAATAACACAGACACGTCCTGTGCCAACAAAATCTAATAACTTATTTAAACAAAATATCTCTTTACATATTAAGATTGCAGAGCTTTTTACGTCCTCAAGGGAGCTTTTATAAAGGTATTTTAAACTGATTTGGGCTATTTCGTACCTAACCTACATACAATATTTCGAAGTAAATTAATTTCAAAGATGTTTACGACAATTCGTCTTGTTTTTAAATACTTTGGCATAATTTAATACGCTTTCCTTTTCGACTTCAGTAAGTTAATAAGTTGATTTTCGTACAGTTCTAAGAAAGTTCTGGAGTTAGTAGTATTTATTTCTTAGAAATTCTGTGCCTTTTGTAGACTTATCCTGTCCATTTAATTTACAAAAAAAAAAAACTTGAGAGGTGTCAAGGGACACCCGGATGGAACGAAGGTCCTTTCGATTAATTAGTGAAGAAAAATAATCGTCGCGACACCACACTGTTCAATGCGAAATAGAAAGACGAAACGAAAATAACTGGCTTGCTTTCTATAAGAGAGAGAGAGAGAGAGACAGACAGAGAAACACGCGCACGCCGCACGGCTTACAACTATAGCAAAAAGTGTCGTTCCAACTTTTGGTCTTAATTTTTTCCGTCTAGCGCCCTTTTCCGACGCGCGATAAGGAACTTCGTTCCAATATATTATTCATTCGAAACATCACCTAAATTAAAACATTTCAATACTGATACCAGTGTTGAAATATTGCAAAGTCAACCAAATGTAGTAAAATAATGTTTAATGTAAAACAATATGACATTTCTCCATAGTACTATACCATCGCTTGAACATAACGCCCCCTGCGACATAAAAACGCGCGTAAACCCACACCTTCCATAATAGACTATCCTCCAAAGAAAATATCCCATCTCCCACGCCATTGTACACACTGCCTCAGGCAATGCTCACAGTTATGAAGACTAGTACAAGCTGTCAAAGAGGCTACTCCATATATACAGCTTAGAGGCTTCAAAAGGCCCCGACCCTCCTCCGAACGGCTAATGGCCTTCCAACTTTCATAATAAGAGTTTATGTTACAACCTACCCTCTTTAATGACTTAAAATAACAACAAATTTCGATGGCGAAGCAATTTGGAAGTAATTTAGATGACGATAAAGCAACGCTTCGTGTTTTGGGCCTGTCTTTTGATTCTTTGATGGGCTTCAACAATTAACCTTGGTTGTTAATGCTTATCCGCTATTCTGGACTGATGTTTCAAACAATCTGGTTCGGAGATCTTGGCTGATTTTCATGGCCTTGTCGGCTATTAGTTATGGATCTAAATCTGCATTACAAGGGTGTCGTTTGATTTATGTAGGGGCTCTCAAAACGGTAGAGGAAAATATCGTGAGGAAACCGGCATATCTTAGAAGCAAAAATTCGAAGACATGCGACATCTACCAACCCGCACTGGGCCCGCGTGGTGGATTATGGCCCACTCCTTCTCACAGGGAGGAGGCCTGTGTCCCAGCAGTGGGAACATTGTAGGCTGATTATTCTATTTAAGTAGCGGCTTAGACTTCACTCCGACCAAAACAAAAGTCTACAGGTGATTATGCAAACGAAAATAAAACTTGAAAATAAGTTTAACTTCTTTTAATTCAAATTTAGATAGTAAATACGCTTTTTAGTTCATACTCCACCTTGCTCGTCTTATTCGCTGTCAAACTACATACATTTGTATATTTTAAAATTACGAGATCACTCGCTTTATGTTTTTTTATATAGATATAAAGCTGCATTCTTACAACATTTAATATCACTTTATTAGCTGTGAAATTCACTGGTGAACGATGCAAGTTTTTTAACCAACGAACGGCTGCCCTTTAAAGTAAGCAATCATGATCTGGTTTATTAAAGATACTCTTTAATTATTATGAATGTCAAAATACTGGTCACGGCACCTGTCCCACCGCCGACGAGGAATCGACAATTCTCTCACTCTAAAAACGTACAAAATATACGCGCCTTTAAAACACGGCCTGTGTGAGACCGCGCTGTAACTGCCCTTTTACACACACATAAAAACGCGGACGCTTATTCGATACCATAATGCGATTCTGTTCTATGAAGGTGGTGTATTCTGAAATACTGTCAAACTTAAATAACTAAAAAAACAAGTATGTATTCATTATTTACCAGGGATCGTAATTTTATTTGATTATTTTATGTATTTCATAACCACCTCCTGAAATTTGACGAGAATACAAAACAACACCTTGTATATTAATAGTTGTTCGCTGACTGTTCACACTGCCCGCAGGCGAGTACTCGTTTGTCGCAGCGACAAGAGCAGTCAAAGAGAGTAATCGGTCAGCGATGCTCCCGTGGTAGAACACTCGCTGACCCACGCTTGGTACAGACGCCAGCAGGTCAAGCTACCCGAAACTGTAAAATTTTCCCAATCAACCTTATTAAACCTTAATGCTTTACCGATAAAGTTGAAAATCTATTAAAACAATTTGACAGATTGTAGTAGCTTGATGTGCTGGCGTCTGTACATACGCTTATCAGCGAGTATTCGCTAATCGTCGGCACACACTCGTTGCTCATTGCTCACCAACTTGCTCTTCTCGATACTACCGGCTGTAGGACACTTGCCTTGATATCACTTTGTTTTACGTTCATCATCATCATCATCAGCCGAAAGACGTTCACTGCTGGACAAGGGCCTCCCTCAAGCACCTCCACTTCGACCGGTTCTGTGCTTCTCGCATCCAACAGGTTCCTGCGGCTTTAACAAGGTCGTCGGTTCACCTTGTGGGAGGCCTTTTTTTTTGGTTGGGAAATCATCAATTGACGTCCCCCGCTCTTCGTCTCAGACTTTTACTGACCAAAACTCACCCGTGTTCCTTCAGTTGCCTATGCCAGGGGCCATGGTATCTCTTTCGAACAACCCGCGGCCCTGGCAGGCATCGGCCCTAACGGACACCGTCAGTTCGTGCTGACATCTTTTGAGGCGCGCGTGGAACAAAACGCGCCGTCGACCCGGGTCTGGTCCTTACTGGGCGGCGAGCTGCCCATATCTCGCCGCCCGCATGCCCGCGCCCCCTGTAGTCGGAAGTCGGTTGCTGACTCCCGACGTCCAGGGCGTCTCCTGCGGCGACTAGGGGCGTGAGGGCGCAGAGATTGCCTCTCCCTCACGCGCCTCCTTCTTTGCGAGCATTACTGCTTCGCAGAAGGAGGTGACAGCTTCCTATGCACTCTCGCTCCGTACCATGGCCTGGACCAGGGCCGGACGCGAGACCTTGTGGGAGGCCTTGTTTTACATTATGCTGTAGTGACCGGAGCGTTTTATACAAAAACATTGTCATCGTTTCGAAATATAAGTATTTAGGTAAATATTCTTCAGCTCCTTACTTAAACGAGGGTCCAAAAGGTTAGATTATTATTAATTTTACCAATTAACAGTGCTGTTTACTTTCGAAATTAAATGACTAGATATTTTACGGGCTGATTACAGGCTGACCCGACGAATTATAATTATTTTGCCCTACGCCAATTAGGGTTTAGTGTTGCGACAATATTTTCAAACGTAAATTGCTGGGGTGAACACCAAAATTTCCAAGACCTTTAATTGGCTTTATTCGACTAGACTGTGAATTTATAGCTATATCTTCTCTTTGTTAACGTCAGGCAAATTCATGTTGAAGGCTGAAAAAATTTCATAATATTTTATTTTGAAGTGTCATATTATTTTGTTCAAATGTCATGACCACTTTGCTAATCATAAAATTATTGTCACCCGTTGATCTGGAAGAGTTTTGTCGTCTCTGCCGTGGTTATTATTCTATTTTATCTACATTTATTTATTTAGTAAATATATTACTTTATTGTACCCCAGAAAATAGATAACAATAACATTCCAGCCACCATAGACAGTGATTGCGTGCATTTTTTTTTTATCTTTTCCATTCCTTGTCAAAATTGTACAACGCAACTATGGTTTACAATCATGGTAGTTGATCGTCATATACTTACACCGAATTAAAAAATGGCAACATAAAAGTAACAACCGATAGCGAAAACACCATAAAATTATATTTTCTACGTAAAAGTTTTCCGATTTTCGCGTAATAATATGCAAATGAGGACTCAAACATAGGGGTTTTACGATCAGACCCATTTGTATGTACTTTTGCACGGAAATAAAGGACAAAGTTTCGATGGCATTGAAGCGGTTAATATTAATTTTCTTGTTTCGACATCTATTAACTACTGAAAGACTTTTCTTCTTTTAAAATAAAATTGTAAGCTTTTCCTAGCTTACGATTTTTCAACGTTTATGTTTAATGTTAACAAAACAATCGCGCTTTTAGTAGGTAACACTCACGTTTCGGCAGTTATGTTAAGTCTGAAGGTCAATACCCGTAATTAAAAAAAGTTCAAAATCTAATCGCAATCTCATCTCAGCGACAGTCAATGTCAAAAATATAGGGAAATGAAAGGTATTTTTGACACTAAGACTGAGATCAGACTGTGAACGTTCTTAAAATTACGAGAATTGCCCCTCTAATCTAAGAGGGGGCTAGCCTATTGCCATCACATCAACCGGGAACAAATTCAGAGACCGGGCTGCTATACCTACTTACTGAGAAATTTCAGATGGAAAAACCCACTAATACTTTGCTCGACCTGGCAATCTCATGCTCAACAGTCGCGCTTGCGACCACGAGGCCACCGAAGTAGTCAGTTACGTTTAAAGTCCTATACATGGTGGCAGGGACACCCACGCGCAAACCGTAACTATTAAGTCAGCCACATGCACAGAATAGATAAAAGAAGTAGCAGATGATTCTAGAAATGCGCCCCTAGCGTAGAAATTTATCGTTAGGTACCAAAAAAAATTCTGCTGTTTCATAGAAACAACGCAGAGGCAAACTGAGGGACAATTCTGGTAAATTTAAGAACGTTCACAGTCTGATCTCAGTCTCAATCTGTCAAAAATACGTCAAATCTCCCTAAATTTTGACAAGTTTTTGACATTTGTTTGTCGCCCAGATGAGACAGCGACTAGATTTTGAACGTTTTAAATTACGAGAATTGGCCTGCAGGTTGCGCGTCGATGTCCTTGCTATTCTGCATTATAGTACAGATGCCAGCACATCAAGCTACTACAATCTGTCAAATTTCTTTAATAGATTTTCAACTTTATCGCTATAGCATTAAGGTTCAAGTTTGATCGAGAAAATTTGACAGTTTCGGGTAGCTTGACCTGCTGGCGTCTGTACCCTAGTAGCCTATTACCAGCAACATACAAACTAAATAGCTAGACAAAGGCTTCAAGTACGCAGTATAGAACATCTGTTTGGTTAATCCAGGACGTCCGTTCATGAAGATATATTGGGATTAAGGACCACACCTGTGTATGTGCGAATAGTCGGCTCTGGTGCTCAATCCCAATATTATGTTTTGACTATGTCTAAGATTTCAAGCACCTACTTTTTGTGTAACCAATAAGGCTATGCACAGATTAAGTCAAAACTATAAGACAGACTATGATGGCTTTGCTCTGTGAAAACATTGATGGCGCATATACTAAACAGTCACATATACCTAGTCTAACCCCTTTATTTACAAACGTTGCACATCATACAAAAATGGACGGCTCTGAAGATCACTCTATTTTTGGTCCTTTCTTGACATCTGAAAGTAGATTTTTCGCCCTGCTACGAGATACTTATGCTTGCTCAAAAACCTTTTGGGCTCCTGCTCACTTTCAACAATTGCTGTTGTTTTCAAAATTTATTGAAAAGCGGTTTTGACGAAATAAAAAATTACACTGTCTAAGATAGGCAAACCTGTTTTGTTTATGATGTGCGCACTGTCCTGTAAATCGAAACATCTACTTAAAATTCTTAACATAAAAACCGATCGCAGAAATTTCCACTCGGCTGAAACTTGAACTATCACTGAAGAGGCTTTTTTGTTTTCGTTCAGCCGGCTGAAATTCCATGGACAACGCCATGGCGTGGAAAACTTGTGTAAAAGACTGGCTGTCTCAGTGTAAACTTTGAAACAATAGTGTGCAAAAACCGTAGTACGTGTTCTGGAGTCCCGCTTTGTAATCTATGTACTCGTATATCTATATATATTTGTTATAAATTGAAGTTGCTTTTCGTGTCTGTCTGTATGACCGCGTTGTTCTTCTAAACTTCGCAACGGATTTTCATGCGGGTTTCACCATCATTTAGATGAAAGAAAGAAAATATGTTTATTTGCGGCAAACGTGACGCATAAAAAAACACAAAAAAGTATATAACAAGTTGGGGGAAAACATGCGTCACATCCATTCAAAGTGGCTATCTCTCTCCCTAGATCATTTATTCTAGAAGGTTTATGTGTGAGGCAACTATGTTAGCATCGGCTTCCAGTATAGCCGAATGCAGTTGAATACCAGTATTTTACATAGACCAACTGCCTATCTGACCTCCACAACCCAGTTACTGGGTAATACGATACCCCTTGGTAGGATTAGTTGTCATGTTTCGGGCTTCTGACGACCCGTTACGGCTGTCAAAGATGCAAGATTGGCAGCCGGGACCAACGGCTTAGCGTGCTTTCTGAGGCACGGGGGGTCTCGTATGTAAAGATGGTCAACCATCCACAGACCGACCGCGGCATGTGTAGCTTAACCTGATCGATCGACCCGCGAAGCTGTTATTACTTAACCACGAGCCCCTCGTGTAAATTAAAGTTACTTAATAAAGAAATCTCGATGTTTTGCCAAATCGTTAAAACCGTTCGAAGCCGGGACGTGGCGCTTGTCTTGAAATAAAATGAATCTATGAAAATGGGTCAGACTTTAAAGTTTATGTTGTGTTTTTAATTTTTCATACTGCTGTTCAAAGTTATACTTGGAGTGCATATTAATTGTTTCGACTACTTCCTACTAGTTGAAGAGTTTTGTGTGGAGAAGTACATAAAGGCACCGTTATTATAACCTAAACTTCGAATTATGAAAAATTTCACTTCTGACGTCAAAAATTTGACACACACACACACATTTGAACATTCACACAGCCTGTTAGTTTAACTAAAAGATCACATCACTTCAAATTTTTGACGTCAGAAGTGAAATATTTATTGACACACACATTACTGTAGCAGAGGTGGCTCAGTGGTAAAGGCCACGCCTTACGAGTTGTAGGTCGTGGGTTAGAACCCAGACAGGCGCTTTACTTTGTGTAAATAATATCATCACTGCTCTCAAAACGGTGAAGGAAAACATCGTGAGGAAACCAGCATGTCCTAGAACAAAAATTCGAAGACATGTGGCATCCACCAACCCGCACAGGGCCCGCGTGGTGGATTACGGCCCACTCCCTCTAACAGAGAGGAGGCCTGTGTCCCAGCAGTGGGATAATATTAAGCTGATTATGCTATGATTATGTACACATAATTTGTCTAATCGCTCACCATAGCTATCTACTGATACTCAGTGACTTAGTGACTTTTTGTTTTGGTCGGATAAATAAATCTGTGCTCTAAGTGGAATACCTCAATTTTAGTGAAGTCTAAGCCGCTTCTTAAATATCATGACTAAAAAGGTTTGATTAATCTGAAAAACGTGATCTAAGCCAAACAAGCATCAAAGTCAGACAATAAGTAGGAGCACGTCGATCTGTTATTAAACCAGTTACTATGCCAAATAATTTAACCCCAAAAAATCCGTCACAAAAATTAAGTCCAAAAGTTTCGTAACCCAATCCGCTCACCCTCTTACCGTGGAAACCTTAAAAATGATTCGACTTACTCCATTACCCAACAAACCTATAGAAAAGTTACATTGAAAAACATAGTTCTAATCACGTGAGCATGAGGAAACTTCCAAGTTTTGTAATACTTTGGAAACACTCAAGGAAGTTTTTGTAATATTTCCCGTTTTTCTTTCAATTAACTAGAAATCTGAAGGTGAAACAAAATTTGTTTTCAAAGAAACTGTTTCGAGGTTTAACGTGACCAATGTCCCTATTTGTGTCCAAGGGTGGATGTTAAAACATCTGTTCCGACATCCACCCTTGGACATCAATATTTGGATTGTTTTATTTTGCTTCTTGGTGGGGTTATTACTTTATAAATGCATAGATTCGTGTCGTTCGCGTTTTTTTTCTGATTTAATACAATATGCTCAGGAATCCGTCTACATGAGCTAAGAATGTCCAACGTGACTGTATTAGTCAGTAAACCGCTATGGCTTTCTAGAGGAGCGGTGGCCGCCACATAACGGCCGAGGTGACGTTTGTCATAAAAATGATAATAGCGCAGGCAGGCAGGCAGGCATTAAGTCCGCCTTTGTACCTTTTTGTGCGAAAAGTTTAAATAAATAAATAATAGCGTGGTTTGACTTCATAGGTGAGTATAAACTAGAGACATTTACTAGAGATATACGAGTACTTGTAACAGAAAATCGAGCATTCGCCGTTTTAAAATTTTATTGAACCGCACTTTGAATACGACACTCGATGTTTTTTACAACCTGATTTTGAGGACCAACGAGTTCCGACATTTCAACAATGGGCGCAAGGTAGAACACACATGTTACACAGACATGTTACAGGTAAATGCTCACTCGCCGTTAGAACAAAGCGTCGAGCATTCGTAAGAACGTTACATTACATGGAAATGTTCGAAAAAATGCTCTAGTCTAGAGTATAGTCACCTTAAGGTGTCAAAAAACACTCTCTTCAAGGAAACCGTAACTTAAGAGAACACACTCAAAGGAAGTAGCATGTTAAACGACCAACGCTACAACATGTACCATCATAAAGTCCGCTTAAAACAAACAATTCACTAAAAACGGTCTCTTTTTCTAAAATGTTCACTCTCAACCATGAAAATTAAGCCACCATATAGTTCCAAAGAATTTCACAGCCTGAACAGCGGGGTGATTGTGTAACACACTATTAGTAGTGATGGGCTTCGTTTTGACAGTTCAACAACATTCATTGCGTTATTTACGTTGTTAGCAGACATATTTTTCGAATATATAAAGGAATGGATCAGCAATATCCTTCAAAATGATTCAGATTGATATTTATAGTATGTTACGCAATTAGGGTACAGATTGCCACCACTTAAAAACGGTTCCCTATCCATTTGCATAATATTTTAAGACCTAATATAACTTAGCATACTTTTGTTTGTCCTAATTATATTTTCGCATAAATTATTTACGCATAACAGCTTACGCATAATTTTTTTACGCATAATTTCTCTAATCATAATAATGATTAAGCATAACATTCTAAAGCATACATTTTTTCAGCATAACATTCTAAAGCATAACTTTATTAAGCATAACATTCTAAAGCATAACTTTATTAAGCATGACAATAATAATAAGGCGTAGTCGACGACTATTTCTGTCTGCAGGGTTTAAAGGAACCTAACACGAAGGGGATGTCATCCGTCATCCCCTTCGAACCTAACCTGTCCGAGTCGGGGTGCCCCAATTCCCGAGCTCGCTTCGCTCGCTCTTGCATCCTAAGTTCTCATTGCCTTTTTACTAAATGGAGATGTGTTAGACCTTGGGGCACCCCGAATCTTGGAAAAAGTGATTCAGAATCGAGTGAAAATAAATACGTAAAAATAACTCAAATTTGTTTCCGTTATTCCTATTAATTGTATGCCTAAATATTATTATACTAATAATCATTAGGCCTAGTAACGTTATGCGAATTAAATTTATGCCAAAACAAATTAGCCTTCAAGATAATTATGCCAACATAAACTGTATGCAAAAAAAAATATGGCAAAGTATTATTATGGCAAAACAAATTATGCCAAAATCGTTATGCCAAAGTATATTAGGAAAAAGAATATTATGCGAAAAGAAGGGATCCCCTTAAAAACAAGTCACCTGTACCTACCCAGCCTCTCCACATTTGATTTCCTTATCGAAACTTTATTAGCCAAGTTCAAGTTTATCGTCGATAAAACTTGGTCGGCCTCCAAAACTAAGTCTGCTGTACGTTTATGGGTTCTTACTTAGACAAGGCAAAAATTTTGTTTCGTAACCCGGGTAGTAACTTCTTAAAAGTGGGTGGGGTTGATCACGTTTTTAATGTTAACCCCAGATTAAACTTTTGGATTAGGGGGCTTTTGTACTGGCTGGGACGTTCCGAAATATAAATTGACCTTTATGATAATGTTTGTCGCTAAGCAAACGTAGAAATTGTTTAGTTATTGGAACAAACAAAGAGGAGAATTCTGAGATTTTTTTAAAACTTAATTTGGGGCATTTTGTGTGTTTAACTCACACTTTTGTTTCGGGAATGTTCGACTGGTTTTTACGTCGTAAGGAAATTATTTAGTGTTCATACATACGAGCGATACTCTTCAACGCCAAAGGCAACTACAGCCGTAGACGAGTGTCGACGGCAGCCGCTGAGACCCGTTGACGCCCGTCGGTGGCTGCCGTCGACAACGTGCCGCTCGTGTATAGCGTCAACGGCAGAGCCAACTGCAGTCGTTGACAAGTGTTGATGGCGTCGGCGTTGTCGCTTAAATACACTAGCAGCATGTTGTCGACGGCTGCCGCCGACACGCGTTGCCGCTCGTACGTATGTATGCATACTAAGAAACAATCATTTACGAACAACGTAATTACGTTACTTTTTATGACATTATCGTACATTTTATTGACGTTTTATTCTTTATCATACATATATATATACGTATGTTTGTATTATATTGTATATTTGTATTTACAAAAAAAAAAAATGTATATAAGTAGTTTATCAGCCATCTTGTTACCATAACACAAGCATTAGGTTGCTTAGCTTGGGACTAGATGACGCTGTGTGAAATGTCCAGGGATATTATTATTATTATTATATTGGCTCAGGATCGAGTTGGAAAAAGAAAATAAGCCTTTGCCTGCAGTGGGACAATACAGGCTGATTATTATTTTTATATTACTCTTTGTAAGATAAAAAGAACTGTCCATGGGTACAATAAATTTGACTGGGATCTATAATATCTATTATCTTTAACTAAATACTGAATGTTCCTCTGATACAATATTGTTCTTGAACACAAAATCACGTGTATCGGTTTTCCTGGAAAGGAACACTTCTCTTGAACCATAAAGGAAACATGCGAAATATGTTGAAGTAATTCGTTGGATTTTATTATCGAAGTTTGCTATTATTTAAGTTTCTCCATTGCTCGTGAATATCGTCAAAATAAGCGTTTATTTTTATATTTGGCCTCGTTAGAAGGTTGGTTTGGTTGATTCTTGTTTTTAAATGTTTTTAATAGTCCGAATTTGGTTTTTATGGTAAGAAAAATTGGGAAAGTTACCCGAAAATTTTTCAAATTGGGGAAAAATTTAACTAAATATTAGTATGAATTATTGAAAATTGGACAGGCCAACGTCTTTCGGGGCAGCTAGTTTCAAAATAAAATTACAGCAATTACGTAAGTCGCGCCGTATTCGTATGCCGTATGCCCAATAAGCCGTGGGCCAAAATAACCACCACGTGGAGCCCTGACATAGCTAGAAGCCGTCGCGGCAGACCCCGTAGAAGATGGCGTGACGAGCTGGACAAAACAAACGACTAGTGGTCTACTTTAGCCCTGGATCGAAAGAGATGGAAGTCATGGGGAGAGGCTTTTGCCCAGCCGTGGGATGATGCAGGCTAACAGTAACGTAAGATATAGTCAAATTGCTAATTCCCATATCAGGTGGTTCCCTGCGTACTATTGTCAACACAAACTAACCTACGTTCAATGTAACTGTTCGTTCGAAGTCTATCTTGACTGCGGTTTCCAAACTTTTGGGACCCGTGAGTAAACTTGGTAATTTTGGACGAGACTGGTTTTAGGTTAAGGCGCATATCTAAGCTTGGACCACTTCGAGAAACTTTAACGACGATTGACGAGGATCTACAAGTTGGAGTTGTGTGGGGGTTTTTGAAATGGTAAACGCGTTGCCAGATTTTGAAGGATTTGGCTTGCCCCCTATTAAGTGCATGGAACTTAAAAATAACTGGCGAAATGTGAGTTTACTTTAGGTACAAAACTGTCTAACCATTCGGGGAACTCAGGCGTGATTGTATGTATGTAATGAACTTAATTTTTGCTAAAACCATTACTGGTTACTGTTAGACTGCATCATCACCACTGCTGGGCAAATACTTCCAGGTCTTTCGATCCAGGACTAAAGTAGACTACTGGTCTTTGGTTTTGTCCAGCTCGTCCCGCCATCTTCTACGGGGTCTGCCGCGACGCCTTCTAGCTGTGTCACGGCTCCATGTGGTGGTTATTTTGGTCCTGGCTAAAACCATAAAGTAGAAAATATTCGTATCATCGTGATGGCATGTAAACGGCTTATGCCAACATAAGCCATTTCAATAACCACTAGTAAGGGCTCTTTCTCACGTACCACAGCGATACCACATCGCAGCGACAAAATGTTGGCAAGCAGTGGTTACGTGTAACGCAACGCGTTTGCGTTGTGGTTGCGTTGTCGCTAGTAGTGGCACGTTCTTTCTTTCTAGTGTTTGCAGTCAGATCGTTGTGTTTGCGTTGTGGCTGGACGTGAACTTGATGTGGTCGGTATTGGCCACACAGTTGATTTTGATGGTCAAATATGGTCCGTCTGAATAAAATGATGATTTTCATACAACGTGACAGCGAAAACGCCCGACCACGTGGGGTCGTTGTGGTGTAGTTGTGGTTCGTGTGATCGGGCTCTTAAATTCAGTATTCCATCCTTTAAAATAATTAAATTTAACACATTAAAAGTACATTTTATATGTAGTTATTTCTTCCTCTCCAGGACGAAACCCCAATGATTTATAACTAGCGGGCGCAGTGAGTGTAATTTAATTAAGTGTCATACGCGACACGGTTTTAGAGCGGGCACAAACGTGACGGTTTTCTACGGTAAGCCTTTCGGTTTTAGAGCTAACCTTTTTTTTGTCTTTTTTATTTTCATCTAATACGGACCAACATACTTAAATGTTTATTAGTGAAACCTAATGACATTTTACTATAGAATTTTACTCTGCGTAACACACAATGGCAATGCCAATTATTTTGACAGTTCGAGCAGACTTATTTTTGAAACATAATTTCGAAGCAATGGACTATATAATTCCTATAAAATCTTTCGAATTATGTTTAAAATGTGTGACGCGCAATCCACGAAAAGTACGGACCAAAAAGTATTCTATATTTGCCTTTTTTATCTATATAGCATTACGATTAGCGGACCATCTCTGTGTAATTATTTAACAGTATTATTTACTAAAACGTACCAATGTAATACGTAGATTCACATTTGTGCTGTCTCACAATATCGGGATAGTAACTTCTCGAGCAATACTGTTGGCCATAATACCCTCCTTGCTATTGAAACAGACTTGGAACGCATGCGATCTTGGCGATCTGTAGCCCGTATAAAGGTTCATTTACATTTGTCGACAACTCGTCATGTAACAGCAAAATACTACATATTTGGAGAAACTTTAATTCACAATTGTTGCTCATTTCGAGATTATGACTATAGTTTTGAAATGCTGCTGTCAGTCTTTAATTGCATTGAATCTAGCCTATTCACAAAAAAAACCTGAACGCCAATTCTCGTAATTTAAAACGTTCAAAATCTAGTCGCAGTCTCATCTCGGCGACAAACAAGTGTCAAAAACTTGTAAAAATGTAGGGAAATTAGAAGTATTTTTTGACAGATTGCGACTGAGATCAGACTGTGAACGTTCTTAAAATTACGAGAATTGCCCCTCTGTGTTTTGCGTGACTTTTTTTACATTTATTTTAGTTGTTAAATTTTCGAAATTATCAATTTATTTTCATTTCCGTGGAAACACGAGTCACTCAAAATATAACATCTGCTTATTCACGACTCGGCATAATTTGCTTTATGGTACGTTGACGAATTTACTGGCGAATAAACCTCATCAAAAACGTGGTCAGTGGGAAGTTTGTTGCGCTACTTCTTCCCGAAGCACTAGGGAATTGTGAAAGGCAGGCGTTGAGGAGGACTGTCTTATGTAATTTTGACGATCAGAAAGTCCTCGTTCTCAGCCTCATTTGGAAAAATGACCTTTGTTTTACTCATAAGATCGTTTGATACTTGTTTTGTGAACGTATTTTTGGGGCTAATTTTTCAATCGACAAATAATTTTTATTCGTGGAATAAAATTGACGTCTGACAGGTTATGTATGGAAGAACTGTCAAAAATTCAAAATTATTCCTCGGATAAAATTATCTGACGTTGGAAAAATCAGTCCTTAGTTCATTACGAGCAGATTTTTCGATAGTCAGGGTCAACTTATATCTGAAAAATAAATGACAGTTAGACATATTTTCTATACAAAAACTGTCAAACCGCCATATTTATTTCTCAGATAAAAATTATCTGCCTGTTGAAAATCAGGCCTAAAGCGTATCGACTAATGTGTATACACCCTTGTTCATTTGCGAACACGTAAAGGGAACGTGTATGGCTGATTGGCCTTTTGGAATCGCAGAGCAATTTGGATTACTCACAAGGCGCTTTGCTATGGGCCGTATTGCTGTGATATTAAACTATGTATGCTGTGGTACAAGTTGGGCTTGGCTTACGTTAGGCTGTAGACTACTGTATCATTGATTGATTGAATTTGTAAAATCTTGCTGTAGCAGCACAGAACTCTAATTGCGTATCACACTATCGATCTCAATTTGAAGGATATTGCCATTGCTTCATATTTTCGAAAAATTTGTCTATTCAACAACGTAAATAACGAAATGAATGTTGTTGAACTGTCAAAATAAAACCCATTGCTACTGATAGTGTATTACGTAATCATCGCACAGATTTTGTTGTTTTCGTTTTTAACCCCCGACGCAAAAACGACGGGGTGTTATAAGTTTGACGTGTCTGTGTGTGGGGGTGTGTGTGTGTGTGTATGTCTGTCTGTGGCATCGTAGCTCCCGAACGGATGAACCGATTTTAATTTTGTTTTTTTTGTTTGAAAGGTGAATTTGTCGGGAGTGTTCTTAGCTATGTTTGATGAAAATCGGTCCAAGATGGCCGCCGCTACAAAATGGCGGATTACATATTTTTTCACAACTCCCTCAATATGGGTAACAAATGAAAGGGCTTGACTAGTAGAATACTATACACTATGATAAATTTCAAATCCAAGATGGCCACCACCACAAAATGGCAATTTACATTTTTTTTTCACAACTCCCTCAATATGGGTATCAAATGAAAGGGCTCGACTAGTAGAATACTATACACTACGACAAATTTCAAATCCAAGATAGCCACCACCACAAAATGTCGAATTACAAAAAACCTGATTAAATACCAAATTACCTGAATCTTAAAACGCAAGAAAATAAAAGAAAAGAAATAATAAGGAGTCCCTACAAAAAGCATGAAATAAAAAATTAAATTAAAAATTTAAAAAACCCCCGACTACGTGAAACCCTATAAAAAGAAAAAAATAACCTTGAAATTATGACCCTACGTATAGTCCATTTATAATAGCATTAGAAAAAAGTGGCTCGTAGAAGCAGGAATCCAAAACATTTTATTTCAAAGTTATGATAAAACAATTTTAAGGGAGATGCTTAAATTCTAATTTTCTTGCGTTTTTTGCAATTTGCAGGTCAGTGTAAGGTTGTATCTTAATAAAAATAATATGATGCGCAACAATAAGAAATATGTAGGCAATAATACAATTTTAACCTTAAAAATCATCAATACATCCCTTTAAATTAGAATTGCTCCGAATTCGTCTGATTTCGCGGGCTACTGCAGCGCATCCACCTTAATTAAAATAAAATTCGGTAGAATTATAGTGAAACGAATAACGTTCCAAGTATTGTTCATCCCTGCTTCTTTTAGGTTTTTAGCATTGACACTGTAATTTTAAATTGGAGTTATATAATATAAATAAATTAAAGCCACATAATTTCATAAGATAAATAGTTAAAATGGTTACAATTAAGCGTGACAGCTGCTGTAAAAATAGATCATAATAAATTCGGCGTCTATCATAATGTAACAATGTTTATTGTATTTTTGTTACAAAGTGTGCATTAAAAATAACCTTTTTAAACTTCTTTCTAATGCTATTGTAAATGGACTATAAGTACCTATGAATTTTTTTGATTAAATATTGTCCTGTCGGGGGACCGCTACTATTTTAAACTTTAACAGAACGTTAGGCTAATAATTAGAGCGGTCCCCCGACGGGACAATATTTGATCAAAAAATTTCATAGGTACTTACGTAGGGTCATAATTTCAAGGTTATTTTTTTCTTTTTATAGGGTTTCACGTAGTCGGGGGTTTTTTAAATTTTTAATTTATTGTAATTATATTTGATTCATCATCTGCCTAGCCTTTTCCCAACTATGTTGGGGTCGGCTTCCAGTCTAACCGGATGCAGCTGAATACCAGTATTTTACATGGAGCGACTGCCTATCTGACCTCCACAACCCAGTTACTGGGTAATACGATACCCCTTGGTAAGACTGGTTGTCAGACTTTCGGGCTTCTGACTACCCGTAACGACTGTCAAAGATCCACGAATGACAGCCGGGAGCAACGGCTTAACGTGCTTGTAATTATATTTAATTATTAATTTATTTATTTACTTATTTATAAGTATAAAAAATATGTATTGGGTATGTTGAAGAAACTGGTTGTAAGTACTCCCCGTCAGGGCACGCCACGATAGCGGCGGTAAGACCCCTCTTTGAGGAGTGGCTAGAGAGACGTCACGGCGTTCTCACCTACCGCCTGACGCAGGTCCTCTCCGGACACGGATGTTTCGGGAGGTTCCTGCACATAATCAGGCGGGAGGAGACGCCCGGGTGTCACCACTGTCAGGATCGCCCAGAGGACACGGTGGAGCATACGGTGGAGGTCTGCCCTGCTTGGGCAGAGCACCGCCGTGTCCTCGTAGAGGCGATCGGCAGCGGCGGCGACCTCTCGCGTCCGGCCCTGGTTCAAGCCATGGTCCGGGGCGAGAGGGAGTGGGAGGCAGTCACCTCCTTCTGCGAAGCAGTCATGCTAGCGAAGGAGGTGGCGGGGTGGGCGAGAGAACGCGCCTTGCGCACCTCACGCCTCAGCCGCCGCGGGAGACGCTCCGGGCGTCGGGAGCCGCGTGACGACTCCCGGCCACCGTAGGCGCGGGCCTGCGGGCGGTGAGTAATGGGTAACTCACCGTCCGATCAGGACCAGGCCCGTGCCGGACGGCGTGTTGTGTTCCACGCGTGCCTCAAAGAGATGTCAGCATGAGTGACGGGGCCCCATAGGGCCGTAGCCTGCCAGGGTAGCGGGATTGTCCGAACGGGTTACCGCTGCCCTGGAACATAAAGGGCTAAGGAAGGAACACGGGTGGGTTTTAGTCAGTAAGAGTCTGACACTCCCTCCTGCTCCACCCAGAGCGGGAGGAGTCATTTGATGATTTCCCATCCCCAAAAAAAAAAAAAAAAAGTACTCCCCGTCACTTGTCCCTAAGGGTTCATTAGAAAACCAATGTCAGAGAGCATCTGTCTGGCATTTTAATGCTGAAATGAACCGTTTTGGCGCAACCGTGAGGCACGCCCTTTTTGTTGCTAAAACATTATTCTTAGGGCTGATTCGCCAGATAATTTTATCCGAGGAATAATTTTGCATTTTTGACAGTTCTCCCATACAAAATCTGTCAGACGACAATTTTATTCCACGAATACAAATTATCTGTCAATTGAAAAATCAGCCCTCAGTTTTTTATTTTGTTATTTGTATTTTGTGTCTTGAGTGAGCTTCTGTAATACGGGCCTTATATTAACTATAAGTCCAGGTTTCCCCACTATGCTTTTACTTCACCGATGTCAGTTATCTCCAAGATAAACTCAGAAAGTACATAATGAATTGAAAACTAAACTTACATACTAAGTTTTCTAAGAAATAAAGAAATTGCATGTACCTAAGAGGCGCTTCCTCAATTTTATATTAAGTAATGCATTTTCTGCAAACATAAAAATTAGATAAAAATTATTCCAAAATAAACGTACCGTGTGTGCCCCTCATGATGCAGGAGCCGCGTCATGGCGAGACGAGGACGATGCCACCACGCCATAGCAGAAATTAATATTGTCGCTATGAGCACCGCGCCTATACATGTGTGAACATGTTTGTCAGTCGCATAGGGGAATATTATATTTAAAAAAAAAGCCCTGATGTGAGTACATTCAGAAGCTGCATGTCCCTTAAGTGTGGGTGTGGTTTAATACCAAACGAATTTAGAATTCATGATTATATTTAGTTGATGTAAAGTGTAGCTTTTGATAAGTCACATTCACATTTATTTGTGTTTTGCGAAGAAAACATCTTATCCATTTATCTTTCTTGTATTTTAAAACCTCCAACTAAATAGACTGTGATTGTAGTATTACTTACCTACATCACAACTTAAATAAATTCTCATATAAAATGTATGAAAGTTTGCGAGTCTCGCTTATGCCTGTTCTTAAGTTCAGTCTAGAATTCTTGATTGTAACTCCCAAGACACAGTCATCCAGATCTAATTTAGTTCTAGTTTTTAGGGGTGCTACACACATGTTCGGGTTGGCATAATTCAGCATAGCCGGGTGGAAAATTCGAATATTTTGTAGATACGGAAAACGCATGTGACTAAAAGAGTGTTGAATAGAAAGAAAGAAAGAAAAAAAAAAGAAAGAGAAAGAGTGAAAGAGAAAGAGGGTGAACGAGTGTTGTGTTGTGTTGAAGAGTGTTGTTAGTCTTTTCTGCCTCTCCTTCATCATAATAATGTTCATCAAATGATAGGAATGTGAAAGGAAAAGGAGTGAATGAATGACAGGGGAGAATAGGAGAAGAAAACGTGTTACGTCGTCTCCAGGTAACATGAGACAAGGGCAGGAAGATGACGATGATATGTAAATAAATAAATATTATAAACGCGAAAGTTTGTGAGGATGGATGGATGTTTGTTACTCTTTCGAGCAAAGACTACTGAACAGATTTGGATGAAATTTAGCACACAGACCAGGATTAACACATAGAATCGATATTTCCACATTTCTTTAATCCATTTTAATTCTTTTACCTACTATTGTGGTATAGTAATGTTATTTTTAGGTGCATCGTCTTCACATATAATTATATAATTAATGTATGCAAAATATTGTAAAATATTTTTAAAGAGTAACGGTGGAGTTTTTTGCCCATTCTTCTCCATACGAAAACTACCTTTTGGAAGGGGCAACTAAAATCGATTTTATTTTAATTTTATTTTTGAAGTTCAAAAGTGCCTTTTATGTGCCTATTTGAAATTAATTATTTGACTTTGACTTCCATGGGATCGAAACTCATGCGGGTGAAACCGCAAGGCGCTGCTAGTATGTAAATATGTATGACAAAGGCGCTTGAATTCTGTCGAGCCAAACCAAACCTGAATTAGCGAGGGTATAGATGAATGAAATGAATGAATGAATTAATGATTTATTAAAATTTCTCAACGCTAGGTACATTGCCTCACAAAACTGCTTACGAAGTTTAACTTTGAGATCGTTGAGATGCCGCACGTAGTTTGACGATCCGCACAAACCGAATAAAAATGGAACATAATATTGTGTAGTAATCGCTTCGGGTCGGCTTAGGTATTCGACAAATACTGCCGACCCGAAAAAGTGGGAAGCATCCTTTATAGACAACTTATAGTGAATCGAGTAGGTCTAAGACTAGATACCTATGTACGTTTGGAAGGTGCTTACCTAAACCTAAGTTTCAATTGGATCGTCCTTAGAACGTTCAATGTACCTAAAGGTAGTTGGCGAACTATGCCAATGGTCGCTTAATGACTGTAATGATAGTTCGGCAAATTGTACTGACGCGTTTAATATTGTTCTCTGATTACTGATGTTTAGGTCAAGTGTCCATGAGTGCTTTTATGTGCTGAGAATATTTTTTATTAGGAAACTAGGTTCTGCCCGCGGATTCGCCCGCGTGATATTAATAATTTCTCCAGTTTTTTCCGCAATTTTAATGCGTCTATGATATTTTTTTTTATTCTTGGAAAGTAAGTTCTTTTCTCAATCCACATATTTATTTATTTATTTTATTGTTTTTAAAACAACTTTGCCCCACACTAGAAATTTCTCCTGTATCGTGGGTGCATTTACAAACATTTAAACTCACATACACAAACAGCCAGATCCGGAACAACTACTTGTAGGCCATACAGATATTTGTTCCATGCGGGAATCGCTTAACCACTGCGCCAACCGTGCTCGTCGTCTCGTCATTATACTGATTGTCAAGATAGTGTAAGGTCATGGTTCGTATACAACGTACCGCTACAATGGCGACATTAGTTTATCACACGACTAGGGTTAGTGGCGAGTAATCATAAAAAAATATAATAACATAAAATAATTCGTAATTTGAAAACTACCGCCCGCACCGCTCGCCGACATTTATGGCTCTCTCTTTCCTTCAATTCGTCTACTCTTTCCACGTTAATCATTTTCATTTTATTGATGCGATGTTAAGATTCGTGAACCGGAAAATAACCCCTGCGCTACAGTTCTTTAATTCAGGTCGCTCCAAGATGCTGTTTTAAAAATTATAAATAAATGAATAAATAAGTAATAGCCTTTAATGAAATTAAAATATGCCCATAAAACGATAACGCAAAACCGTATACGTGTGTTAAATTAATGTCACCATTAAAGCGCCACGCTGTATATTCCTATTAGGTACGGGATTCGATTTCGAGGTCGGGCAACGTGTTACTGGGCTTTTTCCATCAGGAATTTCTCAGCAGCAGGAGTTTGGATTTATGCCCGGTTGATGACAAAAAATCAAAATCAAAATAGGTATTTTATTTCACATAAACCAACACGGCCACTTATGAGAAGTCAGAAGCTAGGTGCACGGTTCCAATTGGTCGTTTCCTATGGAGAAGACCGACAAGAAACTCCACGGTTACTCTTTTAAAAATAATTGGCTTTTACAATGTTGTCAACTTACAAGATGGGAGGACAGCGCAAAAGGCTCACCCCCTATAACACAAGACTTACACATGGCTGATGAAATGTGCGTGTACTAAGGAACACGTCTATCTAATTTTTCGGGGCTCACAGACGTGATGTTATGTTAAAAATACGTTACAAATAAATGGGTGGTTCTAATTCTTAATGCAATTGACTCACCAGTTAATTACCTTTAAGCAATACCTCTAAAAGCTATTCATTTCCTGAATTCCCAGCAGATCATTAGCAATTCCTCTAATTTTCGTAAAATTTCATTTAATATTTGGTGTAAACATTGCCGCATGAAAAAAATAAAAACCGTAATTTTATCGGTAAATTTTTCATTTTAGTTCTTATTAATCAAATTGGTTTTTATTTTTTATTTCTACAGTATAGATGTTATTTCATTGTGATATGAATTGCACACAGATCATATTATGAACTATCAGTTTGTGACCATTTTACGATTTTTAATATTATTAATATTCTTATCCTATTATGATTCTGCCAAAGTGGCCTTTTTAGGCCCCCTTCTCATCAAAACATTCATCAACAATGAATGACAAAGCAATCACCGTACCATTGAATCGAGAATATTAATAAGTAAAGAATAGGGAGGGGACATTACCGAAGTATCGATACCATTTGGTAGAGTGGTCCGATACTTAAACATCGATATACAGGGTAGGTGCAGTCGTCCACTAATGGACTCGCCCCGTCTACGTTCATATTGTAATACCTTGCAACTTTCATTAGGTATTAGTAGTCGAGTTTTGTAAAGTACAATGAGAATGAGATCAGAAATGGTGGCGTTATTGTTATTGATATTTGCCTCTCGCTTGCACATTTAAGAGTGTAGTGGTGGCCCAGTGGTACCGCGACTTACGAGTTGTAGGTCGTAGGTTCGAACCCAGACAGGCGCTTTACTTTGTGTAAATTATTTCATCGCCACTGCTCTCAGAACGGTGAAGGAAAACATCGTGAGGAAACCGGCATGTCCTGAAACCAAAAATTTGAAGACATGTGACATCTACCAACCCGCACTGGGACCGTGTGGTAGATTCAGCAGGTAGAGCCACTCCCTTTCACCGAGAAGAGGCCTGTGTCCCAGCAGTGGGAACATTATAGGCTGATTTTGCTATACTTATACAGGGTGGCAGGGACATTGACACGCAAACTGTAACCATAGATTCAGCACATAAGTTTAGACAACATAGCGTAGAAAATTTTCGTAGGTTATCAAAAAAAAATCTTCTGTTTCATAAAAAAGTGACCTATGCGGTCAAAACGTATGGAACGGCAATATTTTTTTTTTTAATAACCGACGAAAAATTTCGACGCTATGGGGTCTAAACTCATGTGCTGAATCCATGGTTACAGTTTGCGCGTCGATGTCCCTGCCACCCTGTATGCTAAGGGTTTGATACAGACCATTACACTGAACAACTTTCTTCATGGGACCAACATCGTAAACGAGAAAAAATAATCAACCGTCTCATACATTTGGTTCGAGTAGGTATTGAAGTTTTGTATGGGACAGCTGATAATGTTTTCGTTTATCACTCCTTGCTGAGACATGAATTCACTAGCTTCCGCGCCCGCGACTTCGTCGGCATGAAATTCCCATCGCATCGCATCGCCTGCCCGGGCTATTACTTCCTTTTCACTCGGCGTTCTTTCTGATTTTGTTATGTTTGCTCGGCTCTTAAGGGTCCTCACATGATGTTAAGAAGCCTATAGCCTCACTCCATAGCCTCACTCGAATTGCGCTATCAAATGCAAAACGTTATTTTTTAATCCGACAAGCAGTTCCAAAGATTACCCCCTACATACAAACAAACAAATTTTACCTCTTTACAATATTATTATAGATATGTAAACGGTTTGTGTGCACAACATCACATCTAAACGGTCTTAACTACGTAAAGGATCTTAGATGCTTTAAAGAATACTATTATGTACAGTCAACAAAAGAGAATGCAGGGTCGTCGGATGTAGTTGAAGTTTAGTAAGAAACGAATTGATGTTCTCGGATAAAATTTTATTTAATTAATAGAAAACAAACAGTTCATTTAACAAACTAAATTTCATTCGAAAACATCCATCGTTTTCTTACTAAACTTCAACTGTATCCGATGACCCTGCATACTTATCTCTTTTGTTGACTGTACATACATTACCTCAATGTGGGTATTTAGTCCCCTGTAATAGTCATCGAGTCTTTTATCGCCATTTATCCGGTTCAATTGCCTGAACTTTGCTATTACGACAAAATAAACTTAAAAAGAACTCAGAAACAACTTTACCAGATGGGCGATTTGTATAACAAATGTTGACCACCATCAACAGTATGTATAGTCAACATCGTAATTGCTTTACCGCTTTTGTCAACAATACCCAGTAAATTGAAAGTTCACTATGGTTGAAACTATCTAACTGTTTCACAGACATAAAGACCTTGTCGTATTATGACTTGCAAGTGACATTTAACCTTTAGGCCGTTTGTCCACCGCCACGTCAACGGGACGTCAACGAGAACGAGATGATGGCGCCGAACTAGCGATACATGCATACATTTACTACGGCCACGTGTCCTCCGCACGTCTGTCTACGAGACGTCGTGTTTTGTTCGCTTAATCTCGTTTCTCGTTGACGTCCCGTTGGCGGTGGCGGAGGACAACCGCTGTTAAGGTCATACATTTACTACGGCCACATGTCCACCGCACGTCCGTCAACGGGACGTCACGATCGGTTTGAATATTCTCGTTTCTCGTTGACGCCCCTTTGCGAGTGGCGGAGGACAAATTTTGTTAGGGTCATACATTTACTACGGCCGCGTGTCCATCGCACGTCCGTCAATGTAACGTCACGTTCGGTTCGAATAATCTCGTTTCTCGTTGATATCCCGTTGACGGTGGCGGAGGACAAACGCTGTTAGAGTGGTAAAGCGATTACACGGTCAATTGTACAATAAAGATTGTGACAGAAATCTGTCTACAATCTCATTTTGTCTATTCTCTCGTCGACAAACCCCCTTTCTATGATACGACACACGATCGACCGATCAATTCGATCGATTCGATTTCTTTCTTTGCGATGACACGCAGAAAACGAAGACCTCTTGTGAACTTGAACTCGAAGATGAAGTCTTTGTTCTCGAACCGACGAACCGTTGATTTTACATTTTGAAAATTGTCGTTTTTTCTTTGTGCGGTTCAAAACGTTAACGGTAGAAGGACCAATGATCGCGACGATAGGTCGTGGTGGAGCAAATGAAATTGTAGCGGACTGTATAAAAAGTATAATGAAATATGATAAGTATAAAATTACAACGGTCGGTAGAACATAATAGAAACAAGAGCGATATCAAGACGCGCAGGCGCAGCCGTGCACGAAGGAGAGCAACAGCTGACTGTCGTGGCGGTGTGGCGCGGGGGCCCGCGCTCGGCCGCGTCGGTCGGCTGACTCCCCGCTGTCCCCGCACCCCTCGTTCACTGCCGCCAGCACGCGGCGATGTTGAGTGGAGCGCGAGCTGTCTCAACAATGATGATCGTGCTACGCGTGCAGTAGGGTCTCTACCAAATTGGAATTGGACTCATCATCTGCCTAGCCTTTTCCCAACTATGTTGGGGTCGGCTTCCAGTCTAACCGGTTGCAGCTGAATACCAGTATTTTACATTTACGGACTACCAGACTATAATCATCTGAGTATCCGACACGGTACAAATCCATGCCTATTTTTGTAACGACTTTTTCATTATCTGTTTTTTCAGTGCTAAGTTATGCAAGAATATTCCGGTATAATACAAAGCCGGCTACACTGACCAGGGAATTAAAAGCAGAGTGGTTTATCCTTTTATCGTGCTGTACCATGCCGAGCCACTCAGTGGTTTTTGCAAGTGGCTGATATTGCGACGGTTCTAGGTTGCTAACGACTGAAACTGTACTTTAGAAGTGCCTTATTACGTGTGGTTGTAATGTGCAAGGCTGCGTTCTGAAAGTAATTATAAAGAAAAAACGAGATAGTTCTACGAGTAAATGATTCGACATTATGATACAGACATTACATACAGTTTTAACACTATGGAAAAAAAATCATAGAGCCTACAACCAACTTGCATTAGTTGTTACTAACTAACACTTGATATTTTGAGCAAATTACAACAGTATATTATGCAAACAATATGACTTAACCAGTCAACCAGGAAAAACAGTTTAGCCCTAAGAAAACTGCGGCTGAAATCGAAATCTCGTCTCTAAGAGTTACCAAAAACTGGTCCTTAAGGGCAACTCTAAAACTAATTAGTGTCTCTTCCAAGATGCAGATTTGAAGTTGCAATTATATACAGGGTTATTTGTCAAACACCAGCAACCTCTTAAGAGGTCATTGTACTCATCATTATGAACAACTTTTTCTATGGGACCAAAACTGAAATCGCAAAAAAAAACCTGCTGTTCCCTACATTTGTGTTCGCATAATTCGTCAAAATATAGGGAGCAGCTGATTTTTTTTTGGCGATTTCAGGTTTGGGCCTAAGTAATTAATGTCTCTTACAAGATTTTAATCGTAGCTGTTATCGTATATCAGTCGTATATAAGTCCACCAAAAAGGAAATAAAAGAATTTACACAAAAACAACATAAAACTTTTCAAAACAATAGAAACCGAGACCTCGTCTCTAGAGACACCAAACACTCGTCCTAAAGAGCATCTCTAAAACAAATTATTGTCCTTTTCCATGATTGCAGATTTGAAGTTGTAATTGTATGTACATTGTGCAAACAGCATGACTTAGAAGTTCAACAAAAGGAAAACAAAAGTTATCGCTAATAAAAAAAAACTTTGCTGAAACCGTGACCTAGTCTCCAGAAATACCAAAAACAGGTCGTAAAGGGCAACTCTAAAACAAATTATTATGTTTTTCCGTAAATGCAGATGTGAAGTTGTAATTATATGTATATTATGCAAACACCATGACTTAAAATTCCATCAAAAAGGAAACAAAAGTTCTTGCTTAAAAAAAACTATGCTGAAATCGAGACCTTGTCTCTAGAGACACCAAAAACTAGTCCTAAAGGGCAACTCTAAAATTAATTACTGTCTCTTCCAAGATTGCAGATGTTAAGTTGTAATCGTATATTAACTCAAGTGCCACTTCAGTGTAATAGCGCTGTAAGTGAACGAGCGAAGTGGAAACTTTTCAAGCTATTATTATTTTTTAAGTGTTTTTCTGCATAAAGCGTTATCTCGGCGGAGTGCCTGTTCCGTTTTATAAGAAGGTTGCACAACTTCTTGGTTTTTTGTTCAAGAGTATTTCGCAGAGATTTTTTTTTACGCTCTTGAATAGAATTTGGTTTTCGTTTCGTTGGGTCTTGTGTTTATAAACAAGATGTGGTTTTAACTTTTCAAAAGAGATGGAATTTATGTGGTCTTTTTTTTTATCTACAGTATTTTACGCAATTATTTATTGTAGGTCTGTTGCACGGTCAGTCAATAAAGTTAATTTATGAATTTTACATAGTTTTTGTTTTTTTTTTTTGTTATGTTGTTTGTTTTTATTGTTGTTGTTTTTGTGTGTTTTTTCGTAGCTCAAAGAAATGCTCTTCACATGTTTTACCCCTATAACTTCTCCCAAACACACAAATCAGATAATATCCACTCCAGATTATACTGCTCAGATTCCTAGTCATCATTAAAGTCAAATCAATCTTCATCCTCAGTCGAAGTTATAACCACCACGTCAAAAAAATCGTGAAAACTTTTTTCTTCCGTAGCCAAGTTAGAACGCGCAAGCTAAGTGAAAATATTTCATAGTCGGTCGGTCGTACGAAGCGATTATCGGTGGTATAATTACTGGCAGTAATAGTTGGTCACCCCACAATACGCGAGACGTAATGGTGACGCTTAGCATTTTTTTGGGAATATTTATAGTTATGCCTTACTACGAGTATATGACTTTTTAATGTGTTTTCCTTGTTTTCGTGGCCATTAATTAAACTTAGTAATAGCATGTTATTATATAAAACCAGAAAGTATTATTATATAAACATCTGCGGTAAAAATTTAATTTAAAAATAGTATTTTTTTTTTACTAGCCTACGCTTTCCCACTCTTGGGCAAAGCCAACCTTTCCAGTTTTGACGGAACCTATCCAGCTCCTCCCGCCATCTCCTACGTGGCCTGCCGCGACTCCGCCTCACTGTCTTCACCAATTCTGTGATATTCGGGCCCACAGTTTGTCCGTCTGGGACTGGGCAGACATGGCCTGCCCAGTCCCATTTAAGTTGGGCAGCCTTTTAAGCCACGTCAGCTATCTTTGTATTGGAACGGAGTATTGTGTTTCGAAAACGATCCTTTAATTTAACACCTACTTTACTACGCTCTATTACTATTTTTATTATTTATTTATGATAAAAATAGACTCATTATTTGGCACAAAGTTTCAAAAACAACACAAACATACAAGATATACAATTACATTAAACTTATTCAAAATTATTTGGCACAAAGTTTCAAAAACAACACAAACATACAAGATATACAATTAACTTATTCAAAATTAATATTATTATTAAAAAAATTAAATAAAATTACAATGTCCTAACCGGCACTGGAACAGCAACATGCCTGCCACAGCAATGCCGGACATAAGGGCAGTCCAGCCTGTTTGCGATAATGTCCAGGATAGCATTGGGGCTGGCCCGCACCCATTGCCTTCTTTCTTTTTTTTTTTTCAGGATGGGAAATCATCAAATGACTCTTCCGCTCTGGGTGGAGCAGGAGGGAGTGTCAGACTCTTACTGACTAAAACCCACCCGTGTTCCTTCCTTAGCCCTTTATGTTCCAGGGCAGCGGTAACCCTTTCGGACGATCCCGCTACCCTGGCAGAAATTCAAAGTCCTGACTTACTGACTGACTGATATATCAACGCACAGCCTAAACCGCTGGTCCTAGAGACCCATTGCCTTGAGTTTGGACTTCTGAATGTTACTCAAAGACCAAGTCTGTGCACCATAGGTTAAGACGAGAAGAATACACATGTCTATGAACCTGAAAAGTTACTTACACTTGGTTTTTTAAGGCTCCCACAGAAAGAACACACACCACACCTGTAATCCCCGAAGGGTTCGACAGAGGTGTATCTATAGTACACCCACATTTCACCAGAAGGGCAATTCCCATATTTTTGACAGATCAAACACGGGTTCTGAACTGTCAAAAATACCCGGCTAATTCCCGTAGTTAAAAATGTTCAAAATCTAGTCGCAATCATCTTGTCAAAAATATAGAAAAATTACAGGTATTTTTGACAGATTGAGACTGAGATCAGACTGTGAACGTTCTTAAAATTACGAGAATTGACCCTCTGATATGTTTATGTCCCATGTAATAGGGTGCGAGCCTATTGGCATCAACCTGGCACAAACCCAGACACCGTGCTATTATTACTGAGAAATGCTAGAAACATATCCACAAAACTCTTACATATATACGCTACGGTAAGCTAAAACCCCTACCTCACCTATCTCAATATATAAAACTCCAATATTCCCAGTTCCCCGCCCCTTTGATACAGACTGTATAAATTTTGCGTGAATACAGTGTGTTTGTTAATGCTCTACGTCGGGACTCGTTACAATCCGGATTAGTAACATACGGGAGTATTTTGTGCTGATAAACGCGCGGTAAAAAAAAAACCTTTTGAGGGTAACTTATCAAGCTCATAGTCTTTTAGGTAGATTTCGTCTCTAAAGCCCATATTATTTCTAATGGTGTATAAAACATCAACTGGTTTTAACATGTCCACAATATCCAGCTTTTATCATTTGTTATTGTTATTAACTTATTTATTTATAATTACTTCGATGGTCTTAGTTTACCATTTGTGACTTCAAGTGACAGCTATCTGAACAGAACCCAGCAGTGCATAAATATGTAAGCTGTCACGCCCTTTATGCCTGGAGGCTTTTATTTGGGTAGTAAGTTTTTATTTACATTTTAATTTAAATTAATTATTTTTTAGCTTGAGTACGTATAGTTTTTATTATATTTGTTGGTATATTGGCGTGGCTAGCTGACATATGGCAAATAATTTAATTTTCTTGTAATGTTAATTACTGAACATAGGTTCCTAGTATTGTATACAATCAACTATTTTCTAACTGAACAGACAGCTGTGCTGCTGGGGAGATTGTTGCGCCACTTCTTCTTCCCACTAGGAAGTGGTGAAGGGCGGGCGTTTTTGGGTGACTGTCTTTTGTAATTTTGACGTTCGATAAGTGCTGATTCTCAGCCTAATTTGAATAAATGACTTTTGATTTTTGATTTTGTAATTTATGGGGTATACCCGTTGGTCTTTTGGTCGCAAGTGCTACTGCTGGGCATGAGGTCCTGTGATCGTTTCCAGGGTCGGGCAAAAAGTGTTATTGGGTTTTACCGTCTGGAATTTCTCAGTAGCAGACCGGAGTCAAAGACAGAATTGTATGGAAAAGGGAGAAGGAATCCGTTGCCCTGCAGAGTGACAATACGAGCTAGTTAGATAGATAGAGCCCGGGGTCTGGATATGTGGAGTAGGGGAATACAGCCGACAATGGCGTGCATTGGTTTTCAGAATAGGTAGGCAGGAATTTAATTTCGTCGTATTAACTTGAACGAGTAAAGACCAATGACAACGTGCGAATAGTACGGGAGCCGAGTAGGCCGTCTGGCGACTGCCTACTGCCGCGCGACTTTGTATGAAGATTTTGTATTTTGTTAGGTATGATAATTTAGTCAGTTTCTTAATAATTGGGGGGCACACACTCTAAAACGTAATTGACAGGTTTACAGGGCATGGTATATGTTTATATGCAATGCACGCCACTGACAGCCGATCTATTCTGTAAAAATCTCACCGTGAAAACTGAGGAGAAGTGAGCTGTCCTCAAACGTCAGGTTCAGTTGAAAACCAGCGTCAGGCACTAGTTGTCTGGCATTTTTGCTGAACTGGGCCTTTTTGGTGCAGCCGTGAGACACACTTACCTGCTAATTTCTTACATCGGTCTTTATACTTTCTATTTGTTTTTTTATTAGTTGCTATCTGATGTGTGTATCTGGTGTATTTTGTGTCTCTTAGTCTGTGCTAAATAAATGTTTTTTTCTTTCTTTCTTTCTGTCAATAGTGTCAATCCCCAGCAACAGGTGGAATGACAGCTCACTACAAGCTCACTTCACCTAAGTTCTCACGGTGAGATTTTTACGGAATACATCGCCAGGAGTGCTGTTATGTTATATGGTATAATCGTGAGTATTATATTCTTAGCTGGTTGACTTGCGCCCTCGAAGCTTTTGGAATATTAGGTTCGAGCCTTCGATCAATAATAGTACTAGATTAAGGATCAGGAACAAAAATCAGTCGCTCAAGTGGCCACGTTTGCACACACGTAAACATCTACATTTCTTAGAAAAAAGTTTAATAATATTAACAACTTCAGTTTATTATAAACCTTAATGCTTAAACATAAAGTTTAATTACCATTGCAAAATAGATTTAAAATGTCGCTTGGAAATAAAATCATTCTATTTTTAAATTTTCAGTCATTTATTCT
The DNA here is from genome assembly GCA_951799955.1 of Apamea anceps. Lineage (NCBI taxonomy): Eukaryota > Metazoa > Arthropoda > Insecta > Lepidoptera > Noctuidae > Apamea > Apamea anceps. Next base: position 4,406,388 of record OX637505.1, on the reverse strand, counting down.
AAAATGAAACTTAAAGTCTAAGTAATAAGGTTAAAAACATACTAATTTGAAATTAGACCACAAAAGTATTTGTGTTCTTATTTTTTGGGCCGCTTATCGGGGATCTAGTACTATTATTGATCGAAGGTTCGAGCAAATAAATTAGCTTAGGTACCTACAAACTCATCTGTTACGTCTTAATTCAGCAACCTTATACTCCCGCCACTAAATCATATACACGGCTCTGAAAACACCCACAAAAATACCACTAAAGGAAACGGTTCATTCAGATTACTCACGATATTTTCACATATAGCCTACCGCCGTAAAATAACTATAAAATTTATATTTATAGTTCCAGCTATAAGCTACAATTAGAGAAAACGTTCGTTCGCCATTATTATTAAGTGTTGCCACCGAAATAATTATTAATTTATAACGGAAATTCCCCAACGTTGTTAGAATTTCGTGTTGTTTGTTTGGTTTTAATTATTATGCTTTGTAATTAGATTAGTTTGAATTAATAGATTATATTTGGGTTTAATTAACTGTTTTACAAATGCGATTTGGTTTTAAATGATGAGTTATTAACATAATCATATTAACCACACAATTAACGATCGTAATTATATTAGCCTGTGGGTTTATTAATATTATGATTTTTATGTCAGTTGCAATTAACGGTGAAAAGATATATTGCAAAATATTTTGGTAGATGGTCGCAGTTTTGGTTGTAAAAAAAAAGATGAAATCCCTACCTTATTCCGTAAGTATTATTACTAATCCGTGAGTCGTAACCTAGGACACCCAGTGCTAGAGTGGTCTTTAGGGACCTAGGTAATTTAGTTTATTAATTTATAGTAAAACTAGCTGCGCCCCGCGGTTTCACCCGCATAAGTTTCGATCCCGTAGGAATATCGGGATGAAAAGTATCTTATATGTTAATCCTGGTTATAAACTATCTGTGTGCCAAATTTCATCCAAATCCGTTCAGTAGTTTTTACGTGAAAGAGTAACAAACATCCATCCATCCATACAAACTTTCACGTTTATAATATTAGTAGGATTAGCTTCCGCGCGCGACTTCGTCCGCGTGAAATTTCTTGTAGCCCCGACCCACCCCATCGCATCGCATCGCCTGCCCGCGCCATCACTGTGTTTTCATTTATCGTTCTTTCTGAGTCTTTTTTTTTGCTCTGCTCCTAAGGGGTCGAGGGGACGACTCCCGGCCACCGTAGGCGCGGGCCTGCGGGCGGTGAGTAATGGGTAACTCACCGTTCGATCAGGACCAGGCCCGTGCCGGACGGCGGGTATGTGTTCCACGTGCGCCTCAAAGAGATGTCAGTACAAGTGACGGGGCCCGATAGGGCCGAAGCCTGCCAGGGTAGCGGGATCGTCCGAAAGGGTTACCGCTGCCCTGGAACATAAAGGGCTAAGGAAGGAACACGGGTGGGTTTTAGTCAGTAAGAGTCTGACACTCCCTTCTGCTCTACCCAGAGCGGGAGGAGTCATTTGATGACTTCCCATCCTGAAAAAAAAAAAAGGGGTCGAGGGGCATGATGTTGAATAGCACTAAAGAAACCTTCCTCAAGATTTGGACTATCAAATACAAAAAGGCTAGTTTCAGAGATTAGAACCGGTACTTTAGCATAATCAGCCTATAATGTTCCTACTGCTGGGACACAGGCCTCCTCTCTGTGAAACGGTGAACACGGTGAAAGAAAACATCGTGAGGAAACCGGCATGTCCTAGAACCAAAAATTCGAAGACATGTGACATCTACCAACCCGCACTGGGCCCGCGTGGTGGATTACGGCCCATTCCCACTCACCGAGAGGAGGCCTGTGTCCCAGCAGTGGGAACATTACAGGCTGATTATTATTATGACTTTTAGGACTGTGTGAAGACTCAAACAGTCCTAAAAACAAATCACACCCAACGTTACAAAATTAATAAAGCTAAGTGCTAAATGTATATAACCAACATTTGCTTTCAGAACTGTTTACTCCGCAACGTTAGACACGAATTAATGGTACACTACACTTTGTGAATAAACTGTAAACATTCACCGTTCCATTCACCATAATGTTTAGGTACCAATCAATCAAATCGATCTATCAAAGTCTTGCTTTGACATATACTGAGCTACGTTACAACACTCTATTTTCTGGTTTCCGCGGCCAGATCAATTGTGCCTTCTTAGTTCATCGACCCAAGAATCATCTCAAACCACATATTTGACTCGTCCTTTTCAATAACTACCCACATAAAATATACGTGTATTCAAATTTCTTCAATGAAATGGCTATAATACGGCAAATTGACGTAGGTTGTCAAAGGCCCTACCACGTTCGGGTTGCTGAATAAAAATGTACCCAAATTCTTATCAAATACATGCTACAGTTATTATGGAGTAAGTTGAGTATTTGGGCCACCTGCTGTTTTTTGTACTTATGCTATAATATGTGCTGTTACCCAAAATGAAATCTCAAACTCCACTTCTGTGCTTGACTTCCGTAATAATCAACCAATCTTCCACTGCTCGACATAGGCAGCAAGCATCGCCACTTCAACCGGTTATGCGGCCTTCACCAGGTCATCGATCCACCTTGTGGGGAGGCCTTCCAACGCTAAGTCTTCCGGTACGCAGTCGTCACTCCAGAACCTTTTGGCCCCATCAACCTTTTGACAGCATCAGAGTTCTGCGAGCAACAATGTAATGTGATGTGCGTTGTGTATGCGGAATAAACTATTCTTCCTTCTTTCAACATAAAATATATGCCAATTATTATTTTTTATTTTTTTTGAATCGGCCCTTAATTTAAACTACACATTTAAGCTGCACATTAGCAGGTATCTACTACATCGAAAAATATTCCCGTTACCTACTAAAATCCAATGAAAATAACTCAACAGCTAGACTCAATCTGCAATTTATTCCTGCGATGTACCAAGGAGATTTTTCTTTAGGGATTTGTTCCGACATCTGCAATGCTGTCCGCCCTCACACGAATTCACCGTGAGCGTAGTACGTGGGTGAGCTAAGACGTGTACCTATTATTCTTCTGAAACTATTGTTCAGGTGCGCTTTGCTAGAAAGCTAAAGTAAAGGTTTGATCATATTTTCACAGACTGTGGGATATCACAAATCGGAATTTATAAAAAAACCGGCCAAGTGCGAGTCGGACTCGCCCATGAAGGGTTCCGTTACGTTACGATTTATGACGTATTAAAAAAAAACTACTCACTAGATCTCGTTCAAACCAATTTTCGGTGGAAGTTTATATGGTAATGTACATCATATATTTTTTTTAGTTTTATCATTCTCTTATTTTAGAAGTTACAGGGGGGGGGGGACACACATTTTACCACTTTGGAAGTGTCTCTCGCGCAAACTATTCAGTTTAGAAAAAAATGATATTAGAAACCTCAATATCATTTTTGAAGACCTATCCATAGATACCCCACACGTATGGGTTTGATGAAAAAAAAAAATTTTGAGTTTCAGTTCTAAGTATGGGGACCCCCAAAATTTATTGTTTTTTTTCTATTTTTGTGTGAAAATCTTAATGCGGTTCACAGAATACATCTACTTACCAAGTTTCAACAGTATAGCTCTTATAGTTTCGGAAAAAAGCGGCTGTGACATACGGACGGACAGACAGACAGACAGACAGACATGGCGAATCCATAAGGGTTCCGTTGCCATTTGGCTACGGAACCCTAAAAACAGAAGACGGTCCTTCGATGGTAAATAGTAACCAAAATACAGTGCATTATCCCAATGACACGTCTCTTTATAAAACTTGGTTACCTACATGTGTCGTATGTATTCCTGTTTGTAGTCTGATCCAACAATATCTGATGAAAGTGTATACAATCCCATGTTTAGGATCAATTATTACGCAGTCACTCACTCAAGGGAATTAGTAACATATTAATCTGCGGGGAAATTACTTAACACATGCAGTAACAATGGGTTTCATTTTGAACATTCATTGCGTTATTTACGGTGTTGTGCAGACACATTTTTCGATCATATGTAACTGTAGCTGCATCTACTACGCCACATGGGGACAACGCGTCATACTGACGTCACGCAAATCCTGCATCTCGCAAGCAGAGTTGACCGCGCAATTAGCATATATACAAACTTCCCGACATCAGTCGTTGGGCAGTTGCCCGCCAGACACAACACCCGCCTGGTCGGAGGATCCTCCCTTTTCTATATAGTATGAGTGAACTTTACACCCCTCATACATCTAAAAAACAATGGATTGGCAATATCCTTCAAAATTATTCAGATTGAGTTTGATAGTGTGTTTCGTAAATAGGAAGCTGTATTTATAGGATGGATATTTCGAATGTATACAACTTTTTTTTGCCACCATTTTCACTTGGCGCCAAATGTGTGTGCTATCCACTATCAAGTTAAAATGTGGCAAATTCGTTATGTTCCATTTATAAGATCATAACTGAGTATTTAAATAATCAAAACAAAGCCCTCAATTTGTGAGTGGCACTACAAATTGGTATCCACAGGTTCGTTTTCTGATCCATTTGTTTATATTTGCATGAGATAAATTTTGAATAAAACATACCATATGAATATGCAGGCAGTAAGATAACGCATTATTCCAGAATGTACTGAATTTGACACACTACAGCGCAAAAAACCTGACTACCAATTTTACCAAGGGGTATCGTATTAACTATTAACTGAGTTGTGGAGGTCAGATAGGCAGTCGTTACTTGTAAAATCCTGTTATTCAGCTGCACCCGGTTAGACTCGAAGCCAGCCCCAATATAGTTGAAAAAAGGCTAAGCAGATGATTATCAACAGCGCCATCATAAAACGCAAGGATAGCCCGACAAAATAAAAACCTGAAGTATAAATTCTACCCCCCGCAATCCTACTAAACAGGAGGTTTCAAGTAAAGCAGGTTAATCAGCTGATTGTCATTCTGCTCAAGCTGTAAGTCTACTAAAGGAAATTGGCCATTAGTTTCAGTTGGCACTACAATGCCGATAGCGCCACTCTCGGTACTTTCTCGCTCCCGTTCAATTCTTCTAGAATATTTGCAAAGTACCGGAGATTTAAGCGACACTTTTTGTCGGGAACTATTCCAATTTACATTATAACAATATTATTTTTCCAACAAGAGCTTTCAAGAGGATTTTTTCGGTTCATAATGTACTTTCTGAGTCTATCTTTGACATCACTGACTTCGATGAAGGTAAAAATTGTGAACCTGAACTCATCTATACAAATCAATAAAATTGAAGTGCCTGTTTATAATGTCAAATAACAGCTTTTTACTAAATGCATATGAAAATATATACTTATCTAACATAAAAACAATTTTAAAAATTATTGTCTGTTTGTTTTTTGTGTTCAGGCTAGTCTCCGAAACGGCTGATCTTTTTACGGGACTTTCACTGACAGATAGCTAATGTTATAAGGAGTAACTTAGGCTACTTTTATTTTGGAAAAATACATTATTGTTTTCCCAACAGAACAGCTATTTGTTAATATAAGTCGAAATCGCCAACCCATCTGGAACAAGCGCGGTGATCAATGCTCATGCCTTCTCTGTATGAAAAGAGCCCTTTGTCCTGCGTGGGACAATAATAGGCTGGCATTATTATAATAGGTTTCGGTTAGGTTAATTTAGATCTTCGAATTGTATAAGATCTCTTTTACAAAACCGTTCGGTTACTAGAGTTCCATACTGTCCAGTACATCTTTCATAATATAGTTTTCCCTAAAAATACAACTTTCTGGCATTCATATTTCTCCATTATTCTTCCAAAAATACACTACAGTCCACTACAAACATTATAACACAGTTTGGGTCGGAAAAACTGAATTTATAGCACCGTTTGGTCACGATAAAAGGCACCTGTTCTCCCTTCCCGATCTAAATATTATAAACAGATTTCCGGTCGACTTACTTGTTGTATTTACGGACCTATCAATGGATTTTGAACTTTACCTCCTTCGCTAGATGGTTGTTTTTTTAATAGGAAGTAAAGAGACTTTTTGGGTATTTAAAGTTGTTAAGTGACCAGTGAGTTTGTGAGGGTTCGTTTGCACGTGATTTTGAAGTATTATTAAAACGTTTTGCCGATCAATAGAGAAGTTTGTGAGATTTTGAATTGAGTGAGTTTGTATATTTTTCTCTCGGAGGAAACCTGCGTCCCAGCAGTAGGAACATTGTAAACTGATTATTATAGGTATGTATTTATTGATTTGAAGATGTTATTAAGAAAAATAGAGTGTTAGTGAGAAATAATAAACTTATGCGCTAGGTATACCTTTATTACTTAGAACTAGCTGCGCCCCTCGGTTTCACCCGCATACGTTTCGATCCCGTGGGAATATCGGGATAAAAGTATCCTATATGTTAATACTATAATTTGAACCTTGTACTTAATATGATTATTGCCTGTTGTAGTTGCCTTGTGAATAAATAAATAAATAAATCCTGGTTATAAACCATCTGTGTGCCAAATTTCATCCAAATCCGTTCTGTAGTTTTCGCGTGAAACAGTAACAATCATCCATCCATCCATCCATACAAACTTTCACGTTTATAAAGTAGGATTTTTAGAACAAAGAAAAAGAAAGAAGTTTAATGAATTACTGTTGAGAAAATTGTAAAATGTCATACATTTTCAATAACATGCATTACACTAGTGGATGCACTAGTAGATCCCAAATGAAAACACAGACTCTACTGTTATCCTTTTTTCGATCAGGTTTCATCTAACCAGGAATTTGGCGTGAACAAACAGCGTCATTCAATCAGAAATCCATCTCATATTTAACATCGAATTTAGAGCGGGATTTTAAACATCTCCTACCTTCTCGGTTAGCAGTAAAATTGTCGTAAAATTGTCTAACATGTCGCCTCTAGTCTACAGAAGCAGAGGTGGCGAATCTTTTGTGCACGTCCGTACAATAAGAAGAAAGTACAAAAAATCTACATAAGTTTGCCTAAGTTTCAACCATCACTTGCATTGAATTTAGTGGGGAACAAATTTGAGCTAATGAGCTTGTTGATGGGTGATCATCTTCATATACCAAGAACCCTCTGTACCTCGGAAAGCACGTTAAGCTGTTGGTCATGGCTGTCATTCGTGGATTTTTGACAGTTGTTACGTGTCGTTAAAAACCCGAAAGTCTGACAACCAGTCTTACCAAGGGGTATCGTATTACCCAGTAACTGGGTGGTGTAAGTCAGATAGGCAATCGCTCCATGTAAAATGGCTAGGCAGATGATTATGAAACTTGAAACTATCAAAAATAAGTATATAAAAACCTCGGACTGCTTTTTAGATCACTTGTCTATAAAAGCTAGTTCAGCCATTATTATTTTTTTTTTTTAATGGAAAATCATCAAATGACCCCTCCCGCTCTGGGTGGAGCAGAAGGGAGTGTCAGACTCCTACTGACTAAAACCCACCCGTTTTCCTTTCTTAGCCCTTTATGTTCCAGGGCAGCGGTAACCCTTTCGGACGATCCCGCTACCCTGGCAGGCTTCGGCCCTATCGGGCCCCGTCACTTATGCTGACATCTCTTTGAGGCGCGCGTGGAACACCATCATCGTGCGTGGAGTTCAGCCATCATCATTTCAATTGGTCACCGACTTCTCCTGATTTTTCTATTATATAATCTGAATTTTTTCTATTATATTTTATAATCTGTAAGAATAATAAATATTTTTTTTATATTTTTAAATGATTTTTATAACTTTTTATAAAAATATTCAAAAATATAATTTGTAAGTATTTAAATGAAATAAAGGAGATACCTAATAATAAAGAATTTATTGCATAAACAAAAGTCACATTGCACTACATACATTCAGTTGACACTATTCAATACAACTTTAGCATAGGAGTACAATAAATTTCAAATCTATCCCTTAAACTAGGTCTGGCCTGTATATTAAGAGATAGGGTTCAGCCATTATGTTGGACTAAATTATTATATTTATTAAAAGACAACAACAAGTTAAACCAGTCACGATGTGGTACCTAAAACGTACATTAATGAATAGAATAAAAAATAAAATAACTGTACCTATTAACTGTCGGCGTTGGCGTCAGTTCACTTCAGTCTTAGCCAAATACCACTAAGTTATTTGAACTATAGGAAAGCAAAACCGAACCTTTACTTAAAATGAAAGAAACACGAAAGAAAAAAAAAATTGCTTAGTCTAGACATAATAACGCAAAAGTTTTTTTTTCTGCAGCAGTGGGACATAAAGTCCCACTGATGGGCAAAGGCGTCCCTACTATCTTTCCACCTCTCTCTGTTCAGAGCTGCCAAGGACCAGAGTCCAGCTCGTCCCGCCATCTGCCTGTCGCGATGAAATAAAATTAAATGATTATACCCTGGCCAGTAGGTTGACCGTTTTTTGACAGTTGCCTTCGAACGAAACCATTCTAGATTACCGAAAATTTAAATTTAAAATGAGTAATAAAATAAATATATAAACTGCTAAGTCAGTTCTTCAGTCTTATTGAATTGTCTTATTTATGACTTCTTACAGACATTACAATACCGTACGTGTATCAGTTTTGTCAAAAAAAAATATAACTGTTATGCGTCTTCCATCCGTCAAAAAACGGTTTACCTAATGGTCAGGGTATAAATAAATATAAAATTCACACATTAATACAAAGTAGCCAAAAGTACCTACTGGGTACTCAGTGAACGGTTTCGGAAGCTCAAACATATTCTTTGTCCTCTCTAAAGACCTAAAGTTCTCCATCCCTGCCTGATACTATCTATAAACGCGGACAGTGTTAGAAACCTCATTCCGTTAGCTTGTTTATTATGTTCCCAGTGCGGATCGAATTTCGGTGGAATTGAAAACAGGTGGGATTGTAAAAGTAAAACCTTTGACCTTGATGTGATTTTTACGGAGCAGAATGTGAAAGAATCGGATTTTGTAACGGAAATGTTTGTTGATTACAGATTGGGTGGTATACCTGAAGATAGGTCTGGTCTGTAGTGCGATTCTGTAACCATCTCACCGTGAAAACTTAGGTGAAGTCAGCGTGGAGTGAGCTCTCATTCCAACTAATGCTAGGGATTGACACTATTGACAGCTCACTCTACGCTCACTTCACCTAACTTCACGGTGAGATTTTTACAGAATCGATCGGCAGGTATTGGACTGATGAAACGATAGCCAAGGGGTACTTCCTACTCGTTAAAAGTCAGTCAGTCAGTAAAAGTCTGACACTCCCTTGCGCTCCGCCCAGAGCGGGAGGGGTCATTTTTTTTCTTTTTTTTTTTTTTTTTGGGTGGTAAATCTTAATGCGGTTCACAGAATACATCTACTTACCAAGTTTCAACAGTATAGCTCTTATAGTTTCGGAAAAAAGCGGCTGTGACATACGGACGGACAGACAGACATACAGACAGACAGACAGACAGACATGACGAATCCATAAGGGTTCCGTTGCCATTTGGCTACGGAACCCTAAAAAGGGTTACTTCCTACTCGTTAAATTATTTACACAAGTTATTTTAGAGCATTGATGGCCCAGTGGTAACGGCCGTGACTTACGAGGTTGTGAGTTCAAACCCAGGTAGGCACTTTACTTAGTGTGTTTAATTTCATCACCACTGCTCTCAAAACAGTGAAGGAAAACATCGTGAGGAAACCGGCATGTCCTAGAACCAAAAATTCGAAGACATGTGGCATCCATCAACCCGCACTGGGCCCGCGTGCCCATTCTGGATGATGGCCTACTCCCTCACACAGAGACGGGGCCCGTGTCCCAGCAGTGGGAACAGTATAGGCTAATATTTATAATTATTTAGTAACTAAATAGGACGAGGGTCCTATTTAGTTACTAAATAATTATAAATTTAGTTTATTAGTTTAGTTTATTTAGTAAACTTGGAAGCCGACCCCAACACAGTTGGGAAAAGGTAAGGTGGATTATAAAGGCCCTACAGCTGTGCTAATGGCCCTATAAGATAGTTCTAATATGCCATAAATCAAAGCAACATCTTTCAAAATTGAGCTACAAATTATAATATAATGATGAGCTTCGAACAACAGTTTATTACTCTTGTACCGAAACTTGAAAAGAAACAGTTTTAATACAAAACGAATAGACGCCATAAATTAATCTAAAGTACCTATTTAATCCGCTTGAGTCCTTAAACTCGAAACTATAAAATGCAAAATTGCTTGAACTTGAAAATGGTTACTGTGAACCACAATGCATCAAAACTTGATGTATTCAATGCGTACACTGAACTCAAAAATTGACGTTTGATATGAACTAGTGAATCATCGAAAATAGACTGTATATGGATTCTACAAGAGACTAGAAAATTCACCTATTCTAGGGCTGTCAAGAGGATTTGTATGTTTCGTTTGCCATCTTCTAACATTTCTTGTTCTCATCATCATCCACAGCCTGACTTCACCCACTGCTGGGCATAGTCCTCCCTTCTCTTGTGCCGATCCCCACGCCACTATGCCAGCCTCATGCAGGTTTACCAACCCCTACTTGTGAAGGTTGTGCTCTCTAAAGACTGCTACGGCCTACTTGGGTACGAAGTCTATTTAAGGTTTTCCAAGGAGGCCACGACACAATTTAATAAAAAAAAAACTCAAGTAATAGACACTATCGTTCGCTAGCAGTTTAAAATGGAGATGGGCAGGACACATGGCCCGCTATACAGATGAGAGATGGACGAAGACAGCGACATTATGGAGAGGCCCTCACGGATTTAGACAGGTAGACCGAAAGCGAGATGGATAGACGAAGTAGAGGCCATCGCAGGCAAAAGACCAGTCTTTTCCTGCGATGGCCTCTACTTCGTCTCGTCTTAGTCTCGACAAAAAAAAAAAAAAAAAATCGAAAAAAAAAAACAAAAATCGAAAAATCGAAAATTGACATTCTCTGGAGGAAGCCTTTACCCGAAAAGGGGTCCAATTAGCATAATCACTATGATTATTTACTTATATACGTTACCACAATTTTCCATAATACCTTATGTCATGATTTGTATAATTTATAATTTTGCATGTTTTTCTAATAAATTCAGAATGGATTATTTAATTTAAATTATTTTGTTATGAATTTTTATCTATCGATTGTTATTTTATGAATGTTATCTCTAAAATTGAATTTTATAAAAAAAAGAGTAAATAACACATAAAATCAATTCTAGTTTCGCATGATTATGATTAAATGTAATATTGTTATGTAATTTTAACAGCTAATGGAATTAAAAGGCTTTTTTATTTTATTTTATAAGTAGGCCACAGTAACTTATGCCCGGATGAGAGACTCTCTGATGATTTAAAAAAGAGATCAGGAGGATTAAGTTGTTATTTCCAAAGATCACATCTTTCCGTGGAGGGATTGCCTTTGACTGAACTCACGCACCTGCAAAATTAAAGTTTAACTTAAAATTAGATCGTTCAGTATCAAACTGGCAGTTGACAAAATGCTTGAAAATCAAACTTGTTTGAAAAGGTCAGGTTTAAAGAATCTATTTTGGTGTAATTGGATTCGTCCTAGAATAAATTATTAGGAGTTTAAAACGAACTTCGTTTTCCTGCGGAGCTTAAGCGATCGCTTTCCTAATTCCTTTTTTCTTGTTCGGAATAATTTATTATAAGTTAAAAAAAAATCTTCATTTTATGCATAAATTTTCTGAACATGGATCCCTTATTGTCGGTCAGTCATTCAATGTACCTATAACAATATTTTGGAATGTGCAAGTGTCACAAAATTCGGTTTATTATTTTATTTCAAGTATTTACACACACAGAGACACAAATGATAACAAAAATATGGGGTATACAAAGTTAAAAATCACATGTACTCAAAAATGGGAACGTGTTAAACACATTAACTGTCGTTTTTAGGGTTCCGTAGCCAAATGGCAACGGAACCCTTATGGATTCGTCATGTCTGTCTGTCTGTCTGTCTGTCTGTCTGTCTGTCTGTCTGTCCGTCCGTATGTCACAGCCGCTTTTTTCCGAAACTATAAGAGCTATACTGTTGAAACTTGGTAAGTGGTATTCTGTGAACCGCATTAAGGTTTTCACACAAAAATAGAAAAAAAACAATAAATTTTGGGGGTCCCCATACTTAGAACTGAAACTCAAAATTTTTTTTTTCATCAAACCCATACGTGTGGGGTATCTATGGATAGGTCTTCAAAAATGATATTGAGGTTTCTAATATCATTTTTTTCTAAACTGAATAGTTTGCGCGAGAGACACTTCCAAAGTGGTAAAATGTGTGTCCCCCCCCCTGTAACTTCTAAAATAAGAGAATGATAAAACTAAAAAAAATATATGATGTACATTACCATATAAACTTCCACCGAAAATTGGTTTGAACGAGATCTAGTGAGTAGTTTTTTTTTAATACGTCATAAATCGTAACGTAACGGAACCCTTCATGGGCGAGTCCGACTCGCACTTGGCCGGTTTTTTAAATTCGAACTTTTTTGACCTCCTAAAATAGGGTTGAGCTTCACGATGACTGATGCATGCATGCCGTCTGTGGGATCGGTCAACTCAAAGCTGCAATGGCTCTTTCTTCAAAAGGCCATTGCAGGCATGGCCCTGCATCGTTAGACTCACATAATCCTAATCGAGTGCTCATGTGCCGTTCGCGGAAGAAGTTCCGTTCAAATCTCCAATTTTCCAGCGAATGACGTCACTGAGACGTTATTTGTGAAAGTAATTTGGTATATTTTCCTAGAGACCGTTTTTTGACATCGTAAAGTCAAACCCCGCTTCCTTCATTTCCATGACAGCCCGTCGCTGCTGCCGTTTTGACATCGTAAAGTCAAACCCCGCTCCCATCAATTCATTGACAGCCGTCGCTGCTGCCGTTTTGTGGCGGCCACCATGCTTCAAGGAAATGGTAGTTTTACTTTTAGGGCAGTATCAATCATGCAAAAAATGGTAAACAAAGAGATAGTTTTAGTGTGAGCTTGTGGCTAAGTAATAACAGCCGCACAAGTGAATCGATCAGGTTAAACTACACTTGTCGCGGTTGGCCCGTGGATGGGAGATCATCTTCACCCCTTCGTGTCTCGGAGAGCAAGTTATGCCGTTAGTTCCGGCTGTCATTCGTGGATTTTTGACAGTCGCTACGGGTCGTCAGTAGCCCGAAAGTCTGATAAACCTTACCATAGGGTATTACCCAGTAACTGAGTTGTGAAGGTCAGATAGGCAGTCGCTCCATGTAAAATAGTGGTATTCAGCTGCATCCGGTTAGACTGGAAGCTGACCCCAACACCGGAAAAGGCAAATGATGAGATGAAAGAGATAGTTTTCGTATGCCTTTGATAGTCATTGACAGCCCTAGAAGAAACTGACCACAGCACTGAGTAGATTTCACTCCGCCCTCCCAGCTTGTAACTAATGAATAAAGAGGTTTACATGTTAATAAGTTCTGAGATTTTATCGCGTACAAGATACTTCGGATTTTTTCTTTTACTAGATTTCCTTCTAATTGCGAAGTCAGGTAGAGTTGTGGGTTTAGTAATTGTGTTAGGTCTTGTATTTAGGACTTCTGTGTAGCTTCATATACCTGTCGTTATTTTTCTAACAATTTTACCTATGAAATCCATGTGTTCATAAAGGCCTGGTAGTATTTTATCAGTATTTTTGCTTTCATCATCGTCGATCATGAGTCGATCCAGCTGAAAAAAGTTGGACTTACTAATATTTTTCAACTATTTAGGGATCGACTTCCAGTCTAACCGGAAGCTAAATAAAAAAAGCTAAATAAATGGACTTTGACTTTGACTTGACTTTGACTAAAATACCAGTAAAAAGGCCTGCAACTCAAAACAGAGAATTTTTTTTAATTAATGACGACTCAAAACAATTAAAAAATGCAGTAAACAAAACAACAGACTGTCTTTAAAATGGTTTACATAGTCTTATTGAATTAATGGGTCAGCATTAATTCAAGAGGACTAAACAAACCATTTTAAATACAGGCTTAAAGTCTCATAACTTAGCCGGCCACTGTTCATTTCAGAAATTGGATAACAACTGGAGTAAGCTACAATTAAGTCAATTCATTTCAATTGACCGTCTTAAATGGCAACAGTTTATTAGTTTTAGTGCTATCAACGTTTTGTGGAGTATCATCAAACATACCTATTTGGGGTAATTGTTTTTGGAGATAGGTCTGTGGAAAATTGTTCACTTTGCTCGATGGATCGAAGGTGGTAGAATCAAATAATGATAAATGAAAGAAAGATAGGTTTACTTATCGCACATAAAAAAACCTCGAATAATAAAGAAAATTATGAACAAAATAGGTCTATAATCAGGAGTATTTAGTATTTATTTATTTATAGTTAATTAAAACGGTACAACACCAATTACATTAATTAACATAGAGGACAATAGTTAAGTTGACAATAATATAACTTAAAACTAACATGGAATAGTAGACTCCCTTGCATACATTCTCTCACAGAACACCAGACATATACGCATAATTTGAATCCATTCATCGAGTATAGAACAGAAATGGTCTGCAGCTGAATGTCATGACTGTGACAAGAAGGCTTCCATTCAGCAACGCCAGACACAGCGCTGATTTTTAGTCGTCATCCGAAAATGACGTACGGCATCGATTCCGGTTTGAAGATTATAAACTCATGCTAAAATAAAAGTAGTAGTGAAGGCAGATATGTATTATGCGTTGTTAGTCGCTAAAACTTTGATATATTCCTCCTTCATGTTGAGATAACTTAAAACGAAGCAGGGATATATCGCTTTAAAAAAGCGATTTGTGAAGTGTGAAATTTAGGCTTAGAAGTTATAAATAGAAGATAAAATACTTAATTAGCGATAAAACGCTCCACGTGAAAATAAAAATAATAACAGAAGTGGACGTGTGTCGATAAATAGTTTGCGATCGATTTTTTCCACAACCCGTGAACAAAGGGTCCATGAAAAATTAAAACATCGGCGCTTGAAAATCTAAAGATAGATGGCCTTTGACAACAATAAAAGTATGTTAGCTCCTAGATCACTTACCTGAAAACTGAAGCCGAAAGGAAACAACAAAAATCGATTAATCCTTTATGGACTGATTTTTCCAACGCCAGATAACTTTATCGGAGGAATAATGTAAAACTGTCAGACGTCAATTTTATTCCACGAATAAAAATGATCAGTCGATTGAAAAATCAGCCTTTAGGAATTCAACATACCCTGGCATTTTTTATCCAACAGATTTTAAATTGAGGGATTCCCGACACGAGGGAGGCCCATCTCGTCTTAATAAATTCCTTTGATACTGGTATTTCTCATGATTGGACTTGCAAATTTTTGCCAAGTGGACTCTTGATTTTCGCTTCAACATAGTTGAACGAAAAACAAGAAATGCTTCCAAAACATCGGACATTTGAAACGCAAATTTTCATTATTTCAGTGCGAAGTTTTGTGGGAACACGCAATTTCGGTTGTGTACTTTTATTGAACGAATGGACGCAAAGACTGGATGGTATCAAGTGCTTACGTACTTACCATCGGACACTGAGAACTTAAAATCGGACACCAAGTCTTATCTCTCATCATTCCGATGACATGCACACTTCAGTGACATTAGCCATCTTAGGCTACACTCTACCGCCAATACGTTAAGGTACCAATAGTCAATCAAATATGATCAATGACAGATATCGAACAACTTTTCTAAAGTGTGTCAAGGTCAATTCTACCAGGGGTAGCTGAACCCTATCGTAAGTATTTATTTATTAATAATCTTATTGTACAAGAATAGATTGTGTCCGTGACCCCCACAGTAAGCATTGGCAAGTGCTTGTATTTGAATCCTTACACCGCTTTTATAACGAACATCATTTACAATTTCAAATAATATTTGAAGCTCCTCAATGTCTAATGCCTTCTGAAAAAAACTTTCGCAAAGTAAGAAAACAATCATTTCTATGTTTAATGATTAAACTGTATTATAAACTGATAATTGTACATTCTAAACAAATAATTGTTGAAACTATGGAGTTCGTAAAATTAATTGTTCCAAACTGAATGTATTAAAACAATTGTTAACTAATTTTCCCTTTGAAATCGGTTTACGAATAGTTTCGAAATTGTTTCATAGTTTTAACAGTATCTATTAATATATTGATATTAGAACTGTTAGAATATGGGCTCATTCACAATTTAACAAGTCATCATCTGCCTAGCCTTTTCCCAACTATGTTGGGGTTGGCTTCCAGTCTAACCGAATGCAGCTGAATACCAGTATTTTACATGGAGCGACTGCCTATTTGACCTCCACAACCCAGTTACCCTAGTAACTGAGTTGTGGAGTCCAAATAGGGGTATCGTATTACCCATAATAAGATACCCCCTGGTAAGACTGGTTGTCAGACTTTCGGGCTTCTAACGACCCATAACGAGAGGTCTTGGTGTGTGAAGATGGTCACTCATCCACAGACCAACCGCGGCAAGCTTAGTTTAACCTGATCGATCGACCCGTGCGGCTGTTATTACTTAGCCACAAACCCCTGTATTGACAAGTAGGAACTTATCTTCATAAAAGTCCTCCAGACCGAATTTCGACCATGGCGACCAATCACAGCAGAGACTAGCCTAGAGCGCGGGAGATATTATAGTGCACAAGTGTGTGCGCAGACACAGGTGCACTCCCTCTTCCCTCAATTTAATAGTCCGATGGGACGGCGCGGCTCGCAGTCCGAGGCGACCGGAGAGAGATGGACCTGAACCAACAGCTCAACGTGCTTTCCGAGATGAGGATAAGCTACGCTTTCCGCAGTTGGTACGTGGATGGGTGACCATCTTTACATGCCAAGACCCCTTCGTTCGCCTCGGAAGGCACGTTAAGCCGTTGGTCCCGGCTGTCATTCGTGGATCTTTGACAGAACACTACAGCACTAATATTACACTTCCTGTTTTTCACTCTTGCTCTACAAGATGCATCGCAAAACTGCACATTTAGATAAGCACTGCCGTTGTTAGAACCCATGGACCTTGACAAAGGGGTGTGATTGGTCAAATGGCAACCCGACGCCACATAATCTATCTATCTGTCTTCTCTTATACATGATTGATATATTGTTGTTTTATTTTATAGCTACAACTATCCGTATATAAGTGCAACTAAATAACATTACCCTTTCTTTTGTACCGGTACTGATAATTCATTTAATTGTTGATCAAAATACGAGTATTATATCAGCTTTTTTGTTAACTGTACTTTAACTTCTTTTTTCTTGTGGTCCCAAAAAATTCCACTCAAAACTAATTATTGCATTAATAGGTGGCATCCGGGACCGCAGTCCCGGTCCCAAAAGCCCCCCGACCCGTCGATACGGGTCGTCAGAAGCCCGAAAGTCTGACAACCAGTCTTATCAAGGGGTATCGTGTTTCCCAATAAGTGGGTTGTGAACGTCAGATAGGCAGTCGCTCGATGTAAAATACTGGTATTCAGCTGCATCCGGTTAGACTGGAAGCCGACCCCAACATAGTTGGGAAAAGGCTAGGCAGATGATGACCATAAAAGAGAAATTACTGGTCACCAAGAATGTTTAGAGGAACTTTAATCAACTACATGTAACTTTGTTATTGACTTGCGATTGCACCCATCAAAATAAACAAATTTATTTTACTTCAATCTTTTCTTGCAAGATAACTTCAGAAGTTTAACAAGGACAAGCAATTTGAGTTTGCACAAAGTTGGTGTCTTTTAAATTAAATTGTGCTTTACAATGGTATGAAAAACTTTTATTTACGTTTGATGATTATCTCACTTTTCCAAAAATAAGTATTTCATGTCGTGTCAACTTTTATTAACTGGATAGGTATTTTAAGGACCTTGGTCCTTAAACATTCCTGTCATTTTCATATTTAGTCCTTGATATTTTGGTTTTACATTTTGGTGTACGTGCTGTTGGTATAAGTCAACCTGCGTGGTCTTTGCTCAACCACTGTATTTGAATGCTGTCTCCACATGACTGATAGCCAATTCTCGTAGTTTAAAACGTCCAAAATCTAGTCGCGGTCTCATTCCAGCGACAAACAAATGTCAAAAATGTGAGAAAATTAGAGGTATTTTTGACAGATTGAGACTGAGATCAGGGCCCGTATTCCCGTAATTTAAAACGTTCAAAATCTAGTCGCAGTCTCACCTCTGTGACAAACAAATATCAAAAACTTGTCAAAATGTAGGGAAATTAGAAGTATTTTTGACAGATTGAGACTGAGATCAGACTGTGAACGTTCTTATAATTACGAGAATTACCCCTCTGACTGTGAACTTTCTTAAAATTACGAGAATACCAAACTCAAACTCAAACTCAAATCATTTATTTCAATTAAACCATTTACAGGCACTTTTGAATTGTCAAAATTAAATAGTCGGTCAGTTAGTCAGAAAGTTGAAGCTAGTTGCCCATTCCAAAGCGTAGATCTCTATGGAGAAGAACGGGCAAGAAACTCCATGGACACTCTTTTAAATCAAGACATTTTTACAAAATCCTGGTTACATTATTCTTATTGCTTCTATATGTGAGAACAATGTAAAAAAACAAATTAAAATATAAAATTTAAAATAAGCCTTGGCAGTTAAGAGATGACCAGTCTCAACTGATGGCGCCCGTTCACGAACATGACGCGTGGATCAGCACCACCCAGCTCAACCATTTCGTAGGGAACCGAATGATCCAACACACGCGCCACCACCAGTGAGACATTTAAGTGGGCATGACATATTCTCAACTGCCATGCTCTTTCAAGTCAACATCAAAATATCATAAAAAACGGATCCATGGTTCTTACATTTACAAAATTTTCAAAAATGCTTCTAAATTATACAAAACTATAGTTTGCAATATAATCAAGATGAGAGAAAAAAAAAAAATAACTACCAATCATGAAGAGGTATTTAATACTGAAGTATTAAAAGTTAATCCTGATTAAATAAAATAAACACTAAAAAAAAAACAAAAAGGGGAAGCATCTCTTCCAAATATTGAAATTGTGATCAACTTGTAAGCCCAACTGCCTGTGGAGCAGGACCAGCATTAAGCCAAGCATTTTTATCTACTATATACTCGTCCAACTTATAATATGCTTGTCTACATAGTGTGCGTTTAATGCATGTTTTAAATTTCTTCTCATTTAGTTGAAGAATATCGAGTGGTATTTTATTATAACATTTTACACAGTACCCCATAAAAGAAGTTTTTACTTTAGACAATCTGAAGCGCGGTTGATCTAGTTTGTTCCTATTCCTAGTGTTAAAGTTATGCCTGTCACTTATCTTACTAAAAAGATGTAGATGTTTTCGAACGTACATAATGTTCTCGTATATATATTGACAAGGAACCGTCATGATGTTAATTTTTTTAAACAGTTGCCTTAGAGATTCGCGTCTGCTGAGATTGTAGATGGCTCTGACAGCCCTCTTTTGCAGAATGAAGATAGAATCAATATCTGCAGCCCGTCCCCACAGCAAAATACCGTAAGACATGATGCTATGGAAGTAACTAAAATAGACCAGTCTTGCGGTTTCCACGTCTGTTAATTGATGGATTTTCCAGACAGCGTAAGCGGCTGAACTTAGCCGCCCTGCAAGTGATGTTAGGTGAGGACCCCACTGCAGCTTTGAGTCAAGCGTGATACCCAAGAAAACCGTACTTTCGACGAATTCAAGTATTTCCATATTCAATACAACGTGACATTCACTACTTCTAACATCCGGTAAAGCGAATCTAATGCATTTAGTTTTTTTCTCATTTAATACTAAATTATTTACAGTAAACCAATTATGGACCATAAGCATAGCATTATTTACGTCGTCAAGCTGCTGTGCACGTCTGTCTTCTTTAAAAATCAGTGATGTGTCATCAGCAAATAACACCATTTGTGGTCGGGTTTTTAGTAAATGAGGTAAATCATTTATATATACTAAAAATAGGAACGGCCCCAATATTGAGCCCTGCGGCACACCCATTTTGACTTTTAAACCCAATGAATTCACACCGTTTATTTGAACTTGCTGAAATCTATCATTTAAATATGATTTTATTAAGCT
This sequence comes from Apamea anceps, assembly GCA_951799955.1. Lineage (NCBI taxonomy): Eukaryota > Metazoa > Arthropoda > Insecta > Lepidoptera > Noctuidae > Apamea > Apamea anceps. The sequence goes on along the minus strand of OX637505.1, from coordinate 4,386,297 downwards.
AACAGCTAGTTTACCCAGTCCGTAATGCTCAAGTTTCAAGAGCAGTGTTTCGTAATTCACGCAGTCAAATGCCTTGGATAGATCGCAAAAGATGCCTATTGCATCTTGTGCCTCTTCCCATGCGTTAAAGATGTGCTTTAATAAGGTGACACCGGCGTCAGTTGTACAACGCCCTTTGGTGAAACCATACTGTTGATCGTGTAGGATGTTGTTACGATTAAAATGATTGAGCATTTGATTTAACATTACTTTTTCAAACACTTTGCTGAAAACCGGCAAAACCGATACGGGTCTATAATTATTTGTGTCTTTGCTGTCCCCAGATTTGAAAAGTGGAATAACTTTACTGAACTTCATTAAATCCGGGAATACCCCTTGATCTACACACAAATTAAATATTAAAGCTAAGTAGGGTGCAATTGTCTCAATAATGGATTGACAAACTTTAGTAGACATGCCCCACAGATCTTCGGTAATTTTGATCTTAAGTTGCCTGAATGCTTTTATAATATCTATAGGGTTAATATGTTTAAATTTAAATTCCACAGTACAGGCTGAGACATTCGCTCTCAATAATTCTATAGCTAGTGCGGGCGAGGAATTTAACGTTTCTGTAGTTTTAATTGGGATATTGGTAAAGAAAGTTGTAAATTCCTGAGCAACATCGATGTTATCGCTAATGAGACCGCGGGGAGTGTTAAGTGTGAAATCAGTATTACGTGTTTTGTTCCTGTTCGTTTCATTGTTAATAATCTTCCAAACTGTCTTTATTTTATTGTCTGCTGATTTAACCTTGTTACTAATGAAAGATGCTTTAGCTGCTTTGCATATATTTTTAAAAGTTTTAGAATAAGTAGCAACATACTTAGTAAAAGTATCCGTGTTAATATACGGCTTAAGGCCATACAGTTCAAATAATCTATCCCTACTTTTTCTGATTCCTTTAGTTGCCCAGTCACTGAATAAAAACTTAGGGCAAATGGTTTTAGAGTTCTTCTTAAAATAATGATTGAACTCTGTTTGTACCAATGAAAATAATTCTTTATACAAAATATTACCATTAGTCATACTTAAGCCCTGAACACTTAACTTGCTATTTAAAGTTATATTAAACTTATTCAAATTACTCGATGTTATTGGCCTAGTTTGAATCTGCACTTTTTGGATTGGTGTGTTGGACTTAAAATAAACGGTTTGACCGCTGTGATCAGAAGGGAGATAATTTACAATGCCCTTCTCTAGATATTCGCAGCAACAGAAAACATTATCAATACATGTAGCAGTAGCCGTAGTTATTCGTGTTGGTTCCAAAAACACATTTGACAGATTGAATGATTTAAAGAGGCTTAATAATCTATTGCTATTTGAATTGATTTCCAAAATATTAATATTAAAGTCGCCACAAATAATTACTGATTTATTACCAGTTGCAAGTTTTGCCAAGACATCTTCCATTACTGACTCAAAAATAGAGTAGTTTTGATAGTTTGGAGGTCTGTAAACGCACACTATAAAATGCTTATCCAGCTCAACACAGGACAGTTCGATGCTATGTTCCATCGATAGTTTAACTATGTCTTTACGAGTCTTATATTTTATAGAATTTTTAATTAAAATTAATGAACCTCCACGCAGCATGGATTTTCGGTTAAAGCAACTGCCCACATTGTAGTTCTCAAAATTAATTAGTTAAATTAGTTAATTTCATAATCTTTCAACCAGTGTTCAGTTATACAAATAATATCAAACATTGTTTTTTCTAAAAACAATTCAATTTCTAATAATTTGGAAGAAATACCTTGAATATTTTGATGAAACAATTTCAAGGAATTCTGCTTAGCCCCTTTTTTACACTTAACTAATTGAGAGCTAGAAGATACCTTGTTGGAGGTGAGATTAAGAATATTGTTATTGGTACCTTCTGTTGTCTTACCGACTAGTTTAAACTATTGTTGCTAACCACCTTAATATTAGTATTATTACTAATTTTTATGGTGCTAATTACATGAGACTTCGACATACTACTTATGTCTGAGTTAATAATAAAAGCTAATAGCCCTGCTATTTGACGTCTAAAACTAATAGGCAGATACGCTGTATCCCTAGTCGATTTAAATGGCTCAACAAAAGTGTTGGTGTCAAAAAATATGAGTTTGTCACTATAGTGATTAACTAAGAAGTGCATATGGTTATTTAGCATATGTATATAATAATTTTGCCTGCTTGATAAGTGCTCAAAGTATGGGAAAGCACACAATATTATTTTCTGACAATTAATCTTTAAGATTTCAGTGACACAGTCAGTGATGTCATCTATTTTTACCTTAGCACTATTACCTACAAATACAGAAATAATGGCATTTGGATCATAATTATTGCTAGTTATTGATGACATTATCTCTTTGTAGGATTTCCCAGGCATACAATAATTAACAGCAGATTGACTCAGGTTGTTACTTAATAATTTACCTAACCCTCTCCCTAAACTATCTGAAAACATAACAGAACAACAACAAACTCTACTAGAAGAAGTGACAGCATGAGTATCTGTCTGTGCTACTTCAGATGAACATTGTACAACATGTGGTGTATCTTGACCGGGGATACAGTCCCAAGCTTCTCCAGACTGGGACGGGTCCTCCGTTGCCTCAGGTTGGATAGCCTCAAGGTTGGTTTCCCTTTGACAAGAACATTGAGTGGAGCTCAGAGTCATCGGGTCCACTCTACCTGCCTCATCACTACGCATTTCCACCAACTCGTTTGCAGCAAGGATGTGTTCCTTTATTTGTTTCTGAGAGCTCACATACTTAATATAATGTAAATGTAGTGACTCTTCAAGTACCTCAACTTCAGACTGTAATCGCTGAGTGTCAATGTGATAAATGTTTTTACTATCTTCTAATTTAATTTCATAGTTTTTTTAATTTATTTATTAGAAAAACACGTTCCTTCCTTAGTTTAATATTATTGGAAATGTGATTTTGTTGTTTCCTAAATTTATTGCATCTATTTATGATTTTATTTAGTTTTGCATATTTTTTTATTTTATTTTGACTTACTTTATAACTGTTATTATTATATTTCAGTATAGAATCTTCAGTAAGGTCTATTGTTATTAAGGAATGAGAGTTGCAATTAGTATTAGCTAATTCAGTATACAAGTTATCAGTTCCCTTATCCTGAGTACATTCTTTGACTTTCTGTAACTTAGTAATTCGTAAATTTGCATGAATTAATTCCTCTTCTAGGTCCCTAACCTTACACAAAGCCTCCTCATATAAGTTACTGCAGTTATTGAAACCATCCGTGACTAACCGCAGTTTATCCCGTTCATCAACAACGACCAGGTATTTTTGATGAAGGTCTACTAGCTCCTGTTTTAAGCTTGTATTTTTGTAAACAACCTTCTCGACTTCCTTCTCACTATCCTCTATTTCCTGCAACAGCTGATCACATTTACTGTTTGAAGCCTTAAGATCTTGAGTGGTTGTTTTCAATTTAAGCTCCAAGTCCAGAGCAGCAGCCTTGCGGGTCATCACAGGCATGGTTTCAGGAAAAAGTACTGAAAGTGAAATTAAAGAAACGGTAAGAACCAGTAAAACAGCCAGACAGAAAAGAAAAGCTAGAAATGAAAGGAAAAGTTGGAGAAGTTAGTGTAGATTTATAGGTAGAATAAGGTAGGCTGAATCTAATTGAAATGCTTAGTTAACTGATATGATTAGTTAAAGTACACAGTTACATTGATTCTATTGATTTAAGATTTAACTTTTTTTTTTATGTGGGTAGGATGCCCAGACAGAAAAATCTAGTTTTGCAATAAGATTACAATTATTGAAAATAACGATAGTTAACGTTATTGTTGTTATGTACCACTAATAGAATTTCAATATTTCACAATATTAAGTTTCGTTATGATTACACTGATTTACACAAAGTGACTTAGACCCAGTGCCGGGTGACAAATCAAACAATAATTGGGATCAATGAATGTATTAAAGTCTAGATGACGATCGTGTGTTAAATATAGATTAAAAGTAAACAATACTCCCCGTTTAAATCCGCAGGTCGAACATCAGCTGCACAATCAGCTGTTCGTGAGAGGTTACCGGTACCGGTAGGCAACCAAATACTGTGTTTAACTTTGTAAAACTTGCAGGAAAACAATGGTCCAGAGTATTTAATCTGTTATTTTACATTTAGATATACTATTACCACTTAAAAACACTTAAAAATTAAATAAAACTAATTTTAAAATACGGAGCAAAATTTTGACATGTCACTCGGGCAGTGTTGCCAGTCTATATCCCCCCTTCCCTGTTATATCGTCGATACAAATATTATTCCACTCCGAAATAAGTAAAAGTCAAAACGGGGTAATACCGAGCGTGGAACTCACCAAAGCTTTACACCAGATCACATTCCATTTCTCCTCTTCATTCGGTCGTCCATGTAAACCCGGATACATAAAGTTTTTCCGTAGACTGTTTCCACCGAAGGTCGGGGCTTATCTGCGGGGCGTTCGAACGTATGTAGAGCTCATAAAACTGGTTTATGTGTGACCGCAGCCGTCCGTACTATGTGGATGATGTCTTAGTATTGTTTTATGATTTCTGGGGCCTTTATGATTCGTATATTTTGTTTTAATTTGTTGAGGTACTAATTGTGTTGGTATGACTTGATACAGAACCAATTACACGATGCCTAGGTACACAACATAACATAACATCGCGCGTGTATTCGCCGAAGGGTTAGGCACAGTACACCCACGTTTCGCCAGTCATGTTTAAGTCCTGTCTAATACAGGGCTAGCATATTGTCATGATTGTGAGGCACAAACTACTGTTGTTGGAAACATTCTTTTTTATTTCGTAAATTTTGTATTTTGTGTTTCACGAACTGTGTCCAAAGAAACTTTATTCTGTCTTTTTAGGGTTCCGTAGCCAAATGGCAACGGAACCCTTATGGATTCGCCATGTCTGTCTGTCTGTCTGTCTGTCTGTCTGTCTGTCCGTCCGTATGTCACAGCCGCTTTTTTCCGAAACTATAAGAGCTATACTGTTGAAACTTGGTAAGTAGATGTATTCTGTGAACCGCATTAAGATTTTCACACAAAAATAGAAAAAAAACAATAAATTTTGGGGGTCCCCATACTTAGAACTGAAACTCAAAAATTTTTTTTTCATCAAACCCATACGTGTGGGGTATCTATGGATAGGTCTTCAAAAATGATATTGAGGTTTCTAATATCATTTTTTTCTAAACTGAATAGTTTGCGCGAGAGACACTTCCAAAGTGGTAAAATGTGTGTCCCCCCCCCCTGTAACTTCTAAAATAAGAGAATGATAAAACTAAAAAAAATATATGATGTACATTACCATCTAAACTTGCACCGAAAATTGGTTTGAACGAGATCTAGTGAGTAGTTTTTTTTTAATACGTCATAAATCGTAACGTAACGGAACCCTTCATGGGCGAGTCCGACTCGCACTTGGCCGGTTTTTTTTCTTTATCAACCGGGCACCGAGGCTAGGTTTTGTATACCTCCCTAAATCGTATTGCCTTTTGTGACTGACTTCTAAATGCTCATTGAGGGTACCAACTGCTATAAGAATAGTTGTAGATTTTCAGCCACAATCATATAAATCTCGCTAATCACTCATTAGCTACTGTTTAGCTAACCATTTATTTAGCTCTTAATCAATGCTTAACTTTTATTTATTCACAAACGCTAGTTAGCAGGTGATTAGTAGCGAAACGAAAAAGAGGTGAAATTATGCGTCGATATTTAATCCGTATTTAGTAGTGCTACTCGTTACTATGAACAAACTAACCTCGAAGTACAATGATCCGATCAGCTGATTAAATAAAATCCGCCATGTTGCCTCTTAGCATCCTCTTAACAGTGGTCCGGTGGTGTTTAATTTTGACAGCTACTACTCAATTGCTTAGCATCCTCTTAGCGCTAAATAGCTATTATGAATAAGAATTTTGCTAATCAGTTGCTTAGCATTTGATTAAAGTTTTATGAATAAGACTGGTTATAACGAAGCTGAATGAATTCAATGGTTATATGCGCAAGTGTCATCCAAAACTTTAGCCAGAACCGATTCCCCAATCTGTCGTACTTTAAAAATGTTGAATGCCCTTCTGACTGCCAACCCTGAATGTGATGTGTTTTCGGATGAATGGAGTAAAATTATGCATATATGTCTGGTGTTCTGTGAGAGAAAGTATGCAAGGGAGTCCACTGTTCCGTGTTAGTTTAAAATTAAATTAAATGATATTTTATTTATTTATTTCATAACAACTTTTACATTGTGTTGAATATTAAAAACATTTTATAACTTAAAAAATACAAAAAAATATATACATAACTACTAATTAATTACAGTTTATGTATATAATTATGTATAATCATTGTCAACGTAATAATGGTTTCTATGTTAATTAATGTAATTGGTGTTATACCATTTTAAATAACTATAAATAAAATGATTTGTTTTAATAGACAAAGAGAGTAATTAAGGGTACCCACTTAACTGTTACAATTCTTGTGAAAGCAAAGTACAATTTCAAAAACACCCGTTTCATAGACTGGGATTTATCATTAAATCTTCAGATAAATTCAATGACGCCGTTAATCCTGAACTAATTAATATAATGGCCCGAGGAAATCGGTATTGCAGTACTTAACTTGAATGGGACAAAGTGCGGAATGTGAAGGGGACAGCGAAAATAATTACAGCATTTAAAACGGTTCGAATAATAACATCGATTCTGTAATTTAAAACTCACAGCTATCTACCATATTGAGTTTTGAACGAGATTGAGACGTTTTGAGAAATCTAAAACGTGACCATTTCGGGTTTGAGGATCAGCCTATCTGATTGAAGGCAGGAAATTGAAAGAATACTTATAAAGCGCGAAAAGTAATAAAAATTGCATGAATGAATGAAATGTAGCAATCCCAGCGTGGTTAAACCAGACTCCATTAATCGAATGAACCCCAAGATTCGCACTAGCTGCTGCGCTGTAGCCTCATGTTTCATGGTGCTACAGCGACCATTGCATATCACGGACTAGATATGAGCGCCGATGGCCAATTCCACGGCGGCGGCGTGGCCTGAAAATTTCCACGGCGGCGGCGGCGTCACGGCGGCGTGGCGTGGCCGGCTGTGGGGCCTTAGATATTTTTTTACCAGGGAGAGATTTATATTTTTTTGATAAAGGAACGTATTTGTTAAATACAATTTAACAGTCTTCTAAATAATTGGAGATCACGTTTAGTGAAAATTAATCATTTCATTATTTTCAGTTGAAGAGACACTGTGCGTTTTTAATTTTTAATCACATCACTATGTATCTATACATATAATAAAAACTAAAAAGAAAATATTTATCAACATAACTGTTAAATATGTATAGGTACTTAATTAAGTAAATTCTATAATAATGTAAAAAACTAAGAACATAAAACAATCATATATATATAAGTAATTAAAGTAGTATCATCTAAGTGAGAATCATCAAAATTTCAATAACAACAGCACATAGGTAATTATAATAAGATGTGACGGACGTAACTTTATTCCTACATACTTACACAAAAAAGCAAAATACATAGCTGTCATGGATAAATAAATACTATCTTAGTTAGCCTCAAAGGATTTAGTCGTGAACGTTTCGAGGTTATCACGAGTTCAGCTGTGGAAAAGACTCTCGCACGGGGCGTGCTGCTGTTGGCTGGTATATTCAAAATTGGGCATGTAAGAGCATACAGTGCAGGCATAGAAGTTTTCCTGTCTTTGCAGTACTGTAGAACGTCTCCACCGCAGTTATTTTCGTTTTATAAACATCAATAGTAGTCGAAGTTGCTGCCATTGTTAAAACTAGACAACAACACACGTTCACTCGGTGAAATATTCGACTCAACTGAGTGAGCGACGAGCGTGGCGAGGCGACTAGACGAACTAATGCGGGCGGGCCGCGCGTGCGTGCGGGAAAGCTAGTTGCGACTCGTCGCGACGACGCGCGACGGCGCGCCGCGTGCGCCACTCGGCGACGACGCGTCGACGTGAACTCACGGCGACGGCGGCGCGCCGGCGCGGCGCTCATATCTATCACGGACTAGACCGGGGGGCGTGGTAATGGTAAAGAAGAGTAATAAAAGTTGCAGTCGACATAGTAATTTTATCTGTTTTCAGCCGATCCATTCAGTAAAAACTTCACCGTGGAAACGTAGGTGAAGTGAGCTATTTATTCTTCGCTCTTTATTTATTTATATATACTTTATTGTACACCACAAAAATACATAGCTTATAAAATACATGAAACACTACATAATATACAATGGGCGGCCTTATCGCATTACTGCGATCCAGGCAACCTTAGAATGGACAGTGATTTTCCTAGACATAAAATGGGACTGTCGTTGGTGCAAATATTAGGTATACAATACACTAAAATAGGTACACAAATATATACATATCTAAAATTATAGATACATAAATACATACATGATATATATACAAGCAACGAAAAATAAAAGAAGACTGTAGGTGATTGCAGTTAGGACAACAAGATCACAACGACAAGTAGTGCTCCTTTACAAGTATTCATTTAAATCTCTGCCTTCAATATTACAAATAAGTAGCATAAGTCAATATTTTAAATGAGGTCGGTGATGACAAGATGTATGCGTTAGAACACGTACAGTCACGAGCAGAAGTATGTATGTATACACTCGGCTTTATTCAAAAGCGATTTACTCCTTTATTTTTCAATGAAATTTTATGTTCTTACGAACATAGCATTTTCGAACCCAAGGTTTATGTAATGTGTCGTATTTCAACGTTGCATTCGTTATTTCACGAAAAAATCGCACAAAAAGTTGCCAAGTGTGCATATTGGTGTGTATATTGGTGCTCGTGACTGTACAATTTTTTCTAACCAACATCAGCACATACCTTTCGCATTTGACTTCCATAACTAGAAACTTATTCCAAAATTCACATCACCTGTCCCTAACGATCCATAACCCGAAAATACCCGAAGACAGCCGACGCACCGTGTTCATTACGATCAAAAGGGAGCCAGCTATCGCGATTGACTCAACAAACGTCTTTGATCTGCGTTTTGTAATGAATAGATGTTGCGTGCCACCAACGATATTATCGTAGATCGTGAACCGTATTCTTGGTATTAAAATAGAATTAATCTGATTTCGGTGGGCAGAAATAATTAGCGATGTATTCTTGTAGGTTCTATTACAAGAGCTGAAACAGTGTTCTATCGGGTGGTTTAGCGTAATCAGCGTATAATGTTCCCAATGCTGGGACACAGGCCTCCTCTCAGTGAGAGAGAGTGGGCTTTAATACACCACACGCAGTGCGGGTTGGTAGATGTCACGTGTCTTCGAATATTTGGTTCTAGAACATGTCGGTTTCCTCACGATGTATTCTTTCGCAGTTTTGAGAGTGGTGATGAAATAATTTACACAAAGTAAAGTGCCTGTCTGGGTTCGAACCTAAGACTTACAACTCGTAAGCTGCGTCCGTTACCACTGGGCCACAACTGCCCCAATACTGCCGCACTGCTCTACACTCACTGGTAGGTTAGGAAACTACAGAGCGCTACCGGCTTGCTTTAGTCTGTTATAATAGTGTTGTTGTCATTCTTTTATAAATAGCCCTTCGATCGATACTGTGTCCGTCTGTGTAATAGCTTGACTAAACTTAGAACTAAGCTTAGAACATTGTTCGAAACGAACTGTGACACCTAAGAGGTCGCATTTGACAATTTTAGTAACAACTTAAACTTGACACATCCAAAAGTGGCCTTTTCGTAAGGGGATTGTATTACACTTAAATAATTCGAATAAACCTGTTCATAATCATTTATTTATTTATTTAAACTTTATACACCAGAAAGTACATAACAGAAACAAAACTTTGTGCGTGTGGGACATTCTGTGTCAGATCCATCTAATCATCTGCCTAGCCTTTTCCCAACTATGATGGGGTCGGCTTCCAGTCTAACCAGATTCAGCTGAACACCAGTATTTTACATGGAGCGGCTGCCTACCTGACCTCTTCAGTAACTGGGTAATACGATACCCCTTGGTAAGACTGGTTGTCAGACTTTCGGGCTTCTGACGACGCGTAACGACTGCCAAAGACCCACGAAAGACAGCCGGGGCCAACGGCTTAACGTGCTTTCCGAAACGCGGAGGAGTCTTGGTATGTAAAGATGGTCACCCATAACTGCGGCAAGCGTAGCTTAACCTGATCGATTGACCCATGATTGACCTGTGCGGCTGTTATTACTTAGCCACAAGTCAATCCAATCCTCTCCAATCGAATAGACTGTTCTAGAGATGATTATAAACTGCGACATCAGAAATTCTGAATGTCAGACAATATTCTCCAAATGGCACTTACATCTAAGTGACAGTGGCAAGCTGTTAAATTTTCAATACAGGAACATGATCTCAACACCCATGCACCATTTAGGTAATTACTAACAGATCAATTACTAGATGAATTTCTGTATAATAGAAGTCTTGTCTAACCGTGACAAGCTGTAACAGGGCATTCTGAAGTATCATGCCATGTTCAGTTAAAATACCATGGCAGACACCATAGACGAGTAATTTTAAAGTAGAAAAACTGCAGCTGCAGTAAAAAAAGTATTTTTGAAGGTACTTGGCCTTTGAAGGGTTGCTCAGCTAGAGGATGCGGATGCCCCGTGACTTTGTTTACGTTGAAAATGTTATATTTTATTTGTTTTAAAGCGAATCCTGTCTTGTCCGTGTGCGCATCTATGTATTCTTTTATGAAACACAGTATCGTAGAACTGCCTGCCTAAAATGATAATATTGAAGCTTCTCATTGTATGCTCAGTCAAAATACAACATCACATAACACCACGCCTGTAACTCCGAAGAGTTAGAGAAAGTTGTTCCCATAGTACGACCACGTTTCGCCAGTTATTTTTAAGTCCCATGGCTGGCTTCGGGGATTTTCGGGTTATGGATCGTTAGGGGCGAGTCTATTGACATATTGACATCAACTGTAGACTTGGGTAGTTCCGGAACGAGTCATGAAAATGATATACTTCCAGTCCCGGTACTACACCACTCACTCGTTCACTACCAATTCGAATGTGTCCTTTAGTTCCTCTAGTACCGAGTAGTCCCGACTATTACTCGTACCAAAGCGCTCAGATGGGAAGACATCGTATGTTCGTAATAGTTTTGTACTCGTATTCAAATTCAAATTACAAAAATTATTTATTTCTCCAACATAAATTAGTCTAAACAGATTAGTTATTAGTGATAGTATAGTCCCGATGTAATAATATATCAGTTTTGCTTTGATAGTTCTGAACTACAACGGTACTGGAGCTTTTCTGTGGTACTAACGAACTGAAAGCGTTTCCCGGTACTAAAGGAACTAATGAACTAGGTGAGTGAACTAGTTCCGGAAGCAAAAATATACATATCACTCCTTATCTTTTGTTGGACACGTTTTGCGCAACTCTAATCAACTGAACATAAATCCAGACTCTGAGCTGCTACTAAGAAATTCCTGATGGAAAAACCCAATAATACAAACTACAATTAACCCTATAAACTTTGACCCAGACGCCAAGCTAAACGAAGAATAGCAGCCTCAATAAAAACAAAAACCTAAACAGGAGCTAAACGTAATAAAAATACTTGTTCACACGATATTCAATCGAGTTCCATTCGATAGTATGCAAACCACGAGTATAGCTACCATCGACTAAATTCGATTTCACCTCGCGTGTTCCCACAACCCATATCCAATAACAAAACCAGGTCTTTAGCTTACAATGACGTAACCGATGGTATTCCCATACAAAGATTTAAATCTTTAGATTAGCCTTTTACCGTACTTAGTCGCTCGAAAAAGTTTCAATACTGAGAAGAAAGAGCTCACACAGTAACAATGGTGTTTCTACGTTAATCAAGAGATTGTGTGACAGAGGTGTCAAAATGTAACAGTAATGCGACCATCTTTTGACGCGGTAAGGTGAATCTAACGATTTAAATCTTCTATCCTATAGGTACCATAAAATAAATTAGAAAACAACAATAGAAATGGATATTCGATAGCTGGTGACTCACGTTTGGGTTTTAATTCACATTCACGACTCGCGAATCGTACAAGTAACTTGATAAGACTAGAAAAATCTTGTGGCAAAAAGGTTCTATCCAACATCAACATGCCAAGGCAAATTCAACCATGGCTTGCTTAAGTTACAGTTGAAGTTTCTCTGATGGAAGGTTTGGAGTGAGGTCAAAAAGCCATGGTGTTTTCAGTATGGCGTGTGGCACGCAAAGCAAGTTGCATAGACTAGCTGCATCGCCGCTGATGTCGGCCAATATAGATTTCTTTCTAGCGATATACGCAATTATAACTTTTTTGCATTTGTAAGGTAGTTGATCATGGATAAGTAGGCGCTATCTTAAGATTAATTAAAATTGTTGAGGATATTACTCGTTGGTTTATAGCTGGGTGGTCTGTCTCTAAGAATAGCCTTGTCTACTAATGAATGTCCCAGTAAAGATGAGATTCAAGAACTGGATAAGCGGAAAAAATAACTATGTTTTGAAAGATTTATACGCTTTAAAACGACGATCGTTTTTGTTCCAGCAGATAACAAAATAACAAAAACTACGTCACCGCAAGTTGCGCAAACTGTAACCATGAACTCAGCAAGTGATTCTAGAAGTCAATTACAAAAAAGAATCTACTGTTTCATAGAAAAGTGCAATAACTACCCGGTCAAAATATATGGCAGAGCAAATTTTTTTTATAATAATCGACATAAAATTTTAACGTATATTTTTTTCCGTATATAATGTAATAATACCAGCCTAGTAATGTCCTGATACAGGACAGACGCCTCTTCTTAAACAGAGAAGCCACAAGCATTGATCACGAAGACGAGTTGGCGATTTACCTTTACAATATAATAATAATAATATCCTTGGACATTTCACACAGCGCCATCTAGTCCCAAGCTAAGCAACCTAATGCTTGTGTTATGGTAACAAGATGGCTGATAAACTACTTATATACATACATATCTCAAGCAAGAATCTATCTGACATCTTTTGTCTTCGAAATTTTAACCTTTTTCCTGTGGCCATCATAATGAAAACCAATAGATTAATTCTTACTCCACAACCATGATTTAATAGAAAATCTGAACGTAGCCTTTCATAAATCCGTCTTTCAATAATACCGAGGAACTATCGTGGCAATTAATTAGTTCTTAGGCCCCCCTTTCCCCCTCCCTCACCCCTGCTACACCCTCGCGTCTGCCCCTCGATTTATAAGTGGCATTAGCATACAGATTGGAAAGTTATCAGCCGTTTTCAGTAGTAGTGAAACCGTATAATTCACGGTGTAAGTATTGTTTTGATACTTGCTTTGATAATACTGAATTGCACGAAGTGAATTGTGTAGGAAATTGCCAGGTAAAAACCTTAAATACATAAGGGTTGAATTTTTCATCGTAATCGCTTTGTTGAATGTTGGATTTCTGTAAGTGCTGTGGATTAAGGATACTAAAAATAAAAACTTGTGAGGTCGGGGGACAGGAACGAAGTTCAAAATGAAAATCCAAGCTGGCAACTGCGAAAATTTAAAAACGTCGAAAAGCTTTAAAATATTTACAGCCGCCATCTTGGATTTTAATTTTGATCTCACTATCGTCTTCAGCACCCTCGAAAATCATGAAAACTACCCCCATGGCGAACATTTTGAAAATGTTTGCAGCCGCCATCTTGGATTTTCATTTTGACCTCACTATCGGCTTCAGCACCCTCGAAAAACTTGAAAACGATACCCATCACGAAAATTTTGAAAATTTTTGCAGCCGCCTCTTGGATTTCCATTTTGACCACACTTTTGGCTTCAGCACCCTCGAAAACCATGGAAACCACTCCCATGACGAACATTTTTGCAGCCGCAATCTTGGATTTTCATTTTATTTCTTTATTTATTTAAACTTTTCGCACAAAAAGGTACAAAGGCGGACTTAATGCCTTAGGCATTCTCTACCAGTCAACCAAGGGTGGTGAAGAGATTAAATGGCAGATGCTTTGATAGAGAGGGACAATAATAAATTTAAAAAAAAAAAAACTCATAAGACTATGTACATAAATAGGTTATATACACATACATAATATTACTATAACATATACTTATAATATAGTATAGATATATATATATACAAAATCAAGGGAGAGAGGTGTTAAGATGACTCTAAGTACTCTATTTTTCGAGTTTTGATAGATTTGCAGATTCTATAAGATTCAGATAAGAAGGAGGAGTGGGAGAGTTGAGAAGGGAAAAAGCGTGGTCAAAGCGCGCAATCTTCTTCTTTAGCGAATGGACATCGATTTGAACTCGACACATGGTCATATTCTTTTTTCATTTTGACCTCACTATCGGTTTTGAGCACTCTCGAAAACCATGAAATCAGCCATGAAGATATTTATTAAAATTTTGCAGCCGCCATCTTGGATTTTTATTTTGCCAAACTATGAAAACTATCTCTCTCTCTTTCTCTTTGACTCTTTTTATTATATGTAATAAAAAGTCGCATGGGGCATAACGCTTTTTCGTTACGTGGCGATTTCTCCCAGTTCACTCCTACCGCAACCAAAAATAAGGGCAAGTTCTAGCGAGTGACTAAATACGTAAAAAATTAATACTAAAAACGGACAATGTAACACACAATAATCAAAACATTTTGTTTAAGCAATATCCCATAAGCTACAACGCTTAACAGCTAAATAAATTTCACCAAATTGTTTCAATCTAATTAGGAAATCTCAAAGTTAATCAAGCGGAACTTCGCACGGGTCCTATTAAACATTTTAGTCAAGGTTCATTGCTTTTCACAATCCTCTCTCCCCCAATAAATGCCTAAGTCTTGGGCATTTTTGGATTTTTTTTCTGGCAGATAAACCGTTGCTTAACTTTGATTAAAAATACGAAAGACTTTTTCTATTAAATATATTCTTAAACTCCTGTTTTGTGATTAATTTTACTTTCAGTTTAAATAAATGGTACTTACAGCGTTTTCTTTGACGATTTGAAAGTTGTGTTTTTAACTTTTGTTCATTATAATTAATTTTGGCCCGACTACAATTAGGTACGTTTGCCACCAGTTTGTAAATATCTAAGTTGTAATCTGTGGAAAATTTATGTAATGTAGTGGGAAGTATATTTGTGAAGTTTAAAGGTGAGTATACACTAGAGAGTTTTTCGAGCATTTCTATGTATTGTAACGTTTTTACAATACAGGCAAAACTCAGTTTCCAAAAGCATTTCCTGGAAACAAAAATTCGAAGACATGTGACATCTACCAACCCGTACTGGGCCCGCGTGGTGGATTATGGCTCACTTCATCTCACAGAGAGAAGGCCTGTGACAGTGTCCTAGCAGGCAGTGGGAACATTATAGGCTGATTATGTTATGTATGTGACGTGATATCTCCAGCAATTGTGGATCTATTTCGAAAATCTGACTCTGATTTCGATTTTTAATAGATAGGGTATGCCTCAGCGGTGGCCATAAATAGATTTCATTAACTTTGCTTGAATAGTTTTTGAGTTAGCTTCAATAATACTTATTTTTGCCACTTAGTTTATATTGATGATGTTATAATAACTTCCTGTCACTGATATCGACACAGGAAGTAGTGTTACAACTGACTTCCAGACAAAAACACTACAAGATGAAAAATAACTTTAATTTTGGAGGTCGGTGGCAAAAAACGAAAATGTTGAACCAACGACATCGACTTCCGAAATAGTGTTTTTTTTTGGAAGTCGGTTGTTCTTTTTTTCTAAAAAATTTTTTAATATACTACTGTTTGTTTTCCCTTACTAAAGGCTGACATTTCAATTATTTTTATTCATGGATTAAAATGGACGTCTGACATTGTATGGAAGAACTGTCAAAATTTTAAAATTATTCCTCTGATAAAATTATCTGGCCTTGGAAAAATCAGCCCTTAATAAAATAAAACATAACATACGAAATTATTGTTTGTTCCCAAGTTAGAAATTTTCGGTTAAACAGTGTTAGCTACTCAGTTGGAAAGTTTACAGTTTCCAAACAGAGAGTGTTTACAGTGACAAACGTGCGGTAAGGTCGCTTGCTCGTCATAATTGTCGGAAACCAAACAATTGTGGACATGAACAAGTTTTGAATGTGCTTACAAAACAACCTTTTTCAACACGACTAACGTGAAAGTTACTTTTGAATGCACTGGATCTAAAACTTTAAACACATTTTCATGTTTGTGTTTAAAATGACTTTGTGAAAGAAAAAATAACATTTATTGAAAAATGGAGATAGAATCCACTGGAGGAGCACCAGACCGGTCGATGTAGCGATGCTTGGTGGAGCCCTATCTCCATCAGTGACGTCTTTCGGTTGAATGATGATAATGATGACATTGAAGTCAACAAAGGTGTTTTCGCAAACTCAAAACGTTACACAAAAACCCGGTTGGAACGGAATTCCTTTGCTGTACCTATGAGTATGTACTATTATAATAGGCACAATGAAGTAAATGAGCAACGGTTAAATGAAAAAACAAAAGCGTGTCGACGGCAGCCGCCGACACGAGTTGACGGCTGCTGCCAACACGCGTCGAGGGGTGCAGTTGCCTCTGTCGCCGACGCGTGTTCTTCGCGTGTATGCATACTAAGAAACTTCGTTTCAAAAACCGTACCAACCGTTTTCGTAGTGTCATATTCAAATTATTGCCATATTCTTTTAACAAAACAAAAATGCAAATTCTCATCGTTTTCGTCAAGTTAAAAATCTCAAGAGACACTTTTAAAATTCGTCCTTCCTTAATAGAAAGGGAGTGATCCCCATTAATTACTAAGACAATGGTTAGCTGGCCCTTGGAGCCATTTCTGAGAGTCTACTTGCTACTAAAACAATTAGCAGTAAGGAACAGCGAAGGCCGTTCGGAAATTGAGACGTTATCGTTTCGACCTCGTAGATAGGTTTGCTAGTTATTGGTGAAGTTAAATTGCGTTTTGAAACCGTTGCAATAAGGTTTAATTTTGTGTGTGTGCATTGTGGGATACGAATTAGTTGCGCTTTTCGATTCAATTGTTTAAGTGAGATTTTGCTTTTTTTATGTTTGCTTGCCGCGGTTGGTCCGTGGATGCGTGACCTTCTTTACATACCAAGACCCCTCCGTGCCTCAGAAAGTACGTTAAGCCGTTGATCCCGGCTATCATTCGAGGATCTTTGACAGCCGTTATGGGTCGTCAGAAGCCCGAAAGTCTGACAACCAGTCTTACCAAGGGGTTTCGTATGACCCAGTCACTGGGTTGTGAAGGTCAGATAGGCAGTCGCTCCGTCTAAAATACTGTTACTCATCAGCTGCATCTGGTTAGACTGGAAGCCGATCCCAACATGGTTGAGAAATGGCTAGGATGATGGTTTAAGTGATGTTTTGATTACCAAATAAGGTTACTTTGTATTATAAAATTATTTTACATTCTCTTGAAACCATGTAGACCGACCTTGCTTTTGCAAAATGATCTTACTGTAACAGCAGTTAAACCAGCGGCACTTTAAGATGGTGCCTGTGATCTCATATAAATTTTTAAAAGCTCTCATAATTTTAAAGTTTTCGTAGCCGCCATCTTGGATTTTCATTTTGACCTCAGTTGGCTTTAGCATTCTTAAAAACCATGAAAATGATCTTTCTTTCCGTCTCTTTCTATGCAGAGAGAGAGAGATAATAGCGCTTTTTCGTTACGTGACGATTTCTACCAGTTTATTTCTACCGCAAGCCGCGTTAACGAACTTCGTTCCCATATAACTATGACATCTATTCCCCCACATTTAGCAATATTAACGGATATTCATAAAAACGTTCAACAGTCACAAGTTATCATACAGCCGCCATTGTATCCCACAAGTAAATTGAAAAACGTAACCTCGCTGATCTATCTGAAATACTAAATAGCTACTGCCACCTAGCTGTGTGTACCCTATAAAGATAAAATTACCTACCTATTAATAAAATAATTGACACTATAACAAAATGTTTAAAACAATTTTCGAATTATCACCGCTATGAATATGGGACACTATATTAAATCAGCCGACTGTTGAAGCCTAGTAATTGACAATGATGTATCTCCGGCTGGATATCGCTTCAGCTGTTGTTCATATCAAAATAAAATGCAATGGACTGTGAACCGCGGAATCCCGTTTTAAAAGCGAATGTCATTTGTTATCGCGGCATATTTTGGTTTGGTTCGATAGCTGAATGCTTTGATTCTCTTTTGTTTTGTCGTGTTTTTGAATTAAAATGCAGAGGTATTCCACTTAGAGCACAGCCGGTCGATTCTGTAAAAATCTCACCGTGAAAACTCAAGTGAAGTGAGCTTGATGTGAGTTGTCAGTAGTGTCAATCCCTAGCATTATTTGGAATGACAGCTCACTCCATGCTCACTTCACCTAAGTTTTCACGGTGAGATGGTTACAGAATCGCACTGCTGATTTGAACGGCATTTCAGTGTTGACAAAGTTTTATCCTTTATTTTGCTAGCGGCTTCGTCCGCGTAGAGGATGGAAATTATCCCACAGAAACGTACTTCAAAGCATAAAAAGAAACCTGTATTATCTTATGTGTTAATACAGTCTATAAACTATGTATCTGTGAGCCAAATTTCATCCAAATCCGTTTCATCCATCCGTCCTCACAAACTAGGATAGTGGAAAGTAGGATAGGATAAGATATGAGTAAGATGTAATTGTCAAGTAAGGACTTTATTTTGTTCATTTATCTGGGGGCACGGTAGCGCCCCCCCCCCAAGACAAGCCAAAAAAAAAAGCAGCAGTACCAACCTTTTCCTAAGTGTTTCGTGGTATTTTCAAACCCTCATACCTACTCACCCTCTGGATAATGCTAGAGAACTCAAATTGTCAGGATAAGATGTAGTTAGCAGACTTGTAAAACACACTAAGTTTCATTTGTCTAGCTTTTATACTTTGGATTTTATTAATACCAAAAAATCGTCAACTTCGTCAATGACGCCGATTCCCTTGTTCACAAACTAAACTAAATTTAAGTTCAGTACATCTTTTTCTTTCTATTTCATTAAGAAATAGACAGAAGATAAATATTAGTTTAATCCTGTCAAATTAGTCAGCGCCTGACGTAAATTGACGTATTTTTAGTCGCCATGTTTTTAATCACGTCTAATTTGTCTATGGAGTATCTTAATTTGACAGGACTAAACTAATATTTATCTTCTGTCCTTTACTTAATGAAATAGAAAAAAAAGATGCACTGAACTTAAATTTAGTTTAGTTTGTGAACAAGGAAATCGGCGCCAATGACTGGCTAACTCACTCACTTACAATTTGTGTCATCATCGTCAATTTAGCCAAAAGACGCCCGCTGCTGGACATAGGCCTCCCTCAAGCACCTGCATTTTGACCGGTTCTGGGCCTGCCGCAACCAGTGGATTCCTGCGGCCTTCACAAGCCATGTGCCCGATAAGAATTCCTATCAACAACTTCTCAAGATCCTTAGGAAATGAGTTTCCACATAACTATGATACAACTAACTTTTACTGATAAAAAAACAAGTCTAAGTACCAATTTACACGTTTCTAACTTCAAAAATTATGGAATTCCTTACAAAATTTCATCCACAGTTTATCAACCCTTTTTTTTTTGAGGATGGGAAATCATGACTCCTCCCGCTCTGGGTGGAGCAGAAGGGAGTGTCAGACTCTTACTGACTAAAACCCACCCGTGTTCCTTCCTTAGCCCTTTATGTTCCAGGGTAGCGGTAACTCTTTCGGACGATCCCGCTACCCTGGCAGGCTTCGGCCCTATCGGGCCCCGTCACTTCTGCTGACATCTCTTTGAGGCGCACGTGGAACACATACGCGCCGGCACGGGCCTGGTCCTGATCGGACGGTGAGTTACCCATTACTCACCGCCCGCAGGCCCGCGCCTACGGTGGCCGGGAGTCGTCACGCGGCTCCCGACGCCCGGAGCGTCTCCCGCGGCGGCTGAGGCGTGAGGTGCGTTCCCTCGCCCACCTCGCCACCTCCTTCGCTAGCATGACTGCTTCGCAGAAGGAGGTGACTGCCTCCCACTCCCTCTCGCCCCGGACCATGGCTTGAACCAGGGCCGGACGCGAAAGGTCGCCGCCACTGCCGATCGCCTCCTCGATCCTCGATCCTTTAGACCCCTAAAGGATCGAGGATCGAGGAGGCGATCGGCAAATAGTGTTATAAGTTTTCATAAATAGTGTTATAAGTTTTCATAAATACTTAGCGCTCCATTTCGTCATACAATTCCAAGGCCCAATTCTGTTGGAAAGTCGTCTGAGGATAATTTGGATACATAGGGTATGATTTTCAACAACCACTGTTTAGTGAAAAGTTTTATTGAATTATGTTAACATAAACTTTAGAATATTACGTTCGTCTTCACATATTATTTATAATTAATGTATGCAAAATATAGTAAAACATTTTAAAAGAGTAACGGTTGATTTTCTTGCCCATTCTTCTCCATACGAAAACTACCTTTTTTGAAAGGGGCGACTAAAATGAATTCTATTTTGTTGTAATTTTTGACGTTCAAAATGCCTTTTACGTGCCTACTTGAAATAAATGCTTTGACTTTCACTTTGATTATTTGCGTACCCTTTCTAGGAAATCGAGGTAGCTTTGAATTCAAACAAATATCTTAGCAAAAACTCAATTGTTCTTGACTTGATATTCTATATCTGAATTTGTGACAAATGATGGTAAATAGTTTTTATATTTAGTAATTTACCCTCTTGTACCTGCCATTTACGTATGACATTAAATATACCTATTCAACATGTTAAGTATTAGATTTTTTTTTTGCTTTTTATACTATAAATTTATAATCATTTGACATAATAATATTTACAATCATTTATATAATAACTATTTGCAATCTATTGACACAATATTTATCATTTATGTTATTCATGATTTTAGTGAAAACTGTTTGAAGTTCATAATTTGTTATTTTTAGCTGTAATAAATTAATGAATGTACATACTACATAATTTCAAACACAATGTGAATTGTGACATGAATAAATAAATAAAATAATAATAAATAATGCAAACAATTTACTATCCCGAACCAATATCCATAACAACTATTCCAAACAAATACAACTTCGCTATAAACCTGCACTAGGAAACTTAAACGGAATATTTATCATACCAGACAATTGAAATCCCTCTCCATTTTCCTTGCCGTAACAAAATATCGTGACACGTCATTTCCGCGGGATCCCGCGAATCCCTGGCTCTACTCTGGGGACCCCGCGGTCACGTGCGGGGTTCCCGTGGTAGGGATTTCAGTGCCGATATTATTTGTCTATGGTTTGACTTTTGAGGTTGGTATTGACTGTTGGAAGTATATTAAAGGTTTTGTATAACAGCAGTGATTTACCGTTATTTATTTTTGGAACTAAATTCCTTATCGCGCGTTGCGAAAGGGGGCTAGACGGAAAAAATGAAGATCAAAAGTTGTAACGACACTTTTTGCTATAGTTGTAAGCTGTGAGGCGTGCGCGTGTTTCTCTGTCTGTCTCTCTCTCTCTCTCTTATAGAAAGAAAGCCAGTTTTTTTGTCTGTTCTTTTTGTGTTTTTTTATTTGTTAATAATAAAAAAAATATTATTATAACTTAAAAAAAATAAAATTTTATTACAATTCCTTCACACCTCTCAAGTTTTTTTTTTTGTGTGCGCCAAATTATTAGTTTATCTATCTATCTACCGTGGTCCTATCGTTGATTGCTTAAATTATGACACCATATAGTTTACGTTTCTATTGGAGGTAGGTATTCTAAGATGGCGGTGCGACGACATCCTACATTCCTTTCACAGATAATGTACCTCTGACACAGCAACCCAAGAGCAACCTTATTGCAACAAGAAGAAAGATCAATGTGATTTTGACAAACTTGTCAGTGGCAGAAGCCAAAAGTAACCTTATAACAACGAGAATAAAGATCACTATGATTTTAACAGTAATGCATACCTGTGAAAGGACTGGTATGTATTTCGAACAATTGATGGTAATGTAAAGTAGGCTCTTTATTTTATTAATTTATTTCACATTGGCCCAAATCTAGCACAAATAATAATCTTGTATTAGGTACAGACGCCAGCACATCCAGCTACTACAATCTGTCAAATGTCTTTAATAGATTTTCGACTTTATCGATAAAGCATTAAGGTTCAAAGTTGATTGGGAAAATTTGACAGTTTCGGGTAGCTTGGCCTGCTGGCGTCTGTCTGTACCTAAGTAAACTTTTGTAGGCAAATCCCAATTTAAGCTAGAAAACCTTTATTGAGAATAAACAAGTACCTACAAAATCATTAGTCGATTTAGCATACTAAACAGTTGAAAATTGTTCCTAAAACTCCCTTTTAGGTCCAGATCGGTAGGTATATTATTATGTAATCTTACATAATTAGTACTTAGTTACCTATCAATACGGATGAAGACTACCCTTAGTTTGCAAACAAAACAAAAGGCCAAAAGGATTATCAATATTATTGTAGTAACTTTATTTAAACTTGTCGGTAAATAAGATAAAAATGCTCAAGATAAATTAATATTGGGTGGTAGGGACACGGTGTGCACGAGGATAGCTAAGCAATTCTTGGTAGATCAAAATACTGGGTGGCAGGGTCATCGACGCGTAAACTGAAACCATGAATTCACCACATGATTCCAAAAAAAAAAACTAAAAAGTTTAAAAACCGACTAAAAATTTCTACGCTAAGGGGTCTAGACTCCTTAGCGTAGAAACAACAAAAAACCAACAAAATCAACAAAATCATCTGCTGTTTTATAGAAAAGTGCAATACCTACGCGGTCAAAATATACTGAACAGCAATTTTTTTTTAATAACCAAAGAAAATATTCAACGCAGGGTGGTCCAGAATCTTGTACTGAATTCATAGTAAGAGGTTGTGCGTCGAAGTGCCTGCCACCCTGTATAATAGCTATCTGTGGCGTAGACCAAAATAATTAAACAAGCAAGACAGTTCCTTAAACTTACTAAGCTAGCACCAACTTACCAAGTAAAACTAATAAATAACACAAAAACATAACAGCATACTGCTAATTAATGACTGGTGTACATATGTGCACCGTGTAGTTTCGGCACGTTTCGTCACACATTCGGGCCGGGTGCGAGCGCGAGATAGCCACCACGCATCGCCGGCTGGCTCCCGAACAAGATGTAGAATGCTGGAAACGGACTCTTTAAAGACAAGCTTTTACAAACAAGATGAACAGCAAGAGTAAACAGGTGTCTTCTAGGCACGCTCGTTCCATCATAGTTAGACCTCATCCATCGCTTTCCATCAGGCGTGATCGAGATCAAGAGCAGGCCCAACAATTAAAAAATTTGCAATAGTTGTTAACGCCTACAAAAATTAATGTCTAAAATGTTTCTCTGAAAATTTGAAGAGGTTTAAAATTACATTCAAACACTAAAAAATTCTTTACTAAACTGTTCCACCAAACCGCACTTATCAATACTTGGTTTCAGTGCTGATAGAACAGCCGATCGGTCAAGTTGAAATCAGAGGGGCAATTCTCGTAATTTTAAGAACGTTCAGGGTCTGATTTCAGGCTCAATCTGTCAAAAATACTAAATACCCTCCATTTTTTACAAGTTTTTGACATTGATTGTCAAATATTGATTGTTGTTTTTAATTAAGAGAATTGGTCTTCTGTTTTCTCACAGTCCTTTCACAATTATTTTAGCTCTGACAGCAGCAACCTAATAGCAAACTTTTTGTGACTAGAGAGAGAGTGCTGAGATGATATTGTGAGTAGATTTTGAACGTTTTTAATTATGAGAATTGGCCTTCAGAGCTCTGAGTGGAATACCTCGAAACTTTTACCAAGCCCTAAAAGATTAACCTATAGGTCAAGCATTTAACTTCTACAACGTGATTAATAGCAAAGTTGGGGCTAATTGCCTGAAGCGTGGCAGGCCTACAAACAATATTAGGTGTTTTATTTTCTTTAAACGAATTCAAAGTAGCATTTCGCTCCTTATTATAAATCCCTACTTAGCTAGCAGACTGGATAGTTTAGTTAAATTAAGCATCCTCAGCTTTAAAATGTTAAATTAAAAAACCTACAGACTGCCAAAGAAAACAAAGCAAAAATCTTGTGAAATACAGTTTCGGGATAAGTATCATAAAATCCGCGGACCACCGCTGAAACGAAAATCTTGACTTTGACTCGTTAGAAGGCGTTCAAACAAAGTTACTTTTAATTAATTGCAAACATTTAATTAGGATGTCTGAAGAAAGGCTTCGCTTTTTTGGAATTTTAAGCAGGTACTCGAAATGGTAGTGTGGTAAATAATAATATAATATTTAGCAAGACCATCTAATATGGCATTAGGGCCCTCTCGCCGTTTTCGAAATTCTAAACCTATAATTGGCGACTGCGTAAGTCTAAGACTAATAATTGTTATCTTTACTTACAATATATTGTATACAGAAGCTGTATATCTTTATAAATAAATATAATAAGTAATAAATATAAAAATAAACAAAGGCAGCAAATTTTCATGTCTCCAAGGCTATGTTGGGGTCCACTAATATTAGAATATCTTTCCATATCCTACAATTAGCCGACTGTAATTTTGTAAGTTAGGAAATACCGATCTCATCTACATAGTTTCAAAATGTTGTTATTTCTTTTGACGTGTAAAAGTGTTTTTACAACCAATTAACAGAAATAAAATATCATTTTTTTTACCAACCTGCTAAGTAATATTATCAGTTGATTTTCTTTGTGGTATACATTCAACTTTCTCTATATATTAAGTCCGACTGTCTGTCATTCTACAGAGTTAGTTTTCAAAGACCAGCCAAATTTAAGGGTGTGGTACAGACCATTACACTGAACAATTTTCTCCATGGAACCAACATCGTAATCGCGAATATTATAATTCAGCCGTCCCATACGTTTAAGTCGAGTAGGTATTGAAGTTTTCTATGGGACAGTTGATAATTTTTTCGCGATTACGATATTGGTCCCATGGAGAAAGTTGTTTAGTTTGTTAGTCTGTACCACACCCTTAAATTTGGCTGGTCTTTGAAAATAAACCCTGTATACTGTATCAAAAAAAGTACTATAATTTGGTAGTATATGCCTGCTGTATAGCGTGTACACGTGCACACACACATCCATTGCAGATGATTGTTACTACTTAAGAAACTTCGAAACTTAGGTTGTATCATATTTAATACTCTGGCTTTTCAAAAAGTTACTCTACGGTAAAGTTCTGACTTCAGGCTGATAATAAATTTTCCTTCATCCTTCCAGTATAAGTGTAGCTGGGTAATGATGGCCGCACTTCATTTACATAGTGGCACAGCCGACGGTAATTAAAATACTGGTGTCAAATTGAATGTTTTGTGTTATTTTAGCTGCCTAAGTGGAATACCCGCCGAGCCTACCTTATGTGGTAATTTAGATCATATGAAGACTTGCTATCGAAACTTAAGGCAACAGCAAGTACCTTCATCCATAGGCTAGGATTTGGTTTAGTTAAAGAATTTCCTCTTGGAAAAACCACCGACAGCCGCCATGGCTCACGCACGATGGTCCACTTAAAGGACTAAGTGCGGAAACCAAACCCTACAATATATAACATAGAGTCTCCTCTTAATATCTGCGTAAGTTAAGTCCCTTTGAGAAAATGCTTATAGCTTTTTTTCAGAATTATACAGTCTGCGAGAAATCCCATTTCATTGAGATAAAATATTCCGAGTCCTGAAACTATCAGCAAGTTACGGTCCGAATACTAAAGACAATACAAATAACAAGGTACGCAGCTGAAATAAATTTCGCCAAAACTGCAAATATCAACGTAAGTCGCCCCGAGTCACATCCAGACGTCTCGTTTTGATGGAAAACTCGCTGCGGCGGATTTTCATTTTCACAGTAATAAATATTACTGTAGAAAATGTCATGCAAGCATTACTTATTTCTTGAAATGTATTTTATACCAATTTATCAAAATGTTCTACTTTTATTACTTACCGTAAAAGGTTATTACATACCAGAGGGGAAATTCTCGTAATTTTAAGGCCGTTCACAGTCTGATTTCAGTGTCAATCTGTCAAACATACTTCTAAATTCCCTACATTTTTAACATTGATTGTCGCTGAGATGAGATTGCGACTAGATTTTGAACGTTTTTAATTACGGGAATTAGCCTTCTGATAATAGCTTCATAACCTTCGGAAGAAATTATGAATGATACGAGTACGACTGATAGCGGACTGATAGCAGACGACTGGTAGCGACTCTGAAATGGAAATGTGCAGGACACTTGGCTAGACGTGGTGATGGCTAGTGCAGCAGAGCCCAAACGGATTGGTTGCCAAGAGACGGTAGAAGGGGCGTTGAAAGACCGACGGCTAGGTGGGTGGATGACCAACAGAAGATTGCGGGAAAGACCTAGATGAGAATCGCAGAGACCACTAAAGCATGGCACAAAAGGTGGGAGGCCTATTCTCAGAAGTGGAATAAGGTTACCAATGATCATGATGATGATGACGTCAAATATGTGCAAGTGACAATAGTCTTAATGCCAATAAAAGCACTAAGAATTTGTAATTTCTCATAGATACTCAATATAAAGACTCTTTTAAACAGTACCAGACAGCAAATAAAAGAAATTATAAGTCAGTATCGATGCTACAGAGGATAAAATAGAAAACATTTGATCCA
This sequence comes from Apamea anceps, assembly GCA_951799955.1. Taxonomy (NCBI): domain Eukaryota; kingdom Metazoa; phylum Arthropoda; class Insecta; order Lepidoptera; family Noctuidae; genus Apamea; species Apamea anceps. Next base: position 4,359,428 of record OX637505.1, on the reverse strand, counting down.
CTCGAAATGCTCGCTTCACTTCTCGAAATTAAACTTCACTCATTCTACGGAGAAACTTGGTGGTGACTTGGCGTCCCTTACTGTGGGTCTTAGAATTGTATCGAATAGTATTGAAAATGAATCGATATCGTTTCTAATAATTCCTTATTCGAGAACCAATTAGTTTGATTGCATTGAGTATGTAACATTGGCAGACTCCTTTTTTGGAATAAAATATATTCTTCTTTTTTAGGGTTCCGTAGCCAAATGGCAACGGAACCCTTATGGATCGTCATGTCTGTCTGTCTGTCTGTCTGTCTGTCTGTCCGTCCGTATGTCACAGCCGCTTTTTTCCGAAACTATAAGAGCTATACTGTTGAAACTTGGTAAGTAGATGTATTCTGTGAACCGCATTAAGATTTTCACACAAAAATAGAAAATAAAACAATAAATTTTGGGGGTCCCCATACTTAGAACTGAAACTCAAATTTTTTTTTTTCATCAAACCCATACGTGTGGGCTATCTATGGATAGGTCTTCAAAAATGATATTGAGGTTTCTAATATATTTTTTTTCTAAACTGAATAGTTTGCGCGAGAGACACTTCCAAAGTGGTAAAATGTGTGTCCCCCCCCTGTAACTTCTAAAATAAGAGAATGATAAAACTAAAAAAAATATATGATGTACATTACCATATAAACTTCCACCGAAAATTGGTTTAAACGAGATCTAGTGAGTAGTTTTTTTTTAATACGTCATAAATCGTAACGTAACGGAACCCTTCATGGGCAAGTCCGACTCGCACTTGGCCGGTTTTTTTTATTGCGTGGCATGGGTCAAATAATCATATTTTCTCTTTGTTTCACTGCACTAACAGCTTGATAATCAAAGAAGTAGTTGATAAAGCCTAGGAAACCTACGATTGCTAGTTTAACCCTGGTATATAAAACGTGTGGCGTAACTATGAGTTGAAATCCCACGTCTGGCAAAAAATGGCTTAGGTGTAGTTTAACGATATATATTATATCTGCCTGCCACAGTTTTGTTTTGCTTTCTTTAGGAAAGTCTTGTTAGCGAATCATGTTCATCCATCGAGCTGGCAGTTAGATTCACGACTGCTGCAGTTCTGGTTGTAACTAATAATAATAGTTGTAACTAATTCCTAGTCCAAGAAATTTTCGCGGTGTCTGACAAGTTGATTAAAATATATAATTTTCTAAGCGTAGTAGGGTTCTCGCTGTCAGCTAAAGTTGCTCACGCTCTACTGTTTGAGTTCAGCAGTGAACTCAAAAATTGTGTTAAGTTCTTAATTTTGATCATTATTGTGGCAACTGGGTTAGGTTTATGTTCACTATATATTGTTTGATGACAAACTGTAAGAGATGTAACTGTAGAGGGGCCCGTGGCTAAATAATAACAGCCGCACAGGTCGATCGGTCAGGTTAAGCTGCGCTTGCCGCGGTTGGTCTGTGGATGGGTGACCATCTTTACATACCGAGACCCCTTCGTGCCTCGGAAAGCACGTTAAGCTGTTGGTCCCGGCTGTCATTCGTGGATCTTTGACAGTCGTTACGGGTAGTCAGAAGCCCGAAAGTCTGACAACCAGTCTTACCAAGGGGTATCGTATTACCCAGTAACTGGGTTGTGGAGGTCAGATAGGCAGTCGCTCCATGTAAAATACTGGTATTCAGCTGCATCCGGTTAGACTGGAAGCCGACCCCAACATAGTTGGGAAAAGGCTAGGCAGATGATGATGACAAACTGTAAGAGATTTTTAATCTGCTCAACTTGGTTCATCATAGGCGTCATTTGTAAGATTTATTGTATTGCTTGCTGTCAAAATCACTCCATGGTCACATTATTCAACATCATCAATGATTGCCATGTTTCCTCCACTCTACTTTGTACTATGCTTGCCTTTATTTGTCTAACTACATTTTATCCTAGCTTTATATCCAGCCTCATCATCTGAATAATATTATAAACGCGAAAGCTTGTATGGATGGATGGATGTTTGTTACTCTTTGACGCCAGAACTACTGAATGGATTTGGATGAAATTTGGTACACATATAGTTTATAACCAGGATTAACACATAGGATGATTTTAATTTCGATATTCCCACGGAATCTAAACGTATGCGGGTAAAACCGCGGGGCGCAGCTAGTCAATCATAATCACATTCTTCATCACTTTCGTCGTCACTGATAGCTTGGTTTCCACTACCGCGTATTGATACATGCACACCCTTATTTACCATGGTTCCCTGGTCTGTGTGAACAACAAGATATATGGTTGACGTTCCATATATCTAGCCTTCAATTATGACTAAACCCTCTCAGTTATCCCGAACCTCATCTATCACACTGGCACAGGAACCATTTATCAAGATAGTATATACAGCATTCGGCCTTTGACCCCACGTTTGAAGACAAAGACGGAATACCAATGGGGTACAAGATTAGTCTTTACAAGGCAGTCGTAAGAAATTACTAGTTAGTATGGTAATTTCTGAAGGAAGGGTTTTGGTTTCTTTGTTTTAAGTTATTTAGGCTTTTCGTTCAATTTATTTGACAGGATGAGGTATCCGAATTTAATTTAAAAATTTGATGATTTCCCACACAAAAAAAAGAGACACATACATTTCGCCAGTTATGTTTAAGCGCATATAATAGAGGGCGAGCCTATTGCGTCTATCAGTCTAAATGGCAGACTTCGGCCTGCTACTGAGAAATTCCAGATGAAAAAGCTCAATAACACTTTGCCTTACCTGGAAGTCGACTCCAGGACCTCATGCTCAGCAGAAGCGCTTGCGACCACTACACCTTACTACATGTTAATCAAGAATCTTTCGATATTTTGTCCAATTCATAAAGTTGCATTTAATTTTCATTGAATATCTGAAAGACATTCGCAGTTTTGATACACTCATCCAAAATAGTCAATCCCGCTTCTTTCCCTACACATATTAGATCACCCTATATTTTTTCACATTTACCAAATAATTTTTACATACCGTGTGGTGCCCCCCTGGTGATCTGCTATACAAGTATTCCTAATGCAGACACCAGTCTCTCACAAACTAGTTTCTAAGCTTGTCTTAATTTATATGATGCCATTGTATGTGAAGAGAAAATAAATCACTTGAATTTGCAGACTAGCTGACATACACATAACGAAGAAAACATAGTAAAACAATGTTCTCATGTAATGTCCTTATGTAATACGACATACGACACAAAGGGTCTGACGCAAATACAACGTGTAACAGGTATTATTAGTGTCGGGGTACAAATCTGGTCCATCTGTCGTAATAGGGTTTTATGAGAACCCTAGATAGACTATAACGGTACTATTACGTGTGTAGGTATTGTGCCTTTTTCTGGCTAAGATTTTTTAGCTGATTATAATTTAGAAGCGTCTATGCCAGGAGAGCAGTGGTGGACCAGTGATAACGGCCGCGACTTACGAGTTGTAGGTCGTCGGTTCAAACCCAGACAGGCGATTTACTTTGTTAAAATTATTTCATCACCACTGCTCTTAAAATTCACCATTTTTTTAGGAAAACATCGTGAGGAAACCGGCATGCCCAAGAACCAAAAATTCGAATACATTGTGACATCAACCAACCCGCACTGGGCCCGCGTGGTGGATTACGGCTCCCCCCCCTCTCTCAGAGAGGAGGCCTGTGTCCCAGCAGTGGGAACATTATAGGCTGATTATAACCATTACCGAGAATCTAGAAATGATGATAATCCTATCTGAAAACCACAAAGAAAAGTCGTATAGATACCCTTTATATTTTAAACTTTAACAGGGTAGCAGAGACGTCGACGTGCAAACTGAAACCATGAATTCAGCTCATGATTCTAGCGAAGAATTTTTTCGTCGATTGTTGAAAAAAAACATGGCATTAAGACCGCGTAGGCCAAATAGCAGATTGTTTTTTTTTTGAGGCGATAAATTTCTATGCTAAGGGATCTAAGATCATGTGGTGAATTCGTGGTTTCAGTTTACGCGTCGATGACCCTGCCACCCAGTATTTTGATCTAACAAGATTTGTTTAGCTATCCTCGTGCAAATTGGAGTCGTTCATGAAGTTTTATTAATTTTGTGTTTTGTGTCCAAATAAACTTTTTTCTTTCTTTCTTTCTAGTATATTCTATCCTTCTAAGACTGCATGGTTGGGTCTGTCTTTGCCGTTATTATTTAGTACAGTCAGCAACAAAAGTCAATTAACACTGTTACTTTTACAAATCATCTAAATTGATACAAAATGATGCGATACATTGGTTTTCTCTATTTCATGTAATAGCAAAGAGTTATTTTTTCTTAAATATTCTATTACTATATTATTATGTTTTTTAAGAATATTTTGCTCAATAATTAAGATTTAAAAAATTAAATTGTTAACCGACTTTTGTTGCTGACCGTAACAAAACACGACATATAAAAGACTCTCGACTAGAAACTTAGACTCGATACGACAAACTTAATAAAGGGTGACTGCACCCATTTCTATTCAGCATATATATCTTGCAAATCTTCAATGGCTACACATTACCCTAACAAACGCAATCACTTAAACATGCAAACACACACTTTGACACCTAGCTTCAAGCCTTCCACTCCTGATACCCTACCGTGACGGATACCCACTGGTTTAATATAGAAACAGGAATATACTCTACTATGTAAATTCTCATCTGCTACCGAAGTGCCAGCGACACCCAAATATGCTAATTTTAGTAGGTACATTGGGAATGTAAATCAATGTTTTTTGGTGAAGGATAGATTTGATTCGGGTATCTTGATGGAGGGAAATGTGGGTAGATGTTACTGTTATTTCGCATAGATATGTTTGTTCCGGATTGCTTAGTTTATTCAGTAAGCGTCCAAGTTATGTGATTTAACATGTCGGTTTATTTTTAAGATGCAGTTTTGAGATTCTTTTTTGAAGTGAAAACTTTTTTAGCGGCGTTGTGCTCTTTTGTTGTGATGGATAAAAAATGTTAAACTCGCGTCAGGACACGTGACCTGATCGAAAATTCGTAAGACGGAGCTCGCGTCAGGACACGTGACCTGATCGAAAATTCGTAAGAAGGAGGGAGAGTAGACCGCATTCCAAAATATCAAAAATGCACAACGTTGATAATCAAGTTTTCATTTCTGCCGGAGTGCAACCCGTTGATTTTTTTTTTTTCTAAGCAATATTATGACTGAAACTGAGTTACCCCCATACCTAGTCTAATTTCTTTATACGGAAGATATATTTTCACTTCAGTAGGACCCACAGAAGCAACAATATCGTGGATCTGATAGGACCAAAATAACGGTTGGTCCACGGGAAAACACCCAACAATTGTAATTGTATGTATTATGTTTTCTGGCATACCCATAGTCCACCGTTTTCCGTTTTGTTTACCTATAATTAGTGTACCATCTAGTCTAGATCCAGGATCTCTCCTCTGACTCTTTCATCCAAGTAGGTTTAATGCTAACGTGTCTCATCGCTAGTTGACTGTTAGGGTGTTTTTTTTTTCTTAGAGTTTTCTCAGTTATGAAGCTGTATCCTCTTTCCAGCTCTGTCTCCTATGAGGGGCCTGTGACTATATAATAACAGCCGCTCAGGTCGATCGATCAGCTTAAGGTACGCTTGCCGCGGTTGGTCTGTGGATGGGTGACTGTCTTTACATACCGAGACCCCTCCGTGCCTCGAACAGCACGTTAAGCCGTTGGTCCCGGCTGTCATTCGTGGATTTGTGACAGTCGTAACGGGTAGTCCGAAACCCGAAAGTCTGACAACCAGTTTTACTAAGGGGTGTCGTATTATCAAATAACTGGATTGTGGAGGTCAGATACCAGAGCTGATACTGCCAGCTTCTTGCAAATGTGCTCACATATGCGTATAACACGCGAGCAAGTGGTAATATTGTCATTGTTTGTCTTCATTGTTGACTAGCTGCGCTACGCGGTTTCACCCGCATAGGTTTCGATCCCGTGGGAATATCTGGATTAAAAGTATCCGATACCAAACCAATTTTCTATCATTACAATTCGAACGAATATAGCTTTTGTGTATAAAAATAGATTGCCCTCAATTCTAGGCAAACCTATTCAAATGAAAATGCTACGGGGCAAATAACACGTCATCAGTTTAATTACAAATGTTTTGTAACTCGCATCGCATTGCACCCGGGGGCATCGTTAGCTTATGTTAATTGTACTAGTGATTATTTCTGTGTTCGTGTTCGGCTTTAGTTTCGTTGCAAAAATAGGTAAAACGCAACTTAAAAACAAATTGTACTATATGGTTTTTAAACTATTGTTAATATCAGCTTCTAGGTTAGTAGAAATGCAAACATTATGTCTGACTAGAGCAAGTTAGCATAGCATAATCAGCCAAAAATGTTCCCACTGCTGGGACACAGGCCTTCTCTCTGTGAGAGGGAGTAGGCCATAATCAACCACGTAGGCTCAGTGCGGGTTGCAAGTTAGAACAGAAAATATTATATCTTATATTCTGTACATACTAAGGCATCTGCCTAATCTTTTCCCAACTATGTTGGTTGACTTCCAGTCTAGCCGGATGCATCTGAATTAGTATTCAGATGCATTCGATTAGACTGGAAGAGTAGACTGATTAAATATTAGGTTTAAAGAATTTATTCTCATAAGAACAGTATATAGGTTCACTTACAATGAGATAGAAAGTAATTGCTTAAATCTAAATGAAATACATTTTGCCTCTGGTGCGTGTTGGTGAAGTTATATAAACAAATATTGGGTAGGTAAGAAGTTGCTAACATTATTTGATAGGTATGCGGTATGATTACATTTTATAAATATGATTTTTTAGTTTCATTTTGAATGAGTTAATGTTGTTACACTCCTTTACGTCATTTGGCAGGTCATTAAACAGCTGTGCTCCTTCGAACAAAATGGTTTTTTTCCATAGTTAGTACGAGCTTGTCTCCGTTGCAGTTTATTTTTATTTCTTAGGTTGTGTGATATTGTTTTTTTGTGTAATTGTAAATTGGATTGTATGCAGTTTGTGGTGACTTTTTTAATTAAAATGCAGGTGCCATATGTGTATAGTTGTGCGAGATTTAATAATTTAGTTTTTTCAAATAGTAATATTAGTAGATATATCATAAATAGAGTGACTGCCTGTTCGCCCTCCACAACAAAGTTTTTCGGTAACACGATATCCCTCGGTAAGGTTGTCAGACTTTTAGGCTTCTGGCTACCTGTAACGACGAAGGAGTCTCGGTATGTAATGGATGGTCACCCATCCACCTCGGCAAGCATTGCTTAATCTTGAAGAACGACCCATGCGGTTGTTATTATTTAGCCACGATTAAATATTTACAGCAAAATAACCATTTGTGTTCTGCCTTTTAATCCCCAGATCAACTAACAAACATTACAGCACATAACAGCAACAATATTTTACCAAAAGAACTTAAGAACAGCACAAAAGTCTTAACTAAACCCTTTCTAAAATCTCAAGATGAGAACAATAATGATACGGAGTCTTAATAACAATACATTCCCGCCATTATCCTGTCCTCAGACGACGAAACAAGCCTTAATTATTATCATTTAACTTGATATTGTGTGTTACGCTTCAAAATAAGGTGGAGTTCCAACACTGCAACAAAACGACCGCAACGCAAAAGACAAGACGTTGTCCTGTCAAAATTTCATTGTGGTCATACAAAAATCCCATAGAAAAAAGCTCTTTCATTTTTCCCAATTTTTCAAATTTTTCGGGCCACTTTTCGTATTTTTCTTTCCATAAAAACCTTATTACGACTATTACGAACATTTTGAAATAAAAAATAGCTAAGTCGGTTCAGCCTTTCTTGAATTATGTTCTTACCAACGAACAACATTTCATTTTTATATAGTACTAGCTGACCCCGGCAAACGTTGTTTTGCCATATAAATTATTTCTAGCTGCCCGGCGCTACTTCGATCGCGTGGTGTCCTACCTCCTACCCCACTCCTACACTACTCCTACCCTATTCCTACCCTACTCCTACACTACTCCTACTCTACTCCTACCCTAATTCTACCCTACTCCTAACCTACTCCTACCCTACTTCTACCCTACTCCTAACCTACTCCTACCCTACTCCTACCCTATTCCTAACCCACTCCTACACTATGATTTTCCCGCTTTTCTGATGAAATTTTTCCTGAATTTTCTTTGCTATAAACCTCACGGAGCCCGAGACCTTTCCAACGAATGCAAAACCGTGGAAATCGGTTCGTGCGTTCTGGAGTTATAGCGTCAGGAAGGAAAACCCTACTTATTTTTATATAGTAGATAGAATAGATTCGTGGTTTGAAATGTTATGATTAAAATTACTTATGGTTACTTATATTCGCAATTATACGAATGAATTTTCACTATGCCAAAAGGTTTATTTTAATTTATCGGAATGAATATCGAGAACTGTTGTGAGACTCTTGTATATTTCGTTTCCTGAGCGTATTCCAACTGCAACTAAAATTAAAGTGAAAACTAATATTATTCATAAAATAAAACCAACGGACACTCCTTGAATTTTAAATTTTACATCAGCAAATACATTGACTGCCAACTCAGCAATAACCAACACTGACTCCTAAAGAAAAAGGGCTTGAATACAAATTAAGACAATTACCAGTCGCAATATCATTTTATTTGTCGCTTTAACAATATGCACCCTTAACTCGAACAACATTCCCTTTGTGTTCCCAACACGGTATCCCACATTAAATAAACGTTTTGAATTAATTTTAGTAACAACGACAGCCGATGGTGGAGTGAGAATTATTAAAGGGGAACTGTTTCGGGAATTCGGAATACCAGCAAGAACATCCGAGATGTGGTTTCTAGTATCAATATTGTTTTGGGCCGTTGTGTTTGCTTTGAATATTCGTTTGAATAGAAGTGTAGAAGTTACTCCAACGTATCTTTGTTTGATAAATACTGAAAGAAAAATATTATTTGGGACATGTACAGGAAATTATACAAATAGTAAAAAAGGAGCATTTAAAACTAAATTTAAACTACGTTAAGACAACCAAAAAACAAAAAAAAGTCCTGTACCAGGCCAAAAGGCTCCTTTCTCAGCATAATGCTGCGGCATTTAAAAATAAATACTATAGTATTCTGATAGGGCCTGCTGTGATGCCACGGACACACCTACGGACATCTATAAATCTCACAATGGAATAAAAAAATATATGGCAATAAAATGTAGTTTAGAAAAAAACAAAAACTCCTGAATTAATCCGTGAATTGGACTATCGTCTGTTTCCGTCAATCGTTTAAAGGCGACAGAGACAATACGATGTTTTAAAGATCTTTAGCGGTTAACGCATTTAGGGATTAGTAATGCAAGCGGGCCTCATAATTAATATGATTAAAATATATGACTAAAGAAAGTTTTCATGATTAATAAACAGCTCATTCTTAGTTAGGTCATCGTGCATTAGACTGTTGATGTTAATGACAAGAGATCTGTAGGATCTGCGGTCACTATGAGCGTTCCGCAGGGTTGAATTCTAGGTCCTTTCTTGTTTATAATTTATATAAATGACTTACCTTATCACATAAGGAATACTCGTAATCACGGGATTATATTATTCGCAGATGACACTTCCCTAGATTTTAAATAAACGGTATGAATTAGTTTAACTAACAACGAAAACCGGTAGTGGAGTAACAATTATATTATTAATGGGGAACTGCTTCGGGAATATGGAATACCAGCAGGAACATTCGAGAAGCGGTTTGTAGTATCAATATTGTTTTGATCGGAGCTAAGTTTAAGTTTCAGACTTTTCTGTTTGCTTTGAATGGGAGAAACTAGGAAGCTGGTATACAAATAGAAGCATTGGGGTTACTCCGACGTATCTTCACTTAAAAAACAGCGATGTTTGATAAGATTATACATCGTGATGCATTTTTAAATAACGTATACGTATATTATCATCATCATCGTGTAACAACAACATCTGAATACCGGTATTTTACATGGAGCGACTACTTAATCAATCTGATTTCTCAATAGTCAGATAATTTTTATTCGTGGAATAAAATTGACGTCTGACAGTTTTTGTATGGAAGAACTGTCAAAAATTAAAAATTGTTCCTCCAATAAAATTATCTGGCCTTGGAAAAATCTGCCCTTGGGAAATTTATTAGGTAAGAAAAGTTTTCGGGCTTATTAAGTATAGAGTATAATTGAAATGTGTCGGATTCATTGACCTGGTAATCACATTATCCTCTATGGGTCCCCGATTCTATCATCCAGAAAAAATCTTCAATGTCTTAAGATAGATTCAAAATAAGGCTTTAAACTGGCAAAAAGCAAACTAATATTTAAGGGGATTGCATACTTCATCATCATCATCTTCACCCCTCTTAGACCATCCATAAAACAACTTTTCTTTAGATGGATTTTCCTATAGCCATCCACATTGGGTAGCGGGATCGTCCGAAAGGGTTACCGCTGCCCTGGAGCATAAAGGGCTGAGGAAGGAACACGGGTGGGTTTTATTTAGTCAGTAAGAGTCTGACACTCCCTTCCGCTCCACCCAGAGCGGGAGGGGTAATTTGATGATATGACATCTTCAAAAAAAAATAAAAAAATCCGCATTCATATGTACTTATATCACTTTCTTATTACACATTCCTAAACGTAAATATTTATATTAGCTATCATTTCTTGACCAAACTTATCCTGACCTAACCAAAACCTTCTAATGCTTGCTTACCATGCGAATGCTTCGTCCTAGTGAAATTAGTATGCAATGTCCAGGAATAAATATTTGCTTTAATTCTAGGGGCAGTGTTTGTTAACCAGATACGTGTTTGTGGGTATTTAGGTATTGTGTGTATGAGGTCCTTACGTGGTTTAGGTCAAGGTAAACGTTAGTTTGTATAACATAACATCACGCCCGTAATCACCGAAGGGTTAAACACAGACGTTGAAACCTACAATTCGCTAATTAATTTTGAGTTTTATTGTAAATCGTGCAGGGAATTTCTTAAAAATATCCCCAAACTTAAGTCTTCAACCAAGGTGGTGAACACAGGGCCCTGAGTTAGAATCTTCTCCTTTCAATCTTAACATGAACCTCGCATATATGCATTTTTAGCTCAGTTGTATGAATACTATTTCAACATTTACCATCAACCCACTTGAGCTGAACACAGGGCCACACTCCATCCGAATAAGTTCATACATATGCCACGAGAAACCGACCAATGCAGCGGAATAGAATAGAAATATATTTTTACTATTCCAAATGCAGTCCCCTCTTCCGAACTTTATTGAATATTACCTATCTCCTAGAAGTTATCACACCTGTGTCCAATATGGTTCCGACAAAATTATGAGTGGAAGTTGTAAGCGCCTCTGCATCCAATTTCCGATATTGTACTTACTGCTACATACATTCATAGATTCATCTCGTTAGACGACTTAAACATGGGACTTCCAGTGACTATTACCATGCATGGTATGGTCAAAGGAAAATTGGCTACATTCATCGCATACTTTGCAGACAAATAGTTTGGAATCTTTTTGATTGTGTCCTTAGTCAAGTTCACTGAAACAATTATTGCTACCATATTTACTGTTAGAATCCAATCAATAAGATGATAGAAGATTATCAATAAGAGGGGCTAGTCGATCGATCAGATTAAGCTACGCTTGCCGCGGTTGGTCCATGGATGGGTAACCAACTTTACATATCAAGACCCCTGTGCCTCGGAAAGCACGTTAAGCCGTTAGTCCCGACTGTCATTTTTCGATCTTTGGCAATCATTACGGTTCGCCAGAACCCCAAAAGTCTGACAAACAATATTACCAAAGGGTATTACTCTGTAGCTGAGTTGTGCAGGTCAGATAGGCAGTAACTTCATGTAAAATACTGATTTTCAGCTGCAAGCGGGTAGACTGGAAGCCGACCCCAACATAGTTGAGAATAAGCTAAGCAGACGACGATAAAGGACTATCAATATTTTCCAATAATAAAGTCTAGCTTAATTTTGGTAAGGGTTAATTAAGGGCTGGCTTCTAATTACTCTCGTCCAGGTCACAATTATATTAAAGAGCCCCGGAACGCTCAAGAGAAAACAGCTACGGGCAAAAAAAAATAGTGATTGTCACATCAATGGGTCCAAGTACCCATAAATCTGATGTCAAATCCCTTGGAACAAAGTAAAAATGCCATTTACTTCCAAATGGACAATAATACGTCAAGTTTACCCAGACAGGAATCATTAAAACACAATAAACTCCACTATTTCGTCACACATTCATGTCAAAATCTGTTGAAGTACAAATTTTAAACGCTCTTCATAAATCGCGGCGGTTGATGTGGCATTTATAACATCTAAATGTTTTAAACAACGTCATTTTCATGGATTTGAATAAAAGCTTTGTTTTAAAACTTTACGAGGCTCCCTACATCAATGTTTGGAGCAAACTTTTAAATGTGTTGTACGCTTGATTTAACACTGGCTGTTTCGTCGTACTGCAATTAGTGGTTGTATTAATTAACGTTAAAATATCTACTGTATAAGATACTGTTACTAGCTCTTTTAAAGAGCTTTCTCCTGGAACGAGTGGAAGTTAATAAGAGATAAAATAAAGCGTGAATAACATTCATAATCAGCCTTAATGTTCCCACTGCTGGGACACAGGCCTCCTCTCTTCGAGAGGGACTGGGCTATAATCTACCACGCGTGCCCAGTGCGGTTTGGTAGATGTCACATGTCTTCGAATTTTTGGTTCTAGGACATGTCGATTTCCTCACGATGTTTTCCTTCACCCGTTTTGAGAGCAGTGGTGATGAAATAATTTGTACAAAGTAAAGCTAAGTAAGATTAACATTAGACAAACATGATGATATCATCACCGGATTAAATAAAACAGGCCTACCTGAGATCTTGGTTGAATTTACCCCTACTCTTAGACTATATCCGAAAATACAACATTTTGTGTTGTGTTTTCGGATATAGGCTTTATGAAAACACACATTTATACGGAAATATAAATAGATGAGCAAACTTGGGATCAAAAAGAAAACCGTACAAAAATAAATAACAGAATGACTTTTATATTCTTTGTCTACTCGATAAAAATTGCCTAGCACAGACGCCAGCACATCAAGCTACTACAATCTGTCAAATTTCTTTAATAAATTTCCAACTTTATCGCTAAAGCTTAAGGTTCAAGGTTGATTGGGAAAATTTGACAGTTTCGAGTAGCTTGACCTGCTGGCGTCTGTACAAGTTTGTGTATCATGCCTCTTCTTTTCTTTCTTTCGTATTATTATCTTTGAGAGTTTCTTTGTAATCAGGTTCCATATTCGATACATAAAGCATTATTTTTCCTGTAACATGCCACTGACTTTTATTGGAATTCATAAAAGGAGGAATGAGCATTACTGTACTATTAAATAAAACATAAGTTTCCGAGATCTGATAAAAAATCACCGTTTTTGGTGTAAGACTGTGTAATGCCTGCTTTCTATCTTTAATAGAGTTGTAAATAAATCTATTTACACCTCAATGGTGCATTATCATTCTATAATGTTCCCACTGCTGGGGCACAGGTCACTTCTGTGTGACAGGGAGTGTGCTATAATCTACCACGCGGGCCCAGTGTAGGTTGGTAGAAGTCACAGTCATGTCTTCGATTTTTTGGTTCTAATACATGCCGGTAACCGGCGATGGTTTCCTTCACCATTTTAAGAGCAGTGGTGATGAAAAATTTGCACAAAGTAAAGTCTAAACATTAAACCTAATATTGTTTGTTAATCAACTAAACCAACATTTTTGAGCCCTAACCAAATACATAAAATACAAAACTCAATAGCAGACGCAACAGTTTGCTCGTGTTCAAACAAAAAACAAGAGAACCGTCCTGAAATAACACGTTCTTCCAATACTTCAAGTCAGAACCGAGTAACTCTTCGACAAGTAAAGGAAAATGGAAATAAATCGCCCATACTGTTGCTCTCGTTATATTATTCAACGGCTGAGGCAGTTTAAGAAAGACATGTTGAGATTTGGTGCGATTTTTTTTCCCAAATTCGGATTTATTTTGCTCACGACTTATGGATGGTTTGGGCCATGAATCTACCGTAGGGGAGAAACATGGTGGTCTATTCCATGGTATTGGGCACCACAAACTTGGGATTTGTTTGGTAAGGTTCGATGGTATTAAAAAAATTGCTGCTGAATTATTAAATAGATTATTGGTAGGAAAAAATCGGAACATAAATATGGAGCTAAAAATATTTCTATTGTAGAAAATATGCTGAAATAAAATTCCGCCTTTAATCACAAAATTGATTTACAAAGAAAAACATTGCATCAGCGATTTTATTGTGAACCTACTAAGATTAACTGGACAAATCTGAGCATAAAGAAAAGCAATATTTCACGATCTTTGGCGAATTGACATCATAGTGATAAAAGACATTGACACTCTCTTGAACGAAAAGCTACACAACGCTATGCTCGTATCCTTTAATTCTATACCCCTATATAGAAACTCATTTTCCCTAAATCTCGACCTCGCAGTGAGTAGACATCTTGTTATTTTTATATATTAACGTCAATGGACATTGAATATTGTATGGAATGGGTCTGTCCCGACGCCTCTCGGTTGAGTGGCTAGATTCAATTCTTGCTGGGACGGTGATGGCCGTTATGATCCTTAGATCACAGTTTGGTACTTTTATAGTGATATGCTTTTGAGATAGCTTGTTGTTTATGATTATCATCGGTGATAGTACTTTTATAAAGTCCTTGCTTCATTTAATATCCTGTCTACACAAATCATAAAGCTGAAGAGATTGTTTGCTTGAACGCGATAATCGCTGGACCTACCGGTCGGATTTGAAAAGATCATTTTGCATTTGATAGCCCACTTCTTGAAGAAGCCTATAGGCTATGACATCACGCTAGAATCCTTAGGAAGCGCGCAAAAAGCAAAAGCCAAAAAAAAAACACTTAGCGAAAACGAAGTAATAGCTCGGGCAGACGATGCGATGCGATGGAGAACAAGAAATTTTACGCGAACGAAATCGATAAATTTTCTGACTGACACCGAGGAGTCACGTTGCTAGCTAGGCTCTCAAATCCTCGTTTGTATCGGTGTTCACTGGTTAATTTCCGCCACAATTTAATTAAAGCTACACCCAAAGTCAAAGTCACAGTCAAATCGTTTATTTCAAATACCTAGGCATATTAAAGGCACTTTTGAAACTCAAAAATAAAATTTAAATAAAATTGATTCTAGTCGCCCCTTCCAAAAGGTAGTTTTCGTATGGAGAAGAATGGGCAAGAAACTGCACCGTTACTCTTTTAAAATGTTTTACAATATTTTGCGTACATTAATTATATAATTATATGTGAAGACGATGCACCTAAAAATAAAATTACTATACCACAATAGTTAAAAGAATTAAAATGGATTAATAAAACCATGACATATAAATTAACTATGTGATAGATACATGGTGCTCACATATTTATATGCATAAAAGTAGACAATTTTAGAATTATTGTATTCTCATGAGATTAAAGTTATCTCAAACCTCATTTAGGTATAAAACGCCCTGCTAGAGTGATCGTTCATGTTTGAAAAGTCTAGTCGCGTTGCTTCTTATCAAAAGTTGGATAACACTTCGTCAAAACCTTTACATATTCAAACTAACCACGTTATTACCCTCACATTGAGAATATTTCACACCACTTCCACAGGCTTTCTTCGTTACAACCCGGCCAAATCACAAGACCCCTTTTCTCTTGCAATATTAAACATTTCCGAGGTCTTTCAAACTTGAACGTCTGGGCTCCCCTCTGAGCCTTTAATGGACCTTCAGATTCAAGAGTAAAGTAAGAAATATGACGTTTAGTAGCAAGATTTTATACGTATGGTTTCTTTGATGCGGTTTTTAGCTGTACTATGAATGAATTATGCTTTCATATTATATGAAGCAGTAAGTCCCTGTTAAACAGCACACATATTATTTTGTTATTTTTTCTATAGAGATATACAGGATAATTTTTTATTCAGTGCGTAAATTTTTACAGGGTGTTCTACCCATGAATATGAACAACATTCACTATGGGACCATCTCTGAAATCACGAAAAAAAAATCAGCAGATTCATACATTTTGGTCGAGTAGGTATTGAACTTTTATAGGAAACAGCTGATTTTTTTTTTGTGATTTCAGAGATGGTCCCATAGTGAAAGTTGTTCATATTCATGGGTAGAACACCCTGTGAAAATTTACGCACTGAATAAAAAATTATCCTGTATATATGATTTTATCAGGAGGAATGTTAATTGAATCTTGCTCTTTTGATAACAAAAAAATACCCTTACAAAAATGTGAAAAGAAATTTTATTTAGATGAATGCATAAATAAAAATCTGTGAGCTACGCTCGGTATCTCTTTTGTAGGGTTCTGTATCCAAAGAGGGCCAACGTGACCCTATACTAAGCCTCCGCTGTCCGTCTGTCCGTCCTGTCTGTCAGCGGGCTGTATCTCATGCACCGTAATAGGTAGACAGTTAAAATTTTCAGTGTGTTTTTCTATTGCCGCTATAACAAAATATAATAAAAATAAAACAAAGTTAAAAATTAAAGGGGGTCTTCATACAAGAAACGTGTTTTTTCGGTGTTTTTGCCTTGTGGTACGGAACCCGAGCGCGAGTCCGACTCGCACTTGGCCGGTTGTTTCTATAACCTTCACGGCAGGACCGAAATACTTATTTCTTCGAATGTCTTCCGCATTTAAAATTAATGAAATTCTTCTTTGTATTTCATCTTCCATTTTATTTTATGAACAATAATAATTATTTCTTTTATTTTCAGGTATGTATATATATCTTCACAACGTTCATAGAACATAATTGTAAGTACCTACTCATGGACGGAAATATCAAAGAAATATGGGTAAATGTTTCGTACATTTTCATTAAAGTTTTAAAAAAAATCCTCGTCATCGTAATCCTACTTTTTTGCCATGTCACTTGGGGTTGGCTTTCCTTTCCCCATATCAACCGTACCTACTATAACCGTTTAAAAAAAATCTCATTGTTCTTATAATAACCAGAACAAATAAAAATCTCGAAGCTAAACTTAATCCCTAGGACACACGAAAGAGGATTGGACAAAAAAATCAAAGCTAGAGCACAAAATTAGAATTTACTGTGCCAAATGAATAGTCACTCTGTCATGTTGTCGTTGTCACGGACAACGTGCGTCTGAGAAAGGAAAAACTACGTTTCGATATGTCTTGCGTAGGAAGACAGACTTGTACGGTCTGTGGTGAAGTTTGTTTCAGTGGAAATAGAGCTATATAATATAATGATGATAGATAAAACATTTATACAGTGTACACAAAAGACAGCACAATACACAAAAGCACGATTAAATTGCAGAGCACCGCCGCTTGGGCAGAGCACCGCCGTGTCCTCGTAGAGGCGATCGGCAACGGCGGCGACCTCTCGCGTCCGGCCCTGGTTCAAGCCATGGTCCGGGGCGAGAGGGAGTGGGTGGCAGTCACCTCCTTCTGCGAAGCAGTCATGCTAGCGAAGGAGGTGGCGGGATGGATGAGGGACAGGACCTCACGCCTCAGCCGCCGCGGGAGACGCTCCGGGCGTCGGGAGCCGCGTGACGACTCCCGGCCACCGTAGGCGCGGGCCTGCGGGCGGAGAGTAATGGATAGCTCACCGTCCGATCAGGACCAGGCCCGTGCCGGACAGCGCGTATGTGTTCCACGCGCGCTTCAAAGAGACGTCAGCATAAGTGACGGGACCCGATAGGGCCGAAGCCTGCCAGGGTAGCGGGATCGTCCGAAAGGGTTACCGCTGCCCTGGAACATAAAGGGCTAAGGAAGGAACACGGGTGGGTTTTAGTCAGTAAAAGTCTGACACTCCCTTCCGCTCCACCCAGAGCGGGAGAGGAGGTCATTTGATGGTTTCCCATGCAAAAAAAGGTACCAATATACAAAATGAAAAACATACTTAAAGAAATATAGCTGATCATCATCATCTGCTCAACCCTTTTCCAACTATGTTGGGGTTGGCTTCCAGTCTAACCGGATACATCTGCATACCATATTTTACATAGAGCGACTGCCTATCTGACTTTCACAACCCAGTGACTGGATAATACGATACCCCTTGGTAAGACTGGTTGTCAGTTTTTCAGGCTTCAATAAATATATGATCGTGAAACAATATTATATTGACCTTCCAACATTAGGTACGATGAATTTATAGTGGGTACTAAAAAAACGCTGAAACTCCAACCATCTGAACATTTCTAATTATTGATATGTATGATATGATAGGGTATAGTTAAAATTATAATTATAATAATTTATTAAAACCCGAACACAGTTTACAGAAACTCTGTGTTCGATAACAACTGCATTAGTATATTACTGCGTCGCAGTCAATAACGCCCACCTCCAAAAACTCGAGGCAAAAGGAAAACTAAAAGGCTAAAAACAAAAACTAAACGAAATATTAAAATTTAGAACTTAAAATTAAGGCGGAGATTTCACGAAAACGGTCAAAAAGTTGTTTTTTAAAGCAGTGTATCTCTTAAACCGTAAATAATTAGGACCTAAAAAAAGTATGATATTTTCAAGTCTTATTTTAATACAGTGATCCAGCCCAAATCATAATTAAACATACATTAATGCATCAAAAAAATTTTCAAACAAACCTCTTCTTTGTTTTTTAAAGCAGTTTATCTCTTTATTAACAACGATAATTATAATAAAAAATATACCATAAAATTTCTAATGCCAAACTGCATCCAGTGATCCATTAGTTTTTAATAAATAGTTAATATCTAATTTTATACGATTTTATGAACGTTTTTACGACATACGCTTGCTCATTTCCTTGCTGCCTGCACCGCGCCAGTGTTCCTTGGAACGTTGTTGAGAATGGACCTGTGTCGCTTTTCTCCGCAGTGGAATTTTTACGTTTTTTACCGTGAAAATAAAAATGGGAAATAAATATAATAGTGGGAAGAGATGGAAAGCTGCTCGTCGAAAGCGTTTACTCCAGAGTGTGCAGAATATAGCACGAAGACGGTAAGAAACTTTATTATAAGTACCTACCTAAATAAAGAATGATAAAAATAAATATATTTCTCGTGAATTTAATACTTCTAACTTAGTAATTAATAATGCCTATAGATATAGAGTACACTCTATTATAGGCATTGTTACTAAGTTGAAATTGATTTTCCGAATCATATAATCACCTGAGTGACCTGAGGCTCACCGAAGGCCACAGAGTAAGTAGTAGTAGTAGGGTCAGCTGTGCTTCCAATTGTATTTCAATGATTTTATTATTTTAGATTGGCGAACAAGCAAATTGCTACTCAAGAACTGGATGATACTGCTTCTCGATTGGATGTTGAGTAAGTACCTACCTACTCATTACAATAGAATGCTTCCTTGGTTTAGTGGTGAAAGGGATATCTTCTCGATCGCGGGTTCGATTCCCACGGGGAATAACAACTTTAGGTGTTGTTTCTAGTTGGGCTAGGACTTTTTTGGGGTCATCCACCGTCGGTAGTGTAGTCAATTAAAATATCCGTTAATTTTTTATTTTTTTTGTATACTTAACAGACGGGTATCAATATCTCAACACGATAAAACAGATTTTATCAACTTACACTTCAAGTAACAACAATAACAGCGGTCTCAGGTCAGTGGGGTCAATGACCCCAAAAAAATCATAATTTTTTTATTTTGTCTCAAGACATGATGGGTATCGATATCTACTAAACACGACAAAATAAAAAAAAATCTGTTTTGTTTGGGGTCAATGACCCCAAAAAAATCATAATTTTTTTATTTTGTCTCAAGACATGATGGGTATCGATATCTACTAAACACGACAAAATAAAAAAAATCTGTTTTGTTTGGGGTCAATGACCGCTGTTATTGTTGTTACTTGAAGTTTAAGTTGATAAAATCTGTTTTATCGTGTTGACATATATATAGTTTCGCTAGCTAATTTAATTTCACTCTGTATTATTGTTTTATTACTCATAACTACCAGACTGTTAAATACGGGGTAATAATATTAGGCCGGCCACATACAGTCGGAATTCCGTTACGGAAATCCATTTCGAAATATCGGTTCGGAATTTAATTTTTTTTTTTTTTACTTACCTACGTATACTTTTTATACGTTCACGTGGATGAATTCGCGGGCATAAGCTAGTGTATATTAAATCAATATTGTATTTTTCCAGTTCTACTATTGAAAAGCCATCATCATCTATGGTTCACAATATTCAAGCAAATCAAAAGGCATTTCAAGAAGAAAACAGGGAATTTTTCGAATTTCGTATTATTCTTCTAGTCCTGTGGGATTTAATGATCTATCACTACAACATCTTGATTAAGACATTATAGGGTTTACTGAAATATTTAGTGATCAATCTATTGAATAAAATCTGAACTTAGTATCCGACAACAAATGACCAAGTTTCAGAATAGATTGACATAATATCGCCCATATTATGTCAATGTATTCTGAAATAATGAATTACAAAATAATAGATATAAACATACCTATCATAGAATACATTGTATTATTTTCAAAAATAATTGTTGTTTTTTTGCAGTCCTGCTACTGAAAAGCCATCATCATTTATTGAATTCGATCTCATCATCAAGCAAAGTGTTCATCAAGTAAAATTCAACCTTTGTTCAAAGGCTTACTATTCCATCAACGACTACTTACACGATAAGAATAGTTGGTCGCCCTAATTAACTCAAGACAATGTTCATGTTCTTTCTCCAGAATTAGCTTACTGACAGGTTATTGTTATTAGTATTAACTTATTTATTTATTTTACTTCGATGGTCCTAGTTTATCATCTGTGACTTCAAGTGACAGCTATGTGACCAGAACCCAGCAATGCGTAAATATGTAAGCAGTCACGCCCTTTATACCTGCAGGCTTTTATTTAGGTAGTAAGTTTTTATTTACATTTTAATTTTAATTAATTATTTTATGAGTATCTATGTATAGTTTTTATTATATTTGTTGGTGTATTGGCATGGCTAGCTGACATATGGCAAATAATTTAATTTTATGTTCTGTGCCTTATAATGTTAATTACTTAACACCCGTATTGTATACAATCAAGTATCAAGTATTTTCTAACTGAACAGATAGCTGTGCTGCTGGGGGTTTGTTGCGCCACTTCTTCTTCCCAGCGATAGTACTAGGAGTAGGAAGTGGTGAAGGGCGGGCGTTTTTTGGGGGACTGTCTTTTGTAATTTTGACGCTCGAAAAGTGCTGATTCTCAGCCTAATTTGAATAAATGACTTTTGATTGTGATTTTGATTTCGATGTAAATTTACACGAAGAACTAGATCAAACGACCTATGAAGCTGAAAGGTAGTTTTCAACATTGTGTATTTTGTTTGATCAAAACCTGCCTGTTTGAATATTATATATATTTCTAAGCCCTCAGTATTTCAACTGAGTTTTATATTTTACTTTGTTTTAGGGAAACTGAAAAATTATCGATTGGTAGACGTAAAGTAAACATCAGTAATTTTTTTAAATCACTCTTGAAATCGTATCTGCACGTTTGTCAGGTTGATGACTAAATTCGAATCGGGAATCGGCGCCAATGTTCGCTTACCTGAACAAAATTAATCCCTACATCAATCTTAGTATAGTTTTTAGTATCTTTGATGGTATATTGGCGTGGCTAACTGACATGTGGCAAACAATTTAATTTAATGTTCTGTGTCTTGTAATGTTAATTTATTTAACATACCTATTATTGTATACAATCAAGTATTTTTTAACTGAACAGACAGCTGTGCGTGAAGAAGTGGCGCAACAAACTCCCCAGCAGAGTTTGTTGCGCCACTTCTTCTTCCCAGCGATAGCACTAGCAAGTGGTGAAGGGCGGACGTTTTTGGGGGACTGTCTTTTGTAATTTTGGCATTCGAAAAGTGCTGATTCTCAGACTAATTTGAATAAATACTTTTGATTTTGTTTTTTTTTTCTTTCTCACTTTCACAATTTTTTTTACTTTCTCTCTCACTCTCTTTATCTTTTTTTTCATTACAAACTAAAAATTGGACCCTGTATAGTCTTTACTCGGCTGGCAAAATCGGAATTCCGTTCGGAAATATCGATTCGGATTTATTTTCGAAGGCAGCAAATCCATACAAAATAAATTCGAAGGCAGAAAATTTCGAATGGAGAACTGCTGTAAGTACGTGTGAGGTAGTTCCTTGATTTTGTATGAATTCTTTGCCTTCGAAAATGCCGAATCGATATTTTGAAACGGAATTCCGTCCGTATGTGGCCGGCCTTATTGAACTAAAAAGTTTCGAGCCCACGACCGCTTGTGGCTTCTAGATAGACTTCTGGATAATAAATTAAATTGGGGGTTACGGGTTATACACGGGTCCCACAAACCATAATTCCATACATCGGGGCTCAAAGGGCGTATATATAGCATATTTTGGCCAATTAGAGTCATTTACACCATCTTGTTCAGTTTTTCTTTCTCTATCGATTTATTGGATTTCGTGAAAAGTCGAGTTCATCCTTTGAGCCCCGAGGTATCGATATAGGGCGCATTGTGGTTCATGGGCTCCATGAACCCAATATGGCATTTGATCTTCGTGCAAATGGTACCGATATGGCTGGCAGATATGTATATTGCTCAAAATTTCCAGTCCATCTATTCTGCGTTAAAAAAAAAGTAAGTAGGTACTATTACTAAAAAAAAAAGTAGGTAGGACAGTTATTCACTTTTATTTGTGAGCGAAATCGTAGGGAAAAGCTAATTTAATAATAACTGTCTAAATTCTGCCGCCCGGTTACATTGATAATATTTTCTATTTTATTAATATTACGAGTTCTTTGTTTGTAAAAAAATATAAATATACACCACTGCTCTGCAATAAATGCTGTTAGCTACCTATATGTGAGCGTCGCGCGTCTGACACTATGGCAGCTAGCCCTACAAAATAGAAACTTCGTGACCGCTTCGCGCGTAAGTACGATGAGGGGCGCGCGGGGCATTTTCAGCGGTAACGCCCATTTGAGCAAGGTGAACGGCATAATACCGGGCCTTAAAGCAAAAATATTTCCACTACGTAATATTATGTGAGATTGTGTTTTTGTATGGAAGGATTGTGTATGATTTGTGCGTGTAGTGTATATGTGTGTCTATGAGGGTGTGTGTGTGTGGGAGTGAGGTGTCCGTTTGTGCAGGGGGTGTGTGTTTGCGCATGTTGTACATATAAAGGGCAATTGGAAAGTGAGTTTACGTTTTTACATATGATTCTAATTCTTCATAAGAGAGTGTACGAAGCCATTTATCCGTGATCCTTCGACATTCCTGCAAGGTCAGTGGATATATATTGAGCTGTTTATTAACTCGATTATACAAAATGTAAATGAAAGTCAGCAAGTAGTAGGGTACACAAGACGATGGTGGCCAGTTATGACTTATCTAGACAGGATTTGTCTTTGGGAACTTTCACCTACTTAATTGTACTCTGTACCATTAGCCATTACTTGTTAATTAAATTGACGGCACGGTTGGCGCAGTGGTTAAGCGATTGACTGCTGCGCTGCGTGTCGCAGGTTCGGTTCCCGCACGGAACAAATATTTGTATGGCCTACAAGTAGTTGTTCCGAGTCTGGCTGTTTGTGTATGTGAGTTTAAATGTTTGTAAACGCACCCACGACACAGGAGAAATTCCTAGTGTGGGGCAAAGACTAAAAAAATCATTCACGTTAATCGATAGGTATAAATTTGATCCCTGTCAGTCAAAATATGACAGTTTAAGAACATTTCATTTTATTGTTGGTGCTGGTGTGTAATGGTTTTTATGTGATCATCTCCGAGTGTGGAAATTGAGACTACATTGTTGTATTGGGTCCCATCTAAAATAAAATATAAGTGGTAATAGTAAATAAATAATTCCTTTCATCTCTCAAAGCCTTCTTCCAACTTCACTCAGTGAAAACTCAAACAAGCATCTACAAAATTTATAATATTCAAGTCAACGTCCAAACATGATGAATTATCTTCACATAACAGAGGTACTTTGTGAACTTCAGTCACTTTTCCATTAAGGTGCCGACTTTAGAAGAGCCTCTTATGCCTACACATGTCGCTATAGCCGTAGGGGGCTGAGCACATAAATCAAAAACTTGTGAAACGACATTGAGTGCGGCAGATATCACAACTTGTATCGGTATATGTAGGGTGACAGACTTTTCGTAACTTTTAGGAACGTTATGAATGTGAATGAAAATGTTGTAAAAAGTGCGAACACAACAAGCGCAAACAGCCTCTAATAGCAGTATTATTTAATTTTTAATCTTACTTCAGTGGTAAATATGTGGACCGATACGTCCTGTATTAGCTCCATCTCTTCTAGGCCCCCAGTACTAGCTTTGCCTGTCTATCATGTAAATATTTTGTTCTGCATTAATTTGATAAAAAAAGAGTGACTAAAAATAAAGTGTAAAAGTTAAGCAATCCTTAAAAAAAAATCCATTATATCGATTTTCATCAATATTTAGATGCTTACAAAACAAAAATACTATGGCAAATACAATAGTTTTACGACGTCACCACTATCCGTGACTGTGACTATCCGTCAAATACAAGCACGCCTACCCTCCCTACTCGACACTAACATTGCAAACTACCCTCAACTTTTGAGTAAGAAACGCCAGTGTTGCCATATATTCACATTCTCGGACAGTGCGCTTTAGATACGCAAGATTTATGACAATCACGACAAAAATGGGACTGACTTCGTTCTGAAAAGCAAACAGAACTTTTCTTCATGCAGTAACGAAATAGAATACTTAGGAAATCATAAAATATACTTTTATAATATACAGCATGTATCAGAAAGGTGTGGTCATTTTTAAGGGTTTGGTATAGACCATCAAATTGAATAACTTTCTCCTTCGGATCAACATCGTTATCGCAAATAAATAATCAGCTGTCCCATACATTTGGGACGAGTAGATATGGAAGTTTTGCAAATTACACGCGGACGTCCGCGTGTAATTTCTTGTTCTCCAACTCACCCCGTGATACCCACACATAGCGTGATGTTAAATAGCCTATAGCCTTTCTCAAAAATTGGGCTATCAAATGCAAAACGGATTTTTCAAATCCGACTGGTGGTTCAAGAGATTACCCCGTACATACAAACAAACAAATTTTAACTCTTTGTAATATTAGTATAGATGACCCGGCGCAAATACGTCGTATTTGGCTGTAGAAAAAGTTTGGCTTTAACGAGTTCGACTCAGCTGTGCTGTGTGACAGTCGCTCTTATGCTCACTTATAACATTATCAGCCGATAATGTTTGCACTGCTCGGACACACCTGCGCGGCTTTCTGTGAGAGCTTTCAAGTTCGATGTGCCATATTTGGTTACTTACCAAAATCGGAACTAGCGTCTGTTTTGTTAATCAAATTTCTGTGACACAACTTCATAAATATTTACCAACTGCGCCCCCCTGTCAATATCATTCAGCCAAAATATCGGGGTATTCCACTTAGAGCACAGATTTGAACGGCACTTCCGCGAACGGCACATGAGCACTTCCACTAACCACACTGAAACAAAATTTCGTAACGTGCGGTTCGGAGGAACAGTTTATCGTTATTGGTTTCAGAGGGCGTAGTCCGAGTTTTTTACCTACTAGTTCGCGTGAACGTAAACGCAGATTTGTACGGTATTAGAGCAGCGCCATCTAGTGGAAACTCGATAGCACTGCTGTCATTCCATACAAATCTGAGTTTACGTTAACGCCATCGAGTAGGTAGAAAAACTCGCACTATGCCCTCAGTTCCCGAACAGCACCTACGTAAAATATTGTTTTAGTCCTTTCGCCATTATTTTGAAACAAAAGAGAAATGGTTTTACATATTCATGACCGCCTCATGCTGATCCTGGGTACTTACAGATATAAAAATATCTTCAAGCTGTAAAGCTTCAAAATATTTTTATGACGCATCTAGTTTTCTCATCTCCCAGTAAGTATCTAGTATTGAAAGACCGCAAAAGATTGATCTTATAGGGGTTTATTTATAACGTTGCTTAGAGTTAAGTGACGTTTAAACGTCTAAAATGTATGGTTATACAGTCGCTAATCATTACTTAACTCTAAGCAACGTTTAGAAATAAACCCTTTAATTATAAAACCAATATTCCTAAGTACCCATTCAATGCAGGTAATATATTAGTCATCGGCTTATACATAAATAACGGAGTTCTGAAGTAACAATCATTAAAAAACAGTCTAATTCAGAACCTCCTCCTTTTTTGAAGTCGGTTAAAAACATTTATTTTCTATATTTGCTTGCTATATTTAAGTCTATATTTGCTTAAAATAAATTATAAATTATTTATTAAAAAGATTTTATTTAACTTGCCTTGTTAGTTAGTTACTCGTAGTAAGTATTGGTCAAATCTTGCAAGCTGAATTAAAACCAAACATCTTGTATAATACATTTTTTATAGAAATTTAATAATGCTTTTAAAAGAAAAGAAAGAAGAAAGAAAAAGCATTTATTTGCGGCAAACATGACGCATAAAAAAAGGACATAAACACACTAAAAATAACAAGTTGGGGGTAAACATGCATGCATGCTGCATGCTTTTAATTATGATAGTTCGTTCTAAAGTCCACCATGACTTGGCTGCTGCATCCAAGATTGGCTTCAGTCGAGGGAGTTCGTGAACATTCAACAGTACAGACAACAACTATATACCTATAACTAATCTAAAATAAACCGAAATTACAAAATAAACATTCATAATCTCCAAAAAAAAAAACTTAAAACAAACTTGTGTAGAAAACAAAAAGTTCAGGTTCCACCGAGATTTGAACTCGGATCGCAGGATTCAGAGTCCTGAGTGCTAACCGTTACACCATGGAACCGATGAAATAGCTGGCGAATTTTAGCACTAGTATCCGAATACTACTTTCACCTATAGCTAATGTCGTCAGAACATTGCCCCTGACCTAGAAACTGGTTTAAAAAAAGAATGTGCGTGATCTGTGAACGTTTTATTTATGGAAGAGAATGTAACTGTACCAATACTACGCGTCTTTCAAGCCAGTGTTTGTGCAATAAAAGTAAAACATTCTCATGTCTATGGCAGCTACATTTAATACCAAAAAGATAGTAAATGACGTTATTTCCACTCCGTTATGTGTTTTATCTGATGTTTATTTTTAAATAGGTACACACGACTATAGATTTCCAGTTTTAGATGACCTCGCATTGTATAGGCTTTTCGTACAATGAGAAGTCAGCTTCTACTGGATTTGTATAGCTTGATATTACGTCGTCGTGCGTTCCTATTAGGTATGCAATACTGGCTGCTTTTAATCGTAGTTTAGAATTAAAAAATGCATTTTTACCTACTACCTATATTGTAGACTTACCTACAATATCAGTTATACTTCCCAAAATACACATTTGCTATTTTCCAGACATGTTTGATTCAAAATCTATAAAACAATAAATAAACAAAGACTAGCTAGGTACGTCTTTTATCATTTAATTAAATGACCTTTACGCTTTGTTTATGTAAATGCTACAGATAACATAATTGGAATGATAAATTAAATCACTGAATATTTTGAACAATTAATAAGTGATATGTTAATAGGTATAAATAATGTTATTATTGTAATTAGAGCTTGTGGCGACGAAGTTTAGTTTTTACTTAATTCATTTTATAGTTATTTTCATTTATGATCGTACGGTCAACGAAATAAATTGTTCATCAAATTAACACCCTACGTGAATTTGCAGTGTTATAGCCATTTCTCATATATACGGGCAATGTAACAATCAATTTGATAATCAATTAATCTCCCTGACTTAAGATAGATCGAATAGATAGAATATTCTTTATTATGTACAGTCACGAGAATAAGTATGTATACACTTGGCTTTATTTAAAAGCGATTTACTCCTTTATTTTTTAGTGAAATTTTATGTTACTACGAACATAGTATTTTCGAACCCATAGGTTTTTGCAATGTGTCGTATTTCATTGTTGTGTTCGTTATTTCACGCAAAAATCACTATTGAAAGTTTCCAAGTGATGACATATTAGTGCTCGTGAGTGTACACCATAAAAATTACAGATATAAATGTAGAAATACATACCTAACACCCACATTTTGCCAGATAAAATTATTATAAGTCCAACATCATAGGCAGTTCGCCAAATCTCTTATATACTTTTGTAACAACTGTTTAACCAAATTAACCATTATAATTTACACGAAGCCAGTCCCTAAATATAACAAAGAAAACTCTTGAAAACAGCAGACATGCAACTGAGCTTTTAAACACGAATTCGCTCGTGACAAAGCAGGTTTAATATCCTCACAGTAATCAGTGCGCAGCCACTGTTCTTTGACTTGTTTTTGGGCTCACATACAGCTGTGACGTCACTGCTCTAATTAGTCAAACGTTAATGTGAACAGCTTTGTAAATGGGATTTGATTTGGATAGAGGATTTTAAGCCTTATTGCCGAGAAGTTTTGGTTTAGTTTCTTTTTATTCAAGCAAAGATTCAGCAATCACTAATTCTTTTATCATTCCTCGTGATTTAGAGGTTTATTTTTTGTAAACGTTGTTTAAAGTAAAGTAATGATTATCAGTGACTGTTTAACCATACATTTTGACGTTTAAACGTCTGTTTAACTATGAGCAACGTTTATAAATAAACCCCTAATAGAATTGAATTAATAATCAAAAATATGTCATCGAATTGCAAACAAGCAGGCGGCTATCTAATAAGCAATAAGTACTATAAGTAGCCACCACGCTAACTATAGACATCTGCTTAGAGGCATGGCAGGTGTGTTATTCCAGAGATAAACCGGAAATATCTCATATCCTTGTAATAACACTGGTACCCATACCCTTCAAACTGACACACAGCAACGCTGCTTGAAATCACTTAGAAACAATAAAGCCGTCACTGTACACTGTACAGTCAGCGAAATTATTTAGAAGATTAACACTACGTATAAAAGCCATGTCATACGACTGTTAAAGTATGACGAATGCACGTCTTGTCCTACTAATTATTATAAACGCGAAAGTTTCTATGGCTGGATGGATGGATGGATATTTGTTACTCTTTCACACAAAAGCTACTGAACGGATTTGGATGAAATTTGGCACACAGATAGTTTATAACCAGGATTAACACATAGGATACTTTTTATCCCGATATTACCACGGGATCGAAACTTGTGCGGGTGAAGCCTCGAGGCGCAACTAGTAATTGAAATATACGGACAATTTATGTTAACGGTCACTCAATCAATCTGCGTAGCTCTTTCTCAACTATGTTGGGGTCGGCTTCCAGTCTAACCGGATGCAGCTAAATACCAGTATTTCACATAGAGCGACTGCCCATCTGACCTCCAAAACCCCGTCAATACAACCCCTTGGTAAGACTGGCTTTCAAACTTTTGGGCTTCTGACTACCCAGAACGACTGTAGTCAGACATCTACGGATGACAGCCGATTAATGTTGACAGTCACTAGAATAAGTAATGGTTCCACATTTGCTGTCTATTTTGGTTTTTGCTGTCAATTTTCTATTGTTATTCAATTACTGTTACTGTTAACCTGCATCATCCCACCGCTGAGCAAAGGCATCTCCCATGACTTTCAGTTTTTTTAATTAAAAAGATCTTAACATAATACATAATTAATAGCCTCCCTAACTTACATTAACTCACCATCCGCACCTAATCTCCCCGGAACGATTCAATCAAAATCATCTACATCTACCTACCTATAGCAGTAGCTACAGACTACCCTTCTCGGCCTTTCAACGTCAGTTGTGCACTAATTAAACTGCACAGATGCTATGTAATACGGTTTGTAGACTGGCCTGATGGATTAACATTTTAGTTGTAGAGTTGGGTATAAAATTTGGAAAGAGATTGAATAGAATAGGTTTTTTCCTCAAAAGACCATTTCAGACACCAATGACCACTACGTGGTCTTCACATGGTCTGACCAAGATTATGTCTGGATTTTAAAAGAGACTGACCTCTGAGTTTGTTTCGGCCTTTTTTCTCAGAGTAGTCGGATAGGAAACGCCGAACTCATTTAGTTTAAAAAAAATATGATTAACGTGTAAAAGTGTTTGTACACACGGCGACACATCAAGCTATACATTTCCAGTTTTAGCTGACCTCATATTGTATAGGTTTTTCGTTCCGTCAGAAGTCAGCTTATACTGTTTATGTATAGCTTGATGTGTAGCCGTGCGTACAAACCTACTTGCATAAAATATAACATAGGATACTCTTTATTATGTACACCATATGAATTACAGACATAAATATATAAATTTTACAAAGGCCTGACACTATGGTCGATCTTATCGCTAAGAGCGATCTTATAAAGACCATCTTTGAGTGGATTAAAAAAGGGAAGGAGAGACAAATACTCTAGGTAGTCTGTGGTGTAACATTATTATTGTTTATCTTGATAGGGCTTTTGGCTAAGTAATAACAGCCGCACGGTATAATCTATCAGGTTAAGCTGAGCTTGCTGCGGTTGGTCCGTGCATGGGTGACCATCTTTATATACCAAGACCCCTCCTTGTCTTGCCGTTGGTCCCGGCTGTCATTCGTGGAAGTTTAACAGTCGTTACCGGTCTTCAGAAGCCCGAACGTCTGACAACCAGTCTAACCAAGGGGTATCGTTTTACCCAGTAGTAGGACTGTGGAGGTCAGATAGGCCGTCGCTCCATGTAATCCGGATAGACTGGAAGCAAACCCCAACATAGGTGGGAAAAGGATGGGCAGATGAAGATAAACTCTTATCTTGTCAACAATGAACTGGTTCGCGAACTTTATCTAGTGTATTGTAGTGCAAAGAAGATTCCACACTTTTAATTTTTCTAGTATTGTGTTTGCACGAACACAAACCTCATGTCCATAAATAAGTACCGGAATAATTTCTATGGACAGATATTTGCTTCGTGCTGTAATTAAAAAGCGCATCGTAGCATTTAAGCAATTTTTTTAGCCGATTTGTGGTTTTCAGGCTGAATTTTTCAAGTGGGCGTGGATGGCCAAATCCGAAACTATGAGGATTAGCCAAAAGTACTCACAGGAGTCTCGTGCTCGATCTTGATGAAAACTAAAACTGTATCGTTGGATTTTTTAACGATCAGTATTTGTAGCCAGGAATCGAACCCGTTGATTCTGATAAAAAAAAAACACATACTGTATTATTATACCATTCGATAGTGTCCCTAATAAGGATCAAATTCTGAGAAGTAATGACATACGGCAAACTAATAATACCCGCACTTTGAATGCAAATTGAAAGTGTAGAAAAAGCCATTTGTTATCCGAATGGTTCGCGTATCATGGGACACGGTTTGATGTCGAAGGGATGTGATATCATTAGAATATTGGAACACATTTCTTTTCACTAGAAAATATTTTCGGGTTTTCGTTTGAAGGGAAATAAATAATACTCGGTAGCATTGAGCAGAGCAGTAGAGGCCCAATGGCATTGGCCCTGACTTACCGAGGCAGGCGGCAGGGTTCGAACCCAGGCAAGCACATTACTTTGTGTAAATTATTTCATCACGACTGCTCTCAAAATGGTGAAGAAAAACATCGTGAGGTAACTGGCATGTCCTAGAACCAAAAATTCGAAGACATGTGACATCTCACAACCCGCACTGGGTTCGCGTGGTGGATTATGGCCCACTCCCTTTCGAAGAGAGGAGGCCTGTGTCCCAGCAATGGTAAGGCTGATTATGCCGTTGCGTAATACATAGCTCATCGCTCAACCACTCCATCAATCGACGATCTGTTGAATATGTTACTAGCCGCAGGTCCATTCATATATATTTATGTCATGATGAATCATAGTAGTGGATATTTTGTAAAATTAATATAATTATCTTTTGTATAATATTCAAAATCAAAATATTTAAATTCACATAAACCTACATAGGCATTTATGAAATGTCAAAGCTAGGTGCACGGTTCTAATTGGTCGTTTCCTATGGAGAAGAGCCGGCAAGAAACTTCATGGTTACTCTTTTAAAAATAATTGGCTTTCAAAATACAGTGTTAATAGGGATTAAATCCTTATGCAAAACCGCCTAAACACAAATATATATGTATTTCTAAATGCCTTTAAACTTTACTGGATCACCTGAAAATAGTCTTGATAGAGATCAAGACCATTTTGGCATTCACATAATTATTATGTCTGATGTTATGTCTTGTATCCTAGTTCCTACCAAGCATTGTGCTAGCAATTTCCTGCAGCTTTTCTTTTACAAGCTAGTACATTTGTTCTTCGTAAAAGTCCTTCAAAAGCAAAGCTGCACAAATGCAGCGCTTCGTTTGTCAGTTTCAGGGAGCGTCAGTTTTGTACTGTAATTAAACAACACCGATGTTCTGATGTCGACTGCGGTAGGTTTTAGAGGATTCGTGTCAGGTTTTAGCAGTTGTTTGTTTTGGCTTTGATCGGAGACAAATACCTTGATTTTTGTATCTGTAAATGTATGTTGAAAACTGTGTAATTTTAACAATAAACTCGTACACGACGGGTTCCGTACTACTGTACAATATTTAACACTACTTTTTTTTTTAAACATATTTCTTGTTTGGTACAGCCCGCTGACGAACGGACGGACGGGCAGCGGAGGTTTAGTAATAGGGTTCCTTTGACACCCTCATTACCTTAATTTCTACTGGTAAACATTAATTATTCCTGACTAAATGTTCGTAATATACCATTTTTATCTATAGTTATACCCGCTCAAAAAGCAATACTGCATAATCACTGTCCTTGTTAAGCGGACCGGGAAAGCTACTCCAACCAAAATCACGAATCGTCCCCAACAACAATGCCACATCATTCCTAAACCCGACAATATCGTCATAAGGCTCGTCTGAATTCAGTTGACATCCAAACCCTTTTCATCCGACTATTGCGAAGCCAAACTGAAGCGTTATGAATCTCATAAGATACGAATACCTCTATTTGTATATACAAGTATGTTTGTTACCTCGTATACCTAACCTAGAATCTTTGGCCGATTTCAACGAATGTGGGTTTGTTTTAATTGAAAATATGTTCTGTCTGATAAATACATCCTACTAATATTAGAAACGCGAAAGTTTGTGAGGATGGATGGATGTTTGTTACTCTTTCACGCAAAAAGTACTGTGGATTTGGATGAAATTTGGCACACAGATAGTTTATAACCGGGATTAACACAAAGGATACTTTTTATTCCGATATTCCCACGGGATCTAAACTTATGCGGGTGAAAACGCGGGGCGCTGCTAGTACTAACATAAAATCACGCCTTCTTCAGTTGGGCAGAAACTACAGAACGTCACCTGCTACGATCCTGAAATACTCCTTTTGCCGCATTTACGTTCTATCTGATGTTATAGGAAAATCAATATGGCGGGAGCAAAATTTCTTGATATTACGATAAGTACACATCAAGCACGAATCTTGATAAAAAGGCAGCACATTTTATACTTATTTACTCCAGAGGGGCAATTCTGGTAATTTTAAGAACGTTTACAGTTTGACCTCAGTCTCAATCTGTCGAGAATACCTCTAATTTTAGACATTGATTGTCGCTGAGATGAGGTTGTGACTAGATTTTGAACGTTTTTAATTAAGGGAATTGTCTTTCAGTTATTATTCTTACAGAATTCCTTTTTTCTAGAATACAAGCCATAAGGTTAGATTTTTCATAGTTATGCAGTTGTAGTTCATTCCTTTTGTCACATGGGTGTGAACGCGGCTTAAGAGCGCGCCTAAAGCCAGTAAAATTTTAGCATAGAAAAAAAAACAATCGTAGTATGCGCCAAAACTCGTAATAAATCCAAAACTAAAAGGAATTACATAAAATGCCTAAGCACAGCCTTTACTCTTGTATAAATATAATTAATTATCAAATTTTTGTCGCAATAGGCATTACCGTATTGAGTACAAAACGGAAAAATATGAGAATTAGAGGTTACTTCGTGATTTTTTTCTATCGAGGAAATGTTATTATTTCATGTTTATGATCAAAGTGAACCCTCGGAAATATCATGTAGTTATTCATACATTTTTCTTTTAAGATTTGGTCCGGAATTTTTCATGTAAAATCAAATATAAGATTGGTAATTTTGCTTTATACGCGCTCTTAAATCCCCGCCATCTTAATTCCATTGCGGCGGGAAATGACGAACGCATGCCGTGTACCTCATTGAGATGCGTTCACTTAATTAAGGGCAAGGCCGTGAACAGTCGCTTTTGATGTTCCGATGTTTTGTTTTCGAATTGTCGGAGTGGTAACTACTGTGATTGTTACAAAATGGCGGTTGGAAATCGAATTTGTTAAAAAGATTATATTTTCGTGTCAAATTCATAGAGATCGTAATCTATATTTATGTATTCACAAAATTACTTGCCCTAAAGGTAAACTAACTAAAAAAATAAACTAAAAAAATTACTAAAAAAAATTTTGCATTCACCTGCATCTGGTTACACTGAAAGCCGACAAGGCTAGGTCTACTTAGCCTTGTCCCAGCTATCTATGCTGGGGTCGAACTATGTTGGGGTCAATCTATTGAATCTCTATCTAACTAATCTTATATTGGAATGTGCCCTGGCGGCTGTGAGTATGTCATGCTTACTTTAATGTCTCGCTGGTGGTGGCGTGTGTGTTGGATCATTAAATTCCCTCCAAAATGGTTGAGCTGAATGGTGCTGATCCATACGTCATGTTCGTGAACGGGCGCCGTCAGTAGGGACTGGTCATCTCTTAGCTGCCACGGCTTATTTTAATTTTTAATTTCTGAATTGTTTTATGTTTTCTATAACGGACGCTTTTAACGTGCACGTCTTTCTACATCGTTCTCACATGGTTAATTTCAACACGAATGATGTAATCAAATATTTTATGATTTAACAATTTTATGATTTAAAAGAGTGTCCGTGGAGTTTCTTGCCGGTTCTTCTCCATAGGTACCTACGCTTTGGAATGGGCTACTAGCTTCATCTTTCTGACTGACCGACCCTTTGACAATTCAAAAGTGCCGGTAATTGGTTTAGTTGAATTAACTTATTTGAGTTTTGAGTTTGAGTGACTAGCCCTAAAAGTGTTAGTTTAGCTTTTGATTGACACGATCCTCGATCTGTCTGAATTTAAAAGATTCTTATAATTTGTGACGTCACACATATGTCATCGCAAGTTAAAAGAATCCTGTCACTTCTTACAACACAACTTCTAACGTCTTCAGAATGATTAAGAGTTGTCAAACTTTCTTGAGCCTTTCCTTACAAACCAGTAAATGTATACCTATTATTAATTAATATTAAAACACTAGCTTCTGCCAGCGGCTTCGCCCGCGTGGATGTCGGAAATTATCCCACGGGAACGTGCTACCTTAATAAAAAAGTATGTCCTTCCCTAGGATGCCATCTATCTCTTTGCCCAATCAGAAGTTCAGTGGTTTACGTGTGAAAATGTAACATACAGTTTCAAGTTTAAATCCTCCCCTTAAAAATCGAATTACCCCTTTTTGCCCCGTCAGGGGTCAATTTTCGACTACTTTACATAATTATTATTAATTGTTTTCTGTCAAAACTATTAATACTGAGTTTCGAGTTAATTGAACCGCGCATTCAATTACTTCCACACAAACTTCAAGACCCCTATATCCCCCTTTGAGGGGTAGTTTTGAAAAACTTATAATAATAAACTTTATTACTTACTTAGGCGAGTATTCTTGCCAAGTTTCAAGTTTATTAACCTAATAAAGACGATTTTTCATATAAACTGTATCCCTGCTTTTTAACCCCACAGGGGTGGAATCAAAAAAAAAATCGTTTGGGATGTATTTATAAATTGACTTAAAGATTATTTATACTAATTTTCGAGTTAATCAAGCCATGCAGTAAAATCCTCCCCTGTAAAATTGACTACCCCTTTTCAGCCCGTCACTGGTAATTTTCGAAAAACACTGATACACATTATTCTTTACTTTCGATCGTAGGTATAAATAGTAAGTTTCGAGATAATCGGACCGCGCGCTAAAATTCTTCCATACAAACTTTGAAACACCCCAATCCCTTTTTAGGGGGTAGTTTAGAAAAACATAAAATGGCAAACTTCATAATTTACTTAGATTAGTATTGGTGCCAAGTTTCAAGTTTATTAACTCAAGGAATAAGATTTTCCATGCAAACAAAATACCCCCATTTCACCCTCTTAGGGGTGGAATTTCGAAAAACCCTTTCTTAGTGGATACCTACTCTTCACTAAGAATACACCCTCCAAATTTCATGTCACCAGGACCAGCGGTTTAGGCTGTGCGTTGATATATCAGTCAGTCAGTGAGTCAGGACTTTTAATTTCTGCCAGGGTAGCGGGATCGTCCGAAAGGGTTACCGCTGCCCTGGAACATAAAGGGCTAAGGAAGGAACACGGGTGGGTTTTAGTCAGTAAGAGTCTAACACTCCCTTCCGCTCCACCCAGAGCGGGAGGGGTCATTTGATGAGATCCCATCCTCAAAAAAAAAAGGACTTTGAATTTAATATTAGATTTTAAATCTAAAGTTACAGTCTTAAAACATATTCAAAAACCAATAAGGTAACATAGAACGTATTAATCAGTCAGTAATTAAGCTCCCGTTTTCCCAACATTTCTCTTCACTGCTCTGCTCCTATTGATAGTAGCGTGATGAAAAGTATACTATAACCTGCTCAGGAGTATGAAAAACAATTGTACCAAGTTTCGTTAAAATCCGTCGAGTAGTTTTTGTTTCTATAACGGTTATACAGACAGACAGACAGACAGACAGACAGACAGACAGACAAAAATTTTACTGATTGCATTTTTGGCATCAGTATCGATCCCTAATCACCCCCTGATAGTTATTTTGGAAATATATTTCATGTACAGAATTGACCTCTCTACAGATTTATTATAAGTATAGATAGATAGATCAGCCGACACCAGCTTATTGTTTTGTTACCCCGTCTCGGTATTTATATTCAAATAAAATGGCGTCGAAATTAATTTTACGGTGTCTTTAAAATTTTGCGTAAATATTTACTATTGTTTGTGTATTGTATGACGAAATTAAACTTGTCGTTCTTTGTTTTTGTTACATTGTAATAGAAAGACATACTGTAATAGTATTATCTCTTTTCTTTATGAAGGTAAATAATATTCTCTAGCATTGCGAGTCAGTTTGTTTTTTGAGGTTTCTGCTCCGGATTTTGTTTCAATGCGGTTAGTGGAAGTGGAACTTTGGAAGATATATACCTATCAAGCTATTCATTCGTTTGCCTAGCCTTTTTCAACTATATTGGGGTCGGCTTACAGTATAACAGGATGTAGCTAAGTATCAGCATTTTACATGAAGCGACTGCCTATCTGACCACAACCCAGTGACTGGATAATACGTAAGTATATCCCTTGGTAAGACTGGTTGTCAGACTTTTGGGCTTCTGACGACCCGTAGCAACTGTCAAAGATCCACGAATGGCAGCCGGGACCACCGGCTTAACGTAACTTTCCGAGGCATGGCGGGTCTTAGTATGTAAATATGATTACGCATCCATGGACAAACAGTGGCAAGCATAGCTCAACCTGATCGATAGACCTGTGCGGCTGTTATTACTAAGCCAGAAGCCTCTCTCATTTTTCTTTTTGTAGGTAAGTAATATTCTTTAGCATTGCAAGTTAGTTTGTTTTTTGAGGTTTCTGCTCCAGGGTTATTTTCTTAAATTTGGTACCTACAGATACACAACACAATGTAAATTGTTTTTATGAATAAATTAAATGAAAAAAAAAATGAAAATGATACCTATCAACTTATTCATTATTATTCAAAATCTAGCCTTGACTTTGGAGTTTTAAATCAAATCTGTCTAGCTTTCAGAAGTCTTAACTTAATCGAAAATGCAGCCATCTCGTGTCTTCGTATCACGATTCGGAATCGTAGCTCGAAAGTGGATCCTCAAAGTTAACAGTCGGATTTGAGATTTGAAGTGGAACCGTAAAGAGATGCGAAAAGGTACTTAATCACTTCACTTGTGAGATGAACGTTATTAGTCCAAGTTTGTATCTACGACAAGAGACGACAAAAGAGAGAGGTGATTTAGGTAGCTTTTAGTTTTAAACTTAAGTGCATAAACTTCACATACAGACAAAACATATATATTTTCTCAAGTTGTTGTTTTGGCGGATAGGGGCCTGCCTGATAGTCTTATATAGGTATGAGGAACAGGGTGTAAAGTTCACTCATCCTCCATAGAAAAGGGATGATCCTCCGACCAGACGGGTGTTGTGTCTGGTGGGCTACTGCCGTAAGTAATTTGAAAACATTGTAAAAGTCAAAAATTGTAACCCAGTAGTTTTTTTCCGGTTCTTTTCCATAGGAAACGACCAATTGGAACCAATCGTCTCTGCTTTCATAAGTGCCCATGTAGGTTTATGGAAAAATAAAATATTCTGATTTTAACTTAACTAAGTTAGATGTTACCTACAAATACACTAACAAAATGCTAATGAAACCGTATTCATACACGAGTTATGTGGAACTCAGTAAGTTATTTCCAATTTACATTAAGTGTATGTTGGTTTGAACATGGTCGACCACTCGTACACGCCATTCTCGACTATTTAAGCGGCATACCATTTGAATAACTGTTTCAGTTCATATATATGAGTAGTGGTTTAATGTTTCATGGTAGAAAACTAGAAATGGGACGCTTTACGAGTGACAATGAGGATGAGAATGAGGATGTCCTGCTAAGAAATTCCCAATTGGAAAACCCAATTCCCTTTGAAACCCTTTTGCCAGCCCGGAGTTTGGAAGTTGGTGGTGTGATACCCCCGTGCCTCGGAAAGCACGTTAAGGCGTTGGTCCTGCGCCTGATCTTTTTCCGGTCGTGACGAGTTGCCCATCGGACAATGACAGTGAGGAAAGAGAGAGTGCACATGTGTCTGCGCACACACTTGTGCACTATAATATCTCCCGCGCCGAAGGCTGAAGACGTATTCTCGTAATTAAAAACGCTCAAAATCTAGTCGCAGTCTCATCTCGGCGACAAACAAATGTCAAAAACTTGTCAAAATGTAGGGAAATTAGAGGTTTTTTTGACAGATTGAGACTGAAATCAGACTGTGAACGTTCTTAAAATTACGAGAATTGCCCCTCTGGTCTCTGCTGAGCTTGGTCGTCATGGCGGAAATTTGGTCTGGAGGACTTAATGTCCTGCTAATTAATGACGAATTAGTCTTTGTAGGGAATGGGTTCCTAATGGTATGAACTTTTACAGTGTAATTCGTGTCAAATAAGATGAATGGTAGTAATTATGTAGTAATGTACTTTCTATTCTGAGGGCCTAGACAAAATAAAATTCTATCAGATTATCGCACTTCCATAAGTTAGCAAAAACCTTATGTGAATCTTGTTGAAAGCCTTTGAAAGGGATTGTGACTTGTCCAGGCCCTCTGAATATAAATCTGTAATGCAAATGGGGGATCCAACTGTACAATGCTTTGGAATCCAAGCGTCTTAGTTAAAGTCAATCAGCTCTGCTACTAACCTTATCTGGCTAAGCTCTTCAATACCCGACTCGAGACGACATAGATGTGAAGTTAAAATTAGTACTTGCGTCAGTAGGTGCTTGTATACTAATTGTAACTAACAATAACGGGAATCAGCTATTAAACCTAATCAGTAATACATTAACCACCTACCTATGCAGATCACTCCCCCACTATTAAACAGCCAGGTCATATTTGCAGACTACACACACACGTACGCACATAAACGGCAATTAATTCGCAATTCTGTGCAGATTGCGTAAACGCCGCGTCGAAGATATGTGACGTGTGTATTGATAGATTCAGGCTCGCCACGGTTGGTCAGCGATGAATGATTGATACTGAGCCTTTGTGAGTTAAAGGCGAATGAGATTCTGTCGGGTTTGTTCGCTAGAGAACGTAGCAACGTTGATTGGTTTTTAAGATTATATTTGTTGGGTTTAGATTTATCACAAAGCTTTGAAGTCAATTAAATTCTTGCCTAATCCAGAGGGTCTAGACAAGTGGTAATCGCTTTCAAAGCCTTTCGTATTTCTACCACGAATTTCAACAGGATCGGCATAAGCTTTCGGTAGCTTATGTCCATCTAATTCATTTTTGACATTTTTTTTTGTCATCATCGTTATCGCTGATAAACTGTCATCTTACACAGTTAGGTTTTGGGGAGACCTCTTTACAGTCTCCCCAATGATGTAACAGGCGTTGCACAGCGGGGGTTTTGGATCTGTTTTTGAGAGGTAACGGTGTCCCCTTTCATGTGCAGATGACTACCGGGTTGGTTTTAGTGAGGTAAGAATCCCACATTTCTCGGACTTTTACACAAAGCCCCGGGCCGTTTGAAGATTTCCCCCCGAAATCAAAACACAAAAAGGTACCGACTTGCCGCAATGACGACATCAATCTATCTTGCCTTGCCTTTAGCGGTCTGGAGAAGTATATAATTAGCTAGTATTATTAATAAATGAGAGAAAACGTATTCGGAGCACTTAAAACGTATTCAGAGTTCTTAAAACGTATTCCGGCCAAACTTTGAATCCTCGCACTGCTGTAGACACTCTCGTGCCCACGGGAAAAGTGTGTTTCATCCTTCGAGTACCTAATTTATTCACGCGACCCTTGTTTAAAACTGGTTTTACGATTTCCGTGAGCCGGTTCGTGGATTTGATTCGGATCTAAAACTTTAAAGTTTCAAGACAAAGGGAAACCTCTGAAAGTTTAAACTTGAGGTTCACAATACCTGCTTTCTTGTTTATTTCTTGCTTTCGGTCACTTTGTAAACAGAGTCGTAAGTTTTAACCTAAATGTTAGGAGTTTTTCAACTGAACGCCAATTCTCGTAATTTAAAACGTTCAAAATCTAGTCGCAGTCTCATCTTAGCGACAAACAAATGTCAAAAATGTAGAGAAATTAGAGGTATTTTTGACAGATAGAGACTGAGATCAGACTGTGAGCGTTCTTAAAATTACGAGAATTGCCCCTCTGATTTCTATAAGTTCTTCGATATTACGTTAAACAAACAGAAGTCGTCCAAAATCGGATATGAATCAGAGGCTCCCCAATCAAGCACAAAATGAAGATAATAGAATTAATTGAGAATATTACAAACATTAAAAACAGCCAGTGAAAACGATGAAGTGAAACTGTCTCTGCTCTAAGACCATTGACAACTAAGATCTTTACAAAATAGACAATTTCCAACACAAATCCACCAAATATTCTCACCATAAACTCACTTCGTATCGTCACTGTCAGTTGCCAGCTTCCAAATACTGTTTTCACTGAAGTAAACTCGATTGTGATTTTTACAGAATAGCACCGCTGCACGAACACATTTTGATGACGTCATCCGTTCGAGTTCCAAACTCGTTCGCCATACATCAAGCTGGTATCGATACTATTTCAAAATGTGAACATTCACTTCGAATTCGGTTGAGCGCACACTGTACTTCGAATCGCTTTGCGTGCGCAACCCTCAAATATTAATCTTATCTGCATGTGTACACTTCGCTTGTTACTGAATTTGAATTTTTATGTTCTATTTGTATGAGGAAATGCCCAAGCTTTTTCTGACTTTTTGCTCGGTTCCTCAAATCATAGCGTTATTTTAAATAGCTTATAGCTTTCCTCAAGAATTGGGCTATCAAATGCAAAAATATT
Source organism: Apamea anceps (assembly GCA_951799955.1). Taxonomy (NCBI): domain Eukaryota; kingdom Metazoa; phylum Arthropoda; class Insecta; order Lepidoptera; family Noctuidae; genus Apamea; species Apamea anceps. The sequence goes on along the minus strand of OX637505.1, from coordinate 4,317,547 downwards.
TTTTTAATTTCGACAGGTAGTTCCGGAGATTAGCGCGTTCAAACAAACAAACTCAACTTATTTATTACACCTAGCTAGTGCACCTAGCTTCTGACGTTTCATAAGTGCCCATGTCGGTTTATGTGAAATAAAATATTTTGATTAAGGATAAGGCCGCCGATTGTATGTAGTGATAATTGTATTTTTTGGTATGTATTTTCTGGTCTACAATAAAGAATAAATAAATACATAATTAGTATAGATAGGAATATCGTGAAGTGGTTACGTGTACATGTAACTGAACCAGTAGTTTGATGTGATGGTTTTCTGCAATTAGAATATGTACGTCAATCGTAATTATGTAGGTACCTATGATCTGTCAGTCATAATTTGATCAGAGTCGATTAATATGTTATTATTGTGAGCGATAATTAGATTTCTGATAGCAACGTCGACGTAGCTAATTATGCAGTCCTTTGTAATTACTAGTCTACTATACATTGCCAAGTTAATAGCGCATGTTTCAATTTCAATGTAATTACAACCATACACAATAATATCACATGTGAGAGGGGCTTGTGGCTAAATAATAACAGCCGCACGGGTCGATCGTTCAGGTTAAGCTACGCTTGCCGCGGTTGGTCCGTGGATGGGTGACCATCTTCGCATACCGTTGGTCACGGCTGTCATTAATGGATCTTTAACAGTCGTTACGGGTCCTCAGAAGTCCGAAAGTCTGACAACCAGTCTTACCAAGGGGTATCATATTACCCAGTAACTGGGTTGTGGAGTCTTCTGCCTAGCCGTCCCTAACATACATAGTTGGGAAAATACTAGGCAGATGATGGACACAATAACATCACAAGTAAATACTTATAGATAAAGGTAACGACAAATCACATCTGAGGGGCAATTCTTGTAATTGAAGTGAAAACTTCTTTAGCGGCGTTGTGCACTTTGGTTGTGATGGGTAAAAAATGTTAAGCTCGCGTCAGGACACGTGACCTGATCGAAAATTCGTAAGACGGAGGTAGAGTAGACCGCATTCCAAAATATCAAAAATGCACAACGTTAATATTCAAGTTTTCACTTCTGCCGGCAATCCCGGAGTGCAACCCGTTGTTTTTTTTTAAGAACGTTCACAGTCTGAGGGGCAGTTCTTGTAATTTTAAGAACGTTCACAGTCTGATCTCAGTCTCAATCTGTCAAAAATAGTTCTAATTTCCCTACATTTTTGACAAGTTTTTGACATTGATTGTCGCTGAGATGAGAAATGTCAAATATCTAAAAATGACAGCCGGGACCAACAGCTTAACGTGCTTCGTATCTAAGTACTTAATAAAAAACGACGAAATGTTCCACATGACGCGAATGCTTCACCAAACTTTGAAATACTCGTATAATGCTGAAGCATAATTAAATGAAAGATCTGTTCACAAAGGGCACCTCTTCAGTTGTCATGGCAACAGTATATAATTGCCTTGCGATGCTCGAAGTGAAGGTTCGTTTACCGAAATTGGTTTCTAAAGGAGATCGGACATTTTCGTATGGGCTCTGGCCCAAGTGGCGTCAGAGCATGACGCTTATTTCATTTGAAAGTTCAGTAGCTAAGCTTACTTTTTTTGTATGGGTAAAAAAAAATCCATCCTGGGAGAAAAATTTTACTGCGTATAATTACATAAACTTAATATATCGGCGTATTTTGAACTATTTATCACTTAAATCTATTTATTTTAACCTGATATGGTATTTTTGATGTTGCCCAACACTTAAATGATGACTCAGATGCGTGGTATTTTTTGCGCCAACATGAGAAAGAGACAAAATATACACGTGGTATGTTTGCGTTACCTAACCTAACCTCACCTAAACCTTTTTTTTTTTTTTTTTGTCGCTGAGAAATGCTTTATGCATCCCCGCCTCCCGGGGGACGAGACGGGGTATGTGGGACTCCCTGTCGGAATGACAGTATACCCACTAAAACTCAGCGGTGTTCCCGCGTCGCCGTGATGGGAGGGCCATGGGAATCCGGCATAGCCTTTACATCCACAGCCCTCCCGACGCATGCCCGCCAAGATGGTATGGCGGGCCCCACATGCCCCCCAGGCTGGGGGGCTACGGGAATGGCCGAGAACACCTGGCCATTCCCGTCCCACAAGGTGGAGGCCTGTGCGATGCAGGCAACGGTGCCCCCGCACCCGTTGCCTGCTGGCCTCCACGCCCGCCTTACAGGCAGGCCCCGCATGCCCCCCGCGTTGGGGGAGCTACGGCCGCAGAGGATAGGGAGAGCGGCAACGAAACACCGACACTCCTCTTCCCCTGCGGCCCCGCCGCGTCCGCCATCTCACGGTGGCGGCCCCGTCAAGGCCGCGGAAGGAAGGGAGAACCCCTCCCGCCGCGGCCTCTATCCTCAGCCGCAATGTCTCCCTCACGGGGGACATCGCGGCCCGCCTCAGGTAGGTCACGATGTCGCGGCACCGCAACCTACCCGTGGGCCGCTACGTCGGGCTAAACCGCAGAGCCCAGACGAGCGGCCCCCGCTGGGGTTCCTCTTAGCTTCACCGTGGCCCAGCTCGCCACGGCTACTGAGCCCCCCCGCCTCGACAATGCGGGAACCCACCGGGGGGGAACCTAACCTAAACCTAACCTAACCTAAACCTAACTTAGCCTAAACCTAACCCTTTTTTTTTCGGGGTGGAAAAACCCTCATGGACGTCCGCCACCGCGGGCCTCCTCGGGTCAGGGGGGGAGTGAAGTGTTAGACTCCCCTCGCGATGTCTAAGAGGGGCGCGCGTGGAACTACGCGCCGCCACCTCGGGGCCTGATGTGTGGGGGGCAACGGACGTCCCCGAGTCCGTCGCCCCTGGACCCATCAGGGTGAGTGGACGAGATCTCCCTCTCCCTTTCCGCAGCCTCCTTTTGCGAGACGATCGTTTCGCAGAAGAAAACTACCGCGTCCTAAGACTCTTCGCTGCTGACCATCGACTCGAACACGGCCGGCAGCGACAGGTCACTGCCTACTTCTGAGATGAGGGCACGGCCTGGCTCCTTCCAGGCGGCACACTCTGCCAGCGTATGCCGCGCCGTGTCCTCCCGGTAGTCGACACAGTGGTGACACCGGGCGTCCGGCTCCCCGTTTATGTGACACAGGTACTTCCCGAAGCAACCATGCCCCGAGAGCACCTGCGTCACCCGAAACGACAGGGAGCCGTGCAGAGCACCGGCCGGACCGCCTCGATGGTGACGAAGCCGGGCGTGTAAGCCTGTCCCGCCATTCCGCCACCAGGACCTCGCGAAGGTGAGACCGACGCAGCTCCATATGTCGCTGCATCGGTCGCTCACCCCGCGCCCTCGCTTCCTCGCGCCACCGATACAATGACGTGAGTACTCTCGCCTTGAGGTCCCAGGGCGGGGATCCAGCCAGTACTCTGGCCGACTGATGACTCTGACGACCATCGCTCTCTGCGGTTTCGCAATATTGCGATACTGCCGGCCGTCAGGTCAGAGGCCCACACCGGGGCCCCATATAGGGCCATCGATCGCACGATCTTCACATAGAGCCGCCTACAGGCGGCGCTCGGGCCCCCCAGATTGGGAAGCAGCGTTGATAGCGCCCCAGCCGCGCCCAACAACTTGGGCGTCAGCCGGAAGTGGGGGCCGAGGTCGCACCGGCTGTCGAGCACCAATCCCAGGTACTTCATGGTAGACTCGACAGCGATCTGAGCCCCAAACCACGATGTGTGAGCCGGGCGGCGGCGCCCGCCGGGGGCCAGGAAACACCATGGCCTCCGACTTGCTGAGGGCCACCTCCAGAACCTAAACCTAACCTAACCTAACCTCATTAGAAAAGAGACAAAAATGTTATGGCATGAATGACAGTGATTGCCACTGTCATTAGCAGTCATAGGCAGGAATGGCTGTCAATGACAGTGACAGTCACTGTCATTGGCAGGAATGACTGACAGTGACAGTCACTGTCATTGGCAGGAATGACAGTGACTGTTACTGTCTTTGGTAGTCATTCTCTCCGCTTGCTGCTGTTTGATGCGATACGTTTGTGTTTGAACTGCGTTACCTATTCTGTTATTCGTCCACTGTTTACCGGCTGTGTTTAATACTGATATGTTTGATTGCTATTATACATATATAATGTATGAGGAGGAAGAAGGACTACAGGGCATTCAACATTATTACTGTAGTTGTATCATAGGAAAAAGAACAGTCGGATGTTGCGCGCACATCATGAGCGTACTGTGGTATCTCGGGTGGGCCTGTTACGAGAACATAGAACATCCTGCAGCGTTTCTGGACAATATGTATATTGTTAGTTTAGTTCAGTTTTCAGTTAAAATACTTTTTTTTTGTTACCCTATATTGTCCCACTGCTGGGCAAAGGGCTCCCCCAAATCCTTCCCGGAACTCACTAATTAAAGTACTTACGATGAAATATATTGTGTAGTAGGTTATTTTATGTTTTCTTCTTCAATGATTGCATTTTTTATTCCTTTCTCAGAAACAGTTTTCTTCAAACACTTTTAAATACTATTTCAAAAACAGAGTATTATTCAAACAATTAAGTTAAAAGAAATAGATCTAATTGAATAAATAGTTTAAAATAGCTCGATATAACTGTGAGTATTTTAATTTTAATACATCCTGTAACTTTTTCCTCCCAGGTTAAATTTTTTTGTACCCATACAAAAAAAGTTAGCTTAGTTAATGAACTTTCAAACAAACTAAGCGTCATGCTTAGACGCCACTTGGGCCACACCCGTCCGATCTCCTTTGTCTCATAGACATTTACAACTTAACAAAAAAGAAAAGTAAAAAAATACATTTATTTGACTATCTCGTAAAAAAAGCCAAAATGTCTCTTGTATAATTTACACTGATACTAATACCTTTCAAACTGGTATACAGCAATATTGCTTGGCGGCAAAAATATGTATGGTAGCAGTAAAGTCACGAGCACCAATATATCAACACTTGGCAACTTTCAATTGCGATTTTTTCGTGAAATAACGAATGTAACGTTGAAATACGACACATTACATAAACCTGCTGCTGCTCAAAAATACTATGTTCGTAACAACATAAAATTTCATTAAAAATAAAGGAGTAAATCGCTTTTGAATAAAGCTGAGTGTATACATACTTTTGCTCGTGACTGTACTTCCCCGGTCTAGCTGATAGCAGCAGTATCATCATCTTCTGCCTAGCCTTCCCCAACTATGTTGGGGTCGGCTTCCAGTCTAACCATATGCTGATGAATACCAGTATTTTACATGAAGTGACTACCTATCTGACCTCCACAGCCCAGTTACTGAATAACACGATATCCCATGGTAAAACTGGTTGTCAGTCTTTTGGTCTTCTGACTACTCGTAACGACTGTCAAAGATCTACGAATGTCAGCCAGGACTTGAGTGTGCTTTCCGAGGTACGGAGGGGTCTCGATATGTAGGTAATGGGTAATACGATACCCCTTATATACAGTACAGGGATGTTATGGAGCTTTGTAACCGTAACCGAAACTATCGGATATCCGTATCCGTAACCGTATCCGTTTCACAGGTTCGGATAGTTTCGTATAAGGGTGGAGTCTAAAAAACGACATGTTCCGACATGTCGGTTTTTGTAATATTTCTAAATAATTACTTACCTATATGACTGATTATAATACCAAATGATAACCTAGACTAGATAAAACCTATAAATAAAACCAAATTATAACATACTATTTGTGTTTATATTTTACTTCAATCTAATATCCGTAACCGAAACTATCCGAAACTAACGGATAATCCGAAATAATTACATATCCGAAACCGATATAATTTTATTCCTATATCCAAATCCGTATCCAGATCCGAAATAATATCCATAACATCTAATACAGTAGACTGTATGGTGGCAGAAATATGTACCTACGTTGGTAGTTCTTGCCTGGACGAGTTCCTAATCTCTTCTAATCGTTTGCAATACCGTTCAATAGCTAAATGGTGTGAATAAAACGTAACTGCACAATTGCATTATTATTAATTATTAGTACATAATGGAGCGCATCTGGCTTCCAGTTTACATTGAATCTAAACCAAGTCATTACTCAATATAATGGATTTCTATTATCTGTTGCATTAACATAAACTTGGCATCAAGGTATATGATCACAACACTAGATTTTCTATAGAGTCAATAGTGCACTTTATTTGTAGGTATAGAGGTTCATCTCTGGATAATTATTAAGATAAGATGGTAACGTACTTTAATCAATCAATCAACTCAACTTATCGCAGTCCACTGCTGGACATAGGCCTCTCCCAGGCTGCGCCACAACACCCTTTCCTCCACTCTCTGGATCCAGTCTGTCGCAGCCACTTTCTTAAGGTCGTCGCTCCATCTAGCTGGGGGGCGCCCCACGCTTGTCGATACGCGGTCTCCAATCTAGGACTCGTCAACGGATGGTCGGTAGTGACGTACATATTAGGTTAAATGAGAAACCCGACCTAAAAAGTTGAAAACATGTTCTGAAAGACTCAGCTCAGGCTGCTTGAAAAGTGAGCTTGTTTTGAACATTATTTATTTTCAACTTTTACTGTGTTATATTTTTGGAATCCTTTTATTTTTATACCCTATGGTCACGGTCACAATTTAAATTTTTCTAGATATTACTTTGTTGTTGTCTAAAATCCGCCATTTTGAATGTATAACGCAATCTAGCCTATAACTATCGCGTGAGCCAGACGAGTTGATAGACACCTCATTTATTCAAACCCATCCAACCGTTAGGATGCTTCGAGAGTATAAAGAATCCCACATATGTACATAGATACGCATAGATACATAACCCTGTCCTTGCTGTCGCGCAGTCGTGTAAAAAGTTTTGTAGCGTTTTGTATTCCAACGCATAATTTTCAACCGCTGCGTGAACAAGTTTTACGCTGATTCCGTCTCTCATCAACGTAACTAGGGATGCTATCCCTACCTACCAGATAAAAAAGAAAGAGATGGATTACTTTACAGCTGTGAAACAAATATGGATATATCTAAACCTATTTATAGAGTTAGTTTTTGGACATCTGACAACTCACATGTAAGATTCTGTCTTCTTATAACGGCATTAGTTATAGTAAATGCTGTATACAGGCATACAACATTTACTATAACTAATGCCGTTGCCTATGTTTGCCTACGTTTCATCCCTAATTCAATTAATATAATCAGTAACTGAGGTATTGTTTGGCTTGTCAAATGTTATCAACAATTCTTAATTCAGTTTCTGCCAATTTCCACACCTTTAACTTGAAAGCCTACTAAATTATACCTGGACTTTGCCAAACTATTGTCTACCCTGTTTCTCCAAGTCTTAGGTTACAAGAGCCTAAATTTTCAATTCTTGGAGCAAACTTGCTAGACAGACTACTTTAGCCTGTCGTGACCCCCAGACTAAGTTTATATCGTCATTGGATCACGTGCCTGGGCGGATATAATTGGTATCTAAAATTAGCATGACACCCAGACATCGACGCGCTAGCTGTAAGTCTAAATTCAGCACAATATGAGTCAAGACCCCTAGCATAGAAAATTATGAAAGTTTAAAAAAAACTGCTGTTTATATAAAAGTGCATTACCTACGCGGTCAAAATGTATGCAACAGCATTAATATTTTTTAATAACTGTTGTAAAATTTCTACGCAAGGGTGTTCAGAACCATGTGCTTTTTTTTTTTTTGAGTATGGGAAATCATCAAATGACCCCTCCCGCTCTGCTGATCATGTGCTGATTCCATGATAGCAGGTTGCACGTCGATGTCCCTGCCATTCTGTATAGGTAAAGCACAACGAAGCAAACAAAGTATTCTAGCAATAATAGCTTCAGGGAAAAAGTAAAATCAAAGCCGATTTATTCTGTAAAAATCTCACCGCGAAAACTTAGGTGAAGTGAGCTGTCAATAGTGAAAATCCCTAGCATCACGTGGAATGACAGCTCACTTGAAGCTCACTGCACCTTAGTGATCGCGGTGAAACTTTTACAGAATGGCATGGCTGTATCGAATTTCTTTGGTTCTTCAAGTTGGTTAATAATTTGTAGATGCTCAGCCTATAATTATTTTTGTAGCGGTTTCAGACACAATTCTGCGGTCTGGGTCTTCTGATAACTCGTTATTTTTGATGGGTGCCCTTTATATGTCTACAATTAGAGCAGGATCATCGACTCCATTTTGGGCATGCTTGAATTTACTGTTTAGCCCAATATTCTAACTGCTTGCATTTAAATTGTTGCAAGTATGCATATGTTTACATATATAGTATGTAAACTTTTGATTATGTGATCATACTGTTACTGTTAGCCTGCATCATCTCTCCCCATGACTTCTAGCTCTTTCGATTCAAGGCTAAAGTGGGCCACTGGTCGTTTGTTTTGCCACACATGTCTAACTGTTTTATATATGGCAGGTATGAACCCCGAGCAAAGAAAAAAATAGATTATTTTTCAGGTCGGGTTATATTGTGCATGCCAGTTCCTAAAAATGTTTGTTTATGTAATGATACGTATTAGTATTACACAAGGTTTCCCAATACAATAAATTTAATCTGTTCCCTATAAGAAACATTGGCTTAGTGAAACATTAAAGGTCAGTCAGGTTATAACTTCCGTTGTCCAAACAATTTACTTCATCATTTACAATCGTTAATCAAGTCTATACACCTTTTGTTCAGACAATAATTCTTCAGTATCATCAGTTCATTAGTTGCACGTTATGTTATACTACATCAAACTGAATATTTACGTTCAAGAAAGAATTATTGCAGTATGTGAAATGATTTTCATGCTCCATTTTGAAATTCCTAAAAACCATAAACTTTTCTCAATGGGGTATAAATCCATAATAATCATTGAACTAGGTTCTAATGCATCTTATGTGGAGAGTAGTGATGGTCCAATGGTATCGGCTCCTACTTACGGGTGGTAGATCGTGGGTCACCACTGCTCTCAAAACAGGCATGTCCCAGAACCAAAAATTCGAATACATGGTGAAATCTAATCTAATCAGTAATCACATGCCAATGATTTTTTTTTTTTATATGTTGTATACGGCATTGAATGTTATGACAATTTTTCTTTATTATTGTTTTGGAATAATTATTAATTGTATGTAGAAGTTCTAATTTCAATAATTTATAAATATGTTATGTGAAGCCGTTTTCTGTGCATGTGGTGTTAACCTGTAATTAATTGTTGCACTCGTAAATGTTACTCTAGTCATTAAATCAGAAATGTATATAGTGTAAACAATTGTTGGTTAACCTAAATAAATAAAATAAAATAAAATAAATCTACCAACCCACACTGGGCCTGGGCGGTAGATTACAGCCCACACCCTCGTGAAAGGGAGAGGCCTGTGTCCCAGCACAAGTAAGTAGGAACATCGCAGGCTAATTATGTTATTATATGCATCTTATGTAAAGACTCATTTTTAGGAACTGTCCACAAAATAACCCGACCTGAAAAAATAATCTGGTTTTCTTACTCAGGATTGAAACCTGCATTATGTAAAACAGTCAGACATATGCTCAACCAATGTGACAATTGTCTCGTTACTGTCGTCGCTATAGCCAAGTTATGATAGAGTTTGTATGTATGATGCTGCGTTCAAATGAAAAACTCAACGGTAAAAGTTGAAAACTGTCTCACTTTCTACAAATAGAAATAGACACATATTTATTTTCCAGGTAGTACTAAGCTGTTAGATACAGAACTTACACCTTTTTACATAATTAATATTGCCAGTGAGTGCCAAAATAGACAGTTAGTCTTTATCTTGGCTCTTGTGCTTGTTCAGTATGTACCTAAATGTCATATCGAAAACCATCTTTAATCCGCGCACGAAGTACAAAGAACCTAAAACATCACCTTCCTGCCTATTCCTTTCTATTGATTTCCTCTCCTAAACTACTCAAAGTAAAGTAGTTAGTAGCTTCGATCAAGTATCCCTGTTTTACCAATCCAGGTCTACAAACTTAGCACCCAACTAAGTTTGCACTTCTGTTAATAGCCACACATCTTAATAGCTTTCACCTCGACACTAGTTCTCACACTCGTACAAGTACTAAACTAATTCAAACACAGCACAAATCTACCGCAAACACATAACGAAATATCTGCGCATCGTGGAATTAATCACACTCAATTTTCAACCTAATTTCTTAAGATATATAGCCCATCTTTGAACGTATAAGGCGACGAACGTGAATTCAAGCGTGTGTTCCATTAGACACAATTAATTTGTAGACGAAGGGGTGGAGTATGTAATCAGCTCATCAATTCGTGAATGTCATGACGCTTATTACCAAAGGTTAGGGTTCAAAATTCGGGGTGAATTTATCTTGTTACGACGTGAGACGAGAGAATTTCATCCAAAATTGACTGATTTGTGTTTATATTTATGCATGCGGTTTGTTTTAATACTCTCGGAATCTATTTAAGGATATGAATATTAATAATGGAATTGGTTAATCCTATGTATTAATAATGGTAAGCCTGGAGGGTTTTTTCGCAAGCATATGCAGGGCGAAATATTGATGGCTGAGTAGGTACAGCATTATGAGAGAACACGGAAAATATATTTGAAAAGTTTCACATAGGAGCCTCGTGGTCAGGAGTCCACTTTCAGATTTCAAAAAGGGCCAAAAATAAAGTGCTCTTCAGAGCCGTTGATTTTGGTATGATCGTGTACGGCTTAACCCATAATGTGAATGACTTAAATAGGCAAACCTGATTGAAAGAAATTGTGGGCTTTCCTTAAATCTTCTGTCGACTTTGAAAACTCATATTTGCACAAAAGGATATTCAGGGCGAATAAAAGTTTGGCCCTGCATAAGCTTGGAGAAAAACCCTCTGGACCCCTAGCATAGGTTACCCATATGGCACATTATAGTCTGGGAAAAATTATAGCTGACGTTTTATTGAATGTTGAATGTCTCGGTTATGCTAAAAATTATCATAGAGTTCTCCTCTCTTTCCCGGATTGCTCACGATACATTATGGCGGAGTGAAACTGTTTCTCTCTGGTTGTGCCTTGAATTGAGAACATACAGAAACCTAGAACAAAAGTGTTGCTTTTTTTGAGAATTAAAAACCTTAGCTGAGTTAGGTTTTTAATTGTCAAAAAAAGCAACACTTTTGTTCTAGGTTTCTGTATGTTCTCAGTGAGCTGAAATACAGGGCGGCAGGGACATTGACGCGCAAACTGTAACCATGGCTTCAGCACATGATACTAGACCCCATAGCGTCGAAATTTTTCGTCGGTTATTAAAAAAAATATTGCTGTTCCATACATTTTGACCGCGTAGGTATTGCACTATTCTATGAAACACAAGATTCTTTTTTTGATAACCGACGAAAAATTGCGACGCTACGGGGTCTAAACTCATGTGCTGAATCCATGGTTATAGTTTGCACGTCGATGTCCCTGCCACCCTGTATACAATAAATAACCAATTCTTGCGATGATGGTAACCTGCACCCCAATTATGTAACACACTATCAAACACAATCTGAATCATTTGAAGGATATTTGCTAATCCATTGCTTCATAATGTTCAAAAGATTTGTCTGCTCAACAACGTAAATAACGCAATGAATGTTGCTGATCTGGCTAAACGAAAACCATTGTCTCGCTGAATTCTGCTTGCTAACAAATAATATACTTAATAACTTTTATGTCGAAAAACTTCCGTTCTTGGACCATTATTTAGTTAATTCCATTAATAACCCTTCTCACACACACAATAATTCTTTTTCCTTCCATAACTAATAAAATAAATTTAATACTAGTTATCGCAACAAATCACAGTTTTCTCGAACACTTAAATATACCCGAAACTTACTAAAACCATTATTCATATAAATGTTTATACAATAACCCGTAAATTACATGGGTAATTGTTTTTCCTTATTCCTCTAACATAATGTGGGTAGTAACGTAAGTGGTCCATTTCGTTTGTAGGTACACTTAGATTCAAGAGTACAGGATAAGGACTGTGATTATGTTTTCGCTTCTACTGCCAAATATTTTGAGTGGCTATCGTGGGTTGTTGGCGCCATTTAAGTGTTGTCATGTGATGTATTTAATGTAGAATCATTGATTTTTTTATAGATTTGTATTTGTCAGTTTGTATGTTTGGGGTAATCGTTGGAACTACTGATTCGTGTCCGAAATTCTTTCGCTAATGGGAAGCTGTAGTATTGCCGAGTGTCATAAGATGTATTTTATGATAAAACAAGAAATATCACGCTTACGAAGTCGCGGACAGGAGCTAGTTCTCCAGATAATAGAAAATACCAAAAGGGAAAGAAAGAAAGATAGAAAGAAAAAAAGGAAAGGACAAAAGGAAGGAAAGGAAACGGTAGGTAGGACATACATTTTTGAGGGCCTTTTTTCATTTTAAATGTAGTGTGCCGTTTTATTTTTACGTTTTACCTTTACCCGAATATCCGATGATGTCTGAAGTTTTGCGTTGGTATGTTAGTTACAATCATTTGAGTGAGCATTCTATAATCGTCCTTGAAGTAGACTAAAGGTAAACCTTCAGTCTACTTCAAGGACATTATAGTAGGCAGTGGGCAGGGCACATTGCTCGCAGAACAGATGGCCGATGGGGCCGAAAGGTTCTGTAGTGGCGTCCGCGTTTCGGAAGACGTAGCTTTGAAAGGCTTCCAACAAGGTAGACCGATGACCTTGTGAAGGCCGCATGGATCCGCTAGATGCGGGAAGTACATAACCGGTCGAAGTGGTGGTAGCCTATGTCCAGCAGTGGACGTCTTTCGGCTGCAATAATGATAATGATAGTATCAATTCTACTACCAGTATTATTATAATCTTATCAATAAAACCATCAGTCTCCTCGTAACAGATACTTTGACCTTCCAAAACCTGATTACCAGACACCATTATTACAATAACTATGAAACCTTTAACAATACAAAATTAAAATTATTCTAATGTACATCCCATCACGCCATTATCAGAAAATTGCGTGTTGTCCTGTTTGCGGCACGGCATCTTAATGTCTTAATCAATACAAGTAATATGGAGTCGTCAGTAGGTCGGTATAGTATGGTCCAAAAGTATCTGATGGAAATGTCAGCAAATGGATCAGAAAATGTACGCGTGCACGCCAATTTGTAGTGCTTCTTATTTAAATTGAGTGCTTTGATTTGATTTTATTTGAATACTTAAACTCGATATTCTAACTTTATATTATCTTATCAACTTAAGATTTCATGAAGTTTTTATAACCTCAGTTTTCGTGGTTGAAATTTAAATTACAATTCTATAAGGTTATTACATGGTAAGAAAGAGGGTGACAACCGAGATGACGACTAAGAGACAAGTATGGAAGAAAAAGACATGTTACGCCGACCACAAATAAATTGGGAAAAGGGCGGGAGAATGATAATAAAAATGATTTTGACGTTCGAAAACTACTGATTTTCAGCCTAATTGGAATAAATGACTTCTGATTTGATTTTGATGATGACGATGAAGGTTATTATAATAATTATTCTTGGATAAAGTTGAAACCTTGTAAATAAAGCTATCAATGTGGTAGTGACTCCCTTTAATGTGTGATTGCGTAAAAAAATATCCTGTTCACTTACTTGTACAGGGTTTGTTTACACTTTCTTGAGATACCTTTCGAACAGACCGTAGGTACCAACATTGATTGCGTGCAGTCCCTCAATGATTCAACCACGGCGTAGTGAATGTAATTGTAGAGTAGATTGACTCATCTTTATTGTGATTGCTGTAAACGATTAAACAATTGCAGGTGTAGCAGTATTTCTTTAGTGGGTAGGTAGTAATTTGATCTACTGTGTACTTTATTTTTTTATCGGGGAGATTGCTTATTTATCTTCTTCATCTTAAGACTTAGTAATTACAGCCGCACGGGTCGATCGATCAGGTAAAGCTACGCTTGCCGCGGTTGGTCCGTGGATGGGTGACCATCTTTACATACAAGCACGTTAAGCCGTTTGTCCCGGCTGTCAAACGTGGATCTTTGAGTCGTTACGGGTCGTCAGAAGCCCGAAAGTCGGACAACCAGTCTTACTTACCAAGGGGTTTCGTATTACCCAGTAACTGGGTTGTGGAGGTCAGATAGGCAGTCGCTCCATGTAAAATACTGGTACTCAGCTGCATCCGGTTATACTGGAAGCCGACCACAACATAGTTGGGAAAAGGCTAGACAGATGATGATTGCTTGTTTATCTTCGATGGCTAGTCTATTGGTTAGAAGAAGAAAAGGTATTTATTGTGACTCGTACGGGAAGATGGCAAACTAAACTAAACACAATCATTCAATTCAATTCAATTTATTTATTGCAGATGATAAAAATCCATAATATTACATAAAAAAAAAAAAAAAAAAAAAAAAAATATAAAACATAAAGAAGAATATAAATTGAAAAATAGAAATTAAAAAAAATACAAAAATCAAAACATTATAAAAATTAATCATGAATGTCTAAACATGTATAAAAGAATAATTCAAGCCAAATAATAATAATAATAATCAAATATAATTTAAACAAGATTAAAAAAAAAAAAACAAAATAATGTAAAAAGAAAGTAAAAAAAAAAAAATAATTAAAAAAAAAATTTAAAAAAGAAGATATAAAAAATGAAATTATTAATTTTTATTAATGTGTGTACATAAATGGTAAATAAATAAATAAAAAAGTCCTGTACCAAAAGGCTCCCATCTCAGCATGATGCTGCGATATTTCAAAAATAAATATCGCCGCACTTAACCAGTGCCTTGAGTTTGTCATTCAACCAATGTAAACAGTTTACGCACGGTGGATAATTTGTTACATTAATTTTATGATAATTTTCGTGTCCGCGTTTATAGCTAGTAATTTGATCTTCCTGGAGGTATCTTTTTGTTATATAATATTATGATTCTGTCAAAGTGGCCTTTTTAGGCCCCCTGGTATCGATATACCTATAATTTCGATAGCTAGTCCACTGGTTGGCCAGTGCCTGGAGTTTTTAGGGTTCCGCTCCTAATGGGTAAACAAGTTATCCCTATAACTATGCCTAATTTTACCGATAAAACCGCCCATTGTGGCACCCCTTGTAAAATGTCTACATTTATATCTGTTATATTTATAGTGTATACTTATTAAAGAATATTCTATTCTATGTCTATCTGTTTGTCCGTCTGTTCACAAAGGCCTATCTAAAGAAAGTGACCAAGAACGGTTTTTAAAGCCTTCGTCTGTCGTATAAACGTGTATAGCATAGTATAAAACCCACACGGGTTACGAAATTAGAAATAAATCCATCCACAACGTCACCCCGAAAAATGATTTATGCGTCAACTCAAACTTCCTATATCATTATTGCGACGACAATCGCACCCAAAAAGTTTTGCGCACCCTTGTACAGACATCAGCACATCAAGCTACTACAATCTGTTAATTTCTTTAATAGATTTTCAACTTTATCCCGAAAGCATTAAGGTTCAGGGTTGAATCGGAAAATTTGACAGTTTCGGGTAGCTTGACCTACTGGCGTCTGTACCAAAAATTCCATATCCACATTTTCCTTTATCCACGCGTGCGGTCTGCACAGTGTTTCGCGAGGCAACAACAACTGCGATAAATCCAACCTTTTGGCACAATGCGCACTATTGGGGATATTAATAAGCGGTCGTGCTGTGAATGGCCAGCTTTAGGCTTGTTCGATAACACTCTGCGGTTTCAGATTAGAGTCGAGGTGTTAATTGAGTGGAGGTTTTCTTTGTGAAGTGCATAGAGGCTGACATTGGGCATTCAAATCGTTAAATGCTACAAATGTCGGCAAGGTTGGCGCAGTGGTTAAGCGATTGACTGCTGCGCTGCGTGTCGTGGGTTTGATTCCCGCACGAAACAAATATTCTTATGACCTTCAAGTAGTTGTTCCGGGTCTGGCTGTTTGTGTCTGTGAGTTTAAATGTTTGTAAACGCACCTACGATACAGGAGAAGAGTGTGCGGCAACGTTTTTATAAAAAAAAAAACAAAAAAAAAATGCGTGGTAATTGCGTCATAATCAGCCCAAACCGTTCTTGCTGCTGGAACACTAAACTTCTGTTGACTCCCAAATCCCAATCGCTAACTCAGTGGGAGTTCTTAATAGTGCCACTATAATAATACTTCAGGTTTTCCGGCTAACGTTATATTAGTGTAGTTAATGCTTTTCGTTCAGCTGCACGGTTCATGTAGGTAATTAAATCGTTCTCTGGGGTTCTAATTCTTGAGAACAGTGGTGGTAACGGCTCCGACTTACGGGATCTAGGTCGCGGGTTCGAAACCACACAGGCGCTTTGCTTTGAGTAAATAATTTCATTGCCGCTGCTCTCAAAACGGTGAAGGAAAACATCGCGACGAAACCGGCATGTCGTAGAACCAAAAATTCGAAGATTTGTGACATTTATCAACCCGCTCTGGGCCTGGGTGGTAGATTACAGCCCACACCCTCGTGGAAAGGGGAGGCCTTTGTCCCAGCACAAGTAAGTAGGAACAACGTAGGCTAATTATGTTATTATATGCATCTTATGTAAAGACTCATTTTTAGGAACTGTCATGCACAAAATAACCCGACCTGAAAAAATAATCTGGTTTTCTTTACTCAGGGTTCATTGGGGGGGTTAGATTGGGCCTGTGTCCCAGCAGTGGGAACATAATAGGCTGAGTATGCTTATTCTTCTTTGGTTCTATATTTTATTATTAAAGTATTTCAGTAAAATTGATCAGCATAGAGACTAAAAAGTTGGATCTGCAACCTAATTGCGCTACACACTTTCAGTAACAATGTGAAAGATTTTGAAGGAACATACTGATCCATTGCTTCATATGTTTGAAAAATTCGTCTGCTCAACAACGTAAATAATGCAATGAATGTTGTCGAACTGTCAAAGTAAAAGGCATTGCCATTTTGAGTTGCGTAATCACTCACTGTTTCTTAGCTCTACCACATATAATTATCGTTAATATAAATAACTGCACCAGCTCATGAAATTCCTAACTTAATTGAAATTGTTTGGATATAACAAACAATTATAATCTTCTCCCTCCCTCCTAAGTCTCAGATTCATCTATTCCTATCACTAGGAATAGATTAAACTAAGAATATCATAATTATTATATCAAATCATGTTCGAATGCTTCTTGAAGCATTTTCCACAAGCAATAATAATTAATTTAATTACTTACAAATCTATAATCAAACTAAAAACACGAATTGATGACAAACAAATTGCTTGGAATATCCTAAACATCAAATGCATTAACTTTAATGAGAATGGTAGGGATATTCAGTTAGTACAAGTAGTTCGATAATAAACTGAGCGGCGTCATAG
This sequence comes from Apamea anceps, assembly GCA_951799955.1. Lineage (NCBI taxonomy): Eukaryota > Metazoa > Arthropoda > Insecta > Lepidoptera > Noctuidae > Apamea > Apamea anceps. Next base: position 4,300,159 of record OX637505.1, on the reverse strand, counting down.
ATTGAGAATTAATACTTCGTATAGATGCGAAACTCCTGTACCGAACGCATTCGTAATGCCTACAGTTTCGGGCACCAGTCTTACCAAGGAATATCGTGATACCCAGTAAGTGGGTTGTGGAGGTCAGATCCGAATAGCCTTTTTCCCAACTATGTTGAGATCGGCTTCCAGTCTAACTGGATGCAGCTAAATACCAGTATTTCCACGGAGCGACTGCCTATCTGACCTCCAAAACCCAGTTACTGGGTAACACAATACCCCTTGGTAAGACTAGTTGTCAGACTTTTTGGGCTTCTGACGACCCGTAATGACTGTCAAATATCCACAAATGACAGCCGGGAGTAATTGCTTAACGTGCTTTCCGAGGCACAGAGGTTTCTTGGTAAGTTGACCCATCCACGGACGAACCGCGGCAAACGTAGCTTCCTAATCGATCGACCCGTGCGGCTGTTATTACTCAACCCCAAGCCCCTATGAATATCGGTTCTGCAAGGTATTGTTGTTCTATGACGGCATGCCCTGCCAAGATCTAATTATATGAGCCTTTGTTGTAGGACTGGTCTATAGGCGACAAATGAAAGAGATCGAACGACGCGACCGCAACACGATTGCGAATCGAATGTCGCGTTTATTTGTTGATTGATATAAACGAGCTGATTGATGGTTAATTGTGAATTTGCGCTATATTTTGAAAGGACTTACATATTTTTGCACCTCGATCAAACATCTTATTTAACCATTTATTTATTTAACCATTTATGTACACACATATATAAACAGACATTGAAAGACAGAACAGAAAAAATAGGTACAGAGGTGATGCTCGATACTAAAAGTTGTATTTCGTTGGTTGTGTTTGGTTCGTTTGGTTTGGTTTACACAGCTTTTGTTTAAATTGTTTATTGTCAATTTGTGTCCTAAATTTATTTTATACTTTAGCTGTGCCCTGTGTACTGTGATTTTCTACTTTATCTCTAGCGATAAAGTAGAAAATCACAGCACACAGCGTTAAGGTTCAAGGTTGATTGGGAAAATTTGACAGTTTCGGGTTGGTTGACCAACTGGCGTCTGTACTTTAGCTTTAAGCCATTGTTACACCACCACAACATTATGGAATGCAAATAAATATGTGAATATAACCAAATACAACTTTCGAATCTGCATTCGTCATCTGCCCAGCCTTTTTCCAACCATGTTCGAGTCAGCTTCCATTCTAACCGGGGGCAGATTAACCCAGATGTTACTGAAACTTTTTTTTCCAGGAAATCCAGGAAAAGGTGGCCTTTTATAAGGCCCGTCGTAATATAGGGGTCGTATGCATGTAGTACGTATGCGTTTTTGGATTTCTTAAAAGGCCCGCCGCAGTATCTGCGATAATACCAGTCAATCAAAATCAAATCAAAAATCAATCAAAATCAAATCAAGTTTTTCAGCGTAAGGCCTTAAGTTATATTCCGCAAATACTTAGTTTTTAACCGACTTCTAAAAAAGGAGGAGGTTCTCAATTCGGATGTTTGTATTTTTTTTTTGTTTTATGTTTGTTCGCGCATAACTCCGTCGCTTGCCAACCGATTTGAAAAATTATTTTCTTGTTGGAAAGGGTATACTTTCTAAATGGTCCCATAAAAATTTCATCAAAAACGTTTTAGTAGTTTGGTTTTTAAACCAAAATTACTGGTAAAAATTACAACTTAAAACTGAAAAATAAAGACTTTTGAAAAAAAAAAAAACAACCGACTTCCAAAAACGACACTACAAAGTGAAAAATAACTTAATTTCGGAAGTCGGTGGCAAACAACGAAAATGCGAATCGAACGACACCGACTTCCGAAATTAAAGTTATTTTTCACTTTGTAGTGTCGTTTTTGGAAGTCGGTTGTTTTTTTTTTTTTCAAAAAAGTTTTTTCTGTTATAAATTCTTCTGTACCAACCTACCAAGTTAGCGCCAAACAAATTAATATTACTACATGGTCGCTGAACAAATACTAATACACGTGTTTGTATCCCTTCGGGAAATTCCAGCGGAATATTATAGTATCTAACAACAATTCTGATTATAATCTCACAAAATAATACCCACATATGATACGCTACCCTCCAATCCCACGTTTAATTGTTAGATACATTGATGACGGTAGCGTCTACCCTCGGGCCATTCAACAATCCTGTCCTAATTTACGCCTATTATAAATTTAAGGACTGGACAGTGCTATTTGTAGTCGAACAAGGAAGTACGAGTTAGGCACAAAATAGGTAGGTAACAGAAGGTGAGCTACATTAACACGCCAGCATAAGAAAAAGTAAAGTAAAAAGTTTGTTGTCACAAGAAGCATTCACAAGGATTACAAACATTGATACAATATTTACTTATTATTGAATCCACTAAAAGTGATAAAAATAACTATGTGACTCCCAAAATACAAGACCTTTTTTTTTGGATGGGAAATCATCAAATGACGTCTCCCACTCTGGGCTCTGGGCTCACCCGTGTTCCTTCAGTTGCCTATGCCAAAAGCCTACCGTGGCTTTTGGCATAGGCAACTGAAGGAACACGGGTGACGGTGACGGTCTCTTTCGAAAAACCAGCGGTCCTGGCAGGCATCGGCCCTAGCGGACCCCGTCAGTTCGTGCTGACATCTCTAAGAGGCGCGCGTGGAATACAACGCGGCGTCGACTCGGGCCTGGTCCTTACCGGGCGGTGAGCTGCCCATTGCTCGCTCGCCGGCCGCAAGCCCGCGCCTACGGTGGCCGGGAGTCGGCTGTTGACTCCCGACGTCCAGGGCGTCTCCTGCGGCGATTAAAAAATACAAGCCCTGGCGCTTGTATTTTGGGAGCCACATAGATTCACGTCTTCCTCTTCAACTTCGCGTCTCTGGCAGTAATTTCGCCACTTTGCGTACAGCGAGTGTAAGAATAATAACATCCGCACTGGTCAATCGATCAGGTTAAGCTACGCTTGCCGCGGTTGGTCTGCGGATGGGTGGCCATCTTTACATACGTTAAGCCGAGTCCTCTCCGTGTCTCGGAAAGCACGTTAAACCGTTGGTCCCGGCTGTCATTCGTGGATCATTGACAGTCGTTACGGGTTGTCAGAAGCCCGAAAGTCTGACAACCAGTCTTACTAAAGGTGTCGTATTACCCAACTAACTGGGTTGTGGAGTTCAGATAGGCAGTCGCTCCATGTAAAATACTGGTATTTAGCTGAATCCGGTTAGACTGGAAGCTGACCGCAACATAGTTGCTGTTTGTTGCTGTTTTCACTCGTTGTACGAAGCCGACCTTTTGTACCTACATATCTATTTTGTGACTGAGGCATGAACTACGATCTGTAGTCGCACGACGTTTGTCACACGATTTGTCTTGTCAATTATAGCGGCGCCATCTTAGATTCGCCTTCTTTTGTTTTTGGAGTATTTAAATTAATAAGTGTTGTATAAATAAATCTTACGACGGGTCTGGTGTTTGCTAGACCATTAATTGGTAATCTTAATTGTTTTAACGCTTATTGGCTTACAGAAATATGCTGTATATTATATATACAGCACTAATCATAACTATATTTCATAACTAATCAGTTATTTTGGTTTGAAGCACAGCACAGCATTACTTACTATAAGAACAGTATTTTTATTTCACTAAGCGACACACGCTTTATTTGTGGTTACTGAGTGTATAAACACGCCGTGAATGTGTGTGTAAGCGCGAGACCTCTCGGTACCGTCCGAGAAAATTTTGAAGTCGGAAGTATGTGTGCGTGCGTTACGTGCTGACGCTACTTGCTTTCACGCACATATTCACATCGTGTTTGTACACTTGGTTAACACATGTAAAGTGCGCGTTTCATCCAAATCCGTTTCATCTAAATCCGATTAGCCGTTTTAGCGTTGAAGCGTAACAAACAAACATACAAAAACTTTTTCTAAGTGTAGAGATAGCTTAGATGAAACATTTTACTACTAAAAAACTATGAATGTTTTTTCACTGAAATAAATTCAGAATATTTTCACTAAAAAGTACTCAAAAAGTACTCAATTACTTGAATACTTCACGATTCAATTCTCATCAGAAGAACTTAACTACAGACGAATGTTATTAATAAAATCATTTCAATAAATTATTGAATGGCTCTTTATGAAAGGTAAAAAAACGTAGGTACTCCAATACAGAAATATTACACTCGATGCAAATTAAAATGTGTTCCTAATTAATTGAATTAATTAATGCACCGTTTCAAAGGTATTTATTTTATGCTTGAGATGGCTCTTCGTGTTTTCCAGGTTTATAGTTCATTAATTAAAACTACTTTTGAACGTCTCTGCTAAACATATTTAAGAGTACTTAAATATGTTAAGCAGAAACGTTCAAAAGTAGTTTTAATTAATTAATGAATGATGGGCCCCGAATACGGGTTTCACCGAATACGAATAATTAATCGAATAATCGGTTAAAAGTATACCGAACCGAATATTCGCGCGTTTGTTTTCGTGTACAGAATCGTACAAAAAAGTAAATTGACTTTAAAAACCTTCGATCTCTTCCTTGCAAGAAAAGGTCGAAAACTATTTTTTTCACTATACAGACCTACCACTTTTATTTCTTCTATTAAACCGTAACCGCTTCTAATTGAAGCAATTCCAGATTATCATTACGTAGGTATCTCTTTACACCGACAGAAGAAATGATAAGACACGCTTGATATTTATTTATTCACACCAATAAGTACAACATCTTACAGTATTCCAAGACAATGTTATGTATACACACCTACTGAACTATACATTTATATCTTATAAAACTTACTTAAACATAAATTTCAACAATAAAACTAAAATAATAAAAAAGCGGCCAAGTGCGAGTCGGACTCGCCCATGAAGGGTTCCGTTGAATTGATTGAAAGAAAGGTAAATTCCGGTTTACGATTTATGACGTATTAAAAAAAACTACTTACTAGATCTCGTTCAAACCAATTTACGGTGGAAGTTTACATGGTAATGTACATCATATATTTTTTTAGTTTTATCATTCTCTTATTTTAGAAGTTACGAGGGGGAGGGGGGGGGGGGCACATTTTCCCATTTTGGAAGTGTCTCTCGCGCAAACTATTCAGTTTAGAAAAAAATGATATTAGAAACCTCTATATCATTTTTGAAGACCTATCCATAGATACCCCACCACAAAAAAAAATCGAGTTTCAGTTGTAAGTGTGGGGTAACTCCGAAATTTATTGTTTTTTTTTTTTTTCTAGTTTTGTGTGAAAATCTTAATGCGGTTCACAGAATACATCTACTTACCAAGTTTCAACAGTATAGTTCTTATAGTTTCGGAAAAAAGTGGCTGTGACATACGGACGGACAGACAGACAGAAAGACATGACGAATCCATGAGGGTTCCGTTTTTTGCCATTTGGCTTACGGAACCCTAAAAATTACAATATTTTTTTCAATTAGGTAATTGTACTACTACATATATTCTAGTAGACTTACAGAGGCAACTTTTTAATACTCATACTCTCTCTCTCTGTGTCATTCGGTAGAATGTTCAACATTTTTGCCGAATAATCGGCCGAATAATATATAGAATGAGAATAATTGAACTACAAAATCCATTTAATGAATTAGACATCTCATAAACTCGGCACCAAATAAATTAGCAATACCTTCTAATTGTGGGAAATCCATTCGTAAAATATGAACAGGGATCCTGAAAAATACCGGGTTTCAGTGGATTATTCATTCATTGGAATTACCATAGAATAAGGATGTGATTGAAGGGAAACTCAGTTCGGACGCATTTATTAAAAACAAAAATGTTGTGCATGTTTAGAACTTTGGTGCTAGATAGTAACCAGGGTCTGATGATGGAGCTGGAAGATGGCCATAGGAACTTGGTAATTAAACGACACAACCCCATCGAGCTTGGGCTCGTATGATTCGTCTTGGCGAGTACTTTGGTGCTAGATAGTAACCAGGGTCTGATGATGGAGCTGGAAGATGGCCATAGGAACTCGGTAATTAAACGACATAACCCCATCGAGTTTGGGCTCCTTTTATTCGTCTTGACGAGTACTTTGGTGCTAGATGGCAACCAGAGACTAAAGTTGAACAGGTAGCGTAAGTGCAGTAAACGCATAGAACGGAAAAACACTGCTACGCGCTACGACCTACGCCGTAGTCAATCTCGCATCAAAAATACTAAAAAGTTAAAAATAAAAATAAAAGAAAAAAAACTTTTTAAAAACAAGCTTTTATTACTTATTTATAAAAAGGACTAAAAAGTTAAAAATAATTTAAACCTGATAAGAAATAAATAAAAGTGTGTTACATTGTGTTCTTAATGTTCTTTAACGTTCCATCAAAATGTAACACGCTTTTATTTATTTCTTATCAGGTTTAAATTATGTTTAACTTTTTAGTCCTTTTTTTAATACGTAATAAAATATTGTTTTTAAAAAGTTTTTTTTTATGTTTTCATTTTTTCCAACTGTGTTGGGGTCAGGTTCAGTCTAACGAAATGCAGGTGAATACCAATATTTTACAAAGAGTGACTGCCTATCTGACCTGCACAACCCAGGTACTGAGTAATACAGTACCTACCCCTTGAAAAGTTTGGTTGTCAGACTTTTGGGCTTCCGACTAGTAACGACTTTCAAAAATCCATGAATGACAGCCGGGACCAACGGCTTAACGTGCTTTCCAAGGCACGGAGAGGGTTCGATATGTAATGGATGGTCACCCCATCCACGGACCGACCGCGGCAAGCGCAGCTTAATCTTCAACCCATGCGGCTGTTATAATTTAGCCATGAGCCCCTTTAATTACCTACATGAGTGTCGCTTCTATAAAGTTTTCTGCTTTGGTAATACCACGGTATCACGGTCGTCTTATCTAAAAACCTTTACTGAAAGGGTCGACTGTTTGCACGCCTGAAAACGGAATGGAGATAAATGAATTTCATAATTTTAATCTACACACGAGCTTGGTAGATTACGTTTTGTTATTGAGTGTTTTTAATTATAATTATGGGATGGTGTATTTATGATTTAACTGGCCATGAATAATATAATAGCGTAGCATAATCAGATTAATGTTCCCACTGCTGGGACACAGGCCTCCCCTCTGTGAGACGGAGTAGGCCGTAATCCGCGACGCAGGCCCAGTGCGGGTTGGTGCATGTCAAATGTCTACGAATTTTTTGGTTTCTAGGACATGCCGGTTTCCTCACGATGTTTTCCTTTACCGTTTTGAGAACAGCTTACCTTATAATTGTTTTAGATACTTTGTTTCCTAAGAAAGCGGTGAACGGACGCTCAATAAAGCTACGGTTTCCTAAAAAAACGGTGACCGCCTAAACAGCGTCCGCAATTTACCGGTGAATGACGTCATTCAAACGTTATTTATGAAAGTACGTTGATGTGTTTTCCTAGAGAGCGTTTTTGACACCGTAAAGTTAAATCCTGTATCCCAAAGATTTAAATCGCTAGATTTTCCCTCAGCGTAGGTACTTAGTCACGCGAAAAAGTGTCATTACTGAGAAAAGTGAGTTCACATATATTATTATTATATAGCGTGTCCATGACACTCAAGTCAAATCACTGCGCATCGTGTGTCAAAGGTGTCAAAACGTAACAGAATCGTGACTATCTTTTGACACGATATATCTAACGATTTAAATCGTTGCTACTGTCATCATTTTCATGACAGCCGCCACGTGCGGTCACCGCTTTTCTGGGAAACCGTAGCCTAACGGCTGTCTAAATATTTAGCGTTTTATGACATATTATTGTCAAATACTGGTGAAAGTTAAATATTTTCATGATGGCTGTTATAAATATGACCGCTCCAATGTTCTAGGAAACCATAGCATTATATAGGCATCCAATAAACATTTATTTTATTAAGAAAGTAGTTAACTCATCACACGCAAACACACAACACACACATATACACATCGCATCACCTCATACATCATTCACTTTTTATTGTTACCTACAGGTAACACAAAAACATTATAGTTGCGAGAAATAAATGCTTTTTTCGTTATTTCCTCTCAGTGATATTTGAGGAAAATTCGGAACCTAGTGACATGACCTTTGGAAATGGCTTATGATATTTGACACATGATAGGAAATGGCTAATGGTATTTGATATATTTTTTCCAATGGTGCGTATACAGAAACATTGTATGTCATACGCTGAACCTAGAAAGAAAATACGTTTATTTGCGTTAAACATGACGCATAAAAGAACACAAAAACAAAAAAAAACAAGTTGGGGAAACATGTGTCACATCCACGCAAAACAGCCATCGCTCAGCATAATGCAAAGACCAGAGACAGAGCCCCAGCGCTGGTTTTCTGCGACAGCCGGTGTACCTGCGTAACATGTCGTAGAGTATTGTATAAGTTTGGCGCCTAAATGACAGTGACAGGGTTGTTGAAATAGTGCAACACGAATTGCTACCCAATAAAAAATCTTGGATGATCAAAATATGACCTTTATTATTTTTAAAGAAGCTTTTATTACATTCATAGGAGCTGTTAGAACACTTCTGACTCTTCAAAAGAAGTTCCTGTTTTCTAGATTATTGTAAATGGCATGAAAACTTCATAGCATAATAAAGCACTGTTCCTAATCTCATAGAATTTACATTCCACAGCCAATCGATCAATTATCTACTTTAGTGAAATATATTCTAAGTTGATTTTTGAGTGACCATTTCTAACAAAAAGGTCCTTATGAGTTTTTAGTTGCAATGGAATTTTAAAGACTGTCAAAGATCCACGAATGACAGCCAAACGCATAACGTCTTAACGTGCTTTCCGAGGCACGGAGAGGTCTCGATATGTGATGGTCATGATGTTGATGCAAGCGTAGCTTAACCTGATCGATGGACCCGTGCGGCTGTTATTACTTAGCCACGACCGTCGTTAGTAACAATATCTATTGAAACTAATTCAACTTTGCCTTTGACGCAGATTGAGACACATCCACTCATCGTCAATATCATCTAACAAATTAATAAAGCCTATTTAGCAAAGCATTTCATCTCAATTAATTGTGAATAAATAAACAACTCGTGTTTACCTGTCATTTTATATAATTCGGTTGACCGAGTTGGCAAGTTAAACGATTGGCGCACACTCGATTCTGTACCGAGATACTTCACAAGCCATTGTTTCGATGTTTCGTTACTGTCTGGTATCGTAATTGTGTTAAAAATTGGCTTCTAGCGATCTAAATTTGGCTGTCTGGAGATTATCTAGATCGATATCATCGGTTGCCTTAGTTTTTATTAAACAATTCCCATCGCTTTTCTTTACATGTGTATCGTCAAAGACTGTCTAATGAAAGATGGTCTTTTTCCAAGGGTATCGTTAAAGGCTATCTTTTTCTTCTTCTATGTCATGTCGATGGCACGACAGTATATAATAAATTTTGTTGGCCAACTTTGCCACTTCCACGGCATCGTCGGTGGTAACGCTATGGCTGAATTTTTTGGTTAAGTAATGAATTTACCGAAGACTACTTATCTAATGAGAGATGGTCTATGCAATAGACTGATGTTATTCCAATAATGCCCTTTGTACACACACGTTTGTCTTGCCGTGAAACACTACGGTTCAGTTGGCGTGTGTAGGCACTTGTATAGGGGCACGTTTATTCTACGGCGCGGTTTATACGCCGTACCGTAATGAAAGCGTGCCGTGTACAGAGGGCCTAAAATTAAAACCTGCTTCCCTTTTTAGGCTTTTTCATGGTATGACGGTAAGAATAGATGACGTATCTGCGTCTTCAATTCGACTCGAAACCTTTTCACGTAAGCTTCTCGAGTTCAAAACTAGGTAGAAAATCTTGAAACATGGAAATTAAATTGTTAACATAAACACTGTTATCACTATCATTTAAATACACAATTCGCTGAACAATTTTCAGTAATACAACTAACATTGTCGACTCAATATTACTTGTATTGATTAAGACATTAAGATGCCGTGTCTGCTGTAGACGGGACGGCACGCAATTTATTGCAAACGGCGTGATATTACAGTGTTCCAAATAGTTTAAACTGCTGAGCGTTGAATTTACTCCAAGTAATTTAAATTACGAGTATAATGGACAATACTGGAAAATTCTGTAAGCAAGAATGGCTAAAGCATTGCAATGATTCTGCAAGGTTGGTATTCAACAGCGTTCATAATCTGTCTTGGAAGAGATCACTGTTTTATCATATTAAGGCCTGAAATATTATTTCTAGGGTTAAAAGGGTAGAGCAGAAGACCTTCCCTTCTTTTTCTCTTCTTCATCATAAAACTCAACTTTGACTAGCGCAGTCCACTGCTGGACATAGGCCTCTCCCAGGGTGCGTCCGAAAGGGTTACCGCTGCCCTGGAACATAAAGGGCTAAGGAAGGAACACGGGTGGGTTTTAGTCAGTAAGAGTCTGACACTCCCTTCCGCTCCACCCAGAGCGGGAGGAGACATTTGATGATTTCCCATCCTGAAAAAAAAAGGGTGCGTCACAACAACCTGTCCTCCACCTTCTGCATCCAGTCTGTCCCATCCACCTTCTTAGGTGGTCGGTCCATCTATCTGGGTTGCGCGGCCTTCACTCTAGGACTCGTCTGTCCCACCGGCCATCGGCCCTTCGACAAACATGGTCAGCCCACTGCCACTTCAGTTTGCTTACTCTGCAAGCTATGTCGGTAACTCCGGTTCTTTTCTGGATAACTTCATTCCTGATTTTATCCATCAAAGAAACTCCGAGCATAGCATCATAAAACTATCTCCTGCTAGATGTAGCTTTCTTGGGTCGGGGGGCTTTGTGATCGTGCTATTGTCTCCTGCATCGTCCTTTGTATTAACTTTTTCTAATTACTTTGACACCTAAACTGCAATGATTCTGCGGCCCGTTAATTTTCTCTTCACTGTCTGTTATTTTTACAGTCTACCTGTCATTTGGAATGGACAGACAGCTGTGCCGCTGGGGAGTTTGTTGCGCCACTTCTTCCCAGCGAAAGCGAAAGAAAGGAAGTGGTGAAGGGCGGGCGTTTTAGGGGACCGTTTTATGTAATTTTGACGTTCGAATAGTGCTGATTCTCCGCCTAATTTGAATAAATTACTTTTGATTTTGAATGGAGTATAGCCCAACATTATTGCTGTATGGTGATTGAGTTTTAAATCACACACTTGGTCTATTAAAATATCTATTCATACGATCAAAACTCCATTTCCTAAGACCTTCACGACTAACCTTCAGCAGAAAAGAACATCATGAATATAAAATGAAGTAAGTGTCATAAATTCTACCGTCTTTGTCCGCTCATTAAATTTCATCCCTTTCAAAAGGACTGGAGATCGCATCGGCGATAGAGCTATAATTTCAATAAACGTCTATTGCAGTCGCTCGAACGAAACGTTTTCGCCCTACCATTAGATGTTATCGAGCGAAGTGTTATTTTAGATTCAATGTTAAAAAAGAAACCCACCGAGGTTTCTTTTTCATCGTTGATTTTTTATGAGGTCTTCTGGAAAGTGTAGTTTAGATTTTAGTTAATTAATAGGCTTGTTTCTTAGCTACGTTTTGAATTATCATGGGTTTCAGCAACATCTACTTCATCATCATTATGACGAGCCGAAGATCTTCACTGCGGGCAATGGACCAGCATCTACTTTAAGACCCCTCACCCACGGTGCCTTTTTGTAGCGATCCAGTAGCGATGCTGTCGCGCGTTCGCATCGATACAGTCGCGATGCGGTCGCTAGCTGTTTACCCTCGCCCACACCATGATTCTCAGTCGTGGTGCAAACGCGATACTTTCGCGATGCGAGTTGCACTGATGCTCGGTTCTCTACTCACGTGCCACCCTCGCTCCGTTCTCTCCCCGATATCGTCCGACACGGTCGCGCGTTTTCATCGATACAGTCGCGCGACAGCTTTGCTACAAAAAATCGCCGTGGGCGAAGGACCTAATACTTTATGTAGTTTCTTGAATGATTCTATCCTTCTTGTAACCTACACCACTCAGGGCCCTAATTCACTATGACCACTTAACGATTCGTTACTTCGAAACCACGTCAATGCCTTAGCTATCCCGCCAATCTCGCGTTCAATACGCTCGGTTTCGTTAGTAAAATTGTGTCATAGAGAATAACGTACCTGGATAAGTTAAGGTTATCTATTCTGGATATAACCCACACCACATATCGTTAGTTAACTTTTTTAACAGTGGCTTTCTGTACTTACAACTGCCAGACTGATTTTGTTGAAAATATACAAGGTGCCATCATGGACGTGCAAATTGTAACTATGAATTCAGTACGTGATTTTAGATCCCTAGCGAAGGAATTTTTAGCCGGTTATGAAAAATAGTAAGTGCTGTTCCGCGTAGGTATTTATTTATTTATATACTAGCTGCGCCCCGCGGTGTCACCCGCATAAGTTTCGATCCCGCAGGAATATTGGGATATAAAAGTATCCTATATGTAAATCCTGGTTATAAACCATCTGTGTGCCAAATTTCATCCAAATCCCTTCAGTAGTTTTTGCGTGAAAGAGTAACAAACATCCATCGATCCATCCATCCATCCAAACTTTCACATTTATAATATTATTAGGATAAACTATGACACACAAATATATTTTCGTAATTTACTGAGTAAATATAGTTGCCTTATCTACATATACAGCGTATATCAGAAAAGTGTGGCGATTTGTAATGCTATGGTACAAACCATAAAACTGAACAACTCTCCATGGGAGCAGCATCGTAATCGCAAAAAAAAAAAAACAACTGCCCCGATACCTACTCGGACCAAATGTATGGGACGGCTGATTATTTTTCGCTATTAAGATGTTGGTCCCATGGAGAAATGACCACACTTTTCTGATGCATGATGTATATATATATGCTCGTAGGTTATATACATAAAGATATTAACTCACAAAAGTATTCTCATATACTCGTAGTTACACCATATCTTCCCAACTCATAATTTCAGAGAATCAAAAGAAATTAATGCAAATCACCTAACCGTGTTCAGTAAACTAAAAGCTGTATTAATTTGAGTGCTTATCTCAGATCAGAGTGAACGAAAACTTTCTAATTGAGATTATCAAGCCAAAATAAAAGCTAAGGTGGAAGAAGTTCGAGCTTTTTGTACTTTACTGAAACTGAAGAGTGATTCACTCTGAGCCGTTATAAGTTTGTAGATATGTTGATCCACATGCTTATGTTACGTGAGGTATCAATAGGAGGTGGAAAATACAGCAGCAGAATACTGAAGTACTATTATGAGCAGGGCCCGCAGTTTCGCCCCTCGAATTATCGGGATAAAAAGTATCAAATGTGGTCATCCTGGTTATAAACTATCTATGTGCCAAATTTTATCCCAATCCGTTCAGAAGCTTTTGCGTCAAAGAGTAACAAACATCTATACATCCATCGTCACAAACTTTCGCGTTTATAATATTATAGCAGGATGAATGCCTCATAATTCCACTGCAAAAAAGAGGAGCTTTCTATAGCTCCGTCTCTCTCTTACACTGGAAAAATGATGGCATACGTCATAATACGGCCCCGGGCCTTTAAAAATAAATACTATCGGTATCGGTCACTCTTAATGGCAACTGAAATCGCAGCAGGCCCAGACGGAACTGTCGGAATGACCTGGACTGCTTCAACAAGAGCAGAAGGCCAATTCTCGTAATTTAAAACGTTCAAAATCTAGTCGCAGTCTCATCTTGGCGACCAACAAATGTCAAAAACTTGTCAAAATGTAGGAAAATTAGAGGTAATTTTTGACAGATTGAGACTGAGATCTGACTGTGAACGTTGTTAAAATTACAAGGATTGCCCCTCTGATCCTCAGCAGTTTTAAATAGATAAAAGTGGAGAGTAGGCCCTTTCCCCTGCAGTACAATATCACGGGCTTTTAATAAAATAATAATACATAATAATCGGTGTCGTTACCTCTCAACCTGTCTCTTAACAACCATCATTTAAAATTCCTCTCCTGTTACATTTGTCATCCTAAACGACAGCCACGTAAAATTACTTTGTAGGTATTTTAAATTATGACTATATTCTACTGAAATTAAATTAAAGTAACGGACACATCTGAGATTTGTTAAATATCCAAAATATTTATATCCAGATTTTCAAGTCATAATAATAGACTTAATTTATTTTAATTTATTTAATTTATTGACCCTGTTCCCGTTCTGTTCCGGTGGGCTACTATTTTTTATATTCTAATATCTAAAAATATAATTTATATGTGTTTACATTGAAATAAAGAACTTAATTTAAAAAAAAAGAAACTGGTACCCAGCTGCATCCCGTTAGACTAGAAATCGACTTTTCCCAACTATGTATTTTAAATACATAGTTGGGAAAAGGCTCGGCAGATGATAATTACGTAATAGACATAATTCACTGAGTCCAGTCACGAGACTCTATAATGTGAATTATTTACTACGCGACGCCCAGATAATTTAATTTAATTTTCACAAATCTGTAAGATCACAAACAAATTAGATTTTTTCAGCAATTTCTTTAGAATGTTAAAACAAAGTAAATACAATTTACAAAAGATTTCAATCGTAGATTCGCCCGCCGCGCCGCGTCAAAAGATGGTCGCATTTTTGTTTTTTTTTTTGACACCTTTGACACGCACAATGACGCAGAGAATTGACTTGATGTTCATGGAAACACTATTATTATTGAGTGAGCTCACTCTACTCAGTATGGACACCTTTTCGCGTGGCTTAGTACGATCAGGGCAAATCTAACGATTTAAATCTTTGTAATTTACAAATTCGATACCCTAACAACATAGAATGTCCAATACCAAGGCATGTGAGTGTCACATACATACTGTAGTGACAGGCTTCAGAAATTACCAAAGCAAACCTTCCTGCCTCTGAGAAATAGTCCAATTAGACCGAAATGCTATTTATGGGGCAGTCCAATTTAACTGCAGACCGTATTGACTTTCAAGGACTGTAAAACAAGTATAAATCTCCTTTCAAATTCACCCGTTTATCTACGGCCGAACTTATTAGCTTCTAATGTAAATTCGGAGGCTAAAATTTAAGGTTACTGTCAATTTCAGCAAGTTTCAATAATGTGCCAATGTTGTGAGAAGGGATATTTTCCATTAAGTTGTGTGGTTATTTTACCGAAGGGATCGATAGATACGGTGGTGACCTTGGCACGTCTGCCTTCGGACAGTCTATTTCAATAGTCCTTTTCAAACAAAGAGGCTAAAGAATGTTGTTGTTTTAATGTTGGGACCGAATCGTGCTTCTGCAGACCTGCTTTACATAGTTATTTATATCACAGAAAATAATTACGTTTTAAAAAAAAACGTATGCGGTCGTGAGGAACGAAGTTTCTTACGCGAGACTCGTACGCACACATACTAGTATAAAATAGACAGATACGGAGAGAGAGTGTGAATTTAATACGAGTTTTAATACAGAGACATCTTGTATAAGTTTTTAGGAGCTCTCTTAAAGTTATCGCCATCTTGGATTTTCATTTTGACCTCACTGTTGACTTCACCACCTTCAAGAAGTTTCTCTGTCTCTTTCTATTTTATATACTATAATAGAAAAAAAAAGAAAAAAGTCGCATGTAGGGGGCATGACGCTTTTTGTGAGGATTACTGTAAGCCGCGTTAAAGAACTACGCTCCATTTTTTTTTTCTATATTTATGTCTGTAATTTATATGCCGTACATAATAAAGATTCGTTCCAAACAATCATGAATAAAACTTTGAGACGAAAAATATTCAGCTACGATTTCAAAATAAATGTTTGCGAATACCTTTTTCCAGAAACACAAGACGACCGCAGAAAGTCTTCGACTACCTCCCGGCTTCGTCGAATCAATAAGAAATTTAATTCCCACAAAAGGGGCTGGTCTTCCAACTTTACAAACAAGTTTGGATGTTTCTTTTTTCCCTCTCATTCCGGATTCCCGAACATTGGAGTGCTCCGAAAGAATGCCGGGATCGATTCCCGACCCTCTTAATAGTTTTTCATCTGGCTACTTTTAGATTGCGTGTTGATAGAGCGGCTGGGTGGATTTTCGGTTAAACTCTCACTTTTAATAAAGTAATGGCTAACTAACTTTAATACTGAGAGAAACAAAACAAATTGATGTCATTAACTTGTTGCAGATATTCATAAATAAACAGCAATAATTTCTTAGTGACGATCAGGTGACCATGACTTCGGATGCGCGATGTACCATGAACAATGTCAAGGAATAATAGACAGATAAATTGAACATGAATGTTTATTATTTCCTTTATTTCACTTAAATACGAATAAATTAAATTTTATGTTATAAACAAATAGATAAGAAAAAACATTTAAAAATATAATTTATTATTATTATTTACAATTAGCCATTTAAACAGGCTAGGTAAAAGTTTAGCGAAATACAATGCAGCATAATGTTACAACACTTTTTATCTAAGCAATCAGCATAAATATCGAAAATATCTGCAAGCCAAAAGCCTATATTTCCGATCGCTCAAAAACATTAAACAACAGCTAAGTGGGTGCATTACAAGAGTATGAATGTACACAGGTTCTACTTGGCAATTTTCCTTGGCTGCCTGCCATGGCGAGCCAGCGGCTTTTGATACATGGAGTTGCAGGTGGTTAAGTAAGTTTGCTTAACTCCCTAGGGTGTAATCATGTCGGAAAGTGGAGTTTATATCGATTTAAAGAAGCATCTTGTATTCAGGATGTTGTAGATGATTTGTTTTTGGTGTAGTGGCGTTTTTAATAGGGTTCAGGAGCGCAGTTAGAGCTTAGTGTTACGGTTTATTGATTTTGAGCAGTGAAGGTTAGATGCTTATGGCTTAGTAGCTAATGATCATCACGCCATCACGATGATCATCACGACATCACGTAGAGGTGCTCTTTGAGGCATCAGGCGTTCAAATCTATCCGTAGCATCACTTATGTAAACCCAGTATACGGTGAACCAACCAGAAGGCCAATTTTCGTAATTAGAACCATTCAAAATCTAGTCAATCTCATGTCAGCGACAATCAATGTCAAAAACTTGTCAAAAATGTAGGAAAATTAGAGGTATTTTTGACAGATTGAGACTGAGATTAGAATGCGAACGTTCTTAAAATACGGTAATGGCCCCTCAGAATGTTACGCTGCATTTGTTTTACAAAAGGAATATCGGGTATCGGTAACGGACATCTATGCAATATGTAACAAATATGTACCGGCGCGTCAAATAAATCTAAAATCATCATCTATCTAGCCTTTTCCCAACTATGCTGGGGTCAGCTTCCAGTCTAACCGGACGCCGCTGAATATCAGTATTTTACATGGAGCGACTGACTCCCTGACCTTCACAACCCAGTTACTGTGTAACGCGATACCCCTTGACAAGACTGGTAATAATAAATCCAAAATACGACTGCATAATTATTACTTTTTAACCAACGAGAATAAAAGGAGATGGTCGTGTTTTCGATACGTATTTAAAAAAAAAGACTATTCATTTACATCCCTCTTCAAGTTGTAAGTACGTAGGCATACAATTACATCTCACCTCCATTCAATACCTAAGAATGAAAATGAGATGAAAATTCAGCCAGCGCAACAAAAGATACTTCCAATACCAGTATATGCTTCACAGAATTGCAAGTTATTTGTTTTCGATTTCATTCATTTCAGCGAACCATTTTTTTCTTCTTTTTTTATTTCATGTAAATGTATCACGGAATAGGTGATTTCAGGAAACTCGTTATTAAAAATAGCTTCGCTTTTTCAATATTATTTGGATAGCTTCAATACTGGAATACTATGTAGTTATTGTCCGATGAGACGGCAAGCCGGCACGACTGGACAGAGATCAGGCACGGTACCAACGGCTTAACGACTCAAAATTACTTAGGTATACTTACATTAATTTAAAAACTTAGTTATTAAGGTTAAATAAAAAAGTTTATTATTTTTTGCTTTTCAGTTTTTTCGGCGGTTTAATTTTTTTGTTAAAAAGTTTTTTTCCAAAGAAATAAAATTATGTACATATCGTAACCTAAATTCAGACCATAAAATGAGACATTAATTACAGTTAAGTAACAGTCGTGTCTTTTCAGTCGTTCCGCAGCGACCTTACTTGTTTCTGAAGGTTCGTAGTTCTTTAATACACTGCGACAAGATCTCGTGTTTCCAACTTCAGATCGTAGTAAAGTTGCTGATAACATTACTAAATTAACTAGTTTTGTGATATTTTGTTTCGAGACTATATTTGGATTCTTTGTGCTTTTTAGGGGTATCGTTAATACGATACCCCTAAAAAGCACATTTAAAAGAACACGACTGCTTATCTGACCTCCCAAACCAGTTGCTGGGTAATCCCAGCAACTGGTTTGGGAGGTCAGATAAGCAGTCGCTCTATGTTAAATACTAGTATTCAGCTGCAACCAGTTAGACAGGAATCCGACCCCAACTTAGTTGGGAAAAGGCTAGGCAGATGATGATTTGGACGCTTTTAACTAAAATAGCACCAAAAGTTATAGGTGTCTAGTACCTTTATGTAGGTATAGACATTCTGTTACACAATACACGATACAAGGAAACTTACAATAGCTATCATTTTAACAGGGTGTACTCTTTGGTGAGTCACCATAGAGGAGTTGGTGACTTGACATAATATAAAAACGTCAGTGGCTTTTTCTCTTCTCCATAAGAAATATATTTTCCTTAATTAACTACAGCAATTCAATTCATATTCCTTGTACAGACATTCACCTTCCATCATAAATTGTATATCGTGTTTCATTATATGTGGACTTCATTATACTAGAAATATAAAACATTAAATCCTCATCATTTGTGTCCCATATTTATCCATTTCAAGGGTAACAACTTTTGGTACCATATATGCAACAGTTTGTTAGAGCTTTCCATTATTATTATAAGATGAGGAAACCCAATAACGTTTTGCCTGACCTTGGTATCAAACCCAGGACCTCATGTTCAGAAGTAGCGCTTGTGACCACTAAACCAACGATACCCTCGTTTTGAGCTTGGCGGAAGTCGGATAAAATTTCATCTATACTAATAATAAAGCTGAAGGGTTTGTTTGTTTGAATACGGTAATCTCAGGAACTGCCGGTTCAAATTGAAAAATTATTTTTGCACGTGATAGCCCAGGTTTTGAGGAAGGCTTTAAGCTACTTAACATCACGTAGTTAGGACTCGCAGGAGCGGAACAAAACAAAAAAAAAAATGTCAGTAAAAAAACGCTAAGCTAAAACGATGTAATAGAGCGATGCGTCGGGGTAGGTTATCAACAAGTAGGGTAAGTGTAAGTCAGGGTAACAAGAAATTTCACACTGACGATGTCTCGGGCAGAAGTTAGTATTGTTATAAAAACTCGACAATCATTCGATGAAAGCGTTAAAATTAACTAATTATTGCTGTGTTGTAAAATCAAAGCATTTTCAATTTGAAGTTAAGTACGAAATCAAGTTTCATTACGCTCAATCAATCTCTTCTTTAATTACAATACCTGTTAAAATCAGGTAGTAAAAATTACATCACCTTATAAAAGTACGATGTAATTTAATTTCAACAATATACATTAAGATGGCATTCGACTCCTACACGCCTCTGATGTGATATAAAAAATCCTACACTATTTGTGAAGGTGTCGTTGCACTAGCGATGGTACAGCGGGATAATTGTGTCACACTAGTAATGGCTCTCATTTGACAGTTCATCAACATTCATTGCGTTATTTACATTGTTGAGCGGACAAATTTTTCGAACATATGAAGCAATGGATTAGTAATATCATTCAAAATGATAGAGATTAATAGTGTATTATGCAATGAGGGTGCTGACCCAAATACCAAGAATAATTTCTAGTATATAGTTACAGTTAACTTTCATTGCGAAACTAATTTTTTGTCTTTCTTTGTTTTCAGGTAAGGAAGTCCGTTATGGATGCCAGCAGAACTGAAAAAGCTGAGAAGAAAAAACTATAGGAAAAACTTTATCAAAGACAGTCATTATTTGTTTGACATAATGTGTGTCGAAAATGCCTTTTTCGGCGAAAACCGGCCAGTTTGTAAACACATGTATCTTCTGGGGTGCGTCTCATAACGTATAAACTCATTTGGTCTAATTTCATATTATTATCGTTCATAAGATATAATCAAAGTGAGATATACCAACTGTTGATATAATTTCTTTACATATAACATTTATTTATTCTAAAACTTAATTAGTATAACGTTGTTTGATATAACGTTTATGTAATCGTAAATCATTTGGTCTAACGTTTAATATGTATATTGTTTATTTAATCAAAAATCATTAGGTGTGACGTTTAATGTATATAAAAAAAACGTCATTATGGTTAACACCCTGACTCAGAGTACCCCGACTCGGATAGGTTAGATTAGAAGGGAGCGAAGCGGAGCGGAGCTCCCGCCTTAGCCTTCGTGTTTATTTATTTTTTAACCACCCAGAAATAGGAGCCCCGCGAAGCAGGGCTCCTATCTTAGCACAAGTGGTAATCAGTTACTATAGTTATGTTTAAGATCTACTTAGGTTCTCATTACCAAATAAGTTTTATATCTTTCGAGTGGTATGTCAAACGATTTTATATTTAATATAATATGTTATGTCAAACGATGTTATATTTAATGTATCTTATGCTTATAAAAATAAGTTATTTTAAAAATCAATCAATACAACAGAACCTATAATTTTATTTATTATAGCGATTAGTTAAATATTAGTTGTTATTAGGTTCCGTTGTTATATGTTGTTAATATTAGAGATTTTGTTGTTATATCATCTATTACTTACCCTATCTACTGTACACGCACAGAGTAAAGGGCACACAATATAGTATACATCAGATAAAAATCAAATAAAAAGTGAAAAGTTCGTCTGTGCGTGTGTGTTTTTTTAAATAGAAGGTAGGCACACCTACTTGGAGATGTGGACAATTTATGATGACGTATTTAATAAAGCTGGCTACTTCATCGTGTGGAAACCTGGACGTATAGTTAATTTAAGTCTGAAATCACCAACCCATCTTTAGCAAGCGTGGTAGTCAATGCTTTTGCCTTGTCTGTATTAGAAGACGACTTTGTCCTGCTGTGGGAGAAGAATGGGCGGGTATTAATATTATTACTTTTCTATACATAAGTAAACCACTGGCATTATAAAATCATCAACTACATCTGTCTGCCCTCAGCTTTAGCTAGGTAATCTAGACGTGTGCGTTACGATCCCTCCGGGACGTGTGCAGATCCGTTGACTAGCCGCCGTACCGTCTGTGTGTACGTAGCTGTAACATGCTCGTATAAGGCGGCCCTTACACCTACAATATAATTGGTCAATTTTACAAATTGCGCAATGTTTTTGACTGTGTTCATGGTTAGTATTGTAGATTGCGTCAATAATAACTTGAGCGAGTTTCAATTACATTGCACAACAAACCGTGCCTGATGAGGTTTCCCATCGCCAAAATTTTTCTTCCCCGTTTGTTCTAATTATAAGGAACTCTCGTGTAAAATTCCACGCTTCTAGACCCAGCCGCTTAGACCATGTGTTATCTGTCAGTGTATTAAGACTTTCGTTAAGTCGAACAAGATATCACGAATTGCGCAATTCTTGAATACTAGGCGTGACTAGGCGCGCTCACTAGCGTCCATTAGTTCCTGTAACGTGCAGCTTACAGGACACGTAGGACATGATATTAATTAGTGTGCCATCGTTTGTGGAACAGCACCACATTTACACTCCAAGACGGAGTCGTCTATGAATCTCCACCTGAACAGGTTTTTCGACTTTCAATAACATTGCTCATTAAAAAAAAAATGCGCAAACTTATTGTAGGTGTATGGACTGCCTAACGCGTTGCTGTAATGTCTAGCTGTGTGATAGCTACTAGTATGTGCTTATCGTGAACGTAGTATCGCGGTTAGGGGATTAGCGTTAGTGAGTCCGGTTTTTCTTAGTGAGTTTTTTTGTAAGCCATCTCTTTTTAGTTACAAAGGAAGGTTCTGGAAAAACGATTATATATTTAGTAATATTATAGTGAAGTAAAATCGACGATGTAACTGATGTGCAAACTTTTCAATGGGTTATCGTTCCACATTGACATTTGTATGCATTTTGCACTTTTATTTCATCTTATTTAGGCTATTTGGAGACGAATGAAAAAATCCGTATTGACATGGTATGATCATTTTTAAGGATACTCGTAATCACAACAGGCACAACTTAGTCAGATGAGCCGCGACCGTGGACCACATCGCAAACTATGCCGCACCTCTTTTTGTGTTCTCCGAGCAATCACACCTGCGCGCGTAGCATGAGCACCATAGAAACGGATTTTTTCGACGGAGGAACAGATTTTAGACAGATTTCTAAAGAAATCTATCATTTTGTTTATTCTATCTTTCATTTTGTCTATTTTCCCGTTGACAAAACCCGTTTCTATGGTGCTCATGCTACGCGTGTTGCACTATGGAACACCTTTGCGAGGCCAACGATAACGCGGTCGATGTGGCCGAATTCTGGTCGAAGCTTATTTAAAATATACAAAAAGGTGTCATGAATACAACGAAGAAGATTACAACTACAAAACAAAAACATTTATTTCAATAAAGTCTCCAGTGATCGACCCTTATACTTATAATATAGTCCCAATCACAAACTCCATCAGTAATTGGTATTGTGCATAAGTAGATTGCTAGCTAATCGCTTAAGAGCACCACTAAGCCCCATTTCCGTCAGTTAACTTTGGAAGACTCCCATGGGGCGCTAGCGTTGTCCGGATTGTGTATCTACGTGGATGGCCTACCGTTACAAGATAGTACATTGTAATGATGAAAACAGATATGGATTTACTGAAGTTTCCCTCGGTTTGTATAATCCAGCGGGTTACTGCGTAACTAATCACAATTTGTTTTATTTTGACAGTTCAACAACATTCCTTGCGTTATTTACGTTGTTGTCAGACAAAAATTCGAACTTACGAAGCAATGCATTAGCATTATCCTTCAAAATGGTTTACATTGTGATTAAAAGTGTGTTACGCAATTAGGGTGCAGATATGGATTTACATGACATTCCCTCGGTTTCTAAAATCCTGGTCGAGACTTAATTAAACTAGCCGGTCTATTCTGTAAAAATGTCAACGTGAAAATTTGAGTGAAGTGAGCTCGAAGTGAGATGTCATTCCATCTGATGGGACTGACACTATTGACAGCTCACTTTTCCTAAGTTTTCACAGTGAGATTTTTACAGAATAGACTGGCTGTAGTCAAATCTTGTCGGTTGCTCTGATTATTGGCTAACTCATCGAAAATCTATCAACCATGAACCTTACCTACATGTTTAATAGATTTGATTTGATATAATAGGATTGGCAAGGGATGCGGCAGCAGATTGTATTGTAGAGGCTATTAGCAAGAAGGGTCTTGGTAATCCGTAAGCTTCTCAGAAATCCTCAAGGCTGCTCGAAGTTGTTGTTATTGTAATAGCCGTTTCGATCACTCACTGTACAAGTATAGTGTGTTTTAAAAGTGTCTGATGAAAATGTAAGCAAATTGATCTGAAAACATACCCGTGGACGTCAATTTATTTGTAATGAGATTTGAAATTTTAATTTCAATAACCGTAAAGAGGTTTTTCATTTGACAATGAGGTAAATTTTATAACTTCAATTTTTGTCGGTGATTTCTTCAAATACAATTTATTAATGTTATTCAAACAATATAATTGCTGGTAAACGTTGTGAGAAATGAAGTTGAAATAAATACACATGAATGTGTTAGTAATTATCTTAGCGAGTTATTGTGTAAGGATTTTATTGTGAACGTACCCATGCTTACACTTTCATCACATACTTTTGGTACAGATCATAGCAGATATTATTTATTTATATATACTTTATTGTACACCAGAAAAAACAACAAAAAAATAAACGTGCATTCTGAGCAGTCAAATGAACTACCAATTTCGTTGAGTGGCTAATCTTTACAACATGGCATGAGCCATGCATATTCAGCCTATAATGGTCCCACTGCTGCTGCGGGCTTTAATCCACCACGCGGGCTCAGTGCGGATTGGTAGTTGTCAGAGGTCTTCGAATTTTTGGTTCTAGGACATGCCGGTTTCATCACGATGTTTTCCTTCGCTGTTTTGAGAGCAGTGGTGATGAAATAATTTACGCAACGTAAAGCGCTTCTTTGAGTTCGAACCTTCGTCGATGTCAGGCGCAGTCAGAGCAGTTACCACTGCGTCACCACTGCTCTCTCAATGGCATGAGCTATGCTTCTTCTTAAACGTTTTGTGTGCGAAGATTGTAGCAATTCTGCAGTAATTCCTCTCTTTTATTAAACACCGCGTGATAATAAACTACGTACATGAACGTTAAAAACCTTTATTCAACTAATATATCAGAGCAAGTTCCGCGGCATAATTCACACCGTAAAAGTGGCGTTGGTAACCACGAGCGGTGTAATTGCGGCAGTTCATCAATTTTTATTACGGGGTTGCGTGTCGCGGTATCATCACGGCAGTTAGGGGGACGGTAGGATTGAGTCAACATATCCGTGGTTGAGGTATGGAGGAAAGAGTTTGTTGCGCTTTAGTGTCGGTATTTGAGATTTTTTATTGAATTTTTGGTAGTTTACTGCATAGTTTGTTTTGGTCTTTCTTCGCATAGTAGTTTTAAAAGCATAATTTAATTATGACGTGTAAAATTGTTTCTTTTTTAAACCAATTTACGGAAATAAAATAATATCATTTATCATCATCATTTATCAATGTATCTACCCTCCCTTTTTTTTAAAGGAGGGATGCTATTGGCAATCGGTAACATGAAAAAGCTTGCCCAGTATACCTACCCATCGAAAAGAACGTTTACACTTCACATGCAAATCATCCTATGTGGTAAATCAGTGTTTCTTAAAATGCAAAATGGCTATATCAATAGAATCTCAATAATTATCCCAATTTATTTGGGGTTGGTGCAACATGTTGTCTTCTATACTTCTCTATTAGTCGTCATCTCGGTCACTCCCTATGTAGCCATATCTTTCACACAGTCCATCCTGACGAAGTCTTAGACATAAATTCCGCATTTGTCGCCTTTTTATGTGACATGACATAATCAGCCTATAATGTTCCCACTGTTGGGACACAGGCCTCCTCTCTTCGAGAGGGAGTCGGCTGTAATCTACCACGCGGGCCCAGTGCGGGTTGGTAGATATCGCATGTCTTCGAATTTTTGGTTCTAGGACACGCCGGTTTCCTCACTATATTTTCCGTCACCGTTTTGATACAAAAGCGATTATGTGACATAAAGTTTAATAAATGAATACCCAAACGTTTGATATATAACCTACATTCAAAAAGACATCTACACCAAACAAAGTATTTGAAAACAAAGAACGAAATCATTCGAACGAAAATCTTCACCCCTAAATTCACTCAAATTCCGTTTAATCGAGGATCAATTTCCAAGCTCCTCTATCCATACAAGAAAATGATTTAATCCAGTCCATTATTGAATTACTACACATAATGCTTATGAAACGATCAGACAGAAACCTCTACTTTCCCAATCGAATACTAATACACGGAGAATACCGCCCTTCGTCACGACGCCGCCCGCCCTCGGTGTTGCTAGTGAAGGACGACGGCGTACGGTGTGGGGGAGTTTTTATTACTCAAGTGTAGGTTCTATGTTTGTTTTTGAAAGGTGAAACTGTCCATTGCAGGTTGCTTTTGTATTTTGTCTGACAGCCTTAATCACCGATCTTTGTAAAAAGTTTGAGATTTCTTTTTGTTATCAGTAAGCAGGCAGGAATTGACTGCTGCAGTATCCATTCTATTGATGGTATCTGCATAATTAATTCTAGATCGTAGTAAAATCTTTTTGTGTTTTTACCCCGACCCCGTAGAAGATGGCGGGACGAGCTGGACAAAACAAACGACCAGTGGTCTACTTTAGCCCTGGATCGAAAGAGATGGAAGTCATGGGGAGAGGCTTTTGCCCAGCAGTGGGATGATGCAGGCTACCAGCAACAGTAACCCCGATTTAAAAATAGGGTAGTGCAGGGTTGTGTTCTACTTAAACATAAACTTTTGCCGTCTTCCTATGGCAGAAACTATAGAACACCTGCTACGATCCTTACACACTCCTTTATTTGTCCTAATAGTTGTTTCTAAGCCATTGTATCTGTAACGCTAGTAGTTTTCACGTCTCGGACTAAATATAATATGGAACTTTTCGAAGTTATGATACTTATATCTTAGTATCAATGCCACAGGTAAATCTAGGCGTGAACAAACGAATGCAGATACAACCACAAAGAAAAAACCTAAACTTCCCTTTCCCACTGCAGCATTACAAAACTATGCCCACTCTGACCCACCCCCTAGCGAGCCTACTTAGGTTGACAATAACATAATTCCCGTCGACAGCTGGCAACACTGCCGCCCGCCTTACAGTTCTCGACACGCCGCCGCCCCGGACGCACGTCCGTTGAGTCCCGCCCGCGTGTTAGTGACGTGAAACAACGTGTTACACCGTGATACACCGTGTTTGTGTGTTTCTCGTGAGTGGCTAACGTGAGACAGTTGCGAGATCAAGGTATGTGTTTCTCGTTTTTGTCTAAGCGCCCTCGCGTTTGGTATTCAGGCATCGGCATTTGTTTACATAGAATGTTTGGTCTGTCTGTTAAGTGTCTGGGATGTCAATAGAACGTTGAATATTTGCAAACAGAGAAATGTTGATGTTTTCTTGTTCGTTTGCATGAAGTTTCGACGTCTGTATTTCTTGGAAGGCTATGAAAATATCATGTTTTTAGACCCGAACTTGATGATGACTGACTTTCCATATGTTTGAACTACATAATGAGTAAATAACATACATTTTACATAGCTCGAAGTTGAAAGAATCGTAATGTTTCCTTCTCATCCAGTCATTAATCGAATATTTTCAACCCTCATACAAACTTCAGATATTAAAAAAGGCTTCAAAGGCTGATTATGTTATTTTAGGACGAAAGTAATTCGTTAATGTTATAACATTTATTATCTCTTGGGACGGAATAAGGTAGAACCTTGTTTACGATGATATTCACTTACCTAATGCCTAGAAAAATAATTTACAAAGACCGGTTTCGTACGCTTGAAATAATATGCAAAAAGTTTTTAAGGAAAAAGGTTCTAAGTGGTACTGAAAACTGAAAGAAATGCTGCTTCGTAAGTTTCAAGATAGGTAAAACCTGAACTTTTCAGATTTCTATCGGGTTCTTGGTTTTTTTTTATAAATTGAAGAACATAAATTCGGAAAGACAAATATTATTTCATCTCTACTCTAAAAACATTACTCTCCTTTTGGGCGTCGCTGCAGCCGGGTAAAACGTGTTACGAGGAAAATATCAAGAAAAATTATTTTTTTTAACCTTTTAGATAAATACAGAACTGCTGTTTTTGTTTGAAACCTTCCTTACTCCTGCGGCAAATCTGTTCAATACGTAGCCTAAACGAAAATCCGTAATGGAAAATGATGAAGACAAATCTTCAAACTAATCCTCTTTCAGTAATAAACCCATTGTTTACTAGGTGCATCAAACTCATGAAACTCATATAAAACTGACACAAGTTACGAGTGGGTAATAACCTAAAGCTCCACAGTACGCTTAAAACTTTTACTGGGAATAACAGCTGATTCTCTTAGATACATACTCTCGAATCCTATTATTATTTTAGCTGTCCCACTCTCTCTTACGATGAGAGAGAACTAGGCAATAGTTTTTATTGATGACAGTTGAGCAGTATACATTGCGTTGAATGAGATGGTAAGAAGGCGGGTTCTTGAAACATAAGACGCAATGTACTTTGTTAAACTGTCAAAATGAAAGCTATAAAGGTTTTTGCTGTGGTACGTTATCAAGCTTTTGGAAGGCTTTATGCCTATGACGCAAATACCCATTAGGGTACTGAAATCAAAATCAAAAATCATTTATTCAAATTAGGCTGAGAATCAGCACTTTTCGAACGTCAAAATTACAAAAGACAGTCCCTTAAAAACGCCCGCCCTTCACCACTTTCTAGTGCTATCGCTGAAAAGAAGAAGTGGCGCAACAAATTTCCCAACAGCACAGCTGTCTGTTTAGTTAGAATATAGTTGCATGTATACAATACTAGGAACCTATGTTCAGTAATTAACATTACAAGAAACTTAAATTATTTGCCATATGTCAGCTAGCCACGCTAATATACCAACAAATATAATAAAAACTATACGTACTCAAGCTAAAAAATAATTAATTAAAATAAAAATAAAAGCTTACTACCTAAATAAAAGCCTCCAGGCATAAAGGGCGTGACAGCTTACATATTTATGCATTGCTGGGTTCGTCACATAGCTGTCACTTGCAGTCACAGATGATGAACTAGGACCATTGATGTGAAATAAATAAATGAGTTAATACTAATAACAGTAACCTGTCAGTACCTAAGCTAATTCTGGAGAAAGAACGTGAAAATTGTCTTGAGTTAATTAGGCCGACCAACTATTCTTATCGTGTAAGTAGTCGTTGATGGAATAGTAAGCGTTTGAACAAAGGTTGGATTTTACTTGAGCTTTAAACGCATTAAAAGGCAAGTCTAGCAAAGAAGAGGGTATCTTGTTATAAAAGGTTATACCAAGCCAAACAAACTGATATACGATACTAGCTGGAGGCTCCACATATTCGTTCTATAGCAATAAGGTATTTTGTGGTTGACTTTGATTTGTCATTCATAGGATATGCTCTCAGTAAGTTGCACGGATCTATTTGACGCGTCCTTATTCTAAACAGATCCACGGTTTAACTTGCATAAGTCTCGATCCCGATGGAATATCGGGATAAAAAGTATCCTATGTCCTAACTAAGGTACCCATGACATAGGCTACCCATGTACCAAATATCAAAGCCGTTAGGCCGTTTTAGCGTGAAAGCGTAACAAACAAACAAACGAAAAGCCAAATCTTTTCTCTTTATTTATTAGTTTATACAAATTCGATTACTATTATAAGTGTCTTTAATTTACAATTATTGTACTGTAATATATACAGAGTACTCAGTCCTTTGTAAAGGAATATTAATTTATTTAAACTTTTCGCACACAATAAGGTACAAAGGCGGAATCAATACCTTAGGCATTCTCTACCCAGGGTAGCGGGATTGTCCCAGGGTAGCGGGATTGTCCGGAAGGGTTACCGCTGCCCTGGAACATAAAGGGCTAAGGAAGGAACACGGATGGGTTTTAGTCAGTAAGAGTCTGACACTCCCTCCTGCTCCACCCAGAGCGGGAGGAGTCATTTGATGATTTCCCATCCTCAAAAAAAAAAAAAAAAAAGGCATTCTCTACCAGTCAGCCAAGGGTGGTGAAGAGATAAGATGGCAGGTGCTCTGTATGAGAGAAGAAAATAAAAAATTGAAAAGATAACATAATTAATTCATCATCTGCCTAGCCTTTTACCAACTAATTTTGGGATCGGCTTCCAGTCTAACTGGATGCGGCTACCAGATTATTACGTGGAGCGACTAACTTTCCAACCTCCACAACCCAGTTACTGGGTAACACGATACCCCATGGAAAGACTGGTTGTCAGACTTTCGGGCTTTTGACTCAATTTTTTTGGGGTCGGCGCAACATGTCTTTTTCTTCCATATTTCTTTAATAGTCGTCATCTCGACAGTCACCCCCTTTCTAACCATATAATCATTCATACAGTCCATACATCGTTTCTTTGGTCTTCCCCTACTCTTATATAATAGCCATAATAACATAATCAATAGAGAAGTTTCCTGGGTAAAACAGTAATAATTATATTTAGTCCGTGAGTTAGATTATCGAAAAATAATGGACACGTATTTTTTCTTTTGTCAATCAAACAAAAAATGACAAAGATAAAGCGCGTCAAAATTTGGGAGCGGGGGTCGTGACGTCACACCATGCTAAAAAGTACAGCAAGGCGTGACGTCACGCGGATCTTTAACGGGCGATATCTTCATCATTTTTTATATAATTGACAAAAGAAAAAATACGGGTCCAATATTTTTTGATAATCTAACTGACGGACTAATTAGATTTTTTTAGGAAACTAGCCTATTATAAAATAATAATTAATATTTCTAATTGCTTCAAAACAAACCCATAGGGAAACATATTTTCATTCAACGTAAAACACTTCACGCGAACCCTCGCTAGTTCGTACATAAGCGTACCTATTCAAAAGCCCATTATTTTTCAACATTATTCATATTTGGTATTCAGGGTTCATCCTTATACCTCCCGCTGAACTTAACCCTGTATTTTCATTAAGTTTCACCCCAGACTCTCGAGTAGAAAACTCGTTTGTGTATTGCTTATGCATTCTTCTTTACAAGACTTTAGCTTGGAGTGATAATAGCTAGCGCCAGTGATATTTTATCAAGAATAGAATAGGTACTCTTTATTATTATACACTAAGTAAATTACAGATACTGAATTGTATATTGTTGCTGTAATTATGGTTCTCAAAACGGTGAAGGAAAACATCGTCGGGAGGAAACCGACATGTCCTAGAACCAAAAATGCGAAGACATGTGACCGTTAAATGTTGATCGTTTTAATCCTTAAAAGGGGTCATTGTACTCATCATTATGAACAACTTTTACTACGGGACCAACCCAGAAATCGTGAAAAAAATCAGTTGATCAGTTAATCAAGCCATGCAGTAAAATCCTCCCCTGTAAAATTTACTATCCCTTTTCAGCCCGTCAGGGGTAATTTTCGAAAAACCCTGATACACATTATTCTTTACTTTCGATCG
Source organism: Apamea anceps (assembly GCA_951799955.1). Classification (NCBI taxonomy): domain Eukaryota; kingdom Metazoa; phylum Arthropoda; class Insecta; order Lepidoptera; family Noctuidae; genus Apamea; species Apamea anceps. Next base: position 4,269,268 of record OX637505.1, on the reverse strand, counting down.
TAGGTATAAATAGTGAGTTTTGAGATAGTCGGACCGCGCGCTAAAATTCTTCCATACAATCTTTGAAACCCCCCAATCCCCTTTTAGGGGGTAGTTTAGAAAAACATAAAATAGCAAACTTCATAATTTACTTAGATTAGTATTGGTGCCAAGTTTCAAGTCTATTAACTCAAGGAATAAGATTTTCCATACAAACAAAATCCCCCCATTTCACCCTCTTAGGGGTAGAATTTCGAAAAACCCTTTCTTAGTGGATACCTACTCTTCACTAAGAACACACCCTCCAAATTTCATGTCTCTAGGACCAGTGGTTTAGGCTGTGCGTTGATATATATATATAACAGAACACAATTACATTATTAGAACTTACAACTATGTAGTTTAACAAAATCATGTTTTGGCAATACTGGAACTCACAACGGAGCACGCACAAAGGAAAAAAGAAATAGAGTTGTCTTTACAAGTTTAATAATTAGTAGTATAATTCCTAATAATCCACCTATACTGTTCCCACAGCTGGGACATAGGCCTCCTGTCAGTAAGAGAGAGTGGGCCATAATCCACCAAGCGGTCCCAGTGCGGGTTGGTATAATGTGCAATAATGATTACATACTATAAAATATGACCTGAGTAAGTTTGGTGACGATTTTCAGAAAGGGGACGCAGAAGATGTCAATATTTTTGAAAATACTATTATATACGGCATTTTGTAAGTAACCAAGTTCATGTTTTAGACCCTGTACAACGAAATACGTATCTTTGTCATTTTCGAATGATATCCTAACCACACAACAAAATCACTTCCTACAACCAAAATACGCTACAAGACTGACGATCACATGTGGTCACCAAGTACCACCTATCTCCTACTACAAATTCAGTGGTACGACCACGGAAATGTGGTCGCATGGTTCTGAGTTAAGTGGCAAATAAATTGCCTCGACTATCCTCAATGGGCGTTTAATATCCGCTGCCAGGTGCCTTTAGAGATGGCCCGATGCATATATTGGATGCGGATTATATCCGCACGGCTTTTATGTCTGTATGTTTATTGTGTGGCCTTTTGTCGGATATTTTGCGAGTAGAGTTGAAGTGGTATGAAATAAGGAGGGTTATTGTTTATTGATTTATGTTTGACATTATTTATTTGTAGATTTGATTTCGCAAACGGAAAAGCTAATCTAAACTAATATTATAAAGTTGAAGGGTTTGTTTGTTTGTTTAGTTGAACGCGCTAATCTCAGGAAATAATGGTTCGAATAGAAATCCAAACTAATATAATAAAGCCGAAGAGTTTCTTTGTCTGGTTAAACGCGCTAATCTCAGGAACTCCTGGTTTGAATTGAAAAATTATTTTTGTGTTGGATAGTCCATTTTCTGAGCAAGGCTTTAAGCTATATAACATCACGCTGCAACCAATAGGAGCGGAGCATCACTGGAAAATGTTGCAAAAACAGGAAAAATAATTCCTTTTTGAGAGCTTCCGTTGCCTTCGCTGCGTAAACGGTTTAAGTCACGCAAAAATCATGTATGATGGAATTGTTCCTCTTTAAAAGTTCAAAAAAAAAAGTCCGCGACAGCTATGTCTATCTTTTAAGATTGACTCACTATAACCTTTTTTATGGTAATCAAATTTGTTAGAAATTAATACATTATTTGCGAAGGCGTTTTATCAACATGATATTAATCCTTAGCCAAATAAATACGTTATTAATCACAAGTACTTCATTGTGAACAAAATTGCCCTTGACATCACTTGATTTCAATCAACATCTTAGGAGATATCATAATCATAATATTATATAATATATATATAAATTATATAATACTAATAATAAAACTGAAGAGTTTGTTTGTTTGAACGCGCTAATCTCTGAAACTACCAGTCGGATTTCAAAAAATCTTTTTGCATTTGGGGACCCAATTTTTGAGGAACGCTATTTAACATCACGCTATGACCCGTAGGAACCGAACAAAATAAAAAAAAGAATACTAAGTGAAAATGAAGTAACAGCGCGGGGGCAGGCGATGCGATGCGACGGGATGGGACGGGGGAGAAGAAATTTTTCACATTTTTTTTTTTAATTTTAGTTTTTTTTTTTAAATGAACAAATTTGTGATTGAATGGCAAGTAATATCTGTATGCCTACGTCAAAAAGGCGAGTTTTACCAGTGATGGAATACAACAAAGTTGAAAAATTGCAAGTAATTATGGTAGTAAAAATATATTTATTCATATCAGTAATTTGGTGTTAGTAAAGAGAGACCAGTGAGAGAGAGAGTAGAGCAGTGGTGGCGCAGTGGTAACGGCCGCCACTTACAAGTTATAGGTCGTAGGTTCGAACCCCGTCAGGCGCTTTACTTTGTGTAAATTATTACATCACGACTGCTCTCAAAACGGTGAAGGAAAACGTCGTGAGGAAACCGACATGTCCTAGAACCAAAAATTCGAAGACATGTGACATCTACCGACCCGCACTGGGCCCGCGTGGTGGATTACGGCCTACTCCCTCTCACCGAGAGAAGGCCTGTGTCCCAGCAGTGGGAACATTATAGGCTGATTATGTTATGTTTAAGAGAGACCTATTGCTAATTATAATGTTTATCAGCAACATCTATGAACAGACTCCTACATTTCCTATGGTAGACCTTTTAAATTCCAATCCTTATGTAAACCATATTTTTTTTCATTTCTTCCTTCGAATATTTTCAGCGTCTCAAAACTTGAATATAAAATTAGTCACGTATTCAATTTAAAATGGAAGCGTTACTTTTCGTATATTATCCCATTTCGCGACTAAACTCGAGTACATCACTATTCTATTTAGCTTTTCTATAGTAAAGGTGAAAAGTTAAAATGGCAATGTATTATCCAACAGGTGGCTGGTTTTTTTTATTAAAAAAGTAAAGAAAATAAAGGTCGTTGCGGTTTATTGCACACTGCTTTTTGTGCACTTTCGCCACTGACCTTATTATTTATTAATAGGGTTTTCGAAAATATACGATAGTAATTTTTGTTGACTTTATTTGTTGGCGATTTTTAATACTAAATGCTATTGAGAATGCCAGTTATTTATGTATTCAGTAAGTACCTACAGCTACCGCATATAAGGTTAAGTAAAAAGTTTATTTGTCACAAGCAGCATTCAGAAGAATTTGGATAGATACAACATTTATTAATTTCGAAACGACTGGTTGACGCTTCCCATGACCCAAGGGCTGGCTTTTACCTTGGCTTAATCAATGTAAAAGGGTACGATGGGGCTGACATATCTTTGATAAACAAAATTAGATTTAAAAAAAACCTTGGCCAGAGGCTAAGCATTGCCATACAACGTGGCAATGCCACCAGTGTCTCGGGTACATTACCAGTCGACAGAGATGCGGATGAATTTTTCGACGCTGTATTTTAGTTTGTAAATAGTTTTAGTTAATTTAGGATATAATTTTGTTATTTTAGTGTTAGCTTGTGAATTGTAATTGGTACCCTATTAATAAATTTTTAGTAAAAGTACTGAAACTGATACCCAAACTCGGTCAGGGCTTGTATTTTGGAAGTCAGTCCTCAAACGTGGAGCATTATAGGGAGATGGTGTCAACGAGAATGTCGTGACGTAAATTATTATATCATCATCAACATCATCCACAGCCTGACTTCACCCACAGCTGGGCTTAGGCCTCTCTTTTCATGTGCCAATCAGCACGATCCTGTGCCAGCCTCATCCAGGTTTTGCCCGCGATGGCAACAATATCGTCTGCCCATCTCGCCGCCGAACGACCGACATCTCGTCTTCCAGTCCTTGGACGCCACTCAGTCACAGCCTTACTCCACCTGTCATCAACGCAGTAAGGTTGTGTGGTGGGTGTGGATGCAGTCGGAACTGCACTGTAAATGAGGGAGTTCTGAAAAAAAAATATAATTCGCCATTTTGTGGTGGCGGCCATCTTGAATTTGAAATTTATCATGAGTATAGTATTCTACTAGTCAAGCCCTTTCATTTGATACCCATATTGAGGGAGTTGTGAAAAAATATGTAATCCGCCATTTTGTGGCGGCGGCCATCTTGGACCGATTTTCATCAAACATAGCTAAGAACACTCCCGGCAAATTCACCTTTCAAATAACACACACACAGAGAGAGACACGTCAAATTTATAATACCCCGTCGTTTTTGCGTCGGGGGTTAAAAACAGGGTATAAAAGGTGCACGAAGTAGAAGCCTATGGCACAGAAATATCTATTTATTTTCTGGCTCCTACTCGGTTCACCTTTTATACCTTGGTTTTATCCAGACGGCAAAAAAGTCTGCTGGTATAATGGGTTCTTATTAATATTCTTTTAAATAAACAAACTGCTTGGAAGTATGTCGTGAAGGTAAATAGCTATTATTTTTACACTACGCTGAGTCATATAAATATTGCTTTACCTACCACCCACAAAAGATTATCCGACCCTTCAAAACAAAACCCAAACACTTTCCTTTATCAAATTGATACAAACCCGTCCTGCCATCAAAATATATTTACGCACACAAAACAGTGAATAAACCAACCATGGACCAACATCCCTAAATCCAAAGAATATATTTAGATCGAACTACCCTGTTTCCGGGTAGTTTTTCCTTCTGTATCGCCTACGGGGATGATCGAAAGGGATACATTGTAACAGATGTATTTCTGAAGAGGAGATTCTATTTACTTTATCTTTCCGTTCACGGGTACTCGAATTACTTGCTAAGATATTATTTCAAAGCGTTAGTAATTTTGGCGTGTTTTTATTAATAGAGATTAAGGCCTTTCTGGGGGGATAATGAAAGGGGTCTAATAATGTTGTATGTTTAATGAAGGTATACGTTTTCATTTACGGCATAAGATTTCAAAGTGGGCGATAACGCCCCCTCGTGGGTGTTTGATACTTTCGGGGAGCTGTAGAAGACCCAGAGAAAATTATATATCCTATCATACGACTATTTAGTATTACACGTTTAAATGTAATCGTGATAATAGCTATTTCTGATTGGCAGAAAAAAATGGGGGTCTAAAAAAAAACTCAAAGTGGTGGGCAAAATACGGCTGAGAACCTATGATCTAAGGGTTTGTTTACATGAGAATGGCGTTAGAATAATATAGTCTATAATAATATGCATAATTGTTCGCCTGATTTAAAACTAAACAACGTGGGCACTAATTTAAACCACTAGCGTTGTTATAATGGCAATTTTAAGTTTGTGCGAGTCGCCTGTTGTCAAAATAATATTATTAAAAAGTGACGATCCGCCCGTTTCGGGCGAGTAAATTTGTATGAATCTACTTCAGCTGGAAACAATCGAAAAATAAATAAGAAGATCAATCAGAAAATATTATTATTTTGGGCAAAGAGAAACAGTGTTAGGATGACTTTCTGGTCTACTAAGACATATTGTTTGATAAGCTATCTAAGGTAATACCTGGTTAAGGGAAGTATTAAAAAGCGGCCAAATATGAGTCGGACTCACACGCGAAGGGTTCCGTTCCACCGCACCGTACAATAATCTCCATTATTAAGATCTAGCTAAACATCTCCTTTAATTTTTAATTTAATCATTTTCTTTTATTATAATTTGTGGTTTTAGCGGTTATAGTAGTACTCACTCTGTGATAATTTCAAGTATATAGTAACCGTATAGTGTACCTATACAGACGATAGACGGACCGATAGCGGAGGCCTTAGTAATAGGGTCCCGTATCCTTCGAGTACGGAATCCTAAAAATATTTTCGACAAAAACTGTCCAGAAAAAATTATATTCATTGTCATTTTATTATTTTCAAGAGCCTAGACTTACAAGGCAAAGCTCTCATTAGGCCACTAAATCTAGGGTTTACAATATAAATCTCTACTTCAGGTCGAGGCGCTTATTTAGAAGGTTCCTCCCACTGAAGTTCTCGCTAGCCATTGTAACTTGGAACCTGAAGCTAAAAGCCGTTTTCACTAACACTAAGCGATACCTAAATGGAAATAAAATGCGCTGTTGGATTTTCAACTTTCGGCGCTAAGCCAAGGGTTAAAAGTCCAACTTTGCGCTTTTATCTACGCATTTTACCTAGTGTTAGTGAGTCATCCGTCCTTGCTTCGGGCGGTTTTTACGACTCGACAAAGCATCGAGATTTATGTATTATTATTAAACGTAGTTGAATATTAATTTATTGTACCAAAAAAACTGTCGTAATACAGTCCCTAATTAATTATGGTGAAAACCGCTTCGGTGGTTTTACCTCACTAAAACCACCCCGGTGATCACCATCCGCACATGGGGTGGTCCCGGTTCCTCTTAAAAGACCAATTCCGGAACCCCTGTGCAACGCCTGTTAGGCACACGCCTGGGGAGACTGTAAAGGGGCCTCCCATAGATCGAAGATTTACCTACAAATAAAATAATACTTAAAGTAATAATGATCTCTGACCCTCAAAGCAATCATAGCATTCGTAGATATACAAAGGGTTATTTACTTGAGTTATTTACCAGTTTATATCAGGTATTCAGCTGCATCCGGTTAGACTGGAAGCCGACCCCAACATAGTTGGGAAAAGACTAGGCAGATGATGATGATTTACCAGTTTATATCCCATCTATTTGGCAAAAAAAAGGGCGTGTGTTCAAGAGAGTTCATTACGTAGTCGTAAGCGGCATTTCCTGTCGTGACAAAACTGCGTCCTGACCGACATACGAACTATTTTATGTACGTATATCCTATACATAATTATGTACGTATGGAGAATGTAGGAAGGAAGTACTTCGTTTGCGTTTCATCTATACTTATAATAAATCTGTAGAAGTGAAAATTCTGTACATTGAAAATATCAAAAAAATAAATGGCAGGGGGTGTTACTAGACCGACACCGAAACCAAAAATGTGATTACAAAAATTTTTGTCTGTCTGTCTGTCTGTCTGTCTGTCTGTCTGTCTGTCTGTCTGTTTGTTCAGGCATCACGCAAAAACTACCGGTTCGATTACGATGAAACTTGGTATAATTATTCTTTAATATCCTGGGCACTACACTGGGTACTTTTTATCCCGGAAAAGTATATACAATAAAAAACAAACTTAATTTTGCGGTTCGATCCCTAGACCGATTACTGTACCAACCGCAAATAATAAGTTTGTCGTAGGTTACGTCACCCGCCGCAATGGAGTTCATTTTTATTCCTTTTAGTTTTTAGAGTTATTTAGGTTTATTTTTATATAAGTCGTAGGTATAGATTTTAATTTTAAAGTATAGGTAGTATATTTGATAGTGTACGTAGTGACCGTAGGTTATTTCATAATACTGTTAGGTAGGATTAGTCATTCGTATAGATATTAGTTTTTAGGGATTTTGCTTATTTATTGAGTTTAGATTAGTTATCATCAGAAATAGGTTTATTTAGGTAGGTAGGTATTTAATTTTCTGTTATTGAGGTAAAGATATCATATAGGTACCCTCTTAATCACCACTAATGAGACACAATTGGTTTTCTATTGTAATTAGCCACAAAGGGCCCGCGAGATACATGGCATTCTGGGGAAGCACATAGGTACATTTTATCCTGTTAGCACGTTCCCGTGGGATAATTTCCGACATCCACGCGGGCGAAGCCGCGGGCAGAAGCTAGTTCAGAATAAATCTTTTTGTAATCAGGTCTTCAAATGTGTTTTGGACTTTTTAGACTCTAAACAGCGAGGTAATTGTGTAACACACTAATAGTCAATGGCGTTCATTTTGACAGTTCTACAACATTCATTGCGTTATTTACGTTGTTGAGCAGACAAAGTTTTCGAACATATGAAGCAATGGATTAGATTCCTTCAAAATGATTCAAATTGGGATTGATAGTAGGTACAACGCAATTACGGTTCAGGTCAAGTTTTCAACAAAATCTGCAACATGTAGATATCCTAGTCCGCAAGTCAGTGGTAAAAAAACCAGTATAAGCTGGTCCCTAGGTCTATTAAAACACTATACTACGCTAGGCCAAGGAGCAGTGGTTGTTCAGTGGTAACGGCCCGACTAACGAGTTGTCGGCCATGGGTTCGAACCCAGGCAGGTGCTTTTCTTTGTGAAAATAATTTCATCTTTACATACCGAGACCCCTCCGTGCCTCGGAAAGCACGTTAAGCCGTTGGTCCCGGCTGTCATTCGTGGATCTTTGACAGTCGTTACGGGTAGTCAGAAGCCCGAAAGTCTGACAACCAGTCCATTGGTGTAATTGCCGTATGGCGTTCCAGTGTGAGAATAAATAAATAATAATAATAATCACCACTGCTCTCAAAACGGCGAAAGAAAACATCGTGAGGAAACGAGCAGGTCCTAGAACCAAAAATTCGAAGACATGTAACATCTACCAACCCGCACTGGGCCCGCGTGGTAGATTACAGCTACTACGCTAGGCCAGTACATTGTGCTGACCGTAAGTCAGTGGTAACACTTTGACCTTGTACTAAGTACACTTTGTACTGACCGTAAGTCAGTGGTAACACTTTGACCTTGTACTAAGTACACTTTGTACTGACCGTAAGTCAGTGGTAACACTTTGACCTTGTACTAAGTACACTTTGTACTGACCGTAAGTCAGTGGTAACACTTTGACCTTGTACTAAGTACACGGTCGACTATACGAGTACCTGCAGACTACAAACCTTACCTACATAAGTATGGTTATCAATGCACGTAACTTTTTTATGTGAACACGCCTTTGGCCTCCAGTAGGACAATTAAAGCGGCTATCAGTATAAAAAAAAACGTTAACGTAATTACATCCACATATCTTTCAAGGAAAAAGGCATAATTAGTCGGATTGTAAGAATTCCTCTGGTAATTTACATTTTCTGCTTAATTTATGGAGGCACGTGCGTCATGTTGAAGTAGGTAGGTTCCTATATCTTACGATTTCTCAGAAGAATTATAATTTTCCTTTAGTTAGTTTTTCCTGTAACAGTAACTCATAATTAGCCTATAATATTCCCACTGCTGGGACACAGGCCTCCTCTCTGTTCGAAGGAGAGGGCCACAATCCACCACGCGGGCTCAGTGCGGGTTGGTGGATGTCACATGTCTTCGAATTTTTTGATTTTAGGATATGCCGGTTTCCTAACGATGTTTTTCCTTCACTAATTTGAGAGCAGTTGTGATAAAAATTAATACGCAAAGTAAAGTGTCTGTATGGATTCAAACTTACGAGATAAGTCGGGGCCCATAGCACTGGGCTGCTCCATTACAGTTACCTACTAACAGTAGGTCACTAATTTTACTTAGTAGCAGAAATCCCTGACGATCACCACTCCGTTGGAGACATAGCAGGTTATATCCGATTTCCAAGTAATAAAACCTCATCGTTTTATGACTAGCAGCTTTAGCTAGGGAACAGAGGGTATGTTCGCGCATTCACTGCACCCTAGCCAGTCTGGTACCGCCACTTGCTTTCAAAAACCGTAGGTATGCGAACTAAACGCGCAATTTACATATACACAGACATACATAGACTAACGCCTTCTTCCCACGGGGGAAGGCAAAATTTTATTTTTTAATTTTGTTTTAAAACGTTTCCCCCCTAGGAATTTCTCCTGTATCGTGGATGCGTTTACAAACATTTAAACTCACATACACAAACAGCCAGACCCGGAACAACTACTTGTAGGTCATACAGATATTTGTTCCGTGCGTGAATCGAATCCGCGACACGCAGCGCAGCAGTCAATCGCTTAACCACTGCGCCAACCGTTCCGTCGTAAAATATAGAAAGCCACTTGCTACGATGCTTACATACTCTATTTGCTTCGTCGACGTTCATAAATCTGAGCATGACTTCCCAGTTTTTTTTTTCCGTTAGTGGTCTTTCCTCTACAAACCAATATTTAGAAGCTTACTAATTTTACTAGATATCAGAAATCCCTCACAAAACCACTCCGTTTGAGATGTATCTGACTTCCAAGTTATACTTAAAACCCCGCAGTTTTACAACTTAGCCTTGGCTGGGGAGCGTAGGGTATGTTCGTGTATTTATGCACCCCAGCCAGTCTTATACCTACCACTTGCTTTGAAACGACGTAGGTAGACCTAAAGGCACAATTTTATCCTCTTGTGAAAATCGCTCAAGTCAAACTTGTGGCGCTGCTTTCTACTTTTTCTGCTTTTTACCTATAGTTGGATATACGAAATAAGGTAGAAATTCTGCTAACGACCTTGACTAATGTCGGCGGAAAATTCAACAGTTTTTTGTCTTAGACTGCGGTAGCCGCCACATAGCGTCCGCAATTTACCGGATTTAATGTCGCCACTCCTCTCAAAACGGTGAAGGAAAACATCGTGAGGAACACGGCATGCCCTAGAACCAAACATTCGAAGACATGCGACATCAACCAACCCGCACTGGGCCCGAGTGGTGGATTACAGCCTAATGCCTGCCTGTGTCCCAGCAGTGGGAACATTATAGACTGATTATGTATGTATATAATGTATGACGTTACTGAAACATTATTTATGCAAGTAACTTGGTGTGTTTTCCTAGAGAGCGTTTTGTGACACCATAAAAACAACCCCGGTACAGTCATTTTCATGACGGCCGTCACTGCGGCCGTTATGTGGCGGTTATCGCTCTTTTAAGAACCGTAGCTTTGGACACCATTTAGCTAACAGTACAAAACAAGACAAGAGAAGAAAATGATGTTCAATTATTTGTAGTCGGAGACAATTAAAACGTAGTCAAATATTTTATTACCGCTATCGTTAAAGATAAAATGGGTTTGTCCAGTTGGCGATCAAATTAATGGGTTAGGTGTGTCTAGCACGCAGTAATTTGTTAGCAAAATGTTTCAGGGTAATCTGAAGAATTTATGGTAATATTACAAGTCTCATTAATCGTTAGTCAGTTTTGAAATAGTTATATATATAAATATATATTATAGAAAACGTAAATCTAATCGGAATGAGATGAATGGAAGTTTGAAATTACTAGTGGAATATTTTTCTTCTTAGGGAGCAAATATCGTTTGAAAAGTTAAAATTTTGTTTGGCCTAGTACTCAGGAGCGCTAACACCATTCGCTGACGCAGACATTAGATCCTCACGTGTACTGGTGACAGGGCATGTAGAGATGAAAGGCTCGTCGTGGTCTGTGGGCAGACGCCATATAGTGGAATATTGAAGTCTTTGAATGACGATGATAGCCTTTTTCCAACTATATTGGTATCGGCTTCCAGTCTCACCGGATGCAGCTGAATACCAGTATTTTACATGAAGCGGCTGCCTCTCTGACCTCCATAAGAAAGAAAGAAAGAAAAAAGTTTATTTGGACACAGTTCGCACAAAATACAAAATTAATAAAATAAAAAATAATGTTTCAGACAATAATAGTGTGTGTCTCACGGCTGCGCCATTTAAAAAAAAAAAAGGTTCATTTCAGCGTTAATGCCAGACAGATGCTGTCTGACGCGCAACCCAATTACTAGGTAATACGATACCCCTTGCAAAGACTGTCAGACTTTCGGGCTTCTGACGACCCGTAACAACTGCCAAAGATCTATTTATTTATTTATTTTATTTATATATACTTTATTGTACACCACAAAAATACATAGCATAAAAAATACATGAAACAACAAAATAATCAATGGGCGGCCTTATCGCATTACTGCGATCTCTTCCAGGCAACCCTAGAATGGACAGTGATTTTCCTGGACATAAAATGGGACTGTAGTTGGTGCAAATATTATGTATACAATACACTAAAATAAATACACAAATATATACAAGATCCACCAATGAGAACCGGCACCAACGGCTTAACGTGCTTTCCGAGGCACGAAGGGGTCTTGATAAGTAAAGATGGTCACCCATCCACGGACCACCAGCGGCACGCGTAGCTTAACCTGATCGATCGACTCGTGCGGCTGTTAATACTTAGCCACAAGCTCCTTGACAACTCTCTAACACCATCACCACCTACACCTACAGTACGTACTCAACACACAACCATCGACTACATAAGTACATACCATACCATCTACACACACCACAGACACACACACACACACACACACACCACTAAATGTTTGTTAATTAAGGGAAAAAAAGAAAAAATATATATATTATATATTTTCACCTAAACCTATCCTTTCTTTGTTTTGTATTCTTTTTTATTTTTATTCTTTTTTATTCGACATAATATTATAGCAACGAAACTAGGCGAAGACACTGGTCCCTATGATACAGTTAACACTAGTTTAGGGGCCAGGGGATTCATATTATATTTGATGTAACCTTTTTATGTCAATAAAATTTATTATTATTTCCTTTATTTCACTTAAATACTTACAAATTACATTTTAAAATATTTTTTATAAACAAAAAGATAAAAAAATACATTAAAAAATATAAAAAATAGTAGCCCACCGGTATCGGGAACAGGGTCCAAGCTACCGGCGCGGCGGTCAGGGCTCTTCCTGACAATGCGAGCCGTGTCCAGAAGTACCGCTTTCTGAATCAAGCCTTTGATCCAGCTGCGCAACGAGAGCCTCCTCAGGTGAGGTCGAGGCTCTTGGCTATTAACCCATTGGCTGTCACAACTATCGGCACAATGATTGCTGAGTCCACATGCCACATGTTGACTATTATTATTATTTCCTTTATTTCATCTAAGTACTTATAAATTACATTTTTTTTTATTGTTATTATTATCTGAAAGGTTTTTAATAAAAACTAGGATTTGAAGAGCCAAGACTCTTGATACTTTCAAGATGGCAAGGCGCAGCATTCAAACAAGATTAATTTTCAAACCTAATACCTAGAAGTAGATTCTCAAAGAAGATATCACCAAGGCGTCCTAATTTCCAAAGTTAATTAAAATTAAATATGCTCAAAGAAACATTCAAGAGCATCAACACATTTACAACCCCGTACTCGCGCGCACATTGGTGGATTGACGAAATGAAGTCACGCGAAATGAAATGTGGCCAATCACCGCGCTTGGTGTCGTGATGAGTTACAAGTCTGTTCAGTTCTCAAGATCCCTTTCTTAGACACCACGTGTACATGTAATTATATGAACAAATTCGAGGAAATTGCGTCAGTTTGTTCGGGTAACACAATTTACGAAGCGGAGCAGAAGTTTTGTGTGTATTTTGTCTATCGTGTGGGTAGGGCTGTTCATGTTCGTGTTTGAGGGTGTTCAAACAGTTTTATCAAATTGTTAAAAATGTATTTGATTTACCTTGACCTACCTGTGATGATCTGGTAACATTTGCATTACCAACATGGCAAGAAAATAGTTAGGCCTTTGGCTAGCGGTGGGACGAGATGAAGGTTAAAAATTAAAAAAAAACCTACGTGAAAGCAGCTGGCCCAATGGTAACGATCGCGACTTACGAGTTTTATTAGTAGGTCGTGGGTTCGAACCGAAGCAGGTACTCTCAAAATGCAGCAGTCCAGTGCAGTGGCTCTCAAAATGGTGAAGGAAAACATCGTGAGGAAACGGGCGTGTCCTAGAACCAAAAATTCAAAGACATATGACATCTATCAACCCGCACTGGGCCCGCGTCACACGTGGTGGATTATGGTCCACTCCCTCTTAAAGATCTACTATAGAAATAAACATTTCATTTCATTTCAATGAGTACCTACATAATAACAAATAGAGATTTTGCAACATCTCATAATTGTAACCCTATTGACTGATATTTCATGAAATAATCATTTAATACGGTCTGACGAAGATAGCCGGGACCGAGGGCTTAACGTGCTTTCCGAGGCACGGAGGGATCTTGGTATGTAAAGATGGTCATCCATCCACGGACTGCGACAAGCGTAGCTTAACCTGATCGATCAAACCGTGCGGCTGTTATTTTTTAGCCACAAGCCCTATTATATGAAAATCTGTATCTTCTATGATTCTATGTTGCTACTTGCGCATGTTTTAGTTGAGTGCCAGCTTTTATTAGCCGAATCGTCGAACAACTTGTTTTGAGGTACGCGTAAAGGCGCCGCTTCGCTTTCCTTTGCCTTCGCACGGATGCGTGGCTGGCAAACAAATTAATTGCTAGCTAACGTGGCAAACCATCACATCCCACGTGTCAGAGAACTTTACTACATGCACTACACGCACCGCGCACGCCTCACAAAAACACGTAAATCTTGATGAAAACGCAAGAGTGGTGGATTAACTTTTGATACACAATTGGTCTCTCCTCCTCCCCCTCCATCCCTTTAGTCCTTTCTACCATTGTAATACACGCAATTATTCAAACCACAGACCAAAATCTGCATAATTCTCGCCGGATCCTGTAGGAATGTGCCAGCCCTGAGCAAGGGCTGTCGAAAGTTGAGAACAATGTTTGAACTGTTGGAATTGTGACCGCTTTGGAATTTTTGATAAAGTACACGAATTGTCTTTAGGCAATGCGCACACCAGCGTAACAACAACTGTCTGCCGTCGCGAGGAGAGAGTTTTGTTTTAAGATTTTTGACTTTTTGACCAGTGGTTGAGGTCCTTATGTTCTGAGATTAGTAATAATCTGTAGCACAATTCAGAGCACTGACGAGACAGGTCCTCTCAAAACTTTGTGGTTGTCTTCTCTTGTGAGGGGGTGTCCCTCAGACACTAATCTGCATGGTCCTCACATGATCTGGCCAAGAAAATGTCTGGACTTTAAAACTTCCCGGATTTAGTCAGGTAAAAAACATCCACCTCATCTAGTTTTTATAAAATATTGTTGACCTCTATTAAGTGTTTGTTAAAACCAATTTACAGAATAAACATCATTTATGAGACTGATTTGTGTGCGGGGCTTGTGGCTAAGTTATAACAGCCTTACGGGTCGACCGATCAGGTTAAGCTACGCTTGCCGCGGTTGGTCCGTATATGGGTGACCATCTTTACATATCAAGACCCCTCCGTGCCTCGGAAAGCACGTTAAGCCGTTGGTCCCGGCTGTCATTCGTGGATCTATAATCTGACACTGATTGTCAGACTTTTGGGCTTCTGACTTCTTGCCAAGGGGTATCCTATTACCCAGTTACTAGGTTGTGGAGGTCAGATAGGCAGTTGCTCCATGTAAAATGCTGGGATTCAGCTGCATCCAGTTAGACTGGAAGCCGAAAAGGCTAGGCAGACGATTTGTGTGCGCTATCATTGGTTTTATAAAGCGAGTCTGACTAAGATAGTCTTGACTCAGATTTGCGCAGTGTTATAGTGAACTAACTTCTTCCCATTTCTTGTTCCCCGGACCCACCCCGTCGCATCGACAAAATCATAAACCTAATCCAACTATTGTAACGCCGAACCGCGTTTGCTTGTCAACGTACCCTATGCTGCATGGCCTACTTGCACACGAGTGGGACGCACGATGTCGGGATGGCCCCAATTCACCCATCCTTCACCGGGCGATGGTAGTGGGCGAACCTCTGTGCGGTTAGTGATTTGACATCCATAAGGCTGCAGAATGGACACGGAAATTAAAAGTGGGTAGTTTTCACAATGTCATGGACGTTTTTTTTTTTTTTGCAAATATATATTAACGACTAGCGCTTACCTTTCAAATAATATCTAGCTGACTTATTTATTTATAGATGAGATGCCCATCGTATTTGGTTATTCCCAATCCAAACAACAGCTAAGACAAGATTCGGAATAGACACAAGTTAAAAACGGTCCGAAAATAGTCCGTCACGCTCGGCTGCTTGCAGCGTTTTGTGCGATGACACTACAGTGCACGGATTAATAAATTGTGGCAGGCAGCGTTTAAAAAATGTTTCTGTTCTGACTCGTTTCCAGGAATCTCTTTGTTTGCTTTGGAAGGTTGTCATGATGCGGTTTCACTTATTTATTTATCAGTATTTTTTTTTTTTTGTTTGTTATTTTTGCAATGTTACTCAATATCACACTATTTAGACATATATTCACATATTCCTTACAGTTTTTTATCTAACACGAATTTATTCTATTTATATATTTAAGTATGCACACACACGTCACGTTGCAGTATAAAACTGATTTACATCTGTCACCTCACACATCAGGTCCAGTTGAAAACCAGCGTCAGGCACTAGCTGTCTGGCATTTTTGCTGAACTGGGCCTTTTTGGCGCAGCCGTGAGGCACACTTTCCTGCGATTTTCTTACATCGGACTTCACACTTTTTATTTAATCTCTTATTTTTTTTTTATTGTCTGTTTTGTCTGAAGTATGTATCTGGTGTATTGTGTGTCTTTTAGTTTGTGCCAAATAAATGTATTTTCTTTCTTTCTTTCATCGCACCGCCCGTATTACTTCCTTTTCCCTCAGCGCTCTTTCTGACTTTTTTTTTATTTTTGCTCGGCTTCTAAGGGTCATAGTGCCCCCCTCCCCCTATAGCCTTTCTCAAGAATTGGACTATCAAATGCAAAAAACTTTTTTCAAATCCGACCGGTAGTTTCAATGAAAAGTCTTCAACTTTATTATGTGTTTAGGGTTCCGTAGCCAAATTGCAAAAAAAGGAACCCTTATGGATTCGTCATGTCTGTCTGTCTGTCCGTCCGTATGTCACAGCCACTTTTTTCCAAAACTATAAGAACTATACTGTTGAAACTTGGTAAGTAGATGTATTCTGTGAACTGCATTAAGATTTTCACACAAATAAAAAAAAAACAATAAATTTTGGGGTTCCCACACTTATGGGTAGGTCTTCAAAAATGAAATTGAGGTTCCTAATACAATTTTCTAAACTGAATAGTTTGCGCGAGAGACACTTCCAAAGTGGTAAAATGTGCCCCCCCCCCCCCCTGTAACGTCTAAAATAAGTGAATGATAACATTAAAAAAATATATGATCTACATTACCATGTAAACTTCCACCGAAAATTGGTTTCAACGAGATCTAGTAAGTAGTTTTTTTTGTTAATAAGTCATAAATCGTAAACCGCAATTTACCTTTCATTCAATCAACTCAACGGAACCCTTCAGGGGCGAGTCCGACTACCACTTGTCCGCTTTTTTTATTTGTTCTATTCCAATACAAGAACAAAAAGAGCAGTCAGTGGTCACCCAGTGGTAAAGGCCGCGACTTACGAGTTCTAGGTCGTAGATCAAACCCAGACAGGCGCTTTACTTTGCGTAAATTTTTAATCACCACTGCTCACAAAACGGTGAAGGAAAACTTCGTGAGGAAACCGGCATGACCTAGAACCAAACATTTGAAGACAGTACATCTACCAACCCGCACTGGGGGGCCCACATGGTGGATTATGGCCCAGTCCCTCTCCCCGAGAGGAGGCCTGTGTTCCTGCAGAGGCAATATTATAGGCTCCTTATGAAATAAAAGAGGTTTTATTACTCTGGTACTTAGTCCAGTATATTTCTAGAAATATTACACAAAGGGCTAAAACGAACAAAGGCTGTAAAACGACACGGATTTAGAATTATTATAATATCGGTATCCGGGCCGAATTTAATGCCTTTTTATTACAATGTAGGTATAACAAAGTCCTGGTATTCTATTTCTATAGGTATTTCACGGCAATAGTAGTCGTAAACGTCTGGACTATATATACCGTTAAATTTTGATCGTTTTAATCCTTAAAAGGAGTCGTTGAACTCATCATTATGAATAACTTTTACTACGGGACCAACCCTGAAATCGTGAGAAAAAAATCAGTTGATCCAAAGATTTATGTTCGCATAACTTTGACATAATGTATGGATCAACTGATTTTTTTTCCAGCCCCTTTTAAGGATTAAAACGATCAAAATTTAACGGTGTATTTAATGGGACAAATTAATGTCCAGGAGACATTAAACATCGAGTTGAAATGTAAACCATAGTAATATGTTCATCAAACAATCAATCAACTCAGCCTGTTGCAGATGACAGCTGGACATAGGCCTCCCCCAAGCTGTGCCACAACACCCTGCGCCTTCCACATCCAGTCTGTCCCAGCCACCCTTTTAGGTCGTCCGTCCATCTAGCTGGGGGCTACGGTTCGTTTGCCGATACGGACTCCACTCCAGGGGGCCTACTCCGAAGTGCAAAGTGCGAATGTTCGGATCGGACCGACACATGGCCGAACCGAATATTAATAAAAATGCGAAAGAAATTCGGATCGGCTCAGTTGGGTCGGGACCATAGTCAATATTCGAAAGAGTGTAGGAGTGTAGGATCGGAACCGACCGAACCAAATGAACATTCGGCCGATACTACTTTGGAGTAGACACCCTGGACTCATCTGCTCCACCGGTCAGCGGTCCTAATAGCATAATCAGCCTATAATGTTCCCACTGCTGGGACACAGGCCTCCTCTCTATGAGAAGGAGTGGGCCGTAATCTGCCATGCAGGCCCAGTGCGGGTTGGTAGATGCCACATGTGTTCGAATATTTTGTTCTAGGACATGCCGGTTTCCTCACGATGTTCTACTTCACCGTTTTGAGAACATTCGACCAAGAGAGAACATCTGACCAAGATTATGTCTGGACTTTAAAAGAGACTGTGACCAAAATCAAAATCAAAAGTCATTTATTCAAATTAGGCTGAGAATAAGCACTTTTCGAACGTCAAAATTACAAAAGACAGTCCCCCAAAAACGCCCGCCCGCCTTCACCACTTCCTAGTGCTATCGCTGGGAAGAAGAAGTGGCGCAAAAAACTCCCCAGCAGCACAGCTGTCTGTTTAGTTAGAATATAGTTGCATGTATACAATACTAGGAACCTATGTTCAGTAATTAACACCTAACCTTAACCTCTGAGTTTGTTTCGGCCTTTCTTCTCAGACTAGTCAGATAGGAAACACCGACCTCATCTAGTTTTAAAATATGATTGACATGTAAAAGTGTTTGTACAAACCTATTTACAAAATTAAAATCTTTTATGATTGGTCCCAAAAATTCTGTCATATTCAACCGGTATCGGTAATACTTTCATGAGTCCCGCTAGTTTCAAAGCCCTACGTTCTGTCTGGAGCGCTACGGAAATAGACTTACGAGTTTTGGCGGGTAACTCCAGATAGGTCGTGCTAATATTCATTCGCAGTCAGTTAATCATACCAACTTACTGTTTGTTTAAGCTTAGTACCTAGGAATAATGCAATTAATAAAGTTATGCCCGTTTGCTCTAAATGTAATATTCGCGCATCTACAGGGTGGCTGGGACATCGACGCGCAACCTGTTACCATGGATTCAGCACATGATTCTAAACACCCTCACGTCGATAGATTTCATCGGTTATTAAAAAAAAACTTAGCTGTTCTATACATTTTGACCGCGTAGGTATATTGCATTTTCCTATGAAACAGCAGATCAGGTTGCGCGTCGCTGTCCCTGCCACTCGGTATAGTTCTAGACGATTCCTTTCTAATTTTGCTGTGAAGAATAATACGGTTCCTAAAGTTTTTATTTTTAGTATTAACACAACATAAAACCACGCCTGTAAACCCCGAAGGGTTACGCAGACGTGTACCAATAGTAGACCCACATTTCGGCAGAAGTTCCATGTAATAGTGGGCGAGCAATTATTTAGTACTATTCATCATAATCATTACAATCAGCCTATAATGTTCCCACTGCTGGGACATACGCCTCCTCTCTTCGAGAGGGAGTGGGCTGTAATCTACCACGCGGTAAACTACGTGGCGTTTAGTACGTGCAAATGATGTTGACAAATAATGCCTTGCCTTTTCTAATCCCGGCGCCAGATGTGCTAGAAGTGGCATCCGCACACGACGAGATGTGTTGCTCATATTTTGCACTTTGCTATCTCGTCTTGCAATATCTTCGTACAAGTGATCAAATGCCTGGCGTTGGCTTTGTGAGAATGTGCGTTTGCATTCATATCAGCCAATCAAGCAATGTAGGTTATTCAAACTCAAACCATTTATTCCAAATAAACCAATTACAGGCACTTTTGAATTGTCAGTGGGTCGGTCAGTCAGAAAGATGAAGCTAGTTGCCCGTTCCAAAGCGTAGTAGATACCTATGGAGAAAAACTCCACGGACACTCTTTTAGATCATAAAATTGTTACAACAAAATTGAACGTTTAACATACACACATAATATGTTCTGTATGTACTTTATTTACAGTAACATAAATATATATCAAAACAATAGGATTTAGGGCGAAGATAAAGTTTTCTAAATTGTATTACAGAGAATCCCTTTTCGGTGCGCAGCCTAGTTGACGGACGTCACACGGCTAATGTCAAAAAGACGGGTGTGCGTCGTCTGTTTCTCACACGGCTTCTAGAACGTTATTTGACGAGCGGATTAAGGCGGTTCCAAATACTCTTTCCACTTCTCTCTGTTCATAGCTGCTAAGGACCATTTCTTGTTGAAGGAGTCCAGCTCATTCCGCCATCTACGTCTGAGCCTGCCACGATGTCGCTTGCCATTAAGAGGGACACCCATTGGGTCGTAAATTTGGCCCATTGTTCATCTGACATGCGGCAAATGTGTCCAGCCCAGGTCCATTTTAGCGTGGCAGCTTTCCAAGTGACGTCAGTTATATTTGTGATGGAACAGATGGTCGTATTCCTAACCTTTTAGTTTAATGCCCAGAATACTCCGTTCCATAGCCCTCTGGCACCTCGAGCATGGACCTCTGCTGATTTGTCAAAGACCATCTTTGTCCACCATATGTGAGGATGGGAAGTATGCATACGTCAATGAGTCTTCTCTTAAGGGACAAAAGAAGCGTTATAAACGGAAATTAAAAGCATTTTTTATGTTGTATGATGGCTGCAATAATCTTGTCATAATCCGGATATGCAACGTATATTTTTCTTTTGATTTCTTATCTTCTACAACCAATCTCGCTAATTTCATAGCCCCCAAATTTCCGCCAGCATCACGGATGTAGATTCCCAAGTTTTGTCAGTTTCCTGCTCTGTATGCGACTCGTGTTTTTGAGTCCTCGTGTTTGTTTGTTAACTAGCAAGCTCTTTAATTAATTAGTGTTACTTTCGCTTAGTTCCGTGTGGCAGATTTTCTGTAGTAATTATTTTAGTTTTTGTTTTATTACGTGTTTTGATGACTAACTGTTTGTTTGTAATATTTGCATTTGAATAGTTTGCTTGATATTTTCTTATAGAGGTGATGTTTTGGCGGGAGAGATGGATTTTCTCCACAGGCTCGCCCCCTTTTACATGGGACAAAAACATAACTGGCGGACCCCGCATGCCCCCCACGCTGGGGGGCTACGGGAATGGCCGGGAACACCTGGCGATTCCCATCCGACACTGGTGGAGGCCTGCGCGATACAGGCAAGGGTGCCCACACCCGTTGCCTGCTGGCCTCCACCTGGGAGGAGTCTGAGATGACTGTCAAACTGACGTCTTTTTCGACCTCCTCCGCCTTCGGAGCGGCGTCGCGTGAGGATCGTCCTCCCGCTCGCACAACCCTCCCGGCGCATGCCCGCCTAGCTGGCGGGCCCCGCATGCCCCCCAGGCTGGGGGGCGCTACGGCCGCAGAGGATCAGCCCTAGTATAACCAAGGTAACCGATATAGCCCGAAGAATTGCCAACTTAAGTGATTCGTAATAATCACAAACAATCCCAAAAAGTAGGAACATTTGTCACAGAGAGAATCCTTTTCGTCCAAGACAAAACAACTGTTTCCTTCGATCTTGACATAGGTCACTCTGAAAATAGAACCACCAATAATCTTGACTGAAATGTTCCAAAAATACCCTCACAAATTAAGAATAATTTCTTTCCCTTACTTGGCGAGGGGTGGCCCTTAAGGCTTTAAATGATAACTTGCCGAGTTCACAGCAACAGCTAGGGTTACCACTTAAAATATTTCTTTGGGATATTTTCTTCCGTCACGTTTTAATGATGTAACTTTAGCTTTTAAAATTTTTGCTTGAAAGCGCTTTAAGATTTGAATATACGCACATGAATCCAGAAATACGAATACCCTTTTCGTGAAATACCGGGATTTATGAAATTGAATACCGCACTTATAAGAAGCCATCGCTAACCCTATACGGGATACAGGCATGATGCTGTGTTATATTATGTTGTGATTTGACAAATAATTGATTGAAAATAATTATAAATTAATTTCATGAAAAGCTTATCTAATTTATTGTTATTTTTGTTAGTCTTTTTTTTTAATCTAATTTTGTCTAGTTTAGGGGCTTTTATCAAAGATATGTCAGCCCTATCGTACCCTTTTACATTGATTGGCTTACTTAAACAGTATTAGCTTATAGTATTTTTATTGGTTAATTACTTAGAGTTATTCGTGGAGGACCATAATTAAATGGCACAACTTTTTAATAATCTCCGAAGATGGTACAGATAAGATGGATTGGATTATGCCTACATCCAATTTATTTATCTTAAAATCCTTCACGAACAACTCGAGTTCTACTCCGTTTCAAGCACACTCCGTCAGCAAATGTTGCACGTCCTCGATTTGATTGCAAACTGTGCAATTAGGAGAATCAGCCTTTTTCATAAGAAATGCAAACTTCGCGGATGGATTTTTGTTAGTCAAAATATGGAATATAAAAAAGACATTCAGCCACTAGTAACAGTATTAGACTGAATTTTCAGGCAATGGTCTTCAGATCAACAGTCCTGGCCCGTATTACTTGTAAAACCAGTGATGAAACTCGATTAGACTACACACACGTTGGGATACTCTTGTTAGATAACATGTGGCAGTATTTGCATAAGCTGAACATAAAACTGCCAAAGCTAGAAGTTAACAAAGATTTCGGACAATATTGGTGTTTGCAGGGGACGAATTCTGACGTTTTCCATTCCGGTTTTCCTACTATATTAGATTTTCTACGCCGAAATGGCGAATAAGTTAACTTGGAAAAATAATGGCTGTTTAAGATCAATATTGATTGTAGGGCAGTAACCATATCGTACCTTGTATCCTCTATTCAGACTACAGCAATAGATCGATAGATCACATCTATGTGATTTTCTTCAATGGGATAACACACGTATATAAATATAGCAACTCCCGCCACTCGCTACGATCCTTACGTACTCTTTTTGCTTCGTTTACCTTCATACATCGGGTCATACCACACACGCCGGTTGCGAGCACTACCACCTGACCTTTTTGAAGAGCATCACCCATAAGGTCACTATTAATGTCCTCCCCCGGCGTTAGCACTCACTTCTGCCTTATAAATACCTTTTATTCATCCTCTCAACGTAATCAAACCATCTAGGTAAGCATACTCTTTAATTTGTCACTACATCTTCTAACTCACAAAATGTACTAGCAAAAAACATCAAAATTCTTCTACTTGCTCTCGAAATACATAAGTGTGTGAATGTTCAGGTGTATACTAAAAACTATAGCATTAAACCATTTCTGCGTTTGATTTCGACGATCGATTTATCTTATATCATGTTACGACCTAGTGGCGCGGCGAAGATATATTGAATGTTGAGAATTTGTTACGGCGACTGGAACTCGATAAAATACCTTTGCTTACCCAGAGGAAATAAAATGAAAATATAAATAATGGTTTGTATTGTCTGGGATAGCCGACACAAAGGCTATTTTGTATTTTATTTGGAAAACTTTACAGTTTGCTAAACAAAGTCAAAGGCAAATCATTAATTTCAAATACGTACATACAAGCCACTTTAAAACGTCAAAATTGACAAGAAAATTGATTCTAGTTGTCCTTTCCAAAAGGTAGTTTCGCATGGAGAAGAATAGGTAAGAAACTCCACCGTTACTCTTTTAAAAATGTTTTACAATATTTTGTATACTTTACTTATAATGTGAAGAAATGAAGTTACCTTCTGATTTTATTACCGCTTACGACATGGAAGCAAATTCGATTTTCCCTTTATAACTCAAAAATTACATGGTCTTTTATATTCCTGGAGTCGCAAAATGACATACCTAAGTAATTTACTAACTCACTCGAAAACTAGATTTCAACTCATAATTTCCCAAAAAGCCACGTTTAATTTTAGCTAGACAACAAAAAATTTTATACCCGTTTTTAATTTTAACCCTTTGTCCTACAGCGTCCCATTTTATGCAGGCCCTACCAGAACTAATGAGGTAATGAGTCAAGCCCGAAACGGTTACACTTAATAAATATTCAGTTTATACACAAACGTTACTGCTGGCTAAATTAATTATCTTTAAGTGGGCCTGTTAGTGACTTTCATACGCTAAAGTATATACATGAATTAATTATTCGTACTGGAGTTTTGGGCTCGGATTTCGGAAATTAAATGAGAGCCTATTTCGTTATCGAGTTTTAATAGTCTGTTAAGAATAATTGTTTAATAGGTTTGATTTGTTCTCTCTCGAGGCTGATTATGTAATATTAATAAATAGTCTAGTATCATAAAATATGTAACTAATATCCGTGTTTCTTGCAGTATTATACAGGGTTATTTTTCAAAGACCGGCCAAATTTAAGGATGTGGTACAGACCACCAAACTGAACAACTTTCTCCATGGGACCATCGTCCCATACCTTTAGGTCGAGTTGGTATTGATGTTTTCTATGGGACAGTTGATAAAATTTTCGCGATTACGCTATTTGTCCCATGGAGAAAGTTGTTCAGTTTGATGGTCTGTACCAGATCCTTAAATTTGGCTGGTCTTTGAAAAATAACCCTGTATACTTACAAGTTGAAAACCCCATCTTCACTTTAACCTCCCAAACTTCACTTCCCATTCAACATATCACTTGTCTTTCTGACAGCACCCATAAGACCAAACCAGCATAAGTAAGTAGTATGTTAAGTATAGAGCTAAGAAACAAGTAAACAAACGTACACAAACTGATGACCAGTGGCAAGTCTTAATGGACAAAGTTTTTCCACCACAAATCCTGCCCCCTGGAGAGCTTAACTCTTCAAAGTCGAGGTTTGTGGTACAAGTTATAAGAGAAAGAGTTTGCATATATAAATGATCGCTCTTTACTTGTGTTTTCTTGGTAAACACATCTACCAATCAAACATTAAGCCTGATTTAGACGGTGCAATATATTTGCCTATGCCCCAGGCTATGGCGGGCAGTATAAGTTGAAGTAACAATTAAAGTTGTACATCATTTTTGGCTTCAAGTTTATTGTATGCCAGAGGCAAGAAACTTGAATGTTGTAAAAAGGGTTTTAGTTAGACTTCGAACAACATTTCTCGATGATGGACTGCTTTTGAAAAATCATGATCTTGACAAAAGCACTTCTTTTCACATAAGAGCTTTACATGTTCTGACTCAATTTTCCCGACTTACCTACTTATACATTTCTTACCGGTTACAGTCACGGGTGTGAGGCAGAATAATATCATCAAAATGCAAGCAAATACTTTCTTATGCATAACCAGGCCTTCTGGTTCAGTACAGTACAGTACAGCTGGGTTAATAGGATTACAGTATCTTCAGTTAAGGTATAGTCAGGTATCATAAGGTCAGCGGAGAGCCTAGACAAAGTGATAGTCTATCAGCGATAACGATGATAGAAAAATCACAAATGTATTGGTCTGGCATTTAAAGTTATTATGTCAATCCTGCTAAAAGTCGATGTGAAAGCGATTGCCTCTTGTAAGGTTATATAAGCAAGACTAACCAATGTAGGGTCACAAAAAAGAATCCACAAGAGAAGTCCTTTGTTTGATCACTTTCATCTTGCGCCACAAGATAATTCAAGGTGTAGGTGGGTGTATCCATTCAAGGTGTAGGTGGTGTTTTTGGTTCGTGTGTGGTCGGCTGTTTCCGTGGATAATCCATGCGGTGTTGTCTACGTGCCCTTATCAGTTGCCATGGTGATCAGCTACCTGATACGGTTTTAAGAAGCACCTTCATTAGTGATAAATAAATGTATTTTCTTTCTTGCTTGTTTTTCATTGTTCGCAAATTTGCATTAGATAGACAACCAAAATGAGTTCGTTTTTTTTCTAAAAACGATGCCCCACACTTGGAATTTCTCATGTATCGTGGGTGCGTTTACAAACATTTAAACTCACGTACACAAACAGCCAGACCCGGAAAAGCTACTTGTAGGTCATACAAATATTTTTTCCGTGTGGGAATCGAACCCGCGACACACAGCGCAGCAGTCAATCGCTTAACCACTGCGCCAACCGTGTCATCTGTGTTGGTCCTACTTTGTAATTTACCTACACAGTTTCCTGTCTTATATAAGAGCCTAGGTAGTGGTGGCCCAATGGCAACGGCCGCGACTTACGAGTTGTAGGTCGTAGGTTCGAACTCAGATAGGCGCTTTTTTAATTCACCACTGCTCTCAAAACGGCGAAGGAAAACATCGTGAGGACACAGGGTGGTCCTAGAAACAAAAATTCGAAGTCATGTGACATCTACCAACCCACACTAGGCCCGCATGGTAGACCTACTCCATCTCACAGAGAGGAGGCCTGTGTCCCAACAGTGGGAACATTATAGAATATCTTTTTCACGGAGCCTTTTGTCTGACAAAACATTTTACAGTGATAATACTGCAATTGCCACAGCTAGTTGATCGATGGGCCCTCTGATCGGTATACAGCTTACAAGAGGGTTGAGACTTACTCGATTTAATCCATTAAGTTGCGTTTAACGACTTCCACTTAGGGTTAAAACGTTGAACACCCCTTTTTTCTATTTTTAAACTTGATACGGAAACCTTTTAGGTTCGCAACAACATGTGTGATGATTTTGTCAATAGAAATTTAGACACAGGCATCTCAAGCATATCATCACTTTTAAAAAAGCGAAGCATTATAATGCTAATCAAAAAACTTGTGTGGCACGTTCCTTAAGGGGGGTGCCAGCAGGTAGGTATGTAGGAGGTTCGTAAATAATAAGAGCTCGAAGATTAGGAACACTTATCATTTATTGCCTAAAACTTCCGTGGCCATCTCAAGTCCTGATTGCAGAGGGTAGTAATGGAGTAGGGAACACTGGCCTGAACCGTCTCCAGGTGATGATGGTCCAGTCTCAACTTTGCCCGCAACTGATGGCTCCAGTTCCAGGTTCTGTATATGGTGTGAGCTCAGTGTAGGGTAGACGTGAATCACTCTGCGACAGAGGATCTTCACGAGCGTTCTCCTTGACGCCGGAACCACGACGTGGCGGAAGGTTTGAAGGGTAGACTAGAATCCTGGAAATCCAGACAGAACGGAAGCGTAAGCAAGCTGTCGGAACCACGTTTCGTAGGTCCAACGGTCAGTGTCCCAGATAGGAAGGTAGGAAGAAATACAGCAGAAACTACTTTTAAGAAGTTCCAGAGACACCTTACAGTTAGCACTTTTACTAAAATACACGGAAACTTACCCTAGAGGGATTTCGCGACGTATTTAGCAAAATTATTTAAGTACGTTCAGATCGAATGACACAGCCTTCGTCTCAAGCGCTCTCAATTTGACTAGTCATCATCCTTACCGAGCCCAACCGAATCGCCACCGTTCGGCGCCGCTCGGCAATGATCGGCTTAGAGATGCGCGGGCGCATAGAACGAAGACCCTTTAAGTTGATAACCGCTTGAAGGTTCCGTATAATATTATTTGATTTAAATGTTGTATTTAAGTGTTAGGTTTACTTTTAAATATTATACTAGGTTATTTTTATAAAGTTTATGTGTAAATATTATAGTTTTAAATGTACATAGGTTAGTTATTACTTTGGATACCTAGACTAAACTCTTTTAAATTGTAACTTGCTAGGTGCAACGTTACAGTACCCCGCCAGAAAGCGAAGGATTTTGCGTACTAGATGCAAAATCCGACTACTACTACTAAACCAAACTGACTAATACGTGCAGACTTTACTTTCATACCTCACGCAAATAATCACCTTCCATAAAATCATCCAATCTAAGAATAAAGACTGGAGACCATATCAACAGAGTAATAACTAAATTTTAAAATAATTATACTCAATTAGCAAGTTTAAATGTATTGAAACAGCCATAATTATTTAACACATTAGAGTTTAAGTAGTAGGTTTTAGTATTAATTTGGGCTAGATTAGGTACTAATAAGCTATGTAATGAGTTTAATCTTTATAGTTGTTAAGTTTGATATCTTTGATATGCCATGACCCTAGTGATCTTCCAGACATATCAGCAAGTTCATAAACTAGTGGAGACTTTTTACCAATAACTTTACATTTTATGAATTTTGCAGCTAATTTTTTATTAAAATATTTGTCCTTATCACTCTGATAAAAAGTCCTTCTCCAAACAACATCACCAATATTAAATTCTGCAGGTCTTCTGCGTAAATTATAATGTTGACAATTCCTACTATGAGCCTGCAGTAATAGTGCTTGAACCTTATTAAATATACCAGACAACACTCCTAAGTTCTCAGCGTAGGAATCGCGAGGCTGAAAAACAAGGTCCTCACCGTTTTCCGTATCAATGTAGTGCGATCCACAAGTTATTAGTTCACGCCCGTACACTAGAAACGATGGAGTAAAACCGGTTACTTCGTTAACAGAACTATTCACGGCGAATTGTATTTTCGGTACCAGTTGATCCCAAACACGTTGATCGGTAGTTATAAACGTTGAGATAGCGGTCATTATTGTTTTGTTATAACGCTCGACTGTATTAACCTGTGGTGAATATTTTGGAGTAAAATGTAATTTAGGTACCTTATATTTGTCAAACATTTGTCTTAGCGTAGCACTTACGAATTGTTTACCATTATCAAGTATCACTGTAGAAGGTACACATGGCATATGTATTAGAAATACTTGTTCCTCTAGGATCTTAGTAACAATTTCGGCTGTCGCGCGCTTTATTGGAAATAATAAGCAGTACTTACTAAAGCAACAAGTCACGACTAGGATGTAGGAGTTTTGTTTTCTAGTAGTCGGTAGTGGTCCTACTAGATCTACGCTAATAATTTGAAAAGGTCTAGAACATTGCTTGGGTCTACCCATTTCACCTAAGGGAGCGTGAGTTTGATGTTTATGTGCAATACAGATATCACATGACGTAACCGCTTTCATAACATCAGCATGCATTCCAGGCCAGTAGTACCTGAGACTTACCCGCTTGTAGGTTTTAAATATACCAAAGTGACCAGCGGTTGGTTCTGAATGGTTTTTTAATATGATTTCTGTTCTAAACTCTGCAGGAATCACCTCCTTCCACTCGAACTCTTTATTTAGGGGATGTTTGGTTTGCGTGTAACGGAATAAGCGATTATTTTTTACTTGATAATTAGGAAAAGATGTAGGAGAATTCTGGCAGCCGTTATATATATTTAAGTACCATTGATCATGAGAGGTTGCAGTGTTACTATTAGTGTCTATAGCAGAAACTTTGCATGCACGAGACAGTGCATCAGGAATGACATTATCCACGCCACGACGGTGTTTAATTTCAAAATTGAACGCTGAGAGACGAACACCCCAACGAGCTAGGCGACCAGTAGGGTTGTTTAGGTTAAGGAACCACTTGAGAGCCGAATGGTCCGTGTAAACGATAAACTTTTTCCCATTATCAAGATAGCATCTCCAATGTTCTAAGGCTACTAATACAGCGAGAGCTTCTCTTTCAGTGATGCTGTAATTCCTTTCTGAACCAGTCAAGGTTCTACTTGTGTAGGCTATAGGATGCTCGACTTCGTCTATAGTCTGAGTTAATAGACCTCCAACACCATAATCACTAGCGTCGGTGTGGACTTCAAACGGTAGGTCAAAGTTAGGGCATGAAAGAATCGGAGCAGAGACAAGGAGTTCTTTTAGTTTCGTAAAAGATTCCTCAGCTTCTGAAGACCAAAGGAAGGGATTGGTTTTTTTACTAGTGGAAGTAAGCTTGTTTAAAGGGCCAGCAATAGAACTAAATTTAGGTACAAACTTACGATACCAGGACGCGATTCCAAGAAATCTCTTTACGTCTTTTTTGTTTGCAGGTGTAGGGTAATTTAAAATAGTATCGATTTTATCGGAGTCGACATGAAGACCTTTTGAGTCAATGACGTAACCTAGGTATTTAAGTTGATTACGAAAGAAAACAGATTTTTCGAAATTTATGGTTAGATTAGCCATAGTTAATTTCTTGTGTACCTTCAGAAGAAGAGAAATATGATCCTCGAAATTGGAGCTTATTATAACAATGTCATCGATGTAGACGAAGACAGAATTTTCAAACTCGGGGCCATAGAATAATGAATCGACGAGCCTCTGTTGAGTAGCAGGTGAATTCGTCAACCCGAAGGGCATAGTAACAAATCTAAAAGTACCGCGATGTGGAATATAGAAAGCAGTCTTGTTCCTATCGTCTTCTGAAATCGGAATTTGCCAGAAAGCTTTTGATAAATCGATACTACTTAGATATTTAGCATTACTTAAATTATCCAAAATCTCAGATATATAAGGCAACTTGTAGGCGTCCTTTTTAGTTACCGAATTTAATTTACGGCTGTCTAAACAGAATCTGAGTTTACCGTCCTTTTTAGGTGTCAATAGTACAGGTGAAGACCATGGACTCTCGCAGTCTTCAACAACACCCAAAGATAACATTTCGTCTAGTTGCTCAGATAAAATACGTTGTTTCTCTGGAGAAACCCTGTAGTATCTTTGCCTAATAGGTAAGGCATCCCCAGTATCAATATGGTGCGTTATCAAATTAGTTCTACCTAAGCCACGTTTTTCAGACGAAATATTTTTAAACTGTTCAATTATGTTATCAGCAGTTACACGCTGCGCTTCAGTTAATTCATTATAGGAATGTACCACGGTAGCAGTTTCAGACACTGTTGATACTGCACTAATATTGTTTGCGGCATCATGAATAGAAATAGAATTATAAAACTTAGGGAATAGTTCAAATTTTGTCCAAAAGTCAATGCCTAGTATTAGAGTTGTTTTTACCGAAGGTACGACGTAAGCCTTCAATATATGAAATTGCTTTTCGAAATTTACGGGAAGATTAATGAATCCAATAGATGCTAACTTCTGTCCACCGGCTGCTGTAAAAGTTTTAGCAGCATCCCTATGAAGTTCCAGGCCCAATGAAACAAAATGTAAGTGAGAATTATTACCTAAAATAGTTACTGTAGAACCGGAATCAAGTAAACCACAAATATTTGTGTCACGTACTTGGATAGTCGCGTACGGACGTAGATCATCCTTAGGTTTTTTATCGAAGATTGTTGTAATGAAATAGCTAGAAAAGAAAGTTTTAACCGTCAAAAGCCAGTCCTTCCAATCCTTCTCATCAAAATTATTAATTTTATTACAATTTGTAGTATTAGGTTTTAACGCCTTTTCACTACAGCAATCTTCACTAGCTAGTTTTTTCCTTTGTCTTTGATTGACATTTAGGGCAATTAGGATATTTGACATCTTTTGTTCCACATTTAAAGCAAATTAGAAACCTATCCGCTTTACACTGTTTCAAGGAATGTTCAGAATTACGACAACGAGGACAGTAAACCGGTTTAGTATTAGATTTGGATGTGGTAATAGCAGCTACATCTGGTTTATCTTTAGACTTATAAGAAGAATTATGTTTAGAGTTATTATTGTACTTATGTTGATTGTAGTTGTTCGATTTAGTAGTATCCTGTTCAGAAGAATTAGAAAATGCTAAGTCAGGAGCCAAAGTATTAGACGACACTCTTGGTGGTTCTCTAAATTGAGAAGACAGAGACTGTATTTTCTCAAAGTTTCTACATAGTGTTTTTAAATTTTCCATAGTATCGATTGATGACGTATTTGAGGCCAATACACTAGAATAACAAGGTCTGATGTTATGCATCAAGATGTCTAGTTTCTCCTGTTCTGATAAATTTTTAGTTAATCTAGAAAACAACTCTGACATTTTTGCAAAATATATAGTTATGTTCTCTGTATCATCCTGTGTTCTGTTACGTATCTCGGATAATAAACGGTAGTCGTAATCAAACTGACTAAAATCCTCTATTAGCAAAGCTTTCAGCTCATCCCAAGTAGTAATAGAATCCTTAATACTACGGTACCAATGTAACGCATCGCCTGTGAATATTTCTGTACTATACAATAATAATTTATTAGAGGGTATATTACGCGCAGTACTATACTCGTTTACTCTCTGCACGAAAGCGTGTACACAAGATTTACCGTTATATTTTATTTTTTGTAGTTCACCAATGTGCGAGCGGTCACAATACATCGATACGTTAGGCATGGCAGCATCCACAGATGTTTGAACACTCACAACAGGCTCACTGGTAGTGTTAGCAGATTTATTAAATGCATCCAATTTATTCATTAATGATGTTAAACTTTTTGACAGAGTTTTTACTTTCTCTGAGTGTTTGGAATCAGAACAATCAATTCTTTTTATGCGGTGATACAAATGATTGCATAAAGCTTTAGTACGTTCGAAAAGATTAGTATCAAACTTATCCTCCAAAGTTTTTACTCGAGATGTAAGTTCGATCATAGAAACACCAGCGCCAGAAATATCGACATCTGGTTCGATTCCAGACTCACAAATATCAGTGGTAGGTATTGTAGGTGTTAGTTTATTTATTTGTTTTCGAAGTTCGAGTACGGTTGATGCTGGTTCTTCGCCTCTAATGAGCACTTCATACGTTAATTCATTTTTGTTGAGAACAAAAAATTTTATAGGGTAGGTCTCCATGTTTTCCAGAAGAATGAAAGATATTAGTGAATGAATACAATGAAATAATAGGTTATCAAGAGATATATATGGTGCTCTTTACAATTATGCAAGTATCTAGCTACCTTTTACGATAGGTGACAAGAGGAAATGCTAGAAATAAAAGATAATAATGTAAATTAAAGAAATGAAAATTAATAAGTGGTGTGAAATCTATGGATTATTTAGCTGTGCGAACTGTTACGTATAACAAAATGGCTATTTAACGTATAGTTGGTTTTAATTTCCAAAGTTCTTAATTAGTGTAGGTAGGTAGGTACTGGACGAGATAAAAAATCCTTAGTTTTACTCCGTCACAATTAATAGAAATAATACGTAACAGCTTACAATAACCAGACACTAATAGGCATAGAATAGTAATGAATAAGAGTAAGCAGAATTATAAGAAAGGTACGTACCAGTTCGCTTTGCTGTTGATTGTCACCTTCACGTTCACAGCAACAATGTAGGTAGATTGACCTAACAGCTGTATTTTGAAAAAAAGAATCAGGATATGATTAGGCCACTGGAAACACACGTAAAGGGCGCCACTGTGGCACGTTCCTTAAGGGGGGTGCCAGCAGGTAGGTATGTAGGAGGTTCGTAAATAATAAGAGCTCGAAGATTAGGAACACTTATCATTTATTGCCTAAAACTTCCGTGGCCATCTCAAGTCCTGATTGCAGAGGGTAGTAATGGAGTAGGGAACACTGGCCTGAACCGTCTCCAGGTGATGATGGTCCAGTCTCAACTTTGCCCGCAACTGATGGCTCCAGTTCCAGGTTCTGTATATGGTGTGAGCTCAGTGTAGGGTAGACGTGAATCACTCTGCGACAGAGGATCTTCACGAGCGTTCTCCTTGACGCCGGAACCACGACGTGGCGGAAGGTTTGAAGGGTAGACTAGAATCCTGGAAATCCAGACAGAACGGAAGCGTAAGCAAGCTGTCGGAACCACGTTTCGTAGGTCCAACGGTCAGTGTCCCAGATAGGAAGGTAGGAAGAAATACAGCAGAAACTACTTTTAAGAAGTTCCAGAGACACCTTACAGTTAGCACTTTTACTAAAATACACGGAAACTTACCCTAGAGGGATTTCGCGACGTATTTAGCAAAATTATTTAAGTACGTTCAGATCGAATGACACAGCCTTCGTCTCAAGCGCTCTCAATTTGACTAGTCATCATCCTTACCGAGCCCAACCGAATCGCCACCGTTCGGCGCCGCTCGGCAATGATCGGCTTAGAGATGCGCGGGCGCATAGAACGAAGACCCTTTAAGTTGATAACCGCTTGAAGGTTCCGTATAATATTATTTGATTTAAATGTTGTATTTAAGTGTTAGGTTTACTTTTAAATATTATACTAGGTTATTTTTATAAAGTTTATGTGTAAATATTATAGTTTTAAATGTACATAGGTTAGTTATTACTTTGGATACCTAGACTAAACTCTTTTAAATTGTAACTTGCTGGGTGCAACGTTACACTTGGGCCCTGGATACCATAAACGGTAAGCAAAAAACCTCATGACAATCACAAACTAGCGACCCTCCCTGATTTGCACGGTTTTTACGACTTGACTAACATGAAGTTTTCTTCATTAGCTATATCTGAGTTAAGTTTTAATTATAAATGTGTGTAGGAAATACTACTATTCTGTTTAATTAATTATACAGGGTGGCAGGGACATCGACGCGCAAACTGTAACCATGGATTCAGCACATGAGTTTAGACCCCATAGCGTTTTGTCGGTTATTAAAAAAAAAATATTGCTGTTCCATACATTTTGACCGCGTAGGTATTGCACTTTTCTATGAAACAGAAGATTTTTTTTTGATATACCGACGAAAAATTTCGACTCTATGGGGTATTTTTTTTTTTTTGAGGATGGGAAATCATCAAATGACTCCTCCCGCTCTGGGTGGAGCAGGAGGGAGTGTCAGACTCTTACTGACTAAAACCCACCCGTGTTCCTTCCTTAGCCCTTTATGTTCCAGGGCAGCGGTAACCCTTTCGGACAATCCCGCTACCCTGGACTCTATGGGGTCTAAACTCATGTGCTGAATCCATGGTTACAGTTTGCGCGTCGATGTCCCTGCCACCCTGTATTTCAGCTCACCGTGAAGTAAAATTGGGAATCATACGAACTTACCTCTAAAGCGAAGTCTTGATTCTAATCGTATTATATCTACCCATATACTTTTCTGAATAAATCTGACGTTGAAAACTGTGATAGCACTAGGAAGTGGTGAAGGGCGGGCGTTTTTGGGGGACTGTCTTTTGTAATTTTGACGTTCTAAAAGTGCTGATTCTCAGCCTAATTTGAATAAATGACTTTTGATTTTGATTTTGCATTAAAATACACAGACGGACACGAAAAGCGATTTCATTAAATAATTTTTATAGAAATAGATTTCAATATTTATTTCTGTAATGCTGTGGTTAAGAGTAGCAGTATAAAGTCTAGTTACACAAAGTTTACTCCCCAAGAGTACATCCACTTTCAGGCCTGTGAAATTTAATAATTTAAATTTAACTATATAAGTTACCTTTGACATTCACGTGTAGCATGTAGGTACACGCATGTCTGACACCTGAAATTCAATAACATTGTTCTTTTGACGGCCACTCAGCCGTTTCATGTATCTTTTTCCAGGATTTAAAGCGAAAATTTTTTGCATTTTATAGTAGCTTTTAAAGCCAGCTTACACAGCAGAGGAAAGGGGAGTCCACTTATTTTCAATGGAACACAAATAACCTATTGATGGTACCGAGACATCTCTGCTAACCGTTCTGGTAGAAACCCACCGGAAAGTTGACTTTATAGCACGAGCGACCAGAAGGCCAATTCCCGTAATAATTAAAAACGTTCAAAATCTAGTCGCAATCTCATCTCAGCGACAATCAATGTCAAACACTTGTGAAAAATGTAGGGTAATTAGAGGTATTTTTGGCAGATTGAGGCTGAGATCAGACTGTGAACGTTCTTAAAATTACGAAAATTGCCCCTTAGATATCAGATAACCACTATCTACACATTCTTTGTAACAAACTAAGTATCACTGCGCAAAAATTGTTGCTGGGCAACGATTTTTATTTTTCGGTATGAGAAATCGCTTTTTCATTCATTCACAGATTCAGATTTTACACAAGACAGACATTCAGATTTTTACAGAATAGTATAGATAACAGAATAGCAGATTTTTTAGAGTAGCTATTCTGTAAAAATCTCAGCGTGAAACCCTAGATTTCCTGGCTCTTTAGTCAACTGAGGCCGCTCGAACTTATTCCGCGGGATGAGTTGACTAAATAATTTATTAATTTTATTATTTTTCCTTTGTCAACTGATCCCACTTTACAAAACTCAGGAACAATGACAGTACACTTCACATACATTTTCATGGTGAGGTTTTTACAAAAGAGACCGGCTGTAAATAATAAATAAATGAATAATTTATTTTCAAAAAGTAATGTATAAAGTAGGCATTTACAGCTTAGGACTTACAAGTGCACAGAGATTTGATCGATGGCCCCCATGCTAGGTGAACCATACAGGTTCACCTAGCATGGGGGCCATCCATCCGCTGCTGTAAGGGTTTACAGATGAGACAAAATGCAACAAGAAGTGAACTCACATACTTGGCTAAACTATTTCTAATTATATCTACAAAAAGAAGACCCTATCAGAATAATTACATACCAAGTTATAATTTATATTGATCGCTACGCTATCACCTTCTCTAGAACACAAGGCTAACATAAAAAAACATGCATATTCACAATGCATACATTAATGAAATGAAACGATATTCGTTTGCATCCCGCAGTTATGGTTCCAATTGATTGCTATTTATTGCCGATTTATTATACTTTTGTGGGTTCCACCTACAGTTTTCCCGGGGTAATGTTTTGTAATTATCATTATTTGGAAACTGATGTGCGTTTACGCACTTAGTTGTATGAATGTGGATGAAGAAAAATGAGAATGGAACAATATGTATATGTAAAATGACTTTATATAGTATCTGCCAATCCCCTTAAAGGTAAAAGGGAAGGAGGGCGTACCCTTTCACATGTTATCATATCCCAATGTCCCATAAAGTGTGTTCATTAAGTATTGTTTGTAAGTAGGAACCACCTTCTCATTGAAGAGTGTGTGTCATGCTATGGGAACTCAGGCGACTGGAACCGCTGTCAACCTGATACCGCTGTCCCAGTTGCCTGAACCATTTTTTTTTGTTATTTTTCTCCTGGCAACTGGGACCACTCGCGAGACGTTCTTTTGTTTGATCGTGTAGAAAATAGTCTTCAAACAAAAGATAGTTAGTACTTAATTTGTTTAAAAACTTTTAACAAAAAATAATTATTTTCATAGCAGTTAATTATACCGTCGAAACTTTACGCAAAGTTTTTACAAAAGTAATTATAATAGGTAATTAATAAGTTTCAAATTCCTTTTGATTTGTAATGGTCTTGTCGTTCTTACCTAAGTATATAATTTCAGGAAATAAATTTCCATACCATTTTCATTGTCATCAGATTCCTGTAACAAATAACGGCCGGCACTGAAATGATTTATGACAAATTATAATTACAATTTCACAGTTATTAATGTGCTAGCAGTGCCCCGCGGTTTCACCCGCATAGGTTTCGATCCCGTGGAAATTTCGGGATAAAAAGTATTATATGTCTTAATCCTGGTTATAAACTGTGTGCGTGCCAAATTTCATCCAAATCCGTTAAGTACCTAGTTTTTGCGTGAAAGAGTAACAAACATCCGTCCATCCATCCTCACAAACTTTCGCGTTTATAATATTAGTAGGATATGATGTAGCTGTGAATATAATAAACTGTCACGAAAATCGCAAAAATCTATATAAATAAAAATGGATCTTCGAAATGTATGTACGCCCATAACTTTCGAACGACTGCACCAAATTGCTTGAAGCGTGATTGCTTGCTTGCTTGCTTTTTTGCTTTTTTTTGTGTTTGTTATTGTCAGGACAAGGTTTGTATACACAATTTGACCCGGTAGGTGGCGCTGCTGTCGGTATATGATGACTCAACCGGGCAGGACGACGTCTGCCGGCTCCGTTAAGTTCTATCAATCAATCAGCGTTTTACTTATAGGAGTAGGGTAGGAGTAGTGTAGGAGTAGGTTAGGAGTAGGGTAGAAGTAGTGTAAGAGTAGGGTAGGAGTAGGGTAGAAGTAGGGTAGGAGTAGGGTAGAAGTAGGGTAGGAGTAGGGTAGGAGTAGGGTAGGAGTAGGGTAGGAGTAGGGTAGGAGTAGTGTAGGAGTAGGGTAGGGGTAGGATAGGGGGTAGAACACCACGCGAACGAAGTAGCGCCGGGCAGCTAGAAATAATTTATATGGCAAAACAACGTTTGCCGGATCAGCTAGTGTATTATAAAGTCGAAGCGTCTTTTCAGTATAGCCTCCTCGAGTGACTTACTGAGTCCCATTCTAGACAACTGCAGTCCTTTCATCGTTATTTTACCTCTTAATTTCCATCACTGTCATAACTACAGTGACCTTTATTCTCGTTGAAATAAGGTTGCTGCTGTCAGAGGTGAAATAACTGTGAAAAGATTGTTGACCTTTCACAAAAAATGCGATTTATTGTTTTTCTTTTGGTCAACCTGCCACAAGAGCTAACAGTAGGTACATCTTGACAGCAGATTACCTTAAGACTTGAACAGACTCCACGAAACGTGAGACTATATTTCCTGCTGCCGATCGATTCTGTAAAAATCGCACCGTGAAAAGTTAGGTGAAGTGAGCTTAAAGTGAGCTGTCAATAGTGTCAATCACTTGCATTAGTTGGAATGACAGCTCACTCCACGCTCACTTCACCTAAGTTTTCACGGTGAGATGGTTACAGAATCGCACTGCAGCTTAGGTATTAATCTTTTTTGGAAACGCCCAACCATGTCATATTACCTATAGCAAAAAAACGTGTGGGGGTCGGGGGACCCCCGGCAGGAACGAAGTTCAAAATGAAAACCAAGATGGCTGCAATTTTTTTCAAATTTCCGACAAAAGTCGCATAAGTCTTTTTTGTTACATGACGATTTCTCCCAGTTTACACCAACTGCAAGCTCAGTTAAAGAACTTCGTTCGAATATTACAGGGTAACATTTCAGGTCTTCTTCGACCTTCGACCTTTAAATACAACATTCTGGCAGCACGTTATACCTATGTTAATGTATGGTTATTTAGTCATTAATTGTAACACAAACAAAACGCCACGTCACGTTACATGTAGTTAGTTCTAGATATTGTTGAAATTAGCCTAAAATCTACACATTATTTGGCCTTAGCTTGGGTTACCTCAAAACGTGTAAGGTAATTTTGAAATGTTGACGGGTTTCTCAGTTGAAAGCTAAGATATTTAACGAAAATTAATTAAATGGAAAATTTGCTGTGTCGGTCTTGGGTTTAGTTTCTAAGAGTCAATAGGGAATTACGAACGTAATGAGTCGAGTACGCTATTGATAAACTGATTGCGTCATTTTGTTCAAAAGGGTACATCGGAATATTAATCATCGTCATCATCGCAGCAGTCGAAAGAAGTCCACTGCTGAACATAGGCTTCCCTCAAGTATCGCTAAAAACAAAGGCAGTTCTAGCGCAAACCATATCCAACGGAGTTCTACGACCTTCATTAGTAGTCATTCATTATCAAAATCATAAAGAGTTTGACAAAAAGAAAGAAATACGTTTATTTGCGGTAAACATGATGCAGAGGAAGATGAGACGACAGAATAAATGATGCACAAGTTGGAGGAAAATATGCGTCACATCCACGCAAAACGGCCATCGCTTAGCATAATGCTACGACCCTAAGCGAGACGGAGCCCCAGCGTTGGTTTTCAGTGACTGCAGACAGGTAGGCTTGCAGTTTCTTAGTTCTTGCTGGAAAGAGCCATTTTGAAATGTCAGCCCTGAAGGTGTAGTTGGAAGATGGTGATGAATTTAGGAAAAAGCACGAACATTTCCCGAATCACAAAATCAAAAGTCCTTTATTCAAATTAGGCTTACAATCGGCACATTTTCAACGTCAAAATTACTTAAGACAGTCCCCCAAAACGCTCGCTCTTCACCACTTCCTAGTGCTTTGGCTGGGAAGAAGTGGCGCAACAAACTCCCCAGCAGAAAGCACAAGAAGAAAGAGGATAACATTGTAACACAAAAAATACCAACATAGAAACGGCAAGTTATTCCAGGAATTACATAACATAGTTACATTTGTGGAGCTCCACACTTGTGATCCATCACAATTACTACAATCTCACCTGAGCTCTGTTTCTTACTGTATTACTACTAAACAAGTAACTTACAGAAGTGTAGCTAGCATTTCCAGTTGCGAGGTTACATGGAGAACATTTGAATCTATAATAACATAACATTGCTGGCAGAACAGATGGCCGATGGGGCCGAAAGGTTCTAGATTGGTGACAGACGTAGCGATGATGATCTAGTAAAAGCCGCAGGAATCCGCTGGATTCGAGAAGCACAGAACCGGTCGAAGTGGCGGTGCTTGGGGGAGGGCTATGTCCAGCAGTGGACGTCTTTCGGCTGATATGATGATGACGATGACTACATCATGCTTGTATTCCTCGAAGGGTTAGCTAGTGGTGTTCTAGTACACCCACATTTCGCCAGTTATGTATAAAGTCCTATGTAATTGGGGGGAGCCTATTGCCACCCATCTGACAACCAGTCCATTGGTGTAATTGCCGTATGGCATTCCAGTGTGAGAATAAATAAATAAATAAAATAAATTAAATCGCGCAGAAATCCAGAATAATATAATAATTATTATAAAAAGCCTGTGGTGTCCCGCTGCAGAGCAAAAGCCTTTCCACATCTCGCTATCTAAACCAGTTCTTATTGAAGGAGTTCAGGTCATCCCACGATCTCTGTCTGTACATTATTTATAAAATAATATTAGTTAATAATTTATAATAGATGGTGGGATGAGCTGGACTCCTTTGAGAAGTGAGTGAAGTTCTGCACAGAGAGTGGTGGAAAGTAAGTAGGAAGGTTTTGCCCAGCAGTGGGACATTAAGGGCTAATAAAAAAAATACCTTTGTGTTCCTAAGTGTATCTTCGGATTGAGCTTTTGACGCCGCTTAA
Organism: Apamea anceps; assembly: GCA_951799955.1. Lineage (NCBI taxonomy): Eukaryota > Metazoa > Arthropoda > Insecta > Lepidoptera > Noctuidae > Apamea > Apamea anceps. Next base: position 4,228,557 of record OX637505.1, on the reverse strand, counting down.
ACGCTGCGTTTGCGTCGTAAAACGCGATTGTATCAAAGCTTCATCTCGTTGACCACCATCGCATTTGTGCCGCGTATACGATCAAAGATATTATACCATTAAGGACTATCTAGAAGACAAATCAATAGAATCTGTAAGTTAGATTGGGTGACATCGCTGAGTGTGAACACATTTGCACGCCATGTTATGTCAGGATATGCTGAAACAAATTTACTGTATCACCTTATGTACCATATTCTAGCAAATAAATATTTGGATTTGATTTGATTTGAACGTCTAAGTAATTTTCTTTATTTTCAAAATCCTTCATGCTCACCATATAATATACCTTTTGTGAATATTTCTTTTTTGTAATACATCACGAACTGAAGAGATCGCTGGGGATGAATTCGTTTATTATTTAAGTTGGTATCTACGAAGATTTCTTAGTCGGTTATAAAATAATAATAAACTGATTCAATTTTTGCAATAAATCTTACTATTTATATAAATGTGAAAGTTTGTATGTTTGATTATCAACACAAAAACAGCTGAATGAATTTGGTCGAATGGACTTCTATGAAAGTCAAAAGAGACTACATTTTTCAGTTCACCTTAAAAACAGTATTCTCTTTCATCATGCTATGTCCTTGCTTCTCATCTTCCCACATCTCAGGCATGCGTAGTACACAGATAGTTTATATCCTGGATTAACACATAGGATACTTTTAATCCCGGTAGTACGTCCCCATGTGATATTTTCTGACCCCACGCAAGCGAAGCTGCGGACAAAATCTAGTAATAAAATAATTCACATTTAAGGTCTCTTTTCAATAGCACATAGTTACAAAACCCAGTGACTGAAATAATGAAAATATTATCGAGTCAAATAAAAAGCCACGCGATGAAAGAGAACGATATGATAATGTGACGACAGACGACTTCCGTTGTTACAACTGGGGGCCTACTCCGAAGTGCAAAGTGCGAATGTTCGGATCGGACCGACACATGGCCGAACCGAATATTATTAAAAAATGCGAAAAAAGTTCGGATCGGCTCAGGTGGGTCGGGACCATAGTCACCGACCGAACCAAATCGTAACTTCGTAGCAGGAAACGGCCGAACATTCGGCCGATACTACTTCGGAGTAGACCCCCTGTACTATAAATTCAACGACGGCAGATGACTTTACAAGTTCAGAAGGCCAACTCTCGTAATTTAAAACGTTCAAAATCTACTTGCAATCTCATCTCGGCGACAAACAAATGTCAAAACTTGTCAAAAATGTAGGGAAATCAGAGGTGTTTTTGACAGATTGAGACTGTGAACGTTCTTAAAATTACGAGAATTGCCCACTGATGTATAGTATTGAAAGAAGAAAAAGTCCGCTGGTTTGTGTAATAAAAGTTTGTGAAATCTTTTGTGCCCTAGGTATCAGGCAATCTCAGATCAGCGACAATCACTGTCAACAACTTGTCAAAATGGTAGGTTATAAATGTGAACGTTCTTAAAAATACGTCCAACGCACCTGCCATCTAATCTCTTAACACACTAAGGCATTAAGTCCAGCTTTGTACCTACCTTTTTTCGTGCGAAAAGTTGAATTCAACAACATTCATTGCGTTATTAACGTGGTTGAGCAGACAAATTTTTTGAACATATGAAGCAATGGATTAGCAGTATCCTTCAAAATGATTCGGATTGTGATTGGTAGTGTGTTACGAAATAAGGGTGTTGGTAAGGTAGCTTGCTGTAGAGATGGTTTTGGAGGCCCAAAAATTACGAAAATACGTATAGTAGCTGCAGCATTTGCGCATTCAAATAATCATCGTTATCATTTCAGCCGAATGACATCCTCTACTAGCCAAACGCTAATCATCGACCGGTCCTGTGCTTCTTGCATCTCATGCAAATTTCAAAATGCATTTATCTGTCATCGACCCATGACAGTACTAAACGCTCTGTAACCCATTGATCTATTCCCGGACAAATCTGTCAAATCCATCATCTAATTCATAAAACGTTCTAACCAAGATTCTCAGTATTGTATGAAATCAAACAATGTTATGATTTCTCTACGTTTATTCCAAGCGAACGTCTTTATATAACTCCTGCTATATTATCACTGTTTCCTCCATACAGAAACCTAATACAAAAAAAAAAAATGTTTTGGGGTCGGTAGACCCCCGGTGGGAACGAAGCTCAAAATAAAAATCCAAGCAGGCTGCGAAAATTTCTAAATGACGAAAAATTTTCAAAGTTTTCGCAGCCACCTTGGAATTTCATTTTGACTTCACTATCGGCTTCAGCACCCTCGAAAACCATGAAACTCTCTTTCGCTCAATCTGACTCTTTCTATTACAATACATATATTATTATAAAAAGTCTCATGGAGTCGCAGGCATAACGCTCGTAACGTGACGATTTCTAAAAGTTTACTCCTACCGCAAGCTCCGTTAAAGAACTTCGTTCCAAAAATGTAATTCTAAACTCACTTGACTGATCGAATGCAGCCAAAGTTATTTTATCGCCAGCCTGAACTATGTCCATAAGGTCGACTTTAGCAGACAACCTTTACGGTATGCTCATTTCTAAACTACACCATTATCTAGCACCAAACAATTCCACAGTATTACAGACAAGTGCTAACAAAATCCCATTTATCTCAACGTGGAATAGTTCTGAATTTAGTCTATCATTCGCTGCCAAATGTGCTGGTCCGCGGCCGAGCGCACGCGGTGAATGTGTGAAATCCAATTGTCTCGCGCTTTATTTTACCGATTCTATGGCTTTATGATTTCGGTAGGCTTTTCATCTGTTTTGTTTGACGTATGGGTGTGAGAATTTCATGGTAAAGCTGATGGATTTATTGATAGGAAAATAACTACCTACTTCCTACTAATATTATAAACGTGAAAGTTTGTATGGATGGATTGATGGATGTTTGTTACTCTTCACGCAAAAACTACTGAACGGAGTTTGATCAAATTTTACAGTAATATAGCTATATATGGCATCAAAATAACACATGGGATACTTTTTATTCCGATATTCCCATGGGATCGACGCTTATGCGGGTAAAACCGCGGAGCACTGCTAGTAATATTATAAATGCGAAATTTTGTGAGGATGGGATGGATGTTTGAAAAGTAAATAAAAAAACGGGTTGCACTCCGGGAGTGCCGGCAGAAGTCAAAACTTGAATATTAACGTTATGCATTTTCGATATTTTGGAATGCGGTCTACTCTCCCTCCGTCTTACGAATTTTCGATCAGGTCACGTGTCCTGACGCGAGCTCCGTCTTACGAATTTTCGATTAGGTCACGTGTCCCTGACGCGAGTTTAACATTTTTTACCCATCACAAAAAAAGTGCACAACGCCGCTAAAGAAGTTTTCACTTCAGAAATAATACTTGGCTCACACTAGAATTTTAATATTTCCCCATAGCATAGATATGGGTGCTTTCCAGACAGTTTTTGCACAAGTTCAAATATTCAGATCTCATTGCTAGAGGATTTTGAAAGTCATAAAGATGGTGCATTATCATTTATGCGCTAAGTAGTTATCTTTTCTTGAAGTGAAAACTTCTTTAGCGGCGTTGTGCACTTGTTTTGTGACGGGTAAAAAATGTTAAACTCGCGTCAGGACACGTGACCTGATCGAAAATTCGTAAGACGGACGGAGAGTTTATTGTGATGGGTAAAAAATATTAAACTCGTGTCAGGACATGTGACCTGGTCGAAAATTCGTAAGACAGAGGGAGAGTAGACCGCATTCCAAAATATCAAAAATGCACAATGTTAATATTCAAGTTTTCACTTCTGCCGGCACTCCCGGAGTGCAACCCGTTTTTTTTTTTAATTTATTTATTGTACAAAATTTATAAGAGACAAGACAATATTACATACGTTCCGCACTTGAATCCGGCAAGAATTTTTGCTGAACAATTATCTCTTGCTAATCGTCGAGGAATAAATAGAGTGAATCAATCTACTGTTAATTACTGTCCTGTCCAGTGTTCAAAATTATTATCCGTGCGAGTGCCAAATCTTTCAAGTGTCAAAGGTGTTTCATCTGAACGATGAAAACTATGTATGAGAGAAGGTTTCTTTGCCCTAGCAATATTTTCCCAATTCTGTATTATAATTATATTATACAATAGCATTTTCTCCACCGTTAGAATATAATAGTAGCTAATCTAATTTAACTAGCATGTGTTGCCCCACCGCAGGGCAACGGTTTCCCTCTCTCTTTTCCACACAATTCTGTCTTTTGTGAGTGCCGACCAGAGGGCATAGTGCGAGTTTTTAGAACGAAGTTCCTTATCGCGCGTTGCGAAAGGGGGCTAGACGGAAAAAATTAAGACCAAAAGTTGGAACGACACTTTTTGCTATAGTTGTAAGCCGTGCGGCGTGCGCGTGTGTCTCTGTCTCTCTTTCTTATAGAAAGCAAGCCAGTTTTTTTTTGTCTGTTTCTTTATTTGTTAATTTAAGATTAAATTTTATTTACTATAACTTAAAAAAAAAAAAAAATTATTACAATTCTTTCACTAATTAATCGAAAGGAACTTCGTTCCATCCGGGTGTCCCTTGACACCTCTCAAGTTTTCTACCTACTCGATGGCGTTAACGTAAACTCAGATTTGTATGGAATGACAGCAGTGCTATCGAGTTTCCACTAGATGGCGCTGCTCTAATACCGTACAAATCTGCGTTTACGTTCACGCGAACTAGTAGGTTAAAAACGCCTACGCCCTCAGAATAGAATAGAATATTCTTAATTATGTACACCATAAATATTACAGACTCGCTGTCGCCCGCGACTTCGTCTGCAAACTCTAAACTTTCTAATATAATTCAATCATGATTCGAAAGACACGTGGCGCCATCTATTATCATAATAACGTTATTGTTGTTTTCCTCGGGAACAGCACTTTTTTTCGGGATGAAAGGTACTCTTTATCCGTTTCTGTACACCTGACAACGTATATGCAAAATTTCAGGATGATCGGTTCAGTGGCTTCGGCGTGAAAAGGTAACAAACACACAAACAAACTTACTTTCGCATTTATAGTATTAGTTAGGATATAACTGTAGAAATTTTACAAGGGGTGACACAATGGGCAGTCTTATCGCCAAAACCAATTTTTTAAAGATAATCTTTGGATGGATTCACCGTTCTTGTCTTTATAATAATACTATGCTTCAGTTGCAACCGCACCTGAGAATAATCAGCTCTGATCCTACGAGATCTAAACATATCTACGTCACCAGTCTTCCAATGGAAAATCCCCATGTCCTTTCCATAGGTATTTAAACTGTCCATTCTACAAATACGTTTCGCTACAAGGCAGGGGTGATACACACTTGTTCGGTCCGGCATGATTCGGCACAGCCAGGCGGCATCGGTTCGGCAAAATCGAATACTTATGTAGATATACAATTATACATACATACATGAACTCATGCCTTTTTCCATGCGGGTATGCAGAAGCTACAGAACGCCAACTGCGATCCTTTTCCTCTCATTTTGCTTCATTTAGGTTCGTACAGACGCCAGCAGGTCAAGCTACTCGAAACTGTCAAATTTTCCCAATCAACCTTGAACCTTAATACTTTGGCGATAAAGTTGAAAATCTATTAAAGAAATCTGACAGATTGTAGTAGCTTGATGTGCTGGCGTCTGTACATCTTCTTCGTCTACGGTCATAAACACTCGCTGGTAACGAGTACTATGCACCTGACATTTATGTTGCCATGCACATATATTTACCTAGACTTAGCTCTAACTGTGTCGAGCCGACCGGGCATGATTCAGTGAGGGTAGATAGCGAGGGGGGCCGAATATATAATATGTACTAATTATTTCAGGTCGACTTTGTTATTCAACAAATACGGCCAAATCAAATGCGCCAATCTGATCATGTGTGTAGCACCCCTGAGTGTATACCGAACGGTTTTGTCTTGTCATGGCGGCGGCCCCATTACGATAGTTGACGTGCGCAGACGCATACGGACGCGCAAGATTTATTGCGAACCTGTGAAATTGGGTATTTGTTTGAACTGTACCGGTTAGTTTTGTTTTGGTTACGTGCTCGGCAGTCGGGACATTTAAATATTTATTGATTAATGTCAATAAACATTTAAATATTTATTGATTAATTTCAATAAATATTTAAATGTAGTTTTGCTTATTATAAAGTGGAAAGAAAATCTTGATACTATGTTAGAAATTATCTTTGTCATAGAAGTACGAGATTGAAGACTTGATTGTTTTAATGTAAAAATGGAGGGAGGATTTTTTACTGAAACAGATTTTATTTCAGTCGTAGCCATTAAGCCAAACTGTTGTGAAAACGTCACCTCATAAAACGCACCGCAATTATTTCATTGTTTCACAGAAACTTGATACAATTTTGACTCCTTATAGGTATTAAGAAATAAAAACCCAAAAACAATTTTATTTGGTTTGTTTATCTCTAAAAAAAGAGGTTGTGTGCAACAACACGATTGAAGTGAAAACTTACGACTGGAGGCGATTATACGCGATTCAGCGTCACCGGCCGACTGGAGTCGAGTATACCCGATTCAGTGTCACCAGTTTCGTTCACTGTTCGCAAAGTACGCCTAAAGAAGTTTCCACTTCAAAAACCTTACATTCAAAGCTACAACGCTATCTGCCCTTAAACAAGTCACCTCTGAATTATCGAGAATTTCTCCCCGACATTTTGGTATGTATTATGAAGTCCTGCTCAAAGGAGGCTTTATTTCACTTCATCTCACATTAGGCACGTAATTAGACGAACAGAGTCACGTATATATGTACGTTGACACAAGAAATTGAATGCGTGGAGGAATTTGTGATATTTATTTTCGTATTTCTCAGATGTATTTGGGCCTTTGACGACGTAAAATTAATCAGCGTGTGTGTTTTGTTTTTGATTTGACGGAATCGAAAGTTGAGTTGGCAGTGGAGTAGAATTTTATTGAGCTTGTGGCTGCTTGGGCGATGCAGGATTCTGTGTGACGTCAATGTGATGCGTAGTTCGCATGAGGCGATGTAGATGCCGCTACAATCGTAAAAAGTAAATAGGGCTTAATAATGGTAAACTCATAATTTAATGAAATTAGCAAAACCTGATTAAAATACAAATCTTCAGAATTCAACAGCATAATACGAAAGGTTTCGAAGCAAGATCGCAGTCAAGCACTAGTTTATGTATATCATTAAAAAAAATTAAAAAATAAAGATAGCCAGATATCTGAAGACAAGAAAAAAAAAAACGGCTGCAGTAAATTACTCATAATATTTGCAAGACAACTCCCAGTTCTGATTTTCATTGCCATAAGAAATTGAAGTCCTAAAATCAAGTTTGCAAAGAGCCAGACTTTCGAAGCAAATATTGACCCCAAATCCGTTCTGGGACCGAACAAATAACAGGTACCAAAAGAAAAACATCTCACATTGAATCGTACCCTGTTGACACTCCAAAGGGGATGGCGCAATAATATCCGACGTGGAGCGTATCTCATTAACTCGATTATATTTCTGCTTCTCCAAATCCTTCTGAAACTACAGCATCCTCACACAATTCTTACCCTTACAGCTCCTAATATAAAGCTGTGAATAGCTTGCAAGTTTTCAGGATAATTTTCGTACTCCCGTAGGCCCAGTTATGAGCGAAAAATTGGAGAGGTCGTCTGATGGTTGTGTGGGCTTGTTTCAATGGCAGTGGTTACGTCGTGATTCCTTTATGGCTGCCAGTGGTAAGACGTGAATTAGTAAGGCGGGTTTTTGCAGAGCAGCTGAAGAATTTGGGCTTTTGGGAATGGTAGATAAAACTTTTAAGGGATTAATGGGTAGATCCTCTTATAAAGGCAATATCAATCTGCTGTTGGTCCCGACTATCATTCGTAGACCTTGTAATAACAGCCGCACGGGACGATGGATCAGGTTAAGCCACGCTTGCCGCAGTTGGTCCGTGGATGGGTGGCCATTTTCACATACAAAGACCCCTCCGTGCCTCGGAAAGCACGTTAAGTCGTTGGTCCCGGCTGTCATTCGTGGATCTTTGACAGTCGTTACGGGTAGTCAAAAGCCCTTAAGTCTAACAACTAGCCATGCCAAGGGGTATTGTGTTAGCCAGTAACTGGGTTGTGGAGGTCATATAAAAAGTCGTTCCATGTAAAATACTGATGTTTCTTTTTCTGGTGCATTTGGTTAGACAGAAACCCACCCCAACATTTAGAAAGGCTAAGCAGATAATGACACACTGAAAAAATCTAAAAACCACAATCCTAAAGTTAAACAGACCAGCTGAATGGTGAAGTTACCCCTGAAATATTTCAAATATGAGCTTACTCACTCGCACAAAGTGCCTAATGTACGGAGATGAGATACCGCCATGAATTATGAGATCCTTGTCGAGATAATTTAAATTGTGCCACGCTTTGTTGCGTAGGTATATGATATTTTGTTATATTTGATAGGGGAAGGTCTTTTGTGTAGTATGATACCTATTAAAATGAATGATGGGTAAATTTGAGTAATGTTGTCCGTGTAAGTGGATGTTGAGGTGCAACTGTGGAAAGGTCTACGATAATAATATGGCATGTTAAGTTTCTCTTGCAGTTTCTGTAAAAAATTATGAACTTAAATAAGTTCATAATTTTTTACAGAAACTGCAAGAGAAAAAATATAAAAAAAAATGATCATCATCATCATCTTCCTGCCCTTATCCCATGTTACTTGGGGTCGGCGCAACACGTTTTTTTCTTCCATTCTCCTCTGTCAACCGTCACACTATCATTCACTCCCTTCTCTTTCATATCATTCCTCACACAATCCATCCATCTTTTCTTCGGCCTTCCTCTCCCTCTCCAGCCATCAACATGTATATTCATCACTCTTTTAGTCACATGCGTTTCGTCCCTTCTCATCACATGCCCATACCAAGCCAAACGATTTCCTTTCAACTTTTCTGTCACTGGCGCCACTTTCAAACTTCCTCTTATATACTCATTTCTTACTTTATCCATTCTCGTCACTCCACACATCCATCTCAACATTCTCATCTCCGCTGCGTGCAATCTTTTTTCATCCGTCTTCTTCACAGCCCAGCATTCAGACCCATAAAGTACGACAGGCCTTATCACGGACTTATAAATTTTCCCCTTTAAAAAATATAAAAAAAAAATTATAGAAAAAAAAAATTATAGATGATCTAAAGTAGACATCGACTTTAGAAAATCTATAATTTTATATCACAACTATAGGCCGACCGCTTTACTGAGACGAACCTAGAGGTAGCTGCGCGGTGCGGGGGGTTATAGTTGCACAAATTGACGAATCAGTGAGGTCTTGCATCACGTCAATACACCTCTCTCGCACCGCGCTCCTACCTCAAGCAATGTCTTAGTGAAACGGTTGACCTGTAGCGACCCGTCCATGCGAAGCACGGTTTTTTTACGACTTGACAAAACATCGCGATTTCTTTATTTTGTTTAATTTTAAAATCAATGTATTATGCACAGAAACCTTCCAAGATAAATTCTCTTAATGATGGTGAAAACCGCATCATAGTGGCATAGTTTACAAGAACAACAAGGTCACACAGATCAGACAGACACGAAATGATAATTTAATTTATAATATGTATAAATAAAAAAATGTAAAATGAAAACATTTATATCTTGTATCCATACGGTATACATAATATAGAGTACTGGCAGTGCCCCGTGGCTTCACCCGCATAAGTGTTGATCCCGCGGGAATCCTATCCTATATGTTAATCCTGGTTATAAACCACCTGTGTGCAAAATTTCATCCAAATCCATTCAGTAATTTTTGCGTGAAAGAATAACAAACATCCATCCATTCATCCATACAAACTTTCACATTTATAAAATTAGTAAGACGTTTAATATCTACGCTAGGGGTCCAGAATCGTGAACAAAATCCATGACAACAGGAGGGTAATTCTCGTAATTTTAAGAACGTTCACAGTCTGATCTCAGTCTCAATCTGTCAAAAATACGTCTAATTTCCCTACATTTTGACAAGTTTTTGACATTTGTTTGTCGCCGAGATAAGACTGCAACTAGATTTTGAACGTTTTAAATTACGGGAATACGGGGCCAGATTGCTCGACAATCCCTGCCAGCCTGTATAACATAGTATCACGCGTGCATTCCCGAAAGGATACACAGAGGTATACCTAGAGAATGCCCACACGGTTTAAACCATGTCAAAAGAAAATCCTTGTTTTGTAATAAGACCGAGTAGGTTCAGTATCTTTTAACTATTTTCAAATCGTATTTATGTTTCAAATTGCCATTATTTCAAGTTAAACAAATATGCACTTTATTTTAATGGTAATTAAGTTGATTTCAGAATGACTAGCACTATTGAAAAAGTTATAAAAATGTTTGAAGTTGTAGCGTAAACTGAACTTTATTGTGTAGGAATTAAAGTTATTATTCCATAAACACATATTTGTTTACACTTTTGGCGAATATATCGCGATTATATGTTAGTCACTCTACAAAACAGACAGAAACTAATAAACGAGGAATACTTGCTAAGATTTTCCAAGATTCCACATCAATTCTAATATATTTTAACTCGATAAAATCTATCTCCATGACACTTATGAACTGCCAGCCTCGCAACCACTTCATATTAACTTGTGTCTGCATTCTCGACAAAGAATTCAGGAAATGCAATCATGTCAAGTCTTTCAGTTTGGAAGTTACTGAAAATTTTTGAAGCTTTACAGAGTATTACAGATTTTAATATTATGTAGGTTCATTTTGAAATCAAAACAACAACAAGCAAACTAACTCTACTCAATATACTATAACGAATGGTTATAGTATATTGAGTAGAGTTAGTTTACGCAAGATTAAATTAACTTCAGCTATGACATTTTCATATTGAGTGCCTCGTTGGTCTTGTAGTCGCAAGCGCTACCGCTGAGCATGAGGCCCTGGGTTCGATTCCCGGGTCGGGCAAAGTGTTATTGGATTTTCTCGATCCGGAATTTCTCAGCAGAGTCTGGAGTCTGGTTTGGTGCCCAGTTTATGGCAATAGGCCCTATTACGTGGTACAGTCAACAGCAAAAGTAGATGATCAAAATCAGAAATTCAATACTAATGAACGGAGTTCGCGTCAGAACTGTGTGGCGTGGAAGTGATTCAAAGTATGTGATTGTAAATTATACCAAACATTTACTGCTAGTACAGCTGCCATATTGCTGCGAACTCCGTACAATTAGCATTGAATTTCTGATATTGATCATCTACTTTTGCTGTTGACTGTACTTAAACATGGCAGGTATACCTCTGCCCAACCCTTTGGGGAATCAAGGCGCGATGTTATGTTATGTTCGTCATAATGGTGTTTTTTTGAGCACTCTATTACTAAACGTATACTTTCGTCCATCTGTATGTCTATAACAGAGCTGATATTTTTAACCATAATAGGTAAGCAGTTATATGTTTGACATCTGGGCCCGTATTCCCGTAATATAAAACGTTCAAAATCTAGTCGCAGTCTCATCTCGGCGACAAACAAATGTCAAAAACTTGTCAAAATGTAAGGAAATTAGACGTATTGTTGACAGATTGAGACTGAGATCAGACTGTGAACGTTTTTAAAATTACGAGAATTACCCCTCAGAAATCATTCAAGTACACAACTTTAAATTTTAATTAATCCTTAAACACATATCTAAAAAACAAGCCCTCTATTTGTATTACATTTGGCTACTGAAACATTCGTCATCGTTTCAGGCGTAAAAAATTAAACTAAAATTTTAAAAAACCCCCGACACAAAGTAATAATAAAAATAGTATTCAGAATGTAAAACCCCTAAAACAATTAAAAAAAAAAACTATTAAAAAAAATAGCCACAAATACCTTACCGCTCTAATTATTAGCCTAACGTAAGTTTAAAATAGTAGCGGTCCCCCGACGGGACAACATTTAATCAAAAAAATTCATACGTACTTACGTAGGATCATAATTTCAAGGTTATTCTTTTCTTTTTATAGGGTTTCACGTTTATACCTTTTTTGTTCTATTTGTGGCTATTTTTTCAATAGTTTTGTTTTAAATTGTTTTAGGCTTTTTAACCCCCGACGCAAAAACGACGGGGTGTTATAAGTTTGACGTGTCTGTGTGTGTGTGTGTGTGTGTGTGTGTGTGTGTGTGTGTGTATGTCTGTCTGTGGCATCGTAGCTCCCGAACGGATGAACCGATTTTAATTTTGTTTTTTTTGTTTGAAAGGTGAATTTGTCGAGAGTGTTCTTAGCTATGTTTGATGAAAATCGGTCCAAGATGGCCGCCGCTACAAAATGGCGGATTACATATTTTTTCACAACTTCCTCAATATGGGTATCAAATGAAAGGGCTTGACTAGTAGAATACTATACACTATGATAAATTTCAAATCCAAGATGGCCGCCACCACAAAATGGCAAATAACATTTTTTTTTCACAATTCCCTCAATATGGGTATCAAATGAAAGGGCTTGACTAGTAGGATACTATACACTATGACAAATTTCAAATCCAAGATGGCCGCCACCACAAAATGGCAAATTACAAAAACCTGATTAAATACCAAATTACCTGAAACTTAAAACGCAAGAAAATAAAAGAAAAGAAATAATAAGGAGTCCCTACAAAAAGCATGAAATAAAAAATTAAATTAAAAATTTAAAAAACCCCCGGCTACGTGAAACCCTATAAAAAAAAAAAAAATAACCTTGAAATTATGACCCTACGTAAGTACGTATGAAATTTTTTGATTAAATATTATCCTGTCGGGGGACCGCTACTATTTTAAACTTTAACAGAACGTTAGGCTAATAATTAGAGCGGTCCCCCGACGGGACAACATTTAATCAAAAAATTTCATACGTACTTACGTAGGGTCATAATTTCAAGGTTATTTTTTTTTTTATAGGGTTTCACGTAGTCGGGGGTTTTTTAAATTTTTAATTTTTACATTCTGAATACTATTTTGTATATTTTGGGTCGGGGGTTTTTTTAATTTTTTATTTAATTTTTTATTTCATGCTTTTTGTAGGGATTCCTTATTATTTCATTTCTTTTATTTTCTTGCGTTTTAAGATTCAGGTAATTTGGTGTTTAATCAGGTTTTTTGTAATTCGCCATTTTGTGGTGGTGGCCATCTTGGATTTGACAATTATTATACATAGTGTATAGTATTCTACTAGTCAAGCCCTTTCATTTGATACCCATATTGAGGAAGTTGTGAAAAAAACATGTAATTCGCCATTTTGTGATGGCGGCCATCTTGGATTTGAAATTTATCATAGTGTATAATATTCTACTAGTCCAGCCCTTTCATTTAATACCCATATTGAGGGAGTGGTGAAAAAATATGTAATCCGCCATTTTGTGGCGGCGGCCATCTTGGACCGATTTTCATCAAACATAACTAAAAGCACTCCCGACAAATTCGCCTTTTAAACAAAAAAAAAAAACAAAATCAAAATCGGTTCATCCGTTCGGGAGCTACGATGCCACAGACAGACATACACACACAAAGAGACACGTCAAACTTATAACACCCCGTCGTTTATGCGTCGGGGGTTAAAAATAGAACCTCATCAAAACGATCCGTTTTCAATGGACGCCCCTTTCACGCCCTACTGGGCCTGGCCGAAATTTATTGCACTACACTCGGGGGAAATATCATTATAGTCAAGATACGTTACATGTTTCAACGAGATAGTTTATTTTAATAGACTCCTAAAAAAGTTTCTTTTTAAAAAGGTCTAAGAAAAGTACAGAATGTCTTTCAATATTTGTATAATTAACAATTCATCAATTAGAAAAGAGAACGGCTGGACGATTTTCTTTGATCATAGAACACTTTCGATCAAGTCACCATTCAAACAAAAAAAAAATCAAGATCGGTTCAGTCGATTCATCGATGGCGCAGACAGACACAAATACACACGTTAAACTTACACGAGTAACACCCCTCTGTTTTTGTCGGGGATTAAAAAGACAATCTTCAATACAAATTTTATTGCTTTTTTGCACCGGTGACCTTCACAACGATAATCAATATTGTTTTATTTACAAAAATAAACCGTTCTCTAATAAGAAAATAACAAGATATCATTTTCTTTAAAACGTAGGCGTCAAGTTTTACTTTGATAAAAAAAAACTTGGCGTAGGCGCGTAGTCGCGTAGCGAATCGGTCGAGGTGAATGGCCGATCATATGATCGCCGTAGCCTTCCCGTCCCTCGTAGCTAAATAAGTCTTCTCTCTGTATTGTTGTATGGTCACGGATTGCTATCCGTAACCATACAACAATGATCATGGTCCACCATTTCAGTGGTTTAGCTGTTGCCTTTCTGCGTTACTATTTTCAGCCTTAACTTCCAGCAAGGATATTACTGAAATGAAATGTTTATTTCTGTAAGTAAATCTTTTAAGACACTTTTACACGTTAATATTTTAAAACTGGATGGCCCCGGCATTTCCCAGCCGACAGATCCCTGAGAAGAAATACCGAAACAAACTCAGACGTCAGGGTCTTCTTTTTTTTTGTCAGGGTTTTTTTTTTTAAAGTCTAGTACTATTAGGGGTAAGGGTAGTAAACACTTGCCAGGGCTGCCGTAGTTCGAAAGAGATACCGTGGCCCCTGGCATAGGCAACTGAAGGAACACGGGTGAGTTTTAGTCAGTAGAAGTCTGACACGCCCTTCCGCTCAGACCAGAGCGGGAGAGGTCATTTGATGATTTCCCACCCAAAAAAAAAGGGTCTCTTTTTAAGCCATCTTTCAAGTGTTTGTGCCCTAGAATTTGCCTTTGTCAACCGATTATATACTCACAAAGAAAGTGTAAATAGGTACTACAACTTCCATAGGTACGCAGAAAGTGTCAATAATACAACTTCCATTGCTAATTCAGCATCAGTCCCGTCTCGATTAAAATATTCCGATTCGGAGTCCCTTTAGATTTCGGAGTCCCAAGATCCCAGTTAAAACTGTACGCGTACAATTAAAACCGCCATGACACTCACTTAGCCTTACTACCCACATCCCCTTTCCCACGCTCGCAACCGCATCGCACTTTCGATATATTTACAGGCTTCACAGTCTCATCCGGGGATCATTTAGAGTTTTAGTAGAGGATCCCTCCTCCTCTCTGCTTTTATGTAGTAAGACGCCTTTTGTGTTGCTGTGGAGTTTGGGTGTTGCAAGGAATATTAGAAACGTTGGTAGTGATTTGTGAATGGAAGAAAATGGGAATGTGCAGTTCAGTTATTTTCATCTTATTTTGCGTCACTATCGTATCATAGTGATCTTTATTGACGTGGCTATAAGGTTGCTATTGGGTTGCTGCCATTGCCAAGTCTGTCAAAATCACAATGAACTTTATTTTCGTCGCTATAAGGTTGTTATTCAATGCTGTCAGAGGTAAAATAACTATGAACGGAGTGTAGTTTAATTCGGAAATTCGTTCATTGTTTATCACATTTTGACTGAACTTTTTATTGACAGATGATATTAAGCACACTTAATTAATGTTTATTTTGCGGTTTATACATAGGAAAGAACGGTAGACCTAGCGTTGGGAGGCCTCTCTCCTGCAAGGTGAACCGATGACCTTGTGAAGGCCTCAGGAATCCGCTGGATGCCAGTCGTCTTTCAGCTAAAGTGATAATGATATAGAAAAGTACATCTACAGATTATAGTAAATCTTTCCTTTTCCTTTCTAATCTTTCCTGTTGTCAATCGGGCTTTGAGAGTCACAAAAGAAAGTTAGGGCACTCAGTAATTCAGCCAGGCACCTTACCTACTCAACTAGTTTTCATCTTCGACTTGATTACCATTCAGACTCGTAGCATAATCTTACTATCCTACTAATAATATTATAAATGCGAAAGTTTGTATGGATGGATGGATGGATGGATGTTTCTTACTCTTTCACGCAAAATCTACTGAACGGATTTGAATGAAATTTGGTACACATATAGTTTATAATCAGGATTAACACATACATACTTATGCAGGTGAAACCGCAGGGTGCAGCTAATCATTCATAATGTTCCCACTATTGGGACTAAAGCCTCCTCTCGGTGAGAGGGAGTGGGCCGTAATCCACCACGCTGGCCCAATGCAGGTTGGTAGATGTCACAGGCGTCGAATTTTCGTTCTAGGACATGCCTGTTTCCTCTCGATGTTTTCCTCCACCCTTGTTGAGAGCAGAAACTAGATGGACGGACGACCTAAAGAAGGTTGCTGGGATGGACTGGATGCGGAAGGCGGAGGACAGGGTGTTGTGGCGCAGCCTGGGGGACGCCTATGTTCAGCAGTGGACTGCGATAGGCTGAGTTGATTGAAAGCTCCTGTCTGGGTTCGAACCTGCGACCTTCAACTCGTAAGTCGCGGCAGTTACCACTTGACCACCACTGCTCCCATTCAGATTCATTCTATGCTGAACCATCACCATAAATATTTCTTCTCTAATCGCATTACAGGAACTCGTATCTCCAACTGCTCTCCAGGCCTTTCCTCAGTCCAACATTTATATAATACCTATCTTCCTTACTTACACAACAATATCCCAGTGGAGAATTGAATATCTCTCGCAGACAAAAGGTTTTGAACTCCAGTCGGATATGTGGTTTTCCGTGGGATTTGCTTGGACTCGGTATAATAGAAGAATAGAATAGGTTTAAGCGTATAGAGTGGTTTATTGAACATTTTATAAGATCAGTGTCTGTAATATTATTATTGTTTTCGTTTTTGGAAACACTTTTGAATATCAAGTTTAAGGGTTTTGGCTTGGTTCGGCGATAGATAAAAACAATTAACTACTACTGATGCCGTATATGGAAGATCACGTAGCTTTTGAGCTTTTTGGAACGAAGTTCTATAACGCGGCTTACGGTAGGAGTTTACTTTACTGGTAGGAATTCTCGCAAAAAGCGTCACAAAAGTGTCAACAAAAAAGCGTTATGCCCCTGCATACGGCTTTTTGAGTTTCTGATGTTTTGAAGGGTGCTGAAGCCTATCAAGAATATTAAGGTCAAGGCTAAAATGAAACACCGTCCGATCAGGACCAGGCCCGTGCCGGACGGGGCGTATGTGTTCCACGCGCGCCTCAAAGAGATGTCAGCACGAGTGACGGGGCCCGATAGGGCCGAAGCCTGCCAGGGTAGCGGGATCGTCCGAAAGGGTTACCGCTGCCCTGGAACATAAAGGGCCAAGGAAGGAACACGGGTGGGTTTTAGTCAGTAAGAGTCTGACACTCCCTCCGCTCCACCCAGAGCGGGAGGGGTCATTTGATGATTTCCCATCCTGAAAAAAAAAAACTTATACTAGATGGCTATGTATAAAAAACGCGTATTAAATTCACGCTTTATCCCTCTCTCTGTCTATTCTATTACAAACGAGTGTGTGTGCGTGCGAGTATCGCGTAAAGAATTTCATTCCTGGGTTCCCGACCTTTCTTATTAAAATCTCACATTACTTATTTTTCTTTTTGTTCCCTATAGTTCTCGAATGAGATTGTCCATTGGCTTCATTCCACTTAGTGTATCCATGTCCTTTTTGTTTTCCCTGTTAAACAAATACTGCTTCTGTCACTACCGGGTATTTTTAACAGGTATAAAATATAAAAGTTCACTAAACTAAATAAAATCTATGAAAGTCTCATCATTCCTTATCTCTTTCTCTAGAGAGATTGTAAGATTTACATATCATTACTGAAAGAGGCTGCATGAACAATGTCACACTTCGGCAAGAGCCGACGCTTTGGCAGACAGCGTCGTGAAAGCGATGTTTACTTTAGAATTAAGTACGCATGTACTTGAGGAGTGGGGGGGCCCGTGGCTAAATAATAACAGCCGTACAGGTCGATCGGTCAGGTTAAGCTACGCTTGCCGCGGTTGGTCTGTGGATGGGTGACCATCTTTCCATACCGAGACCCCTCCGTGCCTCGGAAAGCACGTTAAGCCGTTGGTCCCGGCTGTCATTCGTGGATCTTTGACAGTCGTTACGGGTAGTCAGAAGCCCGAAAGTCTGACATCCAGTCTTACCAAGGGGTATCGTATTACCCAGTAACTGGGTTGTGGAGGTCAGATAGGCAGTCGCTCCATGTAAAATACTGGTATTCAGCTGCATCCGGTTAGACTGGAAGCCGACCCCAACATAGTTGGGAAAAGGCTAGACAGATGATGTACTTGAGGAGTGGGGTATATCATGAGGCTTTCTTTCTCAATATGGAGTGGATAAAGTTTACGGTCTTGTTAGTAGTCATTGGAGTTTCGACGGCACTTTACTTTAGAGAGGAAAACCTGTTCAGTTAGAGATTCATAGACGACTCCGCTTTGAAGTGTAAATGTGGTGCTGTTCCACAAACGATGAGACACTTAATATTGTAGCGGCGAGTGCGCTGTCATGCGCAAGCGCGCCGCTACAATATCGTGTCCTGCGTGCCCTGTCAGCTGCACGTAACAGGAACTGATGGACGCTGGTGATGGCGCCAAACAAGTAGCCGAATTCTGGGCCGAGTCTATTTATATTGCTATCGATATTCTTAGAAGAAGATTAGAGAGCGATTTGGGAGTCATTCATTGCATATGCTTTAGACAAAACTTGTGCATTTAAAAAAGCATATCTATTAGTAAAATGACAAACAATAACAATGTATAATAATCAGCCTGGATTGTTCCATTGCAGGGTAAAAGCCCTTTCCTTTTTCCACTTAACTTGATCCTGCCTGAGCCAATATGGACTAATCCTTCATAATTATAGGCGTCAATGTTGTCCCGCCATCTACGGTCTTCCGCGGTACCTATGGACGTTTTCAGGAACCCATGCTGTGGTACCCACAATGCATCCGACATGCGCCATACGGAACATGAGACAAAAATCGCAGACGTCACCCAAATAGTAGCGCAAACAGTACTGGGCCGGACACGTTTTAAAAATGTTGGTTTACTATCATTAAAATGTTTATTTGGCATAGTAAATGCAAGGACTGTTGATGACTATTGTGTTCCCATATTCATTATGGAGGCTGAACTTACGTCGATATATTATTATAATATGCATACTAACGTCTGCTTGATCAAAGAATGCGTGTAATTCATTCATATGTGCTTTAGTTCGAGAACTACAGAACTATTTCCGTCTGACCTTTTAGTAATCCAGTATGTACCAGTTGAATAGCAATCGATGGTACTGCTAAACTTTCTGACATAACCGCTTAGTTGACTGCAGTTGCGTCTCCCACAAACTGTTTCCGTGGGCGTTCTATTTGTATCCATAGCAACTAAAATACGTTTATGTAGAATACCAGTACCTACTGATAAAGTCATGACTAATAACAAGTGATTATCAACGTTTCCTGGGTCCTGTCTCGACAACATCGAAAGCAACAGGTGAGATCCTGGCGAAAAGCCAGCAACTGTCAACCTGTCTCGGTCAACAGACTCTCTGAAAAACACAAGCAGTTTTAAACTTTATGAAACTTTAGTAAGGTTTGAAATTGGTTGTGCTGATGAAGCATGGGACTATTATCAAATTTTAAGAATTTTAAATCGTATTTAAAAGCGTTAGAATTGACAATTGCGTGCCCCAATTTTAGATGTGTCTCATCACTCAGCAATTAATTGTGAATCTTAGTGATAAGTGATAAGGTCGGGATTTGGATGGAGTGGTTAACAATTGATAGGTTGTTGACACTTGGTTTTGAATGTTTTGCACCAAAACTTGAAGAATGACGATTGTGATGAAGATGTCCGTCTTTTGCTATTCCGGTCACGGTAATTATTCTTTTTCGGTGCCAGTTCGGATTTTTACAAATGAATCATGTTCGGGGAATGGCTTGCGTGCAAAAATAGATACTATAAACTCCAGGATGTCACCACGTAACTATTTCAACCGCCAAACTTTGGTGAGTTTCAGTTTGAAAGGTTTGGATATTCGGCGGGACCTAGCCAGCTTGCTGACGGGCATATAGGGAATCTATTACACACCATGAAATAATTCAGACTTTCTGGAATGATGGACCTAGCTGACCTTAAAGTACTGGAGTACCGTCTCCAGTCCAATTTCTCGAGATGAGTTAAACCCATAGCATTATGAGACACTAAATCACATCCCAGGAAAGTCAAACCGAATTTAAACCCGACATTTCCGAAGCGCCGGCAGATCGAAGAGTTGCCAACACAATCACGCGACAAAATCCATTATTTATCCACGTCTATTGTGTTACGTGCTCAGCCATCACCCTCAGGCGGACATGTTGGATTGTGGCCAGCGTGGTCACATCATTGCCCGCTGTGTGGGCGTGTCAAAGAATACACCTTCGATGGGCGTAGCTAAAGACCAGCCAATCAAAGTTGACTAATTAACGATTGGCATTTTTAGCATAGCAACCGTTTGAGTCACGGAGTAGCGGCTGAGATTAGCGTTGGGGCCAGGGGTCATGTTGCGTTCTGCTCAAAGTAAACTAGCATTCGAAACAGTTAAGACGTTTGTGGCTCTTCTTTGGCTTCCGGCAAATAATGAATCTTCTTCAAGGTGAATGTAACAAAACCGAACAGCACCATCAAGTTAACTATTCAATACTCATAGGAAACCAGAAACAGCAATCGAAATTCGTCTTTAAAACGTGGTCCGTACTGCCACCGATAGTGATCGGACCGCTACAATGGTAACGGTCATTAAAGAATAATAGCTCAACATCTGCCTAGCTTTTTCCGAACTACGAGTATTTTGGGGTTGGCACTTCTAGTCTAACCGAATGCAACTGAGTCCCAGTATTTTACATGGAGCGACTGCCTATATTTCCTCCACAACACAGTTACGGGCTAATTAGAGTTTCTTTTAAATCAATATATTTTTCAATAGTGATGCCGTGGAAATGCCGAAAAGGGACGCCCGAGGAAGACACATAGTAACCTTATCAGTGATGTTCTTTAGAAAGGTCAGTTGCATAGCGCTCGCAACCAGCGTGTGTGTATAACCAATTGAGGGGGCCAATTCTCGTAATTTCTAAACATTCACAGTCTGATCTCAGTTTCAATCTTTTAAAAATTCATCTAATTTCCCTACATTTTTTTACACTGATTGTCGCCGAAATGAGATTGCGACTTTAATTAGAACGTTTTTAAGCATCAGAATTGGCGTTCAGATGTATGAACGTAAAGGAAGCAAAAGGAGTATGTAAAGATCGTAGCAAGTGGCGTGCTGTCGTTTCTGCTTACCCTATATACTCTACCGCACATGGAAAGTAGGCGTGTATTTATTGTTGTCCTACGTCATGAAGATCTTAATAATGACATTAGTACTTTGTTATTATTATGAATTCTTGGACATTGTAATTTTTATTTTGATATTATGATTTATATTTTGACATTATGATTTATTCTTTGACATTATGATTTATATTTTCGACATTATGACTTATATTTTTGATTTAATTATTAATATTTTGACATTATAAATAATGCATTTTTGATGAATCCTTAACCAGTCTGCATGTACATTACATAGCTTTTAATATTTCTACACCAGGAATGGATGTGTGAAACAATGTTTAATGGTCAATGTACTATAATACGGGGGGGTCCGTGGCTAAATAATAGCAGCCGCTCAGGTCGTTCGATCAGGTTAAGCTACGCTTGCCGCGGTTGGAGTGCAGATGGGTGACCATCTTTACATACCAAGATCCCTCTGTGCCTCGGAAAGCACGTTAAGATGTTGGTCCCGGCTGTTATTCGAGAATCTTTAACAGTCGTTACGGGTAGTCAGAAGCCCAAAAGTCTGACAACCAGTCTTATCAAGGGGTATCGTATTACCCAGTAACTGGGTTGTGGAGGTCAGATAGGCAGTCGCTCCATGTAAAATACTGGTATTCAGCTGCATCCGGTTAGACTGGAAGCCGACCCCAACATAGTTGGGAAAAGGCTAGGCAGATGATTTACCGTAATACTGCGAAATAAATAAATACAAATACATGCCCAGTCTACTTACGACGTAATCTCTTAATCCATGATACTATGTCTTCTTTACCGGATGTATTTCTGGGCCAATTTCCCAACGTGTCACCGATTAGTCTCGGTCAATAGACGACGGTTAAACTACAATAGTTGGCACTCTTTATAAAGATAGGCGTGCTCTGGGGAAGAGGGCGAGCCTATCAGTATTATGTCGGGCATAGGTCCAACCTATCGGTTAATTTAAGTTAGACAGGAAGAGAGCTCTCTGTGAAAAAGATCGTCCAGGTACGTATTACCACTGTACCTATTTTTGCTGTAACGTGGCGTTGCTATATTTTCCGATTTAAAGGGTTTAATGGGTGTGGTTACAGAGTCATGAGATATTTTAGCTTTGAAAATAAATGAAATGAAATCCTTTATTATCTATATCTATACTAATAATAAAGCTGAAGAGTTTGTTTGTTTACGATGTTGGTCCCATGGAGAAAATTGTTCAGTCTGATGGTCTGTACCACGCCCTTACATTTGGCTAGTCTTTGAAAACTAACCCTGTATACCACCGGTGGTCACTGCTACTGGCGGTGGCCACTTACCATCAGGTGAAAAGACTTTAACGCTTGTTGGCTATCCAAGAACCTAGAAAACTTTTACTTAACCTCTTGAAGTATCTTACTCATTCAGGAAAACTATGGTCACCTTGGGGAGTTTTCATACATCATAATTATTTTACTGGTGGGGTTTGGATCACTCACCAGTCTGACGTATAGGCTTTTATCCGGTTGAATTCAGTAATTACAGAAACAATTAAAAAGCCATTGTGTCTCCCGTGGATCCACGTTCGTGTGGATCCACGTTCACGTGGATCCACGTTCGCGTGGCTAGAAGGCTTAAACTACTATCGTGTTAACGTTTTCTCTATTTCACGAACATTTTTAACTTTCCTTCATTAATTTTCTTCCTTTACTTTTTTCAGGTAAGCTTCAGTTTTACAAAAGTCTAGTCTGGACGGCTGAAAGGAGTGAGTACTAACTGAAAACATAATTAAGAACGGTTTTAATGGAAAACGGTTAGCGGCTTTCTAAGTGATGTAGTACTTATAAACGGCTTTGGAGTTTTAGTGCTTAAATTTTAGATTTTGTGAACACTTTCTCACTATTGATGAAAAACATTTTAGGCGCAATGAAATTATGATAGATCATGACTTGAGAATTTTAAACCATCGTCAGTGCTGACACTGACGACGCATCATCATTTTTTGTCGATCTGAATCGACAAAAAATGATGACAATCGAATGACATAAAAAAATACAACAAGATTTATTTGTTTGAGAACCTTTTTTTTAATTGCTCAACTCACTCAATCACAACCTGAATCATGTTGAAGGATATTGCTAAACCATTGCTTCAAACTAGTTCAAACCTATTTTTGAAGCAATGGTTTAAGGCAGAGCTGCCCAACCAATTTTGAAGGCGGGCCTTAATTTTAATTCCGTGCCAGCAGGCAGGCCATCTAGTGAATAAAACTTGCCTACAGTTATGGTAGATACTAAATAAATACCCAGATATTAAAATTAAACAAAAGTTTAAGTTACTAAAAAAAATTCACTGACTTTGCAGAGGTTTTTTATGCTAATGCGTTGGTGGCCCGCGGGCCTGGGATTGAGCAGCCTTGGTTTATGGCATGGCATTTTTCAAACCTATGTTTGAAAAATTTGTCTGCTCAACAACGAAAATAACGCAGTGAAAGTCATTGCTCCTGACAGTGTGTTTCGCAATTATCCTGCTGAAATGTGAGATTGAAATATCATTGCTACATTTTTTTTATCGATATGGAAATTGGGTTAATGAGTGGAACTTCTAAGAAAAAGCCTTATTTTTCAGGCATAATCAGCAACCTTTCTAAAATAAAGATAACCTCGAACGAGACTATTAATTATTATTTTAACTAGGAAGGTAGCGTTTCGTTTAATTAACTTCAAAATTCGGTCCGGTTCCTCTAAAATACTTAATAAGCGATATTTGCCGATGTTAAAAAAAACTCATTTCCTAGCTGTAATTAGAAAACTCTGCGGCAATCAGCTTTGAAGGCAAACTTTCTTGTGTTTTCTTTGGGGGTATTTATAAGGTAATCAATGGGTTAAGTTATGAACGTATAGCGGGTATACATCATTTAATATGTCTGTAAAACAAAGACACGTAATTTTTTAAAAAATAAGCCCCCTTCGCTCACGACATCGTGCGGACTACCCTTTCTTCACAATCCGAAGGATTTTAAAGGAAATTCACAATCCTTCATATGTTCGAAAAATTCGTCTGGTCTACAACGTAAATTTTAGTGCGGTGAGCAATGAAAGAGTGGACTATATTTTAGGGGAAATGGTTTAATGTTGTCCTGCTATTACCTTAAAGTATGCTCATGCCGCTTGTGATACAGGATTATCCTAGTACAGGCATCTAACATTATTATACATTTATCGTTTATCAATTTTAATACTGAATAAAACATTTATTTATTTAATGCCACCTGACATACACATATATAAACTATCCCGGAAAAACAATAAATTAAGTTAGGAGTAATAATTGTCCGTCACGGTGGAGTCCGTTGAAGCGAGGGCTTAGGGTTGAGCCGTGTCGCCGACACGCCGCGTCTCAGCTTGCCGATGACGCGTTGATCTTGCTCATGTAGACTGCGCGCAAGGTGTTCGGTTGGAGTCCCAACATAAATGACGCAATGAACGTTGTTGAACTGTCAAAATGAAAAGCTATTGTTTCGCAATTAGACTGCAAATTAAACAAACAAGAAAAATATTTTACACACCAAAAAGATGTATGTTTTTAAGTTAAAAAAAAACTATAAAATATGTGTATTTATAGTAACTCATGACAGAAACATTAACCGCTTCAGCGTCTTCCTTACACCAAAACAAAATCATTTAATTTATGAAGGCGTTTTAATCGCTCGCCCCTTTCACGCAGTAAAACCTGTCCCAGCACTAAATAAAATGAAATTTAATAAAAATAGATATTCGTCATTAATTAGTTCCCAGATATTCATGGTACCTACATTGTCTCCTGAAAATTTTTCGCGTTCAGCTGCTCTATCCTTCATCAAAGTGTATTTCTATGTTTTAATGATCACTCTGAAATATCAAGTCATTGTAATGTTTCTCATCTTTTTTTTTTTACGGAAACTCGTAAATCCGCCATTTTGTTTTTGATTGACGTAATTGTAGTGTTGGACTGCGGTGTTTTATTGCAATT
Organism: Apamea anceps; assembly: GCA_951799955.1. Classification (NCBI taxonomy): domain Eukaryota; kingdom Metazoa; phylum Arthropoda; class Insecta; order Lepidoptera; family Noctuidae; genus Apamea; species Apamea anceps. Next base: position 4,203,309 of record OX637505.1, on the reverse strand, counting down.
TTATTAACCTAAAAATACTGACAACTCAATAAACCTTCGAAATTTTTGACGTGTCGGTTGTAATTCCTTAATTTGTGACGTGATTTCCGCTTGTTGATTGCTTCCTATCCAGAGACGACGTTTGTAATTGCAAGCAGACCATGGAAAATGTTCTTTGGCACATAACACATCTATCTAGAGTTGAAGTTTTAGTTTTTATATAACTAAAACGAGTTTTGGCACTAACATCGAAAAATTAAAGAAATAAATATGACATTGTCATTAAATTCGCCATAAATTACAGTAAGAACAAAATAACTGGTTAGCAGCATGCACGAAGCAAATAAAACTGGTGCATTTTCGTATAAAACATTGTCAACTATATCGTAAAACATTCTCAATTGATGGCCTGTACTTCGCAACGGGTAATAAAACATAGAAATCTATCTATCTATATTCTGCATAGAATGCATATAGACGTAAACTATCGTACTCGATCTGCGATAGACGGTTGTAAAATGGTCTGTATTCATTTTATTCGATATCTTGCGCTGCATCTTTTTGGCTGAATTCAAAACAGTTAAATCACTACTGCTAATCACTGAGCGCTCTAAAGTTAGGTCATAACAGTAACTTGATCTTAATCAGGTAACCAATCCCTATGAACAATTTCTAAAAATGTATAGTAGTAAAAGTAAAGAAAATATGTTTATTTGTGGTAAAAATGACGCAGAGAAAGAATACAAACACAAAAATTAACAGTTGAGGGGGAAATATGAGTCACATCCACGCAAAACGGTCATCGCTCAGCATAATGCTAAGAGACCTTATGCGAGACAGACCCCAACGACAACACAAGCAACATTACAAAAGCAATTGGTATTGTTACGTAAGTAAGTCAAGAAATATTCAAAATATTCAGGTATGCTGGAAAAGATTTCTTATGAAATAAGCATCACCTCTGTACCAATTTTTTCTGTTCTGTTTTTCAATGTCTGTTTTTATATGTGTATGTACATAAATGGTTAAATAAATAAATAAATATTTTGTGCAACTTCCCACTTTTGACTTCTATTAATTAATTGATGTCATAACCAAGTGTTCTTCGAGGCACTTACTGGGAACTGCGTAGGTAGGAACAACAACAGCTCATATGAATGAGTTTGAACTGAATAAATCTAGACTAAATTATCCTAACCTAAATATTTAGAACTAATAAATCTTAACGACTAAACCACCTCGCACACTATGCGACATGCGACTGCGACAACTTGAGGATAAGACGCTAACCTGTCGCATGTGACCGTCATCGGGTGTGCGCGTGCACCGTGCGACTAAATGCTGCGAAAATTAGCGAGAGCGCTCGACTCCCATGCCTCCCAATGCGACTCTGCAACTTGTCACCTGTGTGCAGAGCTTTGAACAAAATATAGAATTGATTGTTAAATTCTAAATTGACGCGAGTGAAGCCGCGGTTAAAAGCTAGTAAATAATATTTATAAATAGTTTACTGCTATATATTTAGAGCTACATCTTAACAAGAGGAAACGAGAGTTTTAAAAATAGGTCAAATTAATCATTGACAAAATGCCGAACTAAATAAAAGTTAAAAGGTTTACGGATTCTTTGTTGTGATAAATGGCCCGACTGTTGCTATTTGAAGTGGTGTTATGTTGCGAGGTCAAGGGCAAGAGCTTGACCTAGCAACATAAATGTCATCATGTCACAAACTTCGGCAACAATCAAATGCTTTTGTAGCGATACGATGGCTTTTTTAAAGCTTTTTTAATTTGTTTCTGCTATTGCCACGACATAAAAAAATTGTTGTCGGAATTCCTGAAAAATCTAGTCAGATAGTCGACTAGAAAAAAGTCGACAACCTAATTACATACAGACGCCAGCACATCAATCTGTCAAATTTTTTTAATAGATTTTCAACTTTATTGTAAAGCATTAGGTTCAAGATTGTTTGGGAAAATTTGACAGTTTCGGGTAGCTTGATGTGCTGGCGTCTGTATCAACATTCCGTTTAAAACTGAGAATCACGCAGATTCATCTCACTATTTTAATATTTATTCGATTTTGAATTATTGAAAACTGAATGACCGCATAGTTGACAATTGGAAAATAATTTTGGAGTCGTTAAAAATAGGTACCTACTATAATTTAGTGCACATCGAAAAAATTATAAGTTTCACAAAGTTTCCATGTAAAAGATTTCTAGACAAAAAGTATAAACCATCTTAGAATTTCCGGTTACCTTCCCTCTCTTCATGTTGCAGACACGTCATATTGTCTGTTAAATCGAGGTCGCTAACAGCTGTCCGATATAACTCACAGTAACCATTACACGAACTATTACAAACTAAAAGTGTGCCGATTAATTGTACCTTCAACTGTCGTGAGTGTGACAAAACTGAGTATAAACACGGGTGTGAAAAAGCCCTATATCTAACTCTATTATTAATATCGCTGTTGAAGTCTAGAGTCACCTCGCTTAAATGCCTAAAACAACATTTAATTTTATTGAAAGTATTAAAGACAGTGTGTCATCGTCAGAAATAAAATAACCACTCTACTAAAACATAATAACTTTTAACGACCATTTACAAAACTAACAATAATTCATTACCACAAAATATTTACGAGTGGAGCCGGGTATAAGCTATTTAGCGCTGAATATACATGATTCAGCGTAACCGACCTACTAGAGCCCAGTATACCCGAATCTGCCTCACCGACAGGCCCTTTGTACACACACTTTTTTCTTGCCGTGAAAAACTACGGTTTAATCGCCATGTGTAGGCACGGTTGTCAGTGTTGTATGGATCACTATGGAAGCTTGACGACGGACACGCTTTTTCTACGGCGCGGTTTATACGACGCGCGACGTGCCGTAAAAAACCGGGTCGTGTACAAAGAGCTTATCGGTTCAGTTTCGTAGAGCACTGTGCCTAAAGAAGTTTTCAAATAAAAAAAAACTAATCATAATGTCATTGACATTTTTACAAAAATACTTGACACATGCAATTATATTAAAATAGTGTTGTATTAAAATAGTTCAGAATTTTGAGACTTGAGACACGTGTGCGCATTTTGTCAGAAGCAACGACAATAAAAAAACACGCTATACTCCACGGACACTTATAGATGCGCTTGAGTAAATTTAGTTGGAATAGAAATAGCGTATTGAGCTACATAAAATGTCCAATGGTTTCGAAACGAATGTGTGAAAATATAATAATATTAACTTTATTGCTCAAAAGATTACAGAGGTTTTATTTTGGCACCAAATTATTAGGCTAGCCCGTATCTTGGGCACCAACATGGAGTGTTTACCATTTAAACATTTATTTTAAAAATATGTTCGGTAATAAAAGTAAAATACGATTGCTTCAAAATTACAAAAAAAAAACTTAATAATATATCCATTGTTGGCAAAATTATGAGTTTTGATACTTTCTACTCAAATAGTAGCCAGGGGGTTAATTCTAGATCTATGTTGTAATACATAGTTAAACATGAACGGGAGGATATTTTCAATTAAAAGTTGGTATGTTTTCGATGTTATGCTTAAAACAGTTGTTTTAAAAATATGATTTTTGGCATTTCAATCTCAAATACCAGCCGGAGGTTAATTCTAGACTTTAGTTTTAATAGTGAAAAATGCTCAAGATGTTATTTCCCCTAAGAAAACAGTAGGTACTTTTATTCTGGTACAGCACTTTAATTTTTGGGTACGAAATGAATGATGTCCTTTTACCTCTTTATAAAATTATTATAAAGGTTTGCAAGTAATGCTCTCTTCATTATACTAAAGACCTAAGGGCCATATATCAGAATCAGACTATATCATTGCCACTGCCTCCAAATTAATTCATAACCGCATATCTTTACTCAACAAACATCAGCCGAAGAAACTCAAACACCAACCCCCGACGATCCAATCACCATTACTTTACCATCAACGTGCCAGATCTCCGTGACACGTGCTAAATTAATTCCCAGTTCTAAACACGTGCGTCTGTCCGTGTCACTCGTAATTATAGTAAAAACTGTCTTTATGTTAATAAACCGATCAGGATCGGAATAGATGCTTTGGAGGTCCGGGGGGGTCGTGGGTGCGTTTACAAACATTTAAACTCACATACACAAACAGCCAGACCCGGAACAACTAACTGTAGGCAATTCAAATATTTGTTCCGAGCGGGAATCTAACCTGCGACACGCAGTCGATCGCACAGCTCACTTTTACACAAATTAGTAACACTAATTTGGTTACCAACAGAGTTTTGTATTAGTATCTATATAAATAATCAAAATGAAATTGTGTTCGTTGGTAAGTGCATCACTTGAGAACGGCTGAACAGAATTGTATAAATTTTAAAAAGTAAATATTTTTAATTATCCGAATAAGGTTTTTAGGGGAAAAAAATAAAAAAGTTGCACAGAAAATTGTAAATTTGGGGAAAAATTGAAAGTGCTTTTTTCTATAAGATTTTTGTATCTATGGGGACAGGAAAATGTCTGTAGGGTCAAATAAATAAAGATAAAATAATAAAATGTTTAAAGTGCAAAATGAATAGTTAAAGAGGGTAATTAAGTTCGTGAAACTGAAAAGGAAAGTACATTCCATCTTTACTCTTTACTATTAAAAAACCATGTGATGACTTTAAACTAGCAAGTTTTTATGCTCATAGAGTAACAAGCCTATTATAATGTTTCCGAGTTGTTAACTGACAAAGTATTGATTACTTTTATTTTTTTTGTTTACATTTTGTTTTGGCATTTGTTTTTAGGGTTCCGTGCCCAAAGGGCAAAAACGGGACCCTATTTCTAAGACTTCGCTGTCTGTCCGTCCGTCTGTCTGTCACCAGGCTGTATCTCAAGAACCGCGATAGCTAGACAGTTGAAATTTTCACAAATTACGTATGTCTATTGCCGCTATAACAACAAATACTAAAAACAAAATAAAATAAATATTTAAGGGGGGCTCCCATACAACAAATTCTTTTGCCCTTTTTTGCTCGATATCAATAGCAACAGGTAGGCACTTGAAATGTTCACAAGTTGTATTTTTACTTTAATAATAAAATTAAAATAAAATAAATATTTGGGGGGCTCCCATACAACAGACGTGATTTTTATAGATAATGGTATGGAACCCATCGAGCGCGAGTCCGACTCGCACTTGGCCGGTTTTGTTGTGTATAATATTTAAGTAAATTAATCTGACTCGTGTGACATAAATAATATAGATTTTTATTCGTAATTACTCTGATTTTTGACTGGCTAACTTTTATTTTATTATACATTTCGGCACTGTTCTGTAGTACCTATATTTATTATAATTTGATTGATTAAGTTTTAATTTGATGTGTTAATTGCTTTGAATAATGGACAAACCTCTTATTAAAAATAACCTACCTGTTTATATTTGTACGCCGTTAAGGCAAAACATGACTGTGCTGTAATTTTATGTAACATCTTGCATGACATGTGTGTGCATACTTAAATTTTGAACAAATAAATGATCCTATTCCACAATTTGAAAATGAGCCTATTCAAAAAAGTTCGTTTAAAAAAAAAAACTTAGAATCACTACATTATAAAATACTTTTTGTGTCTTGTCTACCTCACTATAACTGTTTAATTCATCAAATTAACCTGCCCCTGCCTTCCCGACGCAATAAAAAAGATCTCGCTGAAGCCAGGGAAAAGTCTAGACTTCATTTAAATGAAGCAAATTGTCATTAAGTCATTTTACTACTTACCTTTATATAATTTTCTTTGAAAAAACTGGAAGACGTAGCGCCAATATTTTATCTTGGCTTCTAGAGACTTTTATATCCAAAGCAGACAGTCTTTTACGAGTTTTAAGAGCCGAGGTGGCCCAGTTGTAACAGCCCCGAATTACGTGTTGTAGATGCGAACCGAGACAGGCATAATTTGATCACCACTGCTCTCAGTACGGTGAAGGAAAACATCGTGAGGAAACCGGCATGTTCTAGAACCAAAAAATCGAAGACATGTGACATGTGTGTGTGATCTACCAACCCGTACTGGGCCAGCGTGGTGGATTACGGCCCACTGCCTCTCACAAAGAGGAGGCCTGTGTCCCAGCAGTGGGAACATTATAGGCTGACAATAATGTAAGATTTACATTTTGGGAGTCCAATAGGTCAATCTGGTATTTACTCTGTTTAGTGTCTCAGATTACATGCTGACGGTCCAATTCCAAAGCAATTAATAGAGCATTAACTGGACCGAATTTCCCAATAGGAGATATCGTCTCATATTGCTTTAACAATTTCCAAGAAATTACCCGGTTTACAAGCTCTCTCTGATTGGCTGTGGAAATTAGAGAAACCTTTTAAGGGGAATGCGCAAGGTAGCCCGCTAAATATTTTTTTTTTTTTTGCAATTTTCAGGTCAGATTGTATGTTGAACAAAATATGATTCGCGAGCGTAATGTACGTATTTAATCATACAACCTCAATCAATACAACCCTCTCGGTTCATATATTCCTATTAATTGATATTTCATGAAATAGTCATACTATAAGATCATTTATGAACTTTAATAGCTGCGTCCTGCGGTTTCACCTGCATAAGTTTCGATTCCGTGGGAATATTGGGATAAAAAGTGTATTCTATGTGTCAATTCTGATTATAAACTATCTGTGTGCCAAATTTCATCCAAATTCGTTCACTAGCTTTTGCGTGAAAGGCTAACTAACATCCATACATCCACACAAACTTTCGCGTTTATAATAGGTATTAGTAAGATATTAGTAGGATTTCGCGGGCTACCCTAGCACCTCCCCTTAATACGTAGTCTTGTCCGAGAAACTTTATTAATTAAAACCCAGTTTAATTTTGGTGTTTCTGCACCAAATGATCTTGGACCCAATTAACACTAAACCCAATATTCCCCAAATTTCCTGACTGAAAGTTACACCAATCACGGTTATAAGGATTTGTTTTCATTTCTCTACTTTGACTGGCACTCTGCCAAATGATCGATACGTTTTGGCGGCATGCCAGACCATATGGCGACCGGCTGAAAAAAAAAAAGAAGAAAAAAAAACAACAGTTTACTTGTAGTACATAATTTAGGATTCATTTGTGGACACTGATTAAATATAGGGCTTTATTGAAGACGGTATTGGCTGGGAGTTTTTTGCCAGGCCGGTAAAGGTTATCATAATACGGACGATGTAAATAGTCATTTCGTTTGAGATTCTGAAGGCGAAGGAATTTTAAACTTTCAAAATCTAGTCGCAGTCTCATCTCGGTGACAAACAAATGTCAAAAACTTGTCAAAATGTAGGGAAATTAGACGTATTTTTGACAGATTGAGACAGATCAGACTGTAAACGCGCGTTCTTAAAACTACGAGGAATTGCCCCTCAGGTCACCTTGAAAAAAATAATATGGATGTATCAATTATTGCAGACGGTCAACAAACAATAAAGAATATGTGACGTCATAATGATCTCAAGCCATGTTAAAATGGTGTCTTGTCTTGCAATCTATACAAATGTTTGCAAAGTCAAAATAACAACTTTTTACTAAATTAATATGAAAGTACAATAAAAACAATTTTTAAAATTTGGTCTCTGTGTCTGTTTGTTCCGGCTAATTTCCGATACGGCTGGACCGATTTTGACGGGACTTTCACTAGCAGATAGGTGATATTTTATATCGAGTAACATAGACTAAAGCTTTTATTTTGGCATTAATGACACGCGAACGAAGTCGTGAGCAGCAGTTAGTCAAGTTATATTTTATTGCCAATCTAAATTTTGCAGCAAAGATATCGTTATGCATAGAATATTATAATATAAAATAAATTAATCTATGAGGAAAAGACGTCAGTAAAAAAAATTTTGCTCAAGGCCGCTGAACGCAAGGAAATAGCATCTATATACAAATAATAAAGTTAAAGTGTTTGTTTGTTTGAACGCGCTAATCTCTGGAACTACCAGTCGGATTTGCAAAATTGTTTTTGCATTTGATAGCCCAATTCTTGAGGAAAGCTATAGGCTTAACATCTCGCTAGAGCTCTCAGGCACTGAGCAAAGAGGAAAAAAACGAAATAACAGCGCGGGCAGGCGATGCGATAGGTCGCGGACGAAGTCAAGTGCATAAGCTAGTAGAATCCTACTATATAATATTATACACGTGAAAATTTGTATGGATGTTTGTCACGCAAAAACTACTGAACGAATTTGAATGAAATTTGGCACACAGATGGTTTATAACCAGGATTAACATATTGGATCCTTTTTATCCCGATATTCCCACGGGATCGAAACCTATGCGGGTGAAACCAGAGGGCGCAGCTAGTATAATATAAAATATTAGCTTTTACCCGTGATCTTGTTCGTGTAAGATTAAACATACGAGTATATTACGGACATAACCATTATAGACGACGTCATTAGAAACAGTTTCTTGAGCTTTGATGTTCGGAAAAGACGCAATTCTGTAAATGTGTCGCTAGGAATAAAAGTATACATCTGCGATATCTTTGAGATTCAAGACTGAAGGAGATTGGGCCAATTGACGATGGATGAATGGGTTTTGTGAACGATGATGTAGTTAGAAATGAGATGAATATTGACATGACGGCTGATCAAGCAATAGACAAAAGTGTCAACATTTTTATGCTTGAGTACGGGTCTTGTTTTTCCTTTGTACCGGTACTGATAATTCATTTAATTGTTGATCAAAATATTATATCAGCTTTTTTGTTAACTGTACTTTAACTTCTTTTTTCTTGTGGTCCCAAAATACCACTCAAAACTAATTATTGCATTTATAGGTGGTATCCGGGACCGCGGTGCCGGTCCCAAAAGCCCCACGACCCCTTTTGACAATGTGTATCTTATGTCTTTTATTTTTGTGTTTTTATCATTATTATTTTTTATTTGTAATTGTGGGTTTCGTTTGTGCTGAATAAAATATTTTTCTTTCTTATTTTTCTTGATTAAGATGTATAGAAGAAAAAAACATGCTGCTTCTATCTACGTATATATATATATATAAAAATGAATCCCTATTTCCCTTGGTCACGCCATAACTTGAGAACGACTTTACCGATTTCATCCATCTTTTTTTCAAAGTTTTCTAATACTTTGTAGAAGGTTCTTCAGGAAACAAAAATTAAGGAAGTTGCGCACAAAATTTAAGAATTACGCTTTTACGCTAAAACTGCTGAACGGATTTAGATAAAATTTAACACATGGTTAGACCATGATCTGGAGAAGGACATTAGCTACTTTTCATCCTGGATCACAGACGAAGTCGCGGGCAACAGCTAGTCCGAAATACATGGTGATTAGGGCAGGAGGATAATGTTGGAGATCTTTGAAATTAGCTCTCGTATTGTCATGATCAGCTGGAAGAAGTTAATAAGTTACATCAACTTCTTCAGCATATGTTACTGACGCATCATCTTCTAGGCATACCCGAGTAGTTTCAGGCTTCATCATCATCATCATTTCAACCGAAAGACGTCCACTGCTGGTCATGGGCCTCCCCCAAGCACTTCGACCGGTGCTGTGCTTCTCACATCCAACGGGTTCCTGCAGCTTTAACAAGGTCGTCGGTCCACCTTGTGGGAGGCCTTCCAACGGTACGTCTTCCGGTACGCGGTCACCGAAGTTTTAGGCTTTTAAGCGGAGCATATTCCTGAGATATTTCCTCCCTTGGTGTCTAGCAGTTCATATTCTACTATAATCCCTAAATGAACTAAACAGATTGATTCCACATATATAGTTGCAACTTTTCGTCATCCAACTTCGCGCCTTGACTGTAATTTTACAATATTGTTTTGTGATTTCAACAAATTATACAGGATAATTTTTTATTCAGTGCGTAAATTTTTACAGGGTGTTCTACCCATGAATATGAACAACATTCACTATGGGACCATCTCTGAAATCACGAAAAAAAAATCAGCAGATTCGTACATTTTGGTCGAGTAGGTATTGAACTTTTATAAGAAACAGCTGATTTTTTTTTTGTGATTTCAGAGATGGTCCCATAGTGAAAGTTGTTCATATTCATGGGTAGAACACCCTGTGAAAATTTACGCACTGAATAAAAAATTATCCTGTAGATGTATAATGTTAAGCATTAATTGGATGTCATCTCACGAATTGTTTGGCACTGTATGCACTTCGTCTTAATACTTTATAATGAACAAGACAAACTCGTGTATTTATACCAGTTTTCAATGGATTATCCTCATTCAATATATGTATTTCATCACACGTGTGGGTTGTTTGTACCGCTAATAAGAAACAGCTGATGCGGAGTATATCTGTTCTTGCTTGATTGATGTTCAGTTGATGGGTCTCTAATTTATTTTCGCTCGGTTTAGAATTTAATTGCGTGTTAATCGATTTTATATATTTATCCTGGGGCGTTTTTTTATTGACCTTTAACATATCTCGGAATCCTGGGGACTCGGACCTTTGGAAGGCGTACCAGCGGCCGAAGCCAACTCGCAGAGGCCTCTCAGACAATTTTATTGACATTAGCAGCCTAAACTAGGTCATTATTATAAGACTTGACATAGCCTCCATATATTTTCATAACGATTTTCTCATGTGGCTTTCGTGGTTCCTCGGCAAGGTCAACTCCTTAAATTACGATCTACATAGATCTCTTAAACATTTAAGACACAATATACAAAAATCCCATTAAGACCTCTTAATCGTTCACCAGACTACCCTGAAAAAATCACATAAATTCTTCCACCTGTAGTTCTCACAGAAGCAGGTGCCAACCCTGCCCTCGACCAAAATCCGGTAAAGAAAATCATCTTCACTTTAAACAGTGTTCACCCAATTGGCAAGGCGCCACAACAGTTACAAGCATCGATCCAAACATTAATATTCGTTCATTTGATGCACATTCAATGAGAACTCTGTTTTATGTCCGGTTAAAGCCAGACAACGGTAAATGTTGATAAATTTGGAGCCGAAGTAATGTAAGTTTTCTTATTTCTAGAAGGGTTGGCATGTGCTATGTTATTTTGGATTTATGTTTCGCCAATGACATTGTAACACTTAGTGTTTTTTTTTTCTTCAACTATTTAACAAATCGAAGCAACCGTAATCAAAGAGGCAATCTGAACTTTGACACATGGTAATCATTACTCATAAGCTGATCATTGCTCAGCTGGATTCCAATTTGCTGCAACCTTGAAACGCACACCGCACTTTGTTCGTTATTTGATTTAAAGTACTTTATTATTTTCTTACGAGCATCTTGTGCGGGGGAATATGTTCGGTACAATATTGGCAACCGAACAGCTCAGCACTTTTGTCTGCGTGCATTTCTATAAATGCACGGACCGCAACTATTTCCGGTTAGTAGGTACGTGTTCGACAACCAATCGCGTAACTCAAACTAAACTAAATCAAACCATCTTAGTGCTAATTTAGCTTAGTTTTGTCAATACTCAATAATCAATATATTTATTTGCATGTCATTTGATGATTATCACGAATATCAAAGATAGCCTTTAAACCGTATCATTTCGTATCATTAAACCAGCCTAATACAATTCCAAATCCACCAAATATCAACCAACTCAGAAGTTAGTGCTAAACCGAGCAGACACTAAATTCTACGTGGTCCTCATGGTGGTTGAAATTGCGTCATGCAATAATTAATTGTGTTTACCGTTGCACTTACGACGTGTTTTATTCGATAAACTTGGCTTCTTAAAATGGTTGAATAGGCAATTTGTGCAACAGTTTAGCTAAGTCTGTCTTAGTGTCAATTTATTTCTTGAAATTTGTTTTTCTTTTTGTAAATTGGCACCTTCTTGTTGTAATTTGTTATCATATAATTATGCTTTTGTTTGTTGCGCTATGTCTTTTGTGTGCACTGAATTTACGTTTTATCTGTTTAGTGCCACTTTATTTCTTTAAGTATGTTTTTCTTTTTTGTATATTAGCATCTTGTTTATCCATGTAATTTGTTATCATATAATTGTGCCTTTGTGTGTTGTGATACGTCTTTTGTGTGCACGCAAAAATTTTTTTATCTATCTATAAGAGATAAGTAGTTTAAGCTTCCTATGTTAAAGTGTCCTTAATATTTGAGGTTACCTAAAACAAAATCCCTGTGAAGTTCCCAAAGTTAACCTATTTCCTGACCTTGGTGTCGAAACGAGACTGTCATATTTGACAGCTGCGCAAACCACCAATAACACGGTAAAGAAAAACAAAGCAAACAATGCTGCAGTAAACATAAAGAATGCACTGACTGACGTTGAGTAAATGTTGGAATATTTTACAAGAGTTTGCAAAGGTAGGATGTTGTTACTATGCAGTTGTTTTGTGGGCGTTATTTAAGTAAATAATGTGGGGAATGCACAACTCAGTATTGGTATTGATGAAGCGGATGCAGCATTTTGTTAGCGTAATATGTATTAATGATTGTAAACTCGTGTTCATTTTAACATAATAATCTGACTGGGGATATTTATGCACGCAGTTAATCAAGATGTTACAGAGCTGTGATTTAAGAAAAACATGATAGCATTTACATCAAAAGGAAGTGTTCATAAATGTCCTTTTAGTTCCTTCACTGAGACGTGATCTTTCCACCCCACAAAAAGCTCTATAAATTCGCACCACAGCTGCAGTTCCAATCAACTCGACTCCTTTCAGTGCAAGCATTTCCATCGCACTCGTGTCACAATTTCTTCGATTCAAAAAATCTTTCAATCCACAATCTGCCATCTCGCTCATCTATCACTAGTTCAACAAGTGGGACGGTGACAAAAAATCCGACAATCGTGTTCAACACATAATACGTCGACGTGAGGGGGAAGAGGCTTAACAATGAGGCTCTAAGGCAAACAGCGACGTAGCAAAAACGATCAACGATTGTTGAGAACGTTTGAACAAATACCACGGAGGGTGGTGCTGCGAAACAATGGGGATGCCGTGGTAGGGGGGCGTCAATGCTGAATTATCATCTATATAGAACACTGCAAATAGACATGAATGAAAGCCGAATAAAAGCGGAACTGTCAGATTATGAGGGCAGCGGGTATTTGCCATTCCGTTCCGAATTTTGTGCAACTGGGTTTTCTGTTTCGTAGGCTGTAGCTAAAAATAACCGCGGAGGCGTCTGAATTTATGTAGTACAACTAGTAAATTCCATTGCATTTCATGCAAATTGCTCTGTGGTTGTGTTTGTTTCCGTGTTTCTACGTAATTGATTGAAATATAGCGTGCATCAGAAGCTGTTGCTGATCTGATGTTGGTTATAAATAGGATTTTGCTTCACGGTATCTTCAGTTGCATTGTGTAGTTTTAAAATCATCGTTTTACATAAAGTAATGGCAAACTGCGATAGAATATTTATACTTGAAAAACGAAAGTATTTCATTTACTCCAATACCCGAAATAGTTGAACAAAATGTCGTACCAAACAATAAATTGAAAATCACAAAAGTTTTAATGGCACTTACATCAAAAACTTTTATATTTTCAATAACATTTACAAAGTACTGAGACCGTTCCAAAGTTTGACTGTTTGGAATTCAGGTCCTTACCCTCGTTAGTAATGCTTATAGATTCGGAATAATTACCTAGGTTCATGAAATTGGATTTTTGAATTATCCTTCGATGTTTAATCCTACCAATTTCTAGCCGGTTCATAAATAATTTTAATGAAAATTATTAGTATAGAGTGATATTTGCTAAAATATACTAAGCTAAAATTAAATATGAACCAGAGTTTCTCGAAGCCATAATCGTTTCAGAAGTTGTTCTATGTGCTGGACCATAGAGCGTTTAAAGAATAGAGTTGCCTAGCGGTATGAATAGGTATCTATTTGCGTTCAAGAAATCTTATATACATACAGTCAAAATGATCTTACGTTACTCTCAGGACTTTGTAAGGTAGACGCGTGTGGTCGGATGATTTCAAAATATTTTTACTGAAAATTGACAACATACTGTGTCATCGGGGTAAATCAGCGGTATCAATTGGTTAATGCACAAAATGAAGAATAAGTATATTATTTTATTATTTATTAAGCAAGGCACACCAACGATATATTTACAAAAGTTGTAACAATAGGCAATCATGAGTCTTCAATTCTGTGTAAATACATCACTTATGCACATGCACACCATTTACATTAAAAGGTTAACAATTCATTAAATTATTAGAATATTAGCAAAACATAAAATTTATACATAATATTTAAGATTAGATTACAAAACAAAGTAAAAAATAATATATTTAGTCACATTGCACTAATACAACACAACCACACAAAATCATAATAAAACGATTGCACATAAGGTAAGAAAACTACTAAGTAATAAAAAGACGAAAAAAGACATATTAAATGACGTGATCATAATTAAAAGAGAAAAAATAATAACAAATGTCGTAAATCTAATTAAAGACGTTGATGACATGATTAAATTAAAAAAATATGTATATATATATTAAAATTACATTATCATTATTCAATTTGTATATGTAAAATTAAAAGTAAGCAGCTGATTGCAGGTCAATTTTATTGATTTTAGTTTTAAATATTGGCAGACTATCAAAGAAGTGTAGACAAATTCTTGGTATTTTAAAATTATCCATGTACAGAATCTATACATTGTATCCATCAAGAATATTATTATAGCATGTACGTTTTACAGTCACGAGCATACGTATGTATACACTTGGCTTTATTCAAAAGCGATTTAATCCTTTATTTTTGAATGAAATTTTATTTTGCTACGAACATAGTATTTTCGAACCCATAGGTTTTTTCAATGTGTCGTATTTCATTGTTGTTTTCGTTATTTTAAGCAAAAATCGCAATTGAAAGTTGCCAAGTGTTGGCATATTGGTGCTCGTGACTGTACGTGTTCGTGTTCGGTTTAAAAATTATTACATAATATTTCTAATATTTATAACTCTGTGATCAAACAACTCTATACTATTTTAATCAAACATGATTTCAATGAAAGCGTTTTAAATATTTAATAGCATATTAAAATTTATAAAATGTTTCAGTTTTAAACTAACATGAGAATTCATAATTAATTTGCTCACTTTGAGCGTATGAAATGTTTTGATTAGTATGATGGGTCTTGTTTTGAAATTTTAAAAGTTTGCCTTCACGCTGCGTTGTGAGATAAATATTTAATAAATATGTTACTGGAATGTTTTGACGGGGCGATACCTATAGTGCGAAAGGTGATTTAATTAGAAGCGTTTGTTCAGGTTGTCGTGAAAGAGACAAAAATGAATAATGGACGTTGTTTGTTGTTCTCGGTGGTTGAGTAATAACTCAAGTTCTGAATTTATGATTCCATTTCAACGGTATCAACTAGCACTGGGATACTACAAAAACCTAGATTCAATCAAAGCCCAGATGCTAGTTTTTCGAAAATAAAGAAACAAAACAACTTAGGTACCTACTAAAGGGGATTGAAGATTTTTATATGGAGTTTGGCATACCTACTGCCGGGCCATTTTTTTTTTTTAAACTGGCGGCCACGCATGTAACCTTTATTAATCGATAGCTAACATTAATGCAAACAGAAAACATACTGGGACCAAACCCCGTAAAGTGTCACATTTCCGAGATGTTAACGATCACAGTTGGACACGTCACATGCATATCAACTTTATAACGTGCATTTATACAATTTATTGAATTAATGAAAATACTCTGCAAGCAACTCATTCACAAAACTATTTCCATTAACAAAGCCCATTTGCGATGCCATACAAAATCAATAGGCTATGGGCGGACATAAAATATAACGTCTTCACTTCGGGCCACAAGTATCATTAGTAGTTAGTGCACACAAGACGAAGTTAAATTGCGATGTAAAGTCTCAACTAGGGTTAGCAGCAGACGTGCCGATCGGGGAATAGGAGACACTATTAATATGTGGATAGTTATATTTTATTCACGCGTACTAGAATATTATGTGATTTTAAATTTTGATGTAAAATTTTGCATTGAACATGGTGAAATAGAAGACGACGTAGTTATGAATGAAGATTTTCATGAAAGAGATTTCGGGGCTAACTTGAATAAATCTGGTAACTTTGACAGAGATGATTTTCATTTATTAACGATAGATGTTGAGAACATGAAAGAAGATAATATACAATATTAACATTGTGTGAAGCCTGTTGCAAAGTCTCTGAGTTTGTAGAGATTTTGACAATGGCCGAAATCTTGGAATGTTGGCTGATGTTTCAACCTTGTTAAAATATAGTTGTAGAACATTCTCAGCTATTACAGTTTAAAGTTTAAGTAGTCCCTGAAATATTTAAAGCTGTAGGTAGCGTCTGTCGTAAAAGACAACTATAGAAACAGGCTACTTGCTTTTAACTTTTGTACTGTCGTAATGTAAGCAAGGGTTACTGAGCGTTACGTAATATAATTTACATAGTTTTAGTTTCAATTACCTAATGATCAATGACTGGCTAGTGTGCTTCAACTTTCTGACTAACTGACTGACTTCTTGCCAATTCAAAAGTGCCTAGGCTGTAAATGGGGTTTGAGTTTGAGTTTGATATTTTTACTGAATTGTTGTGCCAAAGCTCTAGACAGATACTTGATTTTCTAATCCAGTTTGTGCTGCAATACAGTATAATATATATATTTAAATTTATTCTGACACGTGTGAAAAGCTACTAAACATAATCGAATTTCTTTTTATATCCAGAGTATCATTGGACGTATCGTTGTTATGCAAATCTATTCAACAACCCACGTAAAAATCCGTATCATCTTTTGCCATCAAGTAAGACGGTCTTTTACAACCCATATTCAACGTCCAGACGATACCAGTATTACTGCTATATATTCATAGTTAGTACTTGCTTATAGGTGCTATATATGTCACCTCGCTTCCACGTTGAACTTAATTGCAAGACTATACTACCCACCTATGTTTTACTTGATACGATACTAGGAATTAATCTGAAACTGTATAGTGCTGTTATATCTCAATCTAAGTTGGGATTTACTTTAGAACTAGCGATAGTCTAGGTGGATTGACAACCTTGTTGGGAGATCGAAGATGGATCGCGTATTAGTTCGGTGTTTGATGAATAATTAAGGGTTCGGTGTATCAATAGATGTATCTATTTAGCTGTTGTGTAGTTTAAGCTTTTTATTGGTTTTTACTTCCGGAAAAGTATTTGAGAAGTGGCTAATATTATTCAAAGGATTTGTTGTATTTGCGGTGCCCGACAGGGTCCAGAATTGTTTACTATTGATTAATACTTACCACCTGCATATTATGTACATTATGGATTTCAATAAAGGTTAATTAAATTGAATTCAATTGATGCGTAAAATATCGGCTAAAGAACTTTTTTTTTAATTGCGTGGTTTTAGGTGTTTTTATAGTCCATCGATTAACGCTTTTATTACTTTAATTTAACATTTACGTGAACCATACAAAAAGTATTGATGAATTTTGTATTCGCGATAATTTTCTGTTTATCGAATAACGAAATATTTCTAATGCATCTGGCTTTCCCTGGCTGCTGGTAGTGATAATGTAATCTGTCATACATTTTCCCACAGAAAAGAAAGGTATCAATATTAATCTCCATACACAGAAATAGCGTTTTCTTAAAGTAAACAATGACTGTCTATTTTAAGAAAACGCAGGTGTATCAAACTCGCGAGGCAATTTCTGAAGTTTACCCGAAAAAAAATATCACAGGCCTGTCTAATTTAGTTTGGTGAGTTGAGCAATCTTGTCTGAGATTGTTCAGACTTTGTTTACATTATGTAGTGGAGTTTCGCGACGTTTCCCTCCAACGTTGTTAATTTTCGAACAAAAGTTTAGGAGCGGAGGTACGGGAGAGGTAGGCAACTATCTACCCCTTGTTCTTGTTTCTGGTTGGTATTTGTAGAGGTATAATGCTTAGTATTGTTAGATACGGATTTTTTTCTGAGCTATCTATTTACATATGTTACCTAAAGGCGCTCTCTCACCGGGAGCATTCGTATGTAATGTAAACTTTACCCGCGACCTGGCCGTGTTACTTCTAACTGTTTAATTATATGAATGAACATATCCTGAATCAAAACCAAAGAAACTATGAACGAAGAGAGACTGTGTGAATGCTGATATGGCTAGAAAGGGGGTGACTACCGAGATGATGACTAATAGAGAAATATGAAATAGAAAGAAATGTTGCACCGACCTCAAATAAATTGGGATAACCTATCCTGCTGGATTCAACTCTCTACACTACCTAGCAGTTGACAGCCTGCGCAGTTTAGCCGTTACAGTGAAATCTTGGGTGCAGCAACAGGCGACGTCGCTCTGGGTGATGGAGGCGCATTAAAATATTAAAACAAATGATCTTCTTCTACATTTTCAAAAGTGTAAGATGGTTACGAACGGTACAAGATAGTAAAAAATATTTTTTTACGAAGAGTTAGTTCGTTGGTTCCTAGCTAGCCCTGTGAACTCTTGAACCCGTGGCTCCATTAATATAGGGGATTGTGCAAGAAACTTCTTATTTATTCATCTAAACTTGCTAGAAGGTTATTTTGGAGTAGGTAATTACACTTTGCTCGAGCTGGGAATCGAAATCGAATCTTCACGAACGTGAAACGGAGATGTACTGTCTTCCAGCATATCTCTGTCTGCTTTGGAGCGTGATGTGAATTTATTTATATTTATATCAGCACTGACAATTTTAGTACCCCCGTGTAGTCTAGCGTCCATCTTTTATTTGTTTTCACGTTTGGACGTACCATTTTCAGAGCTAGAAAAGAAAATAATGGGTAAGTCGATTTTGTTACGACTTGAACTGGCTTTCCAAATGGTTTTCAGAGTAAATTGTGGAGGGTAATGCAATTCGATTGAGTTGCTTACCGTCCCCGTTCGACTGTGCGATTTGATTGTAGTATATTAGTCAATGAGTGGGTATTGTTGGAGGTAACGCTTTTTGTGGTTTTTGAAGTGAAAATTTCTTTAGCGGCGTTGTGCACTTTTTTTGTATCTAATGGGTAAAAAATGTTAAACTCGCGCAGGACACGTGACCTGATCGAAAAATCGTAAGACTGAGCTCGCGTCAGAACACGTGACCTGATCGAAAATTCGTAAGACGGAGGGAGAGTAGACCGCATGCCAAAATATCAAAAATGCACAACGTTAATATTCACGTTTTCACTTCTGCCGGCACTCCCGGAGTGCAACCCGTTTTTTTATGTCATTGGTTTTTGTGTAAATCCGTAACCCGTTAGTTTGTGGTAATGTCTTTAGCTGAGTGTCAGTCCTTAGGTTTTGTCCATTTTACATATTATGATTCGACATTTTATACGTTTCATATTTTTGTCTACACAGGGCATCGGGCATCATCATTCATTAACACGATTCCATTACTCCTTTTGTAAATACCAACGTGGCAGACTACAATATCCATACTCTATACTAACAGTATCAATTCGAAAGTAACTGCTTGTATGTTACCTTTTCACACCTAAACCACTAAACGAATTTTGATAGAATTTGGCCAGGAGATAGATGAGATTTTGAGGAAGGATATAGGCATGGGCATTTTTGTCCCGGTAACACGTTCCCGTGGAATAATTATACGTGGGCGAAGCCTCGGGCAGAAGCGAGTTAACAAATAAACACACCATCGAACCAAAAAATATTGTTATAATTTTTTTGATTTTACAAATAATCTTAACTGCAAACTAGAAGTCATTTAAAACCGTGCAGTTCAAAGTACATAAGATAATCTCCTACAAGAAAGTCTTTCTATACAACGCGAACGATAGCACAGCTCCTTTTGTAACGAAATTGAGTTTCATGCTCCAAAGAACCGAGAATACGGGGTAACAAACTGGTCAAGTGATTCCGACTGGACCGTTCCCCTGGAGAATACTGGGGAATACGGGGGATATACAGGGGAATATGGGGAAATACAGGGTAATACGGGGGAAAACAAGGTAATACAGAGGAATACGGAAATTGTGTGCTTCTTACAAATAAGAGTGTGCTGTTACTTACCCAGATTGTGTTGTTACTTTTTTGGTCTTTATTTGAGAAATATAAAATAATATTTGTTAAGATTTTGTGGAAAAGAAAGAATGTAGTTGACAGAACTTTTTATTTTACATAAATTTTGTTAAACCTGGGGGTTTAAATACGAGGCACGTGGAGGTATAACTTTAAAGAGCGCATGTTTTTCAGTCAACAGTTTTTTCGACCGCTTTGCGAATATTTTCTGAAAATCTGTGTATCGCTTGATTTGTTTTTAAAATATGTTATATTAGTAAGAACAAATGGCTTAGTAATTGATTACAATTTTCTTAACGGCTATATTGTCGCGATAACGTGAACTACACTTCGCGCGCTCTCTGTTGTACAGCGAGATGTCGATCGGTGTGAGAGAGAGCACGCCAAGAGTAGTTCGCGTTATCGCTATAATGTAGCCGTAGCATTAAAGACTAATAAGCTATTTAACTGTAACTTATTACTTTTCGCGATAGATATCTTTAGCTAAAGTTAAGTGCTTTCCAAAATCTCATCTGATTTATTATCATTTATAATCGTATTTTTTTTTCAAACTGTCCCAAATAAATTAATCCCTAGGGCCTCAAGAAAATGAATGAAAGACTAATTACCCCCACTTGTGTTTATAAAACAAAGTTACGTGTTGAGTTAAAACGTCGCCTAAACCCATTAAGACTGACGAATTTATGTTACCCAAACACCCTTTTAAAAAGTTTATTTTTATAAAATGAAATGTCACCCCACTGCGTAATATGTACTCACATAATCATATCTTTTCTTGAACAAAATCATGCACTAAGTCGTGACGCTCAGTAGATGGAGAAAGACTAAAATTCTCATATTTTGATAAATTCTCGCGTCACACTTGAATTTTAAAAGTCAACTTTAGGTGACAGCCCTAAAGTTTAATGTCGCATGTTTCTGAAGTAATGACAGTGGTACATTAACTTTTCAAGTTGAATATGAGGAAAACAGGGGACGGCATTTTTATGGTGACGTTGAAAAATTTACTTTAAAATGGTTAGGCGTAAGATTTATTATAGGGGCGCCAAAAATGAGTTTGTTTATGAACCAGGCTATGCCTATTTTTGCTTGGGAAGAAAAGCAATCAATCCGCCTAATATTTTGCCAACTATGTTGGAGTCGGCCTACAACCGGATCCAGCTGGATCAGTTAGAATTAGAAAAAACCGGCCAAGTGCGAGTCGGACTCGCCCATGAAGGGTTCCGTTACGTTACGATTTATGACGTATTAAAAAGAAACTACTCACTAGATCTCGTTCAAACCAATTTTCGGTGGAAGTTTATATAGTAATGTACATCATATATTTTTTTTAGTTTTATCATTCTCTTATTTTAGAAGTTACAGGGGGGGGGACACACATTTTACCACTTTGGAAGTGTCTCTCGCGCAAACTATTCAGTTTAGAAAAAAATGATATTAGAAACCTCAATATCATTTTTGAAGACCTATCCATAGATACCCCACACGTATGGTTTTGATGAAAAAAAAAATTTTGAGTTTCAGTTCTAAGTATGGGGACCCCCAAAATTTATTGTTTTTTTTCTATTTTTGTGTGAAAATCTTAATGCGGTTCACAGAATACATCTACTTACCAAGTTTCAACAGTATAGCTCTTATAGTTTCGGAAAAAAGCGGCTGTGACATACGGACGGACAGACAGACAGACAGACAGACAGACAGACATGGCGAATCCATAAGGGTTCCGTTGCCATTTGGCTACGGAACCCTAAAAAGAACTAAAACAAAAAGAATGCTATTTAGAGTAGTAAAATTTAATACTATAATTAATACTATTTAGTATTAATCAGTTAATTAATTAATTATTAATTATTTACTTTAATTTAATACTATTTTTAAAAAGTAAATAATTAATTATTATTATTAATTAATAATTATGGGTACTATAAGCCTGAAAGTGTGACAAATAGTCTTACCAAGGGTTATCGTATTATTCAGCGACTGGGTTGTAGAGGTCAGATAGGCTGTCGCTCTATGTAAAATACTGGTATTCAGCTGCATCCGGTACACTGGAAGCCGACCCCAACGTAGTTGTTAAAAAGCTAGGTTGATGATGAAATAGAGCCACGGATACAATACTCCTTGGTAAGACTGGTTGCTTGCTTGGGAAGAGAAACAGGCAGAACAGAATAAAATGGAATAATTTTAGACAAGGAACTGTTTACTTGTATTTTTATAGGGTAATAAAAACGTGTGATCAATGCTAAATAGACTTTTATATGTGTAATTCTTATATATTAATGAATATTAATTTTGATTCATAGGACATAATGACTGTTATTTGTGTCTCTTCTACTTTTTTTAATAAAAAATGCAATGTAGTGATTTATTGAAGTAACAGTTTTATGTATGGCTAATAAAATAAATGGACCGTTAACAGTTCCACAAAAAACTCACTTTTATTGTTATTGTAATACGTGACTTTTGTTATAATATCATAAATTAAAATATTTAAACGCTTTAGCTTTTATTACATTAGGGACTGATTTTTACAACGCCTGATTATTTTTATTGGTGGTATAAAATTGACGTCTGACAGTTTTTGTATGGAAGAACTGTCAAAAATTCAAAAATATTCCTCCGATAAAGTTATCTGTTAATTGAAAAATCAGCCCTAGCGAAGTAAAAGAAGTAATAATATCGTAGCAGGTGGCGTTTTGTAGTTTCTGTCTACCTCCTGAGGGGGTGAGCTTATGTTATGTGTAAAATATTTTCCTATTCAATATTCTAACAATATAAAATTACTAGCTGCGCTCCGCGGTTTCACCGGCATAAGTTTCGATCCCGTGGGAATATCGGGATAAAAAGTATCCTATATATTAATCCTGGTTATAAACCATCTGTGTGCCAAATTTTACCCAAATCTGTTCAGTAGTTTTTGCGTGAAAGAGTAACATCCATCCATGCATCCATACAAACTTTCGCTTTTATAATATTAATAAGTATAAGTAGGATTCTCGCATTGGCTCTCATATCCAATAACTCCAATACACAATAAAAATATTTCGCTGACTACCTATATTTTTACTATTCAAATTGCTTTTTTATAAGCTCAACAAATATATTTAGCTGCATATTTTAATAACTGCACTTATAGAAAAACGTACAGAAAGACTTATAAAAAAACATTACGTAGCAAAAATATCTACGATATTCATGTGTTCCTCTTTGATATCGAGTTTCGCATTCAGCGAAATGTTTGCTTTCTGCGCCGAGTACATTCCTTCGGTGGGAACTCCTATAAAGCTCATGTGTGCACATATTTTTCTCTGCCAGTTTGAAACAGCGGGTAGGCTGGTGTAATTCAGCTGAGCATAACGCAGGGTTGCGAGATCAAACGCTGAAGGTTTATGATGTTTACGTTTTTTATATGCATAGATATGGTTTTGCTTTTATGGGTGTGTTATAGGAAATTGGACTTATATTAAAGGGTTTATGAGCAGGCTAGTTTATCTGAAAACGAGGTTTTATGTTTGCGTTGTTTCTTGCTTGCACACTAAACTTTTTTTTGGCGGTACCCAGGCACACTGCCACAATTTTTTAGCTATGCCAACAAAATATAAAAACTAAACTGTTGACTGTACAATAATTTCCTGTACGGGACAACCTTATTATTCTATAGGTACCATTTACTTAGAATATTATTATGGTTACAGCCTTCCTCAACTTTAGGGAGATCTTCAAATAGTTAGGAGTATACGGACATGCTCTCCTACATAATAGAAGAATTTTGTTAAACAAAAATGTATAATTATTCTTTGATTCGGGAACATACTCTAAGCGTAAGCTACCATCGTTTCGATCGTTTTTATCATTGCCAGCAGGTCCAGTTACCCGAAACTGTCAAATTTTCACAATCATCCATGAATCTTAATGCTTTAGCGATAAAGTTGAAAAACTATTAAAGAAATTTGATAGATTGCAGTAGCTTGATGTGCTGTACATCTACCTATTTCTAAACTTAGATTTAATCACTACCTTCGTTCACTGTATCGATCGATTGGCTGGAACCGCACCAGTATGTTACTAGTAGTTATAATAAGAATGATAATATCCACTTCTACTTAACATAGGCTTAACCAGACGTTCATCACATCTGAAGGCCAATTCCCGTAAATCAAAACGTTCATATCTATTCGCAATCTCATCTCAGCGACAATCAATGTCAAAAACTTGTCAAAAACGTAGGAAAATTAGAGGTATTTTTGACAGATTGAGACTGAGAAGACTTTGGAAGCTCTTAAAATTACGGGTAATTCCCGTAATTTTCCCCTCTGGTTCTATTACCCGGCTTGCCTTAGCCATGATTAGGTACAGACGCCAGCACATCAAGCTACTACAATCTGTCAAATTTCTTTAATAGATTTTCAACTTTATCGCTAAAGTATTAAGGTTCAAGGTGGATTGGGAAAATTTGACAGTTTCGGGTAGCTTGACCTGCTGGCGTCCGTACATCAAAGAACACTACTTCTTACGTCTCACTACTTGGTAGGTACACACTATGGGGTTTCATCGCACTCTTCCGGCCCACACTCCCAGGTGCAGTAAAAGTATAACAACGTGATATAATTAGATTTCATTGGAAAGAGTTTTTGCTGGAACCAGGCTGCAATAAAGTGCTTAAACAAAGAAAAATAAACCTGCATTAAAAATAGCTCACTAGGTATCATGCTGGAAGAAAAAATAAGATTAAAAAATGCTTTTAAAAGAGAAGTCTTATATGAAATCAACCCAGTCCCGGGGAAAAAATAAGAGAATTATTAGTTGTAGCAATTTTGAGCATTACGTTTTTAAGAAAAAACATGTTTTTACAACGTTTTACGGGCTTAAAAAAAACAACATTTAATATGACAAAGATTGAAGACCTTTGCAAGCAATATCATTATTTATTTTTGTTATTAATCTGTTACATCATTGATTAGCTAAATTACAAAGGTAAAAGAAAAGTCATTATATTTAAAAATGATATTTAAAAATTGTAAATAAAAATGTCTTGAATATTCCTAACCTTAAAAAATAACATAAAGAAGTTGTCACATAATATTTCACCAAAAAAACAAAAATATTACCATATTTTTCGGCATGTAAATAAATTCAATAAACTATGCTCAATATCACAGATGTATGTTTTTCTAACTACAATAACTTCAGATCTATATCTGACTTCAGAAACTGCTCCATTTGTTTTCTGGCCAGATGCTTTCGAAATAAACTTCGGAATATATACCATTTTGTTTGTTATTACTTTCTTTTTATTTGTTTTGCGTTATGACCTGTCACTATTATGATTCAGGCTTTGCATTATGCCAAATTCTCATTGACAGATCATCCCCCAGTTTCTATAAAAAACTTCTTTAATTTTCTCTCCGGGGTAATTGCGTAACACACTCACAATAGCAATGGCTTTCAGTTTGACAGTTCAACAACATTCATTGCGTTATTTACGTTGTTGAGCAGACAAATTTTTGTAATATCTATGAAGCAATGGATTAGCAATATCCTTCAAAATTATTTAGATTGTGCTTCATAGTGTGTTACGCAATTCGGGTGAAGAAAGAAAGAAAGAAAGAAAATGCATTTATTTGCGGCAAACATGACGCATAAAAAAAGGACAAACACACAATAAAAAACAAAACAAGTTGGGGGTGAACATGCGTGTGTGTGGGTGCTGGTATCAAATCAATATATCAATGTTTGATGTTATGTGCCTTGTAATGTTAATTACTTAACGCCTAGTATTGTATACAATCAAGTATTAAGTATTTTCTAACTGAACAGACAGCTGTACTGCTGGGGAGTTTGTTGCGCCACTTCTTCCCAGCGATAGCACTAGGAAGTGGTGAAGGGCGGGCGTTTTTGGGGGACTGTCTTTTGTAATTTTGAAGTTCTAAAAATGCTGATTCTCAGCCTAATTTGAATAAATGACTTTTGATTTTTGAATAGATTTGATTGTCTGTCGATCAACTAATCGCCAATCACCGATTTGACAGTTAAATTGTTAATTTCTCTGTTAACTACCCTTTCAAGAAAAAGGTGGCAATCCTTCGTTTCGCGGAAGTTTTTACAGAAATATTAAGGATTGAAAATACACTCAGCGTTTTCAATCCTTAATATTTCTGTAAAATCTTTTAAGCGAGATGAAAGAGTTATGTGGAGAAAACAGTTCACATGGACTTTTCGCAAGTAATAAGTTTGCTACATGTTTACTGCCTTAGCTATATAGAGAACATTGTTGCGAGTTCCGTCTCACTGAATAATTTTATTGCTAATTCGTTCCAATGAATTGAAATGTTTTGTTTCGAGAAACCTTTTAACACTTGGGTAAAAAAAAAAACTCAAAATGGTCCTTAAATGGCACGACAATTTAGTTTTTGAAAACATACCCTGAACTTTATAAAGGCCATGTCCTATGGGACTGTATATTCTTAAAAAAGTCATAGGTTTTTAGAAGGTCGACGGTGTAACGCTACTGTCTCTAGGGAGCTTTTAGTCGCAATCGTAAACATGTGCCATGTTATGCTTAATTTTACATTGAAAAAAACTGTTTTCGCCTGTAGGCATTTGCTTAAAATATTTGAATGTAGCAGCAGCTAAAAATACAGAATTTTGTTGAAATTGTTTTATATATTTTGGGCTAGAATTTCGACATAATTTATACGTACTAGAAGAGGCTTTTCCTCTGCAGTGACATAATAATGGGCTTATATCATTAATATTATTATATTTACCTACATGGTGATGTGTTTAGTAATAGTTTGTGTTTTTATAGTGCCTAGGGAGCCAATTATGTATTTCTTTTTTCGAAGTTGCCATTTTAAGTTTTCAGTAGCATTTAGCTCTTGTTAGGCTCAGATCACCAGTGATTTTCGAACCTGTTTCTAATGTTGGTGAGCTACTATTGGAACACGTAATATAACGCCACTCCTGTAAACCCCGAAGGGTTAGGGAGAGGTGTACAGTTATTTTAAAATCCCATGTAAAAAGGGTCGAGCCTTTTGCCATCACCCGGGCACAATTCCAGACTTCGGGCTGCTTCTGGGAAAATAATAAAGCTAATAATAATTCAAGCTATCAAGCTACTTGGCTCACGAGGTTGTCGACATGTGGGATGCGAACTCAGCGATCATTGTGCCGATAGTCGTGATAGCCAATGGCTTAATAGCCAAGAGCCTCGACCAACCTCAGGAGGCTCTCGTTGGGCAGCTGGATCAAGGGCTTGATACAGAAAGCGGCACTTCTGGACACGGCTCGCATTGTCAGGAACCTCCTGACAATGCAAGCCGTGTCCAGAAGTCTCTCTCTGGAGCCCTGATCGCCGGTAGCTTGGACCCTGTTCCCAATACCGGTGGGCTACTATGTTTTATATTTTTAAATGTCTTTTTATAAAAATATTTTTTTAAAAATATACGTATTTAAATGAAAGAAAGTAAATAATAATTATAGCTATTAATTAGTTAGATCGCAGAAAGCGATAAGACCGCTCATTGTATGTTTTGTACTGTTAATTGTATTGTTCGTTATGTAATTTCTGGTGTACAATAAAGTATAAATAAATACATAAGCTGTGTGCCTAATATTCAAAAAGAAAGAAGTTACCTACTTTGAGATAGTTTTTATTAGGTATTTGTTCCTGACTTTGGGATCGCCTAAACGACTGAATGACAATACATTGTTAGCACATGTTCATTGATATGTAAGTAGTTTGTCCGTTAAAATGTAACAGTTTCCTGTCTGTTGAAATAGTTTAACTATCGCATAAATATTGCAATAACTATTGTCAGAAATATTGTATGCTTGTCTAGAATATGTCAGTTATAGTTTCATGACCTACTAATACAAAGTACGCTTTGATTTGAAGAAAATCAATATCAGCGTGTATATGTCGCAGATGGGTTGCAGAACCCACGGTTTTACAAAATCGCTAGTTGTTTTACAAAACAGCTCCGTTATTTAAAACAACGCGACGGAACAACGTTCAGCTGGATTGTCTACGTTTTACAAAACTGCTACAGACGTTTAAACGTAATGGAAAATGGCTTATTTGCAGTCACAATGAGCGTCTTTGAGAAAACTCTGATAACTTTCAATTAATATTGTCCTTGACTTTAGCTGTTTTAACAGTTATTTTAGTTAAGGTAATTTTTACCGCGGCGGCTTTTTTGTTTTTTTTGGTAGGTTGTTTTTTGTAGTTTTTTTTTTTTATTTTACTCGTTTTGTACTCGTTTTACTTATTTCTCTTTCGGACGCCATTATTATTGCTACGACACACAGAACCACGAGCGACAAAATTTAGAACTAAAATCTACAATCTGACGTTTCATTTCAAGCTGTTTAACAAAACCGCTAATCAGTGACCCACTGAATTGATAAATGCAAAACGATTATGCAATTCGGCGTGTTCAAGTTCAGTAATTATCCCAGCGTGATGTTGAATAGCCTATAACCTTCCTCAAGAAATGCTACTGGATAGTTCCAGAGATTAGCGCGTACAAACAAACAAACAAACTCTTCAGTTTTATTATTAGTATAGATTTAGATTGTCGTATCCCCAATGTATAGGAAATCATATCAATAGTCATTTGTCTATTTTTATCGGTGTAACTATTTGAATTATGTATGTTATATAATTTTATCGATATATCCATACAATATCTTATAGAGGGCTGTTTGCTAGAACCTACATTGTTTTTATTTACAAAATTGGGTCGCCAATCCTACTAATAATTTAAATGCGAAAGTTTATAAGGATGGATGGACGAATGGATTTATGTTTGTTACTCTCACGCAAAAACTACTTATCGGATTTGGACGAAATTTGGCATACAGACAGTTTATAACCAGGAATAACATAGGATATTTTTTAACCCGATATTCCCACGGGATCGAAACTTATGCGGGTGAAACCGCGGTGCGCAGCTAGATAAGTAAATAAAAATAATTTAGGTCTATTGAAGATTTTAACATTCAATATGTATCGACATATTGACTGTAAAAATCTGCAATAAAGTATCCTTCGTTCATTTTGCCTCCTGTCACTGGTTCTCCTAAAGAAAATAAAAGAAAAGAAAAATTATTAGGGACACTCACATGAAATACAAACAATTAAAAAGAATATTAGATCTAACAATGTCATGAAAAGAATAAAATAAAAAATAAGATTATAACTTTTAAGTTTATAAGATAATAAACATACTTATACTACAAACACTACTATTACTAACATACATAATATGTAATTAATGAAAACAAAAAAAAAAAGGAAAATTTGAACGAGGACAAAAAGTTTCCTAGGGCGACTCATTAACAAAAGAAATATTTCATGGCGGTCTTCAGAAGCTGAATAATCTAAAAAAAATTATTAAAATATCTACTTTGGCTTCACCTAAACAGTAGTAGGTATATTAAGTTTTAAGTTATTTCCATTTATTTTTAATATACTACTGTTTGTTTTCTCTTACCAATAAATAAACTTGTAAACACAACCGCGTAAAATATCAATCGCAGAACTCAACTTTAGCACCCTTTGTTCTAAAAATATCTAAGGATACACACTGAATAGACGGTTGCTCATTGAAAACAAATGTTCATTTAGTTAAAGCTGGAATTTCTTGTAAATAATTTTTGCAACGAAGATTTTGAGGTCTTTAAAGAAATGCCGACTGTACTTATGTGTAAAATAAAGAGACTGGTTGGCTGTAAAATAGTACCTCCCGGCCTATTCTATGAAGATCTCACCATGCAAACTTAGGTGAAGTTAGCTGTCATTCCACCTGGTGCTAGGGATAGACCCTGGTATCACTACCTGTCTGAATAGCTAATATTTTTACCACTTCACAATATTTTTTTACATATCCACACTAATAATATTATAAATTGGAAAGTAACTGTCTGTATGTTACCTTTACACGCCTAAACCACTGAACGGATTTCGATAAAATTTAGGCAAAGAGATAGATGGCATCCGTGGTAATAGTTTGATTTCGACAGCCCTTACAATTGGCCCTACATTGATAAGTAAAAGATAAATACATCGGTACATGGATCTTTTGGCTCGAAGCCAAAATCGGAACTAATCCCACCATCTTGTATTTTCAATATCTGTGACAAATTCACAAATGTTTACAAACAACGCCCCACTGTCAAATGTATTACACAATAACAATCTCAATTTTCCTGTCATCAAAAATTAGCATAATCAGGCTATACTTTCCCACTGCTGGGACAAAGCTCGCGGGCTCAGTGCGGATTGGTAGACGTCACAATATGTCTTCGAGTTTTTTGGTTCTAGGACATGCCGGTTTCCTAACGATGTTTTCCTTCACCGTTTTGAGAGCAATGGTGATGATATTATTTATATTTTCCTCAAAAGATTAATGTCCTATTAAAAGCCAGTGAAAAGTAAATGGAACTTTTAAATTACAGGGCATCACACACTTGCATGCACGCCACTGCAACGGACCGCAGTCCGGATTTACGATGACATTCACACACTGCCCGGCTAACACAGAACGGTTTACGATTCTACCCGTTTAAAAACGGCCATTACCCGAAATGTACTTTACACAGTAAATGATTTGGACGAATATGTGGTTGGTATGTTCGGATAAGCGCCGGAAGGTCGCCGGTTAAACTGTTATTGCGATTAGAGTTATTTTATTCTTGTTTAACCAATTTCGGTAGGCACAGACGCCAGCACATCAAGCTACTACAATCTGTCAAATTTCTTTAATAGATTTTCAACTTTATCGCTAAAGAATTAAGGTTCTAGCTTGATTGAGAATATTTGACAGTTTCGGGTAGCTTGACCTGCTGGCGTCTGTAAGTACATACTATACTATAGTTGTCCCTGCGAGCCTCGGAAAGCATGTTAAGCCGTTGGGCCCGGCTGTCATTCGAAGATCTTTGACAATCGTTACGGGTAGTCAGCAGCCAAAAATTGACAACCAGTATTACCAAAAAGAAAAGGTTAGGCAGGATGGTTGATCTATAGTTTGGGTGGTTATAACCGTTTACGTAAGTTATTGTGTAATTTGTGTAAAGAGGTTGGAACTCGTTGATATGAATAAAACGAATGTCCGTTTAATGAAAACGTGTTTCAAATCGATGCGTTTCCGTTCTCGAAAATGTATCGGTGGGAAACAAGAACACATGATAGGTACGCACGACATATCAAACTATACATTTCCAGTATAAGCCGGTTTGTCATTGTACAAGAAACCTATACAAATTGTTCCATTCCCACAGACAAACCGTGAAAACGGTTTTGTGAGGCATAGTTTATAAGTAAGGTTTTTGTTACCTTACCTTTAATAAAGAAATAATAAAAAATAGATGCGAGGTCAGCTTAAACTGGAAATGTAAAACGTAACCGCTTTGACTGACAGAATTATAACCACGTCTTCTTTTTGAAAACCAGCGCTCTTGTCTCGTATAGGGTTTTAGCATTATGCTGAGCGATGGCCGTTTTATGTGGATGTGACGTATGTTTACCCCCCCCCCCCCCCCTTGTTTGTATTCTTTTTTATGCGTCATGTGTGCCGCAATTAAATGTATTTTCTTTCTTTTTTCTTTTTTTTTGTGTATACCATACACATTTTTTAAAGTAAAATGGTAACATATATATTTTTTCTAAAATTAAAGTCGCTTTTTGTGTTAGTCGGTGTGACCGCGTTGTTCTCCTATACTACGCAATGAATTTTGAAACTATTTTCACCATCATTTAGCCCAGGTACGCACGAACGCGTTTCTCCCGCGGCCATTTTTTTTCGCGTACTTGATTTTCAACGCATTGCTTAGCGCTGAGAGTTGAAAATCCAACAGTGCGTTTTTTTGACGCCCTGGGATGCGCTCTATTGGATTCTCGATGCTCGGCTCAACACCAAGAGTTGAGAATCCAGTGCGCGATAAAATTCCGCCGCGATATTTTTACGTCCGTGTCACGTGGGCTTAGAGAATTTATTCCTAAAGGTTTATAATTTATGTATAATACAATCATATTAAACTTACAGGTAATAAGGAAAACTCGATGTTTTGTCAAGTCGTGAAAACCGTGCAAAGCAGGGACAGGTCGATAGTTACTAAATAAACGGTTCATATTTTCAGAAAAACAGGAAAGGGGCTTGTGGCTAAGTAAGAACAGCCGCACGGGTCGATCGATCAGGTTAAGCTACGCTTGCCGCGGTTGGTCCGTGGATGGGTGACTATCTTTACATACCAAGACCTGCTCCGCGCCTCGGAAAGCATGTTAAGCCGTTTGTTCTGGCTGACATTCGTGAATCTTTGACAATCGCTAAGGGTCGTCAGAAGCCCGAAAATCGACAACCAGTCTTAACAATGGGTATCGTATTACCCACTAACTGGATTGTGGATAGGCAGTCGCTCCATCTAAAATACTGGTATTCAGCTGCATCTGGTTAGACTGGGCGCCGACCCCACCACATAGTTGGGAAAAGGCTAGGCAGACGATGATTTCAGAAAGACAGAAAACAAACTTGTCTGTGCTTCTTATAAGTCAGGCACTCATTAGCGTTAGTGTTTAGCAAAATATTACCATTGTTAACACATAGATAAAATAATGAGTATAAAGAAACAACGCAAACGGAAAACAGCCGGAGCTAAAAATGAGTCCAATAACATTTCCAACAAAGAAAAATCTCTACAAATCCGACAGATTATTATAACACCACCAATTCCCAAGAAACCTCGTTTAACACTGGCATATAATATTTTTTGCTTGTGGCAACACAGATCGGTGTCGGCTCCGCGTCGATATGCATATTTCATTACGCGTTTACTCGGCATGTTTATTTTAGTATGCATTTTAACTTTGCCTACTTACGTGGCGTGGCGTAGTGTCAATGTAAAAAATGCGAGGGTGTGGCAGTAACTGTAATGGTTTACTTCTATTTTTATAAAATACGCAATTTTCTGTGTTTCTTGTAATTCTTGCTATACTTAGTTACGTGTGTACATACAAGGTGGCAGAAACATAATGCGCATACTGTAACCATGAATTCAGCACATGATTCTAGACTCCCTATTGTCGAAATTTTTCGTCAAAAATCAGTTATTTCTTAGAGAAGTGGTGTATACCCACGCGGTCAAAATGTATGGAACAGATTTTTTTTTTTTATAACCAGAATCAAGAATGATAAACATGCTGAATTCAGAAACGTAATTGTTAAAGTTTGCGCACTGCTTAATTTTTTTTCCTGTATAGTAACGTTATAAATTATATTAGCGCACAAACTCGGTAAATCTTGTCATACTCGTAATTAAACTTAATTCACGTCCCAGCAATCAAGCTCTCAAATAATTCTCAAACAAAGGGATGTGGCTAAACAAAACACACAAGTATAATTTGGGGCGCAGACATAAGACAAGACCTACGTAAAGGTGAGTATACAATAGAGTATTTTCTCGAGCATTTCCTTGTAATGTAACGAATACGAATCTTACGAATCGAAATCTTACGAATGGTACAATACAGGCAGCTCAGCTGTCTCCAAAAGCTCAGTTTCCAAAATCATTTCCACGTTTTTAAAAATAAAAACAAAAAAAATAAAATCAATATATTTCAGGTTCTCCCATATTAAAATCAAATCACAAGTTACGAAACACGAGAACGAGATACATAAAAATAATTACAATATAAAAATAAATACAATGTCATCAAATAATAAAGTACAATGTCAAATGAAAATAAGCAACTCAATGTCAAATAAAAAATATTAAAAAATTTTAAAATAAAATTTTTTTGCGAATGCTCGACGTAATGCTCACGGCGAGTGAGCATTTACCTGTAACATGTATTTCTACCTTGCGTTTATTGTTCAAATGTCGGACCTACAGGAACCGCTCGTGCCTTTCTCGATAAAACGTTACACCAATACGCTCGTTGGTTTTTTAAAATCAGATTGTAACAAAACACACACATCTTTTTTTTGTGATTTCTCATGAAATAAGCATTACCTTTGTACCTATTTTTCTGTTCTGTTTCTTTCTTGTCTGTTTATATATGTGTGCACATAAATGGTAAATAAATAAAACGTCATAGCTATGTCACAAAACATGCTCCACCTCCTATCCTGCCCTGTGTGTGTTTCAGTGTCATACTCTGTGTCCTTCAGTGTCCTTCAACGTCATAGCTGTCACAAAACATGCTCCACCTCCTATCCTGTCCTCTATGTCCCTGAGTCCTCTGTGTCCTTCAGGTCACTTTGACTGCATGTTTTGCATGCAGTCAAAGTGACCTCTGCGTGGCCACCGACAACGCCGTGGAAGTGGCAAAGTTTTGGGAAAAAAAGATTTCAAATACAAACCGTGCCAGCGACACGAAGACGAAGAACGGCCAATGCTCTATATTCTGTTTCAAGTAAATGCTCTTTCTTGTCTATACTCACCTTTACGCAAATATTTAAACGGCGAGTACAAATCTTGGTTTCTATTTGAACTTACGATCGCCGTGTCGCGTTTTAATAATAATTTATGATTCGTTCCGCATTTGTGTGTTGCTTTCTTTTGTTTCGGCCTGTAGAATATTAAAATGAAGGTGGAAGGCGGTGAGCTGTTGAAATATAGCCGTTTTTTGATAAGCTTTTGAGTTATAATACTACCAGTAAATTACTGTCTTAAAACGGTGAAGGAAAATATCGTGAGGAAACCGGCATGACCTAGAACCAAAAAATCGAAGACATGTGACATCTACCAATCTGCACTGGGCCCGCGTGGTAGAGTACAATCCGCTCTTTCTCGAAGAGAGGAGGCCTGTGTCCCAGCAGTGGGAACATTATGGGCTGATTATGTACTGTCCTATTTTAGGGTAAAGGCTTCTTCTCATACAGAAAAGACACGAGCAAAGATCACCACGCTTACTCAAGACGTTTTGGCGATTTCAGACTTATATTTACTATAAGTCCAGGTTTCCTCACAATGTTTTACTTCACTGATGTCAGTAATATCCAAGATAACCTCAGACAGTACCTATATATAAATTGACAAAGTCACATTGGTACTTGCTCGGATTTTTTCGTTTTTATCGGTGGCTATTCATTTATTTTACCATGGACTCCAAAGAAACGGTCAAATAACTTTATTGGAAGCAATTTGTCATTGTGTACATAGTTTAAAGAACACTGCATGCTGTGGTAGTTAAAGTAGACTACATTGTACTCTAGATGGGGGACATGTAAACAAGTTTCATTATTTTACGGCTTCGGCTTCTACCTAGTTCACTCTATGCCTATTTAACAACATTGACAAGTCCTATTTTCCTAAACTAGCGCCCTGTTACCTATAGAAGAATAGTAATGGCTTTAACAACGGTACTATAGTTGTCGCATTTTAGTGTCGTATTAGCAGTCATTGACCCACCTACATGTTTTAGCATTTTTGAACGAAGTTCTTTAACGCGGCTTGTGGTAGGAGTTAACTGGTGGAATTAGTCACGCTACGAAAAAGACTTATGCCCCCTCCATGTGGCATGTGTCTTGTGAGAGATAGTTTTCATGGTTTTCAAAAGTTGCTAAAGCAGATCGTGAGGTCAAAATAAAAATCCAAGATGGCGACAACTTTAAGAGAGTTCTTTAGTAAAAACTCGTATTCAATTCACACTTTATCTCACTCTGTTTCTTTCTATTACGGGTATATACGAGTGTGTGTGCTAGTATCGCGTTAGGATCTTCGTTCTTGACTGGGTTCTCCCGGCATACGTTTTTTATTTCACGAACTGTAATAGGACTTTCCTGGAACGTGATCTTCAACATATTCCAATAACGAAACACCATTCATAGTTTATAGTTTGGGTCCCCACGGGGAGATATTAGGGAAAGGGCTATGACCGCTATTGCCATACTAAAACGTGACAGCTATAAAGTCTATTCAAGTCCTTTTTTTCCCAAATGATGTCCACTATAACAAATTAATATTTGTTCTAGTGGAAATGACATTCCATAAACCAACTTAATTAATACTACTATAAAGTAATTAATTAATACTGCCATAAAGTTTAATAAAACAACTTAATTAATACTGCCATAAAGCATCAACTTTATGGCAGTATTAATTACGTTAGTTTCAGATTGACTAGTACTATTGAAAAAGTCAGAAAAATGTTTGAAATTGTTGCGCAAACTGAACTTTATGTGATTAAAGTTGTTTTTACAAAAACGCATATTTGTTTACATGTTTAGAAATAAAATAGCGAACCCAGTATACGTCGTCTGGCCTACCATTTGCTTATGAGTAATTGCAGGTGTAACCCAGGACAAAGCGTTTACTTGCGACTTTTGATGTTTATTGCGTGTCAAGCCTTTGGCAAGTTAATTGCTTTTGTCTAAGTAAGTATCTTTTAGTACTTTTAGAGGTTAACTGTCGTAAAAGTAGGTTTTCAAGTTTTGTTTGGACTGGGTAATTAATTAGTTTAGTGCCTTGTTTTCGTGGCTGAAGAATGGTGAAGGAAAATATCGTGAGGAAACCGGCATGTCCTAAAACCAATTCGAAGACATGTGACATCTACCAACCCGCACTGGGCCCACGTGGTGGATTATGGCCCACACCCTCTCACAGAGAGGAGGCCTGTGTCCCAGCAGTGGGAACGTTATAGACTGATTATGGTTGTTTTTGTGGAGGAATTCATAGGAATTTTAGCAATTCATAGGGATCTTAAGCTTCTCAAGTTAGAATACAAAAACATTTATTAATAGGGTTTATAGGGAAGAAGTTTTTGATATGAAAACGCTTTAGGCGCACTTTGCACTCTTTCTGAATAGTGAACGAAACCGAACCGTCACGCTCGGGTCGATGACGCTGAATCGCGTATTTATTCATTTATATAAAATAAGTACACCAACAGCACTGTCACTTACAAAATTGGCATTTCAGTAACCATGCAAATAACTGGTATGCATGACATTGACATATGAATATGAGAGGCACATCATCCCCTAGCCTAGCCTATTCCCAACTATGTTGGGGTCGGCTTTCAGTCTAACCGGATGCAGCTGAATACCAGTATTTTACATGGAGCGACGTCCTATAGTATCTGACGTCCGTAAAATATATTTATATCCTCTGGATACTATCGTATTACCCAGCAACTGGATCTGACTATGAGGACTGAACTGAATATGATAGACAAAGGAGGAAAAATAACTAAAGTGTGTCCAGTAGGCCTAGATCTAGAAAACTAGAAAAAACCAGTGGTACATAAACGTGCACTGTTCGCACTGTCTAACGTCTGTATGAACTGATGAAGGGAAACTCATGAAGAAAATATCAATAGAGTAATCCGTTCAGTTGGATCTTTTATTATATTGCCTTGCCATACTTGTTAGCTATTAAATGTGGTAATTAACGTGGATGTAGGCAATTCAAAGAAAAGTCGGTAAGTTTTCAGTTCTATCGTGTGGTTATAAAGCCGGGTCGTGTAGCACACACCCTCTTTTTTGCACCAGAACGAGACGGTTTATAGTTGTGTACAATTGAGAATAAGGGCGGGTTGTTTCACGTCCACTTGACGCACGTGTAATCGTTAAAAATGGCGCTAACTATCGTCAAACGAAAAAAGCGTTGTTTCAAGTATCAATTACAAAATTATGACCTTACCTTGCGTCTAATCATAACGAGTACATAATCGTTATTATTTGACGTACGTATGTTACGTTAACCAACCGTTTGAAATAACCGACCCTAAGCCAAATTGTCTTTCCCTAGTAGACTAGGATGTATCAACAAAAAGAGAAGACAATCCATTACATTTTCAATCTCACAATGACGTCAATGCAAACCATTTTTATTACATTACATCCCAACACAAAACGTTTTAAAAACGCGGCGACAAAACTTTCATATGCGCTGAATCTAATACAGATTACAACGTAAGACGCAAGATTTGAATGGATACTTATTCCGTTTTACGCACACTGCACGTCGACGCGTACTGATATGAATACGAATGTACTAAAACCTCGTATTTCTGGATACTGTTTTATTTCCATTACGTTCAAGAGAGCGATATCGCGAATGTTCTTTATTTCGCGCCACTGAATATTATTTGTGGAGCGATGGTCTTCGCAGGGTAGCAGCTGGATGAGAGTTGCCGATAACCGAGTTGCACACTCATAATCAGCCTATAATGTTCCCACAGCTGGGACACAGTCCTCCTGTTTGTGAGAGGGGGGTTCGACGTAATCCACCACGCGGGCCCAGTGCGGGTTGGTAGATGTCACATGTCTTCGATTTAGTAATCCTGGACATGCCGTTTTCCTCACGATGATCTGACTACTAATTTGTCAGCGTGTACTGTCCCACTGCTGGGCAAAAGCCTCCCCCAAATATCAACAATTAAATTTTAATAAAATGTAAAATTTTTCAATAAACTTTCTAGAATTATTCAATAAAGCAACAAAACCAATAAAAATGTAACATTGCAGACAATAATCGTCAACTGACGTTTTTACGCGTAATTCTGCGTTTAACGTTGCGACGTAAACGCTGACTTGGACTTTTATTCCGCCATTGTCATTTTATGTGACAGTAGAAATGTTCGGAGTTATTGCAGCTAAGTAATGTGCAACACGTTGCGTTCGTTGTGTTGTCTTAGTACCCGTTCAGACACGGCAAAAACTGCGCGGACGTAATCAGCTCTGCGCTGTAGCTCCCCCATAGTACAGCATCATGCTGATTGGAGGCACAGGTACAAGCCTTCTTGTCACAGTCACGACGTGGAGGTGCCGACTATTTTTGTTCTGTGCTTGTAATAAAAGATCTGTTTTGTTTTTAATTTCAGTTAATCTAACTTTTTTATCGATGAAAAAAAGGAGGAGATTCTCTGGTCGACGTTTTGTCCGTTTTCTTTTAATGTATGACTTTTTTCAGAGTAGTCCGATTTTGATGATTCTTTTTGTATTAGTTGGTGAAGCTGGTCCCATTTAAAATTGAAAATTGCGGCCTGCGCTCTGGGTGGAGCGGAAGGGAGTGTCAGACTCTTACTGACTAAAACCCACCCGTGTTCCTTCCTTAGCCCTTTATGTTCCAGGGCAGCGGTAACCATTTCGGACGATCACGCTACCCTGGCAGGCTTCGGCCCTATCGGGCCCCGTCACTTTGCTGACGTCTTTTTGAGGCGCGCGTGGAACACATACGCGCCGTCCGGCACGGGCCTGGTCCTGATCGGATGGTGAGTTACCCATTACTCTCCGCCCGCAAGCCCGCGCCTACGGTGGCCGGGAGTCGTCACGCGGCTCCCGACGCCCGGAGCGTCTCCCGCGGCGGCTGAGGCGTGTGGTCCGTTCCCTCGTCCACCCCGCCACCTCCTTCGCTAGCATGACTGCTTCGTAGAAGGAGGTGACTGCCTCCCACTCCCTCTCGCCCCGGACCATGGCTTGAACCAGGGCCGGACGCGAGAGGTCGCCACCGCTGCCGATCGCCTCTACGAGGACACGGCGGTGCTCTGCCCAAGCGGGGCAGACCTCCACCGTATGCTCCACCGTGTCCTCTGGGCGATCCTGACAGTGGTGACACCCGGGCGTCTCCTCCCGCCTGATAATGTGCAGGAACCTCCCGAAACATCCGTGTCCGGAGAGGACCTGCGTCAGGCGGTAGGTGAGAACGCCGTGACGCCTCTCTAGCCACTCCTCAAAGAGGGGTCTTATCGCCGCTATCGCGGCATGCCCTGCGCTGGGTTGCGATAGTCGCGCCTTCCATGCCACCATGAGATCGCGCCCTTGAGGGTAGAAAAATAGAGGTTAATTGTTTTTTCACCTACTGAGTTTTTACTTTTGAACTGATTCTGTTAAACCCTGGCAAAAATAATATATTATTATAATTATGTAGTTCTGATGACGCTTCAACAAAATAGAGACCTTACCTACCTTGTGCTTATTTCATTCATCTTGATGAGAACTTTTGATCTAGTTAAATTTTCGTCGGTTAATTTTTTTTTTTTAAGTTTTTTATTATTATACGAATATGCTCGTGTTTCTAACACAAACAAACCAATTTTTCTTTGTTTTTCTAACAGCGCGTTTACAAATACTTATGTGTCGTAGTTGCTTCGGCACCCTAATTGCGTAACACACGATCAATCGGAATCGGTTTCATTTTGACAGTTCAACAACATTCATTGCGTTATTTACGTGTTGAACAGACAAATTTTTCGAACTTATGAAGCAATTTGCTTCAAAATGATTCTGATTCCGATTGATCGTGTGTTACGCAATTAGGGTGCGGGTCGGTTTACTTGTTCAACAAATACTACCGAATATAATGTGTCGACCCGAACATCTGTGTACAGCCTGCACGCTTAGGTAGGTACTAGTGACCTTACCGCAGAAACACCTCATACATTTGGTGGTCCGTTTGTGCTCACAGCTAGTCGAGCAATTTTGAACTATGCTCGTGAGCAAAACCACAAACATGGCCAGAATCTAATTCTAAAAAACCGGCCAAGTGCGAGTCGGACTCGCCCATGAAGGGTTCCGTTACGTTACGATTTATGACGTATTAAAAAAAAACTACTCACTAGATCTCGTTCAAACCAATTTTCGGTGGAAGTTTATATGGTAATGTACATCATATATTTTTTTTAGTTTTATCATTCTCTTATTTTAGAAGTTACAGGGGGGGGGGGGGACACACATTTTACCACTTTGGAAGTGTCTCTCGCGCAAACTATTCAGTTTAGAAAAAAATGATATTAGAAACCTCATATCATTTTTGAAGACCTATCCATAGATACCCCACACGTATGGGTTTGATGAAAAAAAAATTTTGAGTTTCAGTTCTAAGTATGGGGACCCCCAAAATTTATTGTTTTTTTTCTATTATTGTATGAAAATCTTAATGCGGTTCACAGAATACATCTACTTACCAAGTTTCAACAGTATAGCTCTTATAGTTTCGGAAAAAAGCGGCTGTGACATACGGACGGACAGACAGACAGACAGACAGACAGACAGACAGACAGACAGACAGACATGACGAATCCATAAGGGTTCCGTTGCCATTTGGCTACGGAACCCTAAAAATGTGTTTATAATACGGAATAGTTTTGACTTTTAACGACTGCAATAAGTATTATTTTTCAGTCTTCAAATTCGACGAAGTTTGTTAATAAGCGTCAATTAATCAAGTAGGTATGCTTCTTGCAGCCTTATGAAGGGGTATCGTGTTACCCAGTAACTGGGTTGTGGAGGTCAGATAGGCAGTCGCTCCATGTAAAATATGGTATGCTTCTTGCAGTCTTATGAAGGGGTATCGTGTTACCCAGTGACTGGGTTGTGGAGGTCAGATAGGCAGTCGCTCCATGTAAAATATGGTATTCAGTTGCATCCGGTTAGACCGGAAGCCGACCCCAATATTTATTTATTTATTTAATAAATGCCTTAAAACTATCATTACAGGTCTTACTTAACCTAATGCGATAGCCAAGTCACACACACAAAACTAAAAATAAGTCTCAAGATCATAAAGATCATTGTTTGTAACACATTGTAAACAATAGGTAGTACTTTTGCGAATTCACCCCAGTGACATGTAAATATATTAATTTCGACCTGAATAAAATTGATGGCGCGAATTACTCGAGTCAGAGGGGTTTTGGCCAGCAAGTTGGTCCTGGCTGATGGTACGACCAGCAGTGGCGGGGGCCGCTGCCTCCACACATAATATAGTTGGGAAAAGGCTAGGCTAAAAGGCTAGAATTGAATCAAGTAGGTATACTTAGATGGTTTTGGTTATTTTGAGAGTATGAATGAAAGGTGACTAAAAAAAGACATCTACAAGGCAGATGTGAGTGGAAACGCCGGGAGGGAGCCTAGAAGGACATTTAGTGACCTTATTGGTTACCACGCTACATCACACCACACCACACACCACACCACACACCGCACCACACTATATCTTACACACACACCACACCAAATTAAAGCACACCACGCTTATTACCACATTATACATACTCAACATGTTAGTATATTGATGATAGGAATAGCAAGATATGTAACTGTAACACTTCAATACTCAATACTCAATATATTTATTTGCATTCCACAATGTGAACTTAGGTGGTAGGTACATTATAAGATATACATAATTTGAGATCATTGTGGACCCAGTCGGGCATAGCAAGATAGGATAGAGGAAGAGGGCTATTATTATATGAAAAAGTATAATATTAATGTTTTTACTCACTTCAACTTTATTATTTTTGGTATTCATTTTATTTATCATTAAAATATTCATTAATATTGTAATAGCATTTGTGGACTAGGTATTGTTTTAGTTTATTTATAAATATATTAAATTTTTGTTCATTTTTAATTGCTTTTGGTAATTGATTATATATTTTAACTGACATTACTAAAGTGCTTGCTGAGTGTATTTTTTGCTTCATCTAAGATATGGAAGAGCGGAGCCTCCTAACACAGGCATTGTTTGCCTAAAAGGAGGCTCCAAACACATTTCATTGTACATGAAGCTTTTTGGGGAAATAAATTTTATTATTATTATTGGTGATGTTCTTCAGAAAGGTCGGCTGCGTAGTACTCACAACTGGCGTGTGTATATAACCAGAGGGGCAATTCTCGTAATTTTAATAACTTTCACAGTCTGATCTCAGTCTTAATCTGTCAAAAAATTCTGTAGAAAAATTGCAAACTTAGCTTTTTTATTTAGAATTGCGAACGGTTCAACAGAGCTTCCCGAATTGCTGAACAAAATCGGACTGCGGGTTCCTTCTGCTTTTCTGCGCAATCCTCATGTGTTGCATACTCCTATGGTAGGAACACATTACAGACGAAATTCACACTTAATCAGAGCGAGTCATACGTATAATGCGGTCTACCGGGACGTCGACATCGATGTTTTCAATACCAGTATTTCTAAATTAAAAAAGACTGTTTGTGATTTCTTTTTTGAACGCGTAACTTAATTGGTTTACTTATGAAAATGTATTTACTCAAAACGCTGTCTACCTACTCAAATATTTTTTGTTTATATTCTCTCTTCTATCTGTGAAAACTTGTAATTGGCCTTATTTTTGTTACCCTTAATCGTGCAAAGTTTTTAGCTGTAAGTTTTCCAAAAACTGTAAAATAAAATAAAATAAAATAAAAATACCACTAATTTCCCTACATTCTTGACAAGTTTTTGACATTGATTGTCGCTGAGATGAGATTGCGACTAGATTTTGAAAGTTTTTAATTACGGGTATTGGCCTTCAGGTGTATGGACATTGGACGTAAACGAAGCAAAAGGATTAAGTAAGAATCGTAGCAGGTTGCGTTCTGTAGTATCTGCTGAAACACCTGAAGAAGACGAGCTGTTGAAGTGTGTTTATGTATATGTCGGAGTCATTCGTTTGACTATTCGGAACGTCAGCGCCACCTCGTGGCGCTGGACAGAGTCTAGCCTGAGTTCGTGGTGGGACGAGAGCGACTACAAGACGGGTGTAAGCAGAGCTCTCGGGATCATCGAATCATTGGACATCGTACGAACAACATGTGCTCAGAAACTGTCAGCTTTCCGTATCGTTGAACGTGTACCTATAGTGCGTGATTCGCTAGTGTGACTAACTTGTTCGTAAATTATAATCAGATTTGAAGTGCAAACCGTTTTTCTATTGTGTTAACCAACACTACCCATAGTACGCCCACAGTAATTAAAATATGCCTGATGCTAACGAGAGACAGACATGCCATCTCCGACATATATAATCAAGTCAGAAAAAAGTGTAGTTGCACTATAAACTCTCTCAGTTACCAATAAACGCAGCTATTTTTCATATTTCAACACCAACCCACACACACACGCATCAACTTTATTCAAGAAAATAAAATACAATAACGTTCGACTCCCATGTATCTGTCGTTCAGATATTATATGAAGCGTGAACATGATTTGTAAGACAACAAAATAGCCTTTAAAACCATTTAGTATTTTATTACGGTTTAGAAAATATTTTAAATGACAGATATCTATATACTATCTATATTTATGTACCTTAATATTAATATACTATATAATTCTTCTGTACGTGTGTTTGTCACCTAACTCCTCCTAAACGGGTGTACCGATTTGGATGAAATTTTGTGTGGATTTCTCAATGGGTTCCTGGATGGTTTGAAAATACAATTGGACTCGGTAGGCGCTGCTTTTCCGGACAGGACGACGTTTATGAGGTCCGCTAGTATACTAATAATAACAAATCTGAAGTTTGCTTTCTTTTTGTTTCTTTGAACGCGCTTATTTCTGGAACTTTCAGTCGGATTTGGAAAAATCTTTTTGCATTTGTTAGCGCAATCCTTAAGAAAGGTTATAGGCTATTTAACATTACGCTACAACAGTTAGGAGCCGAGCAAAAAGATAAAATGTCAGAACGAACATTTAGCGAAAACGAAGTATTTGCGCGGTCGGGCGATGAGATGCGATGCGATAGGTTAGGGAATAAGAAATTTTACGCGGATCAAATCGCGGGCAGAAGCTGGTTTTATTACATCAATATCTATTTATGCCCCCCACAAGGTGGACCGACGACCTTGTGAAGGCCGCAGGAACCCGTTGGATGCGAGAAGCACAGAACCGGTCGAAGTGGAGATGCTTAGGGGAGGCCTATGTCCAGCAGCGGACGTCTTTCGGCTGAATGATGATGATAATCTATTGAAAGGTGTATCAATTAATCATTGAACTGTTTTTTCTATCCATTAGTTTTATTTGATAAATGATTTTATTTTGTAAGTAGGTTTGTATAAACACTTTTACACGTCAATCATATTTTAAAAACTAGACGAG
The DNA here is from genome assembly GCA_951799955.1 of Apamea anceps. Taxonomy (NCBI): domain Eukaryota; kingdom Metazoa; phylum Arthropoda; class Insecta; order Lepidoptera; family Noctuidae; genus Apamea; species Apamea anceps. The sequence continues at coordinate 4,158,433 of OX637505.1, read as the reverse complement.
GTCGGCGTTTCCTATCTGATGCTGTAAAACGCTGAAATTGTATTTATTTTTACGATCAATCAATAAATATGCTATGCGAGTATGTGTACTATTCTGTATTAGTTATTTTTATTTATTTTTGATCAGTTAGGGAAATAATTTTGATCAGTAATTGCTACCCTACGTCAATTAGCCGCGTTATTATTATTATATAGCTTTTTATATAACTGTCATAGAATAAGAGTTGTGATTTGAATATACGGACAATTTAGGTTGGCAGTCAGTTTGCTTAACAATTAATTTTCCTGACTCCACGCAGAACACAAAGGTAATCAAACAGGAAACTCACAGAAATTAGGAACAGGTTTAGTTTGTGTTTTGATAATTATGTTAATTGACATAATTTTACGCGGATAACGGCAACCGACGGTCGGTCAAGCAGTGGTGGCCAGTGGTAGCGATCCCAACTTACGAGTTGTAGGTAATGAGTTCGAACCTAGACAGGCCCTTTACTTTGTTTACTTAATTTATTTCATTACCACTGCTCTCAAAACGGTAAAAGAAAACATCGCGAGGAATTCAGCATGTCCTAGAACCACATTCTAAAACATGCGACATCTACCAACCCGCACAGGGTCCGCGTGATGGATTATGGCCCATTCCCTCTCACGGATTCAGAGGAGGCCTGCGTGCCAGAAGTGGGAACGTTACAGACTGATTATGCCTATGCTAGTCAGTCCAGGTCCTTTGTACCTTCCAACAATATTTTTTTTCTGAAATTTGGTCTTCTGGTTTTCCTAGTTCGGCTACAGGTCATCTTCCTTTTAAAAACAACCTTAATGCTATAACTCAACTCTGAAATTCCAATGTCATGTCAAAATAAAAATAAAAACTTGTAATCTAGTCTATTCAAATTTATGGTATTTCAAGTTAAACAAATATCAACTTTATTTTAATGGCGATTAAGTTGATTTCAGAGTGACCAGCACTATTGATAAAGTTATTATAATGTTTGAAGTTGTAGCGTAAACTGAACTTTATTGTGTGGGAATTAAAGTTATTTTTTTTCATAAACTCATATTTGTTTACATTTTTGACAAGTAAATCGCGAATGCACATTAGCTAAATATTAAAACCCAAAACCTACGAAGCATGCAGACAAGCAAGTACTTGCTAAACACACCACACATACACCTACAAAACTCATTTTGCGCAGAACAATGAATCATTTTATTTCACGCCAGTCTGAAGTAGGCGTACACCACATGTCCCAGTTATTCCACTAACTTTCTGTGAAACTATCAACTGAAACAATGTACGTATTTACAGAGAACGTCAATATTAAATGCCGTTATGAAATGTGATGATTTATGGGACTGAATCTCGGAATGCGACAGATTTAGAATGGTATTACGATGCTTAGAAGTAATCAGAGGAATTATTTTGAGAAGGGAAAGGGCTTTTCATTGATGAGTAGCGGCACAGTTGGCGCAGTGATTAAGCGATTGACTGCTGCGCTGCGTGTCGCGGTTTCGATTCCCGCACGGAACAAATATTTGTATGACCTACAAGTAGTTGTTCCGGGTTTGGCTGTTTGTGTATGTGAGTTTAAATGTTTGTAAACGCATCTACGATACAGGAGAAATTCCTAGTGTGAGGCAACGTTTTTCTTTAAAAAAAAAAAGTAGGAAACCGTTCAATTTAGGGAAAACAGTTGATGTAATTCAACGGATTATCTACATTCGGTCTTACCAAGTCTTACCAAGGAGTATCGTGTTACCCAGTAACTGGCCTGTGGAAGTCAGATAGGCAGTCATAGTGGAGCCATTATTGAATGGCTGCCGAGTAACGGTGGAAGCAGTGTTGACTTACCAACAGCCAGATGGCTGGATGACAGAAGATCGCGGGTAAGACCTGTTTTGATTCGCACAGACCACGGAACCATAACACAAAACGGAGAAAGCCTATACTAGCAGTGAATGGAATTAAGTCATAACATCGACGATACTGCAATAGCGCTGATCTACTATTTGCAATAGTGCGTAACTACAAGGTTGATAACTTTACAGGAGATAAAAAAGACTTCATAATTTTAGTATTTAGAATCGCATCGCGCTGTTCCAGCGAAGCGTCAGAGAGGTTCTGATTGGCTTATTCAAAGTATTGTGTTCACTAACACGCACCAATGACAGACTAAGACAGCGCGGCGCGTTTTGAATTTCGCTACTTTTTGCAGTTTCGCGGTATTGCAGATGGTAGTTCAGCGCTATTGCAGTATCGTCGACGATAAGTCATTTATTCATTTATTCAGATGGAATTGGCCTGCCAATAATAATGAGTAGCATAAGCATAACTATATACATAATCAGCATACATCGTACAACTGCTGGGACACAGGGCTCCTCTTTGGGAGAGGCAATCAACAGTATCCACCACGCGGGCCCAGTGTAACAGCAGTGCAGTCTAGCAGTATGTGTGGGCTGTAATGGGCTGTAATCTACCACGGGGGTTAGTGCGGATTGATAGAAGTCATATGTCTTCGAATTGTTGGTCCTTAGACATGCCGGTTTCCCTTCACCGTTTTGAGAGCAGTGTTGATGAAATAAATTATAAAAAGTAAAGCGCCTACCTGGGTTCAAACTCACGACCTGCAACTCGGTAAGTCGGGGCCGTTACCACTGGGCTACATGGGCTATGCATGATGCGATGATGAATGATAATCATAAAGACAATGGCTCCGATTCCCTTGTTCACAAACTAAACTAAATTTAAGTTCTGTGCATCTTTTTCTTTCTATTTCATTAAGAAAAGGACAGAAGATAAAATATTAGTTTACTCTTGTCAAATTAAGATACTCCATAGACAGATTAGACGTGACTAAAAACATGGCTGCTAAAAATACGTCAATTTACGTCAGGCGCTGACTAGTTTGACAGGACTAAACTAATATTTATCTTCTGTCCTTTTTTAAATTAAATAGAAAGAAAAAGATGCATTGAACTTAAATTTAGTTTAGTTTGTGAACAAGGGAATCGGCGCCATCGTGTTGTAAAACCATGACACATACATTACACACGGAAATACTCGTACCACGATTGGCGAAGCAATAAAAACCGAACAGAGCAACATTATTCCTTTATTACAAAACGATCTCCGATCAGTAGTTAGTTATAATTTAATTGCCACTTGGTCAAACGAGTGGGCATGAATCAAATCATTTGAGATTAGACTGACTAATTCATGTTTAGTCTACGGCCAGAGATAAAGGGTAACTGTCTGAAATTGTTCAACGGCCATTCTTGTGGTATATCGATTTTATGTTAGTGTTATTGATTTTTGATGTACATGAGTTGGCAGGGTCTTGGGAAATATTGATGAAACCTGTTTTAGCTAGACAATTATGTAGTTTAGACACTCTTTCTTACATTTGTTTTTTTTTTACCAAAAATGTCTTGTGATATCTTTTTCATATAATTAATAAATATTTAACTATACTATTAGTAGTAAATTGGGTACGAATGATCCCTTGAAAACCAATCCTTACTTTATCTCAATGCCAAATACCGTATAACAATGTCAATAGCGATGCAGAGGTGAATCGGGACAAACCTTAAAATGGGTTTTAACAATGAAATAAAGTAGTTTGTTGCCAAAAAGGACTCTAATGTGTTTACTGTATTGCGATTAACGATTAAGGGCAGATTTTTCAATTACCAGTTAATTTTTAATCGTGGAATAAAATTGACGTCTGACAGTTTTTGTATGGAAGAATTGTCAAAAACTCAAAATTATTCCGCTGATAAAATTATCTGGCGTTGGAAAAAACAGCCTCTATTATTGTCCTTGTTGGCTACAAACTATATTATTTGAATGTTAAAATCCATTTTAGTTTCGTTCCATTTCACCCCTGCATCAATATTCACCCCATTACATTACCATGTAAACACATGCGTGTGGCTTTAGTATCCTAAAGCTCATTTTCCTAAACTCAGCAATGATAAAAATAAAAGAGGTTAAATTATATAGGTATATACATAAAAAGCCAGACTTTCAGTTACATTCAATTTTATCAGTTAGTACGTTATATAAATACATTGAAGAAATCGCGTACTCCACGCAATTCTTTATTCTCGACCCAATAAAAAATGAATTCAGTTGAGCACTCAGCATGACACGTGTTTTGAACGTAACGAAGACAATTTATCCGTTTTATATGTACAGACGCCAGCAGGTGAAGCTACCCGAAACTGTTAGATTTTCCCAATCAACCTTGATCCTTAACGCTTTAGCGATAAAGCTGAAAATCTATTAAAGAAATTTGACAGATTGTTGTAGCTTGATGTGCTGGCGTCTGTAGCTATGCAAACCGTACAAAGCTACAATAAAGTTTAATCTATGTAAGAGCCTTTTTGTATACTAAATATAAGTGAAAATACAGGGTGGGTAGGGACATCGACGTGCAGAATGTAACCATGAATTCAGCACATGATTCTAAACGTAGAAATTACACGTCAGTTATCAAAAAAAATAAAAAAATCTGGTGTTTCATAAAATACCTACGCGTTCAAAATGTATGGAACAGCATTTTTTTTTAATAACTAAAAAAATTTAACTCCCCTAAGTTGAAATTTTCTCCCCTTGGTTCAGAATTATGTACCCATGGTTTGCTTGTCGATGGAGATGTCACTCTGTATTTATTCCCAATCTATTAAAACAGCGATTTAAATGATTGGTTTTTAATCAGTTGAAATTGCCGATCTTCTTCCTTTAGCCCCTTGTACCTATACCGGAACGTGGATTCACGCAAGACACAATGGCGTTTTAATGGTTTCTGTAATTACGGCATTCAACCGGTTAATGGCCACTGTGAATATTGCTACAAAATTGTGAAATTCTTGGTTCATAATTACGTTGATAGGTAATTATGACAATTGATGCTTATCCCAGCAAAAATAAATAGTTTTTTTCTATAACAATGATGATTCATGTTTTTTTTACTACATGTACCTAAAATACACTCACAGGAATCTTCCTGCCCATTAGCCCATTATAGTCATTATCTTTTTCTTTCAGTCATGAGAAATTATAACTTTTATCTTTATGTAGGAAATATAAAAAAAAAGAAATATTAATATGTGCTACATTAATATTTCTAGAAATTTTCATAAAAATATGTCTCATACAAACAAAAACACTCACACCTTTTTTCCATGGGGAGTAAGCAGAAACTACTGAATGGCACCTGCTACCATGCCTCATTTATGTATACACTGTTAAATTGCAAAAAAATCAGTTGATCCATACATTATGTCGAGTTATGCGAACATAAATCTATGGATCAACTGATTTTTTTCACGATTTCAGGGTTGGTCCCGTAGTAAAAGTTGTTCATAATGATGAGTACAATTACCCCTTTTAAGGATTAAAACGATCAACATTTAACGGTGTATATCTTGTCATACACGCACGCACGTTGCGTGTAATACGCACTTGACCTTTCTTATAATGTCTCAGTTACGAGTAAATGCAGAATTACATAAATGTTCTCAGGCACTTGGGTAGTATAGTAACCATTACACTAACCGGTGACTAAAATAACTGAACATTAAACGCATTCAGCAATTAATTCTCCACACTTCCGATTCTGCAAAGTCGTAAACCAAAATTATAAATCAATCTACAGGGCTTAGCTAAATATTTAGTTTTACGCATGTGCCAATAAGGAAATGTTAAACTACCATTAAATATTTAACGATAATTTGTTGGTACAAATAACTTCATTTAGCGCAATATTTATTTCTTTCTCTCTTAAATTACCAATAACCGTAAAAGGATTTTGATCTCAAGCGGAGAAGATCCTGGTTAATAGCATCAGGTCATCTCTACCAAATAAATGTATTGAGATATTAGTTAGTTCAGGGGTCAACGGTCAAGCCAAAAGATTGTGAAGTACAGACGCCAGCAGGTCAAGCTACTCGAAACTGTCAAATTTTCCCAACCAACCTTGAACCTTAATGCGTTAGTGATAAAGTTGAAAACCTATTAAAGAAATTTGACAGATTGTAGTAACTTGATGTGCTGGCGTCTGTACAAATTTAATTTACTGTGTCAGATAGCTCGTGAAAGTCATTTTTTTTTTTTTTACGTCTTACGATTTGCGGGTCAGTGTCATGTTGAATGTTGATTAAAATATGATTCGCGAGCGTAACAAATATGATTGTATTGATGATTTTAATAATTATAATTCTGTAAAGTCATATTTTTTACGCTCGCGAATCATATTTTAATCAACATACAACTAGCAAATGACAAAAAATTAAAAAAAAAATATTTCCCCCGCGAAATTATTTTTTTTTTAGCCTCGCGCATTCCGCTTAAATGTTAGCTTACTGTCTGTCATCACCTTTTCTTTTTGCCAAGAAAGCTTTTTGTATTTTGTACATGTAAAAGCTTGCAAACCAATGACTGTGATTTTTAACCGACTTCTAAAAAAGGAGGAGGTTCTCAATTCGGATGTATGTATTTTTTTTATGTTTGTTCGCGCATAACTCCGTCGCTTGCCAACCGATTTGAAAAATTCTTTTTTTGTTGGAAAGGGTATACTTCCCAAATGGTCCCACAGAAATTTCATCAAAAACGGTTTAGTACTTTGGTTTTTAAACTAAAATTACTGGTAAAAATTACAACTAAAAAGTGAAAAATAAAAACTTTTTTACAAAAAAAAAAAACAACCGACTTCGCATTGGGTTCGCATTTTCGTTGTTTGCCACCGACTTCCGAAATTAAAGTTATTTTTCACTTTGTAGTGTAGTTTTTTTGGAAGTCGGTTGTTTTTTTTTTGCAAAAAAGTTTTTCATGAAAATCGCTGCTGCAACGCCGATTCTTGTGAACATGAAAGTGAATCACTTAATCGCATGTTTATTTTATATCTTCCATTTTAGTGCTTGTCTGTTGAATTTAATCATTTTGTTTGAACTGTGTTAACTGCTGAGTATGAGTTTGGGCAGTCTTATTAGGTTTTCCATCAGAAGTTTCTCAGTAACAGCGCGGGATATGTGTCCGGTTGGTGGCGGTTCGCCCCCTATTACATTTTTTTTCTTCTGTTGTTATCCGCGATCAGTTTTACTTTTAGCGGATGAGTCGGGGGTAAACATTGGCGGGAAGAGCGTGACTCCAGCGAGCCATCTACTCATACGTATTCGCGCTTAGGTCCACACAGGTGTGGGTGGACTACACAATGTCTTTCCTTTTAAGTCTTTTCCTGTAACTTCTTGTTTTCAGTGCGGCAGCCAGGTCGTTAGGGTGCCTTTCCAGTCTTTCCTGGTACCTTTTTGTGATGTTCCTGATCTCGTCCATGACAGAATTCATAGACAACTCCTTGTGTATTTCAGCGTTCGTGACATGCCAAGGAACGCCACTAATTGACCTCAAAATGGCGTTCTGCATTCTCTGTATGTTGCTAATGCTTGAGTTACAGGCGCTGCCCCAAAGTTGGATTCCATATAGCCACACTGGTTTCAAGATCACTTTATATATTAAAAGTTTATTATATATTACATGGGACTTAAACATAATTGGCGAGTACATTTCTACCTCACCCTTCGGGGATAACAGGCGTGATAACACTAACATAACGTTTGTGTTAATTTAGATGACTTTCAAAACAATTAGGACCTCAACCTTTGCTTCAATCGTCAAGGATGTTGAAGGAAAGGATCAAGTTATGTTAGATAATGGTGTTTTCCTGAATGCAGTAATGAACTAATTTGTCTTGGGTATAATGGACCCGAATCTAGTCCCGGATGCCAAATGGAGCAACAATGGCGTAGATTATGTTAACGTACGACTACTGTTGCGGACGTGTGAGGAAAATTTGTAGACGCACGTTGTGTGCAAGAGGCGCTTGAGATGAATTTGCTTACTGATAGCATAAATGGTAGGTATTAAGAAACAGTTTTGTGGTGGATATTTTTTTGCATTATGATTTACTTATAAACAAAACTCAAAACGGTGAAGGAAAACATCGTGAGGAAACCGGCATGTCTTAGAACAAAAAAAAAATTGAAAACATATGACAACTACCAACCCACACTGGGTCCGCGTGGTAGATTATAGCCCACTCCTTCTCGAAGAGAGGAGGCCTGTGTCCCAGCAGTGGGAACAATATAGGCTGATTATTATGACTATAAATAGAGTGTCAACTAGAAATCCTATCTTATTAGAGTGCTATTTGAAACTTTAAACATCTCTATAAGTACGTTGAAAAACTCGCGGTGGTTCATTCCAGACAGTTTGTCAAACAGATCAGAAGAACAATTCCGGTATTTTTAAGAACAGTCGCTATCATTTCTTAGTCTCAATCTGTCAAAAAAATCCTATAATTTACCTAAATTTTTGACGTTTTTGTAATTAATTGTCGCTGATGAAATCGCGACTAAATTTGGACGTTTAAAATACAAGTTTTTGGAATTGTCTTGTATTGTTAAAAGAAATTTGTAACAAATTTTAACTTAACACTGCCATTATACCATTCATAAGCATGACAACAATAAGTTTGTAAGAAAAGTAAGATAACACAAGCAACCTACTTACAAACACACAAACAAACAAAAACACACCAATATAACACGCTACAGAAACGTTAACATTTTGTTTGCGTAAAAATGAAAAAAAAAAATCCGACTGGAATAGAGCAAAGCGCTCATTAACCCCTAGCTTGCAGGGCAAGCAGCCGAGCCTCCTCAATGGAGGGTTAAAGAGGGCAGAGGAAGCGAAAATATTACGCTAACCAACCCAGTTGCATTGTGTTTCTGTGTGCACTTTTGAGGGTTAACTTGTGGAGCGGGCTGTCGTGGACTTTTGTTGTTTGTTGAATTAAGGGGACGGGATCAAATATTTAGTCGTTTGAGTTTTTTTTATTTTTTGTTTTAGGTTTATGGTTGTGTAGTTTTGTGTAGGGGCCCGTGGCTAAATAATAACAGCAGCACAAGTCGATCGATCAGGTTAAGCTACGCTTGCCGCGGTTTGTTTGTGGATAGGTGACCACCTTTACATATCGAGACCCCTCCGTGCCTCGGAAAGCACGGTAAGCTCTTTGTCCCGGTTGGCATTTGTGGATCTTTGACAGTCGTTACGGGTAGTCAGGAACCTGAAAGTCTGACAACTAGTCTTACCAAGGGTATTGTATTACCCAGCGACTGGGTTGTGGAGGTCAGATAGGCAGTCGCTTCATGTAAAATACTGGTATTCGGCTGCATTCGGTTAGACTGGAAGCTGACCCCAACGTAGTTGGGAAAAGGCTAGGCAGATGATGGTTGTGTAATTTTGTGCACAGCAGAATATTAAAGACAATTATAACAGACCTACTACTGCTATTTAAACCAATATCATGAAATAATTAACTATTGTATAGAATCAAGTTCTTCTAACATGACAGACAGCTGTGTTGCGCCACTTCTTCCCAGCGATTGCACTAGGAAGTGAAGAGCGGGCGTTTTCTGTAATGTTGACGTTCATGAAGTGCTTATTCTTAGTGTACTTTCAATAAATTACTTTTAATTTTGTTTTGGAAGTTTACTTCATGACTGTTGTATCATTTTAAACGTAGGTAAGTAAATTTCAAGCGAGATTTGAAGCACAACATTTTGCTCGACACCACTAATTACTGCCCCTCCAAAACTTAACTAGTCAACGGCATTGAAAGTGTCTGTCAGACTGACAAAAAAAAACTAAAATTCTAAGCTCTTACAAAATTGTATGTGGAAAATTCTAAAAAATAAAATCAGGCTCGTTAACTAGAGGCAGCGGAGCGAGAACTAACGTACTGAATGGACTCTTAGACTAGCAAGGGGGTGGGCAAGAATAGAGGCTCGTAAAGAGGCCAAAGGACAAGATGTAGTTTTTTTTTTTGCTTGCTTTTTATTTGAAATGTTGTATGTAATTTAGGTGAGAAGTTCTTTTTATGATGGTTGTTTTTAATTATTTTTTATTATTTAGATTTACTACGACACTTATAATGTAACTTTTGAAAATGGCGTCTGAGATCAGAATCTCATGAATGCTGTCAATATGTCAATGTCACATTTTCAAACAATACCTTACATAATCATAATGTTCCCACTGCTGGGACACAGGCCTCCTCGTTTCGAGAGGGAGTGGGCTATAATCTACTACGCGGGCCCAGTGCGGGATGGTAGATGTCACATGTCTTTGAATATTTGGTTCTAGGACATGCCGGTTTCCTCACGATGTTTTCCTTCGCCGTTTTGAGAGCAGTGGTGATGAACATTATCTTAGGATACTTCAAATTGACACTGGCAACTCTCATATGGATGCGATTTATTAATTCAAATATGCGGCGTAATAGTAACACACTACAGTAGGAATAGCTTTCATTTTGACAGTACAACAACAGTCATTGCGTTTAATGTCGTTGTTGAACAGACAAATTTTTCGAACATAATGAAGCGATTGATTAATCAGAGGGGCATTTCTCGTAATTTTAAGAAAATTCACAGTCTGATCTGTCTCAATCTTTCAAAAATACCTCTATTTTCCCTACATTTTTGACAAGTTTTTGACATTGATTGTCGCTGAGATGAGATTGTGACTAGATTTTAAACGTTTTTAATTACGAGCCTTCAGGGTGATGGTGATCAATGCCACATCTAGTAAAAATCAAATTCATACATCCATGTTGCGCTTGGTTAACTTACGATCCAGTCTATGTTATCTGTATACCCACATTTTTTTTTTTTTTTTACTTTTTTTGTTATTTCTACGTAACATCTGTGCGCTCTAATTATTAATCTTAGTTTTAGATATTGTTTCTCAGTAAGTGAATTATGTATGCAATTCTTATGAGAAATAAAGTTGTTCTTAAACCTAAAAGTCTGACTCGCCCTCGACTCCGCCCAGAGCGGGAGAAGTAATTTGATGATTTCCCAACCAAAAAAAAAGGGTGATGGTCATTACCTAAACATATGAGTGATTGATAAAACCACTTTACGTATCACCACCATTGCCCTTTTTCTGCGTTTGCAATTTAACTGATCGCCACATAAACTACACAAATAGTCCTTCCCTCTTATCGGTAGTCATCGGCGATAGTCGGAGCACGTTACTAAAGCACGTACACACTCGCAAACACAACTACCCGTCATGGACTCAAATACGGTTATCGAATTGTAGTTGTGTACCTTGGCCTTTTGTGGATAACCTATAACAGGTGACGCCTGACCTTTTCTTCCTGTCAATTTTCTTCAATTAGATACTCCATATAGACTACGTAGGTTGATGATATTATATTGGTAGTACTGATTCTGTTGCTTATGTAAAGTATGTATGTCGCTGTTTAAAGCATATTGCATGTCGCGGTACTCGGGGAGCTTGTGGTTCAGCTACACCCAAAAGGCCTACAATGCTCTGCGGATCCAGTATAACAACGTATTTAGAGTGCTGGTTCGTCTGCCTCGGTTCTGTAGTGCGTCATCTGACTACTCTGAGAAGAAAGAACAAACTCAGAAGTTTGTTTCGGCCTTTCTTCTGAGAGGGACCTCTGGGTTACAGTCTCTTTTAAAGTCCAGACATAATCTTGGTCAGATCATCTGAAGACCATGTAGATTGGTGTCTGAAATGGATTTTTGAGGAAAGAACCACACAGATTGAGTGGACCTGCCCAGTCAGTGCATGCATTTGTCAGTAATCATGCAGCTGAACTCGGAACTTAAGGAGCTCAACACTGCATAACATTTAGGTACCTGCTTACCTACTAAGTGACAATAATATCAATCTTGGAATAGAAATTAAATAAGTTTCAAAGAGTTATAAACACAATTTGATCATGTAAAGTCTAAACTAATGCCGCGCCGTATCCATACCTGCCTTCTGGGAACTTATTTCTGACTCATCCCAATTTTTTCTCCTAAAATCCCTAAATCAATGCGCAAGCGCTGACAGCGACCATTCATAATAAAATGTAATACAAACAACTTTTGATGTACGACATCATAATTGAGATAGTTCAAATGCGTCTGTCAAGATTTATTCACAGTTTTAACGTCTTGACCCACAGTTGCTTTTAGACAGTAAATCAACTTTGTATCGCCTTTGCAATGCAATGTTTTGAAACGTGTCCGTATGATGGGTAGTTCAAGATTGTTGTTTGAAGGTTGACAGCTGATAAGTTTACGCTTTTAGTGTTGACTGGGAATATGAGATATGGTTTGAGCTATTTTTGTGTTTCTTGCTTGCTCGTCTTAGAGCACTTAGCTCACGTTCGCACGGACAAAAAATCCTTGCGTACTTACATGTTGCACTGTGTCTATGGTCAGTTTTGTAAAACTTAAGAGTTTACCAAAAGCTAACTTGTGATACGCGCTAATATTGAACTATCCTCGGTTTAATTAATCCGGTAATCCAGTTATTTAACTTGGATTTTGACGAAAAAATGCAGATTTCTATATTATTAACAAGATTTTAACATCTCTTCTAATATCTTATAAAACGTCGTGTAAATTGACACCTGTCAGAAAACTACGAAAGAAATATTCTCAGAAAACTTATAAGCGGCTTATTTAAAACTACGACGAAAAAATGCTGGTTTTTAAGTTATTTACAAATCTTGTTTTAAAGGCCGATTTTTCAATAGTCAGATAACATTTATGTGAGGAATAAATATTGCGGTTTAACAGCTTTTATATAGAAATTCCGTCAAACTGTCATAATTATTCTTGAGATAAAAATTATCTCACTATTGAAGAATGAGGCTTAAAATATATATCTCTTATACTTAATTAAAAAGGCACGTGTAGACTGATCGGCACGTGTAGGAAAATTATGAAAAAATATTCTTCAAAAACTAAAAAGTATATTACTGTTTAACTTTAAACTGGGTCTATTTAATTTATTTTCTTACATTAAGTCCGTAGGATGACTAGAGCTAAATTAAATGTAAATCTGGGAAATTAGATGTACTCTGATTTGTAGGAACATTTAACGTGTCATGCCTCATTGCGGTTTTAATTGAAAGTCATCGTATGAGGATGTTTGAGAGTATAACATTTCAAGATGATGGATGAATGTGTTGGTGCTGTAATTTTCAGTCTTGAAGTCTGTAAAGCACCTGTCCCTCCGCCGATGAGGACGCGATTTGCTTTCAACAATTTTTCTCGCTCAAGAAACGTACAAAAAAATTGTAGATCCTGTGTAATTAAAAGTGATACGTACTAAGATACGTTCAAAGAGATTACTCGCTCAGCGACGCTCGCTTGGTGGGCAGAACACTGGCTGATCTAGTGAGCTAATAGAAAGAAAGAAAGAAAGAAAGAAAGAAAGAAAAAGTATTTATTGCGACTCGTACAGGATCATAAACTAAACTAAACACAGTTAAAAATAAAAATAAAACAAATTGTATAAAAAAGTGACAAAAGGAAAAAAAAAATGAAACAAAGTCCTATACGAGGCCAAAAGGCTCCTATCTTAGCATAATGCTTCGTCATTTAAAAAATAAATGTCGCAGCGCTGGTATTCTGATAGGGCCCGCTGTGATGTCACGGGCAATCACAGTAATAAGTAAATAAATAATAAAATAGATATAATATTATGTAAAATATTAGCAATAAAATAAATATTATTTATTTTTAATTCGCGCTAGACGTAACGTCATTACTTGTCTATGCCCTGAGTGTCAGAAGCACTCTGTGGCATTGTTGTGACAAGTGAAGGGTCGCATGCGCCGAAAATAAAAAACCGGCGAAAATCAATAAATAATACGTTATACATCAATAAATAATACGTTATACATAATCGCATCATATTATAATCACTTGTTGCCGTCGCGCGCTCGCTGGTCGTGGCTCGCGAACTTGTTTTTAGTTGCAGTACTCACTTTTCGTCGATCGCTGGCGGTGGAACATGCGCCTTAAACAGACTTCAAGATCAGAAATGTCAGAAATTCCCCAAAAATCGTACTTAATAAGAAATATTTTAAGTATGAACTGCCTTTAGAAATCGATAAAGGCGTATTAAAATTTATCAAAACGTGTAATCGAGTTATTAATTCGGCAGCGTATTTATGATTAACACATGACGTCTTGTTGAAACCAGTAATTTCCTTACTTTGAAATAGTATCGTGTTGTTAATACCTAAAAGGGGTTTATTTAAAAAAAATACCGTCTCAAAAATTGTTAAAGAATCATTTTTTTTTGTAAAATCAACCGGCCTAGTCGGTTAGTCGACCAGTATTTTACATGGAGCGACTGCCTATCTAACCTCCGCAACCCAGTGACTGGGTAACACAATACCCCTTGGTGAAACAGGTCGTCAGACTTTTGGGCTTCTGACTACCCGAAACGACTCTTAAAGATCTACGAAGGGCAGATTTATTTGTAAAAGCTTACCATAAAATACTTTTCACCAAGTGAAACAACTGAATAATTGAATTTCATCCCAGCTTGCTCACCGTATTCCTCCAGGCATTTACATAAATAGTGTTGAGACAGATTGTCATAATAGCCCCCTTTGAGAACTGAAATTAAATGCAACTTTGTGAACATTATTAATGGCATTGTCTTTTGTTTCAGGTAAAGGGATTTTGACTTCGCAGTCAGAAGTTTATTTCGTGTACCTGGAATTTTGAAAAGTGGACGAGGTTGGTATTGTATGAATGTTGTGTGCTTTTTTAGAAAACCAACTTACTTCAAGATAGCCGTACTTCAATGAAATGCGGTTGCTGTTACCTAACTAATCTGCGTTCGCGATTAACTTGCCAAACATGTAAACAAATATGAGTTATTGGAAAAATAACTTTAATTTCTACACAATAAAGTTCAGTTTACGCCACAACTTCAAACATTTTTAAGACTTTTTAAATAATGCTTGTCACTCTGAAATCAACATAATTACTACTGAAATAAAGTTGATATTTGCTTAACTGGAAATAACATAAATTGGAAACGTAAATTTGAATGGACCTTGCGTACACACATAACCTATGCGAGTTCCTACAAACCAATGTTACTTAGAAACACCGAATATCGTGTTAGGCATGAGATGTGTGTATTCTAAGAACTATGAATTCATTCATTCATTCTACGAAGATATCGGAACTTGCCATTTGGATCAGACATAGAGACCTTAGCATAACATAGCTTTACAAGTAGTAGTAACGGCCACGACACGAGTTGTAGGTCGTAGGTTCGAACCCAGAAACCCGCTTTACTTTGTGTAAATAATTACAGGCCACTCTCTCTTAAAGTGAGGAAGCCTGTGTCCCAGCAGTGGGAACATTATAGGCCAATTATGATACGAGATATTTTACCAAGCAAGCAAGAAAAACTGATAATCTAAAAGATTAAAAACTTTTTGAGGAAACAGAGGTACACGTTAGTAAACTGCATTGTAACGTGGCCTTCACAAAATCCATTCATTAATTTGAATTGATTTCTTGTTTTATGAACAACGTATTAAAATATACAATACATTCACCTCCAACACTCAACAAACTCATAAGCAAAACTTAATTTCCCTTCTGTGACACACGCGAAGTTGGACATTCCTATCCTGCATCACACAATCTAAGATCAAAATGTGTAGCGAGATGTCTGCGAGAAACTTCCAGTGGCTTCGTGCTAGGTATCAGTCTGAAAAGTTAGACCTAACTTCAGACCTAACCGCAGACTCATTCACCACGGGAAATCTTTCTCGTTCTGCGTCACTGAAAGGTTGTATTCAGTTGCTGTTTTTTGGCTAAATGGCTATATTTATTTAGAAGCGAAATAATAATAAAAATTATTTAGATGAATGCCGCAATCGTCAGTGGTCGCAAGGACTACTGCTGCGCATGAGGTCCTGGGGTCGATTCCCAGGTCGGGCAGTGTTAATTTAAAACTACTATCTCGTTTTCATACACTTCACAAGCATTTTCATTTTGTTTTAAGCAATAAAATATTCATTAATACACTGAACATTTGACAAATGGTGCACAATCTCCATGACACGGACAAGCTTTTTTTTTCAGAAATTCTGAAAAAAGTCTGCATATCTTAGCGAAACATTCTAAGACTTACATAGTCAAGCTGACAACAATTAATAATTAGACATTAAAAATCCCTTTGACAATGTTTTACAAATCGAATTGAGTTTTGTGTGGGTGTTTCCAGGACCAGCTAAAGAGCATTTTACATAGAAATCAGGCATAAAAGAAGGGTAGCGGGATCGTCCGAAAGGGTTACCGCTGCCCTGGAACATAAAGGACTAAGGAAGGAACACGGGTGGGTTTTAGTCAGTAAGAGTCTGACACTCCCTTCTGCTCCACCCAGAGCGGGAGGAGTCATTTGATGATTTCCCATCCTGAAAAAAAAAGGCATAAAAGAAAAAAGAATTTCGCATTCTCCTTTAAAAAGAAAAAAACTGTCTCGAGCAAACGATAACAAATTAAACCACGCTACCTACAGAACAGCGAAGCGTCTTCAAGCCGTCAATATCCATTATTTCGTTCGATCAATAGGAACACAACAATACACTCTAGCACGTCACGCGTCACGACGTGGTAAAGCTTACAACCGCTCTTTAACAAAACATCTGACGATCTATATATGTAGATCAAATAGTTGCTATATCTCCAGACATTGACAAAAAAGAAATGGTTTTTTTCTTATATTTTTTCCTTTTTGCTCGGTTCCTAAGGGTTCTAGCGTGATGTTAAATAGCCTATAGCCTTTCCCGAGAATTGGGCTATCAAATGCAAAAAGATTTTTTCAAATCGAAAAAACCGCATTGGTCCCGCGTGGCGGGTTATGGCCCACTCCCTTTCACAGAAAGGGGGCTGTGTCCCAGCACTGGGAACATTATAGACTGATTATGCTTTATGCTTGTGAGGTTTGCTTTGAGTTCCTTCGACCCTTACAAGGAACTCCAAGCAAAGCCTCCACAACCCAGTTACTGGGTAATACGATACCCCTTGGTGAGACTGGTTGACAGATTTTCTGGACTACCCGTAATGGCTGGAAAAAGACTATATAGAGATCATATTTCAAAATGTACTACATCTAGGCTTTAAACCTTATTCAGATGGGCAGATTAATGATCTGCAACCCATCCCAATAAGTCCTATGGAGCGACTGTAGTGTATCTATTAATATATATAAATCTAAATATAATACATCTAAATAGATATGTAAATACTGTCTCATTCACACTAGCGAGGTAGCTGCTGTCATTTATGTCATCTGTCGTCACGAGGAATTGCGTGAAATAGACAAAGTTAAGCAGACTATATACGATATTCAACATAAATACGGAATCAACATGATTATGCAGCGACCATAGCACGCCTAACAACTTTGAACCTGAGTTTTAGTTATAGGTTATATTCTATTACCCATTCCGTCGTAGTTATTTCCCATCTGACATTAACACCTACGTATCTATCTTCTAATATGTGCCAATTGTACTAAAGAAAACGGTACTATTTATACAAAGGATTGCTCGAGACCTAATTCCATTTGGCAAGCCAATAAAATTATTTACATTGGTATCAGGCAAAATAACAATTTGTCTATTGGTATCGTAAATTTATTTGTAACGCAATCAGTTAGAACGATCTATGATAATCAAGGACTTATTGGGATGTGTTCCAGATCATTAATCTGCTCGACTGAATAAGGTTTAAAGCCTAAATGTAGATCTACATTTTGAAACCTGATTCTTAAATCATGAATTGATGCTCCATTTAGTGTTTTTCCAGTCGTTACGAGTAATCCAGAAAGTTTCTCAATCAGTCTTCCCAGGGGTATAATATTACTCAGTAACTGGGTTGTGGAGGCCAGATAGACAGTCGCTCCATGTAAAATACTGATATTCAGCTGCATCCGGTTATACTGGAAGCCGGCCCCAACATAATTGGGAAAAGCCTTTGCTGTAATTGGTTACGGATGTAAGAAACACACTAATAATAATAAATCCTGAAACATCTGAAAACCATCCCTTAGTAGTTAATAAGCAATAGTTCCGTAAACTGAGAATAATATTCTTTGTATTTCATTCCATTCAAAATCAAACTCAAAGCGACTATTTAAATTAAACCATCTACAGGCACGTTTGAACTGTCAAGAAGTGGGTCGGTCAGAAATATGAACCTTATTGCCCATTCCAAAGCGTAGGTAGCTATCTTTGGAGAAGAATGGGCAAGAAACTCCATGGAGACTGTGTCACAAATCTCTGTTTTTCGCCGAATTATTACCGAAGGTCTCAGCACCTTACTCAATAAACGTCGTGAATATAGTTACAGTTATTCCAACGTGAAAATTTCTAGATTAACTGTACTCCCAACAATAGCCCCAAAAAGGTAGAAACACCTTTTCAACAAAGCTCGTTCAGAATCCATATTCCGTGCACACACCTTCATTTCTAGCGCCAATATAGATTTATTGTTTATTTTGCTCCAATATTCGGCTCAAGTCGGTATGAAGGAATGTTTGGCCTGGGAATAAATCATGATGGCTCGACCTGGCTGTTCTGACCTCTCCTAGGAGTTTAGCTAAAGGCTGGAATGCTGAAAACGTTTTGCAGAATTATAAAGGTTTTGTGAGGATTTTCGGCTATGTGTTTGGAGAATTTGTAGTCTAGAATAATTAAAAAAAAATAATGCTTGACATGACCAAAGCTTATGATAAAGTGCAATATGATATTTTATTAAATAAATTATATAGATTAGGGATCCGCGGTAAAGCATACGAATGGTTCAAATCTTATCTGGGAAATAGAGCACAGATAGTAGAGATAGAATACTTCAATAACACTATAAACGAACTTCAAAAGTTTCGATCTGACCTAAAGGCGATAAGCGCATCAATACCACAGGGTAGTGTTATTGGATGTCTTCTGTTTCTCATTTACATCAATGATCTCCCAAAATTTATTCCAGAAACCGGACCTTGCGTTTTATTTGCGGACGACATCTCCATTCTCACCCAATGTCATGACAATACGAACTTAAACAGTACCCTTAATGAAATTCTCGGGAAAATTATAACCTGGATGAATGAACACAACCTTGAAATAAACTTCCAAAAGACTAAACTCATAACTTTCCATCCCCACCAAAAAACTCCTCTAAATGTACTCTTTTCCTTCAATAATCATATAATAGAAACGGTTAATGAATTCAAACTATTAGGCATAATCATAGACAAAAATATAAATTGGAAGTTACACATACAAAACATAAAATCAAAACTATCAAAATTTTCATATGCTTTCCGGGAAGTTAAAAAAACCACAAATTTACAGACTGCTCTGGTTATGTACTACGCCTATGCTTATGCATGGCTCAGCTACGGCATCATTATGTGGGGATACAGTACAGATGCCCCAACACTATTCACCGTTCAAAAGAAACTTATCCGTATCCTGGTAAATATACAGCAGACAGATAGCTGCAAACCCCATTTTATAGAACAAAATATCTTAACTCTGCCTTGTATGTACATACTTGAAATATGCAAATTTGCTCACAAACACCAAGACTTTTACACTAAACGAGAAGACATACAAACAAGGTACACACTCAGACACAAAACACGACTCAACCTGCCATCATCCCGCTTAAAAATACATTCTACAAGTCCTCTGGTAATGTCAGTAAAAACATATAATGTGCTACCAGAAACAATAAGAAAAGAAAAAAAACTTCATTTATTCGTAAATAAATTAAAAAAGTTATTACTAAAAAAATCTTACTATAGTGTCGACGATTATTTAAATGATAAATCTCTAAAACTTGAAAAATAAAGTCTTTTGCAATTTTAATGTTAATGTTATGTCTATGTTTTTAGAATAAGTTGAATTATTATAAGATACTTAAATAATAAGTCCTCTCCAAATTTTATTCATAATATCTTTTGCTGTGCCCGACAGGGTCCACGATTGTTACCTACCAAATAAATGTTTACCACCTAAGCCTACATTGTGGAATGCAATAAAAAATTGAGTATTGAGTATTGAGTATTAATTGGAATAAAGGTTTCTAAGCCGTTTGAAGAAAACCTATGTTGAGAAGTGTGTTATCATACTATCAGAATAATCAGATGAAGGAAAATGCCGTCCCAGATGACAACTTGCTAACTTGCAAAATAAGGAGTGTCTTTGGTGTTTTTTTCAGGATGGAGTGAGTGTGACTATCTTCAATGCTTGCATTATCCCGGGTAATATAGGCTAGTGAATGAATTTGCATCAAAAGAGTAAACTTTTACCGATAGTTTCAACTTCTAGAAATCATTTTCACTATTAGACATTCCACGCACTCCCGTTAAAACAACAAACTTATTTATAGTAACATTATTTGCCAATTACACACTCCCCAAAAACACCCCAGTATCTAAAACTCCACCTTGTATTCTTACACTACACACTAGCTACACTGCACACTAGCTACACTACACACCCTGTATACCCAATCTTCCTTTGTATCCTAGCAACATATCAACAAGTATCTTAACTCTAAGTGTAAACACAGATTTAGGAAACAACAAATTATATGCATTTACGTATAAATCACCTCGTTTATTGATTTTCGTTCCCAATCTTATGTAACTGTATTAGGGAAAATTTCCCGAACCGTCTCTTAAATCGCTTTATTGGTGAAATTGTAACATGTTTACTTACTTGTTTGCCTGTAGCTGTGTTTGTTTGTGTGTGTGTCGGTGGTAGAGGAGAAAATTGCTTTTGATTTGGTTAACATTCACTCTCGGCTTACATCTCACTCCCATCATCTATCTCTCTCCCATCATCTTTCTCTCTCTCTACTCACGCATTCTTCCCATGGGCGAGATGGCGTTCCCTTTGAAGATGGAGATCCTTATATACTGCTTTTGCTTTGTTTCCATCCTGAAGGCCAATTCCCGTAACTAAAAACGTTCAAAATAGTCGTCTAGTCTTCTTGTCTCTCGTTGCTTGTGAATTTAGTTCTAATCGCAATCTCATATTAGTGACAGTCAGATTTAGACAGATTGAGACTGAATTCAGACTGTGAATGTTCTTAAAATTACGAAAATTGTCCCTCTGGACGCACGCCGGTTGCGTGTACTACGCACCTGACCTTTCTGAAGAACATCACCGATAAGGTCAATTCACTATAATATAAATGTATGGTGTGTGTGTGTGTGTGTGTACTCCCCGCTTTGTTGGCTATTAACACCTATAAGTTCCCATTTGTAGGTGTTGCTGTGTGGTTTTTTTTTTAAATAAAATCTTGAAGAGATTTTGTCCGTTTTTACCAACGCTAGGTGACATCTAAAGGAATGTCAAAACAGTACGCTGTTAAATTTTCAACTTTCGGCGCTGAGCCGAGCGTTGAAAATCCAACAGCGCGTTTTTATTTTGGCATACATTAAGCTGTCGCCTTGTGTTAATGAAAACTGCGGGTTAATTGCGTAACACACTTTCAGTAGCAATGGGTTTTATTTTGACAGTTCAACAACATTCATTGTGTCATTTACGTTGTCGAACAGACACGTTTTTCGAACATATGAAGCAATGGATTAGGAATATCCTTCAGAATGATTCAGATTGAGATTAATAGTTTGGTACGCAATTAGAGTGCCGGTATGTGAGCTTCAATACCTCTTATGCCTCTCTAAGCTAGATTATCACAGTAATAGAAGTACTTTTCAGGGCTTATGTGTTCTTTTTGTAACGATGGTACGCTTACTCATTAGTTTTTTTAGGGTTCCGTACCTCGAAAGGAAAAAACGGAACCCTTATAGGATCACTTTGTTGTCCGTCCGTCAGTCTGTCTGTCTGTCAAGACCCTTTTTTTCAGGAACGTGTGGAGGTATCAAGCTGGAATTTATATCAAATACTCAGGTCTCCTGGACCCTTAGAACTGTGAAAAAATCAAACTTCTAAGCCAACGCAATCAAAAGATAGAGCCGTTTATGCCGCAAATTTCCGCAAATTTTCGACACTCGCAAGGGAATCAAAACCTACAGGGTACTTCCCGTGAACTCAGAATCTTGAAATTTGGTACGAAGCAACGTCATAAAGCACAGACAAAGGAAAAATTGCGAAAACCGTAACTTTTTAGTTACATTCCTACAAATTTGTACGGAACCCTCGGTGCGCGAGTCCGACTCGCACTTGACCGGTTTTTTTATATAGTTTGAGCTCAGTAGGTGGCCAGTAAGTACTACATTATTAAAATCTAACCTACAAACTGAAGCACCTGACGACACAAAGCTCAGTCGACCAGACAGTACGTTAATTACTTAGGCACAGTTTACCTGAAGCATTAAGCTTGACTGATGTAGGTACAGTAAGGTATCAGCAAACACATATTATTATGACCTATAGGTACATACATTTCCAGTTCCAGCTGACCATAGGTTTTTCGTACAATCAGAAGTCAGCTTATACTGGTTATGTATAGCTTTATGTGTAGCCGTGCGTACAGACGCCAGCACATCAAGCTACCTGAAACTGTCAAATTTTCGCAATCAACCTTGTACCTTAATGCTTTAGCGATAAAGTTGAAAATCTATGAAAGAAATTTGACAGATTATAGTAGCTTGATGTGCTGGCGTCTGTACTCACTGAAATTCAGCAACGATTTCCTCGTAAAGTATTGATTTAAATTATGATTTTTTCCGCATACGCGTCAAAGGGGATTGGAGATTTTTATATGAAGCCTATACCTACTGTCGCACCACTTTGTATTTTTTCGCGAGGCCGCCGTTTTGTTTTTTTTTTCAAAATGGTGGCCTCACAATGGCAGTTGGTATGCCACGCACCTTCAAAGTCATCATCACACACAAACTTTTTTTTTAATGTGTCTTATATCTATATTTGAAACGATTCTCTAACTAAGAAGTCAGAAACTCGCTCCCAACTGATACTTTACGAGAAACTCGCTTCTGAATGTTGTACATGCTTTTACCTTCGACTATACGTAGGTATAACGTGTAAGTACCTCGTGGGGAGTGACGTCACCGCTGTCACGCTTATTACTCAGTTCCCCGTCAGCGACGGTTGTCTTGTACACACTTTGTTTGATGCGGGTATGGGAGGGTTTAGACGGGAGAATTATGGGACTGGTTTTACGTAAAACCATTAGTAAGAAATTGCATCTGGTTTTGGCTTTTGACACATCTGGTGGTGTATTTAAAACCACGATAACCAAACATCATCTGCCTACCCTCGTCCCAACTATGTTGGGGTCGGCTTCCAGTCTAACCGGATGCAGCTGAATACCAGTATTTTACATGGAGCGACTGCCTATCTGACCTCCACAACCCAGTTACTGGGTAATACGATACTCCTTGGTAAAACTGGTTGTCAGACTTTCGGGCTTCTGACTACCCGTAACGACTGTCAAAGATCCACGAATGACAGCCGGGACCAACGGCTTAACGTGCTTTCCGAGGCATGGAGGGGTCTCGGTATGTAAAGATGGTCACCCATCCACAGACCAACCGTGGCAAGCGTAGCTTAACCTGACCGATCGACCTGTGCGGCTGTTATTATTTAGCCACGGGCCCCTCCGAAAACTACGATAACCAAACAAATAAATTAATTAGCCATCATTTACTTTATAATTATTACTAGCTGCGCCCCGCGGATTCACCCGCACAAGATTCGATCCCTTGGGAATATGGGGATAAAAAGTATCCTATGTGTTAATCCTGGTTATAAACTATCTGTGTGCCAAATTTCATCCAAATCCGTTTAGTAGTTTTGGCGTGAATGAGTAACAAACATCCATCCATCCATCTATCGATCCATTCATACATACAAACTTTCGCGTTTATAATATTAGTAGGATTTATTAAAAGCCCGTGACGTCACACTGCTGGGCAAAGGCCTCCCTACTCTCTGTCCTCTTCTCTCTGTGTAAAGATGCTGAGGACCAGTTCTTGTTGAAGGAGTCCAGCTCATACCGCTAATCGTTTACTTTACTCTTCCAAAAATGAAACCAGCGTCTGAACTCGCCACTATCCATGCGTCGACATTAGCTGTCAAAGTTACCGACGGCCTCAAAACTCAATTCACACCCATACAATACAAGTTCACTTTGTTATTGTTACACAAACGATTCGTACGAGCTCGTGTATTATCTTTGGAAGCTGTGTGTTAACTCCGCGGCATTAACGGCTAAATCAAACGAGGATGGATGGACTAGATTGTGATGTAATCTCTGGACTAGATACAAGGAAGTTGCTTGTGAATTTAGCTTTGTAGAAAGCTTCCACAATGCATCACGGTTGTAGGTATTCCTGGGAGGAAAATGGCGCGAGGAAAGTTTTGAGTTTGAATGTTTAAGGGTGCAATAAAAGAGAAGATGTGCAACATCTTTTGGTGGAGTGTTTCTGGAATAAATCTGAGAGAAATAGAATTATTAGAGAATTAAAAATAAATAGGTTAGATTTAGGCATATTTAACCATTTTCTGGCCCAGCCTATGTCCCGTGAGGCTAAAGTTATTTATTCATTAGTTACTATTTAAGCACTGTTTTTGTTTAGTAGTAGTTTTTGTTACGTAGCTTAAGATTTTATGATGGGACTGGCGTGAACTGTGTTCAAAGTCCCTTAGCATAAAGATTACAAAAAAAATGTGAGAGGCTTTATAAGTAGGGGAAGACCAAAGAAACGATGGCTGGACTGTTCGAATGATGATCAGGGTTAGAAAGTAGGTGTCTTCTGCGAAATTTTAATTTCTGTAAGTATATCTTTTAAGACACTTTTACATGTCAATATTTTAAAACTGGATGGCGCCGGCATTTCTTATCTGACTGATCCCTGAGAGGAAATGCCGAAACAAACTCAGAGGTCTCTTTTAACGTCCAAACATTACATTTTAAGCTTTTATGTGAGTTTATCAAGGCTGGGTCATACTTGGAAGGGCCATTTGAAGAAAGAGCCATTGCAGCTTTGAGGTGACCTGTCCCGACAGGCGGCATGTATGCATCGAAGAAATAATAGTGCCAATGACACATAATATGACACACATGACAGACATCATATCAGACTCTTAAGAAAGTGGAACGGACTTGTGTAAAGTACAATAAACACTAGTTTTAAAATAATTATCTCGTAATAAATTAAGTTAGATTAAAATTGCTTATTAGTCTTATAGGCTAGATTGTAATTAATTATTAAGAACCTGGTTCTTTTTAATAAAGGATACAAAAAAAAATGTATGCATCAGTCATCGCGTAGCTCACGGCTCATGTAATGACGGCTGGAAGAAGCCATGCTGTGCCGAACCCCCAAAATAATTGGGATAAGGACGGGAGGATAATGATGCTATATTGCTATATTCTCATAAGGGGTAAGCATTGGTGTAAAGCACATATTTATGATTATGGGCCGACCATTTTACCATAAATCAGGCACCTGTAAAAATAATACAACCGTAATAACTACATCATAATCCATGAAGAATTTTGTGATGGCTTTTCTACAAAACTTCTCAAATAAAACAGAACTAGAACAAAGAAACATTAGCTATGATAATTTCGCTTTAAATCATTTCGTTCAAACTTTAAACCTGACCTGAGATATTTTATTCATATTTCAAGACGTTAGAGCTAACTTTATGTATTTTGTGGATCTCAGGTATTTTATCCGTTTATATAAATAACAGGCTATTCGAGAGTTTCGTCGGACAAACGATAGATTCCTTGGATTGCGAGCGATATTGTGGTGAACAAACCGGTGTATTGTGACCATTATTGGAAGCTAAAAGAGGATGTTTCTATAGAATAATTTGTCATAATTATTGTGACAATACTATGTTGTGACTATTAGTGGTCTATATGAAGGATTTACAGAGCCTTGTGGCTTAGCAATAAAAGTCGGGTCGATCGATCAGTTAAAGCTCCGTTTGCCGCGGTTGGTCTGTGGATAGGTGACCATCTTTCCATATCAAAGACCCCGCCATGCCTCGGACAGTACATTAAGCGGTTGGCAGACAGTCGCTACGTCGTCAGAAGCCCCAGTGACTGGGTTGTGGAGGTCAGATAGGCAGTCGTTTCATGTAAAATATTGGTATTCAGCTGCATCCGATGGGACTGGAAGCCGGCCCCAACAAGCCAACCCCAGCATAGTTGGTAAAAGGTACGGCAGATGATGATGAAGGATTTACAGTGTAGGTACCTATGAGTTGTTAAAACAAGTCTTTTTATTACAACGATGTTGACATTAACAAAACAAACTCCATCTTGTCAAGGGCGCGGTCTAGTTCTAACAGCATCCTAAGTATGATGATGGAAAAATATGACGCACCTTGGTTGTCGCACGCTGTGGAGGTGCTGGTCAGAAGACCCCTCAGCTAACCTTAACCTTTTTATTTTCTTTTATTTTTGTCTCTGTGTTTTTGTTCACTAACAATAGCTGTTAAGAACAATGTTACTAACAATTGGGCTTAGTTGCCATAAATAAACAAATATTATTATTATTATTAACTAATAGCACCAAATAAGTTAATAATACCGGCACGGGCCTGGTCCTGATCGGACGGTGAGTTACCCATTACTCACCGCCCGCAGGCCCGCGCCTACGGTGGCCGGGAGTCGTCACGCGGCTCCCGACGCCCGGAGCGTCTCCCGCGGCGGCTGAGGCGTGAGGTGCGCAAGGTGCGTTCTCTCGTCCACCCCGCCACCTCCTTCGCTAGCATGACTGCTTCGCAGAAGGAGGCGACTGCCTCCCACTCCCTCTCACCCCGGACCATGGCTTGAACCAGGGCCGGACGATAGAGAATGCCTTAGGTATTAAGTCCGCCTTTGTACCTTTTTGTGCAAAAAGTTTAAATACTTAAATAATAACTACTAATGTGTCTGCCTAAAATAATCGCCATGATGAATTGCGCATTCGTACGTCACTGTAGCGGTCAGTAAGAGGCTCAATTTTGGTCATTTACATTTATGGGGTAATATAAAAAGACAAAACCAACCAACCAACCAATCACATCGTACAAGTTTCCAGATACTTACCTCTTACTTCTCAGTCGCTTTACCAAATATTAGATTATAAGAATTTAATTTTTGACTAAAACCTTAAACCTTATCAACATTAATGAAGATAAACTCGCTTGAACATCCATTTAACACTTAACGAACTAAGAACCTTAGCCTATCTAATTCCTAAAAGCGTCAGTTTCCTTCAAACGTCTGACATAAAACTTTAATTCCCTTGAAAGGTCGTAGACCTCCGACCTACAGGATGCCTATAACTTCTTAACAGTAGGTTCTCATCTTGCAAATACTTACATCTGAGTGCTTCTAATACTTATCATATTTTTCCACTATCTTCATAGTCGCCATTTCCTACATATATGCAAGTTTATCGACGATATATTTCGCGTTAAATTGATATCACCTTTGAACGGCCCGCCATGTAGGAATGGAAGATGGTATTAAATGTGAATAGTAAATATTTTCGTTATTAGAATAAGTGGTGGAGCTAGTTGATAAACTGTTAGAGGTTAGGAGATAACCTCCAACTAATGCAGCTGAAATGCCGCGTATATCACTACTAGTAATTGAGCTGCACGATTACTGACTAATGCGTGCACTGTCTGGAAACATCTGTGGGTCAAGACGCTAAACCTGTGAAGAAATCTAAACTGACGAATCTATTTGAACTATCTCAGTTATGATGTCGTACATCAAAAGTTGTTTGCTTTACATTTTATTAGGAATGGTGGCTGTCAACGCTTGCGCATGATTTAGGGATTTTAGGAGAAAAAATTGGGATGAGTCGGATATAAGTTCCCAGTAGGTAGGTTACTATGGCGTTAGTTTAGACTTTAGATGATTTAGTTGAAATTATAACTCTTTGAAACCTATTTACGAGTAACTTTTGATTCAGATTCTAAAATTTATGTTATTGTCACTTGCAGGTAAATGCTATGTAATGTTGAGCTCCTTAAGTTCTGAGTTGAGCTGCATGATTACTGAAAAATGCGTCCACTGACTGAACAGAGAATGAGAATCTGTGTGGTTCTTTACTCAAAAGACCATTTCAGACTTAGTCTTCACATGACCTGACCAAGCTTATGTCTGGACTTTAAAAAAAACTGTGACCTCCGAGTTTGTTTCGGCCTTTCTTCTCAGAGTAGTCAGATCGGAAACGCCGACCTCGTCTAGTTTTAAAAATATGATTGACGTGTAAAAGTTTTAATACGTACAAACCTACTTACAGAAATAAAATCATTTATCAGTAAGAATGAGTCTTTTACATACCTATATTATGTACATTTTTATGTAAGTAGTTGTAATGGGGAGTAGCTAACTCCCCTTTTACCCAGGGACGGTAACGAAAGTTTTATGTGCGTGTAATTTCATCGTCTACAACGAAGTAATTACCAATGTATGTAGTCAACAAAAGAGATAAGTATGCAGGGTCGTCGGATATACTTGAAGTTTAGTAAGAAATGGATTGATGTTTTCGGATAAAGTTTTATTTAATTAATAGAAAACCAACAGTTCATTTATCAAACTAAATTTCATTCGAACATATCCATCGGTTTCTTACTAAACTTCAACTAGGTATATTCGACGACCCTGCGTATTTATCTCTTTTGTTGACTGTACCTACAGCAATAATACTGGTATACCTATTATAAAAGTACGGTATTTTACCATACCATACTTTGAAATATTGCAAGCGTGATTGATATACTGGTTTAAAATCAGAAAGGCAATTCTCGTAATGAATAACGTTCATAATCTACGTTCGTTACAGTCTCATCTCAGCGACAATCACTCTAAAAAGTGCAGGGAAATTAGAGGTCTGACAAATTGAGACTGAAATTAGAATGGGAAGTTCTTAAAAATACGGGGATTAGTTGTAGTGTTTCATCGATTCATTCCCTAAACGTCGATTCTTGTTATCGCTGAAAACCCTAAGAAAAAGCAAATACCTACATGAGTTAAACTTTCTCTGTCCCAAGTAAACGCGATACTACAGCGACCCTAGCTCGAAGAATCCAGTCGACAATATCGCTGTTGTGGTTAAGCAAGAATCCTCCTCTCATCTCTGTGTAGCTACTAGCTAGTTTGGAGTTCAAGGAAACCTTGCATCCGTTATATTTTTTAACCATGCCACTCACTATTAAGCCGAGATTGATAAATGTTACTTAGCACGAGGTTTAATTGGCTTGAA
Source organism: Apamea anceps (assembly GCA_951799955.1). Lineage (NCBI taxonomy): Eukaryota > Metazoa > Arthropoda > Insecta > Lepidoptera > Noctuidae > Apamea > Apamea anceps. The sequence continues at coordinate 4,129,294 of OX637505.1, read as the reverse complement.
TATGTTCCCGTCTGTGTCTTACACTTGTGATTTGATAGTTGTGTTTCAAGTTTAGAAATAATGTTAAGCCAAAGTAGTGTTTATTAATCTAGGCCTAAGAGTTATCTTGTATCATTTCGTTTACAAATCTTACAAGCTCAGAGCCACCTTTTCATACGAGCCGTCAATGCTACGAGCAGGTGGTGGCCCATTGGAAACGGCGGCGACGTACGAGTTGTAGGTCGTAGGTTTGAACCGCAACACAATTTAAAAAAAAAATATTTCATTACCACTGCTCTCAAAATGGCGAAGGAAAATCATCATCATCTGCCTAACCTTTTTCCAACTATGTTGGGGTCGGCTTCCAGTCTAACCGGATGCAGCTGAATACCAGTATTTTACATGGAGCGACTGCCTATCTGACCTCCACAACCCAGTTACTGGGTAATACGATACCAATTGGTAAGACTGGTTGTCAGACTTTCGGGCTTCTGACTACCCGTAACGACTGTCAAAGATCCACGAATGACAGCCAAAATGGCGAAGGAAAATGTCGTGATGAAACCGAAGTCCAAGAATATCCTAAACCTAAAATTTCAAAGGCGTGTGACAACCCGCACTGGGCCCACGTGATGGATTACGGTCCACTCTCTCTGACAGAGATTTAGCCTGTGTCCCAGCAGTGGGAACATTATAGGCTGATTATGTTTATGCGTCAATGTTAAACTTGGTCTGTTGGTTAGCTTTGGCATTAAAAACCTCCAATATACAGGGTGGCAGGGACATCGACGCGCAAACTGTAATCATGGAGCACATGAGTTCAGACCCCATAGCGTCAAAATGTATCGTCGGTTATCAAAAAAAAATCTTCCGTTTCATAAAAAAGTGCAATACATACGCAGTCAAAATGTATGGAACAGCAATATTTTTTTTTAATAACCGACGAAAAATTTCGACGCTATGGGATCTAAACTCATGTGCTGAATCCATGGTTACAATAGTTACATGGTCGCGTCGATGTTCCTACCAACTTGTATAGTAGACTAAGCTTTTAACTCTCTCCGCGAAGTCTCAACAAAACCCGATACTACAGCGACCCTACCTCGATGAATCCAGTCAACAATACCGCCGGTGTAGACATTCTCAAGAATTTTCCTCTTAGCGCTGTGTAGCTACTAGTTTGGACCTCAAGGATACCCATCCTATATTGAGAAATAAATCTCAAGAACGTTGTTAGTTTCCGTTTGAGAGTTTTTGAAGCACATAGTTTTGATGCTTCAGTAATATGTTTCAGGAAGCTCGGTTATATCGCATTCACGTTAAAGTAACTTGTTTGCGATAACATATCGCATGTATTCCACAAAGGGTTATGCAGAGATGTAAAATATTTCCTTTATTTTGCCAGTTATGAAGTCCTATCAAATAGGCGGCAAACCTATAATTGCCATGAACTGGGCACAAAACGGAAATCCAGGCTGCTATTGAAACTTTGACCCAGCCTGAGGGACAATTCTCGTTAAGAACGATCACAGTCCGATCTCATTACCTAACTGTATAACATTTGGTGAATTGAGAATCTGGTGAGTAGACAATCGGGTAAGTGGAGAAACAGGTTAATTGATAATCTGGTGGGTTCAGAATCTGGTGAATTGAGAAATTGGATTGGATTGGTTGAATTTTAATGCATGCCTACTAACCAGTGTTTTACATCTAGCAAACAAATAAAAAAATAATTGGTAAACTGCTCATAAGGCGTCAAAACTACCTCTAATTACCCTAAATTTTTAACAAGTTTTTTACATTGATTGTCGCTGAGATGAGATTGCGACTAGATTTTGAACGTTTTTATTTACGGGAATTGGCCTACTGCTAATCGAACTCAGGACTTAGCACTCAGTTTTGAAGTTTGCGAAAACCTAGACACTGCAACTAAGTAAACATTGAGTGTCTCAAACATTTATTAGGTACACAGCTGCAATTCATTTTTGCTATTTAATTGATACGAGAATGTTTATATTTCTAATATTTTTGGTTCTAAATATCGCTGGTGTATCTACACCAACGATATTTCCGACGACCCTGGTTACTTATCTCCTTTGCTGACTGTACAGATGTACAGTCACCAAAGGAGATAAGTAACCAGGGTCGTCGGATATAATTGTAGTTTAGTAAGAAACCGATGGATGTTTTCGAATAAAATTAAATTAAATTAATAAAAAACATACAGTTCATTCGAAAACCTCCATCGGTTTCTTCCTAAGCGACGACCTTGGTTACTTATCTCTCTTGTGACGTTACATGCTCAAGAATTCTCTTCGTAGCGCTGTGTAGCTGGCTGGTTTGTTTCTCAGTTAGTTCCCGTTTGAGAGTTTTTGAAGCACATAGTTCTGATGTTTCAGTAATATGTTTCGGGAAGCTCGCATATTTCACATTTACGTTAAAGACTTGTTGGTCTAGTGGTCGCAAGTGCCACTACTGAGACTGAGGTCCTGGGTTTCGATTCCCAAGTCGAGCAAAGTGTTATCGGGTTTTTTCATCAGAAATTTCTCAGAAGCAGCCCAGAGTCTGGATCTGTGCCCGGTTGATGGCAATAGGTTCATCCTTGTTACATGGGACTTAAACATTACTAGCGAAATGCGGTTGTAATATAGGTAGGTAAACTTCTGCCTAACCCTTGGGTTATTACAGGCGTGATGTTATATTATTGTTGCGCGCCACAATTAATGCCATGATACATGGTGACATTAGTTACCACTACCGCCATCTAGTATCCAGTAGCAGAACTAATAGAGTCAAGATCCTTCTAGAAATTTCGATGCTAGAACTTTCTAGAACTATCGACATCTGGTCAGTCGGGGCCGGTATGTACTCGCACCTTCTAGATGTTTCTACAATAGAGGGTTCTAGAACTATCTGCGGCACTATATAAGGCCGGGATAAGCCACGACCAAGACAGAGTTGGATAAGCGATACAAGCGAATACATCGAAAGCGATCTTTAAGTGCGCCATAAGTGCAATTGTGTGTTTGAGTTTTTATTAGTGTTGTTCAATTAAAGTGTATTTTTTGGTAATTTATATCGGCAGTTTTAACTGTCATGAACCCCGAAGCTCGTAACATTATGTTAAAGTAATTTGTTTAGATGACATAACACACACGACGCCTGTATTTCCCGAAGGGTTAGGCAGAAATCAAAAGAGGACACCCACATTTGGTTAGTTATGTTAGTTCTATAGATCGCGAAAAGCCTATTGTATATTCAGGCTTACATCCGGACTTTGAAAGCTGCTACTAAGAATTTCAGGATCCGTGGTTATAAGTAACCACGGATCCTGAAATTCTTAGTAGCAGCTTTCTCATTGGCGCTGAATCCCTTGTTCACAAACTAAACTAAATTTAGGTTCAGTGCATCTTTTTCTTTCTATTTCATTGAGAAAAAAGGACAGAAGATAAATATTAGTTTAGTCCTGTCAAATTAGTCAGCGCCTGACGTAAATTGACGTATTTTCAATCGCCATGTTTTTAATCATGTCTATAAACTGTCTATGGAGTATCTTAATTTGACAGGACAGGATCGCTTTACTTTGTGTAAATAATTTCATCACCACTTCTCTCAAAACGGTGAAGGAAAACATCGTGAGGAAACTGGCATGTCCTAGAACCAAAAACTCGAAGACAAATGACTTCTATCAATCCGCACTGACCCCGTGGTGGATTACAGCCTATTACAGCATATCCCCTCTCGAAGAGAGGAGGCTTGTGTCCCAGTAGTAGTTTAGAGGTCTGAGGAACAGGGTGTAAAATTCACTCATACTCTATAGAAAAGGGAGGATCCTCCGACCAAACGGGTGTTGTGTCTGGCGGGCAACTGCCCAACGATTGATGTTGAGAAGTTTGTATACATATATGCTAATTGCGTGGTAAACTTTGCTTGCGAGATGCAGCATTTGCGACGTCAGTGTGAGGCGTTGCTCGCATGTGGCGTTGTAGATATCGCTACAGTAGGAACGTTATATGCTCATTATGCTATAATAAATTAAGCTACATCAACCCATTTTGAATACTAAATGACATGCTAAAATTCATCAAAGAGAAAATCAAAAACATCTATTTCCTAAGTTTCAAGATCTGTGCTAAAATACCAGATGTTCACTCACATGCAGAGGCGACGGAAGCTGTCATCTCTCTGATATGTTTGCGTTGCGAAAGGATTTCAATATCTCTTGCTTTTGATTAAATGTTAATTCATCATTTGGATGGTTTAGTCGTTCTGCGGGGTTATTAAATAAAATGCGTAACTAATAAGACGCAATGAACTTAATAAGCTTGCCTAACAGGGGCCCGTGTCAATCGACCAGGTTAAGCTACGCTTGCCGCGGTCGTTCTGTGTATGGGTAACAATCTTTACACACTGAGACCCTTCCGTACCTCGGAAAGCACATTAAGCCGTTGGTCTCGACTGTCATTCGTGGATCTTTGACATCGTGATCTGTGGTCCGGTTAGACTGGAAGCCGACCCCAACATAGTTGGAAAAAGGCTAGGCAGATGAGATGAGGAGCTTGCCTAACAGACGAGGGGATAAAATGACAATCGATGGCAATGCATTTTATTTGTGTCTATCATGGTCGAGTTTAGTCGCAGTGAACACGTGATCGCCGTCACTTGAACGTCACGTTCGGTTTCAATAATCTCGTTTCTCAGTGTCGTCCCGTGTCGTTTTAAAAATTAACCGTGTAGTCTTTCCATAGAAAACGACCAATTGGAACCGTGAACCTAGGCTTCTGACGTTTTGTAAGTGCCCATGTAGGTTTATGTAAAATAAAATATTTTGATTTTGTCCTGGTGACGGCGGCGATAGACAAACGCCCTTAGGGTAGTAAAGATTACCGAGATTGATTATACCTAGAATCTTGTCATTTAATCTAGCTTTCAGTCGACGTCTTAGCCTTTAAGGAGCTTCTTTTCTATTTCTAGACTATCTAGAATTCAGCAATGTTGATAAAAAAAATCGATATTAAGTGCGTCAATTTAATTATTTTTCCCAAATTACTTTCTTCTACTCGAATTACTCGAATTCATCAATATTTTTTTAAGATAAATTTGAAGTAGATAGTTTTCTAATTTTTTTTGGGTGTACAGTATGCCGCATGGCAGTGGTAACCCATCATCTTCTTCTATCGACTCATATCAACTGTATCTCCGCACCGCGGTATCTCCCGCATTAGTCTCAATCCCGTGGAAATATCGAGATAAAAGTATCCTGTCCTAATCTAGATCATGGTCTACTTATTTGCCAAATTTCACCCAAATCCGTTTAGCCGTTAGAGGTGTGACTAATATATTCGTAATAGGTACAGGTATCATAATACAAGCCATGTATATTCATATTAGGATATGCGAATATAGAATAATAGGTTACCAGGTATTAGTCAAATAATAGTGACGCGTAATAGCGAGGCGACTGATCGCAGCGACTGATACCGCCTCACAGTGACCAGTGACCGAATCTCACAGCGACTCCATATTATTGCTGCACGCAGTGATTGATAACTAATAAATAGTAATAACTATTCATTATTTTGTTAGTGTTCAGTGATTGGGTTGATATTTTATTTATTTTTGTTGGAGGTTTTGGTCCAAGGAAAATTTAATCACCGTTTAAGTTCTATAATAGGCATACGTGGATAATAAACGTGCAGAACTCGTATTTCATATTAATTATTATGGAGACTATTACGCAGATATGCATATTAGATTGAGTAGCTATAATGAATTGGTTCACTAATATTTGACTAATATCCAGTAATAGGTATGATATCATAATATGCGTTAACTAATATATTCAATAATAGGATTATCTAAAAGTGACCCTAATATAACATCTCTATTAGCCGTTTTAGCGTGAAAGCGTAACAAACAAACATAAAAAAATAAAACCTTGTCTCTTTATAATATCTATTAGTTTAAATAAGTCCGGATTTCCTTAGGATATTTTTCCTTCACCGATGTCAGTATAATGTCCAAGATAAACTCAGAAAGCACATACCTAATTGAAAAGGTAATATTGGTACTTGCCTGGATTGGAACCCACATCCTGGTGCAGGAGAGGCGAGGCCTTAAAACCAGTAAAAATAAGCTGCCCGATTCTAAAGAAACTCGACCGCGCGTACCACGCCAGGCCAGCTCAAAGTCAAAGTGTTAAACACAGACTTTCAGTCGTCAGTACTTTAATACTGGATAAATATTTTGCTGGACATCTTTTTAGGTAGATTTCGGAATATTTTTTAGAAACTGATCGTGACCTTTACCAGACTCTGGAGAGTTCGTGTCAAGCAAAAAATTGCGATTCTTATAAAAAGCTACGCCAGTCTGACCTTTAAACGACATTACATTATTATCTTCATCCGATAGGCATAATGTTATGTTTATCTAATTTACCAGAGTCGACTGAGTCGTTGACTGAAGTCGGGGCTTCAGATTTGCAATAAAAGTGTGTACTTATGTTAATAACCTACTTCCTATTAATATTATAAGCGTGAAAGTTTGTATGGTTGGATGGATGGATGGATGTTTGTTACTCTTTCGCGCAAAAAGTACTGAATGGATTTGAATGAAATTTAGCATACTGCATATAGATGGTTTATAGCCAGGATTAACATATAGGATACATATTATCCCGATATTCTCTCGGGATCGAAACTTATGCGAGTGAAACCGCGGGGCGCAGCTAGTAAAAAATATATACAACTTAAGAGAGAGAGACTCATTGACGTGTGCATACTTCCCATCCTCACATATGGCAGACAAACGTGGTCTTTGACAAATCAGCATAGGATCACGCTCGAGGTTTGCCAGAGGGCTATGGAACAGAGTATTCTGGGTATCAAACTAACAGACCGGGTTAGGAATACGACCATCCGTTCCATAACAAAAATATCTGATGTCACTCGGAAAGCTGCCACGCTAAAAAGGAATTGGGCTGGACACATTTGCTGCATGTCAGATGAACAATGGGCCTAACTTACGACCCAATGGGTCCCTCTTAATGGCAAGCGACATCGCGGCAGGCCTAGACGGAGATGGCGAGATGAGCTGGACTCCTTCAACAAGAACTGGTCCTTAACAGCTTTAAACAGACAGAAGTGGAAAAAGAGTAGGAAGGCCTTTGCCAGCAGTGTGACGTCACAGGTTTTTAATAATAATAAGAGAGAGAGTGAGCAGTGATATACCTGTCAGCCGCGAATTACGAGTTATCGGTCGTAGGTTCGTTTAATTATTAATCTTAGTTTTAGATATTGTTTCTCAGTAAGTGAATTATGTATGCAATTCTTATGGGAAATATACTTATAATAAATCTGTAGAAGTGAAAATTCTGTACATTGAAAATATCAAAAAAATAAATGGCAGGGGGTGTTACTAGACCGACACCGAACCCAAAAATGTGATTACAAAAATTTTTGTCTGTCTGTCTGTCTGTTTGTTCAGGCATCACGCAAAAACTACCGGTTCGATTACGATGAAACTTGGTATAATTATTCTTTAATATTCTGGGCACCACACTGGGTACTTTTTATCCCGGAAAAGTATATACAATAAAAAACAAACTTAATTTTGCGGTTCGATCCCTAGACCGATTACTGTACCAACCGCAAATAATAAGTTTGTCGAAGGTTACGTCACCCGCAGTATTATCTGTGCGACCTTTTTATTCCTTTTAGTGTTTAGAGTTATTTAGGTTTAATTTTATAAGTCGTAGGTATAGATTTTAATTTTATAGTATACTTAGGTAGTATTTGTTAGTGTACGTAGTGACCGTAGGTTATTTTATAATACTGTTAGGTAGGATTAGTCATTCGTATAGATATTAGTTTTTAGAGATTTTGCTTATTTATTGAGTTTAGATTAGTTATCATCAGAAATAGGTTTATTTAGGTAGGTTATTTTTTTTTAATTAGGTAGGTACTTAAGTAAAGATATAGGTACCCTCTTAATCACCACTAATGAGACACAATTGATTTTCTATTGTAATTAGCCACAAAGGGCCCGCGAGATGGATGGCATCCTGGGGAAGCACATACATTTTATCCTGTTAGCACGTTCCCGTGGCATAATTTCCGACATCCACGCGGGCGAAGCCGCGGGCAGAAGCTAGTGGGAAATAAAGTTGTTCTTAAGCCTAAACCTAAGGTTCGAACCGAAACGCCAAAATTTATACAACATAATGCGCCAGCATTACGGTGTATAAATTGTTTCCAAACCACTGCAAAACGGTTTCGAATAACATCGTGAGGAAACCGGAATGTCCTAGAACCGAAAATTCGAAGACATGTGACATCTACCAACCCGCACTGGGCACGCGTGGTGGATTACGGACCACTCCTTCTCACCGAGAGATCTGTGTCCCAGTAGTGGGAACATTATGCACTGGTTATGCTATACAATTTCAGCGACAATAGCCTATCGGTTGAGGCATTGACTGTCGACAAGAGGTTTCGAGTTGGATCCACACATGCGCTCAAAATTTAGGTGAAATGAGTCTGAAGTTAGCTGCCATTCCATCTGATGCTAGGGATTGAACTGTGTGATTGACAATGTTGACACTTCAAGCTTACTTCACCTTTGTTTTCACAGTGAGATTTTTGCAGACAAATTCGGCGTATCCCTTACAACTTCAAGCATTTTAAGTTTTGTTGGAAAGGTTACCAGACAAAGTTAATAACACATTATCACTAGAGAAAATAATTATGTGTTATTCAATATAACAGACAAAGTTTTTTTTTAAAAAAAAAAATCTGTGTTTTGCAACAGTGCCTGAAAATTCATAAATAAATACAGAACAATAAAAAGACAATACGTTTAATAAACCAAAACAAGTTGACAACAGCCCTTACGCTAAGGGCACACGATGGCGGGACTGGTCGTAACATTTTTACGTCGCCAGAAAGCTTTTAATCCACAATTATTGTGGTCCACGCTGTCATCGGGACGTTTTTATTGTTACATAGAACCTTGATTTAATATTACTAGTTTGTTTTTTTTTGGAATAAGTTAACCTTTTTGTTTTGTTGACGTATATCCTGTCCAATAGGTAAACCGTTTTTTGACAGATGAAACTAGTGATTGCAGCAACACACAATACATTGATTGATACACGTACGGTATTATAATGTCTGTAAGAAGCAATAAACAAGATAATTCAATGAGATAAGTCAGTTTTTATTTATTTATTTTATTACGGATTTTTAAAGTTAACTTTTACGTAAGAAGATGTACATTTTCTGTCTGTTGTCTGTAATTGAAACGAAGGAAGCAAGACAAGGGATGACGAATAAAATAAAAGCTGAAGACGAAAAAGGTGTTAGTTTTAGAGATCTATTAACAACTTCTAATCTAGCTAGCCTAGCCTGTATTGTCAATGGCAAAGGCCGATTTTCACACAATTCTTCTGTCTTTTACTACTGCTGATCAGTCTTTTCGGTAGGAGTCAAGAATATCAAATAAATCAACATAAATAGAACTAGCTATGCCCCGCGGTTTCACCCGCATAAGTTTCGATCCCGTGGGAATATCGAGATAAAAAGTATCCTATATGTTAATCCTGGTTATAAATCATCTGTGTGCCAAATTTCAGCTAAATCCGTTCAGTAGTTTTTTGCGTGAAAAAGTAACAAACGTCCATCCATCCATCCATACAAACTTTCACGTTTATACTCGTAATATCAGTAGGGTAGACCCGGTAGAAGTCAAGCTCGTCCCCCCATCTTTACCTTGGCCTGCCGCGATATCGCCTGGTCTTGCGTTTAATGGGCGTTTAATGGGATCGAGTCGGTGGTTCTTTTAGTCTATCTATCAACAATTCAACAATAATTGCTGCTAAAGGGGATTGATGCTTTTTATATGGAGCCCAGCATACCTACTGTCGCGCCATTTAGATTTTTTCAAAATGGCGGCCACGCATGTTTCCCATAAATCGATAGCTGACATCTAAGCAAACAGGGCCCCGTATTCCCGTAATATAAAACGTTCAAAATCTAGTCGCAGTCTCATCTCGGCGACAAACAAATGTCAAAAACTTGTCAAAATGTAGGGAAATTAGACGTACTTTTAACAGATTGAGACTGAGATCAGACTGTGAACGTTCTTAAAATTACGAGAATTACCCCGCAGGTCTTATTATGTTTTCTGATTGCATTGACGTTAGCTATCGCCGCCATTTAGAAAAAAATTCAAAGCTCTTGTGTACATTGAACGATAAATGTAAAGAAAGAACTTCTAATATTACTCTTATAAAATCCAACGCGGGCTCAGGCTAAAAACCTTGAACTAAGATATCACGTGGAACACAAGCAAAAAAAACCTTTTGATAAAATTCTCAATCTGATGAATTTTGTGACAAAAATAATATTCCCCTAACACAGGACACCCCACTCATGTCATATCAAATACGTACCGTCTTTGATGTAAACACAATATCATTTTCAGCGTCCATATTTTCGTAAACATATAGTGTAATTGAAACAATCTGGCTTGAACATTACTCAGAAATATTCTGTAAATTCGCTTTCTTTGATAGTTGGTTTGTTTATAATAAACTAAATGACACCAAGATCATCATCATCTGCCTAGCCTTTTCCTAACTATGTTGGGGTCGGCTTCCAGACTTACCAGATACAGCAATACCAGTATTTTACATGGAGCGACTGCCTATCTGACCTCCACAACCCAGTTAATGGGTAATACGATACCCCTTGGTAAGACTGGTTGCAGACTTTCTACTTTCGACCCGTAACACTAAGAAAACTTTTTATATGAGGCAGAATGATGATGAGCTTATGAAACATTTTACAATTACCAGTCTTGAGTCATCTTCACAACCCCTGGAGCAACTGCTCCATGTAAAGTACTGCTATTCAGCATGCAGCATGCAGCTGCATCTGGTTATACTGGAAGCCGACCTCAACATTGTTGGGAAAAGACTTCGCAGAAGAGACTGTTTAAGAGGGTGAGAGCCTGGAGATCTGTCATACAGGTCCCGAACCCACTATAGACTCCAGCTCTCACAAAGGTTATAAATTTGATTTGACATAATATGACATGAACCAAAGTTTGTACCTTTTTGAGAGAAATAAATCATTATTTTATTTTTTTATAGATTTTATCTTAAACTTTACACAATTTAGGGCTTCCAACGCCAGATAATTTTAACGGAGGAATAATTTTGAATTTTTGACAGTTCTTCCATACAAAAACTGTCAGACGTCAATTTTATTCCACGAATAAAAATTATCGCTCTTAGCGATAAGACCGCCCATTGTGTCCCCTTTTTTTTGCTAAACTATACGTAACTAAACTTTTATAGCGAACCCCAACTAAGTATTGACTTGATGCGTTAGCAAAAAAGTTAATACTGCTTTGGCAAATTAATAATAACGCTTAATATCAGCTCTGTTTACATAGAGTAACAGAGGGCTGGTAATAACATATTTATTCACAGGATGTTCGCATCTGTGAGGGGCTTGTGGCTAAGTAATAACAGCCGCACGGGTCGATCGATCAGGTTAAGCTATGCTTGCCGCAGTTGGTCCGTGGATGGATAACCATCTTTACATATCAAGACCCCTTTGTGCCTCGGAAAGCACGTTAAGCTGTTGGTCTCGGCTGTCATGTGTAGATCTTTGACAGTCGTTACGTTTCGTCAAAAGTCCGAAAGTCTGACAACCGGTCTTACCATGGGATATAATATTACCCAGTAACTGTGTTGTGAAGGTCAGTTAGGCAGTCGCTTCAAGTAAAATACTGGGATTCAGCTGCATCCGGTTGGAAGCCAACCCCAACATAATTGGGAAAAGGCTAGGCAGATGATGCTTAATATTAGCTCTGTTTACACAGAGAAACAGGTGACTGGTTATAACATAAATTTACTCATATGATGTTCGCAACTGTATATGGAAGGCATCGCAGCCATTAATACAGAGCAATTTGATTGCTTTTATGCAATAAATAAAAGCAATAAAGTTAGTAACTTTATGATTGGATCAATTCATATCTATCATTTAACAGGCTTCTTGTATTTCTTTCTTTAGAAATGAATCACATGTTTAATATTGTAGCATCGTTTATCGTGACGTTTCTAGTTTGTAAACTCATACCTGAAGCTATGGCTTCCTAGGAAGGGAATGACCGCACATAACTGCCACAGCGATGGCTATCATGAAAATGATAAAAAAAAGTTGACACTTAAAAATACATGGTAAAAGCCAGTCACAATAAGATACCACACGAGTATATTGCCACGAATCTGATCCTAACCCCAAACTAAGCCAGGACCTGTATTTTAGGGGTCAGCGTTCAGCCATGGGTTCTATTTTCAATTTAATAGCATTGAGAGTGTCGCTGCAAAGTTGACAGCCAATGTTATTGCCATTTGGTAACACATATAGATAAAAATTAAATATAGGAATTATAATTAAAGTTACAGTAAAAATAAAAACAAAGTTATAATGCTAAAGGGTTATGTGTGTTTGTGGTGAATGTGTGTGTGTGTGCATGTGTGTGTGTGTATGAGGGTGGGTGTAGGGGTGAGTTAATGAGTATATGTGTAAGTGTGTGATGGAAGAGTGTTGTGAATGATGACAGCAGTAAAGATTTAAACCGCTAAATACGCTACCGCGTCCAAAACTAGTCATGTTTCTGTTTCATTTGACACCTCTGACACACAATGACGCAGTGACTTGACTTGATTGTGATGGAAACGCTAGATAATAATATGTAAACTCACTCTTCTCAGTATGGATACTTTTTCGCGTGACTAAAGGTTAGGGCAAATCTAGCGATTAAGACCTTTGGGCAGCGGGGTTTGACTTCATGGTGTCAAAAACGCTCTCTAAGAAAACACACCAACCACCAACCTTTCCTTCGTAGATAACGCTTCAGTGACGTCGTTCACCGGTAAATTGCAGACGCTATGTTGGCGGTCACCGCTCTTTTAGGAAACCCTACGGTTTCCTGAAAAAGAAGTTAAAACAACATTCATGACTGTTAAGCTACCTTAGTCATGAATGTTGTTTTAACTTCTTTGAACAACCAAAACCCTTATACCGAATAAAAAGGAAAATAATAAATTAAATTCTGACCAAACAAACATTTTCATATTGTGTGTGCCAAATGTGGGACAAGCATAATATAGTTTTCAATAGTTGGAAAAAGGAAAACCATTATAACTTGGAAACGGACAATGGCGTCGTCTATTGAAAGTTGAACAACCGATATAACTTGCAAAACATTTGAATTTCCTGTTTACCTTATCCATATTTTCGAAATATTAATCTTGAGAGATTGTTCATGCTGTTGTTGTAAAATCCAAAATAAGTTGTTATTTGAGCAATGCCAATGCATTACACGGTTGAACCATTACTTCCTTACATTTACGTATACTCTTTTATTAGATACGAGTATACAAGCTGTTGTTTTGCATCCTCGTCAAATTTCAGGAGGCTGTCATAACAGCCTCCTGAAATTTGACAGACATAAATAATCAAATAAAATTACGATCCCTGGTAAATAATGAATACATACTTATTGTTTTAGTTATTCAAGTTTGACAGTATTTCAGAATACACCACTTCCAAAGAACAGAATCGCGTTATGGTATCGTATATACGTGTGTGCCGTATAAGCGGCCGCGTTTTTATGCGTGTGTAAAAGGGCATTTACAGAGCGGTCTCACACAGGCCGCGTTTTGAAGTGCGTGTCCCACACATGCCGATTTCCGAAAATTAGAAATAAAAAAATAAAATACCTACTTATTTTATTATTGATTCGTGTCGGGAATCAGTAGCACAGTTACCTCCTTGAGTTTGACGAGGATGCAAAACGACACCTTGTATAGTTATTAGACATAATAATGCTTTACATAGCATAACATCACGCCTGTAACCCCCGAAGGGTTAGGCAGAGGTGTGCCTATAGTACACCCACATTTCACCAGTCATGTTTAAGTCCCATGTACCTAATAGGAGACGAGCCTATTGACATCAACAGGGCAAAAACCCTTAAACTCTTTACCCGACCTGGAAATCGAACCCAGGACCTCGTCATAGGCATTTTATTTACTTTATTCATCAACAAATTTACATTTGTGTCGAACAGTGGTTTTAACAATAGCAATAAATGTACCACTAAATTAAGTAATCATCGTAAAGCCAGAAAAGTGAGAAAAAAGAATTACATTCCACATTGGTCACAACATTATTAGTCTTAATATTAATTATAATAATTTAAAATAATGTTAGTTCTAAATTAAATATAAATTCCATTCAAAGAAATGTATGTCAATAAAATTCATTAAGATGCAATGTATAGAAATGTTACATACTTATATCTAAAGTCATTAAAATATATCTAAAGTCATTAAAATATATTTAAAGTCATTAAAATATAATCACAACTACTTTTATCTTTGAGCAAACTCTTCTATGCTGTAATAACGTTTCTTCAATAACAATGACTTTCATTTTCTCTTGATTGCGTTTGGATTTTGACGGCCCCTACTATAAATCTCGTATCTAACCATTTAAAATCAGTCGGCCTAAGTCTTCAATCAAAAGATTGATCGCTACGAATTCATTGAAATTTCCGCGCGTAGAGTATACTATAAGTTGTTTTTTTATTTATATTAACTGTCGATAAAATTGTTTTTATGTTTTAGTATAAAAAGTTTACTTCAAATAAGTAATAGTATTTGTTGATAAGTTAATTTCAGTTTAGGTTTTTGAAAAAAGCAAAAGAGATTTCTCTAATTCTACTCCTTTTATACCCTGTTTTTGAAAAAAAAGTCAGCATATTTCGATAAACCGTAATTTAATTACTTTTCATCAGTCAGGTGCTTCTTACTGATGAAAAGTAATTAAATTACGGTGCATTTTAGTATCTGTTGCTCGACTTCAAGCAACAATAAGTTATTGCGCTCGAAACTAGGCCAACAACTGTTGCTGCCAGAGGATCCCTTACCAACTGTACCGTATTTATATAAAACTAGCAGCGCCCCGCGGTTTCACCCGCACAATTGTCGATCCCGTGAGAATATCGAGATAAAATTATCCTATGTGTTATTCTGATGTATAAGCTATATTACTGTAAAAATCCGTTCAGCAGTCTTTTCGTGGAAGAGAACAAAAGTTCATCCATCCTCACAAACTTTCGCGTTTATAAACTCAAACTCAAATCATTTATTTCAATTAAACCCTTTCAGGCACTTTTGAATTGTCAAAATTAAATTGTCGGTCAGTTAGTCAGAAAATTGAAGCTAGTTGCCCATTCCAAAACGTAGATCTCTGTGGAGAAGAACGGGCAAGAAACTCCACGGACACTCTTTTAAATCAAGATATTATTACAAAATCCTGGGTACATTATTTTTATTGCTTCTAATGTCAGTCCAAGCGAAAAGGGTCCAGTGCGCGGCATTTAGTTTCCGAGATATAAGAGGTTTTGTAAAGTTGGGTATAAAAATTGCATTTCGCGATTTTAATTGGTTATAAATAAATGCTCAATTATCTACAATTTCATATAGTAAATGACTATATACGATGTTTCTAAGTACCAGAAACTTTATGAAAAAAGTTTACTAAAAAGGTACCAGTGGGTGGCATGTCGATATTCTGGGAATAAAATACGTTTCAATACCCCGTACTGATCACTTCTAATAATTTAATTATATTTTAAGATTAAAATGTTGAAACTACGTGTAAAAGGTCCCTTAAAGCGGGGAACTCCCTGCTACTATGCAACTACTAAGGGGATTTACTTTGCTTCACTTCGACATAGCGGGGATTTCCCTGATCGTTTTTTGCTACCTACGTGTCCTATAAATAGATCTGCCTGTGATGCAATAATTTATTTGTCATTTGACACCGGAAAGGAAACAATATCCGACAGTCTTTGTGTAAATATAGCAGTTTTTATTATCTTAGCTGTTTTAAATTGAGTGAGTGAAAAGTGCGCATAAAAATGAATAAAGGTAAGTCTTTACGTTGTCTATTATATCTACTAATACTATGTTTGTTGTTACGTGTTGTGTTATGTATCGAATAAGCTCCAAAAGTACTGAACCGATTTTGAAAATTCTTTCTCCAATACAAAGCTGCATTATTCAGTCATAGGCTATAATATTATTAACGTTATTACGCTTAGCGGGGCCGAGGTCGAAAAGCTAGTTCTATAAACCGGGGTATCGGAATGTTACGGAGTTCTTGTGTGTATCTACAGCTGTTACCTACTTTTCATATTTAGACCTCGACAGGGGCGAAGCCTCCTACAGACAGCAGTCGTCTTTAAATTCGATTTTTTATGGATTTTAGAGATTTAGAGATTTATGGATTAAGCGTAGATTACGTTACGTTCCTACTTATTTATTACATTTTAAAAGAGAGCAGCTTTAATCATAATAATTCGGCTGCATCCACATAGACTGAAAACTGACCGCGACAAAGTTGATAGGCTAATGAATCTCAATTAGTCATAATTTCATCCCATTTATACTAAATTCAAATTTGTTTTTAGGTAACATAATTATTGAAGATTCAACCGAAGGTTCCAGCTCTAGTGATGAATCTAAGCATTCTGATGGACCTGTACCACTTTCTATGGAGGTGGAAGTAAACACACTACCTGTTTTGGCCTCGACCGCAACAACGCCGGATTTACCAACAGAAGAAGAAACCGTTGCACCTTATTCAGGTACTTACAACTTAGAAAATAATTTCACAGAGTCGACATCTGAGATGGATGAAACGGATCAGTATTATGAAAAAAGCACTAATACAGAAGCAATCAGTGAAGATGAAATACATGAGTGTTATGATTTTGCTAAAATAGTTAGCCGAGCCTTGTGTAAAATCAAAAAAGATCGACGTGATCATTGTATGCATGCAATAGTACATATTCTTTATGACTACAGCAAGGACTCTAATACCAATTAAGAAGTTGTGTTAGGTACCTATGTCATAGACATAGTATGAAAAAATGACCTGTGTAGTATGTATATTTCAACTATTTGTTTTCAGAGTTTAGCTATTCAGCGTCTGTAGAACATGAAGACTATGAAAATTTTAATTTAGAGTTCAAAAGTCAACGGGGTACAGAATTATCGTGTGACATCGAATTTAGTGCTTGTGAGCCGCTCGAAGAGCGGCAAATTGGTAATATTTTACTAGATGATGATCCTTTAATTCTAGACGATGTAACTCAGGCCTCATTCTTAGATACTGGCTGTGGATGTAATAATAATTGTGTGTCCAAATTTCAAAAAGATGTAATATTAAGTAGTAGGTTAGATTGTATCGAATTAAATTCACGTTGTAATGAAGGAGTCAATCATCATCACTTGGTCTTGAAAGGAGCTTTAAATGCTCTCTTACGTACAAGTGAAAATACATTACATTCAAAAAACAGAAACTTGCAACGAAAAGAATACACGGTAAAGTATTTCTTTCGAGGTGTTTCAGTATGCAAGATTTTTTTCCAATATGTATATGCCACTGGTTTGAAAAGGTTAAAAAATGTAAAAAAGAACTTTCTGGACAGCGGTGTTGCTCCAAAGGTCCACGGGTCACGTAAACGACCTTACAATTGTATTAATTTGCAAACTAGATCAGACGCAATCACTTTTATAAGACAGTTTGCTAATGAAAACGGTTTAGTATTGCCGGGCCGATTACCAGGCCACCAATTTAAATCTGATTTAATAATTTTACCTTGTAGTATGTCTAAAGCGTATGTGTACAACAAATATTTGGAAACTATAGCTTTACTCGATAAAACTCCTATTAGTAGAAGTAGTTGGTATGATCTTTGGGAAGATTTTTGTCCATATGTCGTTATACAGAAACCGAAAACAGATCTATGTGCAACTTGTCAGAAAAACGTGACCACGTTGGGACGAATGGGTGGTTTAGATGAAAAGGAAAAAATACAGCTTGTAGAAAAGTCGAGGCAGCACCTTGATTTAGTGCAAAATGAACGAAAATATTATAACAATGTAATCAAAGTTGCGACTGATTCAATAACGGACTCTACTCTTATTCTTGGACCTCATGAACCATGTTCTTATGATGGCGTCATGCATTACTCTTTTGATTTTGCCCAACAGGTGCATTTGCCGCACAGTTCACAACAAATTGGGCCACTGTATTTCTTGACAGGATTTAAAGTCAGTTTATTTGGTGTTGCTGCAGAGCCTTTGAGAAAGTTCGTTTTGTACGTAATTCCTGAACCCTGTGCTACTGGGAAAGGAGCTAATGTAATAATTTCAATGCTACATCATTTTTTCGAAAATTTTGGTATAGGCGAAAAAGATGTTGTTTGTCATGCAGATAATTGTGCTGGACAAAATAAAAATAACTATGTCATGCAATATGCAACATGGCGAGTTTTAACAGGCAGACACCGAAGTTTCCGTATATCTTTCCTTCCCGTGGGTCATACGAAGTTTGCACCCGACATGTATTTCGGTCTATTCAAAAAAAGTTTTAGAAAATGGGAATGCAATAACTTAAAGGATATTCTTGCAGCTGCTGTTCAAGCTTGTCCGAAAACAAAATCTATAGTAGCTGTTCTAACTGGTGATGAGAAAGGAGAAACTTTTGTGAAAACTTACGACTGGGCCAATTTTTTTCAACCTGATTGTGTAACTATTAACCAACTTCTGCATTTTAGTCATTTTGAAACAAATGAAGATAATAGAGGGCACATGTTATGTTACAAAAAATATACTGACAGTCAACCAACTGTATCAAAGGTTTTGAACCCGAATAAAGTATACGGTTTTCCTTTAGAAAAATCCCCTGCAGGCATGACGTACGAAAGAAAATCGTATCTTTATAATAAGATTCGTGAATTTGTACGTGAAGAATCTAAAGACATTTTATGCCCGAAACCCATTCCAAATGTTGATGTTGACCACAACTCTGTCCCAACAACATCTGTCGAGTACTCTTTTCAGAAACCATCAATTGAAAAGAGTATTCGACAAAAACCAACATGTTCGTACTGCAAACAGGTTGGTCATAGGAATCAGGTGCGAGGAGGAATTTATTTTTGTCCAAAACGTAAGTTGGAGTCCCAAATAGAATAAGTTTTATTTTTATGTTTGTATTGGCTTTTTTCAAATATTATTGCAACAGAATAATGATTATTTTAGCCACTGGTACCTTTTATGACATTACATAAAAGGTACCAGTGGCTAAAATAATCATTATTCTGTTGCAGTAATGTTTGAAAAAAGCCTGTCTTGTTATTTTGTTAGTTCCTAAATAGAGTAAGAATACTTAATTTTAGTTTTTTATTGTTAATTACTATCGCAATAACTAACTTTTTATTAAATATCGGCAAGTGGACCTTTTTTACTAGACTGTGTATCCTTCTTTTATTTTGATAATAATTGTTTTAGTTTTGATGTCAAAAGTATAATTATAAGTTGATTCTATGGAAAACATATCAATCTACAATAATGAATAAAAATCTACGTAACAAGCAAGTAAAAGTGTGTTTTTTTTTCACTCAAACTTTCAAAATGCTTTTTCTCAAATCAAGCTTTTTCAGAATTTCAACTTCAAATGTCTGATAAAAAAAAACGTGTGCTACTTTTTGATTATTTTTTCAATCCATACTATCAATTGACTATTCTAGATACCGAATCCAGTCTTAACTCAATACCCCACTACTGGACCCTTTATGCCTGGACTGACACCTATATGTGAGAACAATGTAAAAAAACTAAACAATTTAAAATATAAAATTCAAAAATAAGCCCTGGCAGTTAAGAGATGACCAGTCTCAACCGACGGCGCCCGTTCACGAACATGACGCGTGGATCAGCACCATCCAGCTCAACCATTTCGTAGGGAACCAAATGATCCAACACACGCGCCACCACCAGTGAGACATTTAAGTGAGCATGACATATTCTTAACTGCCATGCTCTGTCAAGTCAACATCAAAATATCGTAAAAAAAGAAACGAATCCATGGTTCTTACATTTACAAAATTTTAAAAAATGCTTCTAAATTATACAAAACTATAGTTTGCAATTTATTTAAATATGAGAAAAAAGAAAAAATTACTACCAATCAGGAAGAGGTATATAATATTGAAGTATATTAAGAATTAAAACTTGAATGAATAAAGTATACATTAAGTTCGTAATGTCAAAAATATTTAAAAAAAAAAACAAAAACAAAAAGGGGAAGCATCTCTTCCAAATATTGAAATTGCAATCAACTAGCGTACCCAAGTGCCTGTGGAGCAGGACCAGCATTAAGCCAAGCATTTTTATCAACGATATACTCATCCAATTTATAATATGATGATAATATACTAGCTGCGCCCCGCGGTTTCACCCGCATAAGTTTTGATCCCGTGGGAATATCCGGATAAAAAATAAAAAGTATTCTATGTGTTAATCCTGGTTATAAACTATCTGTGTGCCAAATTTCATTCTAATCCGTTCAGTAGTTTTTGCGTGAAAGAGTAACAAACATCCATCCATCCATCCATCCATACAAACTTTCACGTTTATAATATTAGAAGGAAGTAGGATTTATAGGTATGGTGTACATAATAAAGTTTAGTCTATTCTAATCTATTATATTAATAGTACAGCTTTAGTCTTATCACACCTTTATTTATACGCGTCTAGGGACTCGTGGCTAAATGATAACAGCCGCACGGGTCGATGGAACGTTAAGCTAGGCTTGCCGCGGTCGGTCATGGATGGGTGAGCAACCATTACAAATCGATAACCCTTCGTGTCTCGGAAAGCACGTTAAGCCGGCTTTCGTTCGTAGATATTTGGCAGCCGTTACGGGTAGTTCGAAGCTCAAAAGTCTGACAGGCAGTCTTACCAAGGGGTATTGTGTTACCCGTATCTGGATTATTGAGGTCAGATAGGCAGTCGCTCCGTGTAAAATACTGGTATTCAGCTGCATCTGGTTAGACTGGAAGCCGACCCCAACATAGTTGGGAAAAGGCTAGACAGATTTATGAAAGTCTAGAATCTGTAAGTTTGTAATAGTGAGCGTTAAAGATGTCTGAGAGAAATAATTCTTTTGTACTTCGACTTCGTGTAAATACGCTCAAAACTATTAAAAGCCGAAACTGTTGCTGTTGTTCTTCCAAAAAAATTGTGGTTTATTTTAATTAAGCTAAACTCCAAAACTATTGTTATCAAAAAAACGTTTGTTTGTGTAAACTTCACAGACGTGATGGGTCATGACATCTAAACACAAACCATACAAAAAAAAAACTCATATTTCAAGTAACAAAACTAATAGCGGTCGTAGACCTCCCAAAAAAATAGTTGTAGATACCTACCGATACTTCGTGTCTGTGGAGATTAGCTAGCCAATTAAAAATAACCCTGTGTAATCATACTGTGAGGGAGTTCGCGACACATCCAAGTTACAATTTTGTTCCATTCAAAGTTTCCAATTTCCCTTTCACGGGTATTCAGTTACCAATGCTCGTGGTACTAGCAAAACTTGCTATAACTTTCGAAAATTGTCACGAGCAGTGTAAATGTTGGTGCTTTAAAGTTTGTGTGCATTCTGTTCTATTGTGTTTTCTTCGTAATCTCGGGAATTAATTGAATCGGGCTGCGTGTGATACGACCTGCTGGGAACTTTATGCACCTAATTGTTCTGTTAAAAACTTACTATAAATTTTACTAGCTGCGCCCCGCGGTTTCATCCTCATAAGTTTCGATCCCGTGAGAATATCGGGATATAATAATATGATACGGGATAAAAAGTATCCTATATGTTAATCCTGGCTATACGATTAAACCATCTGTGTGCCAAATTTCATCCAAATCCGTTCAGTCGTTTTTGCGTGAAAGAGTAACAAACATCCATCCATCCATACAAACTTTCACGTTTATAATATTAGTAGGAAGTAGGCTTAAAAAAAAAAACTAGATAAATATTTGCACAAAAAAAAAATAATGGCATAAACGGGCGAAAAATGGTAACATATATTTTAATTTTCAGTTCATCTATATATTGTCCCACTGCTGGGCAAAGATAGCCCTCATATTTTTCCACTTTTATTTATCTGTGCCTTCTCCGTCCAACCTTGTAGAAACCAGAAAAAAAAACAAAGAAAAAACAGAAAAAACATCTCGTATTACTGTTATAGTGGCAAACACAATCACAGACTTGTAAAAATCATATTTCAATAAGAACATCCAGACCGTCACTTTTCAGAAAACGTCGACGTGGTCTGTTTTTTCGAATAATTAAACCTTTCCCTCAGAAAAAGCGGCCTAGACAACTACAAATTGTTCACGACACAAAAAATATTACAGTAACAAAGGCAGCCCAACTCAAGACCTAGCCCTAAAATATAATCACAGACAAAAAAGAGAACGGAACACAGTCATTAAGATGAGTACCCAGTTCAGCTTAAATTCAGCCCTAATTTCTGTCCCTCGACAAGCTATCTAAATACATCCCCAGATAACCCTCAAAGATAATATTTTTAATTTTGTTATCCCTTACCCAACCAATTTTGTCAAGGAAAAGTAGGTAAATAAGATGGATGCTGCATACGAATGAGGCTCCAGAGATTTGTGGAACATAATACCCGTTGCTTGCATTCAAAGTGTTGAAAAATACATTTGTTATCCGAAGGGTTGGCGTGTCAAGGGACACGGTTTGATGTCGAAGGGGTGTGATTTCATTAAAATATTGGAACACATTTTTTTTCCACTTCGCTCAGCCACTGCGCTAACCGTGTTGTCAATATATGCATTAGTAATTTTTAATTTGTATTTAGTACCTACTAGAATTGGGATATTATTATTTAAAAAAAAATAGCTAATTATGTATGGACAAATAATCAGCTGATCGCTTACTATGGGGATGGCCTGAAACACAGGTTTTTATTAGCCTAGCTCAGGCAGGTCGCCACAAGTTATAATGTCAGTACCAACGCACCTTTCATAGGTAATTAGAAACGTATAAATTAAACTAGCTTTGTATTAGTATTTAAGCCAATCTGTTAAGAACTTGGTACTACTAAGTATTTATAAGTTTGTAAATGTATTACTTTGTAAAAGGACCTAAATAAATATATATTTTTTTTTATTGATTTTTCTTCACAATAATGGTTAAGTATGGTTTAATAAAAGAACCGGTCGCTTAGTTATAAAGATTCTAATTAAGATTATATGTATGCATAATTCTATTTCGGTAAACATTTTTAGATACTATCACATACTTTTAATTTAAAAAGCAATTTCAGCCCCTGAAAAAAGGGTTGCTTACTAAAAAGTACATGGGAACTTCTTAATATCGTTAAACAGTTTTGAAGTTATTTTATACTGGCTTTTTGCTTGATTATATTATACTGGCCACGCCCCGCGGTTTCACCCGCATAGGTTTCGATCCCGTAGGAATATCGGGATAAAAACTATCCTGTGTGTTAATCCTGGTTATAAACTATATGTGTGCCAAATTTCATCCAAATCCGTTTAATAGTTTAGGCGTGAAAGAGTAACAAACATCCATTCATCCATCCATCCTCACAAACATTCGCGCTTATAATACTTATTAGTAGGATTACTAGCGACCCGCCCCTGCTTCGCAAAGAGTGCAACCTATCGGATCCAAAATTGACTTTTATACAGGATCAAATTAAATTAGCTAGCAAAACTCTGCAGTCGTGGTTTGTACATATATCTAAACACAATAAAATGAAAATTAAATAGATGTGATGTTTTTTTATGTGGTCATTGACCGCATGTATGGTGACATTTGAAATTTCAGTTTAATAAATCACTTATTTTTGTGTAAATTTCTCAATTTTAATTTTGCTGTTTTATCGTGTTTAGATATCGATTCCCATCACGTCTGCGAAGTTTCTCTAGCTAATTTAATTCGACCTTGTATATGACGATGTTACTAGTGTTTTTTTTTTAATTTTGTATGTTCTAAAAATGTCTATACACCGTGTTCCAGAGGATATAATAAAGTTCGACCAGATGTTCAGACCTTGGAAATAAGCATTTTTCGTCATGGACACATTAATGAATTTTTATTTTTTGTTACTTGTCATAAAAAGTATACTACCTATTATAAAAAGTATACCTTGATGTAAATCACCCGATATGCAGCTTTATCCGAAGCATTTGATAGATTTATCATTTTAAGGGCTAATTTTTCAATCATCTGATAACTTTATTCGAGGAATAATTTTGAAATTTTAACAGTCATTTCATACAAAAACTGTCAAACGTCAATTTTATTCCTCGAATAAAAGTTATCTGGCGATGGAAAAATCAGCCCTAATTGCACTAAGCGGCAACTTAGGCCAAATTAAGACCCTTTCTTACTGATAAGCTCAATTAAATTTCATTAAATGAAATTACAAATATCTTTGTAACAAAGCCTTTTTAATTAAGTACTTACTTCCTTTGTTAGATTTGATTTGCAAAAGCTATAGAAGCGTTTGTCAAAGTTACTTGTCATCTTTGCATGACATGAAATAGCACGTTGATTTACTTGAGAATTTTTAGTTCAGTTTCTATACCCCGAAACCCCTAAACTTTCAAACAAACTCGCAAATCTTCACCCAAATGTTCAAGTATTTTCCGCCCTCATTCAAAACATGTTAATGCCAACGATGCCTTCACCTTTCAAAACTTCAAAACCTTCAAACGTCAATGTATTTCCCCTCTGTGAGCAGATATCAAATGTGAAGACAGCCTTACATGAAAACAAGGGGTGTCAACGCCGAACTCGCAAAGAACTTTCCGATCTAAAATGGAACCTTCGTATCAAAGAAAGGACGGAATGAAATCAAATTGAAACAGTTAATTAAATTCATTGCCACGCTTTTAACACAGAATAGTACCTACAGAAGGTCGGCCGACGTACAAAGGGCGAAAAATAATCCACGCACACATTGACACGCTTCACGTACAACGAGAGCAAACTGGAAATTGTTTAGAATCTCTGTTAAGCCACGGTTTCTTAGAAGAGCGGTAGCCGCCACTGCAATTTACCGGCAAATGACGTCACTGAAACGTTATTTATAAAAGTAAGTTAGTGTATTTTCCTAGAGAGCATTTTTGACACCGCAAACTCGAACCCCGCTGTCCAAAGATTTAAATCGCTAGATTTGCCCTCACTGTAATTAGTCACGCGGAAAAGTTTCTTTATTGAGAAGAGTGAGCCCCACACATTATTAAAAAGCGTTTCCATGACAGTCAAGTCAAGCGACTGCGTCATTGTGTGTCAGAGGAAGAAAAGAGGAACGAAACAGAAATGTACGAATCTTTAGTCAGACGAATCTAACGATTTAATTCTTTGCCGATGTAGTATTCATGACAGCCATGACAGCAATCATCGGTCTGTCGCGTTAAACTAATGCTGGGGCTCTGTTTCGCATAGGGCCGTAACCTTATGCTGAGCGATGGCCGTTTCGCGTGAATGTGACGCATGTTTTCCCCAACTTGTAATTTTTTTGTGATCTTTTTATGCGTCATGTTTGCCGCAAGTAAACGTATTTTCTTTCTTTTCTTTCTTCTTTCCATCACTGTGGCCGTTATGTGGTGGCCACCGATCTTCTAGGAAACGGTAGCTTTAGTCTAAGTGTGCGAGCGAGTTCGCTTGTTGTACAAAGCGTTCTGTACCTATCTACTCTGTGCTGTTACTTTGAAAAGTCCCATCGATTCGCTTTTCAGTGGTTTATTAGTAGAACAGCTCATATTTACTGCTAGTGGAAACTTGATCGTGGAATGAAAACATTATTTACAGAGTTTTGGTCGTAATATTCATTTGGTTCAGCATAAATTTCGCTAGTCCAAAATTTATTTGCTGCTGAAAGGAATATGAAGTTTGGATGGTCGTGCTCCTGCATTCTGTTATGGAACTGTGAAAAAGGTAATAAGTATCTAATAAAGTATTATAAACTCATAAGAAGTACTATAGTACAGACGCCAGCAGGTCAAGCTACCCGAAACTGTCAAATTTTCCCAATCAATCTTGAACCTTAATGCTTTAACGAAAAAGTTGAAAATCTATTAAAGAAATTTGACAGATTGTAGTAGCTTGATATGCTGGCGTCTGTACTTTACTACTCTAGTAGTGGTATGGAGGAATCAGGATAATTTCATGAGGAGAGTTTTGAGTAGAAATGTCGATGGCTATAAGAGTAGGGGAAGGTCAAAGAAACTATGGGTGGACTGTGTAAATGATGAGATGGTTAAAAAGGAGGTGACTACCGAGATGACAACTATTAGAGAAGTATACTAGAAAAATACATGTTGCGCCGACCCCATATAAATTGTGATAAGCGCAGGAGAATGATGATTATTATGAAGTAGTACTATAAGATGGTAGATCCTATTACTTTAAATAAAACCTAAAAGAGCTTAGTAAGTTCTAGTTCTTTGACTGGTGACCAGTTTCCAAGGTTGTCATGAACTTTTTTATATAAGTACCTCTAGTTATTATACCATGTTATACGCTGCGGCAATTATTTTTTAAATGTTTCATACTGAAATGGGAGCCTTTTGGCCTCAAACAGGACGTTCTGTTTTTTTTTTACTTTGTATTTATATATTTTTTTGATTGTGTTTAGTTGAGTTTGTGGTATTCCTGTACCAGTCACAATAAATACTTGTTCTTTCTTTTTTTCCAGTTTAATGTCAATTTCAAAACAATTTCATTGGTTATTCTTAAAATAATTATTTATTTAGCAAAAGTTATTACTAAGACTGTCAAGATGTTATACTAAAATGGCACTCTCGATCGAATAGAAACTCCGGTTCTGACTATCTCAGAAATCGTGCAAGATTTAAAGATCAGGGGCCTTACCACGAGCTCTTAACGCGATCCAGTCTAGGCTGTTGGAAAGAGACAGAGCTATACAAGTCGTCTAGCGCCATCTCGATCCCTGAGCGTAAATTGAATCGCGTTAAGAACTCGCGGTAGGCCACCTGAGGTGCTATTCTCATAATTTAAAGAACGTTCATAGTCTGATCTTAAGTCTCAATCTGACAAAAATACCTCTAATTTCCCTACATTTTTGAGAAGTTTTTATCATTTGTTTGTCGTCGAGGTGAGATTGCGACTAGATTTTGAACGTTTTCAATTACGAGAATTGGACTTCAGATGCATAATATGTACAGCGATAGGTACCTAAATAAACTAACCAAATAAAAGTTTAAACCTAAAAGATTAAACGCCTTCTGCATTTTCAAAAGTTCAGGTCATAAAATAGTGCTAAGAGATTGAATTTAAATAATCACGTGAAAAATATTTCCTCATGTAAAATTCTAGTGACGCCGCTTACCACAGCTAAAAGCGCCTGCACTCTTGGGATTTTAAATTGATCCCATAATTCTTGGAACCTTTTCCTGACTACCCTCATTTTTCGAAGAAATACGTGGCAAACAATATTGGGTTTCCTCTCAAGGAATTTTTATTTTGCAACCGATTTCCTGAAAACCGTTTTCAATTTCAAATGGACTCGAACCTTTGTTTGCTATGTTTATAGAGTTTATTTTTTAATAGCTTTCGTGAGTGGCAGAAATTTATATGTATGTCTGTACCTACGTCAGGCGTACCCTGGGCTGCCACATCGCTACCTCCTCGCTGACGGGCTTATATTGTTACCAAGACTTAAGCTATTCTGGACCTGCTAATACGGCAGAGGTATAACAAGACGTAACATAATTTTTCCGGTTATTCCGTTTATCTACCCCAAAAACCCCAATAGATGTCCAAGAATCCACCTTAAGCCTATAAATTCCGTAAATCCAACCGGGTCTAGACTTCCTGATATGAGTATGTAGATACGCGGAAACTCATGTCCGAAGTCCAGTCCAAAAATCCACCCTATGGTAGCATAGGGTGGATTTTTTAGGGTGAATAAACGGAATACCCCAATATTCCCCAAAAATATTAACAAGACCAAGAAAATTCAATTCAGAAACAAGAATTTTCATATAACCCGGACCAAAGATTAAACCAGATTATTATGACAGCAGTCCCCTCGTTCCCTCCTTCCTTTTGCATAGATTTGCGACAGATAACAGGTCACAGCTTTCGGATGAATAGTTCCTGCAATTCGCAGACGTGATCTGAATATTTAACGAGTTCCTGCTCCGAGGTTGAAAATCGGACGCTGAAAATTGTGTTAAAGAGATATCTTCGTAGTTGCCATTGAGAAATCCCGGAAAATATCCCGGGAAACATATTGCTTAAAAATTGGTTATGGTTCTTTATTTGAGACCAGAGACACTGCCGATATGTTTTTTTCTGACCTTATTTACACCTCATTATTATATTCATCTCTCTTTTAAAGAGGGTGGAAACGCATGTGACTTAAAGAGTCGTGAATATAAATGTTGATGGATGGAGAGGGTGAGGAAGGTCATAGAAAAGATTGATGGATGTTGTAAGGAATGATATGAAAGAGAAGCGACTGAATGATATCGTGACGGTGACAGGGAATAATGCAAGAAGAAAGCGTGTTGCACCGACTACAAGTAACATGGGATAAGGGCAGAAAGATGATGATCTTCCTGTACGAGTCGCAATAAATACTTTTGTTTCTTTCTTTCTTTCCTTCTTTCATTCGTTCTTTCTTTCTTCCTTTCTTTCTTTTTTTTCTATGATGAACTGCCTGATCTCTGAGCATCTGCCCGCGACTTCGTCCGCGTGAAATTTCTTGTTCCCCCGCCACATCGCATCGCATCGCCCGTCCGCGGTATTACTTCGTTTTCGCTTAGCGTTATTTCTGACTTTTCATTTATTTGCTCGGAAGGGCTATCAAACGCAAAAATATATTTTCAAATCCGATATTACTAAGACCCCGCCGTGCTTCGGAAAGCACGTTAAGCCGTTGGTCCCGGCTGTCATTCGTGGATCTTTGACAGTCGTGTCGTCAGAAAGCTCGAATGTCTGACAACCAGTCTTACCAAGGGACATCGTATTACCCAGTCACTGGGTTGTGGAAGTCAGATAGGCAGTCGCTCCATGTAAAATACTGGTATTCAGCTGTATCCGGTTAGACTGGAAACCGATACCTACATAGTTCTTTTTTTTAATGTTACACCACTCTAGGAATCACCCCTGTATCGTGGATGCGTTTACAAACATTTAAACTCACATACAAACAGCCAGACCCGGAACAACTACCTGTACGCAGTACAAATATTTGTTCCGTGCGGGAATCGAACCCGCGACACGCAGCGCAGCATTCGATCGCTCAGCCACTGCGCCAACCGCGTCGTCGAGTTGGGAAAAGGTGAAGCAGATGATGATGAGATTCCAGATAATTATAGCATCAAATTGTAACACCCACATACAGGACGGACACACTACACACTTGAAAGTAACACATATTTTAGTAAAGAATTCTGCATTCGTGCAGTACAAACGTAGATAGTTATTACCAACTCAAATACGGGTAGTCGGCCATACAGTTTAAAATTGGACAAAAATGCATATTTCCCAGAAACATGGCCGCTCCT
This sequence comes from Apamea anceps, assembly GCA_951799955.1. Lineage (NCBI taxonomy): Eukaryota > Metazoa > Arthropoda > Insecta > Lepidoptera > Noctuidae > Apamea > Apamea anceps. The sequence goes on along the minus strand of OX637505.1, from coordinate 4,099,779 downwards.
CTGTACTGCCATTCTACCCCCATTTTTGTTGTATCAGACTTCTGCGAGTGCCTTAGAAATATTTTCAAATGCTATTTTATTTGTGCTACCGTTTTAGAATTTTAGACCATGTCATTCAGCCGTTGAATTTTCTTCCATGTTGAACTTTTAAACTGTATGGAGAAAGAAATAAAGAAAAATCTTTTTCGAGACGTATTTTGTTTAACCTTAGTAAAATCACTTACCAGACGTTCTTTTCTGTACAAAAAATCACCTTGAAAACTTAGGTAAAGTGAGTTTGAAGTGTGTCAATAGTGTCGAATCTTTATAGAATGACAGCTCACTTCACCTAAGATTTCACGGTGAGATTTTTACAAAATAGACCGACGGGTCCTAATTCTTTTCAATAACTTCGCCGGTAACATTCCAATCTATTATTCACTTGAATAAATGTTTTGTTGCTAAAAATACCAACAACAAAAAAAAAAAAACGTCTATCAACAGTCTATAATGACAAGTAATCCCCAATAACAAATAAAATAAATCGTTTTCAGAAAATAACAGATTTATAACGTTTCAGGGCTGAAATTGGGCGGATATTGGGTAGCTTTGTGTACACAACAAATAGACTGAGTCCGTTTCTACCGGCCATCGGCTATGTTTGATAGACATTCATTACCAGCTAATGGTTTAGTTGGCAGGAAGTTTTGCTGGTAAGAACCAACATTTTGATAATGTTAAAGGTGGGTTTCGGGACAAAGATGATAGGAAATAAATGAGCCGTTTAGTTGGCTGAAATTTGAATAAAAAGAGAATTTTCTGGGTAGCGGCCATATTTACGGAAACTAATTACGCGGTCCAATTTCCTCTCTTTCTCAAAGCTTAATCATTAATAACAGTACTTATAGGATATTTTTGACCGATTTCAAAAACAGGAGGAGGTTCTCAATTCGGTTGTATGTTCTTGTATGTTTGTGACCTCAGTACTCCGTCATTTATAAACCGATTTGTTCAACCGTTCATCTTTTGTTTGAAAGGGTATACTTATAGGGTAGGCCCATATAAATTTGGTCTAGTTCTGATGAGTGGTTTTATAGTTAGCTTCAATAATACGTATTTTTCCACTTAGTTTATGTTGATGATGTTATAATAATAACTTTCTGTCACTGTTAGTTACTTAGCAAGTGGAGGTATGAACGACACCGACTTTCGAAATTAAAGTTATATTAAACTTGGTAGTTTTTTTGAAATCGGTTGTTTTTTTTTTTGTACTTTAGTTTTTATGTTCTTTAAGCATTAAATTGGCTCAATAATCAGTTCTGCCCACACCGACGCACCGACGCAGGTGCAGTCATTAAAGAAAAAAAAAGAGATAAAGCAAAATGCGTTTATTGGCATTACAGCAAGAAATACACCTTAAAAACTATAAAAAAAAAAAAAACAGAAAACAAAGATCGTAATGCCAAAAAGGGCCTCAGCTCAGCATAAGGTCAGATGACAACACGAGGTATACCACCTGACGCTGATTAGGCCACATGCCCTGTCACCTAAACACGTGAGGGCACGTGTACAGGGCATATGGTGCAAGGTGGAAGGCGGACCATGGCCTGCAGGAAGACGCAGCATTAAACTTTGAACTATATTTACCATAGACAACCAAGCAACCACCAACCAGCCAAGCAAGTCTTAAAATCAGTCTTACCAAGGGGTATCGTATTGCCCAGTAAGTGGGTTGTGGAAGTCAAAAAAGCAGTTGCTCCATGTAAAATACTGGTATTCAGCTGCATCCGGTTAGACTGGAAGCTGACTCCAACTCCATTTGCCATTTTAACGTTTCGAAGAATAAGTGAACTAATTATTGAATGGATTATATTAAACTATATTAGGCAATTAGTCTAGTTGTTCAATAGACATTAATTGGGCAAGTAATTAGTTCGAATTCAGCACTATTTGTTGGATTATCATTATTTAGTTAAGATAAAAGGTATCATCCATTTTGAGGTGGCATTCAGAGGTCAGACAATAACTTGCGAAAACTTTAGTAATAGGGTGAACGCTTGATAAATATACGAAATCCTTATCTATTTTAAATATCAGTCTGTAATACTAAAGTTGTTTTTTTTTTTTAGTCGGTGTGTTAGAACGCGCTGATTTCTGAAACTAACAGTCGTATTAAAAAAAAAATATATCTAAAATAAAAAAAAAGTCAGAAAGAATACTGAGTGAAAACGAATTAATAACGAAGTATAAAATAAATAACTTTAAGGGCTAATTTTTCCATCGCCAAATAACTTTTATTTGAGGAATAAAATTGACGTTTGACAGTTTTTGTATGAAACAACTGTCACAATTTCAAAATTATTCCTCGAATGAAGTTATCAGATGATTGACAAATCAGCCCTAAGTCAGATCTATTTTTATTAACAATGAAATATTATTAAACGTAATATTTGTTTTGTGAAGAACATAAATCAAAATTACTATCCTCAGAGACTGCTGTATCAAGACCTACTTGAAACACAACCAACACAAATAACTAAAGAACAACGGTGGGAGAACTTGTAAGGTTCCAATAACTGCTCGTTATTAATGATAGGTAAACATTTATATTTACAAGTCATGCTACTTCTAAAGATCGCACCGCATGGACCACATCTCAATATTTCAGGGAATCGATCGGAAAATAAGCAAGGTGTATATTGGAAATAACTAGTACGAGGAATAGGTTTTTGTTTACCAATGGAATTTGTGCTCAGTAACCGTGAAACCACTAAAAGATTATACTGGTGAACTTTGAACTGTATTCTCGTTTATGAATCCAGTTGGTGCCCATGATGCTGTTTCTAAGAATTTCAATACAATACTTCAGTTTCAATACCTCGTGAGTTTGTTTCACCTGTCTTCTCAGAGTAGTCAAACAGGAAACCGACCTCATCTAGTTAAAAAAAAAACGAGTTGCACTCCGGGAGTGCCGGCAGAAGTGAAAACTTGAATATTAACGTTGTGCATTTTTGATATTTTGGAATGTGGTCTACTCTCCCTCCGTCTTACGAATTTTCGACCAGGTCACGTGTCCTGACGCGAGTTTAACATTTTTTACCCATCACAACAAAAGTGCATAACGCCGCTAAAGAAGTTTTCACTTCAAAAAATATGATTGACGTGTAAAAATGTTTGTACAAACCTACTTACAGAGATTAAATCATTTATAATTTATACGTCCGACTCTAAATATCGAATTAATTAAAAGTTGGAGCCAAAGCGCCGTTATATGATATCGGGGCTAATAAGGAATTAAAGTAATGTCCAACGTGGGGCGACCTTTGTGAGTCGAATGCGGAAACAAACAAACGTTTTAAAAGGTAATTTAAAAAAAAGATTTACAAACCTAAAGTATTCTACCTTTCTATCTAGAAGGAGAAGAAGAATAACGTTAATTTAGACACAGTTCCTGAAATACAAAATACGAATAACAAAAGTAAAAAAGCGAAAATAATGTTTGAAGAATAGTGTGTGCCTCGTATCTACATTGATGCATCTGCTAAAATCCATTCCTTACAGCACCACACAGCTGAATATCCCAACACATCCAGAAAATATAGTTCCCATTCCGTACAAAGTAGCAAAGACAAAGCACCGCAAACTATTTGCCCAGCACTGGGTAGTGTACACACTACACATGTTTGTGGACGTGGGCAAACATGCTACCAATCAGCGGGATTTGTGTGCTTACTGCGTTTGATATCGAGATATATTGGTCATTTGTTTCGTTGGCTTGAAACTCTGGAGAGATTGTTTAGTTCTGTTATGAATTTCAAATGAAGTCTATGATTGTAATGGGACTATGCGCTATTGGTTGTATTATTATTACTGTACTCTCCGTAGGGATATGAAAAGTGGTAGGTACAATACTGTTTTTGCTTACATCAATATTTTTTTAACGGCGGTATTTACTTTTTAATCCAATACTCGTTTGCATATTGGGAGTCGATGTAGAGAGAATGATTCATATATTTTATTACTAATAATAAAGCTGAAGAGTTTGATAGATTGAACGCGTTAAATATATATACAATTATATAATACGAAAAAATATAGAAAAAGGCAGGAGCTCATTGGGCATCATAGCTTGTAAAAATAGTAATTAATCAGGTATGTTAAATAAAAAAAAAAGTAAAAAAAAAAAATCTTTTTGCATTTGATAGCCCAATTTTTAAGGAAGGCTATAATAATAATACAATAAGGCTAAGGCTATAATATAATTTTTAAGGCTATTTAACATTACGCTACAACTCTTCGGAACCGAGCAGAAAGCAAAAAAAGGCAGAGAGAACGTTAAACGAAAACGAAGTAATTCGCTGATTAGAAACAAATTCAAACTGAAAGAAAGAAAGAAAGAAAAAGTATTTATTGCGACTCGTACAGGAAGGGAAGCTCATAAAACTAAACACGATCAAAAATAAAAAATAAGCTAATTACTTATATTAAAAAAAAAGTAAGTATTAAAAAGAAAAATGAAACAGTATGATGCTACAACATTTTAAAAAGTAAATGTCGCAGCACTGGTATTCTGATAGGGACCGCTGTCGGCCTTCGAAGATTCCTCTTTTTTCTAAATTGCCCCTATGCCTTGGTTCCAAAGAAACCATAAAGTTCAAATTTTCAAACGTCAAACTTTTTCGACAAAAAATGCTCGCGGAGAAATCGGAATACTCGAAATTCGCATGTTGCGTTGAAGCTTTTACACACAGTATATCAAAAACTTTAAAAGCTTACGGTTCAACAATCGAATATTTTAACAAACCAGTCCGAACTGCTATCCAATAAAGAGTTTCATAATGATATATGAACTACATCGAAACAGTCGACTCATGTATCGTCGTAACACAGCGGAAAAATCCGGACGACGTAACGAAGAGGAATCGCTTTCCATATCATAAATCAAAGCATATTGTATTACTGGACATATGGCTGCTACTAGTGTGTTTCCGCCTTTTTTCGAGTGTTCAGTTGTGGCTGGCGTATTTGTTTTTAAACGGATTTTTGTATTTGAAAGATGATTTTACTAAGGGTCAAACATTTTGGTGAGCAATTTTAATGTTTTAGATGTATCAAATAATAATGTATTTTTTCCTTTATTTTCAGGTAAGCATCTTACAATCGTTTATTATCTGGATTGGGTAGTGCTGATATGTCAGTAAGTAGGTACATATATTAACAAAACAACGTTATAAAAAAACGAAATGGAAAAAAAAATAAACGAAATTATGAAAAAATTAATGATGATGGTGAAGTTAATGATTAAATTATTGTTTTTTTTCAATGGTGAATTTTAAAGCCACTCACTCTCGATTTTGGTTAGGCTCCGTTTTTCTTCCATTTTCCGTGTCGATAAGACGTGCTCCATCTTTGTCCATTTTTAAAACTATGATGAAATTACATTTTTAAAATCTCCCGCAATTCATACACATTTATTTTTACTTGTATTTTTTTACACATGTTTCATGATTGTTATTGTAAATTTCTATAGATAAGTTTGATATGTTTTAGGCATGTATGTATTTATTGCATATATCTTCAGTGTTTTATATCCTTCCCTCTTAATCCATCCAAAGGTTTTCTATAATAGATCGCGTTCAACGATAAGATCGTCCATTGTGTCACTCCTTGTAAAATTTCCACATTTATATCTGTAATGTTTATGCTGTACATAATAAAGAGTATTCTATATATTTATCCAGCTGGTTCTGACTGAAATTGATAGGAATCGGTGCTAACCTGACCTTCATAGAAAACCATCCTAAATATCCCATAATCGTTTATCATCATAGCGTTATTTTATATGAAAATGATTTATGATGAGTTATATTTTATATTGACTTGTCTGGACGGGATGTAGACGGGCGCCAAAGGGAAGTCTGGCGTCTAGGTAGAAAGTAAAAAATATTATCAAGCTATTAATAGATTATTTAGATATTCCACTTTTGCCCATGGTGATGACGTGAGCAAGACAACATTCCTGGGCTAACCTTGCAGGGAAACTGCATTATAAACCAGACTTGGAAATGAAAGCAGTTTTTTTTTTAAATAAAACGTTGTCCCACACTAGGAATTACTTCTGTATCGTGAGTCCGTTTACAAACATTTAAACTCACATACACAAACAGCCAGACCCGGAACAACTTCCTTTAGGCAATACAAATATTTGTTCCGTGCGGGAATCGAACCCGCAACACGCAGCGCAGCAGTCGATCGCTCAGCCACTGCACCAACCGTGTCGTCAATTGGATTGGTTTTATTTAGAAGAAGTCCAGTTGAAACCGTCAGGCACTAGTTGTCTGGCATTTTTGCTGAACTGGAACTTTTTGGCGCTGCCGTGAGGCACACTTTCTTGGTAATTCTTACATCTGACGTTACACTTTTTACTTGATCTGTTTTTTTTTTTTGTTTTTATCTAGTGTATGGTGTGTCTTTTAGTCTGTGCTAAATAAATGTCTTTTCTTTTTCTTTCTTTCAATACTTTGACACTGATGCTGTCGCCTTACCTTAAAGTATATAAAAGTGGCAAAAGCCGATGATCAAGACTTAAATCGAGCATGATTAGTAACATGTCATCTACCAACCTTCACCACAATTTGAGATTTACTTAATCACTAGCTGAGCCCCGCGGTTTCACCCGCATAAGTCTCGATCTCGTGAGAATATCGGGATAAAAAGTCATCCTAATGTTAAGCTTGGTTAAAAACTATTTGTGTGCCAAATTTTACGTACCTAAATCCATTCAGTAGTTTTTGCGTGAAAGAGTAATAAATCCATCCTCATAAACTTTCGCGTTTATAATATTAAAAGTAGGATTAGATAATTAAACGAGGCCGAGGGATAATTAAACGAGGAAATTAATATTTACTAACAATAGAAAGAGAGTACGCAAAAATCAAAATCTACAGCTACAGCAACATTTAGCAATATCCTTTTTTTTCAAAAAATACCTATTCCGAATGAAACTCGCAAAATTCTCGCCAGTAAAAGCACAGCAGACTAACAGATGGTTCGTCACACATTTCCAATATCGCTGTATTGTATCGTTGGGATGGTCAGCGTTGACTTCCATTTGTTAACGGCGTGGCTGCAAAGTCATACAGTGCGGAGGCTCGTGTGAAAGGCACTTTTTGGGCATTTTTTTTTTCTGGTGACTTTTGATTGGGTTTTAATTTTTAGGTGTAGGTAGTGAAAGGTAAAGATGCATTTATTTGTATAAACATGTGTAACATGATACATAGATATGCACATATGGATGGAAACGAGTTTAATATTGCTGTTTCAACATGTTTTGCCATATTCGGCGTACAAAATAGTTTATAATATTTAATTGAAATTATAAATAATTAAATTATAGTCACAATTCAGTCAATTCCAATACCTAATTACAGTCAATACAAAAATACAGTCAACAAATAATAATAATTAAAACAATAAAATGAATAAAACTAATTAAATTATCTAAGTTCAAGAACTCCGTAACATTATAATATCCCTTACTAATTAGCAATTTTTTTAGTTCTCTCTTGAATGAATTAATATTAATTTTCTTAAGGGAATTAGGAATCATATTGTATGTTAATGGAGCCATGCATATTACACTTTTTCTTAGAAATGCTGTTTTGGCGGAGAGTGATTGCACCCAAAGTCTGCACTTCTCACGTCTATTTCTACCTGTATTATTAATCCGAAGGGGAAACAAATGAGGATTGGTTTTTACAAACAGCGATATTTCTAATATGTAAAGTGACAAACATTGGTTTGCAACTGTCAGTAGTTTGCAACCCAAACATAGCCCTACGTACAACGCTTTTGGGCTTTGAACGCAGTGTCCTTCTGAGTTGAATTGCCCCAGAATATTATTCCAAATCTTAACACTGATTCAGTAAGCCCATAATATGCTTTAAGTAAAGTATCTGTGTTGACAGTCGGTGCCAACTTGTAAAGAGCATATCACGAAATACTGCATATGACGAAGTTTGATGAATGAAAAGAAAAACGGTTCATTTTTTAGTATTTTTTGTGACTTGAGTGAATTATGGTTGTTATTTTTAGGTGTAGTTTGAAATTAAATAAAATGTCATAAATGATACATCCATTTATATATTTATAAGCGATAAGATTTTTATGTCTAACAAACTGTTAGTTAGTCCTGTGACTAACTGTAGTTGAGTTTCTTGCCCGTTCTTCCCCATAGAGATAGTACGTTTTGGAATGGGCAAATAGCTTCAATTTTCTGACTAACAGACCGACTATTTAATTTTGACAATTCAAAAGTGCCTGTAAATGGTTTAATTTACATAAATGATTTTAGTGTGAGTAGTAACTCTAGATAGTCTTATGAGGCTCACACTGGGATTGATTAAATCTTGGGTAACATTAAAATAACTTCTAAAACACATTCAAACACTTACCAAAGTTAACTCAAACGTTACAAAAATAATAAAGCAAATTCTTAATTTCTAAAATAACTATCAAAATTAACTAAAACTTTACTAAAAACAATGAAACTAAATTCAAAACACCAAACATTCCGATTTCAAAACATGATCATTCAAGTTTCGAATTTAGATTGAACTTTTTAAAACTCAAATAGAGAATGATATTTATTTATACTGCCAATCATTAAGACGTTCGACCTCAAAGGAGTTTTATTGGTCGTTTCTGAGCTATTTGCTGCCCAATGATTTATTTTCAGTGTGTCGTGCTGCCGTTTGAGTTTGTACAGTTAAAATAATCGTATTGATGCGGTACAGATGGTTTGATGTCAGAAAAACACATGGAAATTATGCAATGAGCTAATTTTGCGGTGAGCTTGAAGTGTGATTTTAGATTTCATGGGTAGTTAGGAAAATTACTGACTCATTATTTTTTATAAGTGTTCTAAAAACAATAACTGTGCCGTTTTCTAAACACAAATAATATTTTGTCAAGATATGTATGTCTACCCTGACAGAATATTAGAGGATTTTTTTTTTATTTTTTAGCTATTTTTGAGATGAAAGATGGAGAAAGAAAGAAAAATGTATTTATTGGCATTACAGCAGCAAACACTTATAAAGCTTTTAATGCCAAAATGCTTAGCTGAGCAGCAGATTATGAATGTTTTTATTCCGGAAATTGGCTTTTTGATATTATGCTGATAATATCAAAAAGCCAATTTCCGGAATAAAAACATTCATAATCTAGTCGCAATCTCATCTCAGCACAACCAATGTCAAAAACATGTCAAAAATGTAGGGATTTTAGTGGTATTTTTGACAGCTTGAGACTGAAATCAGACTGTGAACGTTCTTAAAATTACGAGAATTGCCCCTCTGATTATTGGAATGAAATTCTTTAACGCGGCTTATGGTAGGAGTAAACTGGCAGAAATCGTCACGTAACGAAAGCGGTATACCTCCTTTATGTGACTCAGAAATCATGGGTGTGGTTTTCATGGTTTTCGAGGTTGCTAAAGTCGATACTGTAGTCAAAATGTAAACCCAAGATGGCAGCTGCAAAAAAAAATTCAACGTTTTTGACGGGGATCCTCCGACCGCACAGGGTTTTTTGAAGTGAAAACTTCTTTAGCGGCGTTATGCATTTTTTTTGTGATGGGTAAAAATGTTAAACTTGCGTCAGGACACGTGACCTGATCGAAAATTCGTAAGACGGTGCTCGCGTCGGGACACGTGACCTGATCGAAAATTCGTAAAACGGTGCTCGCATCGGGACACGTGACCTGATCGAAAATTCGTAAGACGGAGGCAGAGTTGTTTGTGAGGGGAAAAAATGTCAAACTCGCGTCAGGACACGTGACCTGATCGAAAATTCCTAAGATGGAGGGAGAGTAGACCGCATTCCAAAATATCAAAAATGCACAACGATAATATTCAAGTTTTCACTTCTGCCGGCACTCCCGGAGTGCTACCCGTTCTTTTTTTTGAAGCAATTATTAACTTCTATGCAAGTGTTAATGTTCTTTCGATCTAAATGATTTGTCTAGTTTATGGTGACATTACACGGTTACAACATTCAAGTCAAAACAATGACCAACGACATTCCCAAATAGCTTTTCCTTCTAACCTCGTTTGACCTACAACAGACAGACATCCAGATGGCGTAGGTTACCTGAAACTGTATGAAACCAGAACAAACTGCTGAATAACATATCGCAGTGCCAGTTCTGTCATAGGGGCTATTTTAATATCTTATGAAGTTTGACGCCTGTGCAGGTCGGTGGCGTAAATACATAAATCATGTGTCCAGGTGAACTGCAGATATAGCCCATTATTAGCTGTTGAGAGATTGAACCTCTTAAATGATTGGTAACATTCAACTCTGCACTGAGTTGACGTGGCTAAAGTACCTTTTTATTATTTGTGTGAGAATAAATCTTAGTCTAATAAGCAAAAGAAGTATGTAAATATTGATTGTAGGAGTGAGTTTAACGCCGGCTGTCGCTGAAAACCAGCGCTGGGGCTCTGTCTCGTATAGGGTCTTAGCATTATGCTGAACGATAGCCGTTTTGCGTGGATGTGACGCATGTTTTCCCCCAACTTGTTCTTGTGTTCTCTTTTTTTTGTGTTTGTGTTCTTTTTAGCGTCATCTTTTTATTTATTTTTCTTAAATATACCTACGTGAAAGCCTACGTTACTCTGAATTTTTTTTTTTTCAATTACTTTTTACTTCAAAGCCCGATACTCATACTGGAAGAGACTGGACAATGATCACATGCTTTCTCAGTGCACAGTGGCAATACAAATCATAATTGATGAAGTGTCGCTTGAAGGCAACAGGTACAATTTGACCCAAAATCTAGGAAAGATGAACCTACCGACCGTCAAATAATTTTGGATGAAGTTTTGCTTTCCAATGGTATTTATTACTAGCTAAAGCACAGTCATACATTCAACCTAGATGAGCCTGGAGGTGTAAAATGATACTTGAACTAAGTGCAACAGGTAAATAGTAGATCTAGTATATAAAACTATGTAAGTACCAGCGTTCATATATGGCGAGCCGCACGATCGGTTTTCGATTCTAGGAGTATGTGGCATATAAATTCGGTGTGCTGGTAAATGAGTATAGTATATATATATTCATGTAAATGCTCTTATTTATTTCTATCTATGTTCTCAGACATACTTTAGGGGGCACGTGGCTACATAATAACAGCAGCACGGGTCGATTTTTAAGGTTAAGCAACACTCGCCGAGGTTGTTCTGGGATGGATGACCATCAATTACATACCGAGACCCCTCCGTGCTTACGAAAGCACGTTAAACCGTTGGTCCCGGCTGTCATTCGCGAATCTTTGACAGTTATTACGGGTAGTCACAAGCCCGAAAGTTTGACAAACAGTGTTCTCAACGGGTACCGTGTTAGTCAGTAACTGGGTTGTGGAAGTCAGAAAGACAGTCACTCCATGTAAAGTACTGTTATTCAGCTGCATTCGGTTAGACTGGAAGCCGACCCCAACATAGTTGAGAAAAGGCTAGGCAGGTGATGATGCATGATGACTTGAAAGTGAATTCTAGATCATAATCCCTGTCATCAGATAAGTAATGTCCTTCAAAACAATACATTGAAAAAGGACAAACATAATATTATGAGTCTAACAAGCAAGGAAAAAAACAATATCGTCGTACTCCCATTTAAGACTACAATACAAGTTCTTATTACAGCACTATTAAGAAAAAACATAATGTCAATGAGGCCAATCATTTATAATAAAATTCCACATAATCTCAAAGAACACCCCACACGCATATTTAAAACTAAACTGACTGAATTGCTATTACAAAAATGTTAGACTTCTTGAATGACAAAGATTTATAACTGCACCTTGACGTTTTTTTCTTGTAATTGGCATTTTAAATACCTTTTTGCAATCTATATCTATACTAATATTATAAAGAGGAAAACTTTGTTTGTTTGTTTGTAATGAATAGGCTCAAAAACTACTAAACCGATTTAAAAAATTCTTTCACCAATCGAAAGCTACATTATCCACGAGTAACATAGGCTAAATTTTATTTTGGAAAAAAATAGGGTTCCGTAAGATATTTGGGTTTTTCGGACAGAAGGTGTAAAAAATCAACCAGAAACGTTACTTATTTTGCGTACGCTGCCTAAACTATAAAAGATAGAACCATAAAATGTTCAAATTAATTGTAGATCTTATAAATATCTACAAAAAAGTCCGCGATACACTATACCTATCTATGTCGAGTGAGGCACAACAACCATTTTTTAATTTAAAAACTCTTGATTTTTTTTGGGCTACATTTAAACGCATTTATTTTACTCATGATATTAATCCTTATCAAAATAAATTATTTCATCAGTAAGTACTGTTTATGTAGATAATATTTGGTCTTTAAATGATTAAAATTGGACGTTTGGTTTTGAAGTTATGGCGAAATTAAAATATTACGATTTCTGCTGCACGGCCCGTTGCGAAGTGGGCGTCACCAAGGCCGTGCACGTGCAGGAATAAGTTTACAAAATCAAAAATCAAGTCATAATATAACTATTTACATCACATCCATGATCTGTATAGTGTTATAAAGTTTTCAGAATTTTCGCAAAGTTTAAAAAATTCATCTTCTTACTTCTATTTATTTAAAAAAAAAATATTATGTATCTTTATGGGTTATTTTCATTTCCTTTTTCGCAAAGTTTAAAAAAATCATCTTCTTACTTCAATTTTTTTTTTTAATATTTTGTATCTTTATGGGTTATTTTCACAAATCCGAAATCTACGCGGACGAAGTCGCGGGCAGAAGCTAGTAATTTATAATTTCATATCATAATTTATATTTTTTAATGAAATGACTTTTTAGTGTGACAATTTATTTATGTGTATTAATTTTTGATGTCTTGTTATTTTAATGTCAATGTAATGATAACTAATGTTTTTGCACGCCGTAAGATAGAATGTAGCGGAAACATTGTATTCAGCCGGTCGATTCTGTAAAAATCTCACCGTGAAAACTCAAGTGAAGTGAGCTTGATGTGAGTTGTCAGTAGTGTCAATCCCTAGCTTTATTTGGAATGACAGCTCACTCCACGCTCACTTCACCTAAGTTTTCACGGTGAGATGGTTACAAAATCGCACTGCTGTACCATCTCAAACCTGTACCTACATTGTTGGCAAATAAATATTTCTGATTCTGATTTCCGCCAATTGAGTGTGAACTTGCACGAGGTGAGACCGGGTTTTAAAATTTTAAAACTCCTTTTTTTAAAACCTTTTAAATTTCGTTTTTTAAAACGTATTAAATTTAAATAAATCCTCAAAGCTCCACGTTTTATTTACACTGATATTGTGAAGGGACTTTGTTTGTTCGGTCTCAGTGGAACGCGTTTTGATATTTGTTTTGCGAATTTTAATTCTTTTATTTTTTGTATCCGTGATAGGTTTGTGTGAGAACTGTGTATGTAGCGTTTTTTATTAGCACTTATATTTGTTCTTTTAAGTTTTACTCCATTCTTTCTTGGTATTCATTTTTTAGGATCGCTATTGCGTTTGCATGCGTTGCGTTATTGAGTTTGGTTTGAAGTTGCTAATTTTTACACCTATATACGAATAATTGTTGGTAAAAATATTGGTCCCTATAACCCCAAACATATCTGCAGTGCAAAAAGTTTAAAGGGTTATAAAGTCGTTTTGAAGGTTCATTGGAAGAATACCAATATTGTGACTTTTGAAAATATTTTGTTGATCAATAAAGTTTAAAACACATTAAAATTTGTCTGACTGCTCAGTAATAATATAGGTACCTAACTGTGAAGTAATAAATTAACTGTGGGAGAGGTAATGTATATTTTTAAAGTCTAATTTGGATTTTTTTCGGAAAGTTTGTTGTAAATGTTGGGCTTATTGCATAGCAAATAGTTTGAAAATAATAATAGTCATGTGTTATGTCAACAAAAATTGCCAACTATGTAGATAGTTGAACAATTCTAAAGACTTTGAATGACGATTCCATCTCACAAAAATTCTATCGAAACCTTTAACTCAGTCTCTCAGTCACATCTACACACACTATCTTCCTTTTCAAAAGTATGAAGGTACAAACAAATGTCGGTAAGTCAAACAACCAGTAAATAGAATTTCCCGCCGTATCATCAAAAGAACCAATACATCTTTTTCTATTCAAAAACCCTGTTTGATACATATGATCTTCAAAGTGAAATAGTGGAGGGAGTGAATAGTAGGTGAATGCCATAGAGTAAAAAAACCATATAGACGCGACATTTAGACATTGTACCGTCAACTGTGAAATCTGTGGTAACACTTGCACTACGAAAATAGCTCTTACTTCTACTACATAAAAGCGCTATCAATGTTAAATTGTTACCACTATTGTGTAGTTGACTGTACGTATAGTCACGAGCACCAATATGTCAACACTTGGCAACTTTCAGTTTTCGATTTTTTCGTGAAATAACGAATGCAACGTTGAAATACGACACATTACATAAACTCATGGGTTCGAAAATGCTATGTTCGTAACAACATAAAATTTCATTAAAAAATAAAGGAGTACTAAATCGCATTTGAATAAAGCCGAGTGTATACATACTTTTGCTCGTGATTGTACGCAAGCGACGTAGTCACCTTAACCTGACTGTATTCATTATTATTTTTGCGGAAAGTAGTCCACTGCTGGACATAGGCCTCCCGCTAGCATCGTAACTTCTCGTGCCTCTCGCATCCAGTGGATTCCTGTGGTCTTTACAAACCCACAGAACCTTCGTCGGTCCACAGACCCTTTTGACCCCAAAGGCAATCGGTTCTGCGAGTAATGTGCCCTACCTGCGGGTAGGGCACATTCTTTGGGCTCTGTCGGTTACCTTGGTTCTCCTGCGGATCTCTTACCTATGTTTGCCTTTCCGAAATATGCCCGAAACTCGTTTAGGACCATATTACAGAACCTCACTCATTATTCAAAACTAGTTTAAAGTCATTTGATAGATTGATACTTGAATTTGATACTAGAATGAGTTCAGAACGGAAGTTTCGCATCTATACGATTTTAATTCTATGACAGTACCTCATGCTTCTTTGAAAAGGGTCACTTTAAAGGGGATCTGGGATTAATATCTTAAAAGGTTTAAATAACGGAGCATTAGGGTTGTTTTCATATTTGTAGATGGTTGTCTTGTTACCTTTACCCATTTGAAACAAATCTGTCGCTGCTCCCAAGGGTGTCAATGTAAATAGACTTCAGAAACTGTTTTATGATGAGGTTTCTTGTTGATAAAGTAGGTACAGTGACTACTTTATCAAAAACTTACTTAAACTCACGCATTATTCCCATGAGGGTAGACAGAAACTACAGAACGTGATCTGCTACGATCCTTACATCCTCCTTTTGCTTCGTTTACGTCCATACATCTAGTCATACACGCACGCCGGGTGCGAGTCCTACGTACCTGATAATTTTGAAGAGCATGACCAATAAGGTAAAGTAAATATTGTAAAATTATTGTACGTATTCTCCTGTTTGTTGGTCCCTGGTTTCACCGGTCAATCGATCAGGTTAAGCTATGCTTGCCGCGGTTGGTCGGTGGATGGGTGACCATCTTTACATACCGACACCCCTCCATGCCTCGGAAAGCAGGTTAAACTGTTGGTCCCGGTTATCATTCGTGGATCTTTGACAATCGTTACGGGTCGTCAGAAGCCCGAATGTCTGACAACCAGTCTTACAGTAACTGGCTAACTGGCTTGTAGTTAAAGGCTTGAGCCTTTTCCTTATTATGTTGGACTCGGCTTTCAGTGTAACCAGATGCAGCATGTTGCATGGAGCGACTGCCTATGTGACCTCCATAACTCAGTTACTGGGTAAAAAGACACCGTTTGCAGGTGATGATGACTTACTTCACAATTTTCTTTCTACAGGTTTTCTCGTAATGCTCCAACCAGTGCTAGCATAAGCAGCATATAATGTTTCCACTGCTGAGACACAAGCCTCCTCTCTGTGAGAGGAAGCATAATGATACGGATGTCACATGTCTTCGAACAATTGGTTCTAGGACATGCCGGTTTCCGCACGATGTTTTTCTTCACCGATAACCGCTTCACTGTTGCCGTATTCATTAAAATATATTCAATATCATAATTACACATAAATTAAATCGCAAGATATCACTAAAATACAAAGTACAATACTTTGAAACAGTCTAAAATTCATGCACACCCATTTTAGTACTGAAGTTTCTGAGCTTTTAAGGTAAAACCGTCTAAGTGCAAGTCAGCCTTCGCGTGATGAGTAACCCGTATCTCATCCCTCAAAGAAAGATCTTCTACTACTAGAACTATGTTAAATTAGACCGCCTGGAAAGGGAACATGTATGAGGATGCGGCGCAAGTTATTTGGGTCACATCCATTCAATCTTGTCTAGGGAGCAAGGTGCAATTTTCTTTTTTATTTGAAAAAAAGTAACGATATAGCTGTATTGATGTAGGAAACGGTTCAAAAAGTTTTAACATAAGAATAATATTTAGCATTATTTTCTAAGACCGAAATTTGCAGAATTTTTTTTTTTTTTTACCTTTTTCCTTACATTTATTCATCCTCGTCTAGGGAGTAAGGTACAATTTCATTTTTATTAAAAAAAAAACCATTTACCTCCCCATGGCAACGCAAAAATGAAATTCAACGTTCCGTCACACAAGAAACACAAAAACCCGAATTTAAAAGAAGAAAGAAACATGAATCCATCGCCACACATTCCGATTCGTTTAACCCAATCTGTCACAATTCTGCTGTAATGAAAAACCAAGTAACAAAAGGTTCGAAGCAAAAAAAGGTTACAAACTCGCGATCTGTCAGACAATGCGTACGTTCAAGACTTGGCGCCGCTCAGTATTGTGAGGGTAATACTCCTCCTGAAAAGGTTTCACAATTGAAAAGCCAGAGGGATTAACAGAGTTTAAAAGGAGGGATTTACTTGCTCGTCCCGACCTACATTCGACGAATGGTCGACTGTGGTTTTTTTTTTATCTAGTGAGCGATTTGATATTTGAAATGGTGGATACTCGGTTTTGATTTACGATTTAACATTTGATTTATATTAACAAAACACATGACGCAAAAAAAACAGAAAAAATTAATAATTGAGGAGCATTAAAAAAATGCATATTACCTACCTGTATAGATAGGCATTTGAATCCTGAAATCCCTTTATGCGTCATATAATATGTGACGATACGGTTGGCGCCGTGGCTGAGCGATCTACAGGTAGACAGGTAGGTGTACCGGGTCTGGCTGTTTGTGTACGTGAGTTTAAATTTTTGTAAACGCACTCACGATACAGGAGTAATACCTAGCGTGAAACAGACATTTAAAAAAAAATATCTGTTTCTAGTTTATTTATAGAGACTGCAGTCTGATACTATCTACTAAGTTGGTGGTTTCCCTCGGGGGATAGCATAGAAGGGGAAAAGTTGCGTCTTCGAGAGATCCCCAAATTCACTTTAAAAAAACAATAAGGTAGGCAATTGTATCTGTGTTTTTAGTCCCTGATCTGTCTCTGGTCTCCTCTACCTTAAAGGTACAGACGCCAGCAGGTCAAGCTACCCGAAACTGTCAAATTTTCCCAATCAACCTTGAATCTTAAAGCTTCAACGATAAAGTTAAAAATTTATTAAAGAAAGGAGATGGCTAAATAGAAGTATGGACGACTTTTCAACAATGAATAAACATGGTACCTAGCAACATGTAATTCTGAATAGCTGGATATTAGTATTTCATATAAAAAAAGTTTCAGGAACTTTTAGTATCTTTTTATTCCTGAAAATTAAATCGTGTAACTCCTACGTCAATAGGCATACAAAAACTGCAAATAAAAGATATTGCTATGAACTTTTACCTAGGCGTTTAGATGTAAAGGGTGTCTCAGTAAGAGTGCACTTTTTAAAATTGGAATATTTTTTTTTTCATGCAAGTGGCCTCTCTGAAATTTGACAGCTGTCACCTCTGTTTATTCCGATTATTAAAAATGGAGAGCTTTTCGAAAGAACAACGCGTTATAATTGTGAAAACTCATTACAAAAATGGGGAAAGTTACGCTGAAAACTTCGCCAAATTTTCAGCCGAGAAAGTGCACCTAATGTGTCAACCATTCGAAGAGTGGTCAAAAAATTTGAAGAAACTGGGTCAATTATGGATAATAAGAATCCTTTGCGTCAACGTACCGGTCGGTCTCTTGAAAACATTGCTGCTGTAAACGAGAGTGTCGCCGAAAACCCGAAAACATCAATTCGACATCGTTCTCAACAACTTCAAATTTCACGAAGCACTACGCAGCGAATTTTGACTAAAGACCTCCACCTTCATGCGTACAAGATTCAGTTAACTCAGGAGCTCAAACCAGCAGACCACGGAAAGCGCCGGCAATTCGTTCAATGGGTAATGGAGCAAAGTGAAGTCGATGCCAATTTTTCGGAAAAAGTAATTTTCTCCGATGAAGCGCATTTCCATATGGATGGCTTCGTGAATACACAAAATTGTCGAATTTGGGACTCAGAAAATCCTCATGCAATCCATGAGAAACAAATGCACCCACAACGAGTAACTGTCTGGTGCGGATTTTGGTCAGGCGGCGTGATTGGACCTTACTTTTTTGAAAATAAGGCCGAAATTGCAGTGACTGTGAACGGCATTCGTTACAGGAATATGATAACGGACTTCTTGTGGCCTCAACTGGACGGCATGGATCTGGACAACATGTGGTTTCAGCAGGATGGCGCAACCTGCCACACCGCACATGAAACAATCGACTTATTGCAGCAACGATTTCCAGAACACATTGTCTCACGAAATTCTGATGTCAACTGGCCACCAAGATCGTGCGATTTAACGCCGTGCGATTTTTTTCTTTGGGGTTTTGTGAAATCTCGGGTTTATGCGAATAAACCCGAAACAATTCCTGAGCTCAAATCGGAACTCCAACGCGTCATCGGTGAGATACAGCCACATCTCTGTGCAAAAGTCATGGAAAATTTCATGAAAAGAGTAATGGCCTGTCATCGGAGCCGTGGGGGTCATTTGCCGGATATTTTATTCCATACTTAATCGGAACATGTCTTCTTTACAATACAATAAAAATATCACAACTCTGTCATAAAATACTTGTTTTTATTTTAAAATGAAAAAGTGCACTCTTACTGAGACACCCTTTATCTGCGGTAATATTGATAATTGTATTTTTGCCTAACGACCCACCCCGATTTCGCACGGTGGTACTTGAGTAAATATCTACAAAAGGGTAATTGCACCAAAAACCGTGATACAACGAGCATTCTACAATCCGCGTAAAAATCACTCCCCGCCCGCGTGTATATAAGTACTAAACTCCTATAAATCCTAAACTACTTATTCAAATGAGTTGAAATAAAGACAGTTTTCACAGACAATATAAGTAGTGGTTGAAATGATGAAAGTATTTAAAAATAAGGATTAATATTAACTGAAAATAAATGGACTCGAGAGGCGGATTCTGGGCGCTGATTGGGGCAACGAGCGCAAGAATAACACTCAGGCGGCAGGATTTTTCTGACTTGAATTACATTGGTCAATACAACCTACACGAATGTATACCTAAACCTTCCGGAAGAACCAATCTACCTACTAGTGACAACCCCATTAAAATCTGTTTGTCAATACATCCGTACAGACAGACTGACCAACAAATGCACCTGGGGGACTTAGTTTAATTAGTATGTGGTGATTGTTAAATCCTGGGAGGACATAAAAGATATTGAAATAAAACAACAAAAATACGATTTATTTATTTATTCTGTGAATCTTATAAGAACATTATCTAAAAAAGTTAGTTTAGGTTATCTGTCCGTTTGATCAAATCAATCAGATTGGATGCTAGCCCATTAACACAACCAGAGAAAGAGAGGTCAGGGACAGTAGTTCTGACGATTTATAGGCCGAGAAACTGAATATCTGAAAAGGAAGATGATCCATAATGCTACCGGATGGGCATGTAAATATAAAAGAACATACTGTATTTAAAAAACAATTTATTTACTTGATGGAAAGCTGGATGTGACGTTGGTAAATTCTGTAACATTGAATCGTTTCTTTCCACTGCATTGTTTAATTCTCACAGAACGGCCACAAGTTATGCGCACCATTGTATGGCCAAATAAACGTACATCACTAGTTGCTTCTGAATTCAGCAGTTCATAACAAGGATGACAAATGTTGGCATTCCTTGGAACCTACAACAAACTTAATTACCTTAGTACCCACATGAATTATTTATAATAAATAAAGCAATAAGTCTGCAAGCAACCACGTCTTAGTTTCAGAAAATAAATCGTTTTGATACCTGTTATCAAAAATCGATATAAGTATAGTTTTGATTTGACATTCTAGAAAAGCGACATGACCCGTCCCTAGTTTGTAGTACTGTATTATTATTCTCTTTGAACTTGTCATGTCAATCAAAAAAAGCAATGATACTTTTTTATGTCTAACAGTTCACGAAAGTTCTAGGAAATTATTAAACGCTTCATAATTCATGAACGAATATTTGAATATTACGAGTTAATGTGAGGTTACTATTCATGCTTGGGGCAGTCATTTAGCCATGTCCTTTGACAGATTGTAGTAGCTTGATGTGCTGGCGTCGTCTGTACAACAGATCAATTGAAATAAATAAAATATACGATTTTCTCTGAAAACTTTTAATTTAAAGCTGATATTATTATACACCAAAATACATACCAAAAAATACAATTATCACTACAAAGCCAAACACACGATATCTTAACACGAAAAAAGTTACAATTAAAATGTTATTTATTATTTATTTTTAATCAAATTCGAAGACACGTGACATCTACCAACCCGCACTGGGCCCGCGTGGTGGATTATAGCCCACTCCCTCACGAAGAGCCTGAAAAGCTTGTATTCCAGCAATGAAAAAATTATTGGCTGATTATGCTGTAATTGGTGTAATTGAAATAAATGCGTTGAGTTTGACTTTTGTCCATTATGAGATCATTTAGCAGTTCGAAATACCCATTTAAAAGTTTATTCAAAAACATAAAACGTTTAGCAACGGCCCCTTTACAACTAAAAATAAAAACTCGAACAGAAACCTTATCCCACTCATTCATTCGAGTTTCAAAAGTAGAACTGCAAGAGTGAAGCGCCTGAATGGAATTCTGACGTCACGGCCAACGATCTTGATTTATGATATTTTAAAAACTTTTTTTCTCTACGCTCATGGACCGTTTCCAACGTTCACGTGCCCATCACGCCAGCACATCATGACATAACCGTGTGAGATGACGTAGTTGCCTTGGAGTCGGGAATCTATATGGTATGTTGATTGGAAAACCGTGTAGGAAGATTTGAGATGGTTCGCGTGTGACGTCACTTGTAGGGAATAATGTTTTAAGTGTTGTGTGTGATCATGAGTTGATGGCTACGGTTTTTTTTATTTCATATACAGCATGACTGTGTCAGTTAATATATACACTGCCGAGCAATGAAAAAGTTCCACCCGCAAAATGCCGACAAACACCTTAATATCTCCTAAGACATATAATTTAAAATTTGAACACAATATTTACGTTTTTAGTTGGTAATATTCTGATGCGCTGTTAAATGTACTTCAATATTGCAAACGGCGTCATTAAGCTAGCCTTTCCCGTTTAGGAGTAATTTGGTAGGTACTATGTCACTGGAACTTTTTCATTGCTCGCGAGTGAAATAATCAGCCGCCCCATATATTTGGGTCGAGTAGGTATCAAACGAAGTTTTTTATGGCAGTTGATAATTTTTTCACGATTACGATGTTGGTTCATGAAGAAAGTTAAAAATACTTTCTTTTTTGATGGTCTGTATCACACCCTTATATATGACCACACCTTGATGCATGCTGTATAGCCATGTTTTTTTTTTTTTGGAGGATGGGAAATCATCAAATGACTCCTCCCGCTCTGGGTGGAGCAGGAGGGAGTGTCAGACTCTTACTGACTAAAACCCACCCGTGTTCCTTCCTTAGCCCTTTATGTTCCAGGGCAGCGGTAACCCTTTCGGACAATCCCGCTACCCGTATAGCCATGTTCAAGCAGTAAATGAAGTCTTGTCTATTCTTCAAATTCCGAAAATTATTACGTTAAAAAAAATCTGTCATAACACGGATCACAAAAACTATCTGGTTCACTGTAATACCTGCGTTGAATACATTGTTGTAAGCTTTATTTTTAATACTAGCAACAATTTGTAGATAACCCTTCAGAGAATGCAGACAGGAAGTAATTTAGCTGTAAATAGAAAACGTTTTTTTTTTTAAATAGTGAAGAAAAGCAACGATTTCTCTACGGGTTTATAATTAGAAATAGTACGGTCAAGAATATTTTTGTTAAGCTCAGAACTGATGGGTGTGCGTAATGGCGTGTGGCATTGTAGCCTGACAAATGACAAAGAAAATACTAGGTAGGTATATAAAAATTCGTCTGCTTTCAAAGCTTTGATGTTGTAAAGAATATAAATAATTTAATGCTTTACGGAGTGGTTTACTTTGTTGTACGTGTTGACTGAAATATTTCAGATGGTAAGATCCGGTTTTGTAGAAACTTGAAATTATTTTAAGTTTTTTGTTTGGACATCTTTAAGGACACTCTCCCTCTGAAGAAAATAGTGGGCTATGTTAGCTGAATTAGAGTCTGACCGAATTTGGCTTTCGGCAAGTCTCGGCCGATTTTTTTTTTCAATTTTCAGTCCGTCTTTGTTCTGAATGAAACCCGGGAATTGCGCATTTGGCAGCTGTATTTTCCGAGTTAGTTAAACAAAAACTATCTTAGGTAACAGCTTAGTATTAATGTGTCTGTAACTTTTCTCAGCTCTGTTTTCGACGGTAATCAAGCATAACCTACCTTATGACTGAGGATCTTTTGATTGGAAACTATTCCAACCTCAACAGATGCGCTTTGATAGCTCAAAATTAAATACATCCATAATTTGAATTTTATATACATAGGTACATCTCGCTCACAACCACTTTTACAAATACATACTCACACACATATACTCTCACTCACTCAATATCAAACACACGCTTCACCAACTAGTTAATCAAAATCAGTTTTTGTTTTATTTTTCTCTCTTTTATTATGTTCCTGCTTTTTATTACATTTCCCTATAAACCAGCCTAATTTTGCATTGTATCTTTTATGTTTGTTGTTTTACTATCTTACCTTGTATCATTGTGTCCTATGTAGGTATAAATTATAAGGTAAAAAAATTTTTTACATTGTTTCTTGTTCAATGTAATATTCGTGCATTTCTGGGAGTAATAAAAGATTATTATTTATTATTATTATAAACTAACGTATCTAGTATATGCCTGAAGCTTTTTGAGAATTGTACCGCTTAATATAGGTACCTACTATACAACTTATAAGAAATTACTAATAGTCAAAGTCAAAGTCAAACAATTTATTTCAAACAGGCACATAAAATTCGCTTTTGAATGTGTCATCATGACTCATGAGTCAAAATTTACAAAAAACTAGAATTGATTCTTTTTGCCTCTTCCAAACAGTAGTTTCGTATGGAGAAGAAACTCGCAAAAATTGTACCTAAAAAGTTAGTTAAAATACACCTTTTTTATAGCTCCTCCGAGTGCTTTTCCTGGAAACACGTCTGTATTTCACATATAGGTTCTTCTATTTACAATTAAAACTTTGAAACGAAACCTGAAATTGCTTCGCGAAAGTACAAAAAGTATTTTTAGTTTTGGGACATGTTTCACGGCTGGTTTGACTGGGTATGTGGTTAATCTGTCAAAGAAAGAGAAAACTTATTAAATGATAAATGATTTTACTTCCATAATTAGGTTTGTACAGACGCCAGCACATCAAGCTACTACAATCTGTCAAATTTCTTTAATAGATTTTCAACTTTATCGCTAAAGCATTAAGGTTCAAGGTTGATTGGGAAAATTTGACAGTTTCGGGTCTTGAACTGCTGGTGTCTGTACAAACACTTTTACACGTCAATCATATTTTAAAAACTAGATGTGATTTCCTATCTGACTACTCTGAAAAGAAAGGCCGAAACAAACTCAGAGTGGTATCCAATGTTATATATTATTAGTATTCAATGTTGTGGATTGTCTATTAAGAATTCCGGAGAGCAATAAATTCGTCTTTTATTCGGTACTAGCTGACCCGACAGACGCTGTTCTGTCCTTTCGATAATTCATACAAAATTACCATAAAAAATGCACTTTCAGTTTTCCTGATTTTTCCAATTTTCCTGGCATTTTTTCTAATTATTCTTTCCGTAAAAACCTGCTTTGGACTATTACGAACGTTTTAACAGTTACAGTTTACGCATTGATTATTGTATTTTTCTGTAAAGATTATATTAAAAAATCTGTTTTGTTTAATTTATTACCAAAAGCGTGATACTAACCACATCTTCGATAGTACGGATAATGACCTAGACAAAGAAAGCACAAATACCTTGGAGACATGAAGAAAAAAAACATGTGTAAGTACCAAATTTCAATTTGATCGGTCCATTAGATTCGGAGCAAATTGGCTGTGAGTGCTGTCACAGATGGACAGACAGACAGACACACGACTGATCTTATAACAGTTCCGTTTTTTTATTCGAAAGTACGGAACCCTAAAAAGGCAAAATTGCCGAGCTGAGATGATGAAGAAAATCACTGGAATCGAAAGAAGCAATACTTTTAGATTTATCTAGATACAACTTGAAGAAACTCTCCCGGGTTGCGGTAGATACAAAAACATCTACATGTATAAGAAATCCTATTGAAAGTAATTCGAATGTAACTTTCTTCGGAGTTTTTCCAAATCCAACATTTTTCCGATATCCCAGGGGATACATTTTTTTGAAGTCGAAGCCGGTTGCCGAAGCCTCTGTGGTCTCCAGATGTCAATACACTGTTCCGGAAAATCCTTTTATTCTTTGAGGCGTGATTTTTTTCTGCTTTGATCAGAATTAAGGGTATACTTTGTTATTTTCTGGTGAGAAAATTGATATTTTATAAGATTTCCATCTGTCCTTCGACAAACATAGCCAGCCCTCTCTTTTCTTAGTAGTCCTCAAAAAGACTAAGAGTTTGTGTAACGAGGAACTGTTTCATCATATAACGCGCTGTTTCTATGTGTGCCTACTTCATCTCAGCAAGCTATCTGACTACCGATGACCACACACTTTAGGATGTAATTTTCTTAGCGTGTCTTCATCTGAAAAAGAAATGGACATACTGATACCACCTTTTAGTGTTATCAAATATAAATATGATTAAATGTTACCGTGACGATATTATCGTGGACGTCTACGCCCACATCCATAAAATGTATGAAAATACGTACGTTATCGTGGACGAAAAAAAACGTCTTTATATATTTCCTTACATTTTACTGCCCCGTCTTATTGTGATGTCATGAACGTTCACGGTCACATCATAATCAGCCTATAACGATCCCACTGCTGGGACTCAAGCCAGCTCTCGGCAAGAGGGAGTGGGCTATAATTCACCACGCGGGCCCAGTGCGGGTTGGTAGATGTCACATGTCTTCGAATTTTTGGCTCTGGGACATGCCGGTTTCCTCACGATGTTTTCCTTCACCGCTTTGAGAGCAGTGGTGATGAAATAATTTACACAAAGTATAGCGCCTGTCAGGGTTCGAACCTACGACCTATATCTCGTAATTCGTGTTCATTACCACTGGGCCACCAGTGCTCGGTAATATCGTCACGTTCGAAATTATAGAAGCGCACAATCTCAACTCTATGTACAGTCACGAGCACCAATATGTCAACACTTGGCAACTTTCAATTGCGATGTTTTCGTGAAATAACGAATGCAACGTTGAAATACGACACGTTACATAAACCCACGGGTTCAAAAATGCTATGTTCGTAACAACATAAAAGTTCATTAAAAAATAAAGGAGTAAATTGCTTTTCAATAAAGCTGAGTGTATACATGCTTTTGCTCGTGACTGTACTCGTAAAAACAAGAATCTTGCACAAAAACAAAGCACATTCCACTATCTCAATTTCCCGCAACCCAGATTAAACAAAGTTAAAGAAACACTAAAGCGTCACATTAGGGTAACTGAAAAAGCGAGTCAAAATACAAACAGTGAGACAAAAGATGGGATCCCACAAACACGTTTCGTAGCCAATCCCCTTAATGCAAATGCTTTTATAGCAGAATGTGAACGAAGCTCCCTAGTGCACTGGTTTATTAAGAAATGTGGTATTATAAAGAGTAGGTATGAAGATGAATATTATGTTTCATTTGTGTGCATTTAAACGCTTAATTTCTAACGGTTTGGGTACTTTTTTTGATGAGTTGGTTTTTGAAGGATCCATTTTTTTATGGGCTATCCAGAAAAGTATCAATTTAACGTCCAACGCGAAGACAGATTTTTTAAAATTTGTAGTTTATTTACTAGAGGTGCATTATTTCCACAAAACACTTCAAAAGTTCGATATCTCGAATAAATTAAATTAAATTTTGCAAATTACGGGTGTTATTTGGGTCTTAAATGTTGCAAATTAGGTTTAGTATCACCCATTTTAAGGAATGCCACCAATCAACCAGAATACGGCCGATAGGTAACTATAGCAAAATAATCACCGTTATTGTGAATCAAGCATGGTAAAAGCATTGTCATGTGAGCATATGGCAGCCACACAAGACATACGTTGCAATGACGTTACAAAGACGCATGTTCTGTCTGTGCTACTGCTATAGTGCTTCTGCTCTCCTAGTACTGCGCTTTCATCGGACGCAGCCTTTATTCGATTTAACATAAAACATTACGCTAGTTTTCCCCGAAGGATTAGACAGGAAAAAAAAGGTTTATGTCTCAAATAATGGGGGCAAACCTATTAACATCAAACGGGCATGAATCCAGACAGGCTGTTGCTAAGAAATTCGAGATGGAAAAACTCAATAACAGTTTTCTGTTCTGGGAATCGAACCCAAGACCCCATGGTCAGCAGTAGCGCTTGCGACCTAGTGGTCGATCGATGGGACTCGTTGGTCTAGTAACCAACGAGTCCCATCGATTTAATATATAACATCAAAAAATGTTTAATAACGCGTGCTAGAATTCTATAGAATCCAAAACATATTGCAGTTCCCATAACAATTACTTAGAATGAAAGACATCTTAACAAAATAAAACCTTGTCTCCTTGTTCATATAATAAGCCGGGGCAACTTATCAATCACACAGGCAGGCACTCTCAAAACAACTATTCTATTTGTCAAAATATTTACATTAACCGCCATTCTCGATATTGCAAACATTATTGACGATTTATAACAGTACTTCGTTGTTATTAAAGGCTTAATAATCCTCCTTCTTCTCATTGATATATTGTTTCATGTACTACAAGCATAGCTTTAAATCCATTATCAAAAAGAATCAGATTTTTAATAATTAATTACAATCTAGCTTAGAAGACTAATAAGCAATTTTAATCAAACAAAAAGCAATTTTTATCTTTTTTGTTCGTGATAATTATTCTGAAGATGGACGGCGCCGCCGAGGCCGGCCCAGAAAGAGATGGCGAGATGTACTGGACGCGTACCGCGAGGGCTGGTTCGAGGTGGCGCGAGAAAGGAGTTCCTGGAAGGATTTTGGAGAAAGCTTTTGCTCAGCAGTAGGACAGTATAGACAAAAAAAATTGTGTTTATTGTACTTTACGCAAGTCCATTCCACATTCTTAGAGTCTGATATAATAATATAAACATTTTGTTCTTGTGTTATACATACGAGTGAGTGTCATTGCACAAGCATAGCCGATGTTGTGTTTGCTCTAAAAGAGTACTTAAGTTTATTTTTGAACCTGAAAAAGTTACCAGCGCTTTGTTAGTGAAAGGCAAACCGCACTAACTTCACTAATCGGAATCGCTTCGGTTTCTGAAAACCTGATCAAGTATTATGTAAACTGATTACATCATTCTCCTGCCCGTATTAATTTGGTCTGCGCAACATGTGTTTTTCTTCCATACTTCTCTATTAGTCGTCATCTCGGTAGTCACCCTCTTTCTAGCCACATTACCAAAAAAAAATCAAATCAAATGTCATTTATTCAAATTAGGCTGAGAATCAGCACTTTTCGAACGTCAAAATTACCAAAGACAGTCCCCCAAAAACGCCCGCCCTTCACCACTTCCTAGTGCTATCGCTGGGAAGAAGAAGTGGCGCAACAAACTCCCCAGCAGCACAGCTGTCTGTTCAGTTAGAAAATACTTGATAGTTGATTGTTTACATACTAGGCGTTAAGTAGTTAACATTACAAGGCACATAACATAAACTTAAATTACTTGCAATATGTCAGCTAGCCACGCCAATATACCAACAAATATAATAAAAACTATACGTAATCAAGCTGAAAAATAATTAGTTAAAATGTAAATAAAAACTTACTACCTAAATAAAAGCCTCCAGGCATAAAGGGCGTAACAGCTTCCATATTAACCCTATATGCCTTTCACACAGTCCATCCATTGTTTCTTTGGTCTTCCCCTACTCTTATTTCCATAATACCCAAAACTTTCATCACTCCCCCGTATCACATGCCCATACCATGACAACCGATTCCCAAACAACTTTTCAATCACCCTTGCCACTTTATTATGTAAACTGATCTGTCTAAGCCGCTATTATGTTAGATTGACAAACAAAACAAAAGCTAATCAAATCACTTGACAAGCGATTTGCTTTACACAATTGTAGAGCAACAGAGCAAAGTTCTCCTTTTGATTGCCACTAATAAAAACCTCTAAATTGCCCAGCACGAAATAAAAACAGCCGTACGGGTCAATCAAAGGTGAAGCTATGCCCGCGGTCGGTTCGTGGATAGGTGACCATCCATTACATACCGAGACCCTTCCGTGTCTCGGAAAGCATTTTAAGCCATTGGTCTTGGCTGTCATTCGTCTTTACAGGTAGTCAGAAGCCCAAAAGTGTGACTATAATGAGTCTTACCAACGGGTATTGTGTTACCCAGTAACTGGGTTGTGGGTTGTGATAGGCAATCGCTCTATGTAAAATACTGGTTTCCAGCTGCATCCAGTTACAATGGAGTCCCACCCCAACTAAGCTGGGAAAAGGCAAGGCAGATGGACTAGCATCACAGTCAGCCTTTCAATGTTTCAGTCCTGATCGTGGTGTCTAGAAAACAATTTCAACTTTTTGTTTTTCTCAAACATAGTTTGTTTGGGACGAATATCCGAACGCAATTCGATCACGCTATCATCAGCCAATCAGAGCACATCTAAATGACGCCATTGCTCGTTCTGATTGGCCAATTGTTTCCATACCCCTTTCCTCGACCGCTGTACTTTTTTTATTAATTACATTTTTGCGTTCGCAACCATTGTAAAGACTCCTTGGTATTTTTATTTCAAAAACCCCATCAGAAAGCCATAAACAAACAACCAATCAGGCAGCTTGATCACTCACAAACATAGTTTAAAGGACAACTTTCAAACTATGTTTGTGAAAAACAAAACGT
Source organism: Apamea anceps (assembly GCA_951799955.1). NCBI lineage: Eukaryota > Metazoa > Arthropoda > Insecta > Lepidoptera > Noctuidae > Apamea > Apamea anceps. The sequence continues at coordinate 4,070,210 of OX637505.1, read as the reverse complement.
TAATACTGCATTAAACATCAGTCTCTCTCCATCTTCTTGCCAAACAAAAAGCTGACACCTTTGCAGTGACCCAGATACAATTTTTCACCTCACCACGTCAAAATAACGTAAGTCATTACTTTACGAGCGTACAAACAAACGAACGTTATAGCTTTTACAGCTATTTATGAGTTAGACGAGTAATAACAAACAATGATTTACTATGTTGCGGACATTGGAGCTCAAAAATACGCTATATTTACCTACATGTATAATAACAGCCGCACGGCCCGATACAAGGTTAAGCAGAGCTTGCCGCGTTCGGCTCGTGGGTGGGTAATGGTTAATTTGTGGTCACATTACATAGCGAGACCCCGCCGTAGCTCGGAACGCAGCTTAAGCCCCTAGCCCCGGCTGTCATTCATTGATCTTTGACAGTCATTACGGGTAGTCAAATCAAACGAAACGACGGATAACCAAAGTTGTCGACATAGCCCACAGAATAAGCAAGCTGAAGTGGCAAGGGGCCGGCCATATTAGCCGTAAAACTGATGACTTTCTTTTCGGCGAATTCAAGCGCCATTTGTATTTTCCTTTAAAAGAACCATCTATCAGCTAGAGCGGTCAGAAGGCTGGCTATTTTGAGTCACGAGACTGGCTAGGTTTCAGGCTAACAGCCTATTTTAAGCACTTACAACGTTTTGCACTTAAATGAAGCAAATAGTCGCCAGCACCTTGATATTTTGAACACTATTTTGGCAATATTTTTATTTTTCAGCTTTTGAAATACCAACTATTTTAAGTTTGGTGTCCGGAATTAACAGTGGCTAGCATGTTTGAAACATGAAAACGTAGTATTAAAAGTATAATAAAACTGTCGATCAACATGAAATCTGAATGCGGAATCCTAGCTTTATTTTTGCTCTAAGGGCTCGAAGTTATGGTCAGACATTGTTTTAACTAAATTACATTATGCCAATATTCTGAGAAGGATAGGCAGAGGTACTGTAGTACCAGGGTAGCGGGATTGTCCGAAAGGGTTACCGCTGCCCTGGAAGATAAAGGGCTAAGGAAGGAACACGGGTGGGTTTTAGTCAGTAAGAGTCTGACACTCCCTCCTGCTCCACCCAGAGCGGGAGGAGTCATTTGATGAGTTCCCATACTCAAAAAAAAAAAAAAAGGGCTCTATCTCACATACCACAACTACACCACATCGCAGCGACAAAATGTGGGCAAGCAGTGGTTACGTGGGGGAATAGTGTCGCTGCAGCTTCTTGCAGTTGCGTTGTGGTAACTTCAAAATTTTGATCTGGTTTCGCCATGACGTAACATAGAAAGAAAGAAAAATGATATTATTGGCAATACAGCAAAAAATACACCTTAAAACTATAAAAAAGCAGAAAATAAAGATCAGCTGTAGCACCGGTTCAGCATAATGTCAGATAACAACAGAAGGTGTACCACCTGACGCTGATTACAATGTAACCACATCGCAACTACTAGCGACAACAGTTAGCGCTGGCAGACACATCGACTACGGCTGTGGTCCGTGTAAATAAACTATATTCATTTTCATAAAAATTAGTGCCCGTCCACGTGTTGCTGCTGTGGTTCTGGTGACACGTATCACCAAAATCTATATCTGACCAACGTAAGGACTATTCCTGCTTACAGCGCATATTATTAGTCGACCTAAAAAGGATCCTCTTTTGTTTTACTGACGGACGCAGCTGTGGTCATCATGTGCACGGGATTTTGTTTTGAAAATGATCAGATATCGGTTTTGGCGATAGTACAAATGTTTATGCTCTAATCTGCCATTTTAATAAACATTCAAACAGTAAAAAAAAAATGATCACTCAAGTCTACATGGAAAACTTTCCCAAGAGAAATGCAAATGAAACCTCCTCACCTCGACAAAAAGTTATTTCGTTTTCAAAACAATAGACCGAAGACCATAAAAACGTGCATCCACGTTGTAAATCGCCCTTATTACCATAACTTCGTTTCGTGTAATAAAGGCCATGGGGTCTTCTGTCCCTTTTTTTCTTATGTCTTTATATATAGCCGCATAGTTCTGTCTCCCTCTAAAGTGCTATGTGTACGATTGTGATAGCACCACCTCCCTTCGTATACCGTCTGAATTATTATGTTATTGTATGAAGGATAATAGGTATTATCTTCATGGTTTCTTATTGTGGAGATAAGGAACTGTATGGTTGGTTTGATCGGTTTTTGCTGTCAGCAAATGCTGAGGTGGTGACCCTTTTTTTTAAAGAGTATACGAGGAGTTTCTTGCCCGTTCTTCTCCATAGGAACCTACTAAGCTATAGATTGGGCAACTAGCTTCATCTTTCTGAGTAAGAAAGTGCATGGAATTGGTTTGATTGAAAGAAATGCTTCAGTCTTTTTTTTTTTTTTTAGGATGGGAAATCATCAAATGACCCCTACCCCTCCCGCTCTGGGTGCAGCAGAAGGGAGTGTCAGACTCTTACTGACTAAAACCCACCCGTGTTCCTTCCTTAGCCCTTTATGTTCCAGGGCAGCGGTAACCCTTTCGGACAATCCCGCTACCCTGGCAGGAATGCATCAGTCTTAAGTCAAAATATAGCTCTATGAAAACAAGCAACAATATAACAGTTGCAAAAATAAAATAGTCTTAGGACAGCGATAGGAAGAGCCGTTTTGAAAAGTGCGCAGCCTGTCATTTCGAATATACAGGGTGGCAGGGATATCGACGCGCAAACTGTACGAATTCAACACAATCATGATTCTAGACCCTTTAGACCAACGGAATCATGTACTGAATCCATGGTAACGGGTTTCGCGTCGATGTCCATGCCACCCTGTATCTGCCTGTCAATGCAAGAGTACTTGGATTATGCAATACGTAGAACGCGATAATCCGAATTAATTGGGACCAGTCGATTCGGATAATCGAAAATTCGAATAATCGGACATAGACTGGTAATAAAGAAAAACGAACTGTCACACATAGAATGAACTTTATTAAGTTTAACAAACACACTTCTACAATAACGTTCACTTGAACATCTCGATCAGAGTAAGTTGCAACCCCATCAGGCCTTAACAAAAATACAAAGTATAAAAATTCACAACAATAATAGAGGTTCAGACGCCAGCACATCAAGCTGCTACAATCTGTCAAATTTTTTTAATAGATTTTCAACTTTATCGCTAAAGATTTAAGGTTCAAACTTGATTGGAAAAATTTGACAGTTTCGGGTAGCTTGACCTGCTGGCGTCTGTACATAGTAGCAAGGACGGATTCGGATAATTGGCGATTCAGTTAATCGGCATTCGGTTAATCGGCGTTCTACTGTATTAAAATTCCTTTCTCATTGGTCTAGTGGTCGCAAGCGCGACTGCTGCCCGTTAGGTCCTGGGTTCGATTCCCAAGTCGAGCAAAGTATGTTTGTCCATTAGGGATTTCTCAGTAAAATCTCAGAGCCTGAATTTGTGCCCGGTTGATGGCAATAGAGTCGCACCCCACATGAGACTTAAGCATAACCGGCGAAATGTGCGTGTACTACAGTACCTCTGCCTATCCTTCTCAGAATATTGGCATAATGTAATTTAGTTAAAACATTGTCTGACCATAACTTGTTATTAGAGCAGTGATGGCCCAGTGGTATCGGCCGCGACCTACGAGTTGTAGGTCGTAGGTTCGAATCCAGACAGGCGCTTTACTTTGTGTAAATGATTTCATCACCACTGCTCTCAAAACGGTGAAGGAAAACATCGTGAGGAAACCGGCATGTCCTAGAAGCAAAAATTCGAAGACATGTGACATCTACCAACCCGCACTGAGCCCGCGTGGTCGATTACGACCCACTCCCTCTCACTGAGAGGAGGCCTGTGTCCCAGCAGTGGGAACATTATAGGCTGATTATGTAACTTATCATTTCCTTTCAATTGTTATTTTTTCTTTTCTTATTACAATGTACTAATATCCTGCTCTCATCAATCATTGTTTTTTTATACTTGTTTGAAAAAGTAAGTCTTATTGTACAATGGTTATTATGGGAACCGTTCTTGAGATGGTAGACATAACGTTCATTGCAGAGTATTGAATTTCACCCAATAGATTGACAAGGCCTGTGCCTGACATGTTGTGGCAGTTAAATTGGCGATCTCAATGCACATAATTAGAAGCTGTTGTCTCTACTGAATCTTATCTTGATCCGTAGGCATTATTAGGCTTCTCCTAGCATTGTGGGTCAGCATTATTGACAGGTTATGGACACGATATTGCTTTAGGAAAATGCGGGTGCCCAGAATGAGAATCATATACAGCGTGGCAGGGACATCGCCGCGCAAACTAACCATGAATTCAGCACAATGATTCTAGACATCTTTTTTTTTTATTTCGGGGGAAACCTTCAAAAGGCGCCTGGTCTTTGGGGATAAAACCAGGGAGTGTGGGATTTGTACCTCACTAGAATCACCCCGGTGGTCACCATCTGCACATGGAAGGGGCACCGTTACCTCTCAAAAGACCAACCTGGAGCTCCCTGTGTGCAACGCCTGTTAGGGCACATTTCTGGGGAGACTGTAAAGGGGTCTCCCCGAAACCTGACTGTGCAAGTGAGCAAGGCAGCACATGACCACAGTGCGCCGTCTTCCCTGAGGTCACTTAGTGGGCCGACAGAGCCCCCACTCCAATCGCCCGCGACCCCAAATTCCCGCATGCGTTAGATGATGCAGGCAGGGTTTCGGCGTGTTAGGCGTCGAGGCGGTTACCTCCTCGATACCTTCTTCTCCAAGCGGGATCGGCTCTGTCACGATCCCGCTCCGCAGCCTCCTTCTGGACCATCACGGTCTCACAGAAGGAGGCAACTTCCCTCCAGTTGTCTGTCTCCGTCAGCATAGCCCTGACTACTGCTGGCAGGATTCTACACACCTAGCATAGAAATGTATCGTCGATAGTAAAAAAAAGTGCTGTTCCATAGAAAGGTGCAATACCTACGCGTTCAAAATGTACGGAACAGCTAATTTTTTTTAATAACCGCTCAAAATTTCAACGCAGTGAAGGGTCAGAATCATGTACTGAGTCCATGATAACTGGTTGGGTATAGCGTTAAAATAGCCACTACGATTTTCTAATTCTTGCTGGAGTCACCTCTGCCTTTAGGTAATAAAGATTATCCCTATTCATCTAGACTTTCTGAACTACATTAGAGCTTTTCCAGCTTTACCTAGGACTTTTGAAAAGGTTTCCATTTCTCTGTTATAATTAAACCCGTTATTAAAACCTCGACTTTACCAACCTCTTGTTCTGTTAAACACACAATACAATTTAAATTAGCCGACCTAAGCTACTGCAAATGAAACTGTTATCTAAACGAATATTATGAAGAGCAGAAGTTAGTTTTTATTTGTTGAGTATGAAACAGCTTGCTTGGTAGTGATAAAAGTTGGATTATTTGAATAGTTTTCTCAGAGGTACAAAGTGTATGATGTTTTGTTTTCTAATGTTCTGTGATTCTCTTTTTTACCGTCACACATACATACATAATCAGTTTATAACGCTCCCATTGCTGGGACACAGGCCTCTGTGAAAGGGAGTGGGCCATAATCCACCACGCGGGCCGATGCGGGTTGGTAGATGTCACATGTCTTCGAATTTTTGGTTCTTGGATTTGTTTCCTCAAGTTGTTTTTTTAGAGTAGCGGTGATGAAATAAATTACACTAAGTAAAGCGCCTGCCTGGGTTCGAACCTACGACTTGTAAGTCGGGGCCGCTGCCACTGAGCCACCACTGCTCTAGAAATACTTTCACAGTTTTCCAATAAGTGAGATTCAGAACTTAGTTGTGACTGCCAGAGGATCAATACCGAGTTTTTTGCTTTGTTCCTTGGGGCTTATTTAAATGGTTTTAATTTGTAACGAAGCAGAAAACCACATATTTTGTTTTTTTTTTAAATGATACAAACTAGTGCTTGACTGCGATCACGCCTGATGGAAAGTGATGGTACCGCGCACTAATTTATTATGAGCATATTCGCTCTAGCCTTGAAGACTTAAATTATAATCGGACGGGAAGACCGCTGCAGGCAAATTGTTCCAGTCCTTCCATGTACGCGGTATAAACGACGAAGCAAAACGCTTCGTCCGGATCGCAGCGGTAACAACAACGTAAGGGTGGACATTCGCCGTACGACGGGTTGTCCGATGATAGAACGGTGATGGCGGAATTAAGTCATGTAATTCCCGCGCACACTCTCCAGAATGCATCCTGTAGAATACCGAAAGGCTGGCTACCTGGTTGTTGGCTGGTTTTAATAATAATTATTTATTTGACACAGAACTATGTTACATTTGACTAGATATACGGGCACATTCAAGTTTTCTTAATTTATACTGAAGGCATAAATATATATTTCATTTTTTTCTTTAGATATAAAATATCTGTATCTCAGACATTAGCGTTTTAGAATCCTCATGAAGTAGGGACCAGAAGACAGAAAAGAATGGAAGAAAAACGTTTATTGACGGTAAATATGACGCAGAGAAAGAACGCAAATACAAAAAGAACAAGCTCGGTGAAATATGCGTCACAACCACGCGACACAGCTAACGCTCAGCATAATGCTAGGACCCTATGGGAGACAGAGTCCGAGCTCTGGTTTTCACGAGACGGGCGTCGTCGCCAAGAAAGACTTAGGAAACGCTGGCGTGATGATTTGGAGGCGTTTATGGGAAATTGGCAGGAGAAAGCAACACACAGGGGTGAGCAGAAAGCTGTGAGTGAGACCTTTGCCCAGCACTGGGACAATACCTATAGGTTGAAAATAATAAAATACCTTATTCCAGTGTAGATGAACAAATAATCTGTAAAATCCTTCTTTTGACTTTGAACTTTCATGGAACAAGCCAAGGTAAACCTTTCAAGTCTGTTCAACCTTTGATATTACCTTTAAAAAGAACAAGCTATTAAAATAAAATTAAAAGGCAACCTTATGATTTTTCTATTTTCAATATCACCCCAAAAATATTCTGTAGGTAAAACAAATTAATTTCATATTAAATAAATCCTTCGTTCAAAAAGCCTTTGTGTTTGCACATAATACGTCACACGTACGGCTCTCATTATTCACGACGTCACCAACTGAGTGGTGACGTCAAAGAGTCATGTTACATATTTTCCGCGTCAATATTGAGTTTTTCGTCGAAATGAAAAATGTTATTGGAAATTTTGATGGATTTTAGGTATGATGTTTGAGTTTTTGTTTTTTACTGTTAGTAATTAATATTTATTAAAATTTGAGGGAATTCTGAGAAGTAGTTTTAAATTCATAAAAAGGCAACGGCAGCCTCCTTCTGGACCATCACGGTCTCACAGAAGAAGGCAACTTCCCTCCAGTTGTCTGTCTCCGTCAGTCTACTGCTGGCAGGATTCTAAACACCTAGCGTAGAAATGTTTCGTCGGTATTGAAAAAAAAAACACTGCCTCGTAGGTCTAGTGATGGCAAACCCTACTGCTGAGGATGAGGTCCTGGGTTCGATTAACGGGTCGGACAAAGTGTTATTGGATTTTTCTATCTGGAATTTTTCAGTACCGGGTCTGAGTCTGGATTTGTGCCTGGTTGGTGGCAATAGTATAAGTAATTTTAGTTAATAGTATAAGTAATTTTAGTTAATAGTATAAGTAATTTTAGCAATAGTGTAATTTTAGTTTTAGTTATAATACTATTATTTTGGCATGTATTGATCTTTGTTTACTAACATAATTTTTATGAATATGGAACACTGTGTTTGAATTAAATAAATAATAATAATAATAGGCTTGCCCCCTATCACATGGGACTTAAGCATAACTGCTGAAATGTGGGTGTACTATAACTACACTTCTGCCCAACCCTTTGGGGAACACAGGCGTGTTGTTATGTTCAGTTTTGACTTCAGAAACGTGTTTGCGATTTTATTTTACGTATACTTTTTTTTGTTGCTGGATGGGGCTGCTCTTGTCCTTGATCACGCCTAATGGAAAGCGATGGATAGCATGGATATACACCGTTAAATTTTGATCGTTTTAATCCTTAAAAGGGGTCATTGTAATTGTCATTATGAACAACTTTTACTACGGGACCAACCCTGAAATCGTGAAATAAAATCAGTTGATCTTATTATGTCGAGTTATGTGAACATAAATCTATGGATCAACTGTTTTTTTTTTTTTAAACGATCAAAATTTAACGGCGTATTGTTAGAATTTCATATTCTGGAAAAGGTTATGAAAAATCAAACAAAACCTCAGCAGCAGACGAAGCTAAACTTTTAATTGAAGACGGCTACCTTTCGCGTCTATACGCGAACTTCTTTAATAATTACTGTCTGCGGGTTAGGATTTGGTCCAAGTGGAAAAATAAACGCGATTTTCTGCAAAAAGACAACAGTACAGGGTGGAAGGGGCATCGACTATACCATGTTACCATGAATTCAGTACATACAGTAATGTCCAGCAGTGGACGACTTTCGGCTGATATGATGATGACTTTGAGTAATTCTAGAGAGGTATACCACTCAGAGATATATTCTATATTTTTCTAGAAATATTTCGCCAGTATTAAAGTTATTAGCACTAAAAAATCTGCTGTTTCATAGAGAAGAGGGATACCTACGCGGTCAAAATGTATGGAATAGCTTTTTTTTTTTAATAACGCGTTGTTCTCGTAAACTCCGCCACGGATTGGTGCGGTTTTCACTATTATTTAGAGAATTTATTCCGGAAGGGCTATGTGTATAATTCATTTATATTAATATTCGTTAAAGCACAGAAATCTCGGTGTTGCCGAGTCGTAAAAATCGTGCGAAGCAGGGGCGGGTCGCTAGTAGATTATAATTAATTGTGTTTCGAGACTAGATTTATGTTAAAACACGGTCAGCAAATGTTATCGACGATCTCTGTTATTATGTAAAAGGAATACAGTGAATAATGTAATAATAATTAAGACAGTTTGACATATACAAAAACTGTCAAATCGCAATATTTATTCCTCAGATAAAAGTTACATGTCTATTGAAAAATCAGTCCTCACATTGCTTCAACTAGGACAAAAGGCCTACGTCATAAAAAAACTTACGGGCTGCCAAAAAGGAATCATTTCAACAAATTCTAATCCGACAATATTGAAATACGTCTTCTTAATAAAGCAGTACGTTGGTTTGCGAGTGATCCATCGAATCCAAAACCGATGGCGGATGAATAGATCACCGCAATATCTATCTAGGCGGTGGACTTTGAACTAACACTAGATAGTTTACTTCATGTGGTATGGATGACGCTGATGCCGCGACGTCACTTATAGTAAGCAATAACATTCCTTCCTCTTCATTTGTTTATATAAGCTTACTCTATGTTTTACAACATATCTCTCTTCAGTGATAAGCCTACTGATCTCTGTTTGAAATCTTAACCTGCAGTGCGATTCTGTAACCATCTCACCGTGAAAACTTAGGTGAAGTGAGCTGTCATTCCAACTAATGCTAAGGGATTGACACTATTGACAGCTCACTCTAAACTCACTTCACCAACTTTTCACGGTGAGATTTTTACAGAATCGATCGGCTGTATTATTTAGATACTTAGAACTAAATTATTTTTAACGCGTAACCTCCTACTTCTTTACTTCTACACTTCTAATTCTCTTCTCCTCATCATTCATCATTGTCCTCTCCTTATCTCAATTTATTTGTGGTCGGTGCAATATGTCTATTTCTTCGATACTTCTCTATTAGTCATCGTCTCGGTAGTCACCCCTTTTCTAACCATATCATCATTCACACAGTCCATCCATCGTTTCTTTGCTATTCCCCTATGCTCATAGCCATTGCCATTCATACTCAAAACTTTCCTCACGACATTTGCTCTTCTTCTCAGGGCCACGTCATTGTCTTCTGCCTCCATCTTTTCTAGCTACTTAAACTCAAAATTTGGTATACTAAGTAAAATTACGTCTTACCTGGTAACATCTACTGCTAGAATTTTTTCTTCTTCTTGTCCGTGTCGTTACATTACCTCCTGTCTCCATCTTTCTCTAACTGCAAAAATTCAACACTACTCTTTTCAAATCAACAATGTTTATTCTTCCATCCATTGACTTCCCAGTACTCTAGTCTTGTATTATACTAATATTTGAATTCACTGTTCCATATTTAGACTCCAGCATCATACATTTATGATCTCTGTAAACACAAAAACCGATTTAAGTCCGACATCTATTTGCTGCAGCCGTTTTATCTTGAACTAGTGTTTAGATAAACGGAGGCCTGTCTATCTTGCTGGCTGAATTGATTAAGGTTTACGCCTTGAGGAGTTGGTTTCGCTAATTTATGAGCACAAGGTTGCACTTTGTCTGTGCGTGTTCCATCCTCCTTCCTTTGTGGAGTAATAAAGGGGATTCTCGTTAAATCTGCATTTACACATGCACACATGTTCACCAGTAACGTATTGAGATTTCCTCCCACATTTAGGTGTTTGACTTTTAAACCATTTTCTCAAAATTACCAAAACCCTCTTTTGAAAACTGTGGAATGTTTTTAAAAATATTTTCGTTAGCAATTTCTTTAGGATTTTTTAGGTAATCTGTACAAATAAATAAAATTTAAGTGGCTGTTTGTGATGTCAAAATAACAGCTTTTTATTAATGCATATGAAAGTACATACAGTACGTATAACATAAAAACATTTTTTAATGTGGTCTGTCTGTTTGTTCCGGCTAATCTCCAAAATGGCTGGACCTATTTTGACAGAATTTTTTGGCAAATAGCTGATGTTTTAAGGAGTAATATGTATGAGTACGGGCTATTTTTATATTAGAAAAATACTTAGTAAAGAGACACATTATTGTTTTCCAACATCCACGCGAACGAAGTCGAGGGAACAGCTAGTCTTAAATAAATCAAGAAATCCGGCATTCACTCAATTTGAAGTTTGGTAAGATTCTCTTTTTCTCCTTTATCGCCCCCGCGCTCGCTACCGCTTGTGCCATGAGCTGCCCAGCCGCTTGGTTAAGCTGATATCCTACGGGAACAGCAATTAAATTCCGTACCTATCAATGTCCTGTTCAGCGCCATCTTCTGAAGTTCATTTTAACTTTTAGAGACCATATTGATTTGTTTCTTTTGTCTTTCAAACAAGACATACAAAAAAACAATGGGTCGTAGTTCTTCGGAGAAAAGTTTTAGGTTTCGTTTTGTTTTTATTCGATATGGCGGAAATAAATAGGAATTTGTGAGTAAAGTGGAAATTCTTAACAAAAACATTAGGGTCTTCTGGGTATAGCGTTGCCAGGCGTCCGGATAAAGCCGGACATAGGTAGGCTATTTGATTATGTCCAGCCAAAATAAACGGTGTCTGGCTTGTCCGGCTTTTGTTAGGCTTTTTACATTTCGCAAACGAGCGAGCGCCGATGACTGATTATGACAGTAATCAAAAAAGCTTAATTTTACATACAATTTTTTTGTCGTACCTATTAATACTGAGACACAAAATCCTCAATAATGTAGGGTGTCCGGTCTTTCTACCCAAATGTCCGGCAAAACTGGCTGGTCTGTCCGGCTATTAGGTTTGGCGACCTGGCAACCCTATCTGGGTAATGGAATTGTTCTAAATGGTAATTTCTCAGTAGCATCCCGAGTTTGGATTTGTGCCAGGTTGATGGCAATAGGTTCGCCCTCTATTACTTTAGGTTCAAACATAACTGGCGACTTGTGGGTGTGTTATAGGTACTATAGAGAGAGCTAGAAGAGCTCTCTGAGGTAACGGGAGGAATCAAACAACTATGACTCCTTTTATATTATATTGTAAGAACATTTCTATCTAGATTACAACTCTCTATTCTAAACCAAAATCCTAATTAAAATATATGACACTAGCTTGAACGTTCGAATGTCACCCGCGCTAAATTATAGCCGGCCTGCATCTTATGAGGTCGTCTTCGGCAGACAAGTCTCTACAGTACAACTCTGCCAAACTCTTCAAAATCAAAAGTCATTTATTCAAATTGGGCTGAGAATCAGCACTTTTCGAACGTCAGAATTATAAAAGACTGTCCCCCAAAAACGCCCGCCCTTCACCACTTCCTTTATCGGAAGGAGGGATCTTTTTGCGACTGAGTGTCATTAACAGATGGCGTTGTTGGTAATAATTTCTGAAATTGTCGAAGAAATTGTATTGAAAAAAAAAAAGATGGCGGTGTTAGTTTCGAATTTAGCCAGGCTCTAAAATTTCCCCGTAGCGTTGTATATGAGAGTAAAGAGAAGAAAATAGAAGAGAAGAGAGGAAAAAAGAAATCAGTTTTGTTAATGACCAGTTAAATTTAAATCAAAATGTATATATACCTCTTGTATGTACAGTAAAATTGCGACATATTCGCCAAAAATGTAAACAAATATGAGTTTATGGAAAAATAACTTTAATTCCTACACGATAAAGTTCAGTTTACGCTACAACTTCAAACATTTTTATAACTTTTTCTATAGTGCTAGCGACTCTGAAATCAACTTAATTACCATTACAATAATAATAATAATACACCTTTAACATGACACCACACGCTGCATTGATTTACTTGACTTCGGTCCGTAAATGTTGCAAAATCCAGCCAAACAGCTGAGAAGAGAAAACACTCAAAAAAATAATAATAATAATATCCCTGGACATTTCACACAGCGCCATCTAGTCCCAAGCTAAGCAACCTAATGCTTGTGTTATGTTAACAAGATGGCTGATAAACTACTTATATACATTTTTTTTTTTGTAAATACATACATATTATAGATAGAAAAACACCCAGACTCGGAACAAATACATGTAGGACTTACAAATATTTGTTCTGTGCGGGAATCGAACCCGCGACACGCAGCGCAGCAGTCCAATCGCTCAGCCACTGCGCTAACAATGAAGTTGATATTTGTTTAACTTGAAATAACGTCAATTTGAAACATAAATAAAATTTGATTATAGTATAACCGTTCATTTAATTACGTTCAACGATCATTAGCACATAGAATTTTGCGCTTTTATTAAGGAAAAACGCTCTTCGAGATTATTGACTACGTTCTTCTCGCTAATGAGGGGCTAATGAGGGTCGAGGGCCATACATTAACACTAAGTAACGTTTGAAAAACTAGCAAACTAGAAGGTTGGTAATAGAAACAGCATAATCAGTCCTTACTGTTTCCACTGCTGGGACACATGCCTCCTTTCGGTGATAGAGAGTGGGCCATAATCCACCACGCGGGCCCAGTGCGGGTTGGTGGATGTCACATGTCTTAGAATTTTTGGATCTAGGACACCCCAGTTTCCTCACAATGTTTTCCTTCACCGTTTTAAAAGCTGTGGTGATGAAATTAAATACGGAGAGTAAAGTGCCTTTCTGGGAACGACTTGTAAGTCGGGGCCGATTTCACTGAACCACCACTGCAACAGAAAACCAAAACATAATGCCAAACCTTCTTTTAACCGACCCCTAATTTTCATTTCAAGAATAATGCACAATTTTCTCACCAAGTAGGTTTTTCTTTGATTCTCAGCCCATTACAACGACGCCTGTCATAATCTAATCATGTCCTATTCAAATGTTTCTCTCAATTTTCTTTCAACTGATTGTAGTCTGTACCCTATTTTGTTAAGGTTCAATTTGCTTTAATACAATATATCATTATGTCGTCTGAGACAAATTAGAGGGACTCGTTTGGAAGAAAATGAAGCTTAATGATACGTTTTTAAGTTAGGAATTTGTATGATTTATGAAAATGTTGAAGTCTACGTACTTTCTTCTTCAGAATAAGTTAAAAAGTAATTTTATTTTACTGTTTCGTTAAATAAATATTTAAGTACCGTACTTAAAAGGCAAAAAAACTACAAGAAACAAAGAAAGGAAGAAAATTTTATTATTTAAGATTTGTTTTGTACAAATTCTTTACTAGTGTTTAAGTACTACACTCAAGTTATTTTCTACTGAAATAGAACAAGGAAAAACTTATATAATGCAAGGAGAAGATTGAAGGGTTATAATATTTATTTCTGCTATACAGGGTGGCAAGAGGGAGGGGCTTGTAGCTAAGTAATAACAGCCGCACGGGTCGATCGATCAGGTTATGCTACGCTTGCCGCGGTGGGTCCCTGGATGGGTGACCATCATCACATATCACGACCCTTCCGTACCTCGGAAAGCACGTTAAGCCGCTACAACTAGTCTTACCAAGGGGTATCGTATTACCCAGTAACTGGGTTGTGGAAGTCAGATAGGCAGTCGCTCCATGTAAAATACTGGTATTCAGCTGCATCCGATAACAGGGTGGCAGGAACATCGACGCGCAGCCTATTGGTATTTTCATGGATTCAGTATATGATTCTGAACCCCCTTGAGATGAAGTTTATCCTCGGTTACATATTTTAAAAAATGCCAATTTTTATTTTATTTATTTAAATAACATGGGAGACTTACAGCTAAAACAAACCGATCAAGGACAGTACATTAGTCTGAAGGCCAACTTAACAGGTCTCCACTTATAAAATACAGAGAAGGTAAAGTAAATTCTAAGGACATTCACACTAACTACTATACTATACTACAGCATAATATTACCTATTATGTTGCTCGAACTGCTTAGCAATCATCATAACAAAATAAACTACATGAAAAAGTTACGGCTTAAGCACTTCCTGGGTGACGAGTGACGACACACTAGTTAGGAATGGATCTATATAATGGTACTGTTTACAAAGCTTGCTTAAGAGCGCGTATAAAGCAAAATTACCAATCTTATATTTTATTTTACATGAAAAATTCCGGACCAAATCATAAAATAAAAATGTATGAATAACTACATGATATTACCGAGGGTTCACTTTGATCAAAAACATAAAATAATAACATTACCTCGATAGAAAAAAATCACGAAGTAACCTCTAATTCTCATAGTTTTCCGTTTTGTACTCAATACGGTAATGCCTATTGCGACAAAAATTTGATAATTAATTATATTTATATAAGAGTAGGCTGTGCTTAGGCATTTTATGTAATTCCTTTTAGTTTTGGATTTATTACGATATAACAGTTTTGGCGCACACAACGTTTGTTTTTTTTTTCTATGCTAAAACTTTACTGGCTGGCTGGCGCGCTCTTAAATTTCAGCTTGCACGGACAATGTACGAATTCTGCCTATAATTGGTTGAAGCAATTGGCAAGCGGAATGGTGGATTGTATCGCTTACGCTTCATGGGAGTGTTGAAATAAAATTTTGTCAAAATATCGGAACAGTTTATAGTATTGTTATTGCTAGTTTTCCGAAAGATATGATACTTTTTGATGATAACATAGATACCTTATGAACCTTTTTAAAAGAGTAACCGTTGAGTTTCTTCCTGGCTCTTCTCCATAGGAAACGATCAATTGGAACCGGGCACCTACCGTCTGACGTTGCATAAGTGCCCATATTGGTTTATGTGAAATAAAATATTTTGATTTGAAAAAAAAATGCTCTTTCATACATTTTGACCGTGTAGGTTTTGAACTTTTTTATGAAACAGTTGTATTTTTTTAGATAACCGACAAAAATTGTATAGAACTCATAGTTGCGTTGCAGTTGCACCCTGTATGTTTAGCAGAAATATTAGTATTAATATTTTGCCCTTTTTACCTTTTACGATTATCTTTATTCTATATGAATCATAATCTAAAAATATAATCCCAAGTCAATAATTTAATTGATAAAAGGTACTTAAAAGGTAGGTATTTAGATAACTTGAAACACTATAAGCCTACTGAAAATACTGCCCTAAATTGATACTACCATACGTACTCAATAAATAGTAAACCCATTTATATTTTTTTATAATTTCTTTAGGCGCACTGTGCCCCAAATGATAATTGATTTTATTTCTGTAGTAGGTTTGTACAAACACTTTTACATGTCAATCATGTTTTAAAAACTAGATGAGGTCGGCATTTCCTATGTGACTAATCTGAGAAGAAAGGCCGAAACAAACGCACAGTCTCTTTTCCAGATATAATCTTGGTCAGATCATGTGAAGACCGTAGATGTGTCTGAAAGGGTCTTTTGAGGAAAGAACCACTCAGATTGAGTGGAACTGTCAAGTCAGTGAAAGTAATCGTAAATCGCTCTTTCTGAACAGTGAACGGAACTGAACGGTCACGCTCGGGTTGATGACGCTAAATCGGGTATACTCGGCTCCAGTCGGTCAGTGACGCTGATTTGCGTATACGCGGCTTCAGTCGTTAGTTTGCACTTCTATCAAAAATTTAAGATATTACAGGAATTCCTGATATAGGTACATTGTTACTATTTTAAATTGACATTTTGTAATTGCAGTGCCAATTCTTACTTACGAATTATTTTTTTATTGTTTCAGGTATGTACTCATGCAACGATTGAACAGAATATAATTTTATATTTTCCGGCATTTAATGTAAGTAGCACTAAAAATATATAGGGTGGCAGGGTGTATTAATTTAAGGTGTATTTATTTTGCTGTAACGCCAATAAACTCACTTTTCTTTCTTTCTTTCAGGGACATCGACGCGCAAACTGTAACCATGAATTCTCTGTCTCCAAAAATCTGCTGTTTCATAGAAAAATGTAATGCCTACGCAGTCAAAATGTATGGAACAGCAATTTTTTTTTAACAATCTACACGAGAATTTGGTCCAGATTTATGCACTGAATCCATGATAACAGGTGCCGCGTATATGTCCCTGCCACCCTGTATACCTACACTATTGCAAACGGTACGCTTCAGTGTATGTAAAACTTAACCACATTTATCAGCTAACAAATTGTTACGTGTTTAAAATAATAACGCTGTTTACTTTGTAACTTTCTAAGAACTTAATTTCTTATTAGAATCCACAAAATGAACACTGATTAGCGTGCCAGATATAAAGGATCGAAGCTTTTCCTTGAATGCAACAGTTTTCAGGCGCCATTTTTAAAAGTAAACTCCATTGTAAAATACTGGTAAAAAAACACAACAATACTTTGCCTTAATCTAGCACTAGTTTCTGCTCGCGACTTCGTTCGCGTGGAAGTCGTAAATTAAACAACATACTATAATATTGTAACTTGATTACTCATCTTTTAGAATACATGTTTTACATAACTAGACCAAGCTCTGTGTACTATAAGTTAGTAGTTAAACATTAGTACCTATTTAATAATAATAATATCTATGCTGAAAACAACTGTATACATATATTGCCAAATGTAACTTGTTTGTAGACGCCTTGGGTTGACCTGTTAAGTCTACAAAATAAATCTAATAAATAAATATGCTCCACAATTTACGACTTGCCTGTAAAAATAACAGGCACATTTTTATGAAACTCCCTCGGCCCCCATAGCATCGCTGGCACTGTCGCTGAGCGTCCTTTCTGGCTTCTTTTTATTTTGCTCGTCTCTTAAGGGTCGTAGCGTGATGTTAAATACCTATTAACCTTCCTCAAGAATGGAGCTATCAAATGCAAAAAGACTTTTTCAAATCCGACGGATAAGTTCGACAGATTAGCGCGTTCAAACAAAAAAAAAAACAAACTCTTCAACTTTATTATATTAAGTGTAGATGAAGAAGGAGCGCTTGTTTAAACATGTAGATTTTACCTCAAGCTTCTCGAAACTCGTGAATTTTCCGAGAGTCGAATCGAGGCTTAGTAATGAATATTATTGCGGCCTGCAACCGGCACTGAAACCCCCCAGGACTAAGTGTAATTGCAGTGTTATGCTATATTGTCCTCGTTCTCTATCGGAAAATCATTTTATACCCAGTATTGGAACTGTGCCCGAAACATGGTAATAGGATTGTCACTTATCTAACTATCTATATTTATAATATCACACTAATATTATAAAGGCGAAAGTTTGTGAGTGAGTGTGTGTGAGAGGGTGTGTTTGTATGTTTGTTACTTGTTCACGCTCAAACGGCTCGACCAATTTTGATGAAATTTTGCACACAGGTGGTTTATAACAAGGATTAACACATAAGATACTTTTTTTCCCGATATTCCCATTGGATCGAAACTTATGCGGGTGAAACCGCGGGGCGCAGCTAGTTAATAATAAAGCTGAAGAGTTTATTCGTTTGAACCCGCTTATCTCTGGAACTACCGTACGAATTTGAAAAATTATTTCTGCATTCGATAGCCCAATTCTTTAGGAAGGCTGTAGGCTATTTAACATCACGCTAGGACCGTAAGGAGTCGAGCAAAAAGAACGCCGATAAAGAACGAAGTACTAGCGCGGGCAGGCGATGCGATGTGACGGGGTGGGTCGGGAAACAACGAACTTCACGCAGACGACGTCGCGGGCCGAAGCTAGTATTGGGATTTAGCATCAGATTGAACCCGGAAATGCTCTCTTTACATGTCAAGTTGACAGTCTGTGTAGTGGCGAAAAATTAAAAACATAGAGGTATGAGGAACAGGGTGTAAAGTCCACTCATGGAGGTGTTGTGTCTGGCAGGCAAACGCCCAACGATTGATGTTGGCAAGTTTGTATATATGCTAATTGCGCGGTAAACTCTGCTTGCGAGATGCAGGAGCGTTGTTCGCCTGTGGCGTTATAGATACCGCTACAAACATGTCGTGGTATGACATGAGCCATTTATTAAAATAAAAGATTTGGTTTAAAGAATCTTTATTTCTCATAAGAACAAGATACAGTTCACTTATATGAGATTTAAATTTTAACATAAAAATAATCGTCGTCTAATGACGAAGCATGCAACAATGTACGAGATCAGTAGTAAACAAAGCAAAAAAGTAGGTAGTTACACAATATTATATAAAACAAGTTACTACAGCTGGCCAATTTGACACCAAGGTAACCTCTTATTAAGTACTAATTATTCACTTTGTGAAGAACACAAATAACATTTAAGAAGCGAATTACTGTGTGAATGTGTTTGTATGTGCTAGCATAGTGCGTCCACGTGTTTGTTTACCTGTGTGCAACAAGTATAGTCTCAGGGACTATACCTGTCTCTAATCGGGCGCGAATCATTTATAATTTTGGATTATTACGTGCGTTCTCGTTCTAAGTGTTCTTATTTTGTAAGTAGATATTAGTTGTATAGTTTATTTTTTTGTTGTGTTATAGTAGTAGTATTTTATATTTTAGTAGTTTAGTTAGTATTTTATATTGTGTTATCAGGGTATTTATGTATTGTAAGTATATGTATTTTATATTTTTGTAATTTAAAAAAAAGTCCGCTACAGGGCAAATCGAAAATGTAATTTTATTTGAATAAAAACAGAAATGACTAAAACCGAATCAAATACAAACACACTTGTTCAGTTCATATGCCGATTGGTAGTTTTCACAGGCTATTATTTATTTCCATGTTAAACAATGAAATATGTTCCATATACCGTGACGAGGGTTTTCATAACAGTAGTTTTGTAGTTACAGTGGCGGACATCGTAAAGCATGAATATATAATTTTTCTCATTTTTTAAATGACTACTAAACCTATATTTACCGATGAATATTTACGGCTCATGCGTGGAATTTGTTTTTAATCACCATATTAAATCAAGGTTTCATTTTCGTATTTTATGAACATTACTTATTATACCTTAATTGATACCTACAATGTAGCTTCTATGGTGCCAATGCCCCGAATCTCAGCATAAAATATAAAATTGCGAAGAAACTTTCAAAATATTCGAATATTTTGAACACATTTTCACTCTCATCTGGCCATGAAAGAGTAATAAAACGTATGAACTTTTTGATGCCACGCTTCCTGTGCAAGCTGTGAAAGTCTTTAAAAAAAAGCGAGGCGAAATGTCAACTGTCGACGCGTGTTGTGGTTTTACGAGGAAATGACAACAGTACATTTTATAAAATATACTAGCCTTGTGCATACTAGCCTTTTTATGTTTATTTAAAATATAAAAAAGTTCTTTCAAAGTTTTATGGTGATGCAAAGGAAATGTGTTACTACGACACTCGTAGAAAGAGAGCTGGCAGTGTGCCACAAATTTTGCACTTCTTTGTAATTTTGTCGATGAGATTTTATTAAAATTTAAGAGAGATGATAAATAGTTTAATGCGCATGTATTAAATTAGCATGCTTCATAATTTGAAAATTGAATTATTGTTCAAATTCAACACTTGGAAAACTATTACATATTATAGTCTGGTTTTAGATCAAATTTTTATTTTGTCTAAAATACGGTAAGAGCAGTATGTAAGTCAAAAAGTAAAAGCAGTGATGGTCTAGTGGTAACGTTCGCGACTTACGAGTTGTAGGTCGTAGATTCCTCGCCGAAACCCCGCCTGCATCATCTAACAAAGGCGAGAATTTGGGGTCGCGGGCGATTAGAGTGGGGACTCTGTCGGCCCACTGTGTGACCTCGGGGAAGGCGGCGCACAGTGGTCATGTGCTGCCTTGCACACTTGCACAGTCGGGTTTCAGGGAGACCCCTTTACAGTCTCCCCAGAGATGTGCCCTAAAAGGCATTGCACAGAGGGGGCTCCGGATTGGTCTTTTGAGAGGTAACGGTGCCCCTTCCATGTGCAGATGGTGACCACTGGGGTAGTTTTAGTGAGGTAAAAATCCCACACTCCCTGGTTTTACCCAAAGACCAGGCGCCTTTTGTAGGTTTCCCCCCGAAAACAAAAAAAAAAGTCGTAGATTCCTACGAGCCCAGACAGTCGCTTTACTTAGTGTAAATTATTTCATCACCACTGCTCTCGAAACAGTCAAGGAAAATATCGTAAGGAAACTCTAATGTGTGAATGTCCTAGAACCAAAAAATCGAAATATTTGTCACTGGGCTCACGTAGTGGTTTACGGCGCACTTCCTCTAGAAGAGACGAGGCCTAAGTCCCAGCAGTGGGAACGCTGTAGCCTGATTATGCAAAGTCAAAAGTAATAAAATAGAAGTTTTAAATACAAAAACTTTACAATAAAAGCTTAATTTTTACTATCTACATTAGAACAAAAAGCCTGTAAAAGTTTTTATTTCCCTCCATTCCATACAAATTATACGTAGGTATACAAAAGACGAGCGTGTCCAACTCACATTTGGGTGTAATGATCACGCAGCCAGGTTTTCCTTTTAATTTAATGTCTACCACTGAACGCTGAACTTCAGGTCAGAAACTTACAAAGTCTAATATAGGACAGGCTGTTCCATTCACAAAATGTACTATAACTTCGCTAATAAAACATATCATCTATAATCTTATTTTATTCTATATAGAGGTTTTGTTTGATTGTTTGTTTCTATGTAGGCGGTAATCTCTGGAACTGCAAGTCGAATTTGAAAAAATATTTTTGTACTAGCTGCGCCCTGCGGTTTCACCCGCATAAGTTTCGATCCCGTGGGAATATCGGGATAAAAAGTATCCTATATGTTAATCCTAGTTATAAACCATCTGTGTGCCAAATTTCATCCAAATCCATTCAGTAGTTTTTGCGTAAAAGAGTAACAAACATCCATCCATCCATCCATACAAACTTTCACGTTATTAAATTAGTAGGATTTGATAGCATAATTCTTGAGGAAGGCTATAAGCTAGCTTTTTACTATCACGCTATATATAGCCCTTACTGGCCGAACAAGTCAGAAAAAACGCCAAGCGAAAACGACCGACTTTTATAATAGCGCGGGCATGCGATGCGATGCAACTGAGGTCGGGAAAACAATAAATTCCACGCGGACTAAGTCGCGGGCAGAAACTACTCGTAGTAATAGATATTTCCTGTCTGATTTGGAGACGTAAAATCTTAAAGTGATTAAGTCTGTTAAAGTCTAGCATTAACGCGACTAAAAGGCGGAAAATCATTAAAGTGACAAAGAAAATGTAATATTAGCAAGTAATGTTAGTAATCTGCGGTAAAACCTACGGTAATTTGCTGCGGTAAAACCTTAGTCATTCTGACAAAGGAAATTATCATTATTTTATTTAAGTCAGACACAGTGATCCATAGTTATGTTAGTATACTTAAAAATTATGTTAGTAACCAAAGATTAAAATACATGCCACAATAATACACATAATACACAATAATACCATTATAACTAAAATTAAAATTAAATAAGTTATTAAAGAAGATCTAAATTAATATTATAAAGAAAAAAGATTTGACTTTTTGTATGTTTGTTTGTTACCCTTTCACGCTAAAACGACTAACTGGAATTGGATAAAATTTGACTCATGAGTAGACCATGTTCTCAAGAAGGCATAAGGTACTTGTCATTTTGGATAGCAGACGAAGTCGCGTGCAACAGCTAGTACAATCGGTTGTCAATATTATCTGACCCACCCAAAAAACAAACGAATTTGGACCCTCTACCCGTAACATTAAGGTTTATTCAATTTATATGAGCTTATCAGACAAGTGCTCGAGGACTCGATGAATAAATACTTAATAATACAGACACGCAAATTTGATCTTTAACACGTAACGTTAAGGTAAACCCACCTAACATTGTCGGAGCCACCGGCATTATATATCATTTTGTTAAGCTATTTTAATCATTATCTCGTTGACATTAAAGTTGAAAAGCTTTTAAGTCACACTACATAATTACAACCCAATCTTTAATTTCGCGTATTCCTAACAAGTTCTTGTGGCCTAGCGGTTTGATGCTGGATTGACGACGAACAACATGTGGGTTCGAAAACACAGTCCACCCATTATCAGTTTCTTTTTTAATTCGTTTTCATTTCTACAATATTGCTTGCATTATTAAAGAACGACCAATATGATTTACGCCTAATGACTTATCTTGTAAACAGGTGGGTAAATTAAAAAACTTTAAGTTCACAGAATTTATATTTACCAAGAATGGTTGGTTAAGAAGTAAAACATATATTTGCTTCGTGAGGTAGGTAATAAATTCATCTATGTGACAAAAGTTACACTACGCCTAATAGCAGTGACTGCGCACACACATTTGTAAATCGTTTCACCTAAGTCGTTAAGTATTTTTAAGCAATTTGGTGTAAAAAAGCATCATGTCGCAACTTAATGACTATACCAAACATAAAATTATATTTTTACATGAGCAGGGTGTTGGAATTAGAGAGATTGGTCGTCGACTTAATATAGCAGTAAGTGTTTTTATAAACCTATTTTATTTTATTGATTGTGATTAATGAACGCGTAGTTGTCTATTTTACCATTACATTCACTCCTTACAAGTTACATACACGGTTTCAAAAAAGTTTTTTTTTTGTTTTAGAGAAATACGGTCAGACTATGGCTAAGACATTATGGAGACAATGGAAATATCCAGCGGATTCGTCCAGGAGCAAAAGCCATTAAGTATAGTCCCGAATTCGAACGCCACCGGGCCATTGTTTCAAGCCATGTTGAAAATCTATGGGTTCAAATGGTTTTAAATTGGGACACAACGGAAGTGCGAAACAAACACAACTTGGCCGAGATCGTGACATCGTCTTGGGAGCACATGAGAGGCAAAGATTTGTGTTGGAATATGGTGCGCGGTATGCGTAGCCGCTTACAGCAAGTTATAGCAGGGGACGGTGCCACTCCGCTACTAATTAATCTAGGTATTTTTAAACACACCACGTAAGTAAATGCTCAATGATTGATTGTTAAACCATTAAAATTTTGCTGATTATGTGGTGATGTTATTGTTATAAATAGATTCTTTCTATTTAAATAACATGTTTATTCACTACATATAGGCAGCTATAAATCTGTAAAGCATTTCACAGATGAATTCATTTTCTCGATAACGAACTTTTAAAAGCATGCCTTTTTTATGTTTATAAATGGTTAGATTTGATTATGGCATACTAATATAAAATGTATATTAATTTGGAAATATATGAGCGTTTACTTACTTTATTTATTTATCTTACCTAAGTGTTTTAATGAAATACCTAATAAACATTTTAAACTTGCAATTGTTTAGTTTTATTTCTATACAAACTGCCCGTTTAAAAAGGCAAGACCCTACGTCGTCCATTAAAGAAATGTAAAAAAAGTGAAATAAAATAATTAAAAAAAAAAACAGCTGAGCAAAAAGCTACATTTAGGTTAAACTTGGTTTCGAACGTAGACAACGACGAACACCGCACTACCTTAGTGACCACAAGACCAACTCAACTCTTGTAAGCTGTATTGAAATTTGATCTTAGTTGTTATGCTAGACGCAATATTCTAAAGAATTTGAACCATGTAGTATACTTTCATAAAGTTTATTCTTGCACAGCACAAGCAGCCAACCTTCTCGTGCAAATAGATTATTTTGTATTTTAAATAATCACTCCATTGAGACATGATAATAAAAAATCTACCTATAAAATAGAAAATAAAAAATGGTAAAGAGACGTTGTTTTTGCAATTTAGTAAGACAAGGTAAAATATGTTTGAGCGTAGTCACTGTATACCCTTAGTAGCATTTGAATACCAGTTTTATAATATATAATATTTATTTTTCAACTACCCACTTATTACAAGTTATGCGAAAATATTACCATTTTACAAAGTTTATATTTGAACATTATCCGTCTATAGTTCTTTATAATAATACAAGAAATAGTTTTGGAATAAATTCTAAATTGCAAGCAAAAACAATATCGTCGTCGCAGGATATGATCTCGCACCTTGATTTTCTCAGTCTTATACACAGACCACGAGACCAGAACTACGTGAACACAACTATTAAAATAAGCTATTACACGAATTATATTATAACAAGTAGTTATAACATATAACCTAATGCTAACGTTATAAAGATCAAATTTGCGTGTCTGTATTATTAGTTTATTTGTTCATCGAGTCCTCGAGCACTTGTCTGATAAGCTCATATAAATTGAATAAACCTTAATGTTACAGGTAGAGGGTCCAAATTCGTTTGTTTTTAGGGTGGGTCAGATAATACTGACAACCGATTGTACAAAATAAAAGCAAAACCCAACATGCGGTTCTTTTTCTGGCCTACAGTGTACTTCTAATAATGGATTCTAAATGACACTGTCAAGAAGTCCAGGTCATTACTCGTTCGCGAATCGTTTATCTTAATTAAAAGGAAACCGAGACGTGTACGGGACTAAAAATGTTTTGACTGAACCCTAAACTTCCATAATTAACTACGATAGATGAAAAGCGGCGCCTACAAAGCTAATCTAACTTTACCTGTACGGGAGTTTGAACTTTATCCTGTAGGTCATAAAGTTTATTATAGTTTTGTGTTCAGATGAAATCTGGCGCCTAATATAAAACCAATACGAGAAATAATGAATTGCATTTTGGACTTTATTGTGTAGAATATAGGGTTCATGTGTGGAAATTTATGCTTTAGTTATTGGATATAAACTTTGGAGTAAATTCCTTTTTGTTTTGGGTATCGCTTTAGGGTATTGTTATGTGTATTATTCAGCTTAATTTACCGTGAAATAAATTCTCAACTTATACCTTAAAGTACTTGTTTTGTTATTTAGCGATCAATAATAATTTTGCTAAAATACGGGCTGGCCGAGATCGACGCAACCAGCTACCATGGATTCAGTACATGATTCTGAAGCCTGAAGTTGAAATTTTTTGGTATTAAAAAAAAAAGCAAAACCAAATCAAAATCAAAAGTCATTTATTCAGATTAGGCTGACAATCGGAACTTTTCGAACGATAAAATTACATATGACAGTCGTATTATGTAATTTTATCGTTCGAAAAGTTCTGATTGTCAGGATTGTCGGGAAGGACGGGCGTTTTGGGCATGGGGGACTCCCCAAAACGCCCGTCCTTCATAACTTCCTAGACCTTTCGCTGGGAAGATGAACTAATGGGAAGCTGCAGTATTGCCGAGTGTCATATTTCATGCTGTTGTTGTTTCTATTGTTTCCTTTATTTCATTTAAATACTTACAAATTACATTTTTAAATATTTTATAAACAAAAAGATAAAAAAAAACATTTAAAAATATAAAAAATAGTAGCCCACCGGTAGGGTCCAAGCTACCGGCGACGGTCAGGGCTCCAGAGAGAGGAACTTTCTGACAATGCGAGCCGTGTCCAGAAGTACCGCTTTCTGAATCAAGCCCTTGATCCAGCTGCCCAACGAGAGCCTCCTCAGGTGTTGGACGAGGCTCTTGGCTATTAAGCCATTGGCTGTCACGACTATCGGCACAATGATCGCTGAGTCCACATCCCACATGTCGACAACCTCGCGAGCCAAGTCAAGATACTTGATTTGTTTATCTTTCTCGGCTTTCACGAGGTTCTCATCATGCGGGACGGTTATGTCAACCTATTGTTTTTTTATTAACGATTATGTCTTAATGATTTTTCTTGTGTTTGTTATGGAATTGGATATTTTATATTTTTTACCTTACCACAGTCAGTATTTTGATTGTTGTTTTAATTTATTTTTAAATGGTCAATGTAATTTATTTTATTTTAGTCTAATTTATAATCTAATTTTCATATCAATTATCTTATTTAATTTGTATCTGGTTCACTCGTTTTATGATCTAATTTATTAATTTAATTTTCACATTTTACTTACTTGTATTTTTATGAATCTATCGTAATTTAATAATTAATGGTTTTACCACTATTTTTTGTGCTACCGGTGTTAACCTAGAATTAATTGTTGCACCCGCAATTGTATCGTATTATAAATATGAAATAAGCTGCTAATGTACTGGTGTAAACAATTTTTGGTTAAACTTAACAAAAAAAAAAAAAAAAAATTTTCAAACAAGAAATTTCATGCGGACGACGTCGCTAGTCTTTCTATATGCACGTGTTTCTGTGACAGTAACTCAATTTTTCTTTCTTTCTTTTCTTTATATTATTCATGGATACTTCTTACCATAGACCTAATTGAAATGTCCTCATTTTTTAGCACAACAGATAACATTTACGGAAATCCCTTTGATACGAAAAGATTTACAATGCAAATTAATTTTATCGGCGCAAGAGACGTTTTTACAACATTATATCAGTTTTACAACTGTCGTAAATGATTAAAACACTATTTGCGTTCAGTTCGATGACTTTAATTTTACTTTGAAGTGCCTACTGGCGACAATTTCAGTAATATGACTCGCCTTTTTAAGGTGCATTGGATGTATGAAGTTAGTTGCAAGTAGGTATGTAATAAGTTTGCAAAACAACTAAGGATGAATGATAGCTTCATTCTTGTCTACATGCCTCGTTACATAGTTTGTTTAAAGGGGCCAAGGCAGTTGTTCGTACAGAATCTGGCCAAATCTAAACGAAACATCAAGAAAATTCTAAACGAGGCATTATACAAGTTATACCCTGGCCAGTAGGCTAACCGTTTTTTGACAGCTGTCTTAGAACATAACTACCTATTCCAGATAACGTAAAAGTAAACTTTAAAATGCGCAATAAAATAAATATATAAACTGCCTTATCTTATTGAATTATCTTATTTATGGCTTCTTACAGACATTATAATACCGTAACCGCACCGTTTGTGCACGAAGTAACAGTAGAACACTGTCTCCTAAGGCACAGGTTTCCCCTAGTTTAGGAGGTACTGTTTCCACCATTCCAGACACCTTTTTACAACCAGTTGTTTTTGTAACCTACATTTACTACTTATTGTAACAAAAGGTATTTAGTATCAATAAAGTTATAATTATTATCAATTAATGTATTGCGTCTTGCTGCAATCACTAGTTACATCTGTCAAAAAATGGTTTACCTAAGGGACAGGGTATAGGCAAGTAATTTAGATGAAGGAATATTTTTCTGTGACTATTTACCTATATGAACATCATAATATAGGTACCTACAATATGGCATAAAATGATGGCGAAATAAATACTGAGTTCTGATACCTATAGAATAATTCTTTTATAGATATTGTGTACGTGTCACCTTAACCCCTAGTGGATTAACATTATTTAAATTAAAAAGACTTCCCTATATGAGTTAATAGCTTAGGTCACTGTGAGAATTCTGCATAAATAGGTTCAATTATGTCATTATATTCAATACTAGCTTCTGCCCGCGGCTTCGCCCGCATGGATGTCGGATATTATCCCACGGGAACGTGCTAACAGGATAAAATGTATGTGCTTCCCCAGAATGCCACAAAGCCACAAAGGGCCCGCAAGATAGATATCTTGCGGGCCCTTTGTGGCTAATTACAATAGAAAACCAATTGTGTCTCATTAGTGGTGATTAAGAGGGTACCTATATGATATCTTTACCTAAGTACCTACCTAATAAAAAAATAAAAAAACTCAATAACAGTAAATTAAATACCTACCTACCTAAATAAACCTATTTCTGATGATAACTAATCTAAACTCAATAAATAAGCAAAATCCCTAAAAACTAATATCTGTACGAATGACTATAATTCTACCTAACAGTATTATAAAATAACCTACGGTCACTACGTACACCATCAAATATACTACCTACACTTTAAAATTAAAATCTATACCTACGACTTATAAAAATAAACCTAAATAACTCAACTAAAAGGAATAAAAATGAACTCCACTGCGGGTGACGTAACTTATTATTTGCGGTTGGTACAGTAATCGGGTCTAGGGATCGAACCGCAAAATTAAGTTTGTTTTTTATTGTATATACTTTTCCGGGATAAAAAGTACCCAGTGTGGTGCCCAGGATATTAAAGAATAATTATACCAAGTTTCATCGTAATCGAACCGGTAGTTTTTGCGTGATGCCTGAACAAACAGACAGACAGACAGACAGACAGACAGACAGAGAGACAAAAAATTTTTTAATCACATTTTTGGGTTCGGTGTCGGTCTAGTAACACCTCCTGCCATTTATTTTTTTGATATTTTCAATGTACAGAATTTTTGCTTCTACAGATTTATTATAAGTATAGAAAAGATATAGACTAGCGACCAGCCCCAAATACGAAAAACGACTTTAATTTATATTAAGGATAGATTATGGTACAAGTCACAATAGCCATTACTGTGTATCTTTTCAATATACCTTTTCCATTAAAATTAATTGCTAAGATCCTCAAAAACCATTTCAATATGAATCCGTTTTCCTGCGATTATAAAAAACTTAGCGCGTCCTTGCATTGTTCTGAGCACAGATATGTATCAGTGCTAAACAAGAACAGCATTTGCAAAGGAAACAATTATTAAAGCAATTAAGTCTTGTTTTTTATTAATCTTTGTTGTAGATTTTGTGTTATTATGTGAAGCTGGAGATGTGTGGCAAGGATGACTTTTATGTGATGTTATTATTTCGTGACCTTATTAGTGATGTTCTTCAGAAAGGTCAGGTGCGTAGTACTCCCAAGCGGCGTGCGTATATGACTTGGGGTCTTCACTTTGTCTCTCAACGAAAATATGGGCCCGTCCGAAAGTAGTTGGTCTGTCAAAACATATGGGAAAATAAATATCGGTAGTAGAGACAACAGTCAAATCGTGTTCTCATTCATTCAAAGTTATTTCGTATGTCCGTAAGAAACCACGGATTTCGATTATTTATTAAGGTAAAGTTTACAAAAATCTTGCTTTTAAACTATGCCCCACAAAACCGTTTTCACGGTTTGTCTGTGGGAACGGAACAAACAGTAAAAAAAAAAAACAGATACAAGTGCGGACACTTAATTTCCACATAATAGCTTTACAAAGTAGGTAATAAATAAACAAACATGGTTTACAAACTCTTGAAAAACACCTGGGCGTCTTCTCTAAGTACGTCAACTAAGACATTGGCCCTTCCGAAAGTAGTTGGTCCGTCAAAAGAACGGGCAAATAAACATCGGGAATAGGGACAACCGTAAAATCGTATAATCCATTCATTCATAGTTACCTACTTCATATGTCCGTAAGAAACTACGGATCTCGTGCTTAGGGAGTAGACCTAGATAAACCGGGCGGCGGTTATTAAAAAAAATATTGCTGTTCCATACATTTTGACCGCGTATGTATTGCACTTTTCTATGAAACAGAAGTTTTTTTTTATAACCGACGAAAAATTTCGACGGGGTCTAAACTCATGTGCTGAATCCATGGTTACAGTTCGCGCGTCGATGTCCCTGCCACCCTGTTTATAAATGTAAACGAAGCATAAGCAGTATGTAATTTAAGGATCGAATCGTAGCAGATGGGTTTTGTATTTTCAGCCTAGGGTAGACATGGGAAGCCATGGAAAGATGGCGTTTATGTATGTATTATTTCGTGTTAGCCTTCGAATGTGTCTGGCCGACTAAACTATATTATAGCGATAATATTTTCTAGGTCTTTTAGAATTGGAACAAATTGATATTATAAAACGTAAATTTCGTCGTTTTAGACTTTACCCTTTATCACTTTAGAAGTTTAAAGCAAATGATTTTAATGTTATATAAAAAAAGAAATACTGACCGACTGTAGATGGAACTTTAGCTAATTACGGTGGTTCCATATTTTGCCCGCAACTTTTCTGTCATAAAAATGTTCCATTTAGGATTTCTTTTTCGTCAAAATCCTTGTCAATTTAAAATAATTAATTGGATTGTATCGTCCCACCAATGTAATGAATTATTACCCTGATTTGCATGTCTATTTAGCAGATACTCCGCCCTATATTCCTAATGCTGCACTAAATTTTGAACCACTCAAACATGTTACATAATGGCCGTCATTACAAATTTTCCCATTCACTACGCACGCTACGCAAATTACTATTATAATAATACGCCAGGACGTAATACGCCAGCTTTGTGATACAGCCATGTGCAAAAGTATTTGGCAATTAACTCTTTATATTTTAGTTAGTTTATTTTGCCAGCTTGTGGTATTTTGCCCTTATGCTTTCCATTGCAACTAAAATATGAATTGGCAACAAAAATACTTTTATTTTAATTTTAGTTTATTGTATTTATAGATGGTTAATTAATAACAGCCGCACTAATTAATAACGGTTGGTCCGTGGATGGGTGACCATCTTTACTTATCGAGACCCTACCATGCCTCGAAAAGCACGTTTAGTCACGGCTGTCATTCATCTTCAGTCTTACCAAGGGGTATCGTATTACCCAGTTACTGGGTTGTGGAGGTTAGATAAGCAGTCGCTTTATGTAAAATTCTGGCAATCACATGCATCCATGCATCCAGATAGACTGGAAGCCGACCCTAACATAGTTGGGAAAAGGCAGATGAAGATGATTGTAAAATTATAGGCACGTCTTATCACTTTTGCACATGCCTGTTTAACTGTAATAATATAACGCAGGGGTCGATGTTTTTTTTACATTTTTATACGACACGCTTCCGACCTGTCACGGTGGGTCAACATTAGCATAATACGCACATTAATACGTGCCAGGTTTTACTTTCGTTGAATGATGTAAGTTTTGTAATCCGAACGATCTAGGTCGAGATTTGTAGGCATTAAAATTAGAATGATTGGCAGTTTATTATTTAACGCTGATTATGTATTTGATATTATTGTTGTGGAGGTCAGATAAGCAGTCACTACATGTAAAATACTGGTATTCAGTTGCATCCAGTTAGACTGGAAGCTGACCCCAACATAGTTGGGAAAAGGCTAGACAGATGACGACAATGGTTATGTATTTGATATTATTAAGGAATTATTGTTTATTTATTTAGTGCGAGTTTTAATAAAATAGTATGTACTATCTATTTACTGAAGACGCATAGTTGCGTATTATTATTTGTTATTAATTAATAAAACACTTTATTATTACATATTTAGTAAAATTTTAAAAGTGAATAGCGCTAAATACTCTGCGTATTATGAGGAAAATAATAATTGATTCAGCGTATCGGTACTCTGAACCCATGATGAGTTATATGACGTGTCGGTGTTATCTTTGTATGCTTAATCAAATAATCCCTTGGCTTAACGTGATGTTCGTTTTCCGACGTTTATTTTTATTATGGATGGATAATAATTCATATTATAATATATCATTTAACGCGCATCGCTGCAAATGTTAGTAATATTTTTAATTCGCTTACATCTCATTTCCTCGATAAAAAACAAGGCTTACATAATGACATTAATAAAATAATATGTGATGTTTTTATCATTCTTACGATTTGCAAGGTTAATGTCAAAATACAACAACAATTTTGCTCATTCAAATTAGTTTTTTTTTAATTTTATCTTTTACTATTAAACAATTGTCGTCCAGGATAGAGGAGGGCACTAGACCACGCTGACGCTCACCCATGAGATGGACTGACCAAATTAAATCCGCAGTGAGTGATCCCTTGTATGAGTAGGTACACGAAAAATACCAGAAATCGAAGTAGGTGGCGAGAAATCTTGAGGCGAATGACATCAGCCCCTAGACAGGAAACTACATGAGGACCACGACCGCTCTGAAAACAGTGCTACGAAGATGAAGAATGAGACAATACCAGAAGGCTAATTCTCGTAATTTAAAACGTTCAAAATCTAGTCGTAGTCTCATCTCGACGACAAACAAATGTCAAAAACTTACGTATTTTTGACAGATTGAGACTGAGATCAGACTGAGAACGTTCTTAAAATTACGAGAATTGCCCCTCAGGTCACTTGCAGCAATAATCTTAATTTTTAATTGGTATTCTAAGTGCTTACTTTATATTTTTTCTCAATCAACCTCTAAAGAAGGTCAATTCATATTTAATTGAAGTAATAATTTTACATAATTTTACAAGGTGAACTTTTAATGACTGAGGATCAAAACACTTAAAAAACCCTACTCGCAAAAAATACGTTTCTTTACTTTGTTACGAGTTTTGATAAGTCTGTAAACACGTTTTAGGTAGGGATTTACTTAAGGTTTGGAGGAAAATAAAAAATAAAAATGTACAAGAAAAGAAAACATGAGGTAGTGTTTACTTTTAGAAGTTAAAAACCCAAAAGCAATAAATAATCCTCGGAAACAAGAAGCTTTAGGTAGCATTTTATAGTTTTTTTAATCAGCCAGCAGGTATATCAAAGGACATCATTAAAGGGTCGAACATTTTATACCCAAAAATTAAAGTTCGGCCAGAAAAAAAAGTACTTTTTATTTATGGGAAATAACATCTCGAGCATGTTTTACTACTATAACGAAAATCTACAATTACAATTATATTTTTATGACAAGTGTTTTAAACATAACATTTAAAAAATACCAACTTTTAATTGAACATAAGATCCCGATCGTGTTTTAACTATTACAACATAGATCTACAATTAACCCCCCGGCTGCTGTTTGAGATTGAAAATATTAGCATAGCATATTTAAAAAAAAAACAACTTATAATTGAATATAACATCCCGAACTACATATCATTTTTGGGTACGAAATGAATGATGTTCTTTAGGGCCGTTATCTTAACCATAGATTATTATTTATTAATATTAAATATAAATGAATATCTTTTCAATAATACGCCACTATTGTATTCAAACTCTGACGTAACACCTCGTAAATAGACATCAACTGCACAAAACACTCAAAACATGGAAGTATATTTTTTTAAATATTCATTAAGCTGAAGAGCCTTGACTGACCAAAATTAATGGGAAAAAATCTACTACAAACAACAATGGACGACCTTGGCCCGTTTCTTGGCCGTAATTATTTTAACGGCACTATTCTTGTGCTAACTGTTAAAATCATCACGGTTTCTGTTCTTGTGATTCTAGCGGATTTTTAAGTGCGATGATTATCATCAACTCTACAAGCTTTTGTGTCATTCGGTATCTCAATATACCCACTCATCATCTGCCTAGCCTTTTCCCAACTATGTTGGGATTGGCTTCCAATCTAACCAGATGCAGCTAACTAGGTACTTACCAGTATTTTACATTGCCTATCTGACCTCCACAATCCAGTTACTGGGTAATACGAAACCCTTAGTAAGACTGATTGTCAGACTTTCGGGCTTCTGACGACCCATAACGACTGTCAAAGATCCACGAATGACAGCCGGGACCAACAGCTTAACGTGCTTTCCGAGGCACGGAGGGGTCTTGGTATGTAAAGATGGTCACCCATCCACGGACTAACCGCGGCAAGCGTAGCTTAACCTGATCGATGTGCGGCTGTTATTAGCTCACAATACACCCAGTATTGAGATTCCTGAACCAATGGAATATTTTTTCATCGGTTGGTTATCAATGTTTGTGTAGTTTTGGGTACCTAGTGCTAATTTGTATTAAACGGTGCTACGATGAGCTTTAAATAATTGGTACTATACATATCGACTCATATATTGATGTTACGAGCTGGGGAATTCATGCAGTAATAAAATCTATCGAGACTGATCAAGCCCAGATGCGATCGTGATAAGAGGAAAGTTTTTTTAATTTCCTCCAAATCTATCTATTTCAGTGAGACATTATGGGGTTTATTTCTAAAAGATAATTAAAGTAAAATGACGTATAAACGTCAAAAATGTATGTTTAATCAGTCGCTACTCACTACTAAACTTTAAGCAACGTTTATGTATAACGGGGTTTATGTTTAAAGTGTGATATGAAGTGCCACTTCCTTTATTTGAAGTTGGATATGGATACCCAAAGGTCTGTTCCCTCCAAAATAGTTAACTACGCGATCAATACCCCTATATTTACACTTCAATTTTTACAAGTAGCGATCGTATCGCCGTGTGTCAGAAAACTTGATGGATTAACAACAGGGTGGCTCCTGTACTAGTCACGGTTGAGTGGGTAAAAATAATTGTAACTATGTGTATAAGTGGGCATAATGTGGAAGTGGCTATTGTGATTTCTGGTGGTTTGAACAGTGGTCGTTAGTGGTAAAGGAGTGGTTAGTTGATCCTGGCCAGATAATACTAAGAAGTCCCTTGTGACTTTTTTGCCTTGTTGTGGGACATATATAATCCCACTTGTCCCATGATGGGACTGGGTCAATGGGACTAGTGGGACAGACCGGAACTCATGAGCTATACAAAATGCCTGTATGGATACTTAATAATATTTCGAACACTATAAAACTGATTTACATCCGTAATACGTCCTCGGAACATAGGGTCCAGCTGAAAACCAGCGTCAGGTACTAGTTGTCTAGCATTTTATTCTGAACTGCAGGGGAATTGCGTACCACACCATCAGTAGCAATGGGTTTGTTGTTTCATTTTGACAGTTCAACAATATAAATTGCGGTATTTACGATGTTGAGCAGACACATTTTTTGAACATACGAAGCAATGGTTTAGCAGTATCCTTCAAAATGATTCAGATATAGTGTGTCACGCAATTAGGGTGCTGAGCCTATTTGGCGCAGCCATGAGGTAGGTACACAATACTATTTTTAGTTTTTTTCTTTCTGTTTTTGTGTAAATATTGTGTATGTGGGTTAAATAAATTTATTTCGTTTCTTTTTTTTTCTATGAAGAATACAATGGTTTTAGTGATATATAGCATTTGAATAATGCTAAGTTAAACATTCGTCTAAGCGCACACCTCTGACCTTTGAACCCCGGAATGATGGGAAATGCTACTAAAAACTGTTACCTATTTTAGTTTTGTATCGTAACCGACGAACCGCAAGTCATACAGGGGGGAATATGGAAAACATAACTTTTAAGGTTAGAGGGACGCCTTGAAATTTTACAGAGCCTAACTTAATAATAACTGACTTAATCAACAATACGCTAATGTTTGACATAGCATCCCTACATGCCAGTTCTCGTATTTAAAAACGTTAAATATCTAGTCCCAATGTTATCTCGGCGACAATAAATGTCAATAACTTGTCAAAAATTATAGGAAAATTAGAGGTATTTTTGACAGATTTAAATTGATAATAAAATGCGAATGCTAGGTAAATACGAAAACTGTTATCATGTTATTTTTAATACAGCCATCGATAAAAGACAAACAAATGGTCCTTCTGAACACAATAGCGACATTATAGCAATTCCTTTTGTTCACCCATCCATTACTAACTTTTGCGTTTCCCTTTCATTAAAACATGATCAAATCAAATCATAATTCGTAGTTGAACTCTGCTGCTATAATTACATTACCTACTTTTAATTTTACCCTGACGTCAATCAAAAGCGTAGTTAATTGTTTAAGCGCAGCGGTCTGTAAAATAAATCCCATTGTTTAAATATATAAAGTTCTCACATAAAGTATGTCGCCCAGTAACGCTGCGTTATGGTCGTATCATCCATCATTGATGTCAGAATGTGTGTATTCTGCAGTTCTTATGTAGAATATTGTTTTATTTTTGCTAGGTTTGTAATTTTTGAAACACATCGTTTCACTAATCAATAGTAGGTACGCAAGGCTACACATCAAGCTATACTAACCAGTATAAGCTGATTTCTGATTGTACGAAAAATCTATACAATGCCAGGTCAGCTAAAACTGTAAAATTTATGAAATTTAAAATTTATCAATTTTTTATTATTTTACATTTTATATCTTGACATCTCAGTCACCTCGTTAAGGTGACCCCTAATTGTTTTCTGCCTTATAAATGTGTTTATAATCGCATAATCTTATAAAATTGTAATAGCGTAATCTTTTGCAATTATCTTATAATTACTGCAAAAGTTTGCATGATAAACCAAGCCGGTTAAGATCTTTACAGTGTCTCCCTACGTTTACCTTGAGATGCTTAGATCTTACTTATCTGTTAATTACGATTTAAAAGGTGATTATCACCATAAACGCTTTAATATAATCCCACTATCCTATCGTACTAATACTATACCTATACGTGAAAGTTTGTATGGATGGATGTTTGTTACTCTTTCACGCAAAAACTTCTGAACGGATTTGGATGAAATTTGGCACACTGATGGTTTATAACCAGGATTAACCTATGGAATACTTTTTATCCCGATTTTCCCACGGGATCGAAAATTATGCGGGTGAAACCGCGGGGCGCACCTAGTAATATTATTATAAACGCGAAAGTTTGTATGTATGGATGGATGGATCTTTGTTACTCTTTCACGCAAAAACTACCGAACGGATTCGGATGAAATTTGGCACACAGATAGTCTATAACCAGGATTAACACATAGGATACTTTTTATCCTGATATTACCACGGAATAGAAACCGATGCGGGTGAAACCGCGCAGCTAGTAAGATAATATAAATAAGATTAGACATGATAAATGATAAATGATAAATGATAAATGATTTTATTTTGTAAGTAGGTTTGTACAAACACTTTTACACGTCAATCATATTTTGAAACTAGATGAGGTCGGCGTTTCCTATCTGACTAGTCTGAGAAGAAAGGCCGAAACAAACTCAGACGTCACAGTCTCTTTTAAAGTCCAGACATAATCTTGGTCAGATCATATGAAGACCATGTAGGTCGATGTCTGAGATGGTCTTTTGAGGAAAGAACCACACAGATTGAGAGGACCTGTCCAGTCAGTGCACGCATATGTCAGAAATCGTGCAGCTCAACTCAAAACTTAAGGAGCTCAACGGTTCGACGAACAATACCAAAGAAAGGACATTTGGGTAGGCCACATTAATTACTCAAACTGCCAGACCATGACAAAAACTAACAGAACAGAGAGAACAATAAAAAATAAAATGACCCACATAGTCTTCACATTCACAAAAATTAAAATAATAGAATACTTTACAAAGTAAGCAAATGTCATAGTATATATCAAATTCATTAATGTCAAAATGTATATATAAAAAAAAAACAACAAAACAATATAAAAACATTCAATAAATGTAAAAATTGGAAGCAGTTTAATCCCAAGCCTTTTTGTCCTCGATATAAGCCCTAACGGTATAAAAGGCTTTCTGGCACAACTTACGTTTAATGAATGATTTGAATTTATTAAGGCTTAGATCTTGAACGGGGCTTGGAACTTTGTTGTAGAAGCGTATACATTGGCATCTGAACGAGCCACCTATTTTCTTGAGCCTTGTTGTAGGTACAACAAATTTGTGTTTGTTTCTAGTATTTATATCATGTATATCACTATACTTTTTAAACAATTTTATATTTTTATGGGCATATAAAAGATTTTCATAAATATACTGAGAAGGCACAGTCATAACATTAATTTCTTTAAATTTTTCTCTGAGCGAGTGTCTCGGACTCAATTTATAAATTGATCGAACAGCTCGCTTCTGTAAAACAAAGATAGTCTGAATATCAGCGGCATTTCCCCACAATAGAATACCGTACGACATTACACTATGAAAATAGCTAAAGTACACTAAACGGGCTGTCTCTATATCAGTTAAATTACGAATTTTTCTAACCGCGTATGCTGCGGAGCTTAGCTTTTTTGATAATTTATCTATATGTGGACCCCACTGAAGCTTAGCATCCAAAGTTATGCCCAAGAATACTGTGCTGTCTTCAGGATTCAATTCTTCGCCCTTTATCAACACATTGGTTTTCACCTGCCTAACGTGAGGTAGCGTAAACTTAATGCATTTGGTTTTTTTCTCGTTTAAAAGTAAATTATTAACATTGAACCAGTGGACTACTTTAGAGATCGCGGTATTTACATCGTCAGTAGCCTGCTGCTGACGTTTAAGTTTAAACAAAAGTGAAGTGTCATCCGCAAACAACACTATATCATGATTATCCTTTATGAGGTACGGCAAGTCATTTATATAAATAAGAAACAAGAAAGGGCCAAGAATTGAGCCCTGTGGGACTCCCATTGTTACTATAGATCCGGGAGATCTTTTTCCATTAACATCAACGCTCTGAATCCTCTTACTCAAGTATGAGGTAAGAAGATCCAGAGCAATGTTCCTGATTCCGTAGTGGCGGAGTTTCCTGATTAACGTTTCGTGAAGAACGCAATCGAATGCCTTGGACAAATCACAAAAGATGCCCAAGGCATCGCATTTATCTTCCCAAGCATTATAAATATGTCCTAAAAGTTCAACACCGGCGTCAGTAGTTGAACGACCCCTTGTAAAACCGAACTGTTTGCTATGTAATAATTTATGTTTATTAAAAAATCTTTGCATTTGATCTAAAATTAATTTCTCAAAAATTTTACTAAAGGTAGGTAGTACAGAAATAGGTCTATAATTTGTAGGGTCTGATGTACTACCTGATTTAAACAAAGGTATTATTTTACTATTTTTCATGAGGTCAGGAAACTCCCCACTGTCAATACAACTATTAAAGATAAGAGCTAGAGTAGGTGCTACAATGTCAATAATAGACTTAGCAACTTCTACAGAATTACCCCACAGATCTGCAGTCTTTTTAACATTTAATGTGTGAAAGGTTTTAATTATATCTCTACAGGTAACATGTTCAAAATGAAATTCCGAATCGCAACCATTAACATTTTCCATAAGCAAAGACTCAGCAACAGAAGGTGATGAGTTTAGGGATTTAGTAGTAGAAACGGGAATATCTGAAAAGAAATTTTCAAACGCCTCTGCGACTTGTGAGTCTGATTTTATTATGTTGTCATTAATCGACAAGCTGTAGTCAGTATTTCGATTACTAGACCTTCCCGTTTCACTATTAATAATATTCCAAGTCGTTTTAATTACATTATTGCTGGTTTTAATCTTTGAACCCAAATAACGTGACTTGGCCATATAACAAACTTTTTTAAATAATTTTGAATAATTTCTAACATACAAATTAAATTCATCAGTGTTTACATAAGTCCTTTCATTGTACAGTTCATAAAGCCGCTTTCTACTTTTATGAATACCAATGGTAGCCCAATCACTGAAACATGTGTTACTATTAACCGAGATAGTCTTGGGAATAAAGGTTGAATTAAATTGATTACAGTATATATTAAAAAAATTATCATATAGATGATTAGGATCCGCATGAATTGAAAAAACTGGTAATTTATCAGTGAGTTTAATTTTGAAAGCCTCCAAGCGACTTGCAGTTTTGGGGTTGACAGTGATATCTTTTTTAACCACTATTTTGTTTTGATTTGGAATAGTAATCCTTTGCCCGCAATGATCAGAATCTAGTAAATTTATAATTTCTTTGTGGCTTGGTATAATATCTGTATAAATATTATCTAGGCATGTGGCACTAGTAGGGGTTATTCTTGTAGGCTCCAAAAATAGGTTTACAAGATTGTAGGACTGAAACAGACTTATAATTTTACTACAAGAACCTGAGTTTTCTAATAAATTGACATTAAAATCACCGCAAACGATAACGGACTTGTTTGAGTTACAAATCCTGTCTAACACTTCATCCATTACCTTTTCAAAGCAGTCATACAATCCTGATGGGGGTCTGTACACACTTAATACAACAAAATGCTCCAATTCTATACAGGCAATTTCAACTGTACGCTCAACAGATAGGCTCACAATATCGTTACGATCTTTAAATTTGAGCTGGTTACTTACTAAAATTAATGAGCCACCATGTATAGCATTTATTCTGCTGAACGAACTACCAACCTGGTGATTATTAAAATTGAACAAGAACTGGTGGCTTTTCAGCCAATGTTCTGTTATACAAAGAATATCAATACTATTAAAATTCATAAATAATTCTACTTCTAAATCTTTGTTCATAAATCCTTGAATATTCTGATGCACCAGGTTGATACTATTTACTGATTTTAAAGCCTTTTTTGAGTTGCTTTTGCAATTCTGAACAATATAGCTAGAGGTTGCCTCTATTGTCTTACTTTCTAATTTAAATTATTAGCAATGTCATTAATTGTGCCCAAATTAGTGGCAGAATTATTTATTATGTCATTGCATTGCTCAAAAGAAGCAAGTTGTTTAGCCAAATTTTTGGCTGTAATTGAAAAAAAATATGATAGCGACACAGCTATCTGTCTTTTATAATATTTAGACAGATAGTACATAACAATGTTATGTCTATCTTTTGTCAAATAGAAATTTTTACTAACATAATTGTTAATATCAATCAAATGAACATAACTACAGTAAAAATAGTGATGAATAGTATGTTATTCCTTTTGTTTATTTGCTACACAAGCAGCGCCCTGCGGTTTCACCTGCATAAGTGTCGATCCTGTGGGAATATCGGGATAAAGATTATTCTATGTGTTATTCTGATGTGTCAGCTATATTACTGCTAAGTTTTATCAAAATGTGTTCAGTGGTTTTTGCGTGAAAGAGTAACAAACACCCATCCAACCATCCTCACAAACTTTCACGTTTATAATATTATATTATAAGTAGGATTAAGTATCACCATCCACGAAGAAAATTCTAGTTAGATATTCAAAGAGCTTACGGCCACTAGTTTAAGTTGGAAGTGAATAAAACAGACGATACTGACAGTTTTAACTTATTACAAACTAGCTAACCCGACGTTTTCTTGTCAAAAAATGACAATATGGTTTTGAGTTCAAACATTAACTCTATAGAAAAGTACACTTTCAGTATTTCCCGATTTGTCAAGTTTTCCGGGCAACTTTTCCAATTTTTCTTTCTATGAAAACCTGATTCAGACTATTACGAACATTTTAAAATAAAAAATTGTCAAATTGGTTCAGCCATTCTCAAGTAACGCGCTTACCAACGAACAACATTTCATTTTTATTTATTAAGATAATCTCTTGATCGCGTCCATCGATCTTCGTAAAGTATACGCTGTCTTCACTTAGCTAAAACTACAAAGAAACAGCTCAAAACGAGCAGAGTGTAATATAAAATAGTTTTAATACTTTAATCCAATAATAATACGCCGTAATAGTTCGTAGTACGCCACCACGTCGCGTCGTAAAACAGGTTAACTTGATGTACTTAACTTTCAACTTTGGGGCTGCTTAAACAACATGTTGTTTTCATAAATGTTTAAGGATTATACTTAAAGTTTAAGGCTTTATTATCCTTATCAAGTAAATGGCAGTGACATAATGCCATTAACGTTGTTCAACCAAATTGGTTCACTGTGATTGAACGACGTTTATGTCAAAGGTGATTATGGCCTACAAATGGAGGGGCTCGTGGCGAAAAGATAACAGCCGCACGGGTCGATTGAAGTATTAAGCTACGCTTGCCGCGGTTGGTTCGTGGATGGGTAACCATCCATTACATATCGAGACCCATCCGTGCCTCAGAAAGCACTATAAGCCGTTGGTCCCAGCTGTGATTCGATGCTCTCAGTAATCAGAAGCCCAAAAGTCTGACAACCAATCTTACAGGGTATCGTACAGTCTCAAAGGGTATCGTGTTACCCAGTAACTGGGTTGTGGAAGTCAGATAGGCAGTCGCTCCATGTAAAATACTGCTATTCAGCTGCATCCGGTTAGACTGGAATCCGACACCGAAATAGTTGGAAGATTTTATGGCCTACAAATGATTTCATGTTTTCAGCATTCAATTTAGTCGACTCATCCAACTTAAAAGGCACAAATGAACCGTTTTTTTATGGCCATTAGATATAGTTGTTTAGCCCATGGCGAGAATCAAGTGACGCAGCGTTATTTGAGTTTATTTTTCCCCTATGACAAACACACTCATACCTACTGCATAGAAGAAAGTCCTTTCAAAATAATTATAAAATGTGAAAAATATACTAAAATCCGCCAATAAATAAAGTAGCGTCTGTCTATTTAAACACTCGTGAAGCAAAAACATTCCAGTTTAGGAATTCGGATTTTTTTAAAAGCAAAAAGTGTAACACGGGTTTTTAACTTTGAATTTTTTTTATACTGCGCTTTTATTTTGAAATAGCTGTCAGTGGAAACTCGACTTAATTTTCAATAGGCTAATCTCAAAACCTCTGAAAATAATTAGGTACAGCAGCTGATAACAACATGGAATTATGTTTGTACCTATATTTTTGTTAATTATAAGGAATTTCCTTGAATTTGATTTTCCTTTCTATTATTTTGCTTCCCAAGCACATTGTTTTTTCAAACCTTTCAGTGTCAATTCGAGGTCGTGGTTTTTTGTTTATTAAGTTTTAACCTACAGAAGGGCCCGAGGCTACATAATAAAAGCCGCACAGGTCGATCGATTAGGTTAAGCAAGCATATTTGTCTGTGGATGGGGTTACCATCTTTACATACCGAGACCCCTCCATGCCTCGGAAAGCACGTTAAGCCGTTGGTCCCGGCTGTCATTCGTGGATCTTTGACAGTTGTTACAGGTAGTCAGAACCCCGAAAGTCTGACAACCAGTCTCACCAAGGGGTTTCGTATTATCCAGTAACTGGGTTGTGGAGGTCAGATAGACAGTCGCTCTATGTAAAATACTCGTTTCAGTTTCAATTCGAGGTCGTAGCTTTTTGTTTATTAAGTTTTTAACCTACATTAAAAGTGATGAATGATTCAGTAATTGATTTTATGAATGATTTATTATTTCATAATGTCAAGGTCTTGAACATCATTACTCATCATGACTTTTGCATTTTCATTACTGAGTTCCGCCCGCGACTTCGATCGCGTGGAAGTTGAAAGGCTGCACAATAGGTATGAGGAACAGGGTGTAAAGTTCACTCATCCTCCATAGAAAAGGGAGGATCCTCCAACCAGACGGGTGTTATGTCTGGGGGCAACTGCCCTACGACTGGTGTCGGGAAGTTTGTATGTATGCTAATTACGCGGTAAACTCTGCTTGCGAGATGCAGGATTTGCGTGACGTCAGTAATGACGCGTTGTTCGCATGTGGCGTAGTAGATACCGCTACATGTATACTAAAACGTCCCACCGCGTCGCATCCCATCGCCCGCCCGCGCTGTGGCTTCGTTTTTTTTCGCCACATAAAGGTCGTAGCGTGATGTTATACAGCCTTCCTCAAGAATTGAGCTATCAAGTGCAAAATAATTTTTCAAGTAGTAAGTAGTTCCAGAGATGAGCGCGTACAAACAAACAAACTCTACATCCTTATTATATTATAAGCATTATATTAATATAGATTATTATATCATCTCTTATCGATCTTGTTTAAATTCAGATTCAATTGCTTCATGAATACTGAGTAGCTTACAACAACTTTTATTTCTGCGTATCGTAAATGATCAGCGGTCTTTTGTTCTCATTTTATTTATCAAAATTTGTGCTCAACGACTCTCGTGAAAAGTTTTCACCCAATATCTTTCAAGTGCCAACTTACCTCTGCCAAAATATATCATCGAAATCTATTCAGTAGTTTAGTCTAGAAAATAGCAGGGATACTTTGGCGTATCATCAGGATACATGATTGCTAGCAATTTTCTCTTGGACGCTAAGCCTGACTGTGATGTGTTCGCGGATGAATGGAAGATCTTGTCAGTATGTTTGGAGTATTGCGAGATGAGCTGTGATGACTGTCCAGTGACTTTTCGATATTGTACTTAATTTATGTTTGTGCCTATAACTAATGTTATTAGCGTCAGCCATATTAGGTAAAAAAAAAAATACTACAGAAATTGCAAGCGACATCGCGGCAGGCCCAGACGGAGATGGCGAGATGAGCTGGACTTCAATAAGAACTGGTCCTTGGCAGCTTTGAACAGAGAGAAGTGGAAAGAGAGTACAGGAAGCCTTGCCCTGCAGTAGGACATCACAGGCTGATA
The DNA here is from genome assembly GCA_951799955.1 of Apamea anceps. Classification (NCBI taxonomy): domain Eukaryota; kingdom Metazoa; phylum Arthropoda; class Insecta; order Lepidoptera; family Noctuidae; genus Apamea; species Apamea anceps. The sequence continues at coordinate 4,025,771 of OX637505.1, read as the reverse complement.
ATAATAATAACGTTAACTTGATAATAATAATAGTAGTAATAATAATAGGTAATAGTATCTTGACTTTGCTCACGAGGTTGTCGACATGTGGCATATGGACTCAGCAATCATTGTGCCGATAGTGGTGACAGCCGATAGCCTCGACCAACACCTGAGGAGGATCTCGTTGGGCAGCTGGATCAAGGGCTTCATTCAGAAAGCGGTACTTCTGGACACGGCTCGCGTCAGGAGGTTCCTCTCTCTGGAGCCCTGACCGCCGGTAGCTTGGACTCTGTTCCCGATACCGGTGGGCTACTATTTTTTATATTTTTAAAAGTTTTTATATTCTAATATTTAAAAATATAATTTATATGTTTACATTGAAATAAAGGAGATAATAATAATAAATAACTGAAATTTTCCGTAAATTCAAATCACAATAACTATAATTTTTTGACAATAGTGTTAAATAGCTATAACACGGCGTTGACACGCATGACGTAGTCTGTCATTCTGCTATAGGTAAGTACAAATAATTCCGTGACAGTACATTATTAACCTGGAAAAAACATCACTCAAAGCTCGACATAGGCCTTTCTGAAACTGTTTTAAATCATTCATTATGTACTAAAATACTAGAAAACTGCTGAGGGGCCCGTGGCTAAATAATAACAGCCGCACAGGTCAATCGGTCAGGTTAAGCTACGCTTGCCGCAGTTGGTATGTGGATGGGTGATCATCTTTATATACCGAGACCCCTCCGTGCCTCGGAAAGCACGTTAAACCGTTGGTCCCGGCTGTCATTCGTTGATCTTTGACAGTCGTTACAGGTAGTCAGAAGCCCGAAAGTCTGACAACCAGTCTTACCAAGAGGTATCGTATTACCTAGTAACTGGGTCGTTGAGGTCAGATAGGCAGTCGCTCCATGTAAAATACTGGTATTCAGCTGCATCCGGTTAGATTGGAAGCCGACCCCAACATAGTTGGGAAAAGGCAGATGATGATGTACTAAAATACTAGTTCATATTGTACCTAAATGATAAAATTATAAATGAACAAAAACATAATTCCATAAGTTACTCATTGAAACAGCGTAGTCACTGGGAATTCCCCAATAGACGATACGATTTCCCCGATCAATACGACCACGTAATGTTACCTATTTCATTAGTTATACATTGCTTATAATAACTTAATGCATTTCTGTACTATTCTTTTTACCGATTGAATGTCGTAATTACAGAAACAATTAAAAAGCCATTGTGATTCGCGTGGATCCACGTTCGTACGAAGGGTTACTCTAAGTATTACCTGCGTGTTTTTTTTTTGCGTTGCCCTACACTAGGAATTTCTCCTGTATCGTGGTTGCGTTTACAAACATTTAAACTCACATACACAAACAGCCAGACCCAGAACAACCACTTGTAGGTCATACAAATATTTGTTCCGTGCGGGAATCGAACCCGCGACACGCAGCGTAGCAGTCAATCGCTTAACCACTGCGCCAACCGTGCCGTCGAATTTAAATTACAAGTAATAATTATAAATGTAGGTCTCACAGAGAGGAGGCCTGTGTCCCAGCAGTGGGAACATTATAGGATGATTATGTTATGTTATATGTATAAATGTAGGTAAGCATGTAATTTTTCTGGGGCTTGAAACAGAACATTAGAGAGAAGTGGTGGCTCTAAGAGTATTGGCAGCGACTTACGAGTTGTAGGTCGTAGGTTCGATTTGAACAGACAGGCGCTTTACTTTGTGTAAATTATTTTAACACCACTGCTCTCAAAACGGTGAAGGAAAATATCGTGAGGAAACCAGCATGTCCTAGAACCAAAAAATCGTAGATATGATATTTACTAACCCGCACTATGCCCGCTTGCCATACGGCCCACTTCCTCTCACCGAGCTACGCCCCGCGGTTTCGTCGGCGTAAGTCGTGATCCCGTGGGAATATCGGGATAAAAGTATTTTATGTCCTAATCCAGGTCGAAGTCTACCCATGTGCCAAGTTTCATCCAAATCCGTTCAGCCGTTTTAGCGTAAAAAATTAATAAACAAACGGACAACAAATCAAATCTTTTTCCTTTATAATATTAGTTTAGATAGGTGTATCGAATTAATTATTACAAAACAAACGATTTTATTCAGCCCCTAAAACCATTGTGAGAATTTGATTCATAAACAATGGCTGCTCAGATTTAATAGGAGAAACAAAATCCGTACACAACTTGCTTAACATTTTAGGAAGTTTCTGTTCCAAATTAGATTTAATTAAGGAAATCTACACTGCGAAAATTTACTTCCCTGTTAGCTACACCATAATTATAGTCCCTGGTAATTACTTTTCTACCCTAAGAATGACAGTTTTTTTTTTTTTATTTAGCTTACACTGACGAACCCAGCAATGCATAAATATGTAAGCTGTCACGCCCTTTATGCCTGGAGGCTTTTATTTAGGTAGTAAGTTTTTATTTTAATTAATTATATTTTAGCTTGAGTACGTATAGTTTTTATTATATTTGTTGGTATATTGACGTGGCAAGCTGACATAATGGCAAATAATTTAAGTTTCTTGTAATGTTAATTACTGAACATAGGTTCCTAGTATTGTATACATGCAACTATATTCTAACTGAACAGACAGCTGTGCTGCTGGGGAGTTTGTTGCGTCACTTCTTCTCAGCGATAGCACTAGGAAGTGGTGAAGGGCGGGCGTTTTTGGGGGACTGTCTTTTGTAATTTTGACGTTCGAAAAGTGCTGATTCTCAGCCTAATTTGAATAAATGACTTTTGATTTTGACCTCTACCGAGCAAAGGCGTCCGCCAAATCCTTCCAGACATCCTTTTCTAGAGCCACCTTGATCTAACCCTTGTGGTACGCGTCTAGATTGTGTCGCCACCGAATGTCAGTTACATAACATACATAATCAGCCTATAGCATTGTAGCCACTGCTGGGACATAAGCCTCCTGTTTTCGAAAGGGAGTGGGATCTAATCTACCACACGCGCCCAGTGAGAGTTGGTGGAAAAAAAAAAAATTGTTTATTCTGCGCAAACAAGACGCACATTACTGTTACTGTTAGCCGGCATGATCCCACTGCTGAGCAAGGGCCTCTTCCCATGACTTCCAGCTCTTTACACACACTGCAAATAAAAAAAGACATTAAATATACACATACAACGTAGTCAAAAGTCTCGTACTCAAGCATATAAAAAGTGTAGCGGGATCGTCCGAAAGGGTTACCGCTGCCCTGGAACATAAAGGGCTAAGGAAGGAACACGGGTGGGTTTTAGTCAGTAAGAGACACTCCCTCCGCTCCACCCAGAGCTGGAGGGGTCATTTGATGATTTCCCATCCTCAAAAAAAAAAAGCATATAAAAAGTTGTAAATTTTGAACAGATACATATAATTTTTTTTAGATGTAAGATGTCTTCGATTTTTTGGTTCTAGGAAAAGTCAGTTGCTCATCATAAAACTTCAAGGTCTATCTATAATCTATCTAATCTAATCTATCTATCAATAGCAATACGTTTTGACTGTCCCTTTCAGATTCAGTGGGTCATGTCGTGTGTAGGTGTGGCGAGTTATGGCAAATTATAAAAGTTTATGTAATGTGTACTAGGTTCAGGTTTCTATGGGTCTATGCCACCCGAAATAAAGTTATTATTATTATTATTTTCTAGTGGCAAACACAGTAGTTTGCAACTAGAAAAAAGACCTTGTACCCAGTGTACAAAGTTCTAATTTACTTGGACTTTTTGACAAAAGTTGTACTACAATTACGCTATCGACTATAAGAAGGTAATCTACCACGACTTACAAATATTACCACGTGGTTCGTGGTAATATTTGTAAGTCCTACATGTATTTGTTCCGAGTCTGGGTGTTTTTCTATCTATAATATGTATGTATTTACAAAAAAAAAATGTATATTAGTAGTTTATCAGCCATCTTGTTACCATAACACAAGCATTAGGTTGCTAAGCTTGGGACTAGATGGCGCTGTGTGAAATGTCCAGGGATATTATTATTATTAATCTTAAACAGAGAAGATTACTCACAAAAACGCAGACGCATCTATCATTAACAGACGTTTATCACAACAATTAAAAACAGAATAAAACATACAAACGCTTATCCAGTCCCGGGAAAAAACTAGTACGGTGCAGAAACAGCTGTTTTTTAACCGCAAGCCGCTTACAGATCATTAGGTCTGTAGACGCGAGCCCAACGATTCTCTGAAATATGACGTCATCAAGTGGCTCTGTTGCATTGGCTCCTTGTGGTTGTTTACAACACTAGGTCGTATTACATGTTTTGTTTTATTTTGGAACTTTTAAGAGTTAGAAGTAGTGTAGGAACTAACTAGGGGATTAACAAAGTCAAAGTCAAATCATTTATTTCAAACAGGCACTTTTGAACGTCAAAAATAAAATTAAAATAAAATTGATTCTAGTTGCTCCTTCCAAAATATAGTTTTCGTATGGAGAAGAATGGGCAAGAAACTCCACCGTTACTCTTTTAACGACGAAGATGATGGTATAGATTCACAGGCTGACACGATGATCAATTAACATCATCGTGTCACCTTGTCAAGTTTGGCTACCAACTTCATGAAGTTGGTAGTCAAATTAGTAGCTGGTAGCCAGACCCTATGCGTGACAGAGCTCCAGCGCTGTACCATGGTACAGCGCTGGAGCTCTGTCACGGGTCTTAGCACGATGCCGTTTTCCGTGGATGTGATGCATTTCTCCCCCAACTTGTTCAACAAGCTGAACTTGAACAGCTGCAGCTGAATATTGGTATTTTACATGCAGCGACTGCCTATCTGAGATCCACAACCCTGTAACTTGATATGATCCCTTAGTAAGATTGGTTGTCAAAATTTCCGGCTTCTGACGACTGTTAAAGATCCAAGAATGACAACCAGGACCAATGGTTTAACGTGGTTCCGAGGGACGGAGACGTCTCAGCATGTAAAGATGGTCATGTAAAGGTGGATCACGGCAAGCGGAGCTTAACCTAATCGATCGATCCGTGCGGCTCTTATTACTTAGCAACGAGCCCTTCTCTTGGTGTTTATTCTTGAACCCGAGTAACACGTTCCACAATACTCAGTTCTCAGTTTGACGGCACGGTTGGCGCAGTGGTTAAGCGATTGACTGCTGCGCTGCGTGTCGCGGGTTCGATTCCCGCACGGAACAAATATTTGTATGACCTACATGTATTTGTTCCGAGTCTGGGTGTTTTTCTATCTATAATATGTATGTATTTACAAAAAAAAATGTATATAAGTAGTTTATCAGCCATCTTGTTACCATAACACAAGCATTAGGTTGCTTAGCTTGGGACTAGATGGCGCTGTGTGAAATGTCCAGGGATATTATTATTATTATTATTAATACTATTCACCTAGTGAAAACGAGGCTGACCTGGCGACCTGTCCATTGTAGTTAGTTGATACTTCATGGTTCCACAAAACCTTTTTGTTAGTTCGCTGTTTTAGTAGGTACTTAAAATGGTAGATAAGGCACTAAAGTTTCGCATAGTATTTGAGTTGTTCGCTAATTAACGGACGTGCGTAAAATTAGGTTCGACTTAGTTTTGGTAATACGTTCCAGAATAGTAAGGTTTTCGTCATAGAAATCTTCTGAAGCTGGAAATGGAAACACGTAAAAAAAAAACCGTAACATGTACAGACGCCAGCAGGTCAAGCTACCCGAAACTGTCAAATTTTCCCAATCAACCTTGAACCTTAATGCTTTAGCGATAAAGTTGAAAATCTATTAAAGAAATTTGACAGATTGTAGTAGCTTGGTGTGCTGGCGACTGTACTCAGGACATATAGCATAATCAACCTATACTGTTCCCTCTTTTGAGAGCACAGACCTCCTCTCGGTGAGGCCCAGTGCGTTTTGGAAGATGTCACATGTCTTCGAATTTTTGACATGCCGTTTTGAGAGCAATGGTGATAAAATAATTTACATCAATTAAAGCGCTTAGCCGGGTTCGAACCCACAACCTACAACTCATAAGTCGCGGCCGTTACCACTGGGTCACCACTGCTCATTAATAGCAGAGGATCCTAATAATATTTTAAATGTGAAACTTTGTATGTTTGGATGCTTAGATGTTTGCATGTAAGTTACTAAATCACGCAAAAAATGCTGAACGGATCTGGATGAAATTTACACGGATAGTTTATAACCAGAGCGGCAATTCTCGTAATTTAAAGAACGTTCAGTCTTATCTCAGTCTCAATCTGTCAAAAATACCTCTAATTTCCCTACATTTTGACAAGTTTTTGACATTTGACTGTCGCTGAGATGAGATTACGACTATATTTTGAACGTTTTTAATGACGGGAATTGGCCTTCTGGCTTTTCTATATAATTATATTATAAAATATAATATAATTTCCGACATACACGCGGGCGAACCCGCTGGCAAAAACTAGTGGCAATGTAAATCAGAATTAGAGTACCTACAATTATATTCGTTTAATTTCTAGCCTGTAATATTTAGATGTTGCATGTTTAGGTACAGACGCCAGCACCGAAACTGTCAAATTTTCCCAATCAACCTTGAACATTAACGCTTTAAAGATAAAGTTGAAAATCTATTAAAGAAATTTGACAGATTGTAGTAGCTTGATGTGCTGGCGTCTGTACAATTTTGCAAATATTTAATTTCTAATTGTAGTACATTGTGTGTATACTTGATTCATTCATTGACAATAATGGAAAAATAGTTTGGCACGTGGATCTGCCACGTGAACAAACCTATTTTCTCCTCGACTACGAAGATGCCAGATAAATAACCACTTATTGTTATGCCATAGGTACTGCATATTTACATATTGCACTCTGTGTTTCCCTTTAATTCATACATCTTCGAGGAAACTCTAGCATTCCAAAGCATGACTCGGTTGGGATTTTTTCCTCAGAAATAATTTATTAAATAAACAAATAAAAATTAAATTTATTTAATTCAAGCAAGACTCATATTACATAAAATAAAATATCACGATGCCTGCTGCGATGTTAGAAAGATACCTTTATATCAATTTTCAGCGGCTTTTTCTAACTTAAAAAAGTTGGAAGGATTCACTAAGACTTGATTTTTTAGATCTTTTTTACCTATTAATTGTGCATATTGAGGAGCAACCTATGGGAAAATCTAGACTTGTTAAGGGAATGCGCTAAAGCAGCACGTAAAATTCAAATTTTCTTACGTTTTTTGCAAATCGCAAGTCATTGTTATGTTGTACTAGCTACGCCCCGCGGTTTCACCCGCAAAAGTTTCGAACCCGTGGGAATGTCGGGATAAAAAGGATCCTATATGTTAATCCTGGTTATAAACCATCTGTGTGCCAAATTTCATCCAAATCCGTTCAGGAGTTTTTGCGTGAAAGATTAACAAACATCCATCGGATGTTGTGTTTTCATCCAACGGATTTGGATGAAATTTGACATATTTTATAACCAAGATTAACACAAAGGATACGTTTTATCCAGATATTCGACTTATGCGAATGAAATCGCGGGGTGCTAGTATTATCATATAAAGCTTAAAAGGGTAGTAATAATTAAAGTTGTTTAACAATATTTGGTAATTCGTGTGTGACATTTTAATACCGTACGTGTATTAATCAATGTATTGTGTTTTGCTGCAATCACTAGTTCCATCTGTCAAATAACGGTTTACCTGATGGACACCATACATATAGGTATGTACACAATATTAGTTATAATTTAATTGATACTGTATTAGAACATTGTTGCTGAACTCCACTAACTAAGCTATGCTTGCCGCGGTCGGTTCGTGGATGGGTGACCATAAATTACTTGTCGAGAGTTGGTGATCATTCCGTGCCTCGGAAAGTACGTTAAGCCGTTGGGCCTCGCTGGAATTTGTAGATCTTTGACAGTCAGAGTCTTTGTTAATCAGAAGCCCAAAAGTCTGAAAACCAGTGTTAACCCAGTAACAAGGATGTCGAGGTCAGATAGGCAGTCCCTCCATGTAAAATACTTGTATTCACCTCCATCTGGTTAGACTGGAAGCCGACCCCAACATAGTCGGGAAAAAGCTAGGCAGATTATCTGTTTTAGAAAATTGTTACTGAATTACACTAACAGTAAGTGAAGAGATACATATTTTAACCTTTTACTGTACAGAATTATAAGTATTCGATTTCATTTGCTTTTGCACAATTCTTTTGTTTTCTTTCATTACATTTTCCATAGTAATCTTCAATTCTGAAGGAGAGTTGCATTTGATATGCGCTAGGATAATGCTTTTCTTCGATTCTGCTTTTAATCAATGAGAAAAGAAATCTTTCTATTCTAAACTAGAGTTTTACCTCAAGCAAAATAACTTATTGTTAAGAGCATATTTTCCTGCTTACGTGAACACCTTTCAAGGGTTTCTAAGTCGACGATAAAAAGCTTAAATATATTAAAAACTTTCCTCTTGAACTAATCACAAGCGATTGTCCCCATTTATATTAAAAGGTCTTAACTTCATTAACTTCACGAGACACTAGCAACGAAAATATCACATCGAGTTTCCTCACGAACAAAAGTTATAATTCAAGCTATTGTTCCAGTCTTCATAATGCAAAATACATCCCTATTAATTCGCAGCTTTGTACAAACGCGCCCCTTTCCTCAAAACTGCTTCACCCCCCTTAGTAGGTACGGAAGCACGTGTATCGTATATCCTGCTCTAGCTTGTACTATCCGTAATCTTTCCCTCTCTTTCCACCGCCGCCGATCAGCGCACGCATTGCAGGTGAACTCATGATTTTCGTTCAGTCGTGTTCTGACCGTGGCGTGGGTGGTACGCTGTCGCGCGCTCTTCGTTTCCCGCGAAAATTTTACGTACGATTTAAAATCGCAATTTTCTTAGAAAAGACGTTGAAATCGCGTTCTGCTATTGTTAATGTTCAGTTGATGTGTGGCGTTGATTAGTTTGTTTAAAATTGTACTGTGATTTAGAGGATTGTGTGGTTCTACCGCCAGGAGCGGCTGTTCGGATTAATTTTTTTTTCGTGTTCATTTATCTAAAAGTGAGTACATGCTTTTAATTTTTGTAGGATTAGTCTAAGATAAACAAGTAATCGCATTGTATAAAAAATAATGCTAGCTACCTTAATGTAAACAACAAATGAAAAACCTGATAAGAAAATTTACTTAGGTATATGAAAATTGTGTTCGAACTTTTATATCCCAATTGCATTAAATTTTCTGTAGTCCCTACTTAATATTTATAGCATTGAATAGTACCTACCAATGAGAATAATGTTTTTACAATTCAATAAAATGTTCTCGAATTTTGAAATCCACCGCAAACCCGCCAGCGATAACACGAATTTGCAAATGTTTATGTTTTCAAACCCAAAAACATCAATGTACAATGACAGCACTAGAATATTCATTCACGGACCCGAAAGTTTACTTCATAAAATATTAACGCTATATCTCCACGGGGTCGGTTCAAATTTGCGTCTCGGACTTAATTAGGATCGTAGAAAATCCAAGTTTAGCTTTACAAATGCTAAGTTCAGATAAATAATCGAATTAATGGCGATACCAAACTTCGAACTTTGAAGTCTCGTTGCGCGCCATTCTTATTTGAATTGAATAATTTTGATTCCAAACTCAAATGACGGATACTCCAACTGACGGATAATTCGTTTTTGTTTTCATTCCGTGTTCTATATTCAATTCCATAAAATTGATTTTAAAGCTGCCAGTAATCGGAAAGCAAAATTAAAAACATGTGTTTTGTATTGTTATTTTACTCTATGGTCTTTGTCCTCGATGTTATTAGGTATACCTAGGTATTTTAATTCTGTCTGTAATTTTTATGATGGGCTTAATGCCAAATTGCTTTTATTCTATTTCCCAGAGCATTAGAATAATGTAATTGCGCTGAGTTTGTGTAATTGGAGCAGATTAGCGAAACTACAACTAACAGCAATTAATTCGAGACATGTTATTGTTAAAATAAAAGAAAGTTATGAAACATCGTACAGTTTATTGCAATCTTTTATTTTCGCTAGAAGACTTTGTCTGTGTTGACAAAAATTCTCGTAAATAAGACGCCCGATTACTTCCGAAGCACGAAAACTAAAAAATTAAAGTAATAATCATTTAGCTAAAGAGACGTAGTGACTGAATGATGGGAGCAGGTGCATGTGTCCAGTGTCCGTAGAATCGAATTAGACTGTCTTACAGTAACAAAGAGTACTGTTCATACGAAACTATAATCAGTCTTTACAATTACATCTCAGCATATAAAATATGCAGAAAAGAATCCCTATTTCATCTCGTCTAAATTCATTAGTATAATCATCATAGCACTCTGCGCTTCTCGCCTTATTATGAAAACCCGACGAAGCAAATTTTTCTCAGTATTCACTTCATTTCTATTCTCGACTACAGTTTATTCGCTTTTTGTTACAAAAAAAAATGAAAACGTACTATCATTTGTGACTTTCTTCATTAACTCGTTCGACTAGGTTACTTTAATATTTCGCAATACAATGTTTTTTATGTTTATATCTTCGGCACATTGTGCAACTCCATATTCATTGATTTCACACGTACATATCTCGAGATGCAATGTTTTGATTTTGTATTCAAATTAATATATGCAGACCTTGAATGTTTTAATTATTTAATTTGCAAGTCTATCGCATAGAAAATAAGATAGTTGTTATCCAGTAGCAGTTCGAATGAGATCGTTAACGTCTCAAAAACGATATAACAAAAAATTGATTACGGAAACGCAAGCGAAATTGTGAACAAACCACATGTCGGTAGTGTTGGTACCGTCGAATTCATTATGCTATAAATAACAATCACTACACGACCAGCAGACGGACAAAAAGACCAACTAAATAATACTAATGCATGCCTAACGATTGTCGCTTTGACTTGCAAAGTCGAACTAGAAACTCGGGCTATTTTAGACACACATCCGACTACACCGCGACAGATAGTTGGCCGTCGCCAAACTTTACCGATTTTATTTTCGTTTAAAAAAAAAATACATTCTTCTCTCTACAAACCTTTTGTTGCAGCATCGGTCTTTATATTATTTTTTTAAATGTGTATACGGTGCCAAGCTGTAGTTAAATCGGAATAATTGAAGAGATTTATAATGTAATTTGTGAGGTGTACAGCTGCTATCCCCATTATTATCTTGAAACACTAATGGTCTAGCTTGCTCAACGCTTTTGTTAATTGTGTGATAATTAATCTATATATACTTACAAGCACGTTGTTTTGAAAGTTAATTGTACTGGGTACTGAAGAATTTAGGAGAAAACGCAAGACACAAGACGGCATAGTTTTAGTTGTATCGTGGTATTCAAGATCATTTTGGACTGATTAATGGTTGACCGTTACCCAAATCCTATGATCAAAAACAAATTACAGTTGACAAAACATAATTTCACTATTGCCAGCTATTCTAGTGCTACGGCTTTTGTATTATTCTTCATCTGATTTTGTCTGCAAGAGACTGCTCTATTTAGGTTCATCAAGATCATCCAACCAAAACGTTTTTCTTACGAATTTTCGAAATGTAATCTACCTGCATTTTCATCTAACATTTGTTTATCGTTCTAACTTGCATATATTCGTACGATTAAAAAAACTCGACTACTGGCTTTCGTTTTGTTGAAACGTTTATTTGTTTTTTTTTAAAGTCCGAAAACCTTTCATGTCGATACCATTCCACCCATAACACCAATTCCATGATCTAATTCACGCGAAAAAATTTAGGAATCCCGACGCAAACGCGGTTCTCATTGGAGTATAAATTAGTTTAACCAAAACTGTACAGACGCCAGCACATCAAGCTACTACAATCTGTCAAATTTCTTTAATAGATTTTCAACTTTATCGCTAAAGCATTAAGGTTCAAGGTTGATTGGGAAAATTTGACAGTTTTGGGCAGCTTGACCTGCTGGCGTCTGTACTATTGGCATTAAAAATTAAACTGGATCCACGAAGATTCTTTCGGTTTGGACTGTTTCTATTTGCGAGACTTTGATGTATCTTTGAAAATGTTCCAAACCGTTTCGGAAGTTAATTTTATTGCATAAACAAACTGGAAATTAAAGCTCATAACTGAAAATATTTAACTTTGATGTCGTAATATTATTCGTTGGAAATTTAAGCCCAATATTGATACGATGGATTGGATGAGTGATGAATAAAAATCTGATCTCGAACAAAAATATACAAATATGTCAGTTGGTCGCTCAAACGGCATGCAGTTCGAGGAAAATTCAACTGTTTTAGGTATAAGCTAACATGTGTGATCACAGTGTAAAAATAAGATTTAAGTACGTGCCTAAAAATAAACTCCAGTTTCATAGGTCCATCAAAATCAGTTACTAAAGATGAAAATAAAAATATTCCCATCAAATAATTAAATAAGCATCACAATAAAGAACAAAAATATGTAGGCACAGCAAGAGCAGTAACGAAAAAGGTAACAAGCAATGTTATTAATGCCCCATTTAACCTCAATAAAAATAACCCCCAAAACGAAATTGCTCAAGGCAATCTTGGAATTTAAAGAATACTTGGCGACCTCATTACGTTTTTAAAAGAAAATATAGAAACAGGCACTTTTGATAACCGTTCTAAAGAAATGTCTGTCAAAGATGATAGCACTTTTGTCTTCGGCTTCAATGTTTGACTTCCCTTCATATATGACAGAATAGAAATGAAGGATTATGAAGAACGTTTGTTTGCTTGTCATCTGTCAAAAATTCAAATTATTTTCGCGACTAGTCGAGCTGCGATTTGTTCAGGTCAATGCTTTACATTGAACGTTTTTTTTTTCAGTTGGCGCGCAAACAGATTTATATATATTGTTCCTAGAATTTTGCATTTAATCCGAGCTATTAGTTTACCGGTTTCCGTTGAAATTGGGAAAGAAAAGAAAAACGGGTTGCACTCCGGTAGTGCCGGCAGAAGTGAAAACTTGAATATTAACGTTGTGCATTTTTGATATTTTGGAATGCGGTCTACTCTCCCTCCGTCTTACGAATTTTCGATCAGGTCACGTGTCCTGACGCGAACTCCGTCTTACGAATTTTCGATCAGGTCACGTATCCTGACGCGAGTTTAACATTTTTTACCCATCACAAAAAGTGCACAACGCCGCTAAAGAAGTCTTCACTTCAAAAAATTGAGAAAGAATAAAATCTCGTTATTAATATATTTGTTCGAATGTTTTTGAGGTTTTCCATTCGAAATTTCTCAGCATCCTGGTGTCTGGATTAATACCCGGTTGATGGGAATTATTACATGAAACTTAATCATAACTGGCGAAATGCATATATGGCGATATACCTATATAATAATGGCGAATATGTACTATAGGCGCAACTCTTCCCAACCCTACGGGGAAACAAGCCGTGATGTAATAATGTTCATGTAGTTTACCGGTTTCCGATGAAGTTGGAAATAAAATCTCGGTATTTATTTATTCGAATAGAATAAATCACGTCGACCGGCGAATAATCTATACTGGGATATCCTAATGACCGGTACAACAATAGATAGGAAAATTGCTATTATCAAGTTGGGTAGGAATTATATATCGCATACTCGTATATATTTATATATTTTGTGGTTAGAAGACAAGAGTACGCTGCACCCCCTATGCTTTAGCATATTTAAGTGTTAGGTACTATTCGTTATCATTTCTCAGATCATATCATCTGCCTAGCCTTTTCCCAACTGTGTTGGGGTCGGCTTCCAGTCTAACCGGATGCAGCTGAATACCAGTATTTTACATGGAGAGACTGCCTATCCGACCTCCACAACCCAGTTACTGGGTAATACGATACCCCTTGGTAAGACTGGTTGTCAGACTTTCGGGCTTCTGACTGCCTGTAACGACTGTCAAAGATCCACGAATGACAGCCGGGACCAACGGCTTAACGTGCTTTCCGAGGCACGGAGGGGTCTCGGTATGTAAAGATGGTCACCCATCCACAGACCAACCGCGGCAAGCGTAGCTTAACCTGACCGATCGACCTGTGCGGCTATTATTATTATACTAAAGAAATAAATGAGAGGTGACGGCTAATAGAGAAGTATGGGAGAAAAGGACATGTTGTGCTGACCCCAAATAAATTGGGTTTAAGGGGACTGGGACAAGAGCTAGATGAGGATAAGGTTGTCTAAACAAACATTTAACAGTTTTAACAGTTACAGTGTGTGTGTGTGTTACAGTGTTTTTAACAGTTTTGTCAACAGCTTACCTATTTGTCATCTGAATAAATAGTATAGCAATACCAGATTTTGAGGATAAACCTTAATTTTCCTGTTAACAACAAAAACAAATAGAATTACATCACTTCAAAATAAAATATGTAGTTTGTTTACTCACCTCTCTAAATATTTATTTTCATTAAACGTTTTGTCGTTTCTATTTAATAACTACTTCATTAAGACCATCAATGTAATTACTTCATTGCTGTACAGCGGCTTAGACATTAATTCTAGCTATAATAACTTCGATTTTCAATTAATATTCTCACGCACATTTGGCATGCTATAAGCTGGTTATATCCCATTTAGATGTACAGGTCTTAGTTTAATTAAACTTGTATACAATAGGTAACTTATTATAAGACACTTATTAAATTATTTTCTAGTAGTTAGCTTACCCGTTTATATCAAACTGATTTTGTACTTCTCTTATGAACTCATCATCAATATAAAAAAAAACGACCGACTTCCAAAAAAAAACACTTCAAACTGAAAAATAACTTTAATTTGGAAAGTCGGTGTCGTTGTTTCCGCATTTTCTTTCTTTGACACCGACTTCCGATATGAAAGGTTTTTTTCAGTTTGTAGTGTTTTTTTTTTTTTTTGTAAAAAAGTTTTTTTTTTACTTTTTAGTTGTACCTGCTACCTAACCTAACCCCACACAACACACAAATTCATATACTTACTTGCAAGATTAGAGGTACACCAATAACAACGTTTACAGAAATGAGGGTGTACCGTGGTATACTGAACACATCTGCGTATCCCTTTAGAGGGTACAGGCGTGATATTATGTTGTGTGATTGCGTAAACAATGCATACATATTATGCGATAGCTGCAATCGCGGTTGATTTGCTGGCATTTATTGAAGAGTTCCGTTGTCTGTCTCCGAAACTCATCATCAGATTTTTACGAAATTTAAATGGGACCATTTCAAGATAAAGCTCTTTCGAAAAAAAAAAAGAATTTTGCAAATCCGTTTATGTATGACGGAATTATGCCCGACATACATAAAAAAAAAAAATGATATAAACATCCGAATTGAGAACGTCCTCCTTTTTTTGAAGTCGGTTAAAAACTTTAATGACAGCATCATTTACTACTTAAGAATCAGTTTCGTCTTCTTCTACTGCATTATTTTTAGTTTTATTAATTAGCTGGTTCATATCTTCTCCACATTCTTCGTCATTATATTCCATATCCCATCAATTCTCACGTCAAAATATTGAAAAAATTAATACATTAAAATTCATTTGCTTTACGTTTAAAATCCCGCCGATGATTGTTATTCTAACACGATATTGTGTACTTTATACGTTTCATGTTTATTTAAACGATCTATCACATCCCATAAACGTGCGCAGCGCCTACCTACTGTGCACGCATTTAAAGTTGAAATGTTTATAAAATATTAGTTTTGTTTAGATATTTTTGGATATTTATATAAGTATTTTTTATTTTACTTGTCTCTGTGGTTTATGTTCCTTGTGATCTCAAATAATTGGTTTTCAGATAAAAGGATAAATTTAGATTAATGTTATTTAGAGAAATGGGTGTCGTGTGTTACCTTGTACCTAGTTGTAACAGGATATTTAGGAATAGTTTGTCCAGATTTGTGTTTGTAAAAATAAAAAGGAACTAAGTGCCTACTTGGGCGCACAAATATCAAGTTGCACGTCTGTAAGCATAAAACGTCTCCGCGTTCATATAATTTTTATGAACATAATTTTTCACTTTGTTTTTTATTTGTGAGTTCTTCTCTTATCTCGCCATCAAACATCTGAAACGAATTTTTAATTTATTTTCTTTGTTTCTTTTAGTAAGGGCAAATTTTTCAATCTACAGATAATTTATATTCGTGGGATAAAATTGACGTCTTGACAGCTTTTGTATGGAAGAACAGCCAATAATTTAAAATTATTCCTCCGATAAAATTATCTGCCGTTGCAAAAATCAGCTCTAAGAAGAATGACTCTCAAAATAAATACCAATATTCTAACAAAATGCTTATCTGTAGATCAGGAAGCAGAAGCGTAAACACTAGATGTTACTGGTTTGAGATAACCTTGAAATTATATTACGAAAGCAGTCATCCTCACATAATCCAAGTTATCAAGGCCTTATAGATTAACACTTAATCCAAACAAAAAAGTAATTATTTATGTAACGAAAGTGTTGATAAAAACGTTTAACGTATCAACGAAGCATGGCTATGCCACAGAGAAGTAATTTATTGCATACAGAAGTTTCACTATATAGAAAAAAAGAAAGAAAGAGAGAAAAGGTATTTATTACGACTCATACAAGAAGATCACAAACAAACTAAACTAAACACAGTCAAAAATTTAAAAAAAAAACAAATTATATAAAAAAGTAACATATAGAAAAAATCTATTTTATTTATTTATTTATTATTTTTTAAAGAAGGCTTACAGACTAACAAACCGATGACATAAAGAATGTAATATTAAAAAATTGCTAATAACAAGCCTCCACTTATACTTAAGGAAAAAGGTCGATAAAAAGAAAGTTCATAAAAGTAATATACTCGTAATTAGTTAAGAGTAGATAAGCTAACTATCTACGAAAAAAGACTGTACCAAAAGCCGTCTTAAGTTCGATACACTGGTGCAAAACAAGTCTACATTAAGGTCCCAAGGAAGCCTATTGAAACTAAGTATACTTTTTATTGAAAATCGGCAGGTATTGGACTGATGAAACGATAGCCAAGGGGTAATTCCTTAGGGTTGCGGGATCGTCCGAAAGGGTTACCGCTGCCCTGGAAAATAAAGGGCTAAGGAAGGAACACGGGTGGGTTTTAGTCAGTAAGAGTCTGACACTCCCTCCTGCTCCACCCAGAGCGGGAGGGGTCATTTGATGATTTCCCATCCTGAAAAAAAAAAAATACTTAGGTCGATACACTGGAGCAAAACAAGTCGACATTAAGGTCCCAAGGAAGCCTATTGAAACTAAGTACACTTCTTATTGAGAAGACATTTCGCCTATAAGTAAAATTAAAATGAAACAGAAAGTCCTATACGAGGCCAAAGGCTCGAGGCCAAAAGGCTATATCGGTATTGAACGTATTGACTGCCTCGTTGGTCTAGTAGCCGCAAACACTACTGCCGAGCATGAGGTCCTGGGTTCGATTGCCGGGTCGGGAAAAATGTTATTGGGTTTTTGCATCTAGAATCTAGATTTTTGTCTGGTGGATAGCAATAGGCTCATCCCCTCACGAAACATTTTTTTTGTTTGTTGTTTTTTAAAAACGTTGCCCCACACTAGGAATTACTCCTGTATCGTGGGTGCGTTTACAAACATTTAAACTCACATACACAAACAGCCAGACCCGGAACAACTACCTGTAGGCAATACAAATATTTGTTCCGAACGGGAATTGAACCCGCGACACGCAGCGCAGCAGTCGATCGCTTAGCCACTTCGAACCGTGCCGTCAAACTGGCGAGATTTGGGTGTTCTGTTATAGGTACACCTGTGATTTTATAGTTTTTTTTTTTTGTTAGCTTATACTGTCCCACTGCTGCGCAAAGGCCTTCCCCAAATCCTTCCAGGAACTCTTTTCTTTTGATGTTATATGTAGTATTGAACGTTTATTACATGTTCGAGTGTGTTGCTATGCTATTCAACCTGTGTGTTGGTATATATATCAGTGTTGATACTAGCAATTTATACTGCAATGTTTATGCTAGTACCCATACTGCAGAATATAGTGCAAACGGATAAATAAACAGCAGAACAGAGAGAATCAACACTTTGTATTACAAATAATACTCTTGTAAGGTAAATTGCGAAGAGCACGTTATAAAATCATTATTTTATCAGACAGTAGGTTTCCAATGATGAGCAGAGACCTAATTATTAAACAAACATTCTGGAAGCTTATGAAAACCTCTGCAACTCTCTCAGACTCAACTCAGCCTATCAGAGTCCACTGCTGGACAAACGGCTCTCCCAGGCTTCGTCACAACACCTTTGCTTTCCACATCCAGTCTGTGCCAGCCAGCAGTGGGGTAGCTGGTGGAGCAAACGGCTCCACCAGCTACCCCACTGCTGGCTTACTCTGCAAGCTATGTTAGTCTTTTCCGGATATTCAACAAAAAACAAACGTCGCCAATAACCATATAACATAAATAATATTTCTCTTCTTCTAATTAAAAACATAATAATAACAAAGATACATTTTCACAAACCGTCTTTGATGTCGCTGCCCCAAATAAAATCGTAAGTTACACGTGCCTAAACTAAACACATACCAACCTAGTCACGTACATGTGCAGGGCAAGGGTCATGCACTTGTATTACTGTAGAGCACGACGCAGTAACTGGTTACGAGACGCCCACGGTTGCCATAGTAACCCATTTAGGAACTTTAGAGCACGCTATTGTACGAAAATTATTTTATGAATGAATGGGGTTGTAGTGGTGGTTCAGTTTAGTTGGTAGATACTTTCAGTTGTAAGAAACAGTTCAGAACAGAGAAAGAGATGCCTTACAGGCAGAGTTAAAAATTAGTTTAGGTACTATTCAATGTTTTTTGTCTAAATCCTGTAGTGAGGAGGCTAAGAAAATTTATAGTTTTGTATGCAGCTATTTAGCTAATAGAGAGCGTCTCTTGTCTGTTAGTTCGTAAAAATATATTTTTGTTATGAATTATGATGGGGCTGACATGGTTATGTGTGACAACCAAAAGCCTCTAAATAAATAAAGATTTAAATAAAAATGAAACAGTTATTTTTATGTCAGGTTGTATTTTGCCTGTGCCTCTAAAAACGTCATCTATAAATATGAGTATATAATCAGCCTATAATGTTCCCACTGTTGGGACACAGGCCTCCTCTCAGGGAGTGGGCCGTAATCCACCACGCGGGCCCAGTGCGGGTTGGCATCTAGCAACCCGCACTGAGCTTTCGTTCGACATGTGACATCTGTCTCATGTCTTCGAATTTTTGTCGTCTAGTTTTGGCTATAATAATACCAGCCTATTAATGTCCCATCGCAGGGCAGCGGCCATTTCTCATCCGGAGAAGGGGAATGAGCATTGAAAGAACTTCGTTTATTTTGGCAAAACACATCAAAACTCGTTCTATTCGTGCTACATTGCCCACAATAGACCCATTTTCCAAATAAACTATTTCTTCTTTTTAGCGTGTCGATGGCTAAAATATAGTTTTTTTTTTCTTAAATTTGTTTGTTCCAAAATTCAGCAACGCGGATAGCATTCGCTGACGCAGCCATAAGGTCCTCACGTGTGACATGCGGTGCAAGAATAAACTACTGCACACCTATCTAACATCAATTAAGTACTACTTTAAGGTTACAAAACTTATAAATTTTTTATTGTGTGTATTGCGATTTAAGCTTACTTCCATCACGATAATTGCTTCCACCACATACCCACCACTAACGACACCCATTTTCAGAGAAAAATCTATTCACCTGCCCAGACCAGGGTGCAAAAATGCGACCATCCACGTCCGTTAAAATAACTCCACCAGAGAAACTACACTTTCTTACTGAAATACTTTACAATGGACGTACAATTTTCCATAAATATCTCTGAGACCATGGCGGAGACTTGCTTACATTTTGCCTTTAACATCTTTATTTATAGCTCAATTATTGCCATTATCTAGTGTAACAACGGCGACGACTATTTCATTATAATTTAAAGCGTTTGAAATTGTTAAGGGCGGTGCTCACTGATACCTAGATGATTTTAATATTTGTGATTTAATTTAGAGATTAAATATAATGTAGAAAAGAAAGAAACAAAATAAGTTTATTTCATGCAGGTTATGTAACACAACACAATGTTCACAAAAAAACCAGAAAAATCTTAAAATAGTATTGTGTGTCTCACGGTTGCGCCAAATAGCTCAGTTCGGTATAAATGTCGGACAACTAGTAATGTTTGACGCTGCTTTTCAACTGGACCCTATGTTAAAAATATGTATCGTCTATTCCCTATTTTAAGAATGGATTAGCCTACTATATTATGCCTATAGAATTCTTTGCCAAAGATGACTGAAAGGAGATGAAAAACGAGGTCACTACTCTACCCACATGGAGAAATATACAAAATGTTTTAGGTGTCAACACCTAAAACATTTTGTATATTTCTCCATAGCTTAGCTCTATTTATAGTTTATTTAAACCAAAAATAAACTGCTACTAATGGCTTCAAATATAGGCAGCACTTAAAACTAAATTTGTATGAAACTTTATAAATCTCGTCACGGAAAAAGCGATTAAAAATATTTAGGTTTCGCCGTTAAATAGTTTAGGCGATTAAAAAGTTACGTGCTTGTCAGTAAACGGGCGAGTCATAAAAACTTTGTTTAGTTGAATTTTAAATTCGTACTATTTTTTTGTACGAAAAACTTGTTTATTTGTGTATAAATAAAAATGAAATACAACCTTAATACTTGGTATTTATTTTATTAGTGTTTTTGGACTGAATTAAATTTCAGCTGTTTATGAAATGTGGTTTTGTTAAAATTATTACAAAATGGAAGATTTAACTATCTGCCTACGTGACTACGAGCGTGTATAAGGGCTCGCAACGTTGATAAATTAAAACAAATGAACGATAAACATGAATTACCACTAACCATCGCTCATAAAGTTGAGCTTTATTTCAAAATATCCAGTTACTGTAGTCCCTTGGTGTCGTTTATTTAATAACATAGGATGATACATTTACACCACATAAAAATACATAGGTTACGACAAAATAAACAAGCCCACAATTGGAGGAAAAAAAAACGTTTCCTTTGAAATCCTAAAAGACAGACAGACGTAAATATTTACGGCAAAGAATTTATACAATTAGGCCTATTTCTCCTTTATCAAAGAACTTTAACAATTTCTAACGATGGCGAGATTACAAAATATAATTACACTTTGAAATCACTTGTAAAATAAAACCAGCTTAATCAACTATTTAACATCGCAGCATTTTTCCCGTCACTGTTTATTTTTTCTAATTTCCATTCAACAATCTCGTTGCATGGCTACTATGGAACTGGTTTAGAAATAGTATATTATCGGCTATTTTTGTACCGCATAAATTCTAGCATGAAAAAAGGCGGTTCAGCGAAAGCCAGTTATGTATATACGCAGGTGATCGGCTAAACTCAATGTTAGCCGCGTTCGCACGCATGCACTAAGCTTAACGCCTATTAATAAAATACTTATAAGGATTTAAAAGAACTATTCTATATATTATACGGACATTCTGAAATATTTTATCCTACGTGTTGAATACCTTAAAGGGCATTTCCTTCGGTTAATTGGTCTTAGTCGCATACCGTTGGCGATAGAGATGGGAGTTAACGAAAAACTAAAGCTTTATAAATTAAGTATAAATGATTCGACTCGACTTCTGTAGGTAATTCGATTTATGTGAATGTCAAGGTGATAAACTGGTGATTTAAATTCAGTCCATATCGATTAAATTAGGACACGGCAAATAAATAAATCGATTTGAATTATTCAAAAAAGAAAAAAACTGCCTAGCCTTTTCCAAAGTATGTTGGGGTCGGCTTCCAGTCTAAGTAAAGATGGTCACCCATCCACGACAAGTTTAGCTTTTAACCTGATCGATCGACCCATGCAGCTATTATTACTAAGCCATAAGCCAATATGACAAATAAATAAATCGATTTGAATTAAGTATGAATTCAATATTGTTTTCGCGTCCAAACGCAATGGCGCAGAAAAAACCTGATTAATAAATCATACGGTTGGTATTTTTCGGTGTCAACTCGAAGATCGACAGAAGCTAAAGTGCGGTTGTAAGTTCTATAAATAAAATATACAGAGACGGAACGGAACAAATCTCGACTAACGTCGTGTGAGCCAACTTCGGTAACGTTTGGCTTAACAGTTCCACGAACCAGTATTCTCACTGATATTTTATTTATATTTTTAGAATTGGTTTTTTTTTCTGTCACTCTATTTGAGTGTGTTCTCGACCTATCAGATTTTTTATATTGGTCTAGGAAGTTTATTCAGGCAAACACTTTAATAGATTTTTGCCTGAAACGTTTCTTAATTTTTTGAGATAGCTTTTCGGAGCTTTTAAAGACATATTATGTTGTGAATGAAAACAAATACTAACAGACGTTTTATGTCAATTTAATAACAGTATTTTTCGTCCATGGCATTTTATGTCGTGTCCTTTATAATTGAGGGCAGCTTTTTCAATGAGTCACGCTGTCACACATAAATGACCTTTTTGTTTCACGCTTAAAGTTTAATTAAACATCTGTTGCAGATACAACTTGATGCGTGAAAAGTGTACTCGTGCTTTATTTTAATAATTCTTTATTTCATTTCGAAAGCAAAAAGTTACTATTCACCTATCTCTCATCTCTTTTCTCGCTCTCTCACAAAAAAAAAGCCAAAGCAAAGAAAACCTAAGAAAAAGTTTAAGCCAGTGTCTTGCCAGTGTCTTTCTTTCTTCAAATCTTATCATTAATTGAGTAACCTATTAACGGCTAAGCTCCAAACAATAATGAACTCTAGAGTGATGAATTACTGAATTATTTTTTGTTTGCCCACACTATGTCCCACTACTGGTCAAGCCTCCCCTTTTTCCTTCCAAACCTCTCTATTTTTGTGTGATCTCTGGCCATAACAGCCCAGCAAATATAACAACTCATCATTTCTCCTGCTCTTATCCTAATTTATTTGGGGTCGGCGCAACATGTATTTTTCATCGATACTTCTCTATTAGTCGTCATCTCGGTAGTCACCCCCTTTCAAACCATATCATCATTCACACATTCCATCCATCGCTTCTTTAGTCTTTCCCTACTCTTGTAGCCGACATTCATACTCAAAACTCTCCTCATGATATTTTTCTGATTTCTTCGTAACACATACCCATTTGACAACGGCAACCGATTTTCACACAACTTTTTTGTTCCGGTGCCATTTTCAGACTTCCTAACAACCAATGATAATATATTAACTTTACATTAAAACTAAAAAAAAAATGTAGACACCAAACTTTGAAGCCAGAATATCGACATGCGCAATTTTCCCATCCCTATTCTGATAATAGTTTGCACAGTGTAGCACAGTAATAAATACCCTTCGAAGTTGAATCGTATGTCTTAAGATCAGATCATTAATTATGGCGTTGATGCCTCTGACTAATTAGTTTCGCTTTATCTGTTTGTGCACGCACTGTAGCTCGAGGTGGCGATTTTTTTCTAGCTATAAAAATAAAATTGTTAGAATTACATGCTGATTTATAAGTGGTTTTATTCCATACTAAATCAATGTTTAAATGTTTGCTATGGGCTGATTTCTCAATCGACCGATAATTCTTATTCGTTGAATAAAATTGACGTTTGACAGATTCTGTATGGAAGAACTGTCAAAAATTGAAAATTTTTCCTTGGATAAAATTATCTGGCGTTGGAAAAATCAGCCCTAAAACAACATTAAGGGCAGATAACTTTATCGGAGGAATAATTTTGAATTTTTGACAGTTTTTCCAGAAAAAAACTGTTGGACGTCAATTTTATTCCATGAGTAAAAATTATCGCTCGATTAAAAAAACCGGCCAAGTGCGAGTCGGACTCGCCCATGAAGGGTTCCGTTACGTTACGATTTATGACGTATTAAAAAAAAACTACTCACTAGATCTCGTTCAAACCAATTTTCGGTGGAAGTTTATATGGTAATGTACATCATATATTTTTTTTAGTTTTATCATTCTCTTATTTTAGAAGTTACAGGGGGGGACACACACATTTTACCACTTTGGAAGTGTCTCTCGCGCAAACTATTCAGTTTAGAAAAAAATGATATTAGAAACCTCAATATCATTTTTAAAGACCTATCCATAGATACCTCACACGTATGGGTTTGATGAAAAAAAAAATTTTGAGTTTCAGTTCTAAGTATGGGGACCCCCAAAATTTATTGTTTTTTTTCTATTATTGTGTGAAAATCTTAATGCGGTTCACAGAATACATCTACTTACCAAGTTTCAACAGTATAGCTCTTATAGTTTCGGAAAAAAGCGGCTGTGACATACGGACGGACAGGCAGACAGACAGACAGACAGACAGACAGACATGACGAATCCATAAGGGTTCCGTTGCCATTTGGCTACGGAACCCTAATAAAAAATCAGCCCTAAGACGTGGTAATATACCTAGGTATATCGATTACTAACAACAGTTTTAAAAACCGTTACGATTTATGACGTATTAAAAAAAAACTACTCACTAGATCTCGTTCAAACCAATTTTCGGTGGAAGTTTATATGGTAATGTACATCATATATTTTTTTTAGTTTTATCATTCTCTTATTTTAGAAGTTACAGGGGGACACACACACATTTTACCACTTTGGAAGTGTCTCTCGCGCAAACTATTCAGTTTAGAAAAAAATGATATTAGAAACCTCAATATCATTTTTGAAGACCTATCCATAGATACCCCACACGTATGGGTTTGATGAAAAAAAAATTTTGAGTTTCAGTTCTAAGTATGGGGACCCCCAAAATTTATTGTTTTTTTTTTCTATTTTTGTGTGAAAATCTTAATGCGGTTCACAGAATACATCTACTTACCAAGTTTCAACAGTATAGCTCTTATAGTTTCGGAAAAAAGCGGCTGTGACATACGGACGGACAGACAGACAGACAGACAGACAGACAGACATGACGAATCCATAAGGGTTCCGTTGCCATTTGGCTACGGAACCCTAAAAATCATGCCGTTTGCTGTCGCGTAATGCAAGTTGCTTATCTATGCCCGTTTCTACTAATGAATGCCTAAATAAAATGGTACCTGTTGAATTTTCATAGAATAATGTTTCGGCGTTCATTGAGATATGCGTTTCCTTTCCTTAGTGAAACCGTTATTTGAATTTTATAATAAATTGTAACCTATAAAACAGAACAATTTATCTAGATTCTTCACCCGCCTAGTGGAGAATCTGAGAAAAATTGAGAAGATCGAGTTAAGGCTCCCGCAGACAGGCGCGACGCGACGGTGCGATGCGAGTCTAGTAGAGCAATTTCCATTAGATTTTCATATAAATTGCTCTATTGGAGTCGCGTCGCGCTGTCACATCGCGCCTGTCTACGGGTGCCATACCTCGATCTTATATTTTCGGTATTATTCGCTCTTAATATTATACATTTCGTTTTGTTTTTCAAACAGTGGTATTATCTTCATGATTTATTTCACAGTAATAATGTAAACCTATAATACCATTATCATTAAGTATATTCAATGCATAAAACAAAGAATATTATAACTATAGCGTACTTTGTTAAACACGTATGTTCTTTTAAATATGTCAGATGTTGCAATAAAGTTTACATATTGCATAGCGGTTAGAACTTAAGATATTGCAACCATGTGTTTTAAATAAATAAATAGGTGTCATGTCATAAACAACCGTCATTTATTGTTTGAAATAACCTTTGTAAATAATTATACAGGATGTCACGGACATCGACGCGCAAATTGTTACTAAGGTACAAAAAAAATTACAATTATGGAATTGAATAACAGTGGTTTTTCATAACTTTAGTCATAATAATAGCTATGGATATAGGGTGGCAGGGATATCGACTATAACCACGAATTCCGCGTTTTCGTATTTCGTATCTGACGGGGGCCCCAGACCGCAAAGGTTTTTTTTTTCAATACCATCGGTCGATAGATTACCCTGTAAATTACATTTATCATAAAATCTGTGAAAATAAAAGTTTGCCTTACCAGTTTCCATCTTAGGATGATAATACACGTTTCAACCAAATTGATTCACTTTGGTTGAAAGGCACAAAAGTGATCAGTTTGACCGATTTTCAATGTGGGTACTACATCCGAAATGAAAGGAATAAGTACTAAAACCGTTAGTACCTATATTTGTTGGAATAATAAAAAAAATGATACCTTTAGCAGCAGTTGCGTAAATATTTGAAGGTTAATTAAAATACTGCATTTTTCAGTTGAATTCGTTTTTATAGAGTCGTTTACTTACCTTTATTTACAATGACTGTTTATGCAAGAATTCAATAATTATTTATTGCACTTATTAAATTACATTCACACATAAACTCGCGCCTTCTTCCCATGGGGGTAGGTAGAAACTACAAAACGCCACCTGCTACGATCTTTATTCATAATACGCCTTTTGCTTCATTTACGTTCATACATCTGAGGGGCAATTCTCGTAATTTTAAAAACGTTCACAGTCTGATCTCAGTCTCAATCTGTCAAAAATATCTCTAAAATCCCTAAATTTTTGACTAGTTTTGACATTGATTGTCACTGAGATGAGATTTCGACAAGATTCTGAACGTTTTTAATCACGGAAATTAGCTTTCAGGTCATATACGCACGGCGGCGGCGGTTGCGAGCACTACGCACCTGACCTTTCTGAAGAATATAAAAGAAATAGTGACCTTATTGGTAATATTCTTCAGAAAGGACATCCTAATGGATGTCCCCTGCCAGCGTTTCCACACACGCCTATATTTAGTATTTAGTTGATTTCTAAAATAGTTCATTTTAAAGACAGTCTTTGACCTAAGCTCGTTGTCTTCTGTTCTTTTAGTCGTCGGTCATTATTACAGCGACCACACGCGATGCTTTTGTTTCATAATTAACTTTATTGCCTCCGATATCTATAAAAATAACATAAAAACCAATAAGATACCTCGTAAAAATTACCCATATTATCACCAAAACATGGCTTAAAAGCGTGACTGTTATTGTTTTTATATAATTTATCAAAAGTGCCGCCGTTCAAATTATACCTTTTTGAATTTATTTAACTGACTCGTTCAAAAAGTTTAAAAGACGAGTCACGGTTTGATGATGCGGATAACATCGGTAATTTATCTAGTGTTAATTGTATGTTTACGACTTCTTTTACGTTGGGTAAGTAGGGAGTTAACTATTAATTTACTACTGGCGATATATAGGAAAGGTTTGTTCTTTTTGTTCCTGGTAAAATTACACAAGGAATTTCATGACGAGAATTTAATTTAGCTTTTAATATTACCTAGTTAACTCTATTACTTAAGCCTCGGATACACTAGGAGATATTTTGTCCCGCAACATGACGCGCAACACTCAATCTACGTGTCGCTGCAACGTTGCAAAGTGTCCCGCAGCAAGTTCCGCAACATTTTACGTGACGCGGGACATATACCGCTGCGAGAAGAGCGCACGCGTCCCGCGTCAGTGTCGCACCATTTGTGGGCCTGCAAAATGTTCCGCGACATTCTTTCGGGACATTCACGTAGTTGTCGAGCGCCATGATCCGCAACATGTCGCTCCATTTGTCCCCTGGTGTATTCGAAGCTTTAATGTGCATACACACAAGCGACAACTGCAGCCGTCGTACCGCTCGTGTATTTGAGTACGGTGCTCAAATACACGAGCAGCATGTTGTCGACGACACGCGTTGACAGCATTCGTCGAAAAGCGTCGACGGCTGCAGGTGCCACTGCCGTTGACACGTCTTACTTGTGCATATGAACACCTAAACATAACTGGTGAAATGCGGGTGTACTATAGACACACCTCTGCCTAACCCCTCGGGGAAAACAGCCGTGACGTTGTGTATTAAGCGATGAGAAAACTTATATAACTAGTAATCTCACAATAATTTGAACTATTTGTAAAATTACTACTTTCTCATGCCGTGAAAACTCAATCATAAACTACTGAATATTAAATATATTCTTAGTTTAAGTGTTTGGTATCTGCGCGTAAACTCAAATTCAATTATTTTATAATGCCTCTGAGTTTATTTAATATTTTCATAGACGAGAATTGTTTCAATTCATGCGTCTTTCACTGAGGAGGCCTGTGTCCCCAGCTGTGGGAGCGCTAAAGGCTGATTATCCAATGCATCTTTATTGCATTAATTAATATTGTTACGCGCCGCAATTAATGCCTGATACATGGCGACATTAGTTACCACTGGCGACATCTATTGTGGATTGGCAGAACTAACTGGCGCCATCTATTATGGAATAGTAGAACTAATAGTCTCGCCATCCGTCAGCGCCATCTATTGACGAGTAGATATGTCGAAGCTAGAACTTACTAGAACTATCGACATCTAGTCAGTCGGGGCCGGTATGTACTCGAACATTCTAGACGGTTCTACAATAGAAGGTTCTGGAACTATCTGCGGCACTATATAAGGCCGGGAATAGCCGCGAGCAATCAGACTTGGTTTTGCGACACAAGCGAATACATCGAAAGCGATCTTCAAGTGCGACTTAAGAGTGATTGTGTTTTATAATTAGTGTGTTTTGAATTGTTGTTAGTGTTGATTGATTAAAGTGTAACTTTTGGTCATTTTTATCGGCATTTTTAATTGTCACGAACCCGAAGCTCGTAACAATTGGTGTCAGAAGCAAGGATTAAAATCATGCCGATTTTACCTAAAGACGACACGGAGGGTATCCGTACCCGGAGTCAACGCCAACAGGAGACGGACCAGAGGCGTTTTGGTGGAGCTGCGCCGCAGAGGTCGGAGGGCCAGCTACCAACCACGGAGGCCGACCCGTCCGCAGCAGCTCCAGCATCATCAGCACCAGATTTTGCTGCTCTGATGATGATGCTGCAGGAGCAGGCCCGCCGACAGGAGGAACAGGCTCGCCGACAGGAGGAACAGGCTCGTCGGTTGGAAGAACAGCTCCAGCGGGACAAGGAGGAACAGGCCCGCCGACAGGAGGAACAGGCTCGCCGACAGGAGGAACAGGCTCGCCGACAGGAGGAACAGGCTCGTCGGTTGGAAGAACAGCTACAGCACGATAAGGAGGAGCAAGCGCGCCGCCAGGAGGAGCAAGCGCGCCGCCAGGAAGAGCAGATGCTCCTTATGAAGGACCTTCACGCTACCTTCGGGAAAGACATGAAGGAGATGAAGGATAAGGTTGCTCAATGTGACAACCGCCTGACGGAAGCTGAAATCCGGATCGACCAAGTGAATGACCGGGTTGACAACGTGGTGGCTGACGTGAAGAAAACCGTGATGGCTGACGTAAAGAAAACGCTGGATTACCTTAAACTTGGGGATGGAATCGCAGCTCCCGTAGCTACAACACCTTCGCTACGTGGATTCAAAGTGCCACCGTTCGACGGAACTTCTTCCTGGTCGGCCTACAAAATCCAATTTGAGGCTGTCATGAAGGCGAATGGTTGGAATAACAGTCAGGCCATGACTGCCCTCACCCTAGGCCTGCGCGACCAGGCCTTAACTGTCCTGGAAGCTCTCGGTAAGGAAGTGACTTACGAGCAGCTCCTTGAGGCATTGGAGGCTCGGTATGGCGACGCCCACCTGGAACACGTGTTTCGTGCGCAGCTCAAGGATCGCGTGCAACGAAGTAATGAAAACCTGCAGCAGTGGGCTCTTGAAGTGGAGAAGCTGGTGCGTAAAGCTTACCAGTCCGTACCTGCGCTTATTGATGGGAACCTGGTGCAGGCATTCATCGACGGCATCCGCGACCTTGAAGTTAGAGCTGCTGTGAGGCTCGGGCACCACGGGACGCTTAAGGACGCCTTGGCCCATGCACTGGAGGTGGAAGCCGTGCGACAGGATCATCGTTCCCATCGGGTCAGGGAGGTTGCAGCGGCTACAGTTCGCGACCGCAATAAAGGGTACAGCCCTAGGTGCTACGGCTGTGGGGAAAGGGGCCACCTTCGATCCAGTTGCCCCAAGCGAACTGCAGAAAGAGAAGACGGCCGATCTCCAGAGGGCAGTGCAGCTAATAGCACCGCCCAGAACCAGCAGCAGGGAAACGAGTAATAGCCAGGACTGCGGGGCGGGTGCTGGCTGATGTTCAAAGAGCCCCAAGGGTTTCGATCACACAAACCCAAGACGGGAACAGCCTAATCATCAAGGGCGAGGTCAACGGAACGCCGTGTAAGCTGACCATAGACACTGGAGCCTCTCGCACGGTTGTCAGTTCCCAACTGATAAGACGGTCCCTTGGGGACTCCGCATACAACCGAGAACACATTAATTTAGTAACAGCCACCGGTCAGCGCATACCCGTCCATGGAGAGAAGAATATAGGGTTGAAACTAGGCAACAGAATCTACCTGCATAATGTCATCGTGGCTGATATAATGGACGATTGCATCCTGGGCCTTGACTTTATGAGGAAGAATTGTTGCGAAATTGACGTCAAGCAAGGTGTTTTAAAATGTGGACAAGAGGAACTTTTCGTGGAAGGGGCGTTACCAGGGAACGTGTACAGCCTTAAGAAGATTGTTCTTCCGCCGAGATCGGAAACGATTGTGCCGGTTAGTCTTCCTCGGAATCCTGGGCAGACTCAACGTTGTGTACTCGTGGAAAGGGTAGACAATGACCTTCCATGGAAAGTGGCACGAACCTTGGTCAGAGCCACCGACATCTCAGGGGTACGTGTGCTGAACCTTTGTGATCAGGAACAGGTTATAGAAAAAGGCACACTAGTTGGTACTTGCGAGGAAGTGGATTGGTTGCGTCGATGCCAAAATCTATCGACTGGGACCCTCAGCAAGGATGCACAAACAAGAGTGACCACACTTTTAGAAGACTGCCGTAGCGCTCTTTCTCAAAATGAAATGGTCAAGGCGAAGAAAATGTTACTCAAGTATGCCGATGTTTTCTCGTCAAACGATGCTGACATCGGGAGGACTGGCTTAGTTCAACACAAAATAAACACAGGAGATGAATTGCCTATCCGTCAGCGGCCAAGGAGATTGCCGGTCGCACGTGAAAAGGAAGTGGAAACCATGATTGAGGGGATGGTGAAGGATGGTGTTATTGAACCTTCATCTAGTCCATGGTGTTCACCTGTAGTGCTGGTAAGAAAGAAGGACGGCAGCATGAGGTTTTGTGTTGACTATCGTCGTTTGAACGACGTCACCAAGAAGGACAGCTATCCTTTGCCAAGAATCGATGACACGCTGGACATGCTTACTGGCGTAAAGTGGTTTAGCACGCTGGACCTGAAAAGTGGCTACTGGCAAGTTGAAATTGATCCTAAGGACAAGGAGAAAACTGCATTCTCGACAGGAAAGGGTCTGTGGCAATTTAAAGTTATGCCGTTTGGATTGTGCAATGCTCCGGCAACGTTTGAAAGGTTGATGGAACTTGTACTTACCGGGCTAATTGGCGATGCCTGTCTGGTCTACTTGGATGACATCATCATCGTAGGCCGTACGTTTGAAGAACATCTTCAAAACCTGGAACGCGTGCTCATGAAGATCCAGAGTGCCAACCTCAAGTTAAGTCCAAAGAAGTGTTCACTATTCAAACGGCAAGTTAGCTTTTTGGGATATGTAGTGTCTGAAGAAGGTATCCGCACGGATCCGGAGAAAATCACCGCTGTCAAGGATTGGCCAATTCCAAAAGACAAGACGCAGGTCAGAGCATTTCTGGGTTTGTGCTCCTACTATCGGCGATTTGTCAAGAACTTTGCAGATATAGCCAAACCCCTGCATAAGCTAACCGAGGAGAAGCGACATTTCTGCTGGGATGGAAGTTGCGACATCGCATTCCAGGAGCTAAAGGACCGTCTGTGCAAAACACCTATTTTGGGGTACCCTGATGCGGGCAAGGAATTTATAGTTGACACAGACGCAAGCGACATAGGACTTGGCGGTGTGTTGTCCCAGCGGAATGGCGATCAAGAATTTGTGATAGCGTACTTCAGCAAGTCACTGTCGAAACCTGAAAGGAACTATTGTGTTACGAGACGAGAACTGCTTGCTGTGGTAAAGTCATTGCAGCACTTTAGCAAATATCTTCTGGGTCGTAAATTCCACTTACGAACTGACCACGCTGCACTGAAATGGCTATTGCAGTTCAAAAATCCAGAAGGACAAGTTGCGAGATGGATTGAACTACTGCAGGAATACGACTTCGTGGTCGAACATCGCAGCGGCAAATCTCATGGCAACGCAGATGCATTGTCAAGAAGACCTTGTCCTGAAGACTGCAAGCATTGTACTAGGCAAGAAAGTAAAGAAGTCGTACCTGTGAGGATGCTCAAGACAGACCTCAGCATCGAGTGGAAGGAAAGCCTACAACGTGCACAGCAGGAAGATTCGGACATCAACCCGATTTTGGAGTGGATGAAGGCCAGAGCTCCTAAGCCCAGGTGGAGCGACGTCTCGGCGATGAGTTCGATCACAAAAAGCTATTGGGCCCAATGGGACAGCTTGGTGATTCAGGATGGAGTCCTGTGCCGTAAATGGGAAAATGCTCGGGGAGACAGCTGTCATTTGCAAATGGTTGTCCCTAAAGCTCAAGTACCGGATGTTCTACAGCTGTACCATAATGGTTGTTCCGGAGGTCATCTGGGAGTAAAACGGACTCTACTGAAGATACGGGAACGGTTTTACTGGGTCCACTGTCGGGACGATGTCGAGGACTGGTGTCGCAAATGTACAAGTTGTGCAGCTGTAAAGGGACCTCAGACTCGTAGTAGAGGTGCATTGAAATTGTACAATGTTGGTGCACCATGGGAGAGGATAGCCCTTGACGTTGCGGGGCCGTTTCCGGAAAGTGAAAGTGGTAACAAGTATTTTATGGTTGTGATGGATTACTTCACTAAGTGGCCGGAAGTCTTCGCCATTCCAAATCAAGAAGCTTCGACAGTTGCAGATAAATTAGTTTACGAAGTCTTCTGTCGTTTTGGAGTACCTTTAGAGATACACAGTGATCAAGGAAGGAATTTTGAGTCCCAAATATTCCAGGAAACTTGTCGAGTTATGGGTACTCATAAAACAAGAACAACTTCTTACCACCCACAATCGGATGGAATGGTGGAACGATTTAATCAGACACTGGAGAGGTACCTAGCAAAAGTTGTGGAAAATCGGCAACGAGATTGGGACAAGCACATACAACCGTTTTTGTTGTCATATCGAAGCGCTGTTCACGAAAGTACATCGGTGACACCAGCCTTCGCAAACTTTGGAAGAGAATTACGGCTGCCTGCAGACCTGATCACCGGAATACCACCTGATGCCCCATGCAGTATAACGGATTATGCGAATAACTTGCGGAATAAAATGAATGACATTTGTGAGCACGTCAGACAATCGGGCCAGCAAATGTCTGAAAAGATGAAAACCCGTTATGACCGCAAAATGAACAGTAAAGGGTTCGACGAAGGTTCACTAGTGTGGTTGCACAATCCAGTGCGCAGCAAAGGGAAATCTCCTAAGCTTCAAGCTAAATGGGATGGACCGTACCGGATTGTGACAAAGATCAATGACGTAACCTACCGGATACGGAAAGGTGCAAGAGGTACTCCTAAGATCGTCCATGTGGATCGACTGGCACGTTATTATGGAGCCGATAATGCTCGGGACGAGCATGTCTTAGGAGGGGGCAGTGTTACGCGCCGCAATTAATGCCTGATACATGGCGACATTAGTTACCACTGGCGACATCTATTGTGGATTGGCAGAACTAACTGGCGCCATCTATTATGGAATAGTAGAACTAATAGTCTCGCCATCCGTCAGCGCCATCTATTGACGAGTAGATATGTCGAAGCTAGAACTTACTAGAACTATCGACATCTAGTCAGTCGGGGCCGGTATGTACTCGAACATTCTAGACGGTTCTACAATAGAAGGTTCTGGAACTATCTGCGGCACTATATAAGGCCGGGAATAGCCGCGAGCAATCAGACTTGGTTTTGCGACACAAGCGAATACATCGAAAGCGATCTTCAAGTGCGACTTAAGAGTGATTGTGTTTTATAATTAGTGTGTTTTGAATTGTTGTTAGTGTTGATTGATTAAAGTGTAACTTTTGGTCATTTTTATCGGCATTTTTAATTGTCACGAACCCGAAGCTCGTAACAATATCATACTTAAAATAATAAGTATGATATTAATTTGCTTAATTTGCTTTGCTGTCTTTCTGTAAGTACTAATCTTGGATGAAAGATGAATGATTTCCCGAGAAGATAGCGCTTATGCTAAAAGCTAAAACCTAGGTTTATTGCATGGATATCTTTAAAGCGTTTTTGGAGTTTTTTTTTAATGAAGGAAATATATTTTATTTGGGGGATGCACAGGTAGAAAATAACATTTAAAACTAACAAAAAAGACCTGAGTGAGGCCAAAAGGCTGAAAATAAAATCTGGCAAATTGACGAGAAAACGCCTTTTCAAGAATTCTAAACTAGTAGTAAAGTAGTGTAATGGATTCGAGGTAGTCCTAATTTATAGGATCTCATTCCTATTTCTTCAGTCAGAGACACCTAATATATCTATGCTACATTACTTCTTGTGAACAGAGTAAATGCTGACACCACCATCTATGTCTGACTTTCACGGGATTAGACCATTCCTATGTAGGTATAGATTACGCCAATGCTGGGCCATTCTCTCTCTACTCCGCAATTTAGAAAAAATATTTCTTTTCAAACTGAACTATATAACATAGCATCACGCTTGCAGTCCCCGAAAGGCTAAGCAGTGGTTTACTTATAGTACCTCTAGTGCTACACCCACATTTCGCCTGTTATGTTTAAGTCCCATGTAATAGGGGGGAGGGGGGGCGAGCGTATTCATAATCACTCATAATCAGCCTATAGGTAACGTTCCCACAGCTAGAACATAGGCCTCCTCTCGGAGAGAGGGAGTCGGCCATAATCGACCACGTGGGCCCCCAGTGCGGGATGATGGATGTCACATGTGACATGTCTTCGTATTTTTAGTTCAAGGCCTGCCTGTGTCTGCACGATGACGACTAGTGTAATTTTATACAATATATAAATTCTATATACACTTCTACGAAATACCTGCCAGTATTAAATGAGCACTTTAGACTAATTCATGATACCTCTCTCTGTTCTAAAATACTGTAGACAGACAGACAAATCGAAAACAGTTGTTAGGAAATAAAATAGGTAATAAATAAAATTAATCGCTTACCATCGAGCATTTGTTACACTCTGACTGACCGTAATTTTATTTAAACATTTATATATATTTTGTGTATTGTAAGGGATCGGTCGAAGTATTTATTTGTTATTTTGAATAATTTATAATTATTATATTATATTTATTTAAGTGACGATTTTAACGGAGATGGCGGGATGGGCTGGACTCCTTCAACAAGAACTGGTCCTTAGCCGCTTTGAACAGAGAGAAGTGGAAAGAGTAGGTAGGCTTTTGCCCTGCAGTGGAACATCACAGGCTAATAATAATAATAAGTGGCGATTATTGTAACGCGAGAGAAAAATGTTTTTTTTTTTATATATATATATATATTTTTGTATATATGCTCTTTAAGTCGCTCAAACTCAATATGCTTTTAAAACATGTCTTCACATTCTCGCAGATAAAATAAAATGTTCGTCATTGGGCAATGGGCCACATCTCGCTATTCATTATCATTTCTATTAGATTTGTATATGAAACTACTACGAAACTACCTTTTGGAAGAGGCACAGAGGCATCGATTCTATTTACTTGTAGAGGGGATTGAAGATTTTTATATGGAGCCTGGCATATTTTACTGTCGCACCATTTTGTTTTTTTTTTTTCAAATTGGCGGCCACTCCTGAAGCCTGTATAAAAATTGAAAAAAAAAATACGAAATTGCGGCATGCCACGGAAGGTCCGTGGCATACCGCCATTTCGTTATTTTTTTTTTCAATTTCCAAGCCCTGTTGACGTTCAGAAATGCTTTAAAATGCCCAATATTTCACTGGTAGATTTTCAACTTTCGGTGCTAACTCGAGTGTAGAAAATCCAACAGTGAAATAGTAGGTTATTTTAAAGCATTTCTGCTTTAAAATTTCATGTCGTCTAGTGTTAGTGGAAATAGGCATTGAACTCAATCCACGAAAGCTTAAAAAAAAGAAACAAAAACCTTCGTTTAAAAACACACAAATCTCGACCTACCCTACAAACGGTCACACTTCCTCAGACCAACCGACATATACTTATTACATGGTTATATTTAGCGAACCATCGCGCATGGCGTTTGGATTTATAACCTTACGTTTGTTGCTTTGTATACAAACTGTGGATCTTGTGTGATTTAAAACTTTGCACGTCATAATATATGGGTGCTAGAGGTAATTCTGGTTGCTTCTGGTTCTTGAAAAGTGATTTTATGCTGGTTTGTAATGTTTTCTTTGAAATGTAAAGAGAATGTGCGTTTCTAATAAATTCAGTCTCGATTTACAAATTAAACTTTTAGCCATTGGCAATCTTTTACACACAATCTTGTGGCATTATACTTATAAGTTTTTTGGCCTATACTGTCCCGCTGATTGGCGAAGTCCTCCTCCATGACCTTCCACGAACTCTTTTTCCGTACCACCTCAATCAGCCCTCGCGGTATGGGTCCAGGTCATCTCGCTTTATCCTTCTTAGTCAACATTTTATTCGAATATTCGTTATAAGACGCGTCCCACACTTAGCTTGCCGATACGCGATCTCCACTCTAGGACTCGTCTTCTCCACCGACCATCGGTCAGTAACTCCGGTTCTTTTCCGCAAGGAATCACGATAAATTATTTCTAGATACTTTCATATGCCTACGTAGACTGTGACGTTGATTCTACTTTAGCCTTGACCAATCATCGTCTCTTGTAGTCTCGACGCAAGGCTATCCCAAAAAAAAAAAACACAATTTTATAATACGTCAGGCCTGCATGTTGTATAAAAATCTTCATATCTTCCTTCACAACAAATAATAAATTCATCGTAATCTAGAAGAAGTCAACAGATTTATTGGATTCTCTCTCAGCGCTCACTTATATTTATTTTATTTAAAAGTTTTACGCGAAATATACTGTCTCCAATATTTTACATCTATTACATCGGCGCTAACTGTACAAAAATAACCCAAAATATAACATCACGTCTTGTTTCCCCGAAATCTAGGCCAGAACCTCAAGCTCAGCAGTAGCATTTTGCGACCAAGGAGGCGGGAACTGTATGAGAATAGCCCATGTTACGGTAAATTGTTAGCTAGTTACAAATGTATGCGGGGGCTGACTGTCTGTACTTCTGTAGTGCACTGCGGAGTAATCCTTTCATTTTAACAGTTAAACAACATTCATTGCGTTATTAACGTTTTTGAGAAGACATTATTTTTAAACATTTTTGATGCAATGGATTAGCAATATCCTTCAATCATTCAGATTGTGATTAATCGTGTGTTACGCAATTAGATTGCTGGACGTATAAAAATGTATTTCAATGTATATTAAAAACATCTTTCTAGATTTTACGTACAATTAGTAATTATATTTTAACGTGCCTCTAATTGCCTTATGTCCTACATTGCCCCGCACGCGATCGACAGGTATTTTAATGCATTCACCATATTTTTTTTCTAATTGTATTATAATATTCAAGTAATTAATTCAATAGTAATTACACTGCTTCATTTTGAACAAGTCGTCGCTAATTACTAAAGCCATTAAAACGTCGTGTTGGTTTTTGAAACGCACTTTACATTCTTCAATCGAAAAGATGTGACATTATTGATAACAACACAAATTAATTTTTATTTTAAGTGCAAATTATTTAATGGGATTTTTGAACTGTTTTCGTGGAATGGAATAGATATTCTGGTTGTAGAATCAATTTTCACCGGTATTTTAATTAAAGATCTATTCCTAGTTATAGGGCACAATTCTAAAGTCCCAGGCGCAACGTAGATAAGACGAGTGATGATAAAAAATATTTATTTCTGTAAGGAGGTTTATACAAACACTTTTGCACGTCAATAATAAAGATAAGAATTCTCACTCTGATCCAGATGATTTTTTATTATTTATCTCCTTTATTAATATTTAAATTTAAAAGACTAGATAAGGTCGGCAGGAGGTCAGAGGAGTGCCTCGGTTACTGGGAATGAATGTATAGAACTCTGGATTCACTAGAAAACTGCATTTATTACCACAACACACCATAAACACAGTTCTTGAAATACGCCCTCAATAAATAAAGTCATTTAATAAAAAATCTCAAAAAAGAAATGAAAGTGGTCAAACACGCGCCGTCATGTTTGACAAACATCGCTGGACTTGTTTAACGAGTCGCTTGTCAAACATATACGTTTGTCAGACCCTGTTGACAAGCGCACAGTGAAACAGCAAATAAAGATGATCCATTTGTTTGCCCTTTGTTTTAAAAATAAAACGGAAAGGGTGCGTTTAGGTATTAAAAACTTGGGACCGGAAGATTTTTAAGAAAATATTGTGTCTCTGTATCCTCAACCTCTGTACCTCTGTACCGTCAACTAAACGCAATAGTGTTGTGATGAGGCTAGAATGCAAAACTTTTCCATAGACAATCCGACATCTTATCGGTGAAGCTGTTAAGACCCTGATACACGGTTCAACCAAATTGATTCACTTTAATTAAAAGTTGCAGAAATAAAAATTGTGGCCGACATTGAATTAAATTTGGTTGCTTCATCCAAAGTGTTAAATCACCCATCCACGAACCGACATTTATTTAATCTTATCTTAGAAAAAAGAATGTAAAAGCTTTTAATTCACACATTTTAATTCTTATAGAGATTAAAGTGTTCTCGTTCAAATAATATACTAGCATGTTTAAAAAACACGTGTACTAATAATAATGTGGGCGATTTCTTTGCTTAACTTCTGAATTCCGATGTGCGTTCGATAGTGTAGGAAAAAGTGGTTAATTAATTTCGTACTATTTATAATCTTGAAAACAAAAACACCAACAGAAACCTTATCTTTAATCATAGTGCTCAGTAGTTAGACGATAAAAAAAGATTATGAACTTATGGCAGACTAGTAGCGCCCCGCAGTTTTACTCGAAAAAGTCTTGATCCCGTTGGAATATCTGGATAAAAAGTATCCTATGTGTTAATCCAGGCTATAAAGTATTTGTGTTCCAAATTTTATCAAAATTCGTTCAGCCGTTTTTGCGCGATTGAGCAACAAACATACAAACCTTCACATTTATAATATTATAAGTAGGATTTTCAAATGTCTGTGGATCTATTACTCCCGTAGGTATACTGGAAATTAATAAACCGCTAACGTGACAGAAATCGATCTTATTTAATTTATCTTATAAAATTCCGAGCAAATAATTTACTAATAGGTAGATAACTCAACGTAATACTCCTACCTACTCAAAGTCAATCATTTCACGCATCTTATATTTATTATGACATTAAAAATCGAAACTATGCCAATCACTTTAAAATCATCTTCAAGCCAAAGATCCAAAATAAATTAGGAAGCCAATATATTATGCAAGAAAAACAAATAAATCGGCAACTCATGATCATGAATCTGTGACGTGGTAATTGACGTGAAATTACTTTCTGACGTCAGATACGCACGCGTCGATCTATAAACCGAATGAACCAGATGTCGATTTGTTTGGGGTGATGGTGCTAATGTGTTTGTTTTAGCTTATTTAACGTAATTAGCCGTGGATTGTATAAATAAATAGGTAGAGGAATTAGTCGAGATATTTTGCTAAATTCCGTAAATTGAACTTGTAGTCTTAAAAATATAACGCAAAATGTTATCTGAAGAGTTTGTTTGTTTGAACGCGCTATTCTCTGGAAATGCCTCCGGATTTGAAAACATCTTTTTGCATTTGATAGCACAATTCTTGAGGAAGGTTTATAGGGTATTTAACATCACGCTCAGACACTTAGGAGGCGAGCAAAAAGAAAAAAAGTAAGAAAGTGCGCTCAGAAAAAACGAAGTAATAGCGCGGGCAGGCGACGCGATGCGATGCGGTGGGTCGGGGGAACAAAAGATTTCACGCGGACGAAGTCGCGGGCTGAAGTTTGTCTCTTTAATATAGTGACACGGGAACAATACCTAAATACACGCCTGTTTTGTAACCCATTTCATAAAGTTCTGTAAATAAACTTTCATGCTGTCACTCCAGCATAATTAGGTCATACCTAATTACACAAATAAAAAATATTCCCAGAAAAAAAAAAAACTACTAAAGACTTTGTTCCACTTACTTCCCTTGTTTTGTACCTTGCGTGATATTTCGTCGGGCGCCACTTAACGGAAACAAAATGCCTGGAAAGGGCATCTCTTTTTATAAAGAAACGTCAATGGTTACAAAATCAGTATAAGCTGACCCCTTATTCTATTGAAACTTCGTACTATGCTGAGTCAGCTCAAGGTCAATGTATTATCATTGACGTGGTGCTTGCTGTACTACTAGTTTTGATATAGATAGTCATTTTTTTTGACGTTTTGATTGCCTGATTTGTCCGACAAGTCAGAGCAGTGATTGTTGAAAATAAAATACAAGAAAAGCTTATTCTCAGTCCATGTTGATCATTTGATTTCTATAATTATGATATACTAGCTGCGCCTCGGTTTTACCCGCAAAAGTTTCAATCCCGTGGGATAATTGAGATAAAAAGCATCCTATAAAAGTATCCAGGTTATAAACTATTTGTACCAAATTTCATTCAAATCCGTGTAGTAGTTTTTGCGTGTAAGAGTAACAAACATCCATCCATCCATCCATCCATCCTTACAAACTTTTGAGTTTATAATATTAGTAGGAGTAGGACTTATACCCATCTAATCAGACCATGCCCCACTTGCTGGAGTGCCCTAAGTGCCCGTTCACCTGCACTTGGATGACTTAAAGAATGCCACTGATGCCGCAATCGACGTGGGCTATAATCATACTGGGCTCA
Organism: Apamea anceps; assembly: GCA_951799955.1. Lineage (NCBI taxonomy): Eukaryota > Metazoa > Arthropoda > Insecta > Lepidoptera > Noctuidae > Apamea > Apamea anceps. The sequence goes on along the minus strand of OX637505.1, from coordinate 3,984,757 downwards.
AACAACATAAAATATCGAAGAAGAGTACCATCGACACGAAAAGACGAAGACGGTATATTTTTTACATAAATTTGGCGTAAGTACAGACGCCAGCACATCAAGCTACTACAATCTGTCAAATTTCTTTAATAGATTTTCAACTTTATTGCTAAACTATTAAGGCTCAAGGTTGATTGGAAAAATTTGACAGTTTCGGGTAGCTTGACCTGCTGGCGTCTGTACAAACGAAATGAAAACGTGCAAAGGTCTACAATTTCACTGTCATAGATTTTGCCTAGAACACAGCTGATTAGCGCCCTAAGTCTTCATTTGAAAAGTGCAGCTGTTTATGTTTTTGTTGTTCTTACTAAATTAGTTAGTAATGACGTGTACATTTACGAGTTTCTACTTTAGGAGCTATTTTCTACTTAACCCGTGTTAAGTTCCGGCGATTTAGTAAATTGCTGAGGTAGCGCAGTTTGAAGAAGTATTTTTATTTAAATATTAAGAAACAATAATTTCATTTCAAAAAGCAATTCATACACTACGCAACTGCGATTTTTTTTTTGTAGAAAAAAAGACCATTATTCTGCCAATTATGACATGACAGAATATTATAAGCGCCATTCACGCATGTAAACAAAAAAAAAACGACATTTCGACCTTCAATTATCTTTTAAACGACATCATTATCAACGGGACAAAGGTCATAGGTTTTTCTTCAAAAGATTACATTCTGACCTTTCCGTTTCTTTTGTATGGATAATCCTTATTCGTACATGAATAGTCTTAGAAACTGACATAAATATACAGTATTATATTTCTGAATGTCATTCAATGTTAGCAAACACGGTTATTGTGTATAGTATACAATGCTCTACGCGTTTGTAAACGATCGAACTAAGTCCGTTGTAAAGGAGCAATGGATACAATTAATTTGCTTTAGCTGACCAGCGAATAGTAAAATTACTTGTACTTAAAGCAATAAATGAGCTTTGCAGCCATTTTATTGGTATTTCGTATCTAAAGACGTGTTAAGAATCGTGCGTTTTATCTTAATATGAGGTTATTCAAACATCTGCAACGATCAATATATTGACGCAAAACATTTTAAAAATCAAAGCCTGTTGAATTTAAACTTGACAATAATACGTAGATCTGATAAAAATGCAATAATCGCATCCTTGCACGTGTATTTACAGACTTTTATCGAATATGAATAATATTTAAACCTATAACAGGTACAAAATTTTATTCATTTCTTATCAAAAAAATATATTTTCCACATATTGGTACATTTTTTTATTATTATATACATATGATATGGTTACATAAAACATGATAAAATAATAATATTATATTGGCTAAGCGATAAGTGTGTTGTAAAATTCAATTGAGGGAATCGAATTATTATATGCTTGCGGGTCATGTATTTACAATCTGATACTATTTTATCGTTTTCTTTAGCACCATGACTTCATTTTATTGCATTTTTAAATATTGCATGGCTAACTATTATATGAAAAGAGCTTTGTTAGCCCATTATTACATGACAGGAGAACAATATCGGAATTACTATAGTAATTATATCAGCATTCAGCAGCTTCGAATTTACATGATTGACCACGACTTCTTATATATTTTTATCGAACTCGTCTGTACCCCTACATTCTAGGCATTTTGCATCTGTTGCTTTTCTTATTTACCTATGCTATAAAACATAACCAGCCTGTAACGTTCTCAGCACGCTCTCTAAACAACAACCAGAAAAAACCTGAATACACTTTTTTTCCACGTTCTTCGTTAACTCAGACACAAATTTTTTCTTCCACCCATTCATACAAACGACATCACAAATTCAAGCCACTTCCAGTTCGACTATCTCTGTGCAGTGGCCATTTCGCGACATTATGCCACTATTTGGGTCACCGGCGCAGTCTGCGATGACACAGGGTGCGCTTTACTGTTCACCTACCCTACATTATGTACCTTTGCTACGTTTTATGATATTTTGTTTCTTTTTTTTTTGTCCACCGAACTTCGCTAATGGACGATATGTGGGTCAAATTTTTTTGTTAGAACTTTTATGAGCGCTGACCTTTTTACGGATTATGGCGGGAATAAATCGGCTGCGTGTTTTAGTTTTTATTGTGATTGGCAGGTTCGTAAATATAGGATAGAGTTTCTTTTAGACGTTGATTTGGATTGGAGAAGATAGTACGCGTACATACAGACAGATTTAAGGGGGAAGTGCCACGGTAGCCCGCAAAATTCAAATTTTCTTACGTTTTTTGCAATTTGCAGATTATGTCAGGTTGTAGTGATGATGATTTTAATAGAGTTTAATAGAACTTTAATAGAGAGTATACAGGGTTATTTGTAAAACACCAGCAACCTCTAAAGAGGTCATTGTACTCATCATTATGAACAACTTTTACTATGGGACCAAAACTGAAATCGCAAAACAAAAATCAGCTGTTCCCTACATTTGTGTTCGCATAACTCGTCAAAATATAGGGAGCAGCTGTTTTTTTTTCGCGATTTCAGGTTTGGTCCTATAGTAAAAGTTGTTCATAATGATGAGTACAATGACCTCTTAAGAGGTTGTTGGTGTTTTACAAATAACCCTGTATAAATAAAGAGTCGTAATGATGATTTTAAACATACAACCTGAAACTGCAAATTGCAAAAAACCTAAGAAAATTTGAATTTCACGGTCTAACAAGCGTAGCCTTAATATTTTGTCAGAACAATGTCGGGAGGCTTACGATTCTTTTTTGTAAGACCCTTTCACAATGTTTCAGTATTAAAACTAAATAAATATCTCTTTAAGCTTGTACTTTATATCGTGATATATGATGGACATAAATCGCCTTTATTAGTGAAGTCAAATACAGGTTATTTTGATCCCCATTAACGATCTACAATTTATCACTAGCTTCGGGCTATGGGCACCCATTTGGTGATCTATAGCCCAGCTCTGGTCTTAAGGGCTTATTATTTTGGGTTCAAGTGAAGGTTAACTGACGGTTCACTGGTTTCTCTCTTTCTGTAGACGCTTCTGGTTTCCCATTGGTGGTTTCGTTGTATCTCGTTACGAGGCGCCTTTTTCAATGTCATATTTTTTTTCCTTACTATGAGCCTAATATAAAGACATGGAAATCTTTAATGGAGGCCATCAGGCCGAGCGGTTTAAAAAGAGCACCGCAGAACGTCGAAATTTAAAGAAGATAATTTTGAATAGGTATGAACCAATAAGTATGAATACATATAGAAAAATCTTTGAAAAAATTGTAGAACTTGCATTAGGACGCCATTGTAGAAGGATAAGCGGTTTAAAAAGAGCTACAAAAGCAGGCAACAGAGGCACGACACGATATTTAAAAAAAAACGGGTTGCACTCCGGGAGTGCCGGCAGAAGTGAAAACTTGAATATTAACGTTGTGCATTTTTGATATTTTGGAATGCGGTCTACTCTCCCTCCGTCTTACGAATTTTCGATCAGGTCACGTGTCCTGACGCGAGCTCCGTCTTACGAATTTTCGATCAGGTCACGTGTCCTGACGCAAGTTTAACATGTTTTACCCATCACAAAAAACTCTCCCTCCGTCTTACGAATTTTCGATCAGGTCGCGTGTCCTGACGCGAGTTTAACATATTCTACTCATCACAAAAAAGTGCACATCGCCGCTAAAAAAGTTTTCACTTCAAAAATTGTGTAGGTTCAATATAGAAAAATCTTTAAAAACATTGTAGCTACAATGGTTTATTTTACACACGCCCTAACCTACACACACACACACACCACTGTTCGGACTTGCGTAGTGACCAAGCTCGAGTGATTATTCTTTTCTGAATGAAAGAAAACATATAGAGAATAAAGATATAGAAAACTTGTTTTGGCCAAACAGATGTTCTCAACTGAAAACCTAAAGAGCTTAGGCTAAGTGTGAATATCCTACTATAATATATACAAACTTTCACGTTTATTATAAACGTGAAAGTTTGTATGGATGGATGGATGTTTGTTACTCTTTCACGCAAAAACTCCTAATAATAATAAATAATAATAATAATATAGCTAGAATATGGCGCCAACAAAAAGTTTACGTGGTCCCTATAGTCCTCTCCACAACAGGCGTCATCCCAAATCACCTTCTCCATAGTCTTAAATTACTAAACCTTAAAGAAACCCTGTATATGACCCTACAAAAAGCTGCAATATTAAATACATGTCGCATTGTCAGAAAGTTCATGCAAATAGATGAAAACGAACTAGGTCCTCATCACAACACACCTTTAACATGACACACCACACGCTGCATTTACTTGACTTCGGTCCGTAAATGTCGCAAAAACCAGCCAAAGAGCTGAGAAGAAAAAACACTCAAAAAAATAATAATATTTATTCAGTATTAAATTGGTAAAATATTTACATAAAGTCTTAGAAATAACTTACAAAGGTATAAACCGAACGGATTTGGATGAAATTTGGCACACAGATGGTTTATAACCAGGATTAACATGTAGGATAATTTTTATCCCGATATTCCCACGGGATCGAAACTTATGCTAAACCGCGGGGCGCAGCTAGTCAAATATAAATATTTCTTTAAATATAATCTACCTATTGTTATAAACTATTTACACAACTGATTTCATGACCTTATAATTATTAAGAATTCGTTTGTTTGTGTGACTGCTTCCAGTTGTTTAAAATTAGATAATCTATTCAAAATGCGTACAGTTTAGTACATAAGGTACTGATTGAGTAATAAACAAATTTGAAGTTTTTGTTTGTGCATTGATTGTTCATGACCATTTTTTATTTCTTTTTGCTTTCTTTAAATTGTTTATCTATTATATATAAGGTTTGTTTTGCCTTTAAACATTTTTTTTTATTTTGAAAAAAATACTTAATACCTTCAGCAAATTAGTCGAAAATTATGCACTTCGTCGTTTTCTGTTTGTTTCATCCATTTCAATTTTAATAACGTGTGCAAACGTGCAAAAGTGAAAATTGAATTGGGTCCTGTAAACATTATCTCGACACGTAAAGCTAGATATTTTAGGTAGCCTTAACAATTTTTTTTTTTTAGAAATTTACGTAACGATGACACATAAAATTTTCTGCAAGGCAATCTTTTCATATTTACATCTCATTGACTACATAAAATAAAAGAAAAAACTACATACATGCGTATAATCACTTATCTACTCGTAATAAGTAATTTATTGCGTACATACCTAACATTAAAGGATGAGACGGCTCCCGATGTATCTCAAGCGTGTCCGACACACTTGACGATCCATCGGTCAGGGCCAGGAGGATTGTTCAAGTTTGTTCGGGCTCAAACATAACAACAACCTGTATAATACAGTTGCTATGCTGTCTTTGGAACTAATTGGTGATTTATCCAACAATCAATATAAAGGTACAGGGTTCACCTAAACCTTTCAATTTGGATGAATCAACCAAATTCAATCATTCGCCTTTCAATCTATGTTGATTTAATTGGTTGAACCGTGTATGAATGCGTTTGTATGACTCTTCTAAAGTGAAACTTGGTGTCCACTGTCTTCACGCTCAGTACCTAAGGAGTTAAAAATCTTTTTTTATATCACAAGTATCGTAGATGTATTCTGCGAACCGCATTAAAATTTTCACACAAAAATAGAAAAAAAAAACAAAAAAATTTGGGGGTTCCCCATACTTAGAACTGAAACTCAAAAAAAATTTTTTTTTCATCAAACCCATTCTTGTGGGGTATCTATGGATAGGTCTTCAAAAATGATATTGAGGTTTCTAACATCATTTTTTTCTAAACTGAATAGTTTGCGCGAGAGACACTTCCAAAGTGGTAAAACGTGTCCCCCCCTGTAACTTCTAAAATATGAGAATGATAAAACTAAAAAAAAAAATATATGATGTACATTACCATGTAAACTTCCACCGAAAATTGGTTTGAACGAGATCTAGTAAGTAATACATCATAAATCGTAAAACGGAACCCTTCATGGGCGAGTCCGACTCGCACTTGGCCGCTTTTTTACGGGTTTAGTTGAAGAGTTACAATTTACTGGTATCTACTTTATCATGAGGCAAACTTATGATTAGGTGCTACATTTGAATACGAAACTAGACGAGCAATGCCTTAAAGCTTTTGCCTAAACCGGGATCGTGTAAGAAGAAAAAGGGTGGAAGGGGGTCTGCACTGCATCCTAATTATGTAACACATTTTCAACCACAATCAGAAAGATTTTGAAAACAATTGCTATTCCATTGACTTCATATGTTTGAACAACGTATACCTATACTGCCGTCTTGTTGAACTGTCGAAATGAATATAGGTGGCATTCGGGACCGCGGTCCCGGTACCAAAAGCCCCACGACCCGAAATGAAAGGCATTACCTTTGTGAGTGTGATGTTGTACCAACTACCGCACGGAACAAATATTTGTATGACCTACATGTATTTGTTCCGAGTCTGGGTGTTTTTCTATCTATAATATGTATGTATTTACAAAAAAAAAAATGTATATAAGTAGTTTATCAGCCATCTTGTTACCATAACACAAGCATTAGGTTGCTTAGCTTGGGACTAGATGGCGCTGTGTGAAATGTCCAGGGATATTATTATTATTAACTGCATATATCCGACTACTCGATACCTGAAGAAACACTGGAACAAACTCAGAGGTCACAGACCAGACATAATCTTGGTCAGATCATATGAGGATCATGTAGATTAGTGTCTGAAATGGTCTTGTGAGGACAAAACCACACATTTGAGTGGGCCTGTCCAGTTAATGCTCGCATTTGTCAGGAATCATGTAGCTAAACTGAGAACTTGAGTAGCTCAACGACTCGACGAATATTACGACAGAAGAGCCTTCAAACTTCACTATATCTCTAGGAAGTTCATATTCAATTGACTGAGCAACTAGACGATTGGCTGATGTGATGAAGCAGCCAAAACACTGTATATTTCTTACAATCCAAGATTAGCGTGGCAATGCTGTACATATATTATTAGACGGTAGTTGGTACTGGCTGGGAGCCAATCAATACGCGATTGTATTATGTTTTTATGTTTCCTAGGCACACACGAATTATCCGGGCTGTCCTTATAATTTTAGTAATTATAGCTTCATAGATAAATACAACTTGTATAAATTATGTCATTAAAATTTTATGGGAAATTATATCGTGTGTTTATTGCATGGTTGTCAACGTTTGTTGTGCTAAAATCGAGCAACCTGTATTTAAAAAGAAAAAATACTAACCAAGCCACTATTATTTTTGATACTGTGTCTGCCTAATTGGTCTAGTGGTCGCAAGCGCTACTGCTGAGCATGAGGTCCTAGGTTCGATCCCCGGGTCGGGCAAAGTGTTATTGGGTCTCGGCTTCTAATCTAACCGGATGCAGCTGAATGCCAGTATTTTACCTCCGGAGCGACTGGCTATCTGACCGCCACAACCCAGTTACTGGGTAATACGAGGTCCCTTGGTAATACTGTGTGTCAGACTTTCGGGCTTCTGACGACCCGTAACGACTGTCAAAGATCCACGAATGACATCCGGTTAGACTGGAAGCCGACCCTAACATAGTTGGGAAAAGGCTAGGCAGATGATGAGGTATGACACTGGATCCCGCCCCTGGGATACCCTGTGTTGCAGGATCCAGTCTCTTTCGACAGATAATCCTGTAGCTTCAATCCACTAAAAAACAACCCAAGTAAAAGCTAGTTTACCATTATTTTTGATCTATTTCCATAAAAAAAAAATCAAGTAACACATGTAAGTATTTTATAAATACACGAGTCTGTACTGATAATGAGTAGAGAGGTACATAAACCCACAAATCGGAAACAATTTAAGACTTGTATTGATATCGATTCGTTGTTCTATTTAAATAGAAAAAAGAATCAATTTGTTTGCTGGTAGTTAACTATGCAAAACAAGTTTTTACAGACTTGTAAAAAACGTTACAATAGGATTTAATTTTCTACAACCTGTGTGAAGAATTGCAAAAAAAATGATGAACTGAACGTCTTCGTTTAATTGATTATTAGAACCTGCTGTAGACGTACGCAATTTATAATGGGTATTTTTTTTAAACATTATTTGATAGCCTATAACATAATGATATGAAAGACTGTTTTATATAGGATGAAATTGAATTCATGGGCATCCTTTTAAGGGGTCATTGTAATCATCATTATGAACAAATTTATTATGGGACCAAATCTGAAATCGCGAAAAAAAACCGCTGTTCTCTACATTTTGAGGAGTTATGCGAACATAAATGTTGGAACAGCTGTTTTTTTTTTCGCGATTTCAGGTTTGGTCCCATAGTAAAAGTTGTTCATAATGATGAGCACAACGAACCCTTATAAGGATGTGCTGGAATTTAATTTCACTCTGTATTCTCAGACAGAGGAAAACACACACTATTTCTGCTTAAATTTAACTGCCAGAAAGTGCTAACACTGCTCTTTGTGGGATCATACAATCATGAAATAATTTAACTGGTCTAGCTACCTAATCTCTTTCGACAAGCAATGCGGTAGTCTATTCCGAGCTAGGTCGCACACGGCGCACAAATCTGTTCCTATTAAAATATGTCAAAACGTCTTCGTATATCAAACTTGTCAGAAGTTCCTAACGACCATTTATGAGTTGATGACAAACGTTCATAGCAGTCAAAGTAATGGAGCAGTTACACTTGGTCGTTTGCCCGCATTCGGGTGCATGTGGAATGCGGGCAGTCAAGTTTAAATTATGAACTATGTCGAGTAGTAACCGTCTTCGGAAACGTTCGTTCATCTTCGTCGTCCGAGACCATAGGCACTGAAATTCGTCAAGACAACTTGTGTGAAACGTTCCCGGGTGTCTGATTTCGGGTACAGTTTTATGGAATATGCGGTTTAACGACCAAGTGTAATTTCGCCTTTCTTCGTGTTTGCTGTCTTACTTTATATTCAAGTGCCTATAATAAATTATTTACGTTCCTATCTAACAATAGATGTGAGAGATTTCGGTTTATGTAAATCAGGTATTGTGTTAATATTGTTGCAGATTAGTTTTGCAAACGATTTTTTGTTGCCAGTCTGCATTTCTAAGTTTTTGATGCAATTTAAAGTCAAAATATAATGTTTTTTTCCTTAGCATCATTAAATTCTTGGGCATGTACGTAATTGACCTATTTAGCAACTATGTGGGAGAGGAAAAAAATAAAATAAATACATATAAGAACTTTGTGTAGGCTACTAATGTTGTTACGTGAGTAATAATAACAATTTAGTAGAATAACAAGCAACTTGTCACGTAAAGTTAGTTTTTTCATATTTCTATGAATATTCTTGCGTGATCTTCAACGCTATAATTTTACGCATGCCTTTTGAAAAAAATTGTTGTCTATTTCCGAGCAACTTTTTGTTGCCACCCTGTTGCTCAAGACTGGTCCGTCTGACCTTTTAAATTTTGACATTCCCCATACTTTGTGTAGCATTTCCTTTGTGTGTTGTAACACGCGATCCAGCTATTAGGTGACGTGTCAATAACTGGAATTATGTACCTATGTAGCTTTGTTTTGTATTCATTGATGTTTTTGTTCGGCACCCGTTTTTGTTTGGCTTTAATTTTCGGTAGTGTATTGCGTAAATTCATTTCGTTATGGAAGGTTAATATTGAGTTGACTTTATGATTAAACCTCGTGGGACCTCGCGTCATTTCTATAGACAAATAATATATTATTGAAATTAATTTTTTTATTCTGTAAATAATATCGGAATCACTTTTACACGTCATATTATAAAAAATAAGCTAGATGATATCAGCGTTTCCTATCTGAATACTCTGAGAAAAAAAGCTGACACAAACTCATAGGTCACAATTATAATCTTGCTCAGATCATGTGAAGACCATGTAGATTGGTATCTGAAATGGTCTGTAGAATACAACAAATGCTTTTGTATATAGATTTTGAAATATTATTAATCGTTGTAGTTTACAAATCAACTTAATATTTATCGCTTTTCTTAAGCGATGCTGCGAAAACACCGAACTTTAAAACCACATCTGCACAATGCTCGGACAAACCAGACGAAGATAATCTCCCATTCTATGCTTTTGATACCGACCACGCTTTTGAAGTCCAAATATACGTGCAATAAAATTTCCATCTAACAATTATTGGCCTGGATCTTTTTGAAGTGCATGGAACAAGTGGTCGATCAGATGTTTTACGATCGACAGGAATAGAACCGTTTTGTGGCAAACGTGTCGATAGTTTAGAACAATAATTTTTGGCTATATATTATTGTTGACTTTCCTGGTTTATTAGAAGCAAGTGAGCCTGAGTTCTTGGATTCATTCTTCGGATGCGGCTAAGAACTGTTCGGTAAAGATTTTCTCCCTGCCTTGGTCTAGTGGTCGTAAGAGCTACTGCTGTGCATAAGGTCCTGAGGTTGATTCGCGCGCCTCAAAGAGATGTCAGCATGAGTGACGGGGCCCCATAGGGCCGAAGCCTGCCAGGGTAGCGGGATTGTCCGAAAGGGTTACCGCTGCCCTGGAACATAAAGGGCTAAGGAAGGAACACGGGTGGGTTTTAGTCAGTAAGAGTCTGACACTCCCTCCTGCTCCACCCAGAGCGGGAGGAGTCATTTGATGATTTCCCATCCTCAAAAAAAAAAAAAAAAGGTTGATTCCTAGGCCGGTTAAATTGTTGCAATGGTTTATTTTATTTATGAATTGCATGCTGCTCTGGGTGACGTCATCGCGTTAACGCCGGCTGCCGCTGAAAACCAGCGCTGGGGCCCTGTCTCGTATTGGGTCTTAGCATTGTGCTGAGTGATGGCCGTTTTGCGTGAATGTGACGCATGTTTACCCCTAACTTGTTTTTTTTTTGTGTGTATGTTCTTTTTAATGCGTCACGTTTGCCACAAATAAATGCATTTTCTTTCTATTAAGTTTGTCCATGAGGAATTACTCAGTAGCAGCTCGGAGCGTGGATTTGTGCCTGGTTCCTTGCAATTTACTATTAGTTTACGAGTACTATATGAAGCAACTTAAACGAAGGCGAAATATATGACGTACACCTTTGGTTACCCCTAGAGGGGTATAGAGTTGTGATGTTATGTTATAATTGTCACAATTATGGTCGGTTTTTAGCTGACACGATGCGCATGATAGATCTGACCATACAAGCAGCCCACGCAGTTTTTGGTTGTCATCTGAAGGATATATGCTATTATCAACCTATATAGATACTTAGTACTTACCACATAGTGTTACTTTTTAAGGTAAATTCGATGTCGCGATTGTTGTCGATGTCTTTTCTGAAGTTTGCTTGAAGGAGCGGATTATGTTCTCATTGATCTTTACGCTGTTTGTCCACCAACACCGACAACGAGGCGTCAACTAGAAAAGAGATTATTCGAAACGAACTTGACGTCCCAAACTGGTGCGGTGAACCCGCGGCCGTAGTAAATGTACGTATCGCTACTTCGGCACCGTCATCTCGTTCTCGTTGAAGTACCGTTGACGGGATCGGTGGACAAACAGCCTTAGTGACTGTTTCACAGCGACAAAGATTCTATTTTAAAATCTCGTTTACATGACAGTAACATTTCGCATCATTTAATTTACGATGTGTTGTTATTATGCAATGCCAGTATTCGCAAGCATCAGTTGACGACTGTGTATTGAAATAAATTGTAACCCTATCCTGAAAATTTACGTATGAATAGGCTGTAACTGCAATTATCGCCGACTGAAAAGCGTTATCAAATGGAATGTTTTATTAATGAAAACGTTTAATTATAATGAAAAGTCTTTTGTTCAAACTAGGCTGTGAATGAGCACTTTGTGAACGTCAAAATAACTAAGACAGTCCCCTAAAACGCCCGCCGTTCCCCACTTCGTAGTGTTTTAGCTGGGAAGAAGTGACGCAACAAACTCCCTAGCAACACAGCTGTCTGTTAAGAGCGCGTATAAAGCAAAATTACCAATCTTATATTTGATTTTACATGAAAAATTCCGGACCAAATCTTAAAATAAAAATGTATGAATAACTACATGATATTTCCGAGGGTTCACTTTGATCAAAAACATGAAGTAATAACATTTCCTCGAAAGAAAAAAATCACGAAGTAATCTCTAATTCTCATATTTTTCCGTTTTGTACTCAATACGGTAATGCCTATTGCGACAAAAATTTGATAATTAATTATATTTATACAAGAGTAAAGGCTGTGCTTAGGCATTTTATGTAATTCCTTTTAGTTTTGGATTTATTACGATATAACAGTTTTGGCGCATACTACGTTTGTTTTTTTTCTATTCTAAAATTTTACTGGCTTTAGGCGCGCTCTTAAGTTAGAATAACTTGATTATTATTAATCTATAAATATAAAGATTATCATAGATATCATCGATATTACATTAATTTACTAATATTATTAGTAAATTAATGTAAAATATTAATAAAAATGTATGTGTGTGTAAATGTATTAATAATATAATGTAAATTAATGTTTATTTCCAAACCTGTTTAAATTAGGTTTCGACGCATCTGGTCTAGTTTTGCGGCAGTTTTGACATTTAAAACTAGTAGAGCATGACCTTGGCCCAATGCAGTAGATTGATGGTCTTGGAAAGTTACGTAAATGAAGCATTAATGATAAAATTATTATGCAGTGACGATGCTTATTGAACACGTGATCTGTAATTTGCCTTTCGTATTTTGTGATCGATGGATGTACAAGGTCAAGTAATGGATACCTTGGTTGGGTTCCGATATGGTTAAGGTATGAAACATTAATTATTACTGTTAAATGTACCTAATACTGAGTCGTGAATTTGTTTCAGCTTTTCTTCTAGAAGTATTCAGATAGGAAACGCCGACCTCACCTAGTTTTCAAATATCGTTTGCAGAAAACACTTCATTCTCGAGAAACTTCGTCCAAGAAAGTCAAAACACCTATTTAAACAAGTTCAAAAAACTTATAAACTTCCAAAAAATATTTTAAAAGTAGGTATATAAAATCTCTACAAAAGATTCTCCGACTATAAAAACGCCGATCGTAACCCACATACGACCAATGTCAGCTGTCACCGATTACGCGGTGTTACGCAAACCGGCGCGTACGCAAGCCCCTCCCCGCATTTCTACTGACCTCGAAGCAGCCGGCACTTTCGCTGGAAACGATCTGTGGTTTACACTGGAAGTGGTCTGTTTTTGTGCACGCATGTGTAAAATGATGGTGCTTACTTGCTTTACAAATGATTCTTCAACTATGTTTACAATGGAGGTTTGTCTCACACATAGGTGCAGAATTAAGTGTGAAGCAGAGGATGTTATTACGTTTATTGCTGTTATTATCTCCGTACACTTTTTTTCGTTTTCAAGAAATAGCAGTGTAATGTAAATTAATTGGTACAAGTGTATGTTAACTACATGACTGTACACTGTAGTGCAATCGTAAGAAAAAAACTTCTTTGATTTGACGTGATGGATGGAGTTGTTTGCTAATAAAAACACGGACACTTCATAAAATTGAAGTCGCTTCCAGCTCGTTTATACATTTCGGTAGCTAAGTAACTTGTCTTGCTAAGTTGTTTGACATTCTGAACTCAATCGAACAAGGCACCAGGTGTATGGCACCTATAAGTACTATTTGAGAAGCCCTTTCTCACTGTTGCTTTGCATACGTTTATTGTTTGCAGTGTGGATGGCGACATTCGGTTCCAAAATGGTAGGAATGTGTCAAACTCAAGACATGTGGCATACTAATTTAATATTATTTAAATATAATTTGGTAGGTTCTTTTAATGTCGTACTTACCTGCATGCTAGATAATATAGTCTCAAACAATCGATACTTATAATATTATAAAACGGTCTAATTTGTGAGTTAGTATATAGGCGGTAAACTCGGAAACTGCTCATCCGATTTCAACAATTCTTTCACTGGTAGAAAACTAAACTATTGCCGAGTGTCATAGGATATATTTTATGGTACAGTTGGTTTCCTTTCGGATGGAATCGCGGGCAGAAGCTAGACGTTAACATTCAGCAATTAGCGCCATTTGGCACTCAAATATTCTTTCCCGGGTGATGCCTAATCTGCGAAATAATGACATACATACAATGTCATTATCAGTGTTCGATTTAACGCATAAATAAAAGCAAATGTTTACAAAAGAAGCAAGGTCTTGCAGACTCGCCGCTGGTGTCGGTACTCGTTATGTCAAAACCGGTTTAGATACCAAAACGATCGACGCTATTTGTCATTGCGAAAAATACAATATGTTTTGGAATGGTTGTATGTTATGGCTGAAGAGTGATGATGATAATACTCTATATATGCATTATATACTAGCTTCTGTCCGTGACTTGGTCCGCGTGAAATTTCATATGCCCCCAGCCGGCCCCGGCGCATCACATCACCTGCCCGTATTGTCGAGTTTTCGCTTAGCGATCTTTCTGACTGTTTTCCTTTTTACTCGGCTCCTAAGAATCCTAGCGTGATGTTAAATAGCCTATAGCCTTCCTCAAGAATTGGGCTATCAAAAGCAAAAATATTTTTTCAAATCCGACGGGTAGTTTAAGAGATTAGCGCGTTCAAACAAACAAACTCTTCAGTTTTATTATTATCTAGTACAGATATAACCCGCTTGTCATATAAAGACGAAATGAGTATAAATCAAATGGTCATCCACCACTTCATCAGTTTTGATCATAAACAGCCTATAATATTTCCACTGCTGGGACACAGCACCCTAATTGCGTAACACACGATCAATCGTAACCGGTTTCATTTTGACAGTTCAACAACATTCATTGCGTTACTTAAATGTTGAGCCGACAAATTTTTCAAACTTATGAAGCAATGGATTAGCAATTTGCTTCAAAATGATTCTGATTCCGATTGATTGTGTGTTACGCAATTAGGGTGCAGGCCTCCTCTTTATGACGGGAGCGGGCCTTAATCCACCACCACCACTACGCGGGCCCAGTGCGGGTTGGTAGATGTCACATGTCTTCAAATTTTTGGTTCTAGAACATACCGGTTTCTTCAAGATGTTTTTCTTCACAAAGCACCTGTCTGGGTTCGAAACTACGACCTACAACTCATAAGTCATGTGCCAACTGCGCCATAATTACTCCATTTTTGGCACACGGCGAGCGAAGTAAAAAGATAGTGAAAATATATGAGTAATAAAATATACACCGTTAAATTTTGATCATTTTAATCCTTAAAAGGGGTCATTGTACTCATCATTTTGAACAACTTTTACTACGGGACCAACCCTGAGATCGGGAAAAAAAATCAGTTGATCCATACTAGGTCGAGTTATGCGAACATAAATCTATGGATCAACTGATTTTTTTTTCACGATTAGGAATTTTGATCTAAAACGATCAAAATTACGGTGTGGTGTGTAAGAATTGGAAAAGAAAGGCCCGGCTTAGTAATTGCAAGCGATATATACAAGATACTTACCGGATTTTGAGCAACTATAACAAAAAAAATTAAATGTTTACAGAATTATTACATTACTTACACACACAGACACACCCACCTCACACACACTACACATTCACATTAATTCATTTAATTTTTTTTTCTTTTATTATTGTTTAGACACTACGCAACCTAAGTTTTTCAACCAAAATAAAACCAAAACCAACCAAAATAGTTTCATTAATTTAAAATACCAATCTCTACAGATGATGAAATAAAAGCGTTGCACGCCTTCCACGCTCATTTCTATGCATAGGTACAGAATTACGTCAGAAAAAGAAACAGAACTAAGTAATTATGT
This sequence comes from Apamea anceps, assembly GCA_951799955.1. Classification (NCBI taxonomy): domain Eukaryota; kingdom Metazoa; phylum Arthropoda; class Insecta; order Lepidoptera; family Noctuidae; genus Apamea; species Apamea anceps. Next base: position 3,968,944 of record OX637505.1, on the reverse strand, counting down.
ACCGTGTATTTATAATTTTTGCATAAAAACGAGGATTAATGAGCTTGTGTCATTTTGTAGAAGAATTCTTTTGCTACTGATAAGGTCGAGGTTACACTGCAAGCGTGAACAATTCAAACCAGCCTTTGAGTTGATTTTTGCTGTTAATAGTAGTGAAAATAGTTGTTTCTGGCTGTTTTCTGCAGTTTATAATTTTTGAGCAAGATAGGGTACAGTCGTCAGCAGGCGAAACTGTCAAATTTTCCCAATCAATCTTAAACCTTAAAGCTTTAACGATAAAATTGAAAATCTATTAAAGAAATTTGACAGATTGTAGTAGCTCTGGCGTCTGTACATGACTGTTATCCCTATCTAGAGACCGATTGCATGGACAATCGCTATCTATATGTAAAAGAATCCGCAAGAACCTGTTGGATGCGAGAAGGACAGAACCGTTCGAACTGGAGGTGCTTGAGGCCTATGTCCAGCAGTGGACGTCTTTCGGCTGAAATGATGACGATGTAAAAGAAAAAGTATTCTAAAGTCAATAACAGTGTTTAATCACGCATACCGATTTTGGGCTGGTTCAACAATTCAGCGATGTGATAAAAACAGAAAATAACCGAACGTATGAATTTATCTCACACTCCTCAATAACAAGCGTTTAGGCTCTGAATTGGTAGCCCATGGCTATGCCTTAGGCTACTCGCAATATCACACGTTTGTTTGTATCACAACTTATCAATACAACACTTGATATTCCTTTAATAATCCGAGTTTACACCAAACGCATAGTTAGCTGCCACCGACTGACTTTAAAACAAGGGTTTCCTAAGACTGCGGTGGCCATAAAGGGTCCGCGATTTACCGTCGAATGACGTCACTGAAACATTATTTATGAAAGTAAGCTGATGTGTTTTCCTAAAGAGCGTTTCTTGACACAGTAAAGTCAAACCCCGCTGCCATCATTTTCATGACAGCCGTTACTGCGGCCGTTATGTGTCGGCCACCACTCTTCTAAGAAACCGTAGTTTAAGGGCCGTGTTACAGAACTCAAACACTCGAGCATTACTTAGAACTAGTATCAACCAATCAAATGGCTTTAAACAAGTTTTAATTAACGCTTGAGTTTTGAGTGAGGTTCTGTAATACGGGCCTTAGTGGTGTGAACGACGCCTAGTCTTAAATAAGTAGTGATCGTCAAGTGTACAGCTATCAAGACTCGTTTCGCTTTTGTTTCGCCTTCAAGCGATGGGTTTTCAAGCCAGTAAGCAAGTAAGTAGCCTAGTTGCTACTCATTCAATTGAAACTACTAGAATCCCTTTAGGCTACCAATTATTTGCTGTGTCTTCTTGAAACTAGAATAATTACGGTAACTGGTATATCTTGCTACATAGGCTAGGCACCGTTAACGTTGCGATGTTGAAGTGTTTTTTCATAGAAATTGTAACAACATTGTGTAACTTAACAAGTATCGGCATTAAGGTTAAGTAAACTTGACAAACATATGCAAATGGATAGCAGAAACCATTTTTTAACGTATGGTATCGAGGCTTATGAAAACTGACTTCATCATCATCATAGACAGCCCGACTGCTGAGCAGTTCGGCTCGCACGTGATTGGTTACAGTTCCAACCTAAACCATAATTTACTGAATATCATTCAGGCCGTTAGTTGAACGGCCGCCGTTTAGTTAAAAGGCTAGGCGGTTAACTAAACGGCTGATTAAACCAGTTGGCTGCGACATATCAACAACCGAGATGACGACTAACAGAGAAGTATGGAAGAAAAAGACATGTTGCGTCGACGCTAATTAATTGGGATAAGGGCGGGAGAATGGTGATGTTATCAACACTATCTGTGCATGCATATCACTGTCACATTATTATCAAGGAATGCACCTGTCAACTACTTAGAAAAAAAATGTACTAATTATATTATTATTAGAATTCAGTGTTTTCTTGGCACACATCGAACTAGTTATTTTCAAGAGCTATCTCTTGAAAATAACTAGTTCGACTGAAGTACTGCCGTAATCTGATCTAGATTGCCAACAGCTATTCCTCATACCTATGTTATGTGAAGTGCTTTGTCGCAGGAAATATGTCACTCGAGGGGACAGAACATTCATTGTTTGCACCGCTAAGCAGTGGAACTTCTTGCCGAGTGCAGTCACATGCAAAATATGTATATTTTCGTTTCGATCGAACATAATTATCAGTAAAATTTCATAAGAACAAGAAACTCTTTCTATTCTCTCTTTTTTTTAATTATTAAAAAGTAAAAATATTTATGAAGATGTTCCCCTTTGTGAGTCGTAAAGGCAAATTGAGGAATTATCTACTGTGTATCATGGTAATAAAAAAATGTAATCTACTCGGCTAAACATAAAATCATTTATATAGTTATGCTTAATTTAACGCACACTTACATTGTAATGTAGAAAAACAATTATAAAGCCTAAAAAAAATAGTTGTTTATACTTTTGAACCCAGGTAAAACCTGACCCAATAAGATTTTATCATAAAAAAGGACATTAGGAATCAAAGCAGTTTTACAAATCGCTCAAAAACATCGAAAAATACATACGATATTAAATAACAAGTAAAAAATACATCATTCATTTAGTTACAACCGCACTCGTGACGATCTGAACCACACCGCAATAAAAATGGCCACCTACACTGGACTCAAACAGTATAATATAGACGTACCGTTGAAAAGAAAAAAAAAAAAAACACCAGTGCGCAAACTGTTATCATGAATCCAACATTTGATTCATAGAAAAGAGCAATACTTACGCGGTCAAAATGTATGGAACAAATAATACTTTTTTTAATAACCGACGTATAATTTCTACGCTAAAGGGTCTCATATGCTGAATTCATGGATACAGTTACCGTACTGGTTAATTTTTGTTCCTTTATTTTTAATCAAAACAAAACTCACTTTTCCCGCTCCTAACTGACATCAAACAATTCTATTACACTCGTATAACGAACAAGTTTTGCGCCACCAAACATTTATTGACCACATTGCGTTGCACGATGCACCTCGCATGCATTATCTTCGGTCAATGGTCAAGTGTTTCGACCGGTACAACAGCTGGTTTTTATAAATGTACAGACGTTGAATTTCTTCTTTTTTAATAAGAACGTAGTTTGACTCGGGTAGGGAGAGTCAGGTGTTATAATGAAAAATAGAGACGTAACTTTCTTGTTATACGTGTTCTTTTTTTTTTGTTTGAATAGTGGGTCGTTTATGTAAACTGGATTAAATAGTTAAAGAGGCATAACGTGTTACGGTACTACTGGTACTTGGGACAGGCACAGCAACCGATGAAAAAGCTGATTAATTGCAGGTATAAAGGAGTTATAGTGGTTTTCACTGTCTTTTCAAGGGGTATCGTGTTACCTAGTAACTGGGTTGTGGAGGTCGGATAGACAGTCGCTCCATGTAAAATACTGGTGTTCTGGTATGACTAGCTGCCCCCAACATAGTTAGGGAAAGGCTAGGCAGATGGGTGATTGTCTCTGTTTTCTGTATTCTTGATGCTCGCGAGCTCGAGGAAGCGAAGATGACGTCACGATGAAAGAGCTGCACGAAAGCTGCGCTGACGATCAAGTTCGGAGTCACTGGTTTAGCCCTAAGAGTTATTTTGTATAACCTTTTTTTTTTGGGTGGGATATCATCAAATGACCTTTCCCGCTCTGAGCTGAGCAGAAGGGTGTGTCAGACTGACTTTTACTGACTAAAACCCACCCGTGTTCCTTCAGTTGCCTGTGCCAGCGGCCACGGTATCTCTTTCGAACAACCCGCAGCCCTGGCAGACAACGGCCCTAGCGGACCCCGTCAGTTCGTGCTGACATCTCTTTGAGGCACGCGTGGAACACAACGCGCCGTCGACCCGGGCCTGGTCCTTATCGGGCCGCGAGCTCCCCATTGCTCGCCGCCCGCAAGCCGCGCCTACGGTGGACAGGAGTCGGCTGTTGACTCCCGTCCAGGGCGTCTCCTGCGGCGACTAGGAGCGTGAGGGTGCAGAGATTGCCTCTCCCTCGAGCGCTCTGCCTCCTTCTTTGCGAGCATTACTGCTTCGCAGAAAGAGGTGACTGCCTCCTATGCACTCTCGCTCCGTACCATGGCCTGGACCAGGGCCGGATGCGAAAGATCACCGCCGCTGATCGCCGCCACGAGGACGCGGCGGTTCTCCGCCCAAGCCGAGTAGACCTCCACCGTATGCTCCACCGTGTCCTCCGGACGATCCACACAGTGGTGACACACTGGTGTTTCCTCCCGCTTTATCCTGAACATTTTGAATAAGCTTAATCTAGCTATATACAGGGTGACAGGGAAACTCGACGTATTCCTTGAAAGGTGTTATACTAGAGGTCATTTAAATTTGGTCTTTTCATTTTCTAGAGTTTCCCCATAGTTTCCCTGTCACCCTGTATAATGGTTCCCAGCTATGGATGACGGAACGTTATGTTGTTTGTAGTTGCACTGATTGATTCCTATTTGTCCGTTATAAGCTGAATAAAAATCAAAGTCAAATCATTTTTGTCAAGGAGACTATTAATCATTTTTGGCCCTTTTGAATGAAATGAAATTGATTCTAGGCGCCCCGTTCAGAAACTAGTCTCATATGAAGAAGAATGGGCAAGAAACTCCATAGTCATATTCAATAAATGAACTAGTGAATGGAACTCTTTGCTTACAATTGCAGCCTGTTTGTTACATAATACGGAGATGCTATTGAAATCTAGCAAACCACCTGTAGAATCCATTTCAAAACAGCCAATAAACTTAATCAACCGAATCCAAAGTTTTCAAAACAAGCTGGTATTACATGGAGCGAATAAAAACAGAAGATTTGCTGAAATCAACTCGCAAAACATCCGCCCGGTTCGCTCGTAAAAGTCGGAATGAATCCGGTCCGGATCACCGGTTCGCCGGATAGCATTAGCCGTGACTGAGTAATCACCGTCCGGGGTCATATGACACACCTGACATATTCAAATTTACCTCATAATGTATTGAAATTGGGACAAAGATGGAAGCTTAAAATGGCGGGAAAAACATGTGATGTTTTTGTTTACGCGGATAGCGGATAAGCTTAATGGAGTGGGGCTGCAAATGTATGATGAAAAGGTTTTATAAAACTAGCAATGTTTTCGGTTTTTTTGCGAAAATTTCTTTCGGCGCGCTTAACGATTTTTGGTAGGGGAAAATCTTCTGGGTGCGCGTCACTTATATGCTGTGATAGGAATAGGTAGTGCCTATTTGCCTAAACTTCGAAGAACAGAGACAAGAAACGGAGACTTCCTTAGGACTAAATTTTTTCCAGGACACCTGTCCCGAAATTATTTGTGTTCCTATGTTATTTGAAATAAGTAATTCGTCTATCTTTACCTAAAGTTTGCGACTAGACATAAAATTTATAATTTATAACTCAATAATAATAAGTTATTATTATGGAGTTATAAATTATAAATGTTATGTCTTATTCCAAATAACATATTTTTTTAATGTATTTTAAAGTGTTGTCCCGAATTTCGGGACAGATGTCCCGGAAAAAATTTAGTCCTAAGGAAGTCTCCGTTTCTTGTCTCTGTTCTTCCAAGTTTAGGCAAATAGGCACTACCTATTCCTATCACTGCTTATATGATAATTTTACCAGTTTTTAAATCTGTAGCTATGAGTATGACGTGTTGCGTTTGGCCAACAGTGAGTCTCTACAGTTACATATTTTTCATACTTTATTCACTTCTGTCGGCAGTCTCCATAACTGCCTTTTTTAACAAGTTGGCTGGGGCTCCGTCATGCATAGGGTCTTAGCATTATGCTGAGCGATGACCGTTTTGTATGAATGTGACGCATATTTTCCTTCAACTTATTCTTTTATTGTGTTGTGTTCTTTCTCTGTGTCATATTTGCCGCAAAAAAACGTATATTCTTCGTAAATTCACTGCAACGTTTAAATAGTTTAGATTTTTCTGTAATGATAGCTATCATAAAGTGCTTACCTGTCAATATCAAAGTACTAAAAAAATCAATAGGTAACTAATTAAAAAAATATGTTCAGTTAAGGCATATCGTGTGTTCAGATTAGCCCGTTCTTTTGTTAAATGATTAATAGCGTACATAATCCATTTTCTTCAATTATTTTAAACTTGTGCGGAATGATTAATTCTTGATAGGAACATTGATATTTTTAAAGTAATCTTACTTTCATTTTCACCTGAAGGGAAATGAACTGATTACGATCGTGATTCATTTTCATTTGATTTTCAATTCGAAAAGATGTCTTTTGAACTGAAAGATTCACAGCTGCCTGATTAGATTAGCATACCTATTGATATTCAGACGGGCTTCATTTAATATTTTAGGCGTGTGAATGGCCAGATAATAATTATTTTTATAGAAATATTTATATATAGATGCGCCTAAAAAGGTGTCATTTTTATACAAATCGAAATAATTCTTTGCTCAAAACGGTGCCTAATAAGTCTATAGAGGTATGAGGAACAGGGTGTAAAGTTCACTCATCCTCCATAGACAATGCAGGATCCTCTGACCTGACGGGTGCTGATGGGCAACTACCCGACAATTGACGTTAGGATGTTGTATTCTTACATGCTAGTTACGCGGTAAACTTCGCTTGCGCGATGCAGGATTTTCCGTGACGTCAGTGTGATGCGTAGTTCGCAGGTGGCAATGCCGATGTAACTCGCGATAAAATAACAAACGATACTCAATCAGAAGACTCTTTAAATTACGTAAATTCACAACAAACCTTGATATTATATTCTTCTACGCACTGCATATTGACATTAAATACATTTGTGTATATAGCATACAATCTCCAGAAATCTATATTTGATATATGACCCAAGGTCGTAAAGGTACGTTCGCACTAACGAAAACTTCAAATCTCCGCGTGTGATAAACGAATGCGGAAACTTATCGCTGAAATAAGAATAAACAATGCAAACAGGTTTTACGAGTATTTATCACTAGTATCTTTAACTAGCTTTGATATCTCATATCTGCGAAGGTATTATTGCAGATAATTTATATGGTAATAAAAGGAATGACACTTCAAATGTTTATTTCACGATGATGCTTAGGCACTTGGTAAGTACTTATCGTTTATAACCGTGACGTAACTTAAGGATAAGAGTGCGTATGAGTAATTTGTGCAGTAGGACATCTCTGAGCGCGCATGTCACGTTGCACTTTACCTGCTTGCCATTTTAGGAACATTTATTACGAAAGTATAATTTTAATTTTGAGTTTTATGCTTGTATGAAAAAGATAGTCGTAATTTTATTGACTGTTAACTTTTCTCACATGGTAGGTAAGAAATTTATTTTACTCATTAAGAAAACAATAAGTTATACTTGTAAAGTTTTGTAATAAATGTTCGTTTTTTTTTCTCAAATGATAAGCAATTTATTTTACTCATTAAGAAAACAGTCAACAATACTTTTAAGGTTTTCATATAAAGTCGTCTAATTAAGGTCATACAGTCACTAAAATCTTCCACTTATCCTATTATTTCTATATTTACCACAAAAGACACTCATAAACCAAAAATATCACCACGTCCATGCTTTTGCATATAACAGATTATGTGCTAACCTTGAACCCATGTTTGTAGGTGAGCGATGAATAATTCAGAGTGGACGCGTTTCGCGCGGAAGTGAGCGAAATCTAACACATGCGGAATAACGGACTGGTGTGAACGGGGCTTTATTTTTCAAGTTTTTTTTTTTTATTATTTGTTAATTAAATAGGTAGCAGTACTATGTAGTGCAATGGTAAATATTAGGTTTTTTTATGATGTTATTGTAATAATACACGGTTATAGACTTTTAATTCTTCAATTCAACCAAATTCAACACTGCTCTCAAAACGGTGAAGGAAAACATCGTGAGAAAACCGGCATGTCCAAGAACCAAAAATTCGAAGAAATGTGACATCTACTAACCCGCACTGGGCCCGCGTGGTGGATTACAGCCCACTCCCTCTCGAAGAGAGGAGGCCTGTGTCCCAGCAGTGGGAACATTAAAGGCTGATTGTGTAACATAAAAGTGGAATGCACCCGGAGAGATGAGCAAGTATCGTCACTCACTGGACGCCTGAGGTGGGACACCGGCGTTCAGGTAGACCGCAGCGAAGGTGGTGTTGACGATCAGTCATGTTTGCGGGGCTGACATGGCCAGAGATCGCTTAAAATAGAGAGATCACCACCACCACCACCACCACCACGGGGTCTTTGCTCAGCAGTGGGACACGATATAGGCTAAAAAAAAATGTAGATGCACTTTTTTGTTTTATTTTTGTTCTTTTACTAACAGCGCCCCGCGGTTCCACCAGCATAAGTTTCGATTCCGTGGGAATATCGGTATGAAAAGTAACATATGTGTTATTTTGATGCATACATTATATTACTTACTGTAAAGTTTCATTGAAATCTGTTCTGTAGTTTTTGCGTGAAAGAGTGACAAACGTTTATCCATCCATACAAACCTTTCAACCAAAATGGTTGAACCGTGTCATACTACCTTAAAGACGACTTTCATTTTCTAGTGTTTTTTTTTAAACCGGTTGACAAATTATTCATGTGCGATCTATCTATACTGGTTTGATACTAGAAATAAAAATAGACTTAGGTATTTGCATTCCAATTGGCACAATAGAGAAGTATCTACCAACTTTGCACAAATATTTAATAACCTTGGAGTTATTTGGTGTAATCATTGATCGTAACATGTTTAAAGACGAAAGCGAAGACGTTCTCCGTCTTCGCTTTCGTCTTTAAACATGAAATGAAGTCTAAGTCCTAAGTCGTGAAATGAAGATGTATTTTTCTATCATTTGTCGATATTCGAGTACGTTTTGCTTGTGTATAAGAGGGGCCCGTGGCTAAATAATAACAGCCGCACAGGTCGATCGGTCAGGTTAAGCTACGCTTGCCGCGGTTGGTCTGTGGATGGGTGACCATCCTTACATACCGAGACCCCTCCGTGCCTCGGAAAGCACGTTAAGCCGTTGGTCCCGGCTGTCATTCGTGGATCTTTGACAATCGTTATGGGTAGTCAGAAGCCCGAAAGTCTGACAACCAGTCTTACTAAGAGGTATCGTATTACCCAGTAACTGAGTTGTGGAGGTCAGATAGGCAGTCGCTCCATGTAAAATACTGGTATTCAGCTGCATCCGGTTAGACTGGAAGCCAACCCCAACATAGTAGGGAAAAGGCAGGCAGATGATGATGATTTTTTGCTCGTGTTATTGTTTTTAACCTGTGGAGTAATTGCGTACCACACTATCAGTATCAATGGCTTTCATTTTGACACATCAACAACATTCATTGCGTTATATTTACGTTGTTGAGTAGACATTTTTCGAACATATGAAGAAATGAATTAGCTATATCCTTCAAAATGATCCAGATTGTGATTAATACTTAGTGTGTTCCGTAATTAGGGTATTGTTATCGATTTATTAACTACATTAGGGTTGAATATAAAATCGATTAGTATCAAAGTTAAGTCGCCGATTAGCATTATGGTATTCCTTTCATTAAACAGTTTTAAAAACGCCTCAAAGATCACTCGTTGTTCGCTGTTGTTTTTTTTTTTTTCAAAATGTTTTGAGTATTCCGCCTCTGACCCTTTGAATGCACGTAGATCCACGCTACGCAATTGCTTTTTAATTGTAACACAAGGTTTCTAAATTAAGAACTTGTCAAACTCTTGCAGCTCATGAAAATCAAATTGTGGTTAAACAAAATATCGCAGCCTCGCAAACGCATCTTAAGTAATGCTAAAGTAGAGTTTGACAATTCCTCCTGTTAGTTTGACAAGTCACAACAAACACGTCTAAACATCAGACAATTCTAACATGCCTCGGTCTATTACATTGAGTACTTCGTCGAACGCTTATCTTCGTACATTAAATAGGGCCTTGACAAACCTGTATAACATTCGATGTGTGCAAAACTGCAGTGTCTGGAAAAAAATGTATTCTATCGATGGCTTGTTTTCTAAGTATTGATATAGCTCTTGTCTGTGTTTTCCTTATGGGAAATAATTGTTAGATATAGGTAGGTACTTTGCTTATTTCACGATGATTGATATGGATATGACGTATAGGTACAGGACATATTTTTACGCTATTTTATACTTTGCCTAACTCTGTAGTGAGTAATACAATGATTCTGTTTTTTGGGTCAATCGAATAAGCAAGTTTCTAGCGGAATGTAAGCCTAAGCGCCTGATCTAAATATCAAACCCTTTATTGCTATTTACCGACAGTTAACGCATACAACGTAGCTGCATCGATAAAAGGGCCGGGCCACATGATGCGGTGCCGGAACGCAACGATTTCAACGTATGGGCGTACACACGTACGTTGCGGCGCTCGCGCTTGCCACCGCGTCCGCGTCGCTTGTCACACAAATCACCTGTTACCCCCGTGGCCACGAGCTACACGCTCAAGCGACACGCGACTTGCGACAGCAACTGTGGAGAAAACAAATGAAAGAAGTTGTTTAGAAAATGCCGCGAGAGCGACTGACAGAAACAAGTGACGCGTGCGCGTGTCGCTGACGCAAGTCGCGACGCTCGCGATTGTGAACAGAGCCTTAGCGCCATCGGCCATTGCACTTGCGTTTGACCCAGTGTAGTCCATCGTATGTGCAACATAGACGCCTTCCCGCGTACGTTAAAGTATTCACTGTAACTAATACAAGGTGTTGTTTTGCATCCTCGTCAAATTCAAGGAGGTAACTATGCTACTGATTCTCGACACGAATCAATAATAAAATAAGTAGGTTTTTTTTTCTAATTTTCGGAAATCGGCTTGTGTGGGACACGCATTTTAAAACGCGGCCTGTTTGAAACCGCACTAGGCTGTATCTGCCCTTTTACACACACATAAAAACGCGGCCGCTTATACGATACCATAACGCGATTCTGTTCTATGAAAGTGGTGTATTCTGAAATACTGTCAAACTTAAATAACTAAAAAAAAAGTATGTATTCATTATTTACCAGGGATCGTAATTTTATTTGATTATTTATGTCTTTCATAACAGCCTCCTGAAATTTGACGAGGATGCAAAACAATAGCTTGTATGACATCAAAAACAAATACAAAGTAAACGCTAGAAGGAAACCTAGATTTCTATTTATTTTTGAAGTAATAAAATCATTAGAACTACGTTATGAATAGCCTGGAAACCAGCTGACCGTGAAAGTAATGACAGATGCAGTTATAAAGGTTAATGATGATTTCTTGCATATAATAATATCGTAAGATATGTTCCAAGACCAATTAAATCGAAATAAAGCTAGAATCTTGCATTAGTCTACAAGATTTCTAAATAACGATGTCGACCTTGGTACTACATGTATCGCAAGGTAGCAGTAACTGTAGTCACGACTTCTAACCGTCTTCGTTTAATCGCTAGTAGTTAATAAATTTATTTCTTCATCATTAACTATGAGGAAAACCTTTATTATTTCCTAGAAAAAAGTCCGTTGCTAGCTTTTTTCCGTGAGTCGTAATGACGCTTAGTTCCAACCGCTACATTATAAGTACTTACTTAAGTACCTACTATGTTTCTCGAGGGACGCCTCTGGAGATTTTTATAGAACTTATTTCTTATGCTCGTAATATAAGGTTCAATTTTGCCCTTTAATTTGGATGAATCAACCAAATTGACTGAACACATTTATTTAAACAAAATCAAGAAATGAATGAAGCCTTTAATTTTAATTTTTGAGTGTGTATTGCTTTAGCAAAAACAATTAATTCAAATACTTCATACAGGGAACACTCTATCTATCAGTGTATCTATTTGTCCCGCAATAAATTAAGCAAATAAAATAAATTAAAATCTCTCTAAAATCTCTTATTTTTTTCTTTTTTTCTCCACTGCTTGGCAAATGCCTCCCTTTCCCTTTTCTACACACTTCTGTCCACTGTCACACACCAGTCCCTTTTTTTTTTCTTTTCAGGATGGGAAATCATCAAATGACTCCTCCCGCTCTGGGTGGAGCAGAAGGGAGTGTCAGACTCTTACTGACTAAAACCCACCCGTGTTCCTTCCTTAGCCCTTTATGTTCCAGGGCAGCGGTAACCCTTTCGGACGATCCCGCTACCCTGGCAGGCTTCGGCCCTATCGGGCCCCGTCACTTCTGCTGACATCTCTTTGAAGCGCACGTGGAACACATACGCGCCGTCCGGCACGGGCTTGGTCCTGATCGGACGGTGAGTTACCCATTACTCACCGCCCGCAGGCCCGCGCACACACCAGTCCCTTCAGTAGGAGTTAACTTCGTCCCTCCATCTTCGTCTTGGTCAGCCGCGATGTTGTCTACCATTTAATGGCACCCAACCAATTGCTTCTCATAGCCTACAGCTCATTTGAAGCAGCAATATTCGCGTGTATTGAGATCTTGTTACGGTTGCTACCTAAGGCACATATTAACGGTCTCATAATAACTTTCTTCAATGACAGGTGCTTCCATTCAGTTAGCAATTCAATTACAACTTACACCATCAAAGTTTTGATCAATATTCTCTATATAAACCAATTAACTGGCCTCGGTTCATATAATTTTAATAGGTGGTACATTAGTTTATGTGACACGTGGGGGTCAATTATTATAGCCATTATTAAGTCGCCCAAGGTATTAAAAGCTTATTATCTATTGTTTTGATACGATAGATATTATATATTTATTTGTTAAAATAACAACTCAACTATAGGAAAATCGTTTTAGAGCGAATTTCACCAATAAAACTGAACTCGATCAGTACAAAGCACAGAAGCGGTGATGACTTACAAGTTATAGTTCGAAGCTACAACTAATTATGTCAAATGTCTTCCAATGTTTTGGTTCTAGGACATGTCGGTTTCCTCACAATGTTTTCGTTCACCGTTTTGAGAGCAGAGGTGATGAAATAATTTACACAAAGTAAAGCGCCTGTCGGGGTATGCCTGTCAGGGTTTGGCCGGTACAACTGAGCCACCACTGTTCTATATAAACATCTGTCACAGTTTATTTACGAGTGTCCTCGGAGCTATAAAATATACAATGTATAAGACAAGATAGTCATCGATAAGTCTAGGTCACTGAGGACACTAACAGATAAGTAACTAGACCTATTTAGGTAATTCTCACGCAACTGGTTGGCTGAAGGTTACTAATTGGTCGCTTTGTTAACTTAATGGCTTGGTAGCCAGTTATTACTCAAGGGAAACTTTAGTTAGTTATTAGAGAACAACAAACAAGCAGGTACTTAATATTGTGATTATTATCAAGAACTAGCTAATCTATTCTATGGAAAAAGGCTTAGATTAATTGTTCCTATTTATATACTTTAATTTGTTGTTGACCAGTGGTGGCCCAGTGGTAACTGCCGCGACTTACGAGTTGTTGGTCGTAGGTTCGAACCCAGACAGGCGCTTTACTTTGTGTAAATTATTTCAGCACCACTGCTCTCAAAACAGTGAAGGAAAACATCGTTAGGAAACCGACATGTCCTAAAACCAATTATTAATTCGAAAGCACGTGACATTCCGGCCCATTCACTTTCACCGAGGCCTGTGTCCCAGCAGTGGGAACATTGGCTGCTTATGTAATTGTTGTTGTATGTTTTTCTGCAAAAAACTTAAAAGAATAAAAGCCAAGAGGCCATCTTAATTACCGTTTGCGACGTCTAAAGTAACCAATTTTCATTAAAAAAAAAAACAGTAGCAAGATACTTTACATTCCAAATAAAAAAGTGCTTTTCAAGTATAATTATGGACGCAACCAAAAATTTATAATCCAGTACATTTACATTAAAACAACAAGAATACGTTTGCAGTGGTATCTACAACGCCACATGCGAACAACGCTTCATACTGACGTCACGCAAATCCTGCATCACGCAAGCAGAGTTTACCGCGCAATTAGCATATATACAATTTCCCAACATCAATCGTTGGGCAGTTGCCCGCCAGACACAACACCCGTCTGGTCGGAGGATCCTCTCTTTTCTATAGAGGATGAGTGAACTTTACACCCTGTTCCTCATGCCTCTAAACGTATTCCCCTCACTAGCCTCCGCCCGCGACTCCGTCCGCGTGAAATTCTTGTTCCCCGACCCACCCATCGCATCGCATCGCCTGCCCGCGCTTACGCCTATTGTGCTTCCTGGCTTTTTTCTTCTTGTTCGGCTCCTCAGGGTCCGAGCGTAGTGTTAAATAGCCTCTAGCCTTCCTCAAGAATTGGGCTATCAAACGCATTTTTTTTTTCTTTTAGCCTTTATTGTCCCACTTCTGGGCAAAAGCCTCTCGCATGTTCTTCCACAGTTAATTAATTGAGGAATGATACAGGGTTCCTAACGAGTTTTTAGAAGAAACACACAACACACAAAAATCTTATTACCAGAAATAAACAAGATTCCTAAATCCAGAAATACTAGATATTCCTTAATAAAATCCCACCATATTCTCCCAACATTGTTAGTTAACCCAACACTATTCCGCGGGTCATTTAATACCGCGTCGTTGGTAATATCGCCTGCACAACCGCATAGTATTTATCAGCAACTAGTTTTTAATTGATTCGATGAAGACCCTGTTTTATTGTGGAATTCTTTGATATAGGAATATAGGATTCAGAGAGTGAATGTATCTGGAAAAGTAAAAGTTTTTAAATGGGAAAATGAGGTTTAAAGTTGTTGTGTTTCTGGTATATTACAGATTTGGGTAAAGTGCAAACCAATTTTTAGTTGAACAACTATTTTATTTATTATTTATTTATTTTAAAATACATACACTATCATCTATTTTGTTGTGTTTCGTGAGTTTGTAGGAATGTACTGCGATCACAGAAATTGCGCAAACTGTCAACACGATAGTTGCTCGCCGAAAAATAAAAAAGCCCAAACGATTTGCTTTTGATAAAAAAGTTGGACAACTATCGATCAAACGCTTAAGAGCCTGCGCGCACTAGCGATTTTAAGTTGGCCGATAGTTTGATCGGTCAGTATAGAGTTATATAGTGTGCGCACTTGAAGATTAACATTTGTACGACTATTACGATTGCGACTGAACTATCGGCCAACTTAAATTGCTAGTGCGCGCAGGCTCTATTTTGTATTGCAGTGTATTAATGTGCGCATAACATCGACTAAATAGTCGATCCGCGACTGTCAGCACAAAGCACAAACTAGAACTTTCTTGTTAATGGACATTGTAATAGCACTTTGTCTTGAACGCTGCCGAAAGAAGACTGGCTGGTTTGTTTAGAATATTTAAAAAAATCGTCAATCGACTAATACTATATGCATCTTCATTGACTAAATAGTTTAGTTGTGTGGAATTCACGAGAAGTACACAACTCGACTAAACAGTTTAGTCGATGTAGAAGTTGTATGTATGCGCTAGGCTCAATCCGCACTGGGCCCGCGTGGTGAATTACGGCCCATTCCCTCTCACCGAGAGAAGGCCTGTGTCCCAGCAGTGGGACCATTATAGGCTGATTATGCATGCTTATGCTAAGCCCAAATAAAAATATGGCTCTATTTGAATAAAGTACAGACGCCAGCACATCAAGCTACTACAATATGTCAAATTTCTTTAATAGATTTTCAACTCTATTGCTGAAGTATTAAGGTTCAAGGTTGATTGGGAAAATTTGACAGTTTCGGGTAGCTTGACCTGCTGGCGTCTGTACTTTCAATGAAGCGACATAGCAGTACCTCAAAAATCACTGTCTAAACGTAAACGCAATTCCTTCTTATTTTGGCTCAAATAAAACATAATTATTGGTTTTCTTGCCCCTGTTCTTATCTGGTGTCATAATGTTGAATCATAATAACGTATTTAAAAAAAAAACTTCGGCCTGATGGTGATTTATTAGCGCGCTTATTATAACTATTTCTGTTTGCCCCTTTCACTTAAGAAACCGACAAAATACCTAACTTTCACTACTTTTCCCATGGTACCACACCAAAAAACACAACCTCTATACAATTAAAGTCACCAAGCCTTAACATAGTTAATTCTCCGCCACATTGTTATCATAACTGCAAGACGAATTTAAAGCCACCGCCAAGTTCGGACGACAGAAAAAATGTCGAGCTTTCATTGGTGAATAAATCTTATGATAGCCTATAATTTTCTGTCGGCCCCTGCCTAGGGAACTAAGGGGAAGTGTTCATTGGAATCGTAAAACGTTTTTCCTATTAAGGACGAGACTGCACTATCGGCTTCAACTTGGTTGATTGGTTTTTGTTTTGTTTCTTGTTGAAATGTCAGACGATGTGTGTTTTTCTGTGTGTAGTCGTACTTCTGACACTTATTTTGAATTATCCTACTTCTTAGGGCTGATTTTTAAATCAGATTTAGGGCTAATTTTTCAATCGACAGATAACTTTTAATCGTGGAATAAAATTGACGTCTGACAGTTTTTGTATGGAAGAACTGTCAAAAATTCAAAATTATTTCTCAGATGAAATTATCTGGCATTGAAAAAATCAGCCCTAAGAGTGTCGATGGGAAATTTAGCGCGAATTAATACTCGTGAATATTGATTTATTGAAACAGTGGAATATTGCAGCTACTATTGTTTTATTGTATATCTGGCAACTTTGATATTGTTTTACATGTTAATTAAGGTAAATGGCGAAATGTGGGTGTACAGACGCCAGCACATCAACCTACTACAATCTGACAATTTTTTTTAATAGATTTTCAACTTTATTGCTGAAGCATTAAGGTTCAAGGTTGATTGGGAAAATTTGACAGTTTCGGGTAGCTTGACCTGCTGGCGTCTGTACTGTAGGTACGTCTCTGCCTAACCCTTCGGGAAATATAGGCGTGATGTTATGTTAATGAGGTTTAATTAAACGACTTATTAATATAATATTAATGAAAACTGTTACGATTTATAAAGTTCTTATATTTTTCTGTTTTTATTCGTCTTCTCGAACCTTACCGATTATCGTTGATTCGATAGAGTCGAGATCTCATTAATCGAAATCGCGAACACTTAAAACTTTTTTACAAAAACCGTGGCGTTTACTCGCCATTCGATCCTGCCTTTACCTGCATTTATCGCCACACCATGTATGGTTATGTCTGCTAGTCTCATCTATCATTGGTTTTTTCTTGCCTTTCAGGTAAGTCCAGATCAACCCGATCAACTGGCTGGGACGTGTTTATGCGAGGACCTGCAGCTGTTTCCTCGCGTTTATGCTAATATTGTACGTTTAATATTTTATGTTCATTAATTCTGTTATGTTCATTTTATGTTCATTAATTCTGTTTTGCTGATGGTTCACTTTTTAATAAGCTTGCTGTTTGATGTGTGTGTGCTGGATACCTGGGTTGCATTAATAAATGTGTCGACGTAATTGAACGGGTAAACGAAATGTAAAACAGTTTTTTTTTTTCATGGAAACGTGTTTACGTTGCGGCAGTATCTAGTTATGAAAGACTTACGAAATTAGTAAAAAGTTTACTTATAAATTGGGGCGATTAACAGCGTGTAGCTTTATGAAAAACTTATTTCCCAGTAATTTTGCAGATAATTAGAAGAAAATTTTACTTGCCGCGGTTGGTCTGTGGATGGGTGACCATCTTTACATACCGAGACCCCTCCGTGCCTCGGAAAGCACGTTAAGCCGTTGGTCCCGGCTGTCATTCGTGGATCTTTGACAGTCGTTACGGGTAGTCAGAAGCCCGAAAGTCTGACAACCAGTCTTACCAAGGGGTATCGTATTACCCAGTAACTGGGTTGTGTAGGTCAGATAGGCAGTCGCTCCATGTAAAATACTGGTATTCAGCTGCATCCGGTTAGACTGGAAGCCGCCCCCACATAGTTGGGAAAAGGCTAGGCAGATGATGATGAGTTAGAAGAAATTTTTAGCATAATCTTTGTTTGAGCAGCATAATCAGCCTATAATGTTCCCATAGCTGGACACAGGCCTAGAGGAAGTGAGTCGTAATCCACCACGCGGGCACATTGCGGGTTTGTATATGCCATGTGTCTTCGATTTTTTGGTTCTAAGACATGCCGGTTTCCTCACGATGTTTTCCTTCACCGTTTTGAGAGCAGTGGTGATGAAATTATTTACACAAAGTAAAACACCTGTCTGAGTTCAAACCTACGACCTATAACTCGTAAGTCATGGCCGTTACCACTGGGCCAACAAAGTAATTACAGATCGATGTCAGAAATAAACGGACATACATTGCTGAGAACTCTTTTTTATAGGTATTCAGTGGCAAAAGTGCAAAGTACCTTTAAAATGTATGGCAACTACATATTCATTCATTCTCCATAAAAGGATTCCTATAAAAGTTCCATTAAATGATTATCAAGCCAGGTTTTGTGCGTCTCACTTTCAATTTAAAATCGGCCGTGTGTAACCCAATCTTTATAGTAATGAACTATTATTACCGTAGTTATTTTCACTAAGTAAGTAACAGGAAGAAGGTAAGATCCATCATGATTCTCCTTCCCTTATACCAATTTATTTGAGGTCGGTGCAACTTGTCTTTTTCTTCCATACTTCTCTATTAGTTGTCATCTCGTATGTGAACAGTGATGGCCAAGTGGTAACGGACGCGACTTACGAGTTGTAAGACGTAGGTTCGAACCCAGACAAGCGCTTTACTTTGTGTAGATTATTTCATCACCACCGCTCTCGAAACGGTGAAGGAAAACATCGTGAGAAAACCAGCATGTCCTAAAACCTAGCAACAAAAATTCGAAAACATGTGACATCTACCACTTCCTCTCACCGAGAGGAGGCCTGTATCCCATTTGTTAAAATTATAGGTTGATTATGCCTGTACATTTGTGCGATGTGAGACTTCTGAACCTCTCTACTTTGTCCCCAGTAGTTACTTAGAACGATAGTAATCTTCACACTCGTAACCATACAATATGCCTTACTATTATATTTCTTAAACCTCAACACTATTTTACGACTGTTTGTAATTAAACGAAAAGCGATAATTTTACCTTAAAACGGAGTAAAATTTCAATAAGAATTACAACAAGCTTGTAGCAATAATTTTTATTTTGATAATAAGATTTTCAGTGATAACGTAGTTTCTAAAAACGCAGAGAGATTTTATGACACTTTATCTTCAAAACTTTTCCAAATTTCTTTGTGTTTTATCTTCTCCGGCCAATCGGTCACGATCGAGGTCAAACCGTTACGTTTCTTGGGCTTGTCTCGCGGGCGATACCTGGGATAACTTTACCCATTTGTAGGACAATATTATACAGGTTAATTTAAAAAAAAATCTTAACATAAAATTGGTAAATAAACAAAATCAAAATCAAAAGTCATTTATTCAAATTAGGCTGAGAATCAGCACTTTTCGAATGTCAAAATTACAAAAGACAGTCCCCTAAAAAAGCCCGCCCTTCACCACTTCCTAGTGCTATCGCTGGGAAGAAGAAGTGGCGCAACAAACTCCCCAGCAGCACAGCTGTCTGTTCAGTTAGAATATAGTTGCATGTATACAATACTAGGAACCTATGTTCAGTAATTAACATTACAAGAAACTTAAATTATTTTCCAAAATATGTCAGCTAGCCACGCCAATATACCAACAAATATAATAAAAACTATACGTACTCAAGCTGAAAAATAATTAATTAAAATGTAAATAAAAACTAACTACCTAAATAAAAGCCTCCAGGCATAAAGGGCGTGACAGCTTACATATTTATGCATTGCTGGGATCTGGTCACATAGCTGTCACAGATGAAAAACTAGGACCATCGAAGTAAAACAGTGAAGGTACTCAAAAATACAGAAGAATACTTAAAATAAAACAGCTTGTGCTAACAGGATCAGTAGCTTAGCATAATGTTAGTCACAGATGCAACTAACACTCGTTGGCTAGATGCTACGCCAAAAAAACAAAAAATCCTAAAAACACAGCTATTCTGATGAACAATTTGTTTCCAGTAGGTTTTCTGAACGAACTAATCGTTTAACATAAAATCGCGCCTGTTTTACCGTAAGGGGTAGGCAGAACTTTATAGAACACCTTCATTTTGCTTTTAGGCACTTCATCATCATCTTTTAGTTAGGTATTTGCTCCAACTCCATCAGTTTTATTCACTCTTTCCAACTAAATCCTTGCACTAAAGCTTGAAATCAAAAGCCAGCTCATTGCTTTATCCCCAAGAATCCTCAGAATTCTCTCTCATGTAATTGCCTGCTGTTTACTAGCATTTAAATTACGAGTGTATCGTTCTCACAAACTGGAGTTAAAACATGCGTTACAACCAGTTCCAAATTGATTTACTTCATCGTCTTTGTCACCATTTTTTCCAACTGCTACTGAGTGTAAAACTACTCTCTTTTTTGCCATGCTTTCCTGGTCTATGCGAGGCGCATTCAAGTCTTACCCGAGATCATTTTCAGATCATCCTCCCATCTGATTGTTGGTCTGCTAAATTACATTTCTTCCACCATCCGTCGGCAGCTATTCAGTTAGGTTTTTCTTATGTACCAGTTTCATCACTTTTATACACTATTTCCAACTAAATCCTGGCTATAAATTTCGAAATCAAAAGCCAGCTCACCGCTTTATCTCCAAGAATCCTCAGAATTATCTCTCGTGTAATTGCCTGCTATTTACTAACATTTAAATTTATCGTTCTCACAAACTGGAGTTAAAACATGCGTTAGAACCAGTTCCAAATTGATTTACTTCATCGTTTATGACACCATTTTTTCCAACTTCTGCTGAGTGTAGAACTCCTCTCTTTTTTGCCATGCTTTCCTGGTCTATGCGAGGCGCATCCAAGTCTTACCCGAGATAATTTTCAGATCATCCACCCATCTGACTGCTGGTCTGCCAACACTTCTTCCACCATCTCTCGGCAGTTATTCAGTTAGGCCCATCACGTTTATTCACGTTTTCCAACTAAATCCCTGCACTAAACCTCAAAATCAAAAGCTAGCTCACCGCTTTATCCCCAAAAATCCTCCCATCTGATTGTTGGTCTGCCAACTTACACTTCTTCCACCATCCGTCGGCAGCTATTCAGTTAGGTTTTTCTTATGTACCAGTTTCATCACTTTTATACACTGTTTCCAACTAAATCCTGGCACTAAATTTCGAAATCAAAAGCCAGCTCACCGCTTTATCTTCAAGAATCCATCAGAACTCTCTCCCATGTAATTGCTTGCCCTTTAACTAGCATTTAAAATATAACGTTCTCACATACTAGGAGCTTATATTATTACATGCGTTAGAACCGGTTCCAAATTGATTTATCACAGTTAACTGTTCCCGAGGCTTAATTTAATGTTCCTAGCTACTTGTTGCAAATACTCGATGCCAATGCTCGACTCGCATTAACTGATGGATAGGGCTGCTAGAAATTATACTTGAATACTGGAATTTAAATTAATAAATGATTAAAAAAAGTTTTAATTGCATAGGTTCACCCTTCAGTAAATCTATCTAAGTATAAATGATTAAGAATGATGAGTGAGGAAGGGTTGATTGATAAAGTATTTTTGCATGTGAATCTATCAATATTCTATTATACAAGTTCTGGAAATAAAACTCTTGTATATTGTCCATACGGAGTCTTACTGAGAACACTTAGGTAGGAGACTTCAGCTTAGTAAAATTTTAGTCCTCTTCGAAAAAGAGGGCTAAATTTTTTATCAACAATTAATAACTGAATACTGTACATTTACATGGCAAAACATGTTTCCGTCTACCTCGCCTTAAAAGCTACAAGATCACTGTAT
The DNA here is from genome assembly GCA_951799955.1 of Apamea anceps. Taxonomy (NCBI): domain Eukaryota; kingdom Metazoa; phylum Arthropoda; class Insecta; order Lepidoptera; family Noctuidae; genus Apamea; species Apamea anceps. The sequence continues at coordinate 3,947,160 of OX637505.1, read as the reverse complement.
GTACAATGGTGGCTGATGATTCATGAACTGTCCGAACTTTGCGCAGGGCTGTGCATAATTTTTTTTATTGTACCAAATGGTGACATGGTGTGATGACTCAGCTAAATACCAACTCGCGACTTTAGACTCAGTGGAGCGCAGAGCTAAAAGACTCATTGGAGATAAAAAGCTGGTGGAGGAAAAGCTTCACAGTTTGGCTCACCGGCGAAGTGTCGCCTATCTGTCCGTCTTCTACAGACTGTACTTCGGACAGTGTGCTCAAGAGCTACATGAGCTCATCCCGCCTTCACCTTTCTACCATCGAGAGTCCAGACACACTGCGGGATACCACCCCTATTTGGTTAATATACCATATATCCGCACTAAGCGCTTCTCGTCATCTTTTCTGATGCGCACAGCTAAGGAGTGGAATCGTCTGCCGGCGTCTGCATTCCCGAGTTCATACAACCCGAATCTCTTCAAGGCGAGAGTGAATAGGCTTCTTCTGGGTAAGCTCGTTCCACTGTAGATCTCATCCCTGCCTCTGGGCTGAATTGAGGTCAAGAGTGAGCCCATGGTCAATAAAAAAAAAACATGGAGTTCGGAGAGCCTATGGTCAAACCGGCCATGTTGTAGTTGAGAACAAGGATGGAAATCAAAATCAATGCAAGATTTATCTCAAAACTTATGTAGGTCTATTTTCTTATCGAAGCCTTAACGCATAAAGATAACAGTTTTTTATTAAACCAGCCCCCATTACTCAGAAATCACCCTTGATTACATTTGGCATATGTCCGATTACCTAGATAAAAACTGCGTACAAGAAAAAATGGCCCCAAAGGAAATCCTTAGATAAAATAAAGAAATTAATTGAGAGCCGCGCGTCCTGATATGCTAAGATAAAAGTGTAACACAACCCTGCAATGATTAGGACTGGTCGTAATTAATTTTACTAGACTATTAAACGTTTAATTGCAACAGCCAATGGAAGTGAAGTCATTTTTACATAATGCGTTTAGATATTTAATTCTGTTAATGTACGGGAGACCTCGCTCTTGAACTTTTTTTATAGTTAAATTGAGATTTATACACACTTTGATAGGGACGTAGTAGGATTGAGGGGCTTGTGGCTAAGTAATAACAGTCGCACGGGTCGATCGATCAGGTTAAGCTACGCTTGCCGCGGTTGGTCCGTGGATGGGTGACCATTTTCACAAACCAAGACCCCTCCGTGCCTCGGAAAGCACGTTAAGCCGTTGGTGCCGGCTGTCATTCGTGGATCTTTCACAGTCGTCACGGGTCGTCAGTAGCCCGAAAGTGACAACCAGTCTTACCAAGGGGTATCGTATTACCCAGTCACTTGGTTGTGGAGGTCAGATAGACAGTTGCTCCATGTAAAATACTTGTATTCAGCTGCATCCGGTTAGACTGGAAGCTGACCCCAACATAGTTGGGAAAAGGGCAAAGCAGATGATGGTCACACTTTGATAACAAGATGGTGTTTCAAGAGAGAGGCTATATATCTTCACGATGTTACCTTGTGGTGTTACTATAGGTTTGCTGAATTTGACTTAATCTTTGATTTAACATCATAACATGACTTAACATTATGCCTGTAATCGTCGACGGGTACGGGAGAGGTGTACCTTATAGTGCACCCACATTTAGATAAGGTAAGATAGATAAGATAAGTCTTTATTTGCCTTAAACATGGTTTAATGGTGTTTAGCCAGTTATAATAATAATAATAAATCGTTTATTTATAAAAAAGGGAACACGTTTTACATTAACCTTAACAATTAAAAATTGCGCACAGTTGCTAATTTGCCTGAACTAGGTTGAACCTGTGCTTCAGGCTAAGAAGTGCATACATACTTAATATAATAAATTAACAATGCATATAACGTAAAAACTAAATTAAAACTTAGGTAAATGAAAGTAAAATAGCGTGTTAGCAGTTTTATTTGCAGACAATAAGTAGGTCTTCTGTCTGTGCATAATTGTTGGTTAGTAAATAATTAAGTATAATTTTTTTACAGCTATAGTAATTTAGTTTATAGATACTTAGTTTTCTATTTAATCTATTGTACAGGAATGGACCTAAGAATGTTATTATTATGTTCAAGTCCCATGTTAGTAGGGATGTAGGGGGAGAGCCTATTGCCATCAACCGGCAATCGAACCTAGGACCTCACGCTCAGCTCAGCACGTGCGACTATTAAACCAGTTTTTTAAATGGAACAAAAAGTATTGATGTCATGAAGTCAATTTTGTATTAACCAAGATGAACTATTGTATACATGAGAATACTGCAATACCCGCACTTGTTATTAGTAATATTTATTATTAACCATTAAGAGCGCGCCTAAAGCCAGTAAAATTTTATATAGAGAAAAAAAACGTAGTATGCGCCAAAACTGTTATATTGTAATAAATCCAAAACTAAAAGGAATTACATAAAATGCCTAAGCACAGCAATTACTCTTGTATAAATATAATTAATTATCAAATTTTTGTCGCAATAGGCATTACCGTATTGAGTACAAAACGGAAAAATATGAGAATTGGTTACTTCGTGATTTTTTTCTATCGAGGAAATGTTATTATTTCATATTTTTGATCAAAGTGAACCCTCGGAAATATCATGTAGTTATTCATACATATTTATTTTAAGATTTGGTCCGGAATTTTTGATGTGAAATCAAATATAAGATTGGTAATTTTGCTTTATACGCGCTCTTAATGTCGTACTACTGGACAATGGCCTCCCTACACTCTCTCTCTTTTCACCTCTCTCAGTCCAGAGCTGCCAAAGACCAATCTTTATTAACGAAGTCCAGCTCATCTCGTCATCTCCGTCTGGACCTGCCGCGATGTCGTTTGCCACTAAGCGGGACCCACTGGGTCGTAAATTTGGCCCATTGATGGTCTGACATGCGGCAGATGTGGCCAGCCCAATTAAATTTAAGCGTGGCAGCTTTCCGAGTGACATCAGTTAGTGATGGAACGGATTCTTGTATTTGTTGTAACTTCTACCACCGCACTTATTAACCGACCTCAAAAATGGAGCCGGTTCTATACAGGATGCCTTTCCGATTCACTTTTTTCCGGTCGATAAACCATTATCTCCCAAAAATAAAGTATGTTCCTTTATATTTCCCATAATACGCAACATACACGCATTCAAGCCTTAGGGTGATAGTAACTAACGACCCTTAGTGAGACCCTTACGCTCTCAAATGGCCAATAATCACCATCCTTCATGTTAAATTGATAAGCAGGGGTTATTCGATGTTTAAGTACGATTCACTGAATCGATTACCTACCTAATACAGGGGTAGAGATCATGGGGTAGAATGTAAAATAAGTAGTTTGGAAATGATTAGGATGGGAATAAAATAATGCTTTTAAGTTTAACGTAACTTTGTGGTATGCAAAGTAGATAAAATGTAATTCTTTATTGTATGAAAGAAAGATTTTTTTTTGTCAATCGAACACGTATACCATTATTAATTAGAATATTATGTTATAATCAGAATACATACACTGCATTTTTACTATTATGTATATTATTATTATGAAAGAAAATTATGGTCACATTACAAATCTATGCCCGAGCACAGTCGCACACAATGATATTTCGGTTTGTTTTGACAGTACAGCGAAAGTGTGACCGTAATTTACGTAATTTTAATTCTTTTTTGGGATAAAAAAAATACCTATAATAGAAATAACAGAAATCGATCTTTTAATTTTTTTAAAAGACTTACTGTTTTAGCAGCTTAGGCAAAGAAGGCTTGAAGGCTTCGTAAGGCTTAATAACATGATGACAAAATATTTTGCAGAAATGGATAATGTCTTACACCCTTTAAACCGCTTGAATACCGTAATTACAGAAACAAATAAAAAGCCATTGTGTCTCGCGTAGATCCACGATCCAAGTTCATTATTCGAAGGGATAAATGAACCCGGATTAAAGTTACATCACTATTAATTAATGATCAAACGAACTTACCTTAAGTGAATTTCGATCAAAATTATACGAAGGCTTTGTCCGAAGAGATTATAGGTAGAACCACTCATTATTACGACGGTTTTGTGTGTGACTTTACTTCCGCACCCCAATTCCAAATCCATTGATTCATTTACTCGAAAAATTCGTCTGCTCGACATCGTTAATAAGGCAATGAATGTTGTTGAATTGTCAAAGCATTACAATTGCTAGTGAAGTATGCAATTAGCCCGTGGGTTTGTTAGGGGCTTACGGTTTTGTACAGCCCTTGTTGTATATAATTTTTCGTTTGATTTTACGTAGGTATGCATGGTTACGTGTACTGTAGTTTAATGATTTTCAAAATGAACAACAATTTTAGCCATGTGAAATAAAAGTGACCGTTTTATAGCGGCCCTTCGGAAATAGGCCGTCAGTCTCACTAATATTAGTATATTAAAACAACAATATTCTTGCAATACAATACAATTTATAATGAGTATCAGTTCAATGATTTTCAAAATGAACAACAATTTTAGCCATGTGAAATAAAAGTGACCGTTTTATAGCGGTCCTTCGGAAATAGGCCGTAGGTCTCACTAATATTAGTATATTAAAAACAACAATGTTCTTGCAATACAATACAAATTATAATGAGTATCATTTAAGACTACAAAACGTAAATATCATGTTGAATTACGAGTAACCTTGACTGTCTCACCTATTATGAGGTTCTTATAGTGTACTTGACCAATTGTAGTTAACATGTAATTGGTCAGACACCCATAAGTGGCTAAGTACCCTATAATAATGCACGAGAGTCGGTCATTCATGACCATTTAACGACGATTTTGGTATCATTAAATATTTTGTTAAATTAGCGGTTGACAAATGTGACCCGAAAAAAGGTAAACGTCAGGTGATCAAGATAAAGGTATTGGACATAAAAACATAATTAATTGTTATGGATGTAGATATATATGTAAACTCAATGATAGTTTCGATAGTTGTAATGGCCAATGAACGAGTAATCAATAACCTCGATCAACAAGGAGGCTTGAATATACCTGAAGAGGCTCTCTTCAGGCAGTTGAGTCAAGGGCTTGATGCAGAAAGCGGTACCCATTGACACGGTTTAAATACATAGTTGGATTCTTTTCTCTAGTTCCCAAACTACCAGTAGCTTGGATACTCTTCCTGATGTAGATGTCTGTGCGGTAGAAATATTTAACGGTGAAGCAGAAATATGTGAAACTATTACTTATAACTGACGCCAAAACTGCAAAAACATCCAAAATGAATTCAAAATAAAAAATAATGTTGAAAATTAACAGCCAAACGTAGCAACGCCGAAGCCAAGTCGTAATTCTACATAGCGTCATTCCTTCTCAACAAACTACTCAACTGGTAATGACATTTCTCTTTGTAATGTCAGGTCACGGCTACTAGACTATGAATTAGGCTTCTGTTACATTCAATTTGGTATCATTACAATCAGTTTTTACTGCATGGTCCTCGTCATCTGATTTATTACAACATAGCTTGTTACCGTAGATGTTTTTTTGTTTGTTTTTATTAACGTTCTTAAGTCAATCTGAGTTCAAAACAGCTTTTGTACGTATGTTTACTTTTTGTTGAGCGTCATCAGTACTTAATATTCATTGTGCTCTTTGTACCTTGTAGTTTGTAAGCAAGAAAGGATATGATGCGGTTATTGCCAAGGTTAAACTTTAAGTGGTATAATTAATTAGTTGAGTTACTTGAAGCTATGTTCTTCATTATTACTGCAACGGTCTACTAGGTTTCAGAAGCTGATACTTACTACGTAATCCAAGTTTATAATTCTATATCCAAAACTGTACAAAGACTTCTTTTAACATGACGTTAAGTTTATACTTTTTTCCTGTCATCGTCTTCCACTGCTCAAGATTTTTTTATATACACTTTCCTCTCCTAAAATATCATCGCATGCTTCCAAACCCACCATATCATAAATTATATCTCCGAACATCTTTGAATCGCCAAAAAAATATGTCCATCGCGTGCCGGACGACCATATTTTTCTTGCTTATATTTTCGCAGGAAAACTGTCTGCCACTTATTTTGACCAGCCAATTTGTTTGGCTTTTGTAGATGCTGTATCTTTTTGCACACTTGGTATTTCTTCCGTGTCTTGAATTTTGATAGCCCCTGAGTTTAGAGGTTTTAAATTGAATTGATTTTCTGGAACATTGATTTGGTTACTACCATTGACAGTTTGATAAAGTTTGTAGACATTTCTCACGCATACATACCGAAGATATGGTACTCCATTTTAATAAATTTTAACGTAGGTTTACACAAAACTTTCTCAATTTCTTACCAGCTGGGAGTTTCTCAAGTTCCGCTCACATAATCGCTCGTTCATCGACTTATTAGTTTATCTTAAACATCTTAGTTCTTCGCTTATATAATATCTTGGAATTTTTTCGCGGCGGTATTACCAAGTTTTCCTTTACCTTCATCTGGAGTATTGTTTTCAGCTTGTTGTGGTGGGACTTCATTTTTTATGCAATGAAAAGATAAAATAAAATTATCATCACATATTTTATGCCATCTGATCTTCATCTCCTAAATTTCTTCCTCCTACAACGTTGGAGACTTCAAATTGATTAAACTTAAGTACTTATGACAATATTGGGAATAGGTAGTTACATCTTATTAAACCGCTACAATAAACTATGGCAGAGGTATGCAATCAACGAGCTTTATAAAGTTTCCAACTTAAGGATTTCTAAGTTTTACTGCGAAACCCATTAATTTGTCCTTAATTAATTGTCATAAGTACTGTAATTTCTTTCATTGCCATTAACGGTGTCTACATTCCAAGATGCAGTAACCATATGTTTGTATGTACCTATAGTAGTACAGCTTTAGAAACTGTTAAGTATATGACTAGTTACTATAATATCATTAAATCTTGGCAATTTGCCTGGAAAACGCTGGAACCCACTGGGAATATTAGTATTGCATATTAATTGGTCATTCATTTCTGAAACAATTGATACTAATTAATTAGGTATAATCAATGTTTTCATTGGTACAACATTCCAAAGCTAGGAAGATTCTAAACCATGACCCGAATCAAACACTTTAAAATGCCCATATGCATGCTCCTCAACAAATGTTATAACTTTCAATATTACTTCCTCAATATAGAAAGACTATTTTTGAGAAACCTCTTCATCGGAATGACAAACATTTTATTTGTATGAGCCGGCCGATGATAGATTACATAAAGTGTGTACGTGGGATACATACTGAGCCCCGCTTTGAATATTTGAACCCCTATATCTTGACCTTTGAAGAGTAGCTATGAACTTTTGTCAAATAGATATATTTCTACCACTTTTTTACTGAACTAGTTTCTTCTTGGCTTGCCGCCAGTTGCCAGTGTCCTTTTCAATTGCATCTTTTTCACTTCATCTCGCCTTTATCAGTCTGGTCGCTCTTAACTACTTTGGAATCTAGTTATTCAGATTAACTACGTTTGAGACTATTGCCAAGGATACCCTGAACTACTGCTTTCTGGTGTTTCACAATTTTTAGAATTGATCGCATAATTATGCAAAGAGATTAATGCTTTTAGCTGCGTAGTTTTTTTTTATATTCTCTGTTAAACTGTATTATCCTCGCAACAAAGGAGCGTTATCTTTGGAATTGAGTGAATATAAGACTGGGAAAACGCTGTCTGCGTATATAAACTCGAATCTTATTCTTAACCATACACACAAACGCTAAAATTTCATCGAAAAGAGCACACTATCACCCCATTGCAATATTTCCACCCACAAAGTTACTTCCTCAACCAAAGTTATTACTTTATTGAATTCTAATCCTGGAAAATTTTCGCCATAAAACCTTGCATTTTATAACTAGAGCAAACGTAAAAACGTCATACCTTAGAGTTTTGCACTTGCATGAAACCGGGTTCAAATCGATAAGGCTCGACCTTAACAAATTTATGCCCGACGCTGTAGGGGATTAGTATTCCCTTATCGTTCCCTCACGGATGAATCCCTCTATGAATATAAACTGATTGAAATATCGGCGCTTAAATGTTTGTGTTAAATTTGGGAAGAATTATTTGTTTTGGGGAATGTGTTAATTTTTGTTGGAATTTTATAAGAGAGTTTGGGGGAGGTAGAATTTTAATTGAAAAGTAGAAGTAATTTTCCTGAAACTCGTGTCAGCTTCGAGATTTCGTTCTATTTTCGGGGTTCCAAATTTAGCCCTAAATTGAATGGATTTTGTTTTCAATCTTTGGGGGATTTGTAGGTTCTTTTGTGAAAAATCTTGTTGAAATCATGCCATGAAATAGTTTTTCTTATTATAAGAAATAGGTTATTAATAATAAAATTAATCTTCAATCTATGATCACGATGCATTTACGAATAAGTATAGTCAGTTTAGTCCTTCAAAAAAGACATCAGGTTGAAATTGAACCTTCAGAATTAAATAGTTTATACATTCCTAGATCCCTACATGGCATCATCTCAAGTAAATTCACAGGGGGTGACCAGTATGGAATATTTATGACAATACCGGACGTTAACCGATCGAAGCTTTATTATCGTTCGGTATACTATACCGCAATACCCCCTAGTGCCTTAGGCCATAGCATGACCACATATAGCAAGGAATATATATAATTAATTGCGAGATCATGTTAATAACACTCGTTATCGAAGTGACTGCAACGTCCTGTCGGGCGAAAAATTACTATTTTTCTTTTGTTTTAATGTTTTGTAGACGGGCAACTGTAGAGCGATGATTTGTGGCTGAGTCGATGTTCTGCGTATGAATGAGAACGCATGTAAATCATCAATTTTATCACAACTATATGTAAAATATGACATAATGAACTAAGCTAAGACTAAGGGATCTAGAATTTCATATGCAAATTCCTAAAAAGGTCAGGATTATATTCTAAAATTATGAAACACTTAAAATAGCGCAATAAGTGGTACAGCCATATTTTATTACGTATTAAAGTGTTACAGACCATTGGATATTAGATAACAGTAACTAAAATTAGCCATATAGCGCGGATGCCGTTAAATTCTGACGTAATAATATCCCGTATAAGATTTCATATTTGAGGCCTGTCCATTAATATTCAGCGACTTTTTAATGGTATGCGTGTGGTCCTAAACTCGCCCGTTTGTACCGAAACAAAATGCAAGACTTGAAACATGTTCGCTATTGTAATTAATAAATTATTATTCTGTTCGTTTGTCCTCGTGTCAATTTTAATATATGCTTGTTTTTTTGTGTCTATTTTTAATATTACTGCCGTTAGTGTTTGTTTCTCAACGGTAATACTTAATAATTATTGCTTATTATTCGTTTGTGAAATTGGTTTATTTAACGTGTATAATCAGCCTATAATGTTCCCACTACTGGGACACAGGCCTCCTATCTTTGAGAGGGAGTGACCTGTAACCCAGCACGCGGGCCCAGTAGGGGTTGGTAGATGTCACATGTCTTCGAATTTTTGGTTCTAAGACATACCGGTTTCCTCACGATGTTTTCCTTCACCGTTTTTAAAGCAGTGCTGACAAAAATAATTCACACAAAGTAAATTACCTGCTTGGGTTTGAATCCACGATCCTCGTAAGTCGCGGACGTTAGTACTGGACCACCACTGCTCACGCCTGAGTGATTTAACGTGTATATGTATTGTCTTTTGAAATTATGATTTCCTTTTGTGATGTCTCAGAGCCATTTTTATCAGTGGTGGTGTAACCAGAATTTTAACATAATTATAAAAAGTAAATTACCTTGAGTCTTTTTTCTGTCTACATATTAGACATTCAGCAAAAAAATAGCCAAATCATTTCCAAATATTTGAACATCAATTTTCGTATACACTGTTACAACAACTTTTCAACCAAGACTTTACTTGTTTATTTCTAAATCTTCACAGTTCTTATATCTGTTATTCAATGTAATGTAAATCACTTCTCTCCGGGGTATCATCAGACTGATTGCCCTATTGAGCAATTGTGAGCCTCGCACTTGGTACAAACAATAAAATTGTCTTGGGGACTCTATTGGGGTCATGAGCAATTTATAGTATAAATAGATTGAAAAGATTGAGCAATAATAGTCCTTATAGTCTTGTGTGAGTATGTCGTTTATGATTGCAGCTGGGATGAATCTGGATGTCCCATTTAGCGAAAGTGTTATTTAATTGAGGATCGTTTGAGGTTTAGTACGTATGTGCTATTTTTACTTTAGTTCTGACTTTGAACTTGTCTAGAATATTATTCATATAGACTTTGTCTTTTTTCTTTTCAAATATAATTATGTGGTAGCCGGAAATGGTCGGCATGAAATTGCATCCTAACTGATATTATAAATGCGGAAGTAAGTTTGTTTGTTTCGCTTTCATGCCAAAATGGCTAAACGGATTTAGATGAAATTTGGCACACAGATAGACCATGATCTGGGTAAGGACATAGGCTACTTTTCATCCTGGATCGCAGATAAAGTCACAGGCAACAGCTGGTTTAAAAATAATTGTCATTGGTATAAGTGTTGACTGCCTTGACTGACGGCCTCGTTGATCTAGTGGTCGCAAGGACTACTGCTGAGCATCAGGTCCCGGGTTCGATTCCCAGGTCGGGCAGTGTCACTTTTCTATCAGGAATTTCTCAGTAGCAGCCTGGAGTCCTGTACCAAATGTCAATGACTATTCTATTGAGACACTACCGACACACTATTGACAAGTTGGTACAGGTACAGAATTGGGTCCCTGATGTGTGCCCGATTGATGGCAATATCCTCGTCCCCTGGTACATGGGACTTTAACTTAACTGGCGAAATGTGGCTACTATTGGTACGAGTACAGCCACGAGCACCAATATGTCAACAGTTGGCAACTTTCAATTGCGATTGTTTCGTGAAATAACGAATGCAACGTTGTATGCGACACATTACATAAACCTATGGGTTCGAAAATCCTATGCTTGTAACAACATAAAATTTCATTCGAAAATAAAGGAGTCAATCGGTTTTGAATAAAGTCGAGTGTATACATACTTTTGCTCGTGACTGTACAAGTCTGTCTAACGCTTCGGAGATGACAGGCGTGATGTTATGTTAAGTGTAATGTATATATTTTTTTTAAAGAACTGTCGTAATCATAACAACAGGTTTTTTGTAGCGCTGTAATGTAGGTATGTATTGTAGTTTCAGTACAACAAATATCAAAAAGCTGAATGCCTGAATGAGCCAACGGCCTGAATTTTTTGGAAACCGATTAATCAATTTCAACGAAACCCTTTCATGACGTACTTTTAATTAAAAACGGAATTAATTGCATTGCACCATTTTTCCAACGAATGTGTTGGTTAAGTCATAATTTCGATTTAATCATTTTCAAGGGAAAATATTTTTTTCTCTGTCTCTGTAATACACTATTGTAAATTGGCCAGTCTGGTAGCGAAATTATGTTTAAAATTAGGTATTAAAATATTTCGTACACGTCGGATCAATGATCATGTTTTATACGCAGAACCTGAATTACTAGAAAATAAACAATACTCAAAATCCAATCCAAAATCCAATAAAACAGATTTTTTATTTTTTTTTAATGAGCGTGCTCTTTTCTTCGATCACGTCCGATGGAAGGCGATGGATGAGGAACTAGCGAGCACAGATGATGCCTGTTTACTCTTGTTTTGAAGGCAGACAGGTTAAATGTGGAATCAACACAGACTCTGGCAGAGATCTAGAGAAGAAAACACACAAACTTCTAAATTTAGAAAAAAAACTGTGAATACAGACCAAGAAGTTTAATTTACATTGTAATAAAGTTATTTTTATCGGTCCATCCCTGTGCTGTTTTATTATATGCAAAAGTGCAGATACATTTTGTCTTGGGGACCTTTCGTCTCAAAAGCAATGAAAAGCGTGTGTTTAACAAATGATACGAGTACCTTAGATTGAGTAGAATGTTTGTACACTGTGCCAAGTGATTCTATGAAAAAGGTGTACAAAATTCCTGCCAGGGTCGCGGGTTGTTCGACAGAGTTACCGTGGCTCCTGGCACTGGCAACTGTAGGAACACGGTTGGGCTTTAGTCAGTAAGAGTCTGACATGCCCTCTCGCTCCGCCCAGAGCGGGAGAAGTTGTTTGATGATATCCCACCCAAAAAAAAACAAAAAAAGTTGTACAAAATTTGATACAGCTGGTAACCGTTTATGCCACAGTTGTATAGACGGTTAATTATGACAGATTTATAAGTCAACTAACTGCGCTCCGCGGTCTCACCCGCATAAGTTTCGATCCCGTGGGAATATCGGGATAAAAAGTATCCTATATGTTAATCCTGGTTATAAACCATCTGTGTGCCAAATTTCATCCAAATCCGTTCAATAGTTTCTGCGTGAAAGAGTAACAAACATCCATCCATCCATCCAAACAAACTTTCACGTTTATAATATTAGTAGGATAGTATTTGCGACTGATAGATGCTACTTGATAGGTTATGATATAGATATAGGGAATGTTTATAGTATTTTTATTTCACAAAGTGACGCGCATTTTACTTGTGGTAATCTAGTGTACAAATACGCTGCAGACGTGTGCATAAAAATGAGTAGCGTCAGCACACAACACACACTTTGCTATTGTCTCGGACGGTACTTAAGGTAAGCTAAGCTATGAATGGGTGTGAATGCTGAACCTTACACACCCATTCACAGCGTGTTTGTAGACTTGGTTACCACAAGTAAAACGTGCGTATCTTCATGAAATAATAATACTTTACTAGATTTACAAAATTAAATATTGTTGGAGTGTTAGCATTTCTTACCGAGACTACCCCAACGGGTTGGTTTGGTAGTCACTTGTGACTACCAAACCAAACCAACCCGTTGGAATATCAACAAAATCACGTGCACAAGCACATGCATAACTAATAATACTCCAAACTAATCTATTTCCTTAAAAAATCGGTAACGACCAATCAACTGAAAGGTTTCTAGTTGACCTTATTATTAAAAAAAATAGATTAAGTACCTATCTATTCTCGTATCATTTAATAACAAAAAAAAACTTTAAATATTATGCGATAAATTAATACATGTAGGTAAAATCGACCTTGTAATTTTGTTACCACCCTAAACTTGAATGTCACTTGCACGTTATAAAACAACGAGAACACACTGATCGTCTATTTGATAGTTAGATAGTGGCGCTGATTCCCTTGTTCACAAACTAAACTAAATTTAAGTTCAGTGCATCTTTTTCTTTCTCTTTAATTTAGAAAAGGACAGAAGATAAATATTAGTTTAGTCCTGTGAAACTAGTCAGCGCCTGACGTAAATTGACATATTTTTAGTAGCCATGTGTTTAATCACGTCTAATACGAGTATGTCTATGGAGTATCTTAATTTGACAGGACTAAACTAATATTTTATCTTCTGTCCTTTCTTGATGAAATAGAAAGAAAAAGATGCACAGAACTTAAATTAAGTTTAGTTTGTGAGCAAGGGAATCAGGGCCATTGTCAACTTTAGGCAACTGTCCCATCACAGACGAAAAACCGAATAGTTATCGACTATGTTTTCGTTCAAAAAACGTACAACAGACAAGTCTCTCTCTATCTCGCCGGCAGTGTACATAGTCAGCGGTTAACTATATTATGTATGTCTAACTGACACCGAACCAACATCTATAATACGTTTTTAAGCGATTTAGTCGATAGCTAGTCGCTTCCTTGACAGCGGTGGGATCGGTGCTTTAGAGACGGTTTAATTTACTGGGAATTGTTGTCAAAAACCGATAAAGTAATTACGGGGTTGACTATACGTATGATACATCGCTACACATGATAATTAATGGACAATTCGTTTCGGTCCTAATTATCCGTTTTGATTGCTCATTACTCTTAATAATCTGTTATTTTGCATAATACTCGTTGTTGAGCAAAATGGCTGGTTATTGTGTTACTATATATTCTGGTTTTAATTAACTGCCTTATGGGTTTAGTCATTGCAAACTTACTGTGGAGTATGAGGTGGTGGGTTGATTTCCGGATTCTGTTTAGTTGGTTTTGCTGCCCGATAAAAAAAAGGTCAGCATCATGGGTCAGGAGGTCAGGAGAGAAAATCAAAGGTCAAGTCCGATCAGGATAAATAAACATACCTATGTACTCGTATTACTAGTTACCGGGCAGGATTTTCTGATTTTGCATTTAAATTAATGAATATTTTAAAGTGATTTAGAGCGTACCATTTTAGAGCATTATCATATTTCTGCTACATTATAATGGAATAACAACTTGTTTTTTACATCACTTAAAACTTTTTAAACAAAATTCATTTACATTTTTTGCCCATTTAATGCGACGTCGCACGATGGTCTACGGCAGCCATGACAGGGCGTTACGCCTCAAGTGAAGTTGATCAGGACATCTACCCAGACGAAAAGATGACTGATGAAGTAAGGCTTAGAGAGAGAGACTCTCATAATTGTATTAAGTTTTATTTATAAGTTGCTTAAAGTTAAGTAATGATTAGCGACTGTTTAACCATACATTTTAAACGTCTCTTAACTTTAAGCAACGTTTATAAATAAAAGACTTACTTACTTAGGACTTTCAAAGAGTCCTCTGAGTTTGTTTCGGCATTTTTCTCAGGGATCAGTTAGCTAGAGAATATAGGCAATCGAAGGCACCACTTTTTTTTTGCTAGCGACTTTGGGTTTGTTACACACGCCAATAGCGTTTACAGTTATTTAGCGAATATAACCACAAACAGCTAACATTTAAGATAACTACCCAATCGATAAATCGAAAACGTGTGCATTAGAATCATAAATGTTTACTTGTAACACGACTGGCCACGATTGACACACAAACAAACCGACAGATCCTAGATTTTATAATGGATTGCACATGTTTCAGCCTTGAAAGTTCTTAGTAATATTTACCTTAATATGGAAATGGTATATGGAAAAGAGTATTAAAATAATGTGCTACCTACTAAATTTTTCGAAAGATTTTTCCGATCCAAGAATCAAAATTGATATCGAAATTTAGTACCTACTTCTTACGGTATTATATAAGTTTTCTTGGGTCTCCAGCTTACCCAGCCGATACATACAATTTTATCGAACCATCTGAGAGCCTTCCACTTGGGCCACGTTACCGTGGCCGACTTGAAAATCTCGTAAGTATACTTGGAACCCAAGTCGGCCGGAGCAAACCCAATCTCCACAGATGGGGGTTCACGGACGGTTCAGATCCCAATTGCGTATGCGGCATCTCCCCACAGATAATGGCCGACATCCCATCCTGCGCCGCATGTCTTCTGTGCACTTTATGATCTTGTGACTGCGTCAGTGAGCGGGGTTTGCGCAGCTGATTTTTGGGCAGAATATGTTTGAACTCTTTGCCATTGATACGTTAAGATGAAGAAGTATCTACGATTGTAACTTTATTGTTTTTATATCAAAAGCGCAAGCAAGAGCCACCATGTGCCAAGCCTTTCCCCAATTATGTTGGATCGGCTTTTAGTCTAACTGGATGCAGCTGAGTACCAGTACTTTACATGGAGCGACTGCCTATCTGATCTGACCCAGTTACTGGGTAACACGATATCCCTCGATATCCCTTGGTAAGACTAGGGCTTCTGACGACCCGTAACGACTGCCAAAAATCTACGAATGACAGCTGGGACCAACGGCTTAACTCTCTTTCCGAAGCACGGAGTGGTCTTGATATGTAAAGATGGTCACCGATCCACGGACCAACCGCGACAAGCGTAGCTTAACCTGATCGATCGACCCGTACGGCTGTTTTTACTTATCCAAAACCGCCTCAAGCAAAAGTATTCTAGTAATTAAAATAAAATAAATTGCTTGATTAGAACAACTTTAATTTAATAGGACCAGATGTATAACAGCTTCTGCAATGCTGAACAAAAACGGGTTTAAAATAATTATGTATGATGATTGTTTTAATGAAATTCAATGTCAATTTTTTTACATAATTGAACACTGATGTAAACGTGGTCTAGATTCAAAGGATATTGCATAATTCTTTATTCGTACCGTTATTTTGAAATTAGTATTTTATTTACCTAATTACAGTTATTAATAGCTGCCTATTTCATTGATTATTTATATAATGTTTGCTAACGTTTTTACCCAGTTTCCTTCAGCCATAAATAATTTTGAAGTTACATAGCTTGAAGTGAAAATACTCGCGGTATGTTCCATTAAGTCGTTACAAAAAAGTTATAAATAAAATATCATCCTGGCGAACCAAAAAGAAATTAAAATTTTGAATAAATAAGAATTCGACTGTAATTATTATTCTTAAATATAAGGCGAGCTTCACGTTTGCGGTTTTATCTTAACTAAATTATAAATTTAAATGTCTTTGTTCAGCCTTGCATTATGAAAATGAATCGCAATGTTATTCGGTGTTTTTTGCCCACATCTGGCGCATGCATCGATTAAGCGTCGCTTAGATGTTGCGATTTTGCGACTAAAAAGTCGCGGCTGACAGCAGATGTTTTGATGCCCATTAATGTCCCAATGCAGGGCAACGGCCTCTTCTTATAAAGAGAAGACACGAGCATTGATCACCACACTTGCTCAAGACGGGATGGCGATTTAAGCTTGCGTACACAACATATGTATTGTAGATATCTTCTTTCTCTTTTTTTCGTAACGATTGATAAGGAACATATTAAATAAACCCTACATGAAACGTGCGATATTTTCGCTTGATCTGTTGTGCAAAATTCATTATGAAACAGTAATTTATTTAAGCTTAATCCCCCGCTTAATCCATTAAGTGGATGCATACAGTATTCATATTATCAATTTTCAGAGACAACAGCCTGATATTGATAGATAATTTTAATTTAAACGTGCTACAATATAATGCTACATTAATAACTTTTGTTTTTAATCAGTGATAATCTAAAGAACCATTTCAACAAAATTAATTAATACAATTGCCAATAAGTTTCAAACGAGGCACTCGTTTGAAACTTATTATTATTTTTTGTATATTCTTCGATTTAGTCGCACGTTTTTTACGTGGCACGTGTCAATGTTATATGGTCGTTTGTCGCAGAAAAATACACGTTCTTGTCGTACCGTCAGAACACTCCTTTACGACACAATACATAATGTCCTTTGCGATATGCATCTGAGTGTGATATATTTGCAGTCGTTCCGTTCAAGGATTTTTCTTTAGTTAACATTGTTCCTTATCTGTTTTTCTTGCATTTGCTATGTTTAGCTCATTGATAGTGTATTTTTGGTTTAGAGATTATTATCTTGCGGTGGTGGCCCAGTTGGAGCGGCCGCACTTACCGTGCTAAGATTCAAACCCAGACAGGCACTTTACTTTTGCTTAAATTATTTGATCGCCACCGCTCTCTACACGGTGACGGAAAACATCGTGAGAAAACATGCATGTCCTAGAACAAAAAATTCGAAGACATGTGACATTCACCAACCCGCACTGGGCCCGCGTGGTGGACAATCGCACATGGTGCCCACCATTTTGACAGTTCTTTACAAAAATTGGTCACCTGCAGGAGTGCAGATAGGGGTTCCGATCCTTACACGTGGATCTAAGTTATGCGCCAAACACAAAATTTGACTTCTTTTCAAACAATAGTTGCCATTGGCATGGTAAGTAGAAGAGTGCATGGTAACCCCCAGGTTATTAGCAACACTTCAGTTACAAATTACAAGACGACTTATTAAGTTCAAAGCTCACTCGTTTCTAAGCTCCATTCAAGTGTGAGAACCGACTGACCTTGGTATAATTACGAAGTTAACAAGGTTATTGATACTGAAGCAATTAAAACAGGTATGAGTGCATTGATGGTGGATTTATTTGGGTTCACAACCGGTTTCTGGCAGGCCATGATTTCTTTACCGATTTTGTGCAAATTGGAAACAGGTTTTTGTTTTCGACAAACACTGTTGTGATGTCATTATTTTTGGTGTTGTTCGTGTTTTGTTAAAGTGCTTTTGTTATTGTGGCTATACTTTGTAGCATTGGTAGCCGAATGGTCATTAGCAGTGATAGGAATAGGTAGTGCCTATTTGCCTAATCTTTGAAGAATAGAGACAAAAAACGGAGACATCCTTAGGACTAATTTTTTTCCGGGAATAAGGACAAGAAAATTATTTATATATACCGAGACCCCTCCGTGCCTCGGAAAGCACGTTAAGCCGTTGGTCCCGGCTGTCATTCGTGGAACTTTGACAGTCGTTACGGGTCGTCAAAAGCCCGAAAATCTGACAACCAGTCTTACCAAAATGTATCATATTACCCAGTAAATAGGTTGTGGAGGTCAATAGGCAGTTGCTCCATATAAAATACTGGTATTCAGTGGCATCCGGTTAGATTGGAAGCCGACTTCAATATAGTTGAGAAAAGGCTAGGCAGATGATGATGTATCGCAGGAGAATGATGAATAGCAGCTTCTTTTTAAAGGTCCTTAAAGGATTGGCCCAGAATCGCAGTAGACCATGAAAAGTGTAAGGAGGGAAGGAAGGCTTTTGCCAAACAGTGGAACAATACAGGCTTATAATAATAGCAACTTTTATTAATGAATATTTCTGTACTTAAATATAACTGCCAAAATGTGGGTTTACTATTAAAGGTACACACACCTCTGCCTAATCTTCCGGGGAAACAGGCGTTATGTTATGTTTATTTCTGTACTTAGGTAGTGAGTGCGTAGTTAAAAGGTAGTAAAGCCTCACTACTCAATGATAATAATATTATTAATACAACCATATTTTATTTTGATTCTGATTACAGATATAAAAATATCCCATAAACGGCGAAATGAACTTAAAAAAGCCGATTATGGTTTATAAAATCATTTGAAATATTATCTTTGATTCGAACGCAATAAAAATTAATGGCTCCATTCAATTATTTATACTTCTAAAAATATTATAAAAGCTATTATGGTTTTTCAGGTAGGTACTTAAAGTCTGTTCAAATCCTTGTTTCCAATTGACGTTATGGCCATTTAAACAAATAGGTATCACTTTTGGGCTAGTGTATTTATTCACTTTACTTTTACATAAAACAGTAATCTGCCAATTACATTCGCTAAAGATAAACTATTACAAGACAACACTTTTATAAAAACATTTCAACAATCATGTATTTGAAAAGTATCTGGACAACAACTTGGTATACAGGAAACAGCAGCAGGTTTGAACGTAACAAATGAATAGTTAGCCATTTTTTGTGCTCTTCAGTCTAGGTATTGTGTTTTAAATGGTCTAGATTGTTAGACCTAGTGTCAACTTTGACAAAACCCAGATTTCATTCTGGTTAGCATCGTACAGTCACGAGCATAATTACCTATCTGACATGAACTCAACATTATAAACCAAATAGCTTCTGCCTGCGGCTTCGCCTGCGTATATGTCGGAAATTATCCTACGGGGACAAGCTATCGGGACAAAAAGTAGCCTATTTCCTTCCCCAAGATGCCATCTATCTCCTTGCCAAATTTTATCGAAATACGGTCAGTGGTTTAGGCGTGAAAACGTAACATACAGACAGTTACTTTCGTATTTTTAATATTTGTATGGTTTTCTCTTTAAATAAAGGCTTATTTCATAATATTAAGGTTTTGATAACACTATGTAGGTATACTAGGTATGTATCACTATGAAATTTTCATCCTTACTTTATAAGAGAATTTGCTTTTGAATCTCGCGTCAGTTTAACGTAGGTAGTTCTGCTCGTGACTGTACCAGGACGACATATCAAGCTATGTATTACCAGTTTTAGCTGACCTCGCATTGTATAGGCTTTTCGTACAATGAGAAGTCAGCTTATACTGGAAATGTATAGCTTGATGTGTCGTCGTGTGTACAGTCACGAGCATAGCTAATATTCCTCCGCATCGCTGTCTACTGGTAATGTACTCAAGAGACTGGCGGCATTGCCACATTGTATGACAATGCTTAGCCTCTGGCCAAGGTAAAAGCCAGCCCTTGGGTCACGGGAAGTGTCAACCAGCCGTTTAGAGAGAAAATGCTAATTGATGTAAATATAGACTATATTATTCGGTATAAGTTCACTTTTCGCAGTATAAACTGTATGTGTTTATTCAGGCATGGTGAATATTGTTAAGAACAGTACTGACTGTTCTTAAAATACAATTCTTTGTATATCATTATACTGTCTGCACTCGGTCTGATAATAATATATGTTCTATGTTACGGGTTTGGTTTCCGCACTTAGTCCTTCAGGTGGACTATTGTGCGTGGGCCATGGCGGCCGTCGGCGTCGACGTGGCCCGTTAAGAACATCTGTGTAAGATCTGGGTGCCGTCTGATAATAATCACGAAATCTATAATTGAAGGAGGGAATATAGTTTTAATTAAATATACAAAGAAGTAAAAAACTCACAAAATCTAACCTATCCGTGTTATAAATATGGTGAACAGCCGACCTATTCTTACACATCCCAGTGTGAAAACTTAAGTGAAGTGAACGTGGAGTGAGCTGTCCATAGTGTCAATCCCTACCACCAGGTGGAATCAGCTCACGACACCAAAGTTTTCACGGTGAGTTTTTTACAGGTAGAGTCCGACCCGAAATGTTTTTTTTGTTTCGGCTGAAAACGATAACGAAATTCGACCTGCGGGCCAGTCGCGTAACACCCGATAGCTTTCATTTTGACAGTTCAACAACATTAATTGCGTTATTTACGTTGTTGAGCAGACAAACTTTCCGAACATATAAAGCAATGGAGTAGCAATATCCTTCACTTTTGACGTTCAAAAGTGCCTTTTATGTGCCTATTTGAAATAAATGCTTTGACTTTGACTTCAAAATGATGAATGGATGTGTATATATTTGTGTATCTATTTTGTGTTTATTGTATACATAATGTTTGCACCAACAACAGTCCCATTTTATGCCAAGGAAAATCACTGTCCATTCTAAGGTTGCCTGGAAGAGATCGCATTCTATATTTTGTAGTGTGTCATGTATTTTTTATGCTATGTATTTTTGTGGTGTACAATAAAGTATATATAAATAAATAAATGATTGTGATTGATATAATGTATTACGCAATTACTGTGCTGATTTGCATTTTAGGCCGAGAAACGAAAACGAAATGCGATCTGAGTCTAGACACAGGTAAACAACTACAATTTTTAAAATTATTAGGGACCAATGATTATAAAAATAAAATTATCAAATATAATAAAAAGAAAATACTTTTATTTGCGGCAAACATGACGCGTAAAAGAACACAAAAGCAAGAAAACTTGTGTCATATCCATGCAAAACAGCCATCGCTCAGCATAATGCTAAGACCTTAAACGAGACCTACAACCTATTAAAACATCAATTATCCTGCACCTGCGCGTAGGCATTAACCGAACTATCATAATACTTGTAATTGTCAATTCTGCGAATTAATCTCTGGTTATGACGTAACGATACACGCGTGCTGAAGTTTTAAAACATCCCCCTAATGTGTATTATGTTGTTGAAATGGATTTTTTTATGGTATGTTAGGGTTGCCAACATCAATATTCTTCTTGAAATTGAAGTGTCCTCTGTTAGACAGTAATAATAGATAATACATAATCAGACTATAATGTTCCCAATGCTGGGACACAGGCCTCCTCTCGGTACGAGGGAGTGGGCCGTAATCCACCACGCGGGCCCAGTGCGGGTTGGTAGATGTCACATGGCTTCGAATTTTTGGTTCTAGGACATGCCGATTTCCTCACGATGTTTTCCTTCACCGTTTTGAGAGCAGTGGTGATGAAATAATTTACAAAAAGTAAAGCGCCTGTTTGGGTTCGAACCCATGACCTACAACTCGTAAGTCGGGGTAGCTACCACTGGGCCATCAGTGCTCCTGACTGCACCAATCCTCTGTTAAACAATAATAATAGATCATCATCATCTCCCTGCCCTTATCCCATGTTACTTGTGGTCGGCGTAACACGTTTTCTTCTTCCATTCTCCCCTGTCAACCGTCACGCTATCATTCACTCCCTTGTCTTTCATATCATTCCTCACACAATCCATCCATCTTTTCTTCGGCCTTCCTCTCCCTCTCCATCCATCAACATGTATATTCATCACTCTTTTAGTTACATGCGTTTCGTCCCTTCTCATCACATGCCCATACCAAGCCAAACGATTTCCTTTCAACTTTTCTGTCACTGGCGCCACTTTCAAACTTCCTCTTATATACTCATTTCTTACTTTATCCATTCTCGTCACTCCACACATCCATCTCAACATTCTCATCTCCGCTGCATGCAATCTTTTTTCATCCGTCTTCTTCACAGCCCAGCATTCAGACCCATAAAGTACGACAGGCCTTATCACGGACTTATAAATTTTCCCTTTAACTTGAGGGGCATCCGTGGGTCGCAAGTTGTTTCTGTGACCTGTCGCCATTTCATCAAACAGTAATAATCAGTGATAGGAATAGGTAGTGCCTATTTGCCTAAACTTCGAAAAACAGAGACAAGAAACGGAGACTTCCTTAGGACTAAATTTTTCACTCACTCACTAACACATTGTGTACGTCATATATATATACTAACACAATTTTTGATTTTGATTTTACTATAAATTATATAATTTAATGTAATGTTAGTATTGTTTAAATTGATTTTAATTCTATTTCAGTGTCTGTGGTCTACGTACCAATTGATTTTAATATAATTTAATGTATTGTATGGATTATTATTATCTGAAATAAATGAATTATTATTAATATTATTAAAAGTGTTGTCCCGAATTTCTGGAAACATGTCCCGGAAAAAATTTAGTCCTAAGGATGTCTCCGTTTCTTGTCTCTGTTCTTCGAAGTTTAGGCAAATAGGCACTACCTATTCCTATCACTGGTAATAATAGATAATAGGTATAATTTTCCCTGACATCAATGAAGGAGGTATAAGTCTGAAATCACCAACCCGTCTTGAGCAAGCATGGTGATCAATGCTCATTGCATGCCGTCTCTGGATTAGAGAAGGTCTTTGCCCTGTGTGTTCCAATGGGACAGTACTAGTCCCGGCTGTCATTCTTGGACCTTTGACAGTCGTTATGGGTCGTCAGAAGCCCGCAAGTATGACAACCAGTCACCAAGGCGTATCTCTTACCTAGTAACAAGGTTGTGGCAGTCGCTCCATCTAAAATACTTGTATTCAGCTGCATCCGGTTAGACTGGAAGCCGACCCCAACATAGTTGGGAAAAGGCTAGGCAGATGGGGAACTAAATTGGCTAGCTTCTATTACGGAAAATACTCAATACTTTAAAAGACCTTATGTTAATTTTGTGCGATTTCAGAATAAATAAATCAGGTTTAAAATACCATAACACTCCAGCCCTTAAAGCTGGCTGGAGCCATGAATGGGAGCAATTCTGTTTTCATTGACACAATCCATCACAGTGACCTCGTTTGTGGTTTTCCTGCCTCTTTTCCTCAAACGCCCTAACTGAATTCTATGTCATCTTTTTTCTTTTCAATGTAATCGCAACAATATACCATGCAAGTACCGGTAGGTATGTGAAATGTGTTTTTAGGGTTCCGTACCTCGAAAGGAAAAAACGGAACCCTTATAGGATCACTTGTTGTCCGTCCGTCCATCTGTCTGTCTGTCAAGACCCTTTTTCTCAGGAACGCGTGGAGGTGTCAAGCTGGAATTTATATCAAATACTTAGGTCTACTGACCCTTGGAGCTGTGAAAACATCCAACTTCTAAGCCAACGCAATCTAAAGTACAGCCGTTTATGCCGCAAATTTCCACAAATTTTCGACACTCGCAAGGCAATCAAAACCTTCCCGTGAACTCAGAATCTTGAAATTTGGGACGAAGCAACGTCTTACTCGTATAACACAGATAAAGGAAAAATTGCGAAAATCGTAAATTTTTAGTTACATACCTACAAATTTTACGGAACCCTCGATGCGCGAGTCAGACTCGCACTTGCCCGGTTTTTTTTATTTGGAAAACTGATTTATGTCTTTTTAGTCACTCACAAAAATAAAAGAAAGATGTTTCTCCGTGAAGTTTTTTATTTTGATTGAACTTTTAAACATCAACGCAAATCTTTTATACATCTTCTTCTATACTTATAATAAATCTGTAGAAGTGAAAATTCTGTACATTGAAAATATCAAAAAAATAAATGGCAGGGGGTGTTACTAGACCGACACCGAACCCAAAAATGTGATTAAAAAAATTTTTGTCTGTCTGTCTGTCTGTCTGTCTGTCTGTCTGTTTGTTCAGGCATCACGCAAAAACTACCGGTTCGATTACGATGAAACTTGGTATAATTATTCTTTAATATCCTGGGCACCACACTGGGTACTTTTTATCCCGGAAAAGTATATACAATAAAAAACAAACTTAATTTTGCGGTTCGATCCCTAGACCCGATTACTGTACCAACCGCAAATAATAAGTTTGTCGTAGGTTACGTTACCCGCAGTGGAGTTCACTAAAGTTATGCTCTAAATGTAGTGCTGAAGGTTGAATTTGGCTTGCACCGTTCGCAGCACACGCGTGGCGCGCGGCCGCCACGGATCGCTACCGTATATAAGGATATTTTTTGAACTTTGATTTGAACGGACGTGTTGAGTGGCGAGCGTTCGTTCTTATTTTAACTGCTACTTGCAATTCTAAACCGTGTTTTTTAGTGCGACCTTTTTTATTTCTATTAGTTTTTAGAGTTATTTAGGTTTATTTTTATAAGTCGTAGGTATAGATTTTAATTTTAAAGTATAGGTAGTATATTTGATAGTGTACGTAGTGACCGTAGGTTATTTTATAATACTGTTAGGTAAGATTAGTCATTCGTATAGATATTAGTTTTTAGGGATTTTGCTTATTTATTGAGTTTAGTTATCATCAGAAATAGGTTTATTTAGGTAGGTAGGTATTTTATTTTCTGTTATTGAGTTTTTTTTTTATTATGTAGGTACTTAGGTAAGGATATCATATAGGTACCCTCTTAATCACCACTAATGAGACACAATTGGTTTTCTATTGTAATTAGCCACAAAGGGCCCGCGAGATAGATGGCATCCTGGGGAAGCACATACATTTTATCCTGTTAGCACGTTCCCGTGGGATAATTTCCGACATCCACGCGGGCGAAGCCGCGGGCAGAAGCTAGTACAAATATAAAAATTTAATTATTTCTGTTTGCAATGTCAGAATAACAGCTTTTTACACAACAAATAAAAGTATACAATAACACTTATAACAAAAAAATTACGATTTTTTTTTCCGTCTGTTTTTTCCGGCTAATCTCCGAAAAGGCTAGACCGATTTTGTCAGGACTTTAACTGGCAGATAGCTGATTTTATAAGGAGGAACTTAGGCTACTACAAAAAATCACGGTACCGCGCAAAGCAATTAAACCCCAAGTCGCAGGTACAGTTAATCGACTTAAAAGAATACAGCACTATTTACTATAATCAATTTATAAAAGCAAGGAAAAACCGATATCATTTTAAAAGAAAAAAAAATTAAACAAGATAAAGAATAATTATAATACAGGGCACATCCCTAGCCTGCTATAGTTATTAGCATCTTATCATCGAACAATGGAGGGAACAAAAAACTAAAGAGCCGACGTTAATCTTTGTAGTCATCTCGCTAGCGATACGCCCACGACTTTGGCTGCTTTTTGTATATTACCACGCTTAATTTCTTGCGGAATAAGTACAGGTATTTTGCATTATTGTAATATTAATAAGATGTTCTTAGACTGAGCGTCCCTTTTGATTATCTGACCTCTTTGTTTTCGTGTGGTGGGAGGATAGATCTGTCAGACTGTTATCGTCTTAAAACTTAAACGATTTGTAACATTATTCCAAGCCTAAACCTTCGAGCCTTAGTATTGTATTTTGATCTTTATTCTGACAAACGTAAAGTATACTAGTAACGCCAGTTTTTTACCGACATCTAAGAAGAAGGAGGCTTTATCTGTGTGTATTTTTTTTAATGTATGTTTATCGATATTTTCATAAATTGTGGACCGTTTATGAAAATTTTGCTCATGCCTTCTCTGTATGAGAAGAGAATTTTGCCCTTATTCCAAGCCCAAACCTTCGAGCCATTATTGTATTTTGATCTCTATTTCGACAAAAATAAAGTATACTCTGGCTTAACGTCAGTTTTTAACCGACTTCAATAAGTAGGAGGTTCTATGTTCTTGTTATAAATTCTGGACCGATTATGAAAATTTTGCTCGTGCCTTCTCTGTATGAGAAGTGGTCTTCGCCCTGCAGCGGGACACTAATAGGCTGGTATTATTATTATAAGTAACAGTATTTGGTCAAATTAAAGAGTTATAGTTTGACCAAAACCGCTGTACCGCGTCTTCGGTATGTGCGCGGCGAGACGGGGGGGCAGTGCAGGCCGCTTATTCGTCATCGCTCACGGCGTCCCGCTCCCCGCCTCGCCGCGCATTCCTAAGGCGCGGTACAGCAGTTTCCGTCAAACTATAGTAGATAATCTTTGCAATGATCTAGGCAGTAAAACACCCACTATCCGTTTCCTTTGTCTAACTTTTTGTAACTGACTATAAAATTGACTGAATTACTTTTGTCGGCAATTTGTGTAATACATATTTCTTAGTTGAGTGCTTCCAAAAATATATGCAGTAAGTATCTACCTTGGTACTTACCGAGGAAGTGACGTAGGTTACATTAGCGATGGATGTAACCACGGTAACCAATTAAGGTGGATGCTCCAAGGTAGCCCGCGAAATTCAAATGTTTTTACGTTTTTTGCAATTTGCTGGTCAGTAATAAGTTGTACGTTGATTACAATACGATGCGCGGCCGTAACGAATATGTATTTACAGAATTATAATCATTAAAGTCATCAACACAACTCTCTAAGATCAAGTAATCCTACTGAATGAATGAGGATTATGCTAATTTAACAAGTTGTATTACTGATTCTAATGTTTATAATTCTGTAAATACATATTTGTTACGGCCGCGAATCATATTTTAATCAACGTACAACTTAGTACTGACCAACAAATTACAAAAAACGTAAGAAAATTTGAATTTCGCGGGCTACCTTGGAGCATCCACCTTAATTAAGGCGTTCGTTCTACACAAGGTGTAAAGAGACCCATTAAACAACCGTCGTCTGCGCATTCTGTACATCGAACTAAATAACTTTGTACAAGTTCGGTAGGGTGCAATGTAACGCATCCAAGACATTGTGCTTAGGGGGTACACAACGTTACAGGGGTCGGGGATTTAAAGATAAGTTATAACTTTTTTTTTTGTCTTTTCTTTACTGTCCCACTGCTGGGTTAAAGCTTCTTCCAATTTTAAACTTTGTTTCGTTAAAAACTTAACAAATAATAATAATAATAATATCCCTGGACATTTCACACAGCGCCATCTAGTCCCAAGCTAAGCAACCTAATGCTTGTGTTATGGGAACAAGATGGCTGATAAACTACTTATATACATTTTTTTTTTTTTTTGTAAATACATACATATTATAGATAGAAAAACACCCAGACTCGGAACAAATACATGTAGGTCATATAAATATTTGTTCCGTGCGGGAGTCGAACCCGCGACACGCAGCGCAAGCTAATAACTGGAAACCTTCAGTATCTCCGTAACCAGTTCCCCAGGTCCAGTACAAAAATAATGTTCACAATGATGGGAACAAGTGACTCGCGGCTTTGCGAAGTGTCTTCTTTACACTCATTACACAAGAAAAAAAGAAAGGAAGAAAAAGTATTAATTGCGACTTGTACAGGAAAATCACAAACTAAATTAAACACACAGACATGTGTCTGTGTACGAGTATGCTTTGTTATATGACGTTTGTTACCGACCGTACTTCGCAAAAGTAGGGTTTTTTTGCCAAATACATTACGAAGCACAGAGTATAGGCTAATTATGTAACAAAAGTATGAACTTTTTACATCCATACTTATAGAAAATTAAATTACGTTTGATACGATCAAACAAAATGGCCATGTGTAGGTACATTGAACAAAAAAGTTTGACGAATCCGTTTGTAACGTAAAAACAAATCTCTTCCTTATTTTCACACAATAAGGTTCAATATTGTGTGTATGTGTTGAAACCATTGTAATAAATAATACTATGTGTTTCGATTCGGAATTAAAAGTAATTCGATGTCTAACAAAAAATATACCTAGAACTGGCCATGTATTTGAGTTTGATACGGACAGTAAAAAGTTCTAATTACTTAATTCAATTAATGAACAATGTATTATTGCTGCGGGGAATTTATAGAGCAAAAACAGCAAAAGTGTGTTCCCCTGAGGGTGGCTAAAAAGTTTATTCATTATTAAAATTAGTTTTTTTTTTACCTAGGGGTAAAGTATCTGCTTTCCGAGTTAAACCTGGACGGGTTTTTGATCAAGTAGGGCTGCAGATTATCATCATCATCAGCCTACAGCAGTCCACAGCT
The DNA here is from genome assembly GCA_951799955.1 of Apamea anceps. Lineage (NCBI taxonomy): Eukaryota > Metazoa > Arthropoda > Insecta > Lepidoptera > Noctuidae > Apamea > Apamea anceps. Next base: position 3,918,664 of record OX637505.1, on the reverse strand, counting down.
GGACATAGGCCTCTCCTATTGCACGCCATTCAACTTGATTTTCGGCAACTCTCATCCAACTGCTGCCAGCCACCATATAATAGTAATATAATAATACCAGCCTGTTCTACTGCCGGGCAAATACCTCTTCTCATACAGGCACGAGCATTGGTCACAATGCTTGCTCAAGAGATGTTTGCGATCCTGCCAGGGTAGCGGGATCGTCCGAAAGAGTTACCGCTGCCCTGGAACATAAAGGGCTAAGGAAGGAACACGGGTGTGTTTTAGTCAGTAATAGTCTGACACTCCCTTCTGCTCCACCCAGAGCGGGAGGAGTCATTTGATGATTTCCCATCCTCAAAAAAAAAAAAAAAAAAAGGGGTAGAATTTCCAAAAATGCTTCATTTGTGCTCACTATTGTTCAATATAGAACCCTTGTGCAAAATATCATAGAATTGCTAACCGAAAAAACAAGACCTGACTTTCTGAGAACGATACCACTTAAAAATAAATACATCTTGCCAAAATTTAATAATGTGTACGGGATGAGGGTTGCAGAATATTTAGTACCCTTTTATCTTAATAAACTTCCAGAAGACTTGCAAACGTTATACAAAACGAGTTCGAAAAGTTATAAGTACAAATCAAAGCGTTTCCTTACAAAAAATTTCTCCTAATGGATGTATGTACCTATGTATTAATGTAACTCATAAATTGTTAAATTGTTTATAGCGGCTCGCCAACATGCAGATAAACCCTGAGAGGTTTTCGTTGTGTGGCTAAAACTGAGTATGTATTAGGTTAAGTGTTTTAGAAATAAAAAAAAAATAAATAATTTAACCAAAAGCTAGCCTTAGTTGGCTTGACATAATTACCACCAAAACCAATGCTTGACACCAGAAACCTTACAAATGTAATCACGGAACATCGAATCAATGTACTTTGTGTGCCTCGACCTAAAATAGGGTGAGAGCATCAGTCATCGGCCTAACGCCCAATCGATGCATGACGTCATCCGACTCATTATCGCGTGATTAACACCACCATGCTTCTTTAACCTTGATGTTAACGTGGCGGTTAATTATTTTGTAACGTACAAAGATAAAAATAATATTGGAAGTTTAGGTATTTGAATTAAAAAGGTGTCAGTTAGTTGTGTTTTATAACTGAGAAAAATGGTAGATAATATTTTGATGTTCTCAGTGTTTACTGCTTGCATATAGCTTTGTCTAATTTTGGAGATGTACTTTAAACTAAGCATTTACCTAATTTGATTTAAATTACATATAATGTAAAATTAATAAGAACTCAAAAAAGAGAAAGAAGGAAAAAAGAGAGAACTCAAGAAAAAGGAGACTCAAATCTAGGTATTTCCAGCATTATTAATCGATTTCAAAACACAACTTTCTCACGGACTTGTCAAGGTACCATAATTTAACAAAGTCCGATTAAAATCAAGCCATTAGTCATAGATTTTAAACGCACTTTTTGTCTTATTGATTATTTCAATTACGATAGTGTTGCTGTAATTATCAAGTATTTATTGTCTATGTTATAGCTTCGGATCTTAAAGGCCGCTGTTTAATTAAGCTGGTAATTGGAATATTTAATAAAACAAGTTTGTTGCTACTTTTTTTCTGGCTTTGTTAGTTGCACTGTAGTTTTTTGCTGTGTTTGCGATGTAAGCGAACGAGTTTAAAACAAAAAAAAAAATAATTCACGAACTTTGAAAGACACTCGGTCTTTCAAAGTTAGTGAATTACTTTTTTTTTACATTTTTGTGAAGCTTAAAAGCAAAATGGAGTATCTACTAAAATGTCAAAAATTGAGTATTCTGAACACCTAATTCTACTACTACAACAAACAAGTAGCGTAACTTACCGGTCCCAAAACATTGGAAATTGAAAATGGACACACAAAAAAATGTAAACTAAACATAAATATCAGACTGTAAGGGCGGGACATCCTACCAATTTTTCGGGGCACAGGTATTCAACCCTTTTCAATCGATAAAACTGTCTATTTATATTTCCGCCCTTCCGGCAACAGTGTCTTTTACCCTTCATAAAGTCCGCAACACACCACCTTTATCTAATTTATTTATTCAAATGAGGTCCCGTATTATTAATCGGAACTTTCAAATAAATTTTCCTATTACCTACATAATTTTATTTTATTTTCATCGTGAAATAACGTTTGGCTGTAAGTTAAGCACAGGAACCTTTATACAGCATGTATCGGAAGGTGTGGTCATATTTAAGGGTTTGATACAGATCATCAAATTGAACAACTTTCTCCATGGGACCAACATTGTAATCGCGATAATTTTTTTTTAATTAAAGTTTTTTATCGCGATTACGATGTTGGTCCAATGGAGAAAATTGTCTGTACCACCCTCTTCTGATAGATACTGTATATTCAGATTTTCTCATTCCTACCTAAATATTTTGTTATGAAAAAAAAAAGATAAAAAATTTTTTCTATATTACTTCTTAGATCTACAACCATAAAGAATACTAAAGTACTTAGTTTGTTAGGACATAACATCGAACAAAATGCAAGCGAGTCTAAAAATTGTAATGCGATGAACTCATGGTTGCAGTCTGTACAAGCTTAATTGGCTTATTTGCGTCTACTGCTGTATAAATACTGTATAATAATTAGAAGTGATGCACATGTTAGGTTATGTAAGTAAAGGTGCACGCGCATGGGTAATGACTAGATGGTACGCGGGTTTACATTTTTTTTTAAACTGGGGCTAATATGGAATCAGGAATGTCACAAGTGGGGCCAACTTTGTGAGGCGAATGTGGAACAAATCGTCTGGCGATTATCATTGAAGTAACGTCATGTTTTTTTATTTGAATAAATAAAACTATGCAGTATAAATTGGCTTACTACACCCCAGAAGTATTTTAACGTTTTCCACGCCATTCAAAGAATGTCTGTACCGAAATTAATATTTACATTTTTTTGTATTTTTTTTTTTTTTGCTTTTTTCGTGTTATGCAAATGTTATGTTCAGTCAACCTACCTATATACAATGCAAAGATAGAGTTAAGATTAAGATCGCGCTTGTTTAGTCAAAATCAAAAGTCATTCATTCAAATTAGGCAGAGAATCAGCACTCTTTGAACGTCAAAATTACATAAGACATTCCCAAAAACGCCCCACCTTACACCACTTCCTTGTCTTTAAGTAGGAAGAAGTGGCGCAACAAGAAGTACTTTGCGAGCATCATCATCAGAGATCGGAGTAGGTAGATTGAATTGGGGTCATTGATCCGAAACGTATATATTAATATGGACATTCCTCCGGATTTTCGAAATTGTTTGACTATTAAAAAAAAAACGGAACTTGGGTAAGAATTGTATTAAAATGAGCAATATTATATTGTTCATAATTTTTTTAAATGTTATCCAGTCACGATTTGACACAACCCAACGACCAATCAGAGCAAAGGATCATGGGTGGTGCACTAACCGGTTATCAAAACAATGCGTACGCCCGGCGACGATACCAGGTAGCTCACTCGTTCCTTTAAATGAATTGAGTAGTAATAATATCACTACCAACATTAACAATGTTTAACTGGATCCGGAAACACCGGAATTACTTTCCGGGAAAATGACTTATCCATGTTATTCTTTCTGTGAACATCTATGATACAAGTACCAAAAATCAATCTACCTACTCCGATCACTGATCATCATCATCAGCTGCGACATCTGTCTGTAAATTTAGAAAAAATTGATTTAATACAATAGTGGGTACATTTTTGGCTAAGACCAATACAGTATGGCTCCTGGAAAACTTCCAACGGCATTCCGGAAGATTCAGGCGTAAATGACGGGACGAACTTGACTCGTTTAAGAGGGCTTGGTCCATATTAGCTCAGGATCGAGTTGAGTAGAATAAGGAAAGGGAGGCCATTGTCCTGCCCGTGGGACAATACAGTATACACGTGGCGTGGACGTACCCTAAGAATTCTTCCGTAAGAACATTTGTTTAGAATTTAAAGACACGGTAGTTATGCTGTTTGGTCGGCTGCACAATATTAGCATAATGTAGACCAGGCATCCTTGTTTTTAGTGTTTTGATGTGAAAACATTACGGACTGAGGACCTTAAAGATTTTCAGATAATTATATCTTCAAGGTAATTTTAATACAAAATAAACGATCCTGCTTATTTGTAATGTTTTGAAACAGCATAATATCAAGGCTTTTGCAAATTGCACAAGTGTTAGAAACACGTGTAAAGGATCTGGCTGAGTTTGTACATTTATCATCATCTACGTTAATTAGGCAATCAATGAAAATACACGATCAAATTTTGTAATAGTTTTTTCCATTCTTGAATCACTAGACATTTATGTCCATTGTGGTTAAGTAATAACAGCTGCATGGGTCGATCCGTCAGGTTAAGCTACGCTTGCCGCGGTTGGTCCGTGGATGGGTGACCATCTTCACATGTCAACCCCTCTGTGCCTCGGAAAGCAGGTTAAGCCGTTGGTCCCGGCTGTTATTCGTGGATCTTTGACAGTCGTTACGGGTCGTCATAAACCCGAAAGTCTGACCACCAATCTTACCGAGGGGTATCGTATTACCCAGTAACTGGGTTATGGAGGACAGATAGGCAGTCGCTCCATGTAAAATACTGGTACTCAGCTGCATACGGTTAGACTGGAAGTCGACCCTAACATAGTTGGGAAAAAGCTAGGCAGATGATGATTTATGTCCATTGTGTCATCTAATAAAGAATAATATCTACATAACAAAAATCTTTAATTTATTCATTCACTGTCATTTTGCACAAGAGTTCCATAAACAACAAAAGTGAGCAGTGAGGAAGGATATTTGAAAATTCATCACCTAAAAGGGTTAGGGGGTAAGTTCGTTTACCGATGGGAAATCCCATCGGGTACACGGCTTGTATCGCTTTACGGCGATAAGACCGCCCATTGTGTCACCCTATGTAAAATTTCTACATTTATATCTGTAATTTTATGTGGTATACAGGGTGGCAGTACATACCATGGATTCAGTACATGATTCTGAAACCCGCTGCATCGAAATTCTTTGTCGGTTATTAATAATAAAAATTGCATTTTGACCGCGTAGGTAATTTTATATGAAACAGTTGTTTTTTTTATACCTAACTGCCTAAATATTTCTACACTGGAGGGTCTAGAATCTTGTGCTGAATTCATGGTTACAGTTTGTGCGTCGATGTCCCTGCCACCCTGTATAAGAAGGATTATGTGACATCTGAAACGTAACCAATGAAAACGCTTCTACGCTTTCTGCGCTGAATTCATGGTTACAGTTTGTACGTCGCTGACCCTGCCACTCTGTCTAATACGAGTAAAGAGTAGTCTGTCTATCTGGTTTACTTTAAAAAGGTTTTATTAATGTTAAAAATAATATAACTTATCTAATAATAATTTTCTTTTTCCACAGGTAAGCACCAACTTAACAAAAGACTCAACTACCGATACGACAGTTACAGTGAGTACTGAAAACTTTAGCCTTTTGGCGATGAGCCAGTAACTTCTCATCCGTGATATCTCGAGTTTTAAACTAGTTCTTAAATGTATAAAGAAAATGTACATCTTAACTTGAAACTTAATAAAATACATCAAAATATTTGGCACTTGAACAATTTCGCCTTTAAGTAATTGCCTTTCTGGACCTTCATATACTATGTATTTTGGTGATAGCTGGCCACTACTTACACGTTTTCTCACAATTCTGAAATTTAGTTCGAGATTTAGGTACCTATAAGGTGGTGACGACAATCCTACTAATATTATATAAACGTGAAAGTTTGTATGGATGGATGGATGGATGTTTGTTACTCTTTCACGCGAAAACTACTGAACGGATTTGGATGAAATTTGGCATACAGGTAGTTTATAACCAGAATTAACACACAGGTTTTTATCCCGATATTCCCACGGGATCAAAACTTATGCGGGTGAAACCGCGGGGCGCAGCTAGTCCGGCAATAAATTAAACTCATATCCGTGACGTTCACAATCTGCATACAAAAATTCAACAAAATATATCCAATACTTCCGTCACTATAGCTAGTCTAAGATTGGTAAAACCTATAGACAGCTCAACACTACTATTTAGTTTGTTAGAAAAAAATACTTTTTAATTTCAAAGTTAGGATTTATTTGATAGCTCCTATGCATTAGTATTGTAGTGTTTTCATTTACTGTCGTATTTTCGTTTCCATGTTGTATACAGGGTGTCAGGGACATCCACGCGCAAACTGTAACCATGATTCAGTATACTATTCTGAATCCCTCAGGAATGAAATTTTTCGACAGGTATTAACAAAATTTGCTATTCCATACATTTTGAACGCGTAGGTTACACTTTACTACGAAACAGCTGTTCTTTTTTTATGATAACCAACGGCAAAATGTCTGAAGTTATATACTGAATTTATGGTTACAGTTTGCGCGTCCATGTGCCTGCCCCCTGTATAAGAAGGACAGTATTCAATTTTACACATCTGAAACGAATATGATATCTGAAATGCTACCTTAATTTTAAACCCGCAATCTAGATTTTAATATTACGTAATCGAATTTTATGATGCCCTATTATTCTTTACCCTTGCTTTGTTCGATATACATGTACATATTAGGTATATATATTATGTAGTGTTGTATTTTTGTATGTATTACTAAGGACCTCCAACAGTTACATACCTACTGCAACAAAATCTCGTTACGCACCCAACCATCCTACAAGGTGTAACCACCAGTTAATAGCACAGGAAATAAAATATGTATTTGTTTTTGCATTGAATCCAAGTAAATAAATCGGAGAACATTCATCTGGCTTCGTGCTACTGATGACTTCATGGCTAAAGTTCCCAGGATACCGTCACTCAGACCACGATCATTGTAATTGCTTCTATAATTATTTTGCTAAGGCTTTATGAAGGAAAAACAAGAAAATTGATCATTATGATAATCGTGAAGAGTTATTATTTACGTCCGTTTAATGATAATCAGTTAGTTATATTTTTCATGGTCGTAGGTACTTGTTCTAAGTGTCTTAGTCATTTTTGTATTCAAGCACAGAATAACTAATAGTACCTTCAAGGTAGATTGGTTTATTACAGGATTGTACAGGGTCAAATCAAATTAGTTAGCGAAACTCCGTAGACGTGTTGGATATTGATAAGTAAACATGATAAAACAAAAAGAAATTAATTTGATATTTTTTGTGGGCTCATTTTGTAGTCACTTGAAATATCTATTTGATTTTTTTTTTGTGTGTAAACTTCACAGACGTGATCAGTATCGATATCTAAATACGATTAAACAAAAGAAGACAGATTTTCTGAAATCATACTTCAACAATACTAACATTCGTTGGCCCCCCAAAAAAAACATAAAATATTTTTTATTTTATCGCATTTAGAAATCTATACCCATCAGAGTGCAGAGTGTCGCTAGCTAATTTATTTTGACCCTGTATATCTATACAAATTATAAATTAAAGTTGATTTTCGTGTTCATCTGTATGACTGCATTATTCTTCTAAACTACGCAACGGATTTTGATGGGGTTTTCAGCATAATTTAGAGAATTAATCCGTAAGGATTCTTATAATACTTTAATATAAAACTACAATACTACAATAAGAAACATCGATATTTTGTAAAATCGTAAAACCCGTACGAAGCAGGGGCGGGGTGCTAGTACTACGTAAATAGGTAGGTATAAAATTAAGTAAGTTGTAACATTAACTTCTACAACATTAATGTTGCTGTTGACTCGTTGAACTGAACACAGATAACCAATAAAAAAAGTCGATATATGCTATAAAAAAACCTCACCAATACATAGGAAGAGATAAAAATGTCCTTTCCAGACCACACACGCGACCAGGACTATCAAGACCCTAGATATGACCATTCCAACGCGTTGGACATTGAACTAAACCACTAGAATGTACACTTTTAACGTCAAGTACAAGCTGTAATTACAGAAAACTAGTATTTCTGTTTACCTCAGCCAGGATTATCGTAGTGTCATCGCATTAACAGCCATTTGTATGCAGCTCTAGAAAGTTAGAACGAGCTCAATTATATTGCGTATATTAGATTTTTTATGATGATATAGTCATGGTGATAAAATTTTATTTATGTTGTCTTGATCTTCATAATTAAGTCTTCTTGAAATCTCAGGTCCCTTATTCACTATGACGGTCATAGTGAATAAGGGACCTGAGAATTAGACGTATTTTTTGACCTGGGATTTGATTGAAGTGGTTTCAAAGTAAGGAATCACTATGTGGTCATAGTATGACCACATAGTGATTCCTTACTTTGAAACCACGTAAATTCCTTACCTAATAACGACATCTGCTGTTAACGTTCATAACACAATGAACGAAACCGCGCGAAATGAACGCGAATTTGGCGTAGTTTGAACTGTCAAAATACATGTTGTCCGTACGGTTGACATTTTGACTCCTTGCCGATATTGACGTGGTTTGCATATGGCAAGATTTCACGGGGAATAATTTATTACCATACATAATCGGGGCCCTAATTGCCAATCAAAAGACGTATGTAAGGATTGTAGCGTAGGTGGCGTTCTGTATTTTCTGCCTACCCCCATGGGAAGAAGGTGTTAATTTATGTATTCCATGCGCTCAACGCACTTAGCTGATAAAAGCTTAATAGATTGAACAAAACTCCCATAATCTCTGTCCTCTAATCAAAATTAAGATATTAAAAAGGTTTTTTGAAATTATCTGTTAAAAGTACGCCCTATAAAGTGCATTGGGCATTTTAATACAAGCTTCTGCCGCCGACTTCGTCCGCGTGAAATGTCTTGTTTTAACATTGGTGAAAGTGTTTTCGGAATCAGAAAGCCAATTCTCGTAATTTAAAACGTTGAAAATCTAATCGCAGCCTCATCTCAGCGACAAACAAACGTCAAAAACTTGTCAAAATGTAGAGAAATTAGAAGTATTTTTTGACAGATTGAGACTGAGATCAGACTGTGAACGTTCTTAAAATTACGAGAATTACCCCCCCCTCTGATCAGTAGTTCCAAAGATTGCCCCCTAGGTACAAATTCCAAAATTGTACCTCTTTATAATATTAATAAAGATAAGAAATAATAAAAAATAATGAAAATTAACAGTATCTATCTATATGTAATAAAACACATTACGTATAGATATAATAAATCAATGAGAACGACTTCCATTTACACATTAAATAAATAAAAGTAATCATACCATATAAGTAGTACCTATGTACTAGCAAATTACACGAATTATCATAAAAAAGCCATAGAGCCACATATTAAGCTAATCCACTGCATTCTATAGAAAATATGGCCATTTGTAAGTAAAGCTAGAAACGATATGTTAATTTAGTTTTATTATTCCTACTTGCTTCTCCACGCGACTTCGTTCGCGTGGAAGTCGTAAGACACCACAATTTATCTACTAAAATAACTGCCTCATCTTTATAAAAGTCTTTTTTATTGGTGACATCGCATCGCATCACCCGTGCTATTGCTTCGTTTTCGGGAGTTCTTTCTCACTTTTTTTTCCGTTTTGCTCGGCTCCTAAGAGTGTTAGCGTGATATTATTTGTCAAGAAAAGGGTTATTAAATAAAAAAAAGCATTATTCAAATCAGACTGGTAGTTCCAAAGATTAGCGCGTTCAAACAAACAAACTCTTCAGCTTAATATAAACATTGGTGTGCAAAGCTAGGGACGACATATTAATTTGGTTATACCTATTAGTCCGATAGAGAGCGGTTCCTGTAACTTTACTTCAAATGTGATACTTTATAGCTTTAAAATATCCTTGTATCAATTAACTTTCTATATCTTATAAATTCAGCTATCTGCTAAAACTCCCGTCAAAATCGGTTCAGCTGCTTCGAAGATTGGCCGGAACAAACAGACAGACAAAAAAAAATTGTTTTTTTGCTATATGTACTGTATATACTTTTATATGCATTTAGTAAAAAGCTGTTATTTTGACATTACAAATAAACACTTCAATTTTATTTATTTGTATAGATATTGATTAAAGTGGCTTTTCGTGTCTGTCCGTGTGACTGCGTTGATCTTCTTAATAACCTTAAAATAAAAAATATCCTCCTATACATTATCATTTCCAAAATGACTTCATTCCGTCTTCGGATGACCCCTATCATTAGTAAGGTGAAAGTCCCAATTTTCGTCACACACGTCCCAACTTTTTTTGGTCACAGCGTAACTAGGATGCCACGAAACGGAACGGACATGTACTTGTAGTACCTAGCATTATAAATCATCGTCTTGTAACAGATGCGAGCGTGTGCAGCACTCACGACTTTTAGTTTAGTTGTTAGTGATGCTATTAGGTGAGGTTTGTGTATTCTGTGTCGTTCATGTACTTAGGTATTATTGGCGTGATGATTAAGTATTAGTAGGAAGCGGATGTTAAAATAGAATAGGCAACACGACATTGAAATGACGTCACTGTAATTATTGCTCTTTGAAGTAATTTTAATTTAATCAACATGATGGTTCGTCGAGGTGATCCGGCAGACAACCAAAGTTGACGACATAGCTCACAGAATAACTAAACTGAAATGGCAAAGACCGGCCATGTTAGACGCAGAACCGATGACCGTTGGGGTAGATGTGTTATTGAGTGGAGACCGCGAATCGTCAAACGTAAGGTAGGACGCCCTTAGGCTGGGTGAAGCGACGCTCGTCGCAGGATAGCTGGTAGCAGCTGGATGAGATATGCTAAAAATCGAGTTGATAGGCGTGCAATAGGACAGGCCTAGGTGCAGCAGTGGACTGCTGGTAGCCTGATGATCTTAGGCTCATTTCAAATACAACATAAATAAATAAAAAAAAATATTATACCTTCTTTTCAATTTCGCTTCTAATACATTTATTGTTGTCTTCTTTTTAAATGTTTGATGTAAATTGATGGCCTGAAACACTGCTTTTTCATAAACCTAGATCAGGCAGGTCTACATTACAGTTAGAATTTAACTTTCCCTATTGTAATTTAATGTAAATCATATCTTTACTTTACTTTATACTTGAAAATTTTAATTATTATTTTAGATAAATAATCGCATGATTGAACTTAAAAATATTAATTAAATCTAACACTGTTCCCAAAACATAATGTCTTACAAAATAATAAAGTTTTAAACGTAATTCTTCAAACCGCAGTTAAAACCACATTGGGATCGCAGTTGTAATTTGGTAACATTTTAACATTATAATTAGCTGCACAGTCGTTCTTATTCGACTTATTATCAAAATGACGAGTGTTTCCCACGTTGCATGTCAACTTACTTTTTGCCCACAATGACATCATAATTATCTACAGTATACCTACTGGTTTTCATTTTATGACTAGTTAAGTGCGCTGGTAAACATTGGCATGTAAGTAAATAAACAAATCATTATTAAGAAATGTTTATTTCTGTCGTTGTTATTTCATAGCTTCGGTAGGTACTCGTTGGTATAATAAAGACATCATCATCATCACCATCTGCCTAGCCTTTTCCCAACTATGTTGGGGTCGGCTTCCAGTCTAACCAGATTCAGCTGAATACCAGTATTTTACAAGGAGCGACTGCCTATCTGACCTCAACAACCCAGTTAATGGGTAAAACGATACCCCTTGGTAAGACTGGTTGTCAGACTTTCGGGCTTCCGTCTACCCGTAACGACTGTTAAAGATCCACGAATGACAGCTGGGACCAACGGTTTAACGTGCTTTCCGACGCACTGAGGGGTATCGGTATGTAAAGACCCATCCACAGACCCGCCGCGGCAAGCATAGCTTAACCTGATCGATCGACCTGTGTGGCTGTTATTATTTAGCCATGGGGCCCTCCGGGTATAATAAAGACATAATTATTATATTATTATAAGCCTGTGTTGCCCCACTGCTGGGCAAAAGCCTCCCTTCCCACTTTCCACTATTCCCGGTCTACTGCGATTGTGGGCCAATCCTTTAAGAAGAGGTCCAGCTCATCCCTCCAAAGTCATGGGCAAAACCTAGTAATCATATATTTTGCAAACAACAAACACACCGAACAAGTCTATGTGTAGAGCATTATGTAAATTACGTGTAGGTACCGTTGGAATGAAAGTCATTAAGAGCTATAATGTCCATAATCTTTCGTTTCATCTTTTATGCTCTGGACCACAAAATGCGGACTTAGTACCACAATTGCTTACACCACATCACATAGCACACGACACAATCACGCAATTAGCAAAACCTTCCCTCACAACACAACATTACCGACAGAAACACGATTACAACAACGCAAAAAGAATAATTCTCTGACGAACGCTTATCATACGTCTCCGTGAGTCTGTGACGTCATCGGGACGTGTTGATTGCACCTCATTACTGTGTCCCGTGTCGTCTGTAATTGAATACACGAGGACGACAATATGAACATTCACCCTGTCCCTTAAGAGTGATCACTGCGATTAGGTTTCATATTTGTTTTATTTATATAAATTAATGGGTTAGATACAGATGTATAATTATATTACGGCAGCTTTTGGGAATTGTATTTAAGTTGAAAATAACAAAGGTGTATTAACTTTCAAATTAATTAAGTTTAAAGTACTTAAGCTCGCTCTCCACAAGTAAATTTTCGTAGTTAAATGTCGAAATGTTTCTAAAGTTGGCTTGAAACAACAAAATCTAAGTCTTTTATCAAATATCCTTACAGAAAGAAACCCAAATATGACAGCTTTTCCTTAGTTGTTTGACCTGTGTCTTCCCCTAAATGTTAAGTAGAGATGTATCTACTGAGTTATACAAACAGGTAAACTTAAAGGTGGCAAAGGTTCATGCATCCCATTCAATGAGTTGTTTGTTAATCTTCATGTTTGACAGTCGTTACGGATAGTGCAATGCCCAAAAGCTTAACAACCAGTCTTACCAAGGGGTATCGTGTTACCCAGTAATTGTGGTTGTGGTGGTCAGATAGTCATTCGCTCCATGTAAAATTATTCAGTTTGTATTCAGGTGCATTCGGTTAGGCTGCAAGCCGACCCCAACATAGTTAGGAAAAGGTTAGGAAGAATGACTTCTACAATAACATTTATTTGGATTTAACGTAGCAAAAAATGGTGGCACCTGACTCTTTCCTGGTGTTCTATATTCATGTATGTGACCCGCATACTCACAAACAAGATAAACTTTTTGTCCATTCCCCCATAAAGAAATAAAACAAAACTCATAATATTATGTATCTATGCGTAAAATATACGGGTCAAATTAACCTCCTTACTTGAAGTAGGTTAACAAATTACCCACTTATCTTCGCCCGAGCTCGTAAAATCGACTGAAGGCGAATTGGGTCACTATTATGGTAGGCTTTCTGACTGGCAACCATACTCACCTTATTTTAACAAGGGGAATGAACCCCCTAAATGCTAGCAGTCAGTGTATAATGGTATACCTTTGTCAGGACACCTTAGGAATAGAAAACTGTCAATCATGGAATTGGGTGTAAGACTATACCAATCGGGCCTGCGGGCGGTGAGTAATGGGTAACTCACCGTCCGATCAGGACCAGGCCCGTGCCGGACGGCGTGTTGTGTTCCACGCGCGCCTCAAAGAGATGTCAGCATGAGTGACGGGGCCCCATAGGGCCGAAGCCTGCCAGGGTAGCGGGATTGTCCGAAAGGGTTACCGCTGCCCTGGAACATAAAGGGCTAAGGAAGGAACACGGGTGGGCTGACACTCCCTCCTGCTCCACCCAGAGCGGGAGGAGTCATTTGATGATTTCCCATACTCAAAAAAAAAAAAAAAAAAAGACTATACCAATCACTATCGAACCCAAGTCGACTGGAGCAAAGACAATCTCCACAGGTTCACGGACGGCTCAGGTCTCAAGTGCGCATGCAGCACCTCCTCTCACACAATGCATGACCTGCGCCGCATGCCCTGTCACTGTGCACTTTATGTGCTGGTCTTCTTGAACGAGAACTAGTTCTTAGTAACATTAAATAGAGATAAACAGAAAGACAGTAGATGGCGTTTGCCCTGCAGTAAGACATCACAGGCTTTTAATCCCACTAATCTTACTTAATCACACTAATTTTATAAACGTGAAAGTTTGTGAGGATGGATGGATGTTTGTTACTCTTTCACACAAAAACTACTGAACGGATTTTGATGAAACTCTACAGTAATAGAGCTCATAAATCAGAATAACACATAGGATAAGTACTTTTTATCCCGATTTTCACACGGGATCGACAGTTATGCGGGTGAAACCGCGGGGCGCTGCTAGAAATACAGTCATGCGCACAGGTTGGATGGACAGCAGCATATGAAGTAATTTTTTGCTCCGTTGGTGTAATTTCTGTATGGTTCCAGTCTAACCGGACGCTGCTGAATAACCAGTATTTTACATGGAGCGAATGCCTATCTGACCGCCACAACCCAGTTACTGAGTAATACGATACTTACTGGTAAGATTGGTTGTCAGACTTTCGGGCTTCTGACGACCCGTAACGACTGTCAAAGATCCAAGAATGACAGCCGGGACCAACGATCTAACGTGCTTAATGAGGCACGGAAGACCAATCGCGACAAGCATAGCTTAACCTGATCGATCGACCCGTGCGGCTGTTATTACTTAGCCACAAGCCATGGTCCGGGGTGAGAGGGAGTGGGAGGCAGTCGCCTCCTTCTGCGAAGCAGTCATGCTAGCGAAGGAGGTGGCGGGGTGGACGAGAGAACGCGCCTTGCGCACCTCACGCCTCAGCCGCCGCGGGAGACGCTCCGGGCGTCGGGAGCCGCGTGACGACTCCCGGCCACCGTAGGCGCGGGCCTGCGGGCGGTGAGTAATGGGTAACTCACCGTCCGATCAGGACCAGGCCCGTGCCGGACGGCGTGTATGTGTTCCACGCGCGCCTCAAAGAGATGTCAGCATGAGTGACGGGGCCCCATAGGGCCGAAGCCTGCCAGGGTAGCGGGATTGTCCGAAAGGGTTACCGCTGCCCTGGAACATAAAGGGCTAAGGAAGGAACACGGGTGGGTTTTAGTCAGTAAGTCTGACACTCCCTTCTGCTCCACCCAGAGCGGGAGGGGTCATTTGATGATTTCCCATCCTCAAAAAAAAAAAAAAAAAATCTATTCTATGGTACTTATACAAAATAATATAAATTCAAGTCGCATTTCGCGAAGTTAAATCAAAAGCCATTTATTCAAATTAGGCTGAGAATCACCACTTTTTGAATGTCAAAATTACATAAAACAGTCCCCCAAGACTTCCTGCCCTTCAATTTCTGTGTCGCCGCGTCTCAGTCTCTGTGTGTAACCGCGTTGTTCTTCTAAACTCCATAACGGATTTTAATGCGGTTTTCATCGTCATTTAGAGAATTTATCCCGGAAGGTTTATATGTATAATCCATTAATATAAAACTTACATATAATAAAAATATCTCGATGTTTTGTCAAGACGTGTCGCTCTCACTAGTCTAAAGTAATATTATGAAGAGAAAAGATTTGATTTTTTGTATATTTGTTTGTTACGCTTTCACGCTAAAACGGCTGAACGGATTTGGATGAACTTTAGCACATGGGTAGGTTATGACCAGGATTAAGACATAGAATACTTTTTATCCCGATTCTCCCACGGGTAGAGACTTAAGCGGATGCAACCGCGGGCGCAGCTAGTAATAGATAATTGCTTCGTTTCCAATTGCTCTGAATTCAGTTTCATTATTGTTGTTCGGTAAACCGCATCACGCTCTACCATTTTGTAGAACCGCAGATAAACTGCTGAAATTGTATTAAACTCGACTAAACCACAATAGTACTCGTAACTCGGTAAGCGTGAAATATGCGAATAATACAATATTTTCTAAAAACACTACCTAGTTGTTCTTCCTGATTAATAATACACATGAGCTTGTGGCTAAGTGATAACAGCCGCAATGGTCGATCGATCAGGTTAAGCTACGCTTGCCGCGGTTGGTCCGTGGATGTGTGACCATCTTCACATACCAAGACCCCTCCGTGGCTCGGAAAGCACGTTAAGCCGTGGGTCCCGGCTGTCATTCGTGGATCTTTGACAATCGTTACGGGTAGTCAGTAGTCCGAAATTCTGACAACCATTCTTACCAAGGAGTATCGAATTACCCAGTGACTGGGTTGTGGAGGTCAGATAGGCAGTCGCTCCGTGTAAAATACTGTGTGTATTCAGCTGCATCCGGTTAGACTGGAATCCGACCCCAACCTAATTGGGAAAGGCTAGCCAGATGACGATAACGTCTAAGGGGCAATTCTAGTAATTTTAAAAACGTTTACAGTCTGATCTCAGTCTCAATCTGTAAAGAATATCTCTAATTTCCCTACATTTTTGACAAGTTTTTGACATTGACTGTCGCTGAGATGAGATTGCGACTAGATTTCGAATGTTTTTAATTATAGAAATTGGCCTTCTGGTCATACACGCATGCTGGTAATGAAAGTACTACGCACCTGACCTTTCTGACGAACATCACCAATAAGGTCATGCCTAAATAATGTCTACAAGTCTCCATGTCATTCACAATTATAAATCCTCATAATTATTATCAATTATCATTTTCATTTCGACTAAAATCTCCCTATCCGCTACCTACTTTTACTTTAAAAAAAAAATATATATATATAAACATCTGAATTGAGAACCACCTCCTTTTTTTGAAGTCGGTTAAAAACGAACAGAACCTCTGCCCTTCAAATAAATTATCTTATGACGTCAAACCCCGCGAACCCTTTGCATATTCATTACATTATAATTTGTATTCCGATATTTTTACGACTGGACCCTTTGGCAGCAAAAAAAAATAAATTTTGCGAACCGACATGTTCTCATCAAACCAGATTTCGGAAATGTTCCTCTAATCAGGGTCCCTTAATGCTGTAGGTAACGAGTACGACTGTGTTAGGGTGATGATATATGACGTGCTGGGATAACGCTGCAATTTGAAAAAAAAAAAAACTGTGCGATTTGATTCGAGCGTTATTCGATTGTTTTTGGGCAGTTGAAAGAAGAAAATCGATTTTTTTGCAGCTTCATCCGAGATAGAAAGAATATTAACTTTTATTCGAGGGATAAAATTGACGTTTGACAGTTTTTGTATGAAATAAATGGCAAAATTACAAGATTAATCCTCGAATAAAGTTATCAGATGATTGAAAAATCAGCCCTAAGACAATCAGAATCAATCTGCGTAGCCTTTTCCCAACTATGTTGGGGTCAGCTTCCAATCAAACCAGATGTAGCTGAATACCGGTATTTTACATGGAGCGAATGCCTATCAGACGTACACTACCCAGTCATTGAGTAAAACTATACTCCTTGGTAAGACTTTCGGGCTTCTGACTACGTACATAACTACTTTCAAATATCTACGAATGACAGCCGAGACCAAAGGCTTAGCGTGCTTTCCGAGACAGGGCATGTTACACGGTCTCGATATTTTATGAATGGTGTCAAATTCACGAACCGACCTCAGCGAGCGTAATCTTCTATCAACCTCTGTTGATTTGATTGATAAAGAATATTATAATTGGATTTAATAGTTACGATACTAAATTCGTCGGTTATCAAAAAAAAATCTTCTGTTTCATAGAAAAGTGCGATACCTACGCGGTCAAAATGTATGGAACAACAATATTTTATTAATAACCGACGAAAAATTTCAACGCTATGGGGTATAAACTCGTGTGCTGAATCCATGGTTACAGTTTGCGCGTCGATGTCCTTGCCACCTGTGAATTTCTACAAAAAGATTCAATTAACTTTAAACAAAACGGTTTATTGTAAACCGCCTGTCGAGGCTTGCTGCCTGTTGAATTGAGTTATTAACTTGTTTCGATCGACTTTATCAACCGCAGCTCGTATGTACCTACCTTCTTTTATTTTTACCTGCATAGAGGGGTAAACTTCTTTTGTTTCATGCCAATTATCACGCTCCGAGATGTATTACGGTATTACTGTCAATAAACGCAGAAAAAACGCAGCGTCTTCCCAGCAATCAAGCTACCCCCTTAATGCCATCCAAATGTAAATGTCAAACCTTAAATTTATTTCGAAAAAGTATCCTTATTGTAATTTATTGAATGCGAAATAAGTTTGGAGGCAAAAAGTCGTTGCGGCTGGTCGCAATTTGCAAACATTATGCATCACCCCGGCCCGCACCGATTTACGAGGCAACGCCATCTTTTTCTGTTGCTTTTTCCAACCCATTGTGTTACCTAATAAGCTGGATAAAGGGCGAAGGGATTAATAAGTCCCCATTTAGTTGGGACAATAAGATCTTAAAAATATATTCTTTTGGCTTCGGTGCTGGCCTTGGATTTAACCCTTTGACCTCTGCCCAACACCTACTCATGTTTAAAGCTTCGTCATAAAACTTTGATGAAATTGTATACGACAAGAATACCAATGTATCTTTGTCTTCGATTTATTTATTCTATTCTCTCTCATAAGAATAACTATAACGTCGTCGTAGTCTATAACGTTCCCAATGCTGGGACATCCACCACGCGGGCCCAGTGCGGGTTGGCAGAATGTCGCATGTCTTCGATTTTTTGGTTCTAGGACATGTGGCTTTGTTCACAATGTTTTCCTTCACCTTTTTGAGAGCAGTGGTGATGAGATAATTAACACAAAGAAAACCGCCTGTCCGGGTTCGAACCTACGACCTACAACTCGTAAGTCGCGGCTGCTACCACTGGGCTACCACTGAGCCACCTCTGCATACTGCATGAATGTGAGGGTACCATTTAGTACCCAATGTGTACGCATTGGTACCAAATTATAAAACAAAGACTCATTATATTAATTCTTGTCGATGTATCAATGTTTATGAGGCTGGCTTTTCCCACTGTTAGTCATTAGACCAAGATCTATTAACTAATGGTCAAATCAATCACTTATCGCAGTGACCAAAAACACACAATTCTACCAACCGACAAGAATAAAACCTCTGGTAACTACCCTCATTTCAGAAAATAAAGACTACACACGACCCGTCCATCTTCCTATCCAACTCTTGTCCAAATTGTGTGAAGACTCATAAAGTAAATGGACTAGCTCTCTAGGTCCTACCTACTTTATTACCTATAAACCTAAAACGTTTGACATCATTTTGACAGGACGCTTTTTAGGACACTTTACTTAAGTTACACTACATCATAAGTATGCGGCAGAAGACATAACATTGTGTTATGTCACATAACACACGGTTTACGAGTCAATAATTTGTTGTTGAACTAAAAATTCGAAGACATGTGCCGTCTACCAAACCGCACTAGGCCCGCGTGGTGCATTAAAGCCCACTTCCTCTCACAGAGAGGAGGCCTGTTTCCCAGCAGTGGGAACGTTATAGACTGATAGTACTTTCCTGAGACACCATGACTTTAATTCGGCCTTTCTATGTGTCAGTTATTTCAGCAAATTATGCCCACCATTGCCAGCTAGGATTAGGAAATATGACCTTACTAGTCAGCACTATTAATAACTGCTAGCCTGTATCCGTTCCTCTTGGCTAAACACGACCCTGGCTACAAACCTTATATTATAAGTATTTCAACACAAACATACATACACATATGTGCGTATAGTGATGTTTTCCGGACGCTACCCGGTGGTTTAACAAGGCTTTAAGCATCAGTGGGCACAAACCTCCATTATATGACCTCTGAACAACCGGCATTATGAGTAATACGTGTATTTTTGTTTGTATGTTTCTTCATAGTTTTTTTTATTTATTTTGTAAGTAAGGAACTTATATAGTTAAATTGTATGATGATGGGTCTGCAGGGTAATTGCGTAACGCTAACAGTAGCAATGGCTTTAATTTTGACAATTCAACAACATTCATTGCGTTATTTACGTTGTTGAGCAGACAATTTTTTTGAACATATGCAGAAATGAATTAGCGATATACTTCAGAATGATTCAGATTGTAATTGAAAATGTGTTACGCAATAAGGGCGCTGGTAAATGATGATCGTAAAGAATTCCCTATTAAAGACACAGAAAATAATTTAGGATTATAAAAATATCGATAAAGTATTGAAGCACAAGAATAAACGAACAACGTCTATTATTTTCCTATTGGTATTGTTCGTTTTTTCTTGTGCTTCAATACTTTATCGATATTTTTCCCAATAAACTTAATAACAATTTTGTCCAATAAACTTAATAAATTCCCGCTAACAAGCAATAAAATATTAAACAAAATTTTCCGAACAATAAAAATCTTGTAACGAAATTGTTGGAACAAAGGGCACCTCTAAATCTGTTCTTTGCCCTTCGATATTAAAAAGGATACGTCTTTAACTCAAATCGAATGGACCAAAATATTCGAGTTGACCCATAAACGAAATGGGATTCGTTCCCACGATTTTTAATTATTTAAAGAACGTTACACTCCTCCACATTGTTATGTGGGAGGAACTGCCCATAAATTCCGGTCCGATAATTATATCGATCCCTATTTGTAACCGATTAGTCGATTTCTAAATCGATGTATCGATTTGGTGATACGAATCGTTGAGGCGTAGCGGACGTTTGAATTCCGAATGATTGGAATGAATTGGGGAGAATGTTCTTTTATTTGAATTTTAAAATATTCGCTTTTATAACTATCATCGACTGACATTTATAGAGATGTGTTTAATAGGTTCCGGATACTCATACAATATCATATTAGATACTTATGTGATGGAGATACGACCCGAACCCCAGAAAAATATAATTAATTTTATTCTACGTTTTCAATAAAATAATATGTCATTCAGGTAACACATTAGTTAAGTAATTGCCTACTAACAGCCGTGTCCCTATAACTAGTGACTATTTGTGTTGCTAAGCAAACACGAACCTTATTTATAAAAATATTCACAGAGCCCTAGAAGGACATAGTGACATTATTGTTGATGTTCTTCAGAACGGCCAGTTGCGTAGTACTCGCAACGCGTGAACGAAAATGATGCAAAAGGAGTAAGGATCGTAACAGGTGGTAGGTGTCGCTCTGTAGTTTTTACCTACCCCCATGGGAAGAAGTTGTGGTTGTAATACGAGTATACCTTTTTTTACTATGTACCAACGTGACAGTTACAGTTCAACCTAATTCCCTCAATTAACTGTTAAAATACAGAAACCAGACGTAATGGTTTTATGCTCAATTGACTTGTGTTTAAGAGTAACAACGGGTTGAACCTCTGCTTTTACCTATAACGTGGTATTGTATTATATTTAAATTGAGGAGTTTGGAGGTCTACCTCAGGGCCCTATTTCTCGAAACTATTAGTTTACTAGTGTAAAAATTACTGGTCCTAATATTTCCTGTTTCTCAAAAACAAGTACTGGACTAATAACTAATATTAGCAGACTAATAAAAAATATTAAGCTGACTTGGCTGAATACACATATTACCCATGCCTCTTTACTTAATAAAAAAAATACGGAGAAGTTCCCGCCACTTTTGGATTAGTTTGATTTTGTCGTTTGCAAATTGGCTACTGCGTGGTACTGTGCTCTCGTACCCATCCAGTGAGAGCAACTAAAATTATTAGTTTTGGTGACAAGGCTTGATTTTTACCATTGCAAACTAAGCCCGATAACAGCCATCAGGATTTCCATTTTTATTTTTATGCTCGCTAAACGAATCCTTCCATTAAGCTGGAATGTACTCATAGATTCAAATATTTCGTAAGTGTTTCTAGTTAAAAAGACTCGATGACGACTAATTATTATTGTATCTCCGTCAATATCGGAAGTATCCGAATCTGACCACATTTTATAAAATTTGTTGGTAAATTTAAGTCTAATAATTTTGGCTAATATTTTTTACAAGCCTTCTGAGACTAACAGCGTTATTAGTGTAATTTACAAGAGTATTTAATAACATATAGTTTTATGAAACCAAATTGAATTTACTCTGGTAATTTTAGCTAATATATATATTAGTTGGCAACTAGTAACTAACATTTTACTACCGTAGCTTCGAGAAACGCACACTAGCAAACTTGTAAAAAATATACGTTCATGGACTCATATTATAAGTCTAATAAGTTTCGAGAAATAGGGCCCTGCTTTTACTTTTCGTTCCAAAATTCCTTTCACTTTCTATGTAAATAGATTAGTTTCAACGCGTAGGACTGTATAATTTGCTTTAATACCAAAGGCTTAATGACCTATAAATATGTATTATTTTAAACATGGTTTTGTAAATGTGAATTTTCCCAAACACAATTACGTGTTTCAGGATAAATATACGTATTTAATTACACGTCATGAACGCCTAATTATCGGTTTACAAAAGCTACATGCAAATGTCAACAAACATACACAAAGCGAAGTTTGATTAAAACACATTTATTCACAAATAACTGCATCATATTGATACCCGAACAAAACTATCCTAAATAATAGGGATGCAAACAATACGGTACCAAACAATCTAAACTGAATAATGAATATCGAATCAAATATCTCGATCATCGAACAATACTCAGTACCGATCCCAGATGGCATTTGGGCGCATTTAGCATTCCGTTATGAAAAGACCCAATCAAGCATGGGAAACATGATCCTAGGTAATTGGGTACCGGTTTTGGTTTCATTTATATTGAGACTATTGTTCCGTTTACGAGTTGATGATAATATCGCAGTGGAATCCGGCTTCCCGGAACTATATCGGACAGTAATTTTTAAGGTATCTGGACAAAGGGGAAAGGTCAGTGGCGCTATTCAAACTATTCCTTTGCTATGAAAAGGTCCTTTATAAATACAGTCGAATTTAGAACCTTCTCCTTTTTGATTTTGGTAAAAATTAGGTTGAAAGATGTTTGTGTTCTTTATAGAATCTGGCCATGCCTCAGACTCAAATACCTCTTTATCTATGTATTTCTTGGAAGAAACTCTTTTAATTTGCTGTCTGAATTTCCAGACAAAAAGTTAATCATTTACGGGTAATCTAACTAGCTGGAAAGTTAATCTAATCAACAAAACTCGGGTAAATTACTTTGCATTTAAAAGTTATAATCGTAAAATCTGAATTTTATTAGAAAGGATTATTGAAATAAAACATCTTTTCACGTCATAATAAATCTTGTAAAACAATACCACAATATTCAACTTTTGACCCAAATGCGCGACGGCAAAGACAGGATTATGTATTTCACGCGCCTCTTCTTAATATCCTTGAATGATGCAGTTAGTGGCCTCAAATCTGAGGGTGAACTAAAATAAATACCACGAACTGCATCAGACTATTTGCAAAATAAGCTTGTTTAAAGTTTTTAGTTGTTTTTTTTTTGTTTTTTTTTTTTACTGTTTAATGACACAACTTTAGTATCGGTACCACAGTTACGTGTCACATCCCTACGCTCGGTGTCGACGTCGCTCGCATCCAACGAGCGAACAAAACTCCTATTGTCCTGTTAATAGCCCATCGATCAGTTAAGTCAACTATGACCGACTTTGCGGATATTTACACCGACCAACAACGGTTCCAGCTGAGTGGAACCATTTTGATTTTATATTGAAAGTTATAAAGCGTGTCATATTTTGTATTGTCGTTCAGTTTATTCGCTTTGTTTAATGAATTATGTCGTTATTTATCAGTTGTGATAACGCTATTCATTTAGTGTTAATAAACCGCATTTATTTCTGACTGGCTTTTGCTCGCGGCTCCGCCCGCATGGCGTACGGGAGGATCCCACGGGATCGTACTACCGGGATAAAAGAGAGAACAAAGAAAGTAAAATAGGTTTACTTGTCACAGGAACGTGCAAACAAAAAGATTATTAACTCATATGAGTATAATTAGAAAAATAAAAACAAAATTGATCTATAATCACGAGCACAAAACAGAAATATTCGGCAGCGACACATTGTGACAGACTCAGCATGATACTTTGCTGTGGAGGACCCACAGCATCATCAGCCTATAATGATCCCACTGCTGGGACACAGGCCTCCTCTCTGTAAGAGGGAGTGGGGTATAATCTACGCGGGCCCAGTACGGGTTGGTATTTGACTATTTGGTTCTAGGACATGCCGGTTTCCTCGGAGACCCACAGCACAGCGCTGATTTTCAGTGGTCACCCGTAAAAAGTATCCTATGTTCTAACCATGGACACCTTAACTGTGTGCCAAACATCGACATCTATTTGTTAAGGCGTAAAAAAGTAACAGACTAAGTTACGAGTACCTACTTTCGAATTTTATAATATTAGTATGGATTTATCTGTTCTGTTACCGCTATTCATTAAGGGTTAATGAACTGTATTTATATCTGATTTATCGGATCAGCAGCGTATTAATGTTATGATAAATAGCATTACCGCTACATTTGGCTTTTAAAGTTCTGGTTTGTCATACCTAGTGGCGCAGATGACAATATTTAAGAGATCTTTTTCCTTTGTCCGAAAGTCTGACAACCAGTCTTACCAAGGGTTCTCGTATTTCCCAGTCACTGGATTGTGGAGATCAGATAGGCGGTGCCTCCATGTAAAATACTGGTATTCTATTAGACTGGAAGCCGACTCCAACATAGTTGGGAAATGGCTAGGCAGGTGATGACGATGACGTAAGAATCTTTTGGCGCGAAGCCAAAATCGGAACAAACGCCGCCATCTTGATTTTCAATACAATTTCTGTAACAATTTCACAAATGTTTACTAACAACGCCCCCCTGTCAATGTCAGTCAGGCGCCAAAAGATCTTTGTAGCACTATTGGTAGGGCATAACATTCCGTTCGCAGTCATTTTACCTCTGATTTTGCATCACTGTCAAAATCACAGTGATCTCTATTGTCGTTGCAATAAGGTTGTTTTAGGTTGCTGCCATTGACAAGTCTGTCAACATCATAGTGATCCTTATCAACGTTGTAACAAGATTGGTATTGGGTTGCTGCTGTCAGAAGTAAAACAACTGTGAACAGGCTGTGCTGTACTCTGGACGCTTTTAACGTGTACGTTTTTTGTTTTTTTTTTTTGTTTACATAATAATAATAATAATTTATTTCAAATTCAAGTAAGATAAGAGAGAAGAGAAGAGAGCTTATACTAACAGAAATTCGACAAGACATCTGTGTCTGAACTAGATAAACAAATATCTGTATTTCAGACAACAGCGCTCTTGCCTATAAATAAACATTTAAAACCTTACAAATTCAAAGCTTTAATTATGTACGTAGGTATTTCGTTACTTTTAGATCAAATAGTAGCAAAAAACATAAAAAATACAAATAAAGTAAAATGAAATAAATTGGAGTGGGGAGGGGGACCTCCTTTTGTGTCGAGTAGGAGGGACATCCTTCTCACATATAATTATAAATACAACATTAATGATGTAACTAATATTTTTGTAAAAATATAATTTTAAAGAGTGTCCATGGAGTTTCTGGCCCGTTTTTCTCCACAGGTGCCTACTACGCTTTGGAATGGGCATCTAGCTTCATATTTTCTGACTGACCGACTTCTTGACAATTCAAAAGTGCCTGTAAATGGTTTAATTGAAATGAGTAAAATGCTTTGAGTTTGAGATGAGTTTCATTTGTTTCTGTACGTATACAGAACAACAACTGCCAAGGTTTTGCGTTGCGTATCGTAATACGCAACGCAAAACCTTGGCAGTTGTTGAGAGTAGTTATAGATTATACAACTTCTTCTTTCATACGTTGCACAACTCTAGCTGTCAAGAACTTCTCATTTGAACAGCTGGAAACATATTATTTTACAATTGCAGTAGTCGCAAACGAAAAGCGACTGAGTTAAATGAAAAACTACGTTTGCAAACTCTGTCTGAATCTTTTTTTTTTTTCTTAATTAATAAGAACTAAAGTTCTTAGTAATTGATAACAATTTAGCTTAATAGACTAATAAGCAATTTAACTCTAGCTTAATATTTTACGAGATAGATTGTGCTATAAGTTATAACTAAGAATAGTGTCAATTTGCACTTTTACACAGTTTCGTAGAACTTTCTTATAAAATATCTCATAGCCAAATTATACCATACCGGAATTTTTAAATGACCGCAATTATTAAATAGATTCCTAGAATTACGACATTTTCAGAATTTTACTTTTGAATTTGATTTTTTTTTCCTTTTTAATTAGCATTAGGATTACGTTATTAATGTCATAGTTTGTTGTGTAGATGCAATTTTTTTATGGTTTATTCTAAACCAAAAATATGTTGTTTTGTACGCCATAAATGGCAAAACATGCAGATCTACCTGTTATTTTAAGACCTCGCACATATCGTTTGATGTATACTCATGTTTTACAATAAATATATTCTATTCTATTTCTTAGGGTCTGATAATTGATTAAATACATTGTTTATGTGTAACATGTACAGCACAATCTTTTTAACAAGACTTCTCGTATTTATGAGAACAAACAGGGGCGTATTATGACGTATTAATGCCACCGTTTTTCCAGTGTGACAGAGACGGAGCTTTAGAAGGCCGATAGCGCCACCCCTTTCTTGCAATGGAATAATGATGGCATTCATACTTCATGATACGGCCCCTGTACCCCCTAAAACGGGAGTCCAGATTGTTTTGATGAATTATTTATTAGCTTTCCTATCATTTGTCAACAATACTAAAATAACATTACCTGTAAAACTCATCATCTGCCTACCCTTGTCCCAACTATGTTGGGGTCGGCTTCCAGTCTAACCGGATGCAGCTGAGTACCAGTATTTTACATGGAGCGACAGCCTATCTGACCTCCAAAACCCAGTTACTGGGTAATACGATACCCCCTGGTTGTCAGACTTTCGGGCTTTTTTAACGACCCGTAACGACTGTCAAAGATCCATGAATGCCAGCGGGGACCAACGGCTTAACGTGCTTTCCGAGGCACAGAGGGGTCTCGGTATGTAAAGATAGTCACCCATCCACAGACCAACCACGGCAAGCGTAACTTAACCGAACCGATCGACCTGTGCGGCTGTTATTATTTTTCCCAGGGGCCATTTATACTTGCATAACTATTGAAGTAAAAATAAACACAGCATTATTTTCCTTACATAAATTTTATTACAAGTTATAATTATTATTGTACAGACGCCAGCAGGTCAAGCTACCCGAAACTGTCAAATTTTTCCAATCAACCTTGAACCTTAAGACTTTAGCGATAAAGTTGAAAATCTATTAAATAAATTTGACAGATTGTAGTAGCTTGTTGTGCTGGCGTCTGTACAAGGGCTATAAGAATCATCTGGGCGGAACATGTTATTATTATAAATTATTTCCAAGTCTGGGAATGAAATACAAAATAACGTAAACATAACTTCAAAGGATGGACTTCGTTTTCTGGGTCAAAAGGTACAGGAAGGAGGTAATCCATCTTTTCCTATTGACTGGAAGTGTTCCGTACAGTGGCACTTGGACGTTATTCGTAATTCTGTTGAAGCCGAAAATATTAGTACATTTATTTATTTATTTGTTTAATGCACAATGTACACAACCATAGTTACACGCTAGCCTTAAACTAGTGAGTATCCATTATTACGTAAATTAAGATCTTTCACAATTAAAGTATTATATCTAGCTTTATACATGAACAGATTATATATTATAATTAACACACAGATATATATATTATTCTCTATTTTAACATTTTATCTTTCATAAATTCCTGGATACTGTAGTATATTTCCGGCTTTTTACCTGCAAAAGAAGATTTTGTGCTAACTTTCTTCTTATACCCATCAACACCATCTTAAGTACGCTTCTATTAAATATCTACAGAAACTATAAAAAAGTAGTATAGTTATGAATTCAGAACTGTAGTCAGTAAGTTAGGTTTATTACTGAAATAATCCAACTGCACTCACAGTCAGATTCTTAGGTCTTCCAAATCCATGGGCCAATGTTACGAAAGCTCACCTAGAAGTTCGCATGTTCAACATTCCTTTACCTCCTCAAAGGAAGAGGAAAAAACTGTAAATATATACGAGTATATAAAGCCTTCCTCATATAAAGCGAACAACTGAAACTTCTTTGATGCCACAACCTCTACACTTAGCCAGCCGGAGTGGCCCAGTAATGTTTATTCAAAAAGACACTTAAGTCAATTTGCAAAAAACTTCCTTATATAAATATTCCCATAGAGGGTTGTACTGCTAAGCCAATATCATTACTGAATTTACCTTAAACCACCATAGAGGAAGGGTAAGAAGGCTCAGTCAAATGGTAATAAGGTTGATTGGGGTAAGTTCTGCGCTGGGATAAGACCTTATGAATAAAGTTTGGTGGCATATTATGGCGCAGAACAAAATATCAGTTTAAAAAAAAAAATATTTGCCTGGAATTTGATACGTACGGTTTTATCCTAGCGCCGACCTTACCCCAACATACTCTAAAGCGTCGGTTTCATAAGAAAGCGGTGAACGGTTACACAACAACTGCTTTCCGAATACTTGTATACTACTCATGAAAATGATAGATTTTTATGACGGCCGTTATAATATGACGGAACGCTTTCCTAGAAAACCAAGTACCGACAGCCGTCCTTCGCGACGCCCATACCATGTCCGACCGGACCCTTGCTCGAACCAGCCGGCGCTGCTGAGCCTGTGGTTTTAAATTCGTCCCTAAATAATTCCGATTCAGCCTGTCCCTTGCTGCCTTCTCCCAGAGCGTACAAGACGGAGGGTGCCCTTAGCGCGTAGTCGCTTAGTTTTTAAGTTTTTTAAGCCCTGGCTGGAAGCCTTAATTGATTAAGGCATCAACAACTTCATAGGTT
Source organism: Apamea anceps (assembly GCA_951799955.1). Taxonomy (NCBI): domain Eukaryota; kingdom Metazoa; phylum Arthropoda; class Insecta; order Lepidoptera; family Noctuidae; genus Apamea; species Apamea anceps. The sequence goes on along the minus strand of OX637505.1, from coordinate 3,889,859 downwards.
GAACAGCGAGACGACATTAGCAAAAAATAAAAAAAAATCAACGGTTTACACTCCGGGGAGTGCCGGCAGAAGTGAAAACTTGAATATTAACGTTGTGCATTTTTGATATTTTGGAATGCGGTCTCCTCTCCCTCCGTCTTACGAATTTTCGATCAGGTCACGTGTCCTGACGCGAGTTCAACATTTTTTACCCACCTCAACAAAAGTGCACAACGCCGCTAAAGAAGTTTTCACTTCAAAAAACTAGAAAACCAAAGCTTCACTGTTACTACGCTCAAGCATGTGTTTTAGTAATCCCAAGCAGCTGTCTTACATTAGTTCTACTCTGTACTTTGATCGCATTGACTAGGCAATATACCTAGCCTTTTCCTGACTATATTGGAGTCGGCTTCCAGTCTAGCCAGATGCAGCTGAATACCAGTATATTACACGAAGCGACTGCCTGTCTGTCTGACCTCTACAACCCAGTTACTGGGTAACACAATTCCCCTTGGTAAGACTGGTTGTCAGACTTTCGTGCTCTTGACCGGAGATATTATAAGCCATTATTTGAGTTTTGGGTATAATAAAATTAATCAAAATCATGTATAAGATGTTGACGAAGATGAATTGCGATGCAACCGTGAGAATACCAATATCTTTAAAAAAAACTGCTTCTTCAAGTTCCATGATCATACAATCCGAAATAATTTGGAAATAAACATAATGCCTTCACATTAGAATTAAAATTGACGCATATATCTAAAAGTTTTTCTAAAACCTCGCATCCGGTCCTTAACTTTGAAATGTTTAGCACATCATGCGCAGTGTTGCCACAGAGCAAAAAATACCATAATTATTGTTTCTGGAAACACCGTAAAGTAATCAAAGAACGACTTTTACGGCCGACATTTTGACAAACTGGCGCGCGCTGTCAGATATTTGTTACATAAACCACATAAATTATTTTTGAAAAAGTAATCAAAGAAACGTGTGATTTTTGTTTAACGCATGTTGACGGATTCATGTTTTGTAATTGTTTAGTTAATATTTCTATTTAAGTAGTTTTGTTTGAAGAATTTTTTTTTTTTTTTTTTGTTAATACCTAAATATATTTTTTTGATGAAGCAAAGCACCTTCCAACTTTTTTTAAGCAATTTTTTTTCTGTAATCATGAATCACTTGCTAGCTTGTCAAAACAAAAGTCCTAAAATTTAAAACAAAAAAAGGATGTCGTTTATAAATTACATCGCATCGGAAAAATAGGTACAATTACAATTCACTGAATTCACAGTAATACACTCAAGCGCAATAGAATTATTATTAGTCACCATCGGATTATTTTCTTAGTTAAAATTCTTGGACAGTGCTCAAAACATCGATCTCATTTGGACGACATTTAAAAATAATACGGTTACAAGCAATGCTTTAAAATCTTTTCAATAGAAATGGCTGAAGAGGATGTATTGGTAAATGATCTTTAGTCTCTGTGAAGGAATCTTTATTCTAATCGTTAAATCCTATTATGTCTTCGGTCATAGATGAAGTGAAAATTTCAGGCCAAGCTTTTCTGACATTCAATTCGGTACGAAATGAAAATTGAACTAAAAATCAGTCTCTCTAGCCAGTTCCTAACTATGTTGGGGTCGGCTTCCAGTCTAATAGGATGCAGATGAATACCAGTATTTTACATGAAGCGATTGCTTATTTGACCTCCACAACCCAGCAACTGGGTAACACGATACCCATTGGTAAGACTGGTTGTCAGACTTTCGGGCTTCTGACTACCCGTAACGACTGTCAAAGATCCACGAATGACAGCCGGGACCAACGGCTTAACGTGCTTTCCGAGGCACGGAGGAGTCTCGGTACATAAAGATCACCCATACACGGACCGGCCATGGAAAGCGCAGCTTAACATGATCGATCGAACTGTGCGGCTGTTATTACTTAGGCACGAGCCCCTTGAAAGTTGAACTAATTATTCATAATTCACAGTCCTTTTAAGCAATCCATAATTATGTTGACAGGTACTACCACATCTACCCAAACAGTTATTTTTCCATATAAGAGAAAAAAGACCTGCATTCTAATTGCAGAACACACAATCTGAATCATTTTGAAGGATATTGCTAATCCATTGCTTCATATGTTCGAGAAATTTGTCTGTTCAACAACATAAATAACGCAATGAATGTTGTTGTACTGTCAAAATTTAACCCATTACTACTGTTAGTGTGTTACGCAATTACCCCGTTGTGAGGGATGACAGAAACTACAGCTATACAATATGTGCTACGATCCGTAAAATATTTTTGCTACGTTCCACCTACACACATTTTTAAGACATACACTGCTGAAAATAATTCGGCTTCCTAAAAAACAGTGAATAAATAATGTTATTGTAATAAGTACTATGTCACCCAGTTACTACGTTCAACTGCCCCGTTGGTTTCGTGGTCGCAAGCGCGACAGCTATGCCCAGGGTTCAATTCCCAGGTCGGGCAGTGTTATTTTGTTTTTTCATTAGGAATTTCTCAGCCCGGAGTTTGGAAGTTGGTGGTGTGTGACCCCCCGTGCCTCGGAAAGCACGTTTAAGCCGTTTCTCCTGCGCCTGATCTCTCCCCGGTCGTGTCGGATTGCCGTCCCATTGGACTATGAGAGTAAAGGAACAGAGAGTGCACCTGTGTTTGCCCACACACTTGTGCACTATAATATCTCATACGAACTTGGCTAATCTCCGTTGAGATGGGCCACCGTGACTGAAATCGGTCAAGGGGATTCAGTACTATGTATTTTATTACATAAACAACCATTTCCGCGATAATCTACCCTAATCATACCAATTAGCGCCGAGCTTCTGTAATACAAAAAGTACAGTCGTGACAAAAAGTGTGTGAAAACAAATTAAAAACACGGTAGAGTCACGCTGCTAATTGGAGTCCCTTTCAATTTCACGCCTCCAAGCGGGATATGTGATGCCAACGAGATCATAATAAAACAAAAGTTTCACTTGGCCTGGGAAGGGGTTTGTATTTATAAGTCCGGCATAATTAACTGAATAGGGCAACCAAGTCAAGTAAGTGCTCAAGAATACGACAAATTATAAATCAAAATAAAATAAGCATTTACAGGTGTGTTATGACATCGTCTTTTTTGCACTTATCCCAATTTATTTGAGTTTGGTGTAACATATATTTTTTCTTCCATACTTCTCTATCAGTCGTCATCTCGGTAGTCACCCCCTTTCTAGCCATGTCAACTTTCACACAGTCTATCCATCGTTCCTTTGGTCTTCTCCTACTCTTTTTATAGCCATCCACATTCATTCATTCATACTCAAAACTTTCCTCACTACATACAGAAAATAATTATTGAACGTTTTAATTTTTTTAACCGTTGCCACTGTGGTCAAAAGCAGTCATTCCCCTTCATTTAGTTAAAAAAAAAACCATCAAACTACATTAAAATCTACAAAGCCATAAATCTAATTTTAACTTACTTAGACGCAAGAAAATATAAACCGACAAATCAGAATAGGTAACCCAAACAGTCTATTTCAATCCTTACAAAACGATATGACTTAAACTACTATCCATCTTGTACACTGTCGCGCGTATTTCGAGCGTTTTCTTTCAGTTTTCCGCTCCAGTAAACGCACACGCAGACAGTCTTAATCTCTTTGATCTATACGAACAGACGTTTCCGATATTATGCTAAACAAATGAAATGTGTTGTAGAGCTTTTTTTAGAAACTTTTCCTATCTGGTGGAAGGAAGGTGTAATTTGCGTGAACACTTTTGTTGGTGATGTTACTTTTATTGTGTAGTAGATTTATGTTGGTGAATTTTGCCCAGTTCTATTATATACTGGTAGAATCTAGCAGTTTTGTACTTATTCAAAGTGCCACAGAGTTTTTTTTCTTTCGTTCTGGTTTTTTTTTATTAATATTGTCAGTTATCGTGCATTTCTAATCTAACGCTAAAGAATTTGCCAGTTTTTAATATACTTACTTTAGAGAGTCTTTAATCTACACTAGAGTCATCTCTACAAGTTGCTTAGGAATTAAACTTAGGGCTGATATTTCCATCGCCTGATAACTTTTATTAGCGGAATAAAATTGACGTTTGACAAATTTTGTATGGAAGAACTGTCAAATATATATTTTTTTTATTCAAATTATTCCTCGGATAAAATTATCTGGCGTTGGAAAAATCAGCTCTTAGTGTATTTCATTTCATGAATGTGATTTACAACCCATTTTTGCGCCGACTCCAAGTAAATTGGGACAAGAGCAGGCAGAAAAAGTAGTAGTACTAAGGTCTACAATCAGTTTTTGATCATGAGGACAAACCATTCACATTAGCAATAAAATGGGAACAATTAACTTATGCACTCTGACCAAATGGTTTCGGTTAGGTTACAACTGTGACCAAAAGCGCGCGAGCCGAGCGAGCGAAGCAAGTGGTGCCGCGGTAGCGGCCGGTGAGCGCTACAACCAGTTGCTCCCAGTTACTTGGCTATTTAGTATTTTTTGGACACCAAGTAAGAATAATTCGAGATTCACACAAAGAGCCGTATTTAATCATTTTATTACAGTGTTAAATAATATTTTTAGGATGGCAGACGTTCGATTAAATTGATTCCCAATAAAATTTTCATTGAACAATTTATTATTTTCTTAAACATTCTCATTCTTATAAGAATAACGACTATCGCATCATCGAATTCCTCCACCGTGAGAAGTCCATGAGTATCCGGAAACACAATAAATCCTCCGATTCACATCTAATGTGACAGTTTAGTGATGTGCAAAAGGTATTTCTATAAAAACTGGCTGCTGCGCCATATGTTTGTAACTCATACAAATACTGGAACCTGTTTACTGCATACGGTCATGTAGGCAAACGACTTGACATGACATGCTGCGTTTCTGCAGTTATTTGATATCTTTATTTTGTAGTAGATTTAGAGTAGACAAACGTGGTTATATTAAAACAATTACTAGGAAACATCGTAGTCTAAATGGATAGATAGATAAAACATTATTCAGTGCACACAAAAGACAGCACAACACAGATAAGTGAATAAATGATAACAAATTACATGACTATAATTAAAACAAGGTTCCAGTATACAAAAAAAAACATACTTAATGAAATATAGTGACACTACAACATACTTCAAATCAAATAACGAATGTACATACAAGGTGCGATTGATGATGTTCTTCAGAAAATTCAGGAGCGTAATAGTACTCGTTATTGGCATGCGTGTGCTGACCAGATGTATGAATGTAAACGAAGCAAAAAGAGTATGTAAGGTTCGTAGCAGGTGGCGTTCTGTATTGTCTGCCTACCCCCATGGGAAAAAGGCGTTGGTTTATGTATGTGTATGTAACTCAACTAACGACCTCCTTCTTTTGTCCTCAGGTACAAGTGAAGTGTTACAACTACATGTCAAAAAAGTCCTCTCAACGATAACAGTGTTAGTGTTCATGTGGGGTGCCAGTAGCTGATCGCACTGGCGTGGTACGGGCCCGGCGGGGGCGCGATGCAGGCGGGAGGGGGGTGGTTCCTACCCTGGACCATGGGCCTGCAAAAGTTTGCAGTAGCCCTGCCCATGGGTGGGGTGGTACCACTGGTACCACCACTCCTGGCTGCAATGCCACAAGCCCCTCCTCCGCTGAGGCTAATTGCGCCGCCTCAGTTGCAGCATCAGCAGCCAAGCAGAAAGGTACGGTTTTTTATAAAAGAGTTGTAGAAGGTAGAATATGTAGATTTCCAGAAACTAGACTAACTACAAGTTTATTAGAAAAACATATAAATAATATTCTACGTATAACGCCTCTATTGGACCCAGTATATCCCAGTGGGACACCAATAAGAACAAAAAATCTACATTATAATCTACTGTTTTATGATACCAAAATCATCCCCACTAGGGTTGGTAATAGGATTCTTCATCATCCTTCAAAGTTGAAAACTAGTTCAATTTACCAATGTTGTATATAAAAATTAGCTGGATATAGTAGCGGAGTAAGCAAAACATTGAGTAGCTTGGACGTCCAACGATGACTTCTTAAAGTACTCACCTTCTGACGCTAATTCTATAAGGTTGAAATTAAGTCAAAAGTCATCTTATCTAAACTGTTCCACCGAACCGCACGTTATAAAATTTTGTTTCAGTGCGGTTAGTGGAAGTGCTCAGGCGTGGTTCGGGCAAGTGCTGTTGAAGACAGTGCTCTGAGTGGAATACCTCAAACCCGGATACATATACGGATTGTAGCTACAAAGTCAAATCATTTATTTAAAGTAGGCCATTTGAAGGCACTTTTGAACGTCAAAATTTACAAGCAAATAGTATTGATTCTAGGCGCCCCTTTCAAACGGTCCAAGGGTCCATAGAATGGGACAGAAACTCCATAGTTACTCTTTTAAAATGTTTTACAATGTTTTATAAACTGCTACCTAAGCTCATTAAAGCAAATTGCATTCTAACCATCTTTATTCGTAACTTCGTCGCTTCAACGATACTGATTTTCTCAAGTCTAACTAACAGGCTCCTTCAGCAGATCAATTTGTTGGCGTAAATTCCCTCATTGCGTCTGATTGATTCAATCTAGTGACTTGCGATTTGTTGAAAACGTATTAGCAGTTAGGGCTAAATGATTGCTGTCATTACTCAAGTGCTCAGTATTATTTTCTTCAAGCTTTTATTGGAATTCTAAATTGTACAATAACATTTCGATTTAAGCTGTCTTGGTGGTTACTGTACTGGGTCCAAGTCTGTTAAAGCAGTAGTGTCAGGATTGCCGATCATTGACACTGTAATTATGGATTTTGTCGGTTTTAGTAATCTGTTCACTTATTTAAAGGCATCATTATGGTTTTCTCATACTTATTGACAAGTCGTATCTCCTATTATTTTGACATTTCTTTTGACCACTGACACATGGCCTTAGTAATTTAGGAGATTACGAACTTTTGGCACAATGACGTTGTCTTAGTGTGGTTGTCATAATGACCAATCATTGAAAATAGCAAATTTGGCCTCTGAATGACAGGAAGACTCTTCTTAGACATAGTACATGCTTTTTTTTTTTTTTTTTTGAGGATGGGAAATCATCAAATGACCCCTCCCGCTCTGGGTGGAGCAGAAGGGAGTGTCAGACTCTTACTGACTAAAACCCACCCGTGTTCCTTCCTTAGCCCTTTATGTTCCAGGGCAGCGGTAACCCTTTCGGACAATCCCGCTACCCTACATAGTACATGCTTAGAGCACATTACCAGTATTTCCCTTTGCTAATTAAACTTATTATGGTTAAGTCAAGAACAGGTTCACAGGGTCTCATGTTTTAACCGTTGAACTATTGCCGCTTGCCTCAATTCTAATAAAATCTTGAATTTAAATAGTTTCTTGTTCATTCCTCTGCTAGCTTATGTAAATTCTGCTAGATTTAACAATGATATTCCTACCCACTTTAGCAAACACTCTTTCATTTCATTTATTCATGACTAGAGTTTTTGAATATGAGTGAGAACAAAGAAATAATTTCGTCTCGTTCATCTTTTGATTCGGTTTAAGCGAGCCTTTCATTGTTTGCAATCAAATGGTTGGTGATAGACGTATTTGATTTATATTGGTACTAGTTTCAGCTCTCGACTTCGTCAGCGTGTTCTTTTCTTGTTCTCCCGATCCAATCGTCGCATCGCATCCCCTGCCCGCGCTATTACTTCATTCTCGTTTAGCGATCTTTTTTACTATTTTCTTTTTGCTCGGCTCTTAAGGGTCCTAACGTTATGCCAAATACCTTCCTCGAAAATCGGGCTATCAAATGCAAAAGGTTTTTTTTAAATCCGACTGGTAGTTCTAGAGATTAGCGCGTTCAACCAAACTAACTCTTCAGCTTTATTATTAGTATAGAATAGAATATCCACACTAGCCAAAATGACTGGCTAGGAGGCACATCATGTTGTAAATTATAAAAAAAAAAATATTCCAATCCTTATTATGTACACCAGTCCTATTGCATCATATCTAGAAACATCAGCTTTTATAAGACGATTAAACAAGAATACGGTACACAATTTTATCTGTTTTCTTGAGTCCTTGTCAAGCCTAATAGAAAATATGTCTCCTGACAAGGGTCTAGTATCAATTGCTAAAGGAAATTTCGTTCTGGATCATCTGAACTGGAATATTGATAAAATTGTAACAGTCTAAGCGCTGATTTTTCCATCGCCAGATAACTTTTACTCGAGGAATAAAATTGACGTTTGACAGTTTTAGTATGAAATAACTGTCAAAATTTCAAAATTATTCCTCGATATTTTTATAGAGTGAATTTAACAATGTGATGGTACTTTGTCTCACTGTCCACTAACGGTATCGCTAGCTTTATTGTTGAATATAGGCTATAATACAGGACTAAACTATTTACGAGCCTTATATCACTTATCCGCACTACTTTCACTATTACAAGCGAAGCAAAATGTACGGTATTATGTTTGCACTGTTCATTCAGGAATATAACGAGAGGAGGTACAGTTTGTACCTGGATGAGATTCGCACAGACCAGCAGGATAATTGCAACAGTAGCAATGGCTTTCACTTTGACAGTTCAACAACATTCATTGCGTTATTTACGCTGTTGAACAGACAAATTTTTCGAACATATGAAGCAATGGATTCGCAATATCCTTTAGATTCATTTAGATTGTAATTGATAATGTACGAGTATTATACAATTAGGGTAAAGGGAAGAGAGACAGAGTGGGCTCAAAAGTCCAAAATGAAATGTACAGACGCCAGCAGGTCAACCTACCCGAAACTGTCACATTTTCCCAATCAACCTTGAACCTTAATGCTTTAGCGATAAAGTTGAAAATCTATTAAACAAATTTGACAGATTGCAAAAGCTTGATCTGCTGGCGTCTGTACTATGAAAGGGTTTGCCTGGTTTCTCTATTAACCAAAGGTGCTATTAACAGGCTCTTACGGTCTTTGCTGACATTCTATTCTCCTTAGGACCACATGGTAAATATTACGTCAATATTTTTAGTAAAACCGCCAAGTTCCTTAATATAATTGTGTACAAAAAACAAAAAAAAAAATCTTTGAGAACTTTACACGTAAAAGGAATTACTAATTTGTTACGCGTGTGTCAGACAAATTAATTATCGTAACGTAATTATTGTGTAACAGTGACTAAAGATAATTTTGAGGAAATAAATTATCCGAGAGTTATTATCGATAGTTATTATCTGCCACGCTCGGACTGCCTTCTTGGTCTAGTGGTGGCAAGCGCTACTGCTCAGCATGATGTCCTGGGTTCGATTCCCAGGTCAGGCAAAATTTTATTGGGTTTTTCCATCAGGAATTTCTTAGTAGCAGCCCGGTGTCTGAATTTATGCCCGGTCGACAGATCTGAAAATAATGAAGGATATCCGACTTTGGCTTGTGGAAGTCAGAAAGGCAGTCGCTCCATGTAAAATACTTGTACTCAGCTGCATCCGGTTAGACTGGAAGCAGATCCCAAGGTACCCAACATATTCGGGGAAAGGCCTATGCAGGTGATGATGATGGTCGAACGACTTTAACTTTTTTATTTGATCGATATTTTTTTTCATTCAGCGTTTATTTAATTAGCGTTTTTTTTTTCGTATGTGTTAGTATATCCTCGTAATATTTGTTTAGCTTTTAAGTGTTTTTTCTCCTTTGCTCTATCGCACGCTGTCTACATCTCTGTATCTATTGTCCTATCTCAGGTATGCTGGAAGAGATTTCTTATAAAATAAGCATCACCTATTTTTTCTGTTCTGTTTTTCATTGTCTGTTTATATATGTGTGTACATAAATGGTAAAATAAATAATTTCCATGATTTATTAGCTTAGCAAAAGCGGTATTAGTTATGTGAACACGAATGACATCATATAATTTTCTGTTCCCTTTTAAAGCATTTTTATTCCCTTCCTTCTACTGAGCAAACTTTTTTCTCACAATCTTGTACTATCCTTAGATAACAGAATCAGCATAAAAAATAAATAACTTTTAATCACGCGTCGTCGAGACATCTAGTGACAATGTTATTCTATGCAAAAATGAGCAGCTGCAAAACTTTTTATACTTATTTCATGCAAACACATTTTCTATTCCGCTTTAAGTAAAACCAGGTGCACTAACTGTCAAAATGAAGCCAACAGGCCGTCTTTTACTAGAAATGTATTATTTTATCTTAGTAAAGATCCTCTGAGATGTGCACAGACTAATGTCCTCCCTTGCCGCCACCATAACAGGCGTGTCGTCTCTTTCGTTTTATGTTCCGTCTCAGTCTTTCAATGGTGTCATGTTTGCTATTATTATCTGTGAGACTAGTTTGACTTGTAGAGAAATTAGTTTGGTTCATGTAACAAGCGTCTAAGTTTGACATTGTATTTTATGAAGAGTTTTCAGTTGCAAAATGTTTTAGGTTTTTAATTGTTTTTACACCAGTAAAAATATCAGCAAGAGGTTCTGTGCCCCGGAAAGAACGTTAAGCCGTGGGTCCCGGCTGTCATTCGTAGATCTTTTACAATCGTTACGGGTAATCAGAAGCCCAAAAGTCTGACAACCAGTCTTACCAAGGGGTATCGTGTTACCCAGTAATTGGGTTGTGGAAGTCAGATAGGCAGTCGCTCTATGTAAAATACTTGTACTCAGCTGCATCCAGTTAGTCTGGAAGCCAACCCCAACATAGTTCGGAAAAGGCTTGGCAGATTGATTTTACATTACACGAAGCTAGCTGCAAATGCTTTAAAATAAAGCTCTAACGAAATACAAAACCCGCTTTCCCTAACAAATTGGAGCACACCCTAAGTAATTGGTTCTAGTCTAGCTTATGTAAGGCGTTTAATAGTCCGGGCATCGTGTCATCGGATTAACTACGTTTGCTGTACATAGGCTACCCCTTAATACGGCCAAGACTCTATTGTGAAGCCTTTAATGGCGTTATAGTGTTGACAGAAGAAATTCGGTTCCGCTTATCGTGGGATAAGTGTGCGAACTTGGCTGTTTACACTACCGTGCACATATTTTGTGTATGATACAATATTGTGGTGTGGGTTTATTGTTAGTTTTAAGGTATATTTCGGCAGAGTGGGAACTTAGTAAGTACTTGGTTGTTAATTTAGGCAAAAACATACAAGGTGGCAAAAATACAGGTTACCAAAAAAAAACAACTGTGCCTTTTATAGAAAAGTGCAATACCTACGCGGTTAAAATGTATAGCGTGTAAATGAAGATCTGTTTTTTTTTTTTTGTTTTGTTTACGCTATTTGTCAGAATCATGTGCTAAATTATTCATAGTTACTGCCACCCTGAATATCTTTTTCATATATTTTAGAATGTAGGGCAGAATTGAGATTAACCTCAATAATATACGTAAGACACGCTCGTTTACTTTGTAATCAAATGTTAACAGCGACTAACTGCGTCCCTTCGGGAATTACCCTCAATTATGTTAACAATAATTTAAATGGGTTTCCACCAGACAGACTTGAATTATTAGGTAATTCTTACACTTCGTTCCCGAAACTTTTGTAATTAGGTCAAATATCTACTTACCTATTAATCATTTCATTACAAACTAAAGATCTGCCCCGACTTCGCAAGGTTTTCACCACGTCCAGATTTATTTATAAGGTATATTGGTCTATTTTTTCATGCTGAGATAGGAGCCTTTTGGCCTCGTATAGGACTTTCTGGTTAATTTTTATTTTTGTTAGTTTTAATAAAAAAATATAATTGAGTTTTTTTTTTTTTTTTGTCTGTGTTTAGTTTAATTTGTAATCTTTCTGTACGACTCGCAATAAATACTTTTTCTCTCTTTCTTTTCTAATGTAATATTAATACCATATACCGTACTTTCAGAAAAAAAAATCTAAATAATAGTGAAAATCGCATCAAAATCCGTTGCTTAGTTAAGACCAGAACCAACGCTGTCACACAGACAGACACAAAATCAAAGCGACTTTAATTTGACATCAAATCATTGAAAACTCGGTCTAAAAGACCAATTTTTGAAACAAACACTCAAAATCTCTTTACAACTTCATCAAAATAAAAACCAATGCAACATTTAGAATCCTCGCTCTGAAATTAAAATGTTAAAGGATCTCAGTTGGCATCCACTGTAATAAAGCAGTGTTTACATCGTAAATCATGGGGTAATTACCCCCATGGGACTGTGCTACGGTCATTACCCCACTCACTTGCGAATTAATGACTGAAGCTTTCTTTGGGCGTGCTGGCAACCATTTTAAATGGATGGCGTAAGTAGAACGATTGGGGTACATTGAGTTACGGGTGTCTTTGAAGATATAATGTCGTTTATTTATTTAGTTGTCTTATATTATTACATTTTTAAATATTAGTATTAAAAAAAACATTTAAAAATATAAAAAAATAATAGCCTACCGGTATCGGGAGCAGGGTCTAAGCTACCGGAGGTTAGGGCTCCAGAGACAGAAACCTCCTCACAATGCGAGCCGTATCGAGGAGTACTGCCTTCTGAATCAGGCCCTTGATCAGCTGCCCAACGAGAGCCTCCTCAGGTGCTGGTTGAGGCTCTTGGCTATTAAGCCATTGGCTGTCACGACGATCGGCACAATGATCGCTGAGTCCACATCCCACATGTCGACAACCTCGTGAGCCAAGTTAAGATACTTGATTTGTTTAGAAGATATAATTATTATTATGGATCTGCTAGAATAAAGTAAGACACGTGCCTCAGAAAGCACGTTAAGCTGGTCCCAGTTGATCTTTGACAGTCGTTACGGGTTGTCAGAAGCCCGATAGTCTTACCAAGGGGCATCGTGATGCCTAGTAACTGGGTTGTGGAGGTTAGATATGCAGTCGCTCCATCTAAAATTCTGGTTTTCAGCTGCATCCGACTAGAAGCCGACCCCAACATAATTGGGAAAGGCTAAACAGATGATGATGAAATAGAAGGATTGGGGTAAATTTAGTAATATTTTGAAGATATTTGAAGATAGATATTAAGAAGAAGATATTGAAGATATATACATTATATATATTTTTATATACATATAAATCTATTTAATATTTGAAGATATTTATTTATATATATCTGCTATTCAAAAATAAGACAGGTGTAGGGAGATTTCGAAGTTTGGCGCGTTGACATTATAGTGAACTAAGACTAACCAACGAAGAAAGTTATTTTATCCACCATCGTACATTACCGAGCAGATAAATTGTATCACTCAAAAAGAATAGACCATTACAAACTTTGTAGCTTAGTTATAAACTTATTTTCGGACGAAAATAGGTAATAATCCCAGTCCTTACACATACCTCTTTAAATTCATTAAACAATTACCTACATTAAACTTTACAAATAAGCTTTAAAATATAGACGATTGTATTAAACCTTCGTTTATTAAAAAACAACAGCGGTTTAAAATATTCCTTAATAAATTAATAGAAAAATCCAAAAAACTTTATGCTTGTAGTTTAGTAAAAGTAATATTCTAGTCGTAAACCATATTTAAATTCATTAAACAACTAACATTAAACTTCAGAATTAGCTTTAAAACATACGACGATAGTATATAACCTCCATTTATTAAAAAGCAAACGGCTTAAAATATTAATTCAAAATAAAAAAAAATACAATATCTCTTATAAAATTTTACGCAGCATAAAAGTATGAAATTGCACGCCTCCAGACGTAAAACCTAATAAAATAAAACCCGTCGTAGAGTGTGTTAAAAATTGTTAATATTCCTCCACGCTGGCTTTACACCGTATTATTAACGATTTTTTTCATGAAACCACGCCCTTAACAATGTAAAAGATTAATCCATTTAATCTGAACACTGCTACACATCTATTACTTGAGTAATTTTGTTGCAATTACCGCTAGTTGCACTCGTAGCGTTTAAATAGTCGACAACTAGTGCAGGGATTAAGCGGAAAGTCGACATCGAATATGAGTCAACTTATTTTGCACCAAGTGTAACGAGTTGACATTTTTGCAATAAATTAAAATGGTGATCTACGTCTGAGAGCTAATAAAATGTAATACAATTAAATGCTTCGTTATATCTTTTGTTTCATTTTTCGACTGCTGAGTACAGAAAATGCATTTAGAATAGAATATGATACTCTTCATTATACACCATATAAATTACAGACAAAGAAATATAGAAATTTTACAAAGGGTGACACAATGGGCGGTCTTATCGCTAAGAGCGTTCTTTTAAAGACAACCTTTGGATTGATTGAAAAGGGGGAAGGGCATTTAAAAAAATAAATGAACTTCAATTGAACCTTCGATTTCCGCGTGAGGCTGTTATTATTTAGCTCCGAGGCCCTCTGATCACCATGACTAATATACTTAAATAATAATAAAAAACAGGGTAATCGTAATACACTATCAGTAGCAATGGCTTTAATTTTGACAGTGCAACAACATTCATTGCGTTATTTACATTGTTGAGCAGACAAATTTTCTGGACATTAGAAGCAATGGATTAGCAACATCCTTCAAAGTGATTCAGATTGAGATTGATAGAGTGCTGTTAATATTATTGATGTAGATACCAACTATTTATTTACCATCGTAAATAGCATGAAACTGATACTACATTAATTACATCTTCATTCCAGCTTTGATAAATAATTAATTAACCAATGTCGTCATGGCACGCAATTTGCGATTTCTTTAATTACAGCGTCCTCACTAACACAGGTACGTACATAGGCATGTCTCCTGGGCCCCGTTCTTAAAATAACTCGGTATTAATTAGGTCTCCAATGATCGTGAGATGAATTGTCCTGATATCGAGACCTCATTACAAGAAATATACCTGTTTTAATGACAAAAAAAGTGATCAGGTGCGAATCGGGCTCGCACACTAAAGGTTCTGTAGCTATTCATTAAAAATCACACCGTGAAACTTGGATCAAGTGAGCTGTCAATCACTAGCGTCAGGTGGGTTGACAGTATTCTGTGAAAATCTCACCATGAAAACTTAGATGAAGTGAGCTTGACATGAGCTGTCATTTCATCTTGATGCTAGGGATTGACACTATACCTAAGTTTTCACGGTGAAAATTTCACAGGTTATTTCGGCAGATCACTACAAACTCACTTCACCTAAACTACGATGAGATTTATCAGAGTAGACCGGCTGTACCACCGTAAGATATTTAACATTAATTTTTTTTAATACTTTAGCATAAAAACACGTTTCTTGTATGTTTCCCTTTAATATGGTTACTTTATATTATTTTTCATTATTTGTTACTATAGCGTTCATTAGTACACACTGTGTGAAAATTTCAAATGTCGACCTATTACGGTTCAAAATATGCCACCCCTGTGCTGTGACAGACTGACAGACAGCGGAGGCTTATTAAAAGGATTAAAAGGGTCCCGGCAGCGCACTTTGGGTACGGAACCCTAACAAGAAATCTGGTTCGCGAGTCAATGTAAGTTAATAGGCTGATCTAAATTTGCTCGCTCTTCGGTTTTATTCGAGTCGACGCATGTTCTACCAAGTCGTAATTAAAAATCGTAGGTAAGGTATTTTTAAGGTCGTGACTTTAAATGTGTTCCCAATAAGATAATGTGCAGAATTTGCTTAAATTTTACCTTGAGCGGCTTGTTCACACGTCTCTAGTCTTGAGCCGAGTACTCTTCTGGTAGTATTTTTTTTGCCTCAAACCATGTAAACAACCTCTTCACTACTGCCAACTGATCATCACCTAACTGGATGCGGCTGAATATCAATCAGTATTTTACATGGAGCGACTGCTTATGTGCCCACCACAATCCAGTTAGACTGGAAGTCGAACCCAACAAAGTGGGAAAAGGCTAGGCAGGTGATGATCAGCTGGCAGTAGTGAAGAGGTTGTTCACATGGTTTGAGGCAAAAAAAATACTATCAGAAGAGTACTCGGCTCGGCAATTTTAAAATATCCCTTGGTAAGACTAATACCAACTACGAAATTGATTAGTAATTTATTTCATAAACGTTGCTCAAAGCTAAGGGACGTCTAAATGTCAAAACATTTATAACGAAGCAGACTTTAATCATATCTTAACTTTAAGAAAAGTAAAACTTAGTAGAACTGTAGACCTCTGAATCAGGCTTAATTCATAAACATAACATCACGCCTTGTTACCCCGAAGAGGAAGGGTAGTGTGTGTAGTGGGTAGGGGTGTACAGTCACGAGCATAAGTATGTATACACTAGGCTTTATTCAAAAGTAATTTCCTCTTTTATTTTTTATTTGTTACAAACAGCATTTTCGAACCTATAGGTTTATGTAATGTGTGGTGGTATTTCAACGTTGCGTTCGAAAAATCGCGAAAAAATCGCAATTGAAAGTTGCCAAGTGTTTACATATTAGTGCTCGTGACTGTACCTATAGTACAGTCACGAGCACCAATATTTCAACACTTGGCCACTTTCGAATGTAATTTTTTCGTAAAATAACGTATGCAACGTTGAAATCCGACACATTACCTACATAAACCTATGGGTTCGAAAATGCTATGTTCGTAACAGCATAATATTTCGTTGAAAAATAAAGGAGTAAATCGCGTTTGAATAAAGCCGAGTGTATACATACTTTTGCTCGTGACTGTACACCCACATTTCGCCAGTTATGTTTAGGTCCCATGTAATAAATTCCATATAAAAAACCCAATATCACTTTGCCCGACCTCGGCATCAAACCCAAGACCTCATCCTCAGCAGTACTGCTTACACAAACGAGTTAGTTACAAGGCTTAAGAGCGCGTATAAAGCAAAATTACCAATCTTATACTTATTTGATTTTACATGAAAAATTCCGGACCAAATCTTAAAATAAAAATGTTTGAATAACTACATGATATTTTTGAGGGTTCACTTTGATCAAAAACATGAAATAATAACATTCCCTCCATAGAAAAAAATCACGAAGTAACCTCTAATTCTCATATTTTTCCGTTTTGTACTCAATACGGTAATGCCTATTGCGACAAAAATTTGATAATTAATTATATTTATACAAGAGTAAAGGCTGTGCTTAGGCATTTTATGTAATTCCTTTTAGTTTTGGATTTATTACGATATAACAGTTTTGGCGCATATTACGTTTTATTTTTTTTCTATTCTAAATTTTTACTGGCTTTAGGCGCGCTCTTAATGCATATCTCTAAATGAATGTCATCCATATGCCTGAGCTTTACAGCTTACTCTCAGTAATTTACACAGCTTGATAGCAAAGTTGTTCAATTATGTAAACGAGAAAAATTGCGCACATTTATTGCACGATAACAAACAGACGGACACATTACTTTTGATTTCTGAAACGATTACGGGATACCAGAATAGTATTACCCGTTTTTACTGTGTATGGAAATGTGCAGGTATAGTGACATAGGTTCTCGACGTGGGCGATAACGCCCCCTCGTGGACGCTTGAGACTTTCAGGGGGGCAGTAGAAGACCTAGAGAAAATTATATATCGTATCTTATGACTATATAATATTACACTTTTAAATATAACCGTGGCAGTAGCTGTTTCAGATTCGCGACAGATGGTAAATAAAAAAAAATGGGGGGCTCTAGAAAAAGAAAATTATTTCGTCATTATTCTAATGAATTGACTTGGTTTCGCAGAAAGGAATCATTAAGTGGTCATAGTGAATTAGGACCAAGACATTAGGCGGTGGAATTATATTTTCTTCATAAACTTTACCTACCTAATTTAGTATATTTTAAGAAAAAATATATAAAAATGTTACTCGTAGAATTATTTAGATTTTCTTCATTTCTATTTGATGGAATTAATTTAAATATTATTATGTCTAAGTATCAGGCTAAAAGAAGAAATTAAGTATCTTCAACTTTTAAGTCTTATCGATTTTTCTCATTTCAATGTCACCTTTCTTCTGCGTCCTGACTTTTAATGATATTCGTTGCCCCACACTAGGAATTTCTCCTGTGTCGTGGATGCGTTTACAAACATTTAAACTCACATACACAAACAGCCAGACCCGGAACAACTACTTGTAGGCCATACAAATATTTGTTCCGTGCGGGAATTGAACCCGCGACACGTAGCGCAGCAGTCAATCGCTTAACCACTGCGCCAACCGTGCCGTCTTTAATCATTTATTTAGACAATAATAGTGACTTTAATGGTGATGTTCTTCAGAAAGGTCATGAGCGTAGTACTCGCAACCGACGACGTGCGTGTATGACCAGATGTATGAACGTAAACGAGGCAAAATGAGTATATACGAATCGTAGCAGGTGTCGCTCTGTAGGTTCTGTCTACCTTCATGGGAATACGGAGCTAATTGATTGAACTCGTAAAATGTTTAATAGCTTGTTTATTCAGACTGACTGATACTTATATAAAGACGTAACAGTAAATAAAGTTTTAAAACTAAAGGGTATGGAATTAAATTTAGGGCTTTGTAAAATGTACAACTAACTAACTATGTATAATAAATGCTTCACACGTCGTAGAAAAATAAACTAAAAGCCTTGCTAGCCGTCTTGTTCATCTATATCCGTACCAATAATACAGCCGAAGAGTTTGTTTGTTTGAACGAGCTAATCTCGGAAACTACCGGTCGGATTTGAAAAAATATTTTTGCTCTTGCCTGAACCAAAACCCCTCCGTGCCCCGGAAAGCACATAAAGTAGTTGGTCTCGGCTGTCATTCGTAGATGTTTGACAGTCGTTACGGGTCGTCAGAAGCCCGAAAGTCTGACAACCAGTCTTACCTTAGGATATCGTATTACCTAGTAACTGGGTTGTGGAGGTCAAATAGACAGTCGCTCCATGTAAAATGCTGGTATTCAGCTGCATCCGGTTAGACTGGAAGCTGACCCTAACATAGTTGGGAAAAGGCTAGGCAGATGGTGATGATGACAGCCTGAACTTCACTCGCTGAAAGACTCACGCTTGCTACAGTCACGAGCAAAAGTATGTATGCACTCGGCTTTATTCAAATGCGATTTATTCCTTTATTTTTTAATGAAATTTTATGTTGTTACGAACATAGCATTTTCGAACCCATAGGTTAATGTAATGTGTCGTATTTCAACGTCGCATTTGTTATTTCACGAAAAAATCGAAATTGAAAGTTGCCAAGTGTTGACATATTGGTGCTCGTGACTGTACATACGCATTTCTGCGGCTAATCGTTCGTCACCATCGCGCACTCGCTGGTCGTTTCTAGCTTTACTCGCTTCTTGTTAGTCGCCGGCGGCGGTGGGACAGGTACCTACCTGGTGCGTAGTCGTGTGTACCTACTAGTGCAGGAGAAATGACTTAGGATAATTATAGGAAATTATTGAATGAGCTGGTCTTTCATACTTACACAGGGTGGCAGGGACATCGACGCGCAAACTGTAACCATGGATTCAGCACATGAGTTTAGACCCCATAGCGTCGAAATTTTTCGACGGTTATTAAAAAAATATATTGCTGTTCCATACATTTTGAGCGCGTAGGTATTGCACTTTTCTATGAAACAGAAGACTTTTTTTTTATAACCGACAAATATATTATTGTATATTCAAATTTTAGTTTCAAATTGACGTTATTCAAGTTAAACAAATACCAACTTTATTTTAATGACTATTAAGTTGATTTCAGAGTGACTAGCACAATTGAAAAAGTTATAAAAATGTTTTAAGTTGTAGTGTAAACTGAACTTTATTGTGTAGGAATTTACGTATTTTTCCATAAACTCATTTTTGTTTACATTTCTGGCGAATATGTCGCGATATTAGATTCAGTGTGCATACACATGCACTACATACACCAACGGCAGAGGCTGCAGTTGCCTCTGTAAATGACGCGTGTCGCTCGTGTGTACGAGCACTAAAAAGAGACGAGCCTATTGTTATCAACCAGACACAAATCCAGATTCTGGGCTGCTATTAAGATATTCCATCAGGAATATCTCCTTGTATATTAATACCAGGGAATCGAAACCAGGACCTCATGATAGCGTAGCGTAATAAACAGAGATATAGATAACAATATCTGACACCTCACTTATAATATAAAAGACGTCCATATAATTTAAACTGTCCGCTAAAAGCCGACTAGCCACCAGACTGACTAGCTCCATTACTTATAAGCAAGTAATTATAAGAGTATTCTAATTACGTCTGGACCCGTTCTTAGATGCGCACATTTTATACGTAGATGTACGATAATTATTGCGGACGCGCAGGGTGTTAATATTCTTGTAAATTAAAACTGTGTCTTCAGATAATCTGTTCAGAATAGGGCATAATGTGGGTAGTTTTGATTTTTTTGCACTTTTTTAAATTCTTTATCCCGTGTCAGTTTGCAAGACATTGCAACTTCTTAGTGTCCAGTGTGTCCACTCAAATATTTTTTTTATTTTTTTTTCCGAGATCACGTGTGAATTTAATCCTTTTTGCGCGGTAAGTAAGACTAAGTTTCTATGGAATATGTAGGACTTGGTCTTTCTTTTTCGATTTTTTTTAAATAACCGTGAATGCTGACTAGATTGGACATATCGCACATATTATACGATTACCTACGATTGCGTGTGGCTGTGGAGTATTAATTGCTTCATAGATTTTCTTGTATTTTTGCAAAGATGACAGACTTGAACTAATATTAAAACTGGTTGTCAGATCTGTTACAGAAGTTTTTTTTAGTTTCATTGTACCCACAAACGGGTTTACAGTTTGTACGCATATTATGTACTTATCTCTGCTAAGCTCTGTAGATACTATTGGGTTATATCCTATGAAAACACCTTTATCGCTAATTTATCCTTGGTTAGGCTACGCTTGGCGCGGTTGGTTCATAGATTGGTGACCATCATTACATACCAAGACCCCTCCATGTCTCAGAAAGCCGTTGATCCCGACTCTCATTCGTGGATCTTTGACAGTCGTTACGGGTCGTCAAACTGAAGCCCGAAAGTCTGACAACCAGTTTTACCAAGGGTATCGTATTACCCAGTTACTGGGTTGTGGAGGTCAGATAGGCAGTCGCTCCATGTAAAATACTAGTACTGAGCTCATAATTAGGAAAAGGCTAGGCAGATGATGATATGAATATTGCAGTGTTTGTACGAATAATCAAAATATAAAGGGCCAGAATTATACGGTAAAATAAAATGCATAACGAAAACTCATTAATGTTTATTCTGTGAAAAGTAGGAACTGTAAAACCTTTTCATTAAATAAACACCACAGTAATCCTTTATTTAACTCACAAAATATAAAATAAAGGAAATTAACGCTGTATTATTTTACAAAATCGAAATAGAACAGCTATTTAACATTCGAAACACACTCGGAGAGGCGAGCGACAGGTTAACAAGCGAAAATCGAGTGTTAAAACGATTGTGAATCGGTAATCGTTACTCGGTAATCGATTGATACACACAGCCTAATTTGCGTAGAACCAGCCATGTTTAATTAGAATTGAAAATGCGATTCGTGGTTTCCGATTGTTTTATGTGTTGTACATAATTAATTTGTTAGTTTTTTAGGGTTCCGTAGCCAAATGGCAAAAAACGGAACCCTTATAGATTCGTCATGTCTGTCTGTCCGTCCGTCCGTATGTCACAGCCACTTTTTTCCGAAACTATAAGAGCTATACTGTTGAAACTTGGTAAGTAGATGTATTCTGTGAACCGCATTAAGATTTTCACACAAAAATAGAAAAAAAAAAACAATAAATTTTGGGGGTTCCCCATACTTAGAACTGAAACTCAAAAATCTTTTTTCATCAAACCCATACGTGTGGGGTATCTATAGATAGGTCTTCAAAAATGATATTGAGGTTTCTAATATCATTTTCTAAAAATATGATGAAATATGATGATGACTAAATATATGATGTACATTACCATGTAAACTTCCACCGAAAATTGGTTTGAACGAGATCTAGTAAGTATTTTTTTTTTAATACGTCATAAATCGTAAACCGCAATTTACCTTTCATTCAATCAAGTAAACTATAATGGTACAGAACCCTTCGTGCGCGAGTCCGACTCGCACTTGGCCGGTTTTTTTATCGGCTTTTTCTTTTTGTATTGTTAGTAAACAGGTTTTTTTGGTGCCGCAAAGGATTTTGCGTGATGAGTGCAAAAATCTCGTTTTTTTTTCTTTTTAATGTTGTAAAAACCGTGATGTTGATTAAAATTTAAGTTAAAGGGATAAACCCATTTTTCTTTCTTCTGTTATTATGTCTTTAGGAATATGCTAGGATGCCCTTAACTGAGAGTAGTAGTGGCTCAGTGGTAACGACGGGTCTTACGAGTTGTAGGTCGTAGGTTCGAACCTAGACAAGCGCTTTACTTTGTGTAAATTATTTCATCACCACTGCTTCCAAAACGATGAAGGAGATTAGCCAGAACAAGCAGACCGATAGACAAATAGACACACATTAAAAAACAAAGATTTTTTGTTATAAGTACCGTATACTATATGCTGTTATTTTGACATTACAAACATACACTTCAATTTTAATTATTTGTATGTAGTTATTGTATAGATGATTATTGGCTAATTTGATTTAATTCAACATAAGTTTAAATTCAATAGCATGTAACTTAACAACGCATAATTTTTACCCGACTACGGCAAAATCAAAGAAGGGTTATGATTTTATTGCATTAAATCGAAGTTGGAACCAGACAGAAAATGATTGAAGTTATTGTCAGTTTGGTAGGTAAGTAATTTTACACTACAGATTGCCGTAATGCTTATATTGAAAAGCACGTTGTGATTGAATGCTAACATTTCTGCAGAGTACACATTTCTATTTCAAAATCAATTTCATTTCGATGCCCATAACTACCCCATCATTTCCGTGTATTACATGCATCATAGGTTTTTCAATAAAACATTAGTAATCTGTCATTATATCTCATTGAAGTCGGCCTAACCCATCCTGCACTGCCCACTAATTTAGTTTTGCGTAACAAAAACTAAGTTTATTCGCAGCTACGCCTTTATTGTTATTGTGTTAAATGTCAATATTGAATGCTGTTTTTTTATGTTGTGTGCAAGTTTATCGTGGTGAATCGATACAAATCGCGGGAAGCATTCATGGGGAGTCGTGTGCTTGGAAACCAATTTCCTGTTCTCTTTCATATTGAAATGTAAGTGCCCTTCAATAAGTATACAAGAGTGGGATTTATAGTCCCTAGTGTGGGTTTTATGGGGAACTTTTTGGGGCCGCGTTTGCAGGGATGACTGACGGGTCAGTTTTGAATGGGACGCATTGAGGTGTGTATTTGGGTAGTGCCATTCGCGTAAACTTGCGGCTTTTTGATTTAAAGGTTGAGTTAAATGTTTATGTGGCTTTTAATTTAAATAAAAGCAGGGAGCAACAAATGTTGGCGACAATGCCTCAAGCGGCTATGACGGTATTATTTTTTTTACTTTTATGTTACGATGATACATCTGTGTTTCTTATAGACTGTTTGGGAACAGTAGGTTCCTACCTGTTTTACCATGCATCATTTTTAATCCTTCACAATCAATTTCCTCGGTGAATCTTTTCGTCGCTAGGTTAATACTGCGCCTAAGTGCCATCTTTTATTAAATAATATTTTTTTTAAAGCACTGCTATTGATATCAGTATTCCAGCGCTACGACATTTATTTTTTAAATGTCAAAGCATCATGCTGAGATAGGAGCCTTTTGGCCTCGTATAGGACTTTGTTTCATTTTTTTTTCCTTTTGTTACTTTTTTATACAATTTGTTTTATTTTTATTTTTAATTGTGTTTAGTTTAGTTTATGATCCTGTGCGAGTCGCAATAAATACTTTTCTTTCTTTCTTTAACGTTTCAAACACCAAATAATAATAGGAGTGAGCTCACGTCAATAGTGCAAAGGGTGAAGTTCGAACTCACGACCCCATTCTTACCAAGCCGACCCCCGTAGCGGTCGGAGTATTGCCGCTTTGTAATAATAATATTTGGACTGAATAAATTTAAGACGACCACGTTGGTCTAGTCAGCTAGTGGTTCCGAGCGCTAGTGCTTAGCATGAGGCCTTTTTTTTTGAGGATGGGAAAGCATCAAATGACTCCTCCCGCTCTGGGTGGAGCAGGAGGGAGTTTCAGACTCTTACTGACTAAAACCCACCCGTGTTCCTTTCTTAGCCCTTTATGTTCCAGGGCAGCGGTAACCCTTTCGGACGATCCCGCTACCCTAGCATGAGGCCTTGGGTTTGATTCCCGGGTCGGGCAGTCTTATTGGGTTTTTCCATTGAGTATTTCTCAGTAGGAGCTCGGAATCTGTGCCCAGTTGATGGCAATAGGCTCGCCCCCTATGACATAGGACTTAAACATAACTGGCTAAATGAGGGTGTACTATAGGTACACCTCTGCCGAACCCTTCGGGGATTACAGGCGTGATGTTTTGTTTTATGTTAAACTAGCTGCGCCCCGCGGTTTCACCCGTATAAGTTTCGATCCCGTGGGAATATCGGGATAAAAAGTTTCCTATGTATTAATCCTGGTTATAAACCATCTGTGTGCCAAATTTCATCCAAATCCGTTCAGTAATTTTTGCGTGAAAGAATAACAAACATCCATCGTTCCATCCATCCATACAAACTTTCACATTTATAATGTTAGTAGGATATTTGACTTGTTGTTACATTAACCAGTCATTACAGAGCCCACAGAGTTGACAAATGTTCCAAAAGATAGATTAATTCCTTTGGGTACAATTAGCCCCATAAATTATAAGGATTCCCCTTTGTCAGGATTTTCACGTCTATGTGATTGCAGATACTGCCTGGCTGATGTTATTTCCCATACATATGTGTACGTTTTGTTTGTAATAAATGTGTTCTTTATTTCTTTGTTCGTGTAATTTCCTTCTTTATGAGGCTTTCGTATGAGGGGCTTGTGGCTAAGTAATAATAGTCGCGAAAAAAAAAATATTGCTGATCCATACGTTTTCACCGCCGCGTAGGTATTACACTTTTCAATGAAACAGAAGATTTTTTTTTGATAACCGATGAAAAGTTTCAACGCTATGGGATCTAAACTCATGTGCTGTATCCATGGTTACAGTTTGCGCGTCGATGTCCCTACCACCCTGTATAAAATAGTGGCAGTTATTTTAGTAGGTATACTTTGTATCTCACTATTTCCAAACGAACGAAGTCGCAAGCAGAAGCTCAAAATTATGATAAAATGATTCGAGAAAGCCAGTAGCCTTTTGGTCGTTGTAGATTTTTTTTTATATAATTCAACCTGTTTTGTCCAACTGCTGTTCTTCACCATTACATAGCTTTCCACTCTTCTCGGTATATCCAATCAATCGCACAGAAACGCCCCTATAAGTCAGTTGTAAAAAAAATTACGAATAAAAATAACACAAAATCGGTTCAACCGTTTGGGAGCTACGATGGCGCAGACAGACACACAAATACACAAAAACACATGGCAGATACTCAGACAAACAGACACGTTAAACTTTAACACGTCCCTCGGTTTTTGTCGGGCGTTAAAAATTAATGTGAGAAGACGAAAAGTGTTTAAAAAAAAAACAATTCCATAACTTTACCAACACAAAAACACCCGTTACTTAAAAAGAAAGAACATAAAAATGAACTGCCAACAGAATCACTTTGACCAAGAGTCTTGCCCGGAGCAATTTGCAAAATGTATTCAATATAGCCCCCATACTCGGGAGATGGGCAATTTGTTTCTTTGATCATTCAATCTATCTCGTCCGGAGATTCCCCTTTGTTAAGATTATCAATCGGCTGCCGATCTTACCGTGGTCAGTTTTGATTATATGGGAATAAATAAAGAAGTAGTTGTAGGTAGGGGCTATTGTTGTTGGGAAAATATGTGTAAATTGTGTACCTTGATCAATGACGTATAATTAACAAGTACCTACGCTGGAATTCATACTATCGATGACAAAATGAAGACATTCAATTTTCGCCATTTTGGCGCTGACAGCAACGTGAGCGTCTGTGGAACTAATATCTTGGACAGTGAGTTTTACAAGATGCGCATACTCTCATGATGAAAATGTTTTAAATATCTCGTAGTAAACACGAAATACCCATAAAAGATTTAGACCTAAATTACCAGCGACGTACCAAAACAAAACGACGGCCATTTGCAGCAATATGTCAATTTTAGTTCCTGAAACGGTCGAGCCGCTTTGAATCGGCACAAAAAATTGTCTTATAGTATTCTTATAGTATATTTAGTCCAGCGTACTTGTATAATGTTGCTCAGTGACCTTGATGTATCCATACTTATGTAGTATTATAAATTCGAAAGTAACTCTGTATGTAACCACTGCACGGATTTCGATAAAATTTGGCAAGGAGATAGATGGCATTCTGGGGAAGGACAAAGGCTTTTTACTTTTTGTCCCCGTAGCACGTTCCCGTGGGATAATTTCCGACATCCATGCGGGTAGAAGTTAGTTGGTGTATAAGATGGAGTTACGGTAACATGTTCCTCATAAGAAAGAAATGAGAGATGATGGATACTCACTACAATATTAGATAATGGATACTCACTACAAGATTAGATAATGGATACCTACTCACTACAATATTATTAGTCTTAAGTTATCTTACTGCGCCCTAACAGGGATGACCCTGTTAGGACGCAGCGTACTCACTAGTTTAAGCCTAGCGTATAACTATAGTCCATTTATAATAGCATTAGAAAAAAGAGGCTCGTAGAAGCAGGAATGCAAAACATTTTATTTCAAAGTTATGATAAAACAATTTTAAGGGAGATGCTTAAATTCTAATTTTCTTGCGTTTTTTGCAATTTGCAGGTCAGTGTAAGGTTGTATCTTAATAAAAATAATATGATGCGCAACAATAAGAAATATGTAGGCAATAATACAATTTTAACCTTAAAAATCATCAATACATCCCTTTAAATTAGAATTGCTCCGAATTCGTCTGATTTCGCGGGCTACTGCAGCGCATCCACCTTAATTAAAATAAAATTCTGTAGAATTATAGTGAAACGAATAACGTTCCAAGTATTGTTCATCCCTGCTTCTTTTAGGTTTTTAGCATTGACACTGTAATTTTAAATTGGAGTTATATAATATAAATAAATTAAAGCCACATAATTTCATAAGATAAATAGTTAAAATGGTTACAATTAAGTGTGACAGCTGCTGTAAAAATAGATCATAATAAATTCGGCGTCTATCATAATGTAACAATGTTTATTGTATTTTTGTTACAAAGTGTGCATTAAAAATAACCTTTTTTAACTTCTTTCTAATGCTATTGTAAATGGACTATAGTTGTATACAGTGTGCATTAAAAAAAAAAAAGAAAAAAAAATGTTTATTCTGCACAAACAAAAGGCGCATTACAAAGGCTTTGATACGCTGTGTCAATCTTCCTCATTTCTAATGTTTGTTAAAATTCGATTTTTACCGGAATGATATTGACTGTGTTAACGTGGTTTCCATTGTATAAATATTCACGTTTTGGAGGACTGTCTTATATAATTTTGATGTTCAAAATGTGCTGACTCTCAGCCTAATTTGAATAAATGACTTTTGATTTTGATTTTCTACAATTTTGGGGTCGTATTTTTAATAAGTCTTAGGCTAAAAGTAACTAAAAATCTACTGATGAAGGTTGGCTTGGATATGATTTTTAAAGAAAAATCATGTAGGTGTCATTTTTACATTGGTATTTGAAACTGCAAAACTTCAGGGCCACTCGTGTTTATAGTTTGGGTAAAAACGACATAGTTATAAACCACATACTTCGTAAACTAGAACTATAAATAATCAAGAATGTTACAATAACTTTCATAACTGCACATAAAGCACGAGATTTTAAAACAAACACATAAAATTCCAACATTTATGGATAACGAAACGCACACACCAACATACCTACGAATCACTAAAAAGAAATACCGGGATATTATTGGAAATTTACAAGAAATATGTGTAGGTACGCGAATTCTCCGTCGAAAGTTAGTCAAAAAACTACCACAAAATGAAGGACCACGACAAAAAGACGTCTTCTCCGATAAGGGTCAACCGATATGCCCTTTAATATATTTTTTTCTCTCAACTTTTGCTAACCAAACGAAGGACAGCCATGTTTGCGTGCGACAAAATGGCCGCTGCCAAGTTTTGGCGGGAATTTGGTCAGAAGTTTTGTATGTCTCCCAATTAGTTTGGATGTTTTCGTGTCTGTGACTTTTTGTCTTCAAAAATTTAGCCGTATTTTTTACTTATGTTACTAAGTAATGAAAACTAAAAGAACCTTTTACTTTCTTTGTTATCAAAATGTGATGTAAAAAATTAATTAAACAGAAGTTTTATCGACAATTTCGAAGTTAATTAAAAGTAATGCCTAGATGCATAAAACTTCTTGTAATTTCGCAGTCTTGATAATTACTAAGTGTCTAATAAGTAAAACTTCCGTTTTATTTTACGAATTAAATGTAGGACTACAAATTAAGAATCCCCGCCATGTTTTTTGTAAGTACGCGTCTAAATGGCCGCCGCAAACTTTTCGCGGGAAACACAATTTAGAACATCAGAACCGTCTGTTTCAAATTAAAATATTCAGTTTTTTTGTTTGATCGAATATGGTTAATTGAAACTATTTTAATTATTTATATTAAACTAGCGACCCACACCTGCTTCGCACTGTTTCTACGACTTATGAAAACGTCGAAATTTCTTTATTATATAAGTTT
The DNA here is from genome assembly GCA_951799955.1 of Apamea anceps. Lineage (NCBI taxonomy): Eukaryota > Metazoa > Arthropoda > Insecta > Lepidoptera > Noctuidae > Apamea > Apamea anceps. The sequence continues at coordinate 3,861,121 of OX637505.1, read as the reverse complement.
AATATTAATGTATTGTACCTAAAAAACTTTGCGAACAAATTCTCTGAATGATAGTGAAAACTGCATTAAATTAAAATACGTTTCGTAGTTACGAAGAACAACGCGGTCACACAAACAGACACGAATAGAAGTTGGCGTGAACTTTTGTTGAAATTCAGTCAATTTAGGTAAATTATGTACGACTAAAAAGATATATCAAAACGATGAAGGAAAACTTCGTGAGGAAACCGGCATGTCCTAGAACCAAAAATTCGAAGACATGTGACATCTACCAACCCGCACTGTGCCCGCGTGGTGGAATACGGTCCAGCCCCTCATATCGAGAGGAGGCCTATGTCCCAGCAGTGGGAACATTATAGGCTGATTATGCTAAGTAGATATATTCCTTTATTTGAATACATATTCATCATCTCAGCTAACGATAATGTTTTAACAACACCATCCCGTCGGTAACAGCTGTTTATAAACAGGCTTCGCTCAAAGGTATCAATTTTCCATAATGATAGTAAACCTTCTGACAATTGTTTCATTTATAACTAGTACATGCTAAATATGAAAATCAAATCTAATGAAAATGAAAAATAAATCCTTCACTTCTGGAATCCTTCACTTCTGGATCTACTCATTGTGTCGTCTTCTCAACATGTCAGCAAGCATGGTCAATGCCCAGCTGATATGTTCTCTTACCATGACCTTTTATTCCTATCCTATAAAATTCGCCCACCTAAGGCAAAACCTAAGATTCTCCTGCAGCGCAATTTTGGTGGTATGAATACAGATGATCTCCGAAGAGATGCTAGCAGCATTGACTGGGCTCCTTTAGTCAATGTTGAGTCGATGGATGACAAAGTCAATTTGCTGACAGATAACCTTGTGCAGCTGTACGATATTCACGCTCCCATTCGTGCAGTGAAAATCAAACACCTTCCGGCACCATGGCTTACAGACGATATTAGGACTATCATGCACAGAAAGGCTGTAACCAAAACTAAATATAAGTGTCGGCCTTCACCGTCGAACCGGGAGATCCTTGTTGATGCACGCAATCGCTGCAATAAGATGTGTAGAGATGCCCAACGCCGCCATATCCACACCTCAGTTGAAAACGGAGATCCAGCAAAAGTCTGGAAATTTCTTAAATCCATGGGAGTTGGAAAATCACGCCAAGAATCGATTCCTAAAGACTTAGATATTGATCTACTGAATCAACACTTCTCATCTTCGTCCCACTGTAATGGGACCATTAAGGCAGCTACTGTTAACTATCTTTCAAACCTTCCAACCCCGGACCATCCCCCATTTATTTTTAGTCAATTCTCTGATTGTGATGTTAAGAAGAGCATAGTTTCAATCACGTCTAACGCAGTCGGTAGTGATTGTGTAAGTCGAAAAATGATACTCCCTGTCCTCGACGAGATCCTTCCTATCCTATGCTATATCCTGAACTACTCTATATCCTATGGTGCCTTTCCATCGATGTGGAAAGAGGCCAAAGTCATTCCTTTACCTAAAAAACCCAATCCTACTTCCTTTTCAGAATACCGACCCATCTCCATTTTGCCTTTCCTCTCCAAAGTCCTAGAACGCCTTGTCCATAATCAGCTTAGTACTTTTCTTTGTAAGAATAGTCTGCTGAATCCTTTCCAATCCGGTTTTCGTCCTGGTCATAGTACCACTACAGCATTAGTTAACGTCACTGATGATATACGGTTAGGCATGGAGGAAGGAAATCTCACAGTTCTTTGCTTACTAGATTTCAGCAATGCATTCAATACTGTCGATTTCGATATCCTGCTTGGTATGCTTCGCTCGCTTAACATATCTCCAACGGCGATTGACTGGTTTCGTAGTTACCTGTATGGCCGCCGGCAACGTATATGCATAGAAGAGTCTTGCTCTTCGTGGTGTTATACTTCTGCCGGTGTACCTCAGGGTGGCGTTTTATCTCCTTTACTTTTCGCAATATTTATAAACTCCATTACCAAAAAACTTCTTTCATCCTACCACCTTTATGCAGACGATTTGCAAATTTATAAACAAGCTGGACACTTGAATTTGGCTGATGCTGTTCAAATCATCAACAAGGATTTGGTTTCAATCTGTGAGTGGAGTGAGGCGCATGGGTTGCAGGTTAACCCATCGAAGACTCAGCTCATTGTTGTTGGCAGCTCAAGGATGATCCCCAAGATAAACTGGTCGCAGCTTCCCCAGGTTCAATTTAACGGAACTGCTATTCCATTCAGCGAAAAGGTTAAGAACCTTGGGGTTTGGATCGACAAGCATCTTTCCTGGGGTCCTCAGCTACAGGAGGTAAGTCGTAAAGTGTTTGCATCTGGTAAGTCACTGAGACGGTTGCGGAACTTTCTTCCAACTGCCACTAAAACTGCGCTTGCACAATCTCTTTTACTTCCCATCCTTGACTATGCTGATGTCAGTTATCCAGATCTTACCGAGGCACAGCTAGATAAACTTGAGCGACTTCAAAACTTTTGCATAAGATTTATATTTGGCCTGCGCAAATATGATCACATTTCTGAATTTCGTACAAAGCTCAAGTGGCTTCCTATACGTCTTCGCCGGAATTCTCATATCTTATTTCAGCTCTACAGTATTTTGTTTAATCCTAAAACCCCCTCTTATCTTAAAGAACGTTTCAAGTTCCTTCATGACACACATAATAGATATCTGAGGTCATCGGAAAACCTGAGACTAGAGATGCCGATGCATTCCACCAGTTTCTTTGACAAATCTTTTAGTGTTCAAGCAGTACGGTTATGGAATGACTTGCCCGTGTCGGTAAGGCGTGCTCAATCTTTGTCCGCTTTCAAAATCCTGGTAAAAAAGCACTTCCTCTCTCCTTAAACATCATCATTATTATATTATTATTTTCTTTGCTCTTGTTTCATGTTTATTATTATATGTATATATTTATTTAGGTAAGTAATAAAAAAAATACTTTATGTATTATATTAATAGTATAATGTAAATGGTACACCACAGACTACCTACTATATTTGTCTCTCCTTAATTTTTAATCCATCCAAAGGTTGTCTTTAAAAGATCGCTTTTAGCGATAAGACCGCCCATTGTGTCACCCATTATAAAATTTTATATATTTATGTTCTGTAATTTGTATGGTGTACAATAAAGAGTATTTTATTCTATTCTAAATATGTATAGAAGGATTAGATAAAAATGTTTTTGCTGTCATCATCACTCAAGCTAAATCACTAATTGCAGAGATTTCAGACAGTTGTATGATTTACCCACTGCTGGTACACAGCCGATCGATTCTGTAAAAAACTCACCGTGAAAAGTTAGGTGAAGTGAGCTTAGAGTGAGCTGTCAATAGCGTCAATCCCTAGCATTAGTTGGAACGACAGCTCACTCCACGCTCACTTCACTTAAGTTTTCACGGTGATTTGGTTACAGAACCGCACTGCAGGCCTCCTTTCATCGAGACCGTGTGCGCTGTAATCTATCACGCGGGCCAAGTGCAGTTGTCTGATGTTACATGTCTTCGAATTTTTTGGTTCTAGGATATGCCGGTTTTCTCACGATGTTTTCCTTTACCGTTTTGAAAGCAGTGTTGATGAAATTATTTACATAAAGTATAGTGCCTGTCTGGGTTTGAAGTTTTACTGCTCCTGGGAGTTGTATGTTATCACTTTATCAGGTCATACCTGTAGAAAGTCAACTCTGCTATCACAAAAGCACAACACAAAAAGATCTCAGCTAAAAACAAAAGAACAGCGAGGACTCTCTAACCCTGTCGTTGTTCTGTCATTCGTATACCGGTCATAATTCGATTAATTTGTCCGTCTGCAATTAGACGATTCTCGTTCGATGAATCGATTTTTTTGCCGAGTCTTCTTGATTGCGCTGGCTCGCAAATCGATACGTGATTGTATTTGACGTTGCGTTTGAGGTGCAATGAAATTAACCGACGCGTTGAAGACTTGTGGTCTATAGAAAGAAGGATATACTTCAAAAAGATATGTTTTCCTGGTACCTGTGATTGTTTTTCAAAGATTGATTTGGTATTGTTAATATGACCTCTATAGTAGTAACAAAAGTGGATTAATCAGTAGGGATGCAGAATTGCAGACCCTTTGGACAAATTGAACTCTTCGCAATATGAAAATAATCGGATGAAGAAAATAAAGAGTGCATTTTCTTTTTCATTACAGAACATCGATTGTTAGATGGTAAAGAAGATTTCCAAGAGGAACTCTTGCTTCAGAAATATGTTTTAAAACGTCGTGATCTAACGCGAAGGAATATCAAAATACCTTATACATTTTCTTATAAGTAACGGGTGTTAAAAGATTTAACGAAGCCGAGGTCACATGCACCCCCCCTCCCCCCATTTTTTTGTACTGGACCATACCTGGGAACCTTCTGGTTATCTCCGTAACCAGAAGGTTCCCAGGTATTGAAAGTCAAAATTCCAACTTTTATTGACATTTTTTATGAAAGCAAGTTTTTAATGTTATAAAAATAATATGTATAATTATTTAATAATTTTCTTCTACAGGTTTTACTGAGTGACACCTGTATCGAAGACAAAACGAAACCTAACTTTAGTTCTAGCCTAAACCTCTGAGCCATTATTTGTTTTTCGAACTTTATTTTGATTTAGATAAAGTTCTTTATTCAAAAATCACAACTTAGCACCGAACTAAGTTATCATTTTTATATAAAGAACTGCATTTCTTAGGTTAGGTTCTTAATTCAATAACTGGCGCGGTGGTTTAAACCTGATCTAAAGAAAAACCTTGTTTTGTAATAAGGGGGAATATATTTTATTAAACTTTCTTTAAAACAATCATGGAGGCCAGACCACTGCCTATTCACATGACATTTCAACAAGGCTCAGTGATCATTATTATGTCATAGATGGTATTTTAATATCTTTCACAAGAGAAACATCCCACTTCAAATCAATTACAATAACACGATGCTTCATTATTTAATAACATCAACCGTATCAATAAAGATAATCATTTTCATATTACATAAACATGACTTTTACCCCAGACAATTTTCAACTTTATCACATGAGCGTTAAAGTTCATATTAGCTTGTAAGATGGACTCTCACCCATGGGACTACCGACTAGGTAGCGTCAGATAAATTAAAACATAATGTAAGTACCTAAGTAGAAAAGTTTAGGTAACAAAGTTAGCTTGGAAACTGAAGTAAACAACCGTGAAACGCGTCAAGGGTCATTAGGAGCAAGTGGGCCAGAACTGCCAAAAAGATTGCCTACCTATCTTGTGAAATATCTTCCTTTGAACGAATTTTGTTTGAAAACTAGCTCGTAGCTAATGGGTTTACACTAAGTCGATTTTCGCCATACGGCTGGTCGGTAACCAAATCGCCTCATAAGCCGAATTGCCACCCTATTTACACAGGTCGATTCTTCTACCCAGCGAAAGCACTAGGAAGTGGTGAAGGGCGGGCGTTTTTGGGGGACTGTCTTTTGTAATTTTGACGTTCGAAAAGTGCTGATTCTCAGCCTAGTTTGAATAAATGACTTTTGATTTTGATTTCGATAAAATCATAGGTGACTAGTTAAATTTGCATCAAAATGTCGATCTTCTTGCGGTGGGCGATCGCCTGCGACTGAGCATCCCGGCCCACTGCTTGCGACCTGTCGTCGCACGACTAAAGTCGAAACCTACTCTACTTTGGAACTTCCGATTTTAGTCACCTACAGCCTAGCCGAAATGCCATTTTTATACGTGCGTCTATAGTCACCTGTGTAAAACCCGCATAAATGAACAAACAGCCGGACCGATCGATCGCAGGTAAAGCTTCGCTTGCTGCGGTTGCTTTGTGGATGGGTGACCATCCCTTACGTACATTATATCGAATGGAGAAGAACTGCCAAAAATATTGCACCTACCTTGTGAAATATCTTCCTTTGAATGAATTTTTGTTTGAAAACTAGCTGTAACTAAATGATAACAGCTGTGTCGGTCAAAGGTTAAGTTACGCTTACCGCTGTTTTTTTTTAATTCAGTTTTTCATACCTTTAAGCTGGTTGGTAAATTGTATAAGGTTTTATATACATTGATGGTACTTTATTCGACGACTGAATTGCTTATAAATGACTTATTTATCGTAAGAACAGCCGGTCTATTCTGAAAAATCTTACCGTAAAAACGAATGTGAAGTGAGCTTGAAGTCTTACCAGCTGACGCTGGGGATCGACACTATTGACAGCTTACTTCAAGCTTCAAACTTCACCTAAGTTAGCACGGTGTGGTTTTTACAAAATAGATCGCCAGTAAAAGTAAATAAAAACAGCCCTACTTTCTAACAGTTTCTTCGGAATGTCTTCACGAATTTGTAATAAGCTTCCTAAGCAAAAACGAGAAATGAAAACATTAAATTTTGTGAGAAAAAATTAAATGACTTCTTAGTAAACAGACCATATTATACAGTACATGAATTTTTGTCCGACAGATTCGTAATGACTTAATGAGTTAGTGCCAAACTGTTTTTATGTTTTGATAGAAAATAAAGCTCTTTTACAATTGAAATATATAGTTGAATTAATATAATATATCACATAAACTTAGGTCTAATATAAAAATAGTAAACTATTGTATGCCTAACATGGTGGAGCAGTGCAAAAGCACACCAGTTAACATAATAATAACTCTGTAACCACTGTCTCACAATAAAGATCTTTGACTTTGACTTTGAAAGTTTTTTATTGAAATAGGTCTGGAAAAAACTGGTTGGTCGCCTTTCTGTGGACAGTTTACGGATTCAATACTAACTAACGGATATATAAATTACAACTGCGGGGTAGTAGCAATGGGTTTCATTTTGATAGTTCAGAGATTTTGATAGTCCTGAGGCGGCAACCAGCCCGCCGGTTGAACGCGTCCCAAAGGGTCATGGCTGTCCGGCTGATCCGAGGATACCGCACGGTCTCCGTTGAGGCGACGAGCCTCCTTGCCGGATTGCCGCCATGGGATCTGGAGGCCAAAGTCCTCGCCCACATATGGGAGTGGCGAGAGGAGGCAAAACGCCGGGGCGTAAGTCCGCTGCCGCGAGAAATCACGGTACAGCGGACAGAGCTCCGGCGGGATCTCATAGCGGCATGGAGAGTGCGATTGTCGCAACCCAGTGCTAGGCACGCCACAAAGGGTGGCTAGGCAAAAAAAAAAAAAATAGTTCAACAACATTCATTTCGTTATTTATGTTTTTGAGCAAATGACTTTTCCGAACATATGAAGCAATGGATTAACAATATCTTTTAAATTGATTCAGATTGTGATCGATATTGTGTTACGCAATCAGGGTGTTTGTTCCTAAAATTATCTGATGAATGATCGTAGATGATGATTTGTATGTATTAGGTATTATGGTAGATAGTATATAATGTTCATTAACTATTAAAATTTTAGTAATTACTTACTTAATTTAAATAAAACAGACCGCTATTTTTCACCTATTAATATTTTTACTTCATTGATTTTCTAAGAGCAGTGGTGCCCTAGTAGAAACGGCCGCGACTTACGAGTTGTAGGTCCTAGGTTCGAACCCAGACAGGCGCTTTACTTTGTGTAAATTATTTCAGCACCACTGCTCTCAAAACGGTGAAGGAAAACATCGTGAGGAAACCGGCATGTCCGAGAACCCAAAAATAGAAGACATGTGACATCTACCAACCCGCACTGGGCCTGCGTGGCACTTTCTCTCATCGATAGGAGGCCTGTGTCCCAGCAGTGGGAACATTATAGTCTGATTATGATGATGACTATTTCAGCACTAGTGACGGGAAAGACATAAAAAAATTCGAACCGAATATTCGTCATACAAAATTCGGCGACTCGCCTGTCTAAATCAGGGACACCGTCACAATTTCGCAGAAGGTCGCTATACACACATCCATCTTATTTTAATTCCTCAGCCGTCGTCACAGTTTAGCATTGTTGACTTTTTTCGGTTTCCAAAGTCGTTAGGAGCCGAAAATTCGTCTTTTACGTTTTTTGTGGCCGTGCCGTGGTCCGCCGCCGTCGCCGACTTTCGTATCGAATATCCGCGTGGCGTTTCACTTTTTGACTTTTTAGTTTTTGCTCCCCCTTTGTTATATTTGTTTTTGTCGATTTTTGCAACGTATTGTCATGAATGTGAGCAATGTTGAGTACTTAAAAAGCTGCCAAATGCGACTCTGACTCGCACATACGAAGGGTTCCGTACCACCGTACAATATTTAACACTACATTTTTTTATAATACTTTAGGAAAAAAAAAGTTTCTTGTATGGACCACTTTAATTTTAACTTAATTTAGCGGCCATATTAGTATACACTCTGTAAAATAAATAAATAAATAGGCATCTCCTATTGCACGCCATACAACTCTATTTTCGGCTACCCTCATCCAGCTGCCAATCTGCCAAGATGGTCGCTGCACCTAGCCTGAGGGCGTGTCTAAGTATTAAGGTTAAAAAATACAGCCCTGTGACAGACGGACGGGCAGCGGTGCGTTAGTAATGCTCGTTGGCACCCTTTGGGTACGGAATCCTAGATATGAAACAGGATTTGGGAAGCGTGCATTGTTGTTAGCGATGATGATAGACTGAAATCTCTTTTCAGACTTGTTAGGTGTGTTACTTAACAACAATAACATTTACATCCAAAGACGACATGTCTTTGGTATTTTTTCCATAACGAACTTGTTTTTATCCCATTTTCTGTTTCCTATTTCATTCTTCTCAGTATCCAACTAATCTTATCTCAGAAAACAATATTTCCCATCTCTATTTCTGATACTACGAAATAAATAAAAGGAAAATAAAACATAGGGCAGTATTCACTAAAGCAGTTACAGGACAACAAAACTGATTGGAACCGAGGCCAAACTCATAAAATATCGGTTATTGTGTGCCTCATACGTCATAACCCTTTTCTTGCGAAACGTAAAACTGATTTCTTGGTTTCTTTAAATTGTCGTGTTTTGTCAGTTCGTGCCATACTAGTGTAACTCACTATGTATTCGCCTTGACTGTGTTTTATTGAAAATAAAAAATGGTTTTAGAAGCTTTAAATATTGACCTGCTTTCAAAAAAAAAAAAAAATCACAGAAAAAAATGGTCCAGTGTTCATAATATTAAATTTTTTGTCGTAAGACCTAAGATTCTCTGGATAAAGACTAATCGAAGATCATTTTACCTGTTAAAATTGTTTCAGTATTACTGTACAAAGTAACAAACTAGCTAACATGGCCAGTAAAATTCCTCTTCCCTAATCATCAGCCGAAAGACGTCCAGTGCTGGACATAGCCCTACCCCAAGCAACCAGCAACCAGTGCTTCTCGCAACCAGTTGATGCCTGCGGTCTTCACAAGGTCATCGATCCACCTTGTGGGAGGCCTTCCAACGCTACGTCTTCCGGGTTGCGGTCGCCACCTTTCGGCTCCATCGGCCATCCGTTCTGTAATGCAATGAGCCCTACCGACTGCCACTTAAGTTTGGAATATTTTCGGGCTATGTCGGTTCTTCTGCGGATCTCTTCAGTTCTGATTTCACTAATACCAAGTTTTGAAAGAAAATAAATTCGCCCCCATGGGGAGGTGTGACTTTATGTATGTCGTCATCGTCATTATTTTAGCCCGGAATTATCCACTGCTGTGTACAGGCTATCCCTTTCTTCTGCCGTACCTCCCTTATCCATTTTTTTTCTAGTGAGTGTATGTATGTAAATCAATCTACCTAGCCTTTTCCCAACTATGTTGAGGTCGGCTTCCAGTCTAACTGGATGCAGCTGAACACTAGTATTTTACATGGAGCCACTGCCTATCTGATCTCTACAACCCAGTTGCTGGGTAATACTATATGGTTATGCTGATGGTTAGGCTGGATTATGTATAATAATAATAATACTCCTCGATACGGCTCGCATTGTGAGGAGGTTTCTGTCTCTGGAGCCCTAACCACCGGTAGCTTGGACCCTGCTCCCGACACCGGTGGATTACTATTTTTTTATATTTTTAAATGTTTTTTTTTATACTAATATTTAAAAATGTATTAAAATAAGAAAGATAAATAAATAAACGACATAATAATAATATCCCTGGACATTTCACACAGCGCCATCTAGTCCCAAGCTAAGCAACCTAATGCTTGTGTTATGGTAACAAGATGGCTGATAAACTATGTATGTGTATTATGTAAATTCACGTCCCTATAGTAGTGGCTATGGCCAAAAACCCCATTGTCCGGCCGCGGTGTCAGACAGAACCACAACAGTTTACAATAATGATTTTTGTTTAATAACACATTGTTCCTCCTATGGGAGTCTTAACACTCGGAGCTCGTAAAATAGCCTTATGGCACAAGTTGAAAAGGGAAAATATTATCGTGTATAGTTTTCTTTAGGATAAGATGTAGCAATAGCTGTGTTTGTTAAGACAATTGAAATCGAGACAATACAGTTTGATATACCTATCGTAAAACGATATTTTTGTTTAACAAGATAATATTTCTAATGTTTGCCATATCGAAGCTAAGGCAATACAAGAGTAGGAGAAGACCAAAGAAACGATGGATGGAGTGTGTGAAAGATGATATGACCAGAAAGGGAGTGACCGAGATGACGACTAATAGAGAAGTATGGAAGAAATAAAAGCAGTATCGAAGCTATAAGACAAACGGCAAACTCGAAGATTAATATGTAGAGGCTGTAACCTTGGCTGGAGATTAAGAAGATGAGCACTAGACGGTTCCACAATTAAAGTCAATTTATAATTAAAGATGTTCGTAACTCACATTAACAGATTTAGGTGTTTGGCAGCCATATTGGTTCTGCCACACTCCCTTCGTTCTCTCATTCACTCAGTCCTCTCTCTCTCTCTCTGTGTGTGTGTGTAGTCAGTCCCTGATAAATGATTTTATTTTTGTAAGTAGGTTTGTACAAACACTTTTACACGTCAATCTTATTTTAATATATAATCTTGGTCAGATCATATGAAGACCATGTAGGTCGATGTCTGAGATGGTCTTTTGAGGAAAGAACCACACAGATTGAGAGGACCTGTCCAGTCAGTGCACGCATTTGTCAGAAATCGTGCAGTTCAACTCAAAACTTAAGGAGCTCAACGATTCGACGAAAAACACCAAAGAAAGGACATTTGGGTAGGCCACATCAATTACTCAAACTGCCAGACCATGATAAAAACTAAGAGAACAGAGAGAAAAATAATATAAATAAAATGACCCACATAGTCTTCACATTCACAATAATTAAAATAATAGAATACTTTACAAAGTAAGCAAAGTTATAGTATATATAAAATTCATTAATGTCAAAGTGTATATAAAAAAAAATAAAAAAAAAAACATCAGCAAAACAGAAAAAGAAAACACATTCAATATGTAAAAAATTGGAAGCTGCTCAATCCCAAGCCTTTTTGCCCCCGATATAATCCTTAACGGTATAAAAGGCTTTCTGGCACAACTTACGTTTAATGAATGATTTGAATTTATTAAGGCTTAATCTTGAACCCTCATGTCTGAGGATCGTGGTCAGCTTCGGAGTTGAATCTGGAGCGGATGATCCGCCTCCACCGGTTTCTGTCGAGCGCATCCCTTACTACTGTTTATAATTTAGGGGACGATTATTCCTTCACCTGATCGGTCCATCGTGTTGGTAAACGACCGCGAGACTCAGTATTTAAAGAAATAAGAACAAGAAATAATTTTTCTAATCGGTTGGCAAGCGACGGAGTTATGCGCGAACAAACATAAAAAAAAAATACAGACTTCCGAATTGAGAACCTCCTCCTTTTTTAGAAGTCGGTTAAAAAGAAAGAAAAGTATTTATTGCGACTCGTACAGGAAAATCATAAACTAAACTAAACACAGTTAAAAACTAATTATACACTGCTGAGCAATGAAAAAGTTCCACCCACAAAATGCCGACAAACACCTTAATATCTCCTAAGACATATAATTTAAAATTTGAACACAATATTTACGTTTTTAGTTGGTAATATTCTGATGCGCTGTTAAATGTATGTACTTCAATATTGCAGACGGCGTCATTAAGCTAGCTTTTCCCGTTTAGGAGTAATTTGGTGCTATGTCACTGGAACTTTTTCATTGCTCGCGAGTGTATAAAAAAAGTAACCCGTTCGTTATATTCCTTCTGGCATTCATTCCCACATTAGTATATTATTGTCACTCCGCTCCCCGCCGCTCCTTTAGACCACAGCCCACCTTTTAACCGATCAACTTGACCTTGTCTGGAACAAGCGTCAGGACCACACATTACTCCAGCACTTATTTTATTTGCCCCTTTTTAACCCTTTCTTCGAGAATGAGACTTCACTTTCAATTTAAGTATTGAAGGTGGAATAGAATAGACGTTTTTGCACAGTATTTTTTTATACATATTATAGTGGTTACATTTGTCTTCGGCTTTTATCGTTGGTCTAGTGATCGCTAGCTACTACTAAGCATGAGGCCCTGGGTTCGAGGTCGGGAAAGTGTTATTCGGTTTTTTAACTGACTTCGAAAAAAGGCGGAGGTTCTCAATTCGGATGTTTGTTTTTTTTTATGTTTGTTCGCGCATAACTCCGTCGCTTGCCAACCGATTTGAAAAATTCTTTTTTTGTTGGAAAGGGTATACTTCCCTAATGGTCCCATAGAGATTTCATCAAAAACGGTTCAGTAGTTTGGTTTTTTAAATCAAAATTACTGTTAAAAATTACAACTTAAAAGTGAAAAATAAAAACTTTTTTGCAAAAAAAAAAACAACCGACTTCCAAAAACGACACTACAAAGTGAAAAATAACTTTAATTTCGGAAGTCGGTGGCAAACAACAAAAATGTGAACCCAACGACACCGACTTCCGAAATTAAAGTTATTTTTCACTTTGTAGTGTCGTTTTTGGAAGTCGGTTGTTTTTTTTTTGCAAAAAAGTTTTTTAATTTATGATCCTGTACGAGTCGCAATAAATACTTTTTATTTCTTTCTTTTCTTTTATATCAGGAAGTCCGGTTGTTGGCAATAGGCTCGCCCCTTATTATATGGGACTTAAACATAACTGGCGAAATGTGGGTGTACTATAGGTACACCTCTGCCGAACCCTTCGGAGATTACATGCGTGATGTTATGTATGCAATTATGCATGTATGTTTAGTAGGTCTAAAGATTCAAATTTTGACAAAGGCCTGTCACCATATAAAATGCTACTAAATAGTGTTATACAAACCGGTCTTCGATTGAAATCCTTATGTAGGCTTAGCGCTACATTTAAAGAAAAAAAAAATAGCAAGAAACATATTTACGATTGCACAAAGATTCAACGCCGCACATCCCTGCGATTTCGCTATGAAATGCGAATATTTTTTCATACATTTGGTTACTTTTCGCATGCATTTGCGTCGGTATGCTAACGGCAATCACGGTGGAAATTAAAACGCATAACACTACGTGCTTCGACATAAAATTTTCAATGCAATTAACACCCCTTTTTCGGTGACAAACAAAACGTTAAAAAAACCTATATCACATGCAATTTTTTCCGTTCGTTTGGCGGCCGACGACTAAAATTCTGTGCTTTTGCTACATAAAACTGTCTGCATGTAAAATCGGTTTTTCATAGGGTACGAGTGGTTATGCATTGTAGATTCGGGTCAAGCACATAGGAACGAATAGCAGGAACGTACAGTACTTGAATGTTTAGCTTTATTTTTCCGTTTCCAACTTTAAAAATAAAAAACAAAACACTGCTGACTTTTTCCTCTCCACAGTTTTTTTTTTAACAGACTCGATTTGTGTTTCCTAAATCCAACTTTGTTTATATATTTTATAATGATAAAGATGATATGGCTAGGATATCGGGCTCACACGGTTCGATGGTAGTTGATCAACTGCTAAGTCGAAAGCGATTTGAACCTTCTGAATAGTAAAAGGCACGATGGGGTTGACATATCTGTTTCGATAAAAGCCCCAAAACAAATAAAGAGAATAAAAAACCTTCTCAACAGACTTTCAATCAAATTCAAATAGTAAAAGTAATTTTTGTTGAATTTTGTTGAATAACAAAAGTTGAAATCGAATCGCGTGAACACGATAAAAGGGGGTGACTACCGAGATGACGACTAGCATAGATGTATGGAAGAAAAACACATGTTGCGCCGACCCCAAGTACATTGGGATAAGGGAAAAATGAAAAATGATCAAATAAAAAAAATATTTGCATTGGATTATTAGGTAGGTACATTAATTATGTATTATTAGCTGCGCCCGCGGTTTCACCCGCATAAGCCTCGATCCTGGTGGAATATCGGAATAAAAATTATCCTATGTCCTAAACTATGATCATGGTCTACCCATGTGCCAAACATCCAAATCCGTTCAGCCATTTTAGCGTGAAAGAGTTACAAACAAACTTACAATAACTCAAATCTTTTCTCTTTATAATATTACGTAGTATTAAAATAAAAAAAAATCAAAATCATAATATTTTATTTCACATAAACCTACATGGGCACATAATATGAAACGTGAGAAGCTAGGTGGACGGTTCCATGCCGTTTCCTATTTAGAAGAACCGGCAAGAAACTCCACGGTTACTCTTTTAAAAATAATTGGCTTTTACAATGTTATCAAATTACAGTAGGTTCATAATTAATTTTAGGTCATCTCCGATAAGTACTTACTATACCGATTTCTAACGGAGAACAGCGAACTTTTAAAAGTAGGTATGTATTCCTTGCGCAATATGACAGACGATTAATTACCACGTCTCTCTTTAGTCTCTAATTCAGTCGCAATGCTTAATGCGTCTATGCACCTGATTATTTGGACCAAAATACCTAAAGGGCACACCTTCGTGGTATGCGATGCATTTTGTTTGTGTGCTAATTAAACAAATCTATTCGTGATTAGAGACTCGATGATTGACAAAGCTATGTGGTGACAATCAGGTTGCTATTGATTGACTTCTTTGATCGCATAGAAACTTCTATAAGATTCATGCACTATGCCCTGTCCAATAGGTAAACCGTTTTTGACATGAAAACTTCTTTAGCGGCGTTGTGCACTTTTTTTGTGATGGGTAAAAAATGTTAAACTCGGGTCAGGACACGTGACCTGACCGAAAATTCGTAAGACGGAGCTCGCGTCAGGACACGTGACCTGATCGAAAATTCGTAAGACGGAGGGAGAGTAGACCGCATTCCAAAATATCAAAAATGCACAACGTTAGGTAATATTAAAGTTTTCACTTCTGCCGGCACTCCCGGAGTGCAACCCGTTTTTTTGACAGTCAGTTAAGAGACTAGTGATTGTAGCAACACACAATACATTGATTGATACACGTACGGTAATAGTGGTGAAGCATAAACTTTAGATAATTGTATTACCTACTAAAAACACGACTTTTTGTCATGGTTTATACATAGTCTGATCGCCTCGTGCTTTGATGCTTCCCTAATGCTCATTTCTTAGAGTAAGATTACACACAGCCTGCGGCACTTAGGATAAAAACATGATGCTTGGAAAATATTTTCCTGAAAAAAAGTTTTTTCGTAACTCGACCCCCGAAAGAGTAGTTTGGTGTCTTTGCCACTGCTGGGCAAATGCCTTCTTTTTCCTTCCAACCCTCCGTGTCTTGTACGATCTCTGGCCATGTTGACCCTACAAACTCTATCAGATTTTCACACCACCTTCACCAATTAGCATAAAATAAACATAACAAACGAGTTTTTAATTAAAATAATTTTGAAGGTCATACTTTGATCCTTTCTTAGTGTCAGATATAAATTTTAATTGGATTTTAGAAATTAATAAATTCTATGACCTTTTGTTAATTTTTCGCGATATAAATTAGAGTGTTTATGCTAATCACGTTATATAGTTCAAGGATTTACAGTTTCAGATAATTTATTTCACTCAAAAATAATACAAATTATTCACTCCTGTGAGGAAAAATATAAAAATTAAGATAGGCGACGGTTTCACTGGGTTCTGAACTAGAATAAGTTACATAAAAATTTAATATAGGTAAAATAAAAAAGACACACACTTACATATCAAACATTATTGGAGTTTGTTGCGCCACTAGAAATTGGTGAAGGGCGGCGTTTTGGGGAGCTGTCTTAGGTATTTTTAACCGACTTCAAAAAAAAAATTGTAAAGATCTGATGATGAGTTTCGGAGACAGACAACGGAACTCTTCAATAAATGCCAGCAAATCAACCGCGATTGCTGCTATCGCACATGTACGCATTGTTTACGCAATCACACAACATAACATCACGCCTGTACCCTCTGAAGGGGCACGCGGATGTGTTCAGTATACCACGGTACACCCTCATTTCTGTCAAAGTTGTTATTGGGGTACCTACCTCTAATCTTGCAAGTATATATGAATTTGTGTGGGGTAGGTACAACTAAAAAGTGAAAAATAAAATCATTTTTTGTAAAAAAGTTTTTTTGACATTAAAAAAGTGCTGATTCTCAGCCTGATTTGAATAAACATATTTTGAATTAGATGAAACCAATCTTGGGTAGATTGGTTTCGAAATCTAAATCAGAAGTCATTATAGTTCTGTTGTAATACCAATAGGTCAAAATATGCTTAATTATATTAATTAGTTCTTATAAATGTGTTAATACTATAATTCACCTATATAAGAATGTTTTAATTTTTGTTTATGAATATATTTTCTGAACAAAGTATTAGTTTGAAACCGGCCTTCTTTAAGCTAGAAGGCTGTAAAATGTAAGCTTTCATAAATACCACTGCAAAAAATCTTAAACGGACAATATAAAGTGTTAACTATGTACCATCTGGTGGCAGAGATTTTAAATAATTAAAAAGAGGCTATAAAAAGGCTGTTTCCCTACAGCGGCTACATCTTATAGCCGATATAAATAGCCTATTAAACTTAGTTGTTGTCAGAATGCATAAACGCTACCTGATTTATTTTTTACTTCTTTTTTTTTTAGATGTCTGTTTGTCTTACCAAGGGGTATCGTGTTACCCTGTAACTGGGTTGTGGATGTCAGATACGCAGTCGCTCCATGTAAAATACTAGGCAGGCTAGGCAGATTGATTGACTATGGGCTAATTTTTCCATCGCCAGATAACTTTTATTCGAGGAATAAAATTGACGTTTGACAGTTTTTGTATGAAATAACCGTCAAAATTTCATAATTATTCGACGAATAAAGTTATCAGATGATTGAAATATCAGCCCTTAGTGTGACTGTTTAATTTTAGTAACTAATTTCATAACTCATCAGTCTTCTAAAGATTTGAGCTGCCAAGTATGGTTACCTATCCCTACGCTAAACTTAAGCAATAAAATAGTTGAAAGAATTCATAAATGCTGATTGCTAGTGAGGAGTTTTACTAGTTTGTAAGCACTGAAAATATCTTTAATTGAGTACTTATCTAGGAATGTAATTATTGGCAACAATATCGAAGTACCTAGTAAAAACTTTTAACATTAGTACAGAAAATTATGTGGCATTTTACTGCTGTGCATCAAACGTAATGGCGTCTCTGACCTGACGGAACCGACTAGTTTTTTGACACGTTCAAAGTCTTTTATTTTCAATACGTTTCGTAATCGCCGTCGTCTCGCAGTCGGGTAAAAAAAACACACAATGCAACTCAATTTTCTTTAAGATAAACTAGAATTCCCTGGCTGATTAATTAAGAGAACCTACCGCATTTTTATTCTAGCTGTGAGCTTCCTGATTATTGTCTAGAGGATTCTCTGCAGATTGCAGCGTCTTGTGCTCGGTATATATTACAGAAACATGATCAGGCTGATGTTCCCACTTCTGGGACACAGGCCTCTTCTCTGGGAGTGGGTTGTTACCCAGACGCGGGCCCAGTGCGGGTTGGTGAATGACGGCGTTCACCAACCCGCACTGGGAGCAATATTCGAAGACATACGAATTACTTCGAATATTTTATTCTAGGGCATGCCAGTATCCTTATTTCCTTCGAAGTCGCTTGCTTGCCGCGGTCAGCCTGTGGATGGGTGACGATCTTTTTATACCAAGATCTCTCCATGCCTAGGAAACCATATGAGCCATTGATACCGGCTGTCGTTCGCGGATCTTTTACAGTCGTTACGGGTCGTCAGAAGCACACGTCTGAGAACCAGTCTCACCAAGGGGTATCGTATTACCCAGTAACTGGATTATCGTATTACCTAGTAACTGGGTTGTGGAGGTTAGGAAGACAGTCGCTCCATGTCAAATACAAGTACTCAGCTGCATCCGGTTAGACTGGAAGCCGAAACCAACATAGTTGAAACCAGTCTTACCAAGGGGTTTCGTATTTGTTGCGTAGTGGCTGGCTATCTGACAGATAGACGGTCACTCCACGTAAAATACTGGTATACAGCTGTATTCAGTTAGACTGAAAGCCGGCCCTAACCTAGTTGAGAAAAGGCTAGTTAGATAATGATTCTGTTGTACTGCTGTATACACACAAATAGTTCCGTTGTGCCGTACTACGGTAGTGCACCAGTAACATTTAATTGGAGTCTTGGCAATCGAATTAACAGTTCGTTTAATGGGACTTCCTAATAATATAATAAAATGTAAACCGATCTATCCGGTATGCTGGCGGTACTCCAAACCAATAGGTCAGACAGGCATTCTTTGATATAGATCACTTAGATTACTTGTCTGTCTGGAGACATGATCTAGAATTAACACAAATGTCTAGATAGAAGAATTTTGTAGTAAAATAGAATTTCTGGAATTGCGTTATAGAGACATACAACGTGGCGATACAATGGCGACATTAATTTAACATACGGGTAGGGCTAGTGGCCAGTAATCATAAAAATTATAACAACATTAAATAATTGGTAATTTTAAAACTACTGCCTGCGCCGCTCGCCGACATAGGGCTGTCTCTTTTATTTTCCTTCAACTAGGCAAATTATGCTCTTTGCATGTTATTCGTTTTAATTTCATTGATGCGATGTTATGATCCGTGACCTCGGCAGATGAACCCTGCGCTACAGTTCTTTAAGTACAGGTTGCTCTAAGATGCTATTTTAGAAAATTGTAAATAAATAATAACGTTTAATGAAATTAAAATATGTTCATGAAACGTAAACGCGAATCCATATGTGTGTTAAATTAATGTCGTCATTAACCGGCACGCTGTATTTTTGTCCAAGAAATAATCGTTATAATAATGAATCGTTGACTTTTTTAAATAAAATCTTTTTCCCAAATATGTGCGTAGTCTTTATTCATCATCATCAATGAATTTCAATTTAGCTCGATTCTCGGCAAGTCTCATCCAGCTGCTACCACCAGCACCAGCATGCCACCCTGCATAGTCTTCATTATTTTAGTTAAATAACCAACGTCTAGAAAATCATCTGATGCTCTCTCTCTCTCCCTCTCGCATAAACTCCAGTGAAACAAACTAGGCCGTACCTGATATCTACTTCCTCATCCTATTAACAACCACTAAAACAAAGTCGAAAACACTGAAATGAAATTAAATTGTTTATTATAAAAAAAATAAGCTAGGTGAGGTCAGCGTTTCCTATCTGAATACTCTGAGAAAAAAGGCCGCAACAAACTCAGAGTTCACAGTCTCTTTAAAGTCCAGACATAATATTGGTCAGACCATGTAGATTCTCGAGACTCGGGGATCGATATCACTCCCGAAGTTAATCACAGTTATAGCACAGATGTAGATGTAGTTACATTATCGTCGACCACGTTGCTACCGAACTAGTCACCAGGTTATGTACTCATTCCAATGACTGAAGACCCCATATCATTTGACAATATCAGTCCTGGTAGCAATAAATCATTCACTCAAGACTCTGAATCACGTTGGGAATGCCACTGGCATACGCCTAGGCTCCGTCCTCGTAGACCGCCACATGCCTTCGGTGCTGCCAGCTCGAACGTCTGGCCGGCTAGACTATATTAAAGTCTGGGAATTACTGAACGATGTAGATTGTAGTGATTGAAATGAAGATCCTGTCTGAATTGTAGTGTAGATAGAAAAGTAAGGAAAGAAAATGAAATCAACTGATTTACAGTCAGCAACAAAAGCCAATTAACACTGTTACTTTTACAAATCATCTAAATTGATACAAAATGATGCGATACATTGGTTTTGTCTATTTCATGTAATAGCAATATTATTCTTAAATATTCTCTTACTATATGTTTTTTAAGAATATTTTGCTCAATAATCAAGATTTAAACAACTAAAGTGTTAACCGACTTTTGTTGCTGACCGTACTTATTCTGCGAAATTCTTACCGTGATAACTTAGGTGAACTGAGCTTGAACTTCACCCTCATTCCAGCTGACTAGACTATTGACAACTCACTTTAATCTCACTTCACCTAATCTGCATTCACGATTTATTTGCCATAAATGTAAAAAATATGAGTTTATGAAAAAATAACTTTAATTCCTACACAATAAAGTTCGGTTTACGTTACAACTTCAAACATTGGCATAACTTTTTCGATAGTGCTAGTTACTCTAAAATCAACTTAGTTACCATTACAATAAAGTTGATATTTGTTTAACTTGAAATAACATCAATTTTAAACATAAAATTGAATAGACTAGGTTTTCACGGTGATATTTTGTATAAAAAATATTATGTTAAACTGTCATATTTTTTCTTTAGATAAAAGTTATCGTGCTGTTGTAAAAACAACCCTTAATGACATCGTTTTATTTAGTTGATAACTGAATTTTATTTGCCCTACCATTATCACATGAATAGAAAAGCTATTTCAACTCACAGCCGTCTGCAACTCGTATTTCAAGCAAGCGCAACAGTGCAGTAAATATCACGGTAATGAGACCTTGGCACATCGTAAACAGCACGAGTACGTACAGTCACCAAAGGAGACAAGTAACCAGGGTCGTCGGCTATAGTTGAAGTTTAATAAGAAACCGATGAATGTTTTCGAATAAAATTGAATTTAATTAATAGAAAACAAACAGTTCATTAATTATCAAATTAAATTTCATTCGAAAACATCAATAGGTTTCTTACTAAACGTCAACTAAATCCGACGACCCTGGTTACTTATCTCCTTTGGCTATACAATTAGGGGTTTATTTATAAACGTTGACTAAAGTTGAGAGACGTTTTTTAAACGTCAAACATGTATGGTTAAATAGTCGGTAATCATTACCTAACTTTAATCAACATTAATAAATAAAGGGGTTAGTGGTTATCGCTTTTTTGTTAAGCTTTGCCAATTATAAATTAAACTAAAATTATTGTGTTAAGCGGATGGACAGGAGTATCCTTTTGTCCTAGTTTTACCGATTTCAGGAAATTATTCCACGGAAACGAGGTGAAAATTATCCTATGTCATCATCCAGCTCATGGTCTACACGTGTGCCAAATTTCATTCAAATCCGTACAGCCGTTTTTACGTGATTTAGTCATAAATATTCACATTTTTTTTACATTAATTTTTTATACATGTTTTATAGTCTTCATGGTTTTGTTACACTTAATGTTCTTTTTAGGGTTCTGTAGCCAAATGGCAAAAAACGGAACCCTTATGGATTCGTCATGTCTGTCTATCTGTCTGCCTGTCCGTCCGTATGTCACAGCCACTTTTTTCCGAAACTATAAGAACTATACTGTTGAATCTTGGTAATTAGATGTATTCTGTGAACCGTATTAAGATTTTCACACAAAAATAGAAATAAAAACAATAAATTTTGGGGGTTCCCCATCCTTAGAACTGAAACTCAAAAATTTTTTTTCATCAATCCCATGCGTGTGGGGTATCTATGGATAGGTCTTAAAAAATGATATTGAGGTTTCTAATATTATTTTTTTCTAAACTGAATAGTTTGCGCGAGAGACACTTCCAAATTGGTAAAATGTGTGTACCCCTGTAACTACTAAAATAAGAGAATGATAAAACTAAAAAAAATATATGATGTACATTATCATGTAAACTTCTACCGAAAATTGCTTTGAACTAGATCTAGTAAGTAGTTTTTTTTTAATGCGTTATAAATCGTAAACCGCAATTTGCCTTTCAACTCAATGAAACCCTTCATGATCTATGGATAGGTCTTAAAAAATGATATTGAGGTTTCTAATATTATTTTTTTCTAAACTGAATAGTTTGCGCGAGAGACACTTCCAAATTGGTAAAATGTGTGTACCCCTGTAACTACTAAAATAAGAGAATGATAAAACTAAAAAAAATATATGATGTACATTATCATGTAAACTTCTACCGAAAATTGCTTTGAACTAGATCTAGTAAGTAGTTTTTTTTTAATGCGTTATAAATCGTAAACCGCAATTTGCCTTTCAACTCAATGAAACCCTTCATGGGCGAGTCCGACTCGCACTTGGCCGCTTTTTTATTGTTTGTATTTCCGGGCAAGTCTCAAATATATTTTTTTTTTTCTTTTCAAATATACACACTTTCTTGTTTATAATATTAGTAAGATTTTTTGCGCATGAATGAATAATTACACTACCGTTAACAAAATACACATTTTTTTTTTAATTAAATAAAAATAAACCATCATACGTTGTTTAAATTGTCCGCGATTACAAGACTACCCATGTCGCTTTGTCTCGATACCCGATTACAAGAAACGATAAATTGAAATCAAAGCACGTTTGTATGCTTGTAAAGTAAGCGGTAATGCCTCGGCAATTAAAGGCAGGACGACTTTTTTGTTGCAAAATCGCAAATATGTGCGTCTTTTTATTTGTGTTCGGGAACGATGTTAAACGCATTGTAAGACATTAATTATAGTATTGTATAATGGACTAATTAAAAGGAGGGTAGTTAAGTATGTTTCGGATTCTATTAACGTAATGAAACTAAATATATACAGTATTTCCAACTAGTTTATTAGAAACGGTTACAACAATGGAAAAAGAAAAACAAAAGAAGCTTGTTTAACACAGAGAAAGTTCGTTGAGAAACACACTATTATAGAGGGCGCGCGAATCGTTCAGATACTACGAGGTTAGGTTTATGTTCATATTACAATACCTGTATTAGCAGTTTAATTTACTGTTGTATTGTCGTCTCCACTATATAGATATACAAGATATATATAGGTATAGTCGACCTCGTAAGTGCTTTACCACTTTTGACAAAAGCTCCCAGTAAATAGAAATTTCACTAAGATTGAAACTATCTGTCACATTGGTCTTGAAAGCAATAATAGATTTTATATCGTTTTTACGAGGTAGGCACTTTTAAAGTCATCGTGTAACCTACCTATTGTTCAATGAAACCATTTATTTTGTCTGAATAAATAAAAAGAACTGCTGTTACGTAGGCATGTAACAGCTAAAATAATGTCTGTTCATTATTAACTAATGTTTTGTAAGCACATTATACATTCCAACAAACCTATTACGTAAGTTTTTACAAAGGTTACACGTTGCATACATAAACTTTTTTTTGTTTATTATGGTACACACCTTATTGCCAAAATAGCATTAAAAAAACTTTTGACTTACCTTCATACGAAGAGAAAGAGAAAAAAATACATCCCTACCACTGTTTTGCCGCTCAATTGGCCTCAATACTCCATCATTACGAAACGCCGCAAAATAACACCGAATTATTCAAATCGACTCATTATTAAATGGTACAAAATAACACAGTCAAAACAATCGATAATTTTCAAAAATACGTAACGTAAATACGACGCACTAGCTTCTGTCCGCGACTTCGCCCGCGTGATTTCTTGTTTTAACTTAAAATCCTATGACACTCAGCATTAGCGTAGCTTCCCATTAGTAAAAGAATTTTCGGAATCGGATCAGTAGTTCCAAAGATTACCCCCTATATACAAACTCACAAATTTTTACCTCTCTATAATATTAGTATAGACTGCCCGCGACTTCGTCCGCGTGAAATTTCGGCGATGCGATGTGATGGGGTGGGTCGGGGGTAAAACAAATTTGACGCGCACAGAACCTAGTGGAGAAAAAAATCACAAACATTTTAATCAAATTGACTTGCAATTTAGTCAAAGTTATAGCATAGTGTAGTTGTAGACAGAGGTGGCATTGAATTACTTGGGCACCCAAAATTGCGCACATCGGATGTCGGAATTGCCTTTCTGTATTTAATGAGCGCACATCACGGGCGTCTTCGTCTGTGTCCCAATTTAAAAGCATTGGCAACTATTTAATTTAGGGCAAATTTTTTCCATCGCCAGATAACTTTTATTCGAAAAATAAAATTGACGTTTGACAGTTTTTGTATGAAATAACTGTCAAAATTTCAAAATTATTCCTCGAATAATCAGATAATTGAAAAATCAGCCCTTAGTTTGTCTTCAAGATTATTGCTTGGATTATTAAAAGTAAACAGATTAGGCCGTGTGCACACCAAACGTTTAATTGGACGCCGACAACTGTAACCTCACGTCCGATCAACGGGTGATTTATGCGCCTGATAAATTATAGAAAATCGTTTCTTTCGAAAAGTTGTTTAATATTATGAGCACAATCAGGTCGTTTATAAGTCATTCGTCATCGTTTTATTTGTCAGTCACTAATTACCGGTCACTCTATATATAAGTTTGGTTAAATTACTACAACCTTTTTATCAAACTACTGTGTTATAACTTACACCATACGCGGACCTGCTGATATCTTAAGGTACGGAGTCACGCGATTTTGTGTGATCATGTATCTTTGAACTGATGCACGAACATGTTTTACCATGTTCGAGTCAACACCGACAGGTTTTGGCTGCTCTCCGTCAACAGTTGCGCAACTTTTTCATCGCCCGTGTACCTACAAGTAAATGCGGCAACTTTGATAGTGTTCTATGGTTCTATTTGCAACAAAATATCTGGAAACACACAAGTAAAGTGGGGTATATACCTTTACGCCTTCATTCCCGAAGGGTAAGGCAGAGATGTAACTATAGTACACCCACATTTCGCCAGTAATGTTTAAGTCCCATGTAATAGGGGGCGAGCCTTTTTTTTTTTTTTTTTGAGTATGGGAAATCATCAAATGACCCCTCCCGCTCTGGGTGGAGCAAAAGGGAGTGTCAGACTCTTACTGATTAAAACCCACCCGTGTTCCTTCCTTAGCCCTTTATGTTCCAGGGCAGCGGTAACCCTTTCGGACGATCCCGCTACCCTGGCAGGAGGGGGCGAGCCTGTAGCCATCAGTGGGCACAAATCCAGCCGCTAATAAGAAATTCTAGATACCCACCGTGACCCAATACCACTTTGCCCGACCCGGAATCGAACACAGGACCTCATGCTCAGCAGTAGCGGTTGCGACCACTAGACCAACGGGAGCTCAATTGCTACATTCAACAGTAGATTCAATATATCAAACATTATGTTTGGAAAGCTAATACTTATGGTTTTTTTCTTTAAACATTTCTTACAATTACAAACACAAACAATCGATGAACCAAAACAAAAAAATATTTTTAAAACCTTGTAAATCAGTGCTACGACCCAACGGAATATTTTTCCTATTATTCTTGTCGATCCATAAACAAGATATATTGCCAATTGTCCTTTATTATCTGTCGTTCAATTGACTACTAAATATAGACAACAGTACTGTCATAATATGTCGTATCGTTGTAACAGTACATTGATGGCAATCCATACTAATTGCTGTATACTGTCGTTGATTGATAGGTTCGGGTCAGTTATTATTAAACTACTCATATAATATTTATATAATCGACCTCGTATTTGCTTTACCACCATAAGGATGAATGTCGCTTGCACGACATCGACAGTTAGATAGTTTCAACCTGCCCCAGCAGCTTCGACATTTATAGCGATCGCTTTACGACCGAATCCGTTCGCAAAGTCCCGATTTGACAGGTGAAATGTATGGAGTGACAGGACTTTGCGACCGAATTCGGTCGTAAAGCGATCGCTATGAATTTCGAGACTGCTGGGGCTGACATAATTATTTTCTATAAAAAAACTGTCATACAACAATTCTGTAATAGGTTTATATAGATTGAAAAATCGGCATCATTCTGGAGGCAGTAGCCCACCAGATACGACAGCCATCTGGTCGAAGGAGCCTCCCTTCTGTATGGAGGATAGTGAAATTTACACCCTGTTCCTATATTGGTCCGTGGATGGGTGATCCAGGTGGTGATGAGTGGTTACGAGTTGTCAGAAGCCCGAAAGTCTGACAGCCAATCTTACTAAGGATTATCGTGTTACCCAGTAACTATAAGTCATGTGACCCGGTTGTGTGAAGTTCAGATAGGCAGTTGCTCCATCTAAAATACTATATCCGATTAGACTGGAAGCTGACCCCAACATACATATATACATAGTTGAGAAAAAGCTCGGCAGATTGATATCAACAATTTGACATTTACGCATCATCAATTTTAATGTAATCGAATACTATTTAATCGCACAATAATAGACCTAATTGACATCTTCTCCTTGAAACGATCATCGTGCAAAATGTGCCTATAATAATAACAATTACAAAGTTATTTTATCCATTCTCGTACACAGATCTTGACCCGTAAAAGGTATAGTATCGTATTCACATACACATGTGGAATGTAATGCCCTTACTTGATGAAGCGTTCACTAAAGTACGGTTCCAATGCTGCGTTTTATATAAAAAATAACAAATAAACATCGCATTTCAAAAATCTTTTAGTTTTGTCAAACAAAATGTATTTTTAACGGAATTTATCCTACTAACATTATAAACGTGAAAGTTTGTATGGATGGATGGATGTTTGTTACTCTTTCACGCAAAAACTACTGAACGGATTTGGATGAAATTTGGCACACAGGTGGTTTATAACTGGGATTAACATATAGGATACTTTTTATCCCGATATTCCCACGGGATCGAGACTTATGCGGGTGAAACCGCGGGGCGCAGCTAGTTTTAAATAAAACGAATTTATAGTACAGCTATAAATAAATGTAGGTAGTCATATATAGATAGGTGGTAGTTGTCACAAGTTGACGAATCACTGAGCTCTCGCATCACGTCATCACCCCCCCCCCCCCCGCACCGCGCTGCTACCTCAGGCGACGCCTCAGTTAAGCGGTTGGCCTATAATATGAAATTTTTCTCGTATTCATCATGCTTATTAACTTACTCGTTGGTTTCAACAAAGATGACACTTTTAAAAACTATTTACTCTTCCATCTCGATTTCAATTATTATAGTAGAAACTGAATGTCTCGAAGAAAGACAATGAAAAATGCAACATGTCTAAACGACAGGTGTTTTTCGTATGTCTGTCCACCCTTGAGCTGTCTCCTCCTAAATTTATTTATTGACCATTACTAATCGCAAGTTTGTGAAACCGCGAAATTGAAAGTCGTTTTATTGTGGGCTATAAAAAAAAAACTTTATTGTTCTGCTATCAATCGTGCGTCTTTATAGAAATCTTAGTTTTATTTTCTTTGGAATATGAAGGTTGTCTAGACAGGAAAAATGCACCAGCCATGCACCACCATGCATCGTTTTGTGTCCGGTGCATGGCCTGGTCAATGTCCAATGTCAACAACTGGAGTATCTAATCAGCTAATTATATTTATCCCTCAAATCCTAAACGCTTCTTTAAGGGGAGTCAAGTCCCGTATTTTTAAGAATTCATAATTATTCAACATTTCTAATTTTAGTCTCAATCTGTCATCCCTCCGTAGCAACTGGACAGATTCTCAACTGGACAGATTCTCAGCTGGACAGAATAGCGACTGGACAGGACGTGTACAGTCGGTGACATAATGATAACACCCCTCTGTTTTTGTCGGATGTTAAAAACTACCTCTTATTTACCTACAATATTAACAACCGCTTGTCATTGATTCTAGCTGAGACGAGATTGTGACTACATTTTGAACTTTTCGATGGCAATAGTGGTATTTATATAACTAAAAATAACTGGCACGATGTGGGTTTACTATAAGTACACCTTTGCCTGGCCCTTCTGGGATTACAAGCGTAATGTTATGTAATAAACATAATACCTGACAATGGAATGTATGTATAAACGTGTCTCCAAGCTGGGTTTGTATTAATTGTTCGTTCTAAATGAGTACTGCGCAAGATTTTATGTGTGTTTCATTTGTTTGTTGGCCCAGTCTTCAGAGCCGAGTTGGCTATAAAATCATTACTACCGCAAACATCTCTAGTTACTACGGAATGTTTGTAAATAACTACTCATTTAATGTTATACTAGTTTTTGCTTTGGGATTGTCTGCAACTGTTACTGTTATACCTTGATAAATTTTTCATATATAATATTACTTTGGTTCATCTCTTTGACACTATTTTCATCTTCACCTGTTCTAACTAAAAAAATTAACCAGTCCGCGAACAGTAACCATGAATTTAGCATAGGATTGCAGCCGATTTATTCTGTAAAAAAACTCACCGTGAAAACTTAGGTGAAGTGAGCTTGAAGTGAGCTGTCTTTCCAAGGGATAGTGTTAACAGCTCATTTCACGCTCACATCACCTAAGTTTTCACGGTGAGTTTTTTTACAGAATAGCGAATAGAGAATAAAACATTATTGCACCATACATTAAGAACGCGTAGGTATTGCACTTTTCTATGAAACAGCTGAGTTTTTTTCTTTGATAACCAACGAAAAATGTATAGGTACGTTACTTCTAGAATCATGTACTGAATTCGTGGTTACAGTTTGCGCACCGGTTAAAAATGTATTATGTAAAGTCTTGAAAAAAAAAAACAACTAAGTAATATATACGATCTCTTCCGTTCAAATAATTACGAATATAATTTTTCCTTCCCCTTCAATGTCGGTTAACACTGTTCCCTGGTCTATTTCAGTTAACTCATACACAATATTCTTAGAATTTTCGGCCTGATTAGCAGAAAGCTACTGTTATGTCATTCTGTACCGAAACGATTGTTATTTTTGGCCACGACGCCCTTGCTCAGACGACTTGTTGGTTTGTGGCGAAAGAGATGGAATACGTTCGTCTCTTTCTCGCTTAAACAACGTTTATGGATTATGTCCTAATTTTTTCTTAACTATTTTATGTCCCGCCGTTTGAAGTGTTGAGCTTTGATTTTTTGCGGTTAGAAAGAGATGGCGCTATTGTGTGTTGTTCTCTCCTTTTTTATTTACCATTTATGTACACACATATATAAACAGACAAGAAAAAACAGAACAGAAAAAATAGGTACAGAGGTGATGCTTATTTCACAAGAAATCTACAGCATGTGAAATAGTAAAGGAGACAAAAAAATAATACATAAACTCAAAAACAATTCACTTAAAAAACTAAACAAAAATTACGAGAATATACTAACATACATACAATTAAACATACATACTTCTTTCTAAGCCTAACTTGGCAAAAAAATTTACGAAAATATTTTTTTAAGATAAAAAATCAGAGAGAATTATTCTAAGCCTAAGCAAAATCGTGTCACATATAAAGTAAACCTTACCAAAAAATATAGACAATTTTCCAACGAACGCCTGAAAACAAAACAAAAGTAATTTACTTTCCGCCTGATGTGTTCCGAAAACCCGCGTCTTTCAATCTTGAGACAGACAGCTAACATATTTCTTTTTCATTCATCTGTCATCCATATTTTGACATAAAAATATCGTATGAATTGTTTATGCCCTTATGTTGAGCACCTTCTACGAGAATATTCAAAGATATTAAGCCCGTCATTATGTTGATCACGTTCTGTAAACTTGTACCAAAGTATTATATACTAGTAGCTTGCATGCCAGTATGCCAAGGCTTCTGATTGGAGAATGTCACAAATGGCATGCAAGCTATTCGCATACTTTTGTGCCTGTTACAGGCATGTGAATTACGGGTTTTATTTTCATGTAATATTTTTATAAATAGATTTATTGGTATTCAGCTGCTTCCGGTTAGACTGGAAGCTGAC
This sequence comes from Apamea anceps, assembly GCA_951799955.1. Classification (NCBI taxonomy): domain Eukaryota; kingdom Metazoa; phylum Arthropoda; class Insecta; order Lepidoptera; family Noctuidae; genus Apamea; species Apamea anceps. Next base: position 3,831,194 of record OX637505.1, on the reverse strand, counting down.
CTCAACATAGTTGAGAAAAGGCTAGGCAGAGATGATGATTCTTATAAATAGATTTATAATAACTAATAAGTCGGTAACCCTTGTCATTTATGTAGGCATAATTTTTAAGTAGAACTATTATACTGTTTTTCGCCGTTAAGTATGGTGCTATTTTTATATCATATCCTCATTTTTTTTTTTTTCGTTTTCTATACCTATAGGTTTTATATTAAAAATGACGATTTGTTACGATATTCAGTGCAAAAGTTGTATTTTGAGGCAATTTATTCATATTTTTCTCCAGTCATAAAACCTACCGCAATTATACTCTTGTGCGACATTGAATTATTAAACTTATGTAAAAACGCCTTCCTTTTTTATGCATTTGAAAAACTAATTAGTATCATCGTATTCAAACTACCACAAAAAACATTAATGTATCTTCCTGATAAAAAGCGCCTTCCATTTTTAACATAGCAACAACGCACATCGCCGTCAGTGAAAATTACTATAGGCGTCTGTCGTTTAAAAAGGCGTCGTGTTGAACCGAAAATTAATCAAACCGAGCAAAGCTTTCGACGGCTCAAGACTTTAACTTGTTTGCTTCCCTACTAATTTGTCAATATCCAAAGTTTGGAGCTGCGTTGCTCAAATTTTTTAATCACCCAATGTAGATCAATTAACTTGGCTTATTGTAGTCCACTGCTGGACATCTCCATCGTTGCTACACGTATGCTACAGTGTCTCATTCAATTAGTACGGTAAGAAATTTTTCGGTAAAACCCATTGTTTTGTTGAGTTGTAATTATGGAATATGAATGAACGAATAGAATTTATTTAAGATGAAGTCTAATGTAAGATGACTATTCCTAGTATACCTATAGTTTATTCAAATTAACGTTTCCAATTTATGTTATTTCAAGTTAAACAAATATCTACTTAATTACTAAGTTGATTTCAGAGATTACAAGCATTATTTAAAAAGTCTTAAAAAAATTTGAAGTTGTGTCGTAAACTGAACTTTATTGTGTAGGAATTAAAGTTATTTTTCCAATAACTTATATCAGTAGTACTCGTAGAGGTATTTTCAGGTAAGATGTGAGAATTTGCCGGACGGCGTGTTGTGTTCCACGCGCGCCTCAAAGAGATGTCAGCATGAGTGACGGGGCCCCATAGGGCCGAAGCCTGCCAGGGTAGCGGGATTGTCCGAAAGGGTTACCGCTGCCCTGGAACATAAAGGGCTAAGGAAGGAACACGGGTGGGTTTTAGTCAGTAAGAGTCTGACACTCCCTCCTGCTCCACCCAGAGCGGGAGGAGTCATTTGATGATTTCCCATCCTCAAAAAAAAAAAAAAAGATGTGAGAATTTGTTAAATTTTTGTGAATGTGTGAACGTTTTATGCCTTGTAGACTCGTAGATGTTTCGATTTGTTGGCCATCCCAACACTGTAATTTGAAAATATTGTAAAAATCAATCATTTTAAAATGAGTAACCGTGGAGTTTCTTGCCGGTTCTTGCTAGCTTCTGACGTTTCAGATGTGCCCATGCAAATTTACGTATGTGAAAAAAAAATATTTTGAATTTGAATGTCTTATCGATCAAAATCAAAAGTCATTTATTCAAATTAGGCTGACAATCAACACTTTTCGAACGTCAAAATTACATAAGACAATCCCCCAAAACGCCCGCCCTTCACCACTTCCTAGTGCTTTCGCTGGGAAGAAAAAGTAGCGCAACAAACTTCCCAGCAGCACAGTTCAGGTAGAAAAACTTGCTTCTGTACAATATTTATAGTAATAATGTTTAAGTAAAAAAAAACAGCTCCGAAACCCTAAAATGGCTATCTTTTTAAACCTCTCCATAATCTACCCATCAGAACTTTAACAACCGCTGTCCATCAATATCTCACACCGAATTCATTACTCTCAGGTCAAACTCTTTCAATTAAAACTTTCCTAAAATTGATGATGTTTTCATTCGGTAATGTTTACATTGTCAACGGAATTGCGGACACAGCATCATGATAACAGATTGTTTGAGCAACTCTGTTGATGGCATATTCTATTGGTACTCACCCACTATTCATACTCCGTGTCGCGGGTTCAATTCGCGCACGGAACAAATGTTTGTATGGCCTACAAGTAGTTGTTCCGGGTCTGGCTGTTTGTGTATGTGAGATTAAATGTTTGTAAACGCACCCACGATACAGGAGAAATTCCTAGTGTGGGGCAACGTTTTAAAAAAAAAAAAAAAATTAACTAGCCCTTTGTGGTTGGTCTAAGATATTGTGTATTTTTGTTATCTTTTAGTGAGCCAGCCCGTCTTGAGCAAGGATGGTGATGATGCTCGTGCCTTCTCTGTATGAGAAGAAGCCTTTGCTCTGCGTTGGGACAATTATAGACTGGTATTATTATTATTTTTTAGTGTGTTAGGGAAGATTTTTTTTCATAGAAATAGGAAAAGAAAGAAAATACGTTTATTTGTGGTAAAAATGACGCAGAGAAACAAACAAAAAAATATAAGTTGGAGGAAAATATGCGTCACATCCACGCAAAACCGCCATCGCTCAGCATAAATGCTAAGACCCTGTACGAGACAGAGCCCCAGCGGTGGATTTTAGCAACAGCCGGCGTAAAATATAAAAAAAAAAAACAAAATATATTTTCCAGGTAATACAGTAAGCAGGTTTACAGTTTAATAGCAAGTTAGAGACGATATGAGTAGCTAAAATATTATTAACCACAGAGTAGTTACAGGGACAATGCTTGATTTAAAACAAAAACTTATTTTTTTAACCTTAAAATATCTATCTAAATTTACATGAAACATGTCAGAACATTACCTTTTTACCCAATTACATCTCAGCTCATCCCTTCGCGCATAACCGGCGTGATACTGACGTCACTCCCTATTTACATCGCCTACACGTGTTTCCTCTAAATATCAGCTGTTCGTAGCACGGCTACGCTCGTAGCGCGTGGGCTGTCTCGTAGCGTATTGATCGTAGCGACCGCCCCACGCGTCTACGATTCTAAGCTTTTAACGATTATTTTCTTCTATGGGTGGATTTCTTTGTTTTATTGTACGTATTTATGTTTAAAATATTTTTTATTTTAATTCTTTTTTGTTTTAAACATGAAATAGCAATGATTCGGGTCATATTGAATACAAAATGACCTCGACTTAGCGGATTGTTACCACGCATGTGATGATGGATTACTGGATTCACACATACATTAAAGACTTTACGTGTTTTATGGGAGGCACGCCATATATATTTCCAACCTTTTAAAAGGCTTTTTAACTTCTAGTCTTTGAATTTAGTACAATCGTATACTATCAAAACTCTATCAGCCGACCCGAATATTTTGGAAAAAGGCTAGGTAGTAGCCTTTTTCCAACATGTTCGGGTCGGCTTCCAGTCTAACCGGATGCAGCTGAATAACAGTATTTTACGTGGACCGACTGCCTATCTGACTGCCTGTCAGACTTCGTAGCGATAAAAAAACTATTTAGGGCAATGTAACATTTTCGCTTTATGAAAAAAACTTAACAACTTCCCTATTTCTAAATTGCCTTTAGAAACGGTTGCTAGGCGCCTGAACAATAAATCAAGCGGAAAAAGTGAGGGCCAGTGGGGATCAATAAGACATAGTAAATGAAAGTAGACAGCTAACAGACAGGACCTTCTGCTAAATATAAACAAGCTAAGATGTACTGATTTTGTCGGTAAAGAAACACCATTTGTAGCTATTAAAGAAGGATACTACTGCTTACTGCTCTGGTGTCACTGAGGATGATGTTTTGAGAGTATTTTTATCAACTACATATACACTCGAGAGCAATGAATCCGGGTCACTTAAAGAATGTTAAAAATCTCGGAAACTAAAAATGATAGGTTAATGCAATAAATTGTATTTAATAGACAATGTAATACTCCTTAAATGAAAGTAAAAAAAATATGAGTCACCATACATTTTATTAACACAAAATTACATAAAGAAAAAAACTGCTGATCTCTCCTTAAAACAAAAATAGGAAACATGAAATTTTTGAACTTTATTACGATTTTCTTGAACTTTAATACTTCGTATTGCCTCCTCGTGCTTCCATTACTGCGTTTACGCGGTTTGGCATGCTGTACACCAAGTTCCTTATACGATTTTGGGGAATATTCTCCCATTCCTCTGTGAGAGCAATTTTGAGCTCACGAAGCGTGATTGGGGGAGGGTTTCGTTGTTACGCATCTGCCTAGCTCGTCCCAAGCATGCTCGATCGGGTTGATATCCGGGCTGCGCGCTGGCCACTCCATACGAGTAATGTTCATCTCTTGAAGGTAGTCATTCACAATCCTACCTGTATGAGGTCGGGCATTGTCATGCATAAATATAGCATCCTCACCTAAATTGACCATAAACGGACCAACGTGATCATTGAGGATTTCTTCCACATATCTTACGCTAGTTAAAGAGCCGTTTTCTATGATCACCAGCTCTGTGCGACTTTCAGAAGAAATTCCGGCCCACACAAGTACAGACCCACCACCGTAGGCTACTTTTTCTTCGATGCATGCTTGCTTGAATCTTTCCCCTGGTCTTCGATACACTCTGTGTCTTCCATCGTGCTTGTAGAGCATAAATTTTGATTCGTCGGAGAATATAACTTTTGACCAATCTTCAATACTCCAATTTACGTGGCTCTGGGCATATCTTAGTCTTGAAATACGATGCCCACGCTCCAGTTTAGGGCCGTTTGCAGGTCTAAGGGGTTTTAAGTTAGATTCAGCAAGCCGACGTCTTACTGTCCATGCACTTGGGTTACTTCCTCCGAGGCGTCGAAACTGATTTGTGAGTTCAGTTCCTGTGAGAAAGCGATTTCGAAGCATGGTGTTCACCAAGTATCGGTCTTCTCGTGCTGTGGTACACCTGGTTCTGCCCGTTCCTGGTCTGCGTAGGTTAGAACCAGTTTCTTCGTAACGTCGGAGAACTCTTTGTACTGTTGACAGCGACACACCGACAGTCCTGGCTGTATCGCGCTGACTCCGGCCGGTTTCCAGCATTGTAAGTATTCTGGTGCATTCTTCAGGCGTAAGCGACATAATTTCAGCTTGAATAATGAATATAGAGCACTATCAACATGGTTTATGTACCCACATAAATGACAGATTACAAACAAAAGCAAAACCAAATGCTGTAATTTCGTAGTTCCATCTTCGAAAGTGGCCCTTTTGCAAATTTGATTTTTTTATGATATAACTTTACAATAACTAAGAAGTTTTAATATCTTCATTTAAGGAGTATTACATTGTCTATTAAATACAATTTATTGCATTAACCTAGCATTTTTAGTTTCCGCGATTTTTAGGATTCTTCAAGTGACCCGGATTCATTGCTCTCGAGTGTATAATAACTAGCTGCGCCCCGCGGTTTCACCCGCATAAGATTCGATCCCGTGGGAATATCGGGATAAAAAGTATCCTATGTGTTAATCCTGGTTATAAACCACCTGTGTGCCAAATTTTATCCAAATCCGTTCAGAACTTTTTGCGTGAAAGATTAACAAACATCCATCCATCCATACAAACTTTCACGTTTATAATATTAGTAGGAAGTAGAATACTAGTCCATTACTGTCCAACGGCAAAGACCTACCGATCGATTCTGTAAAAATCTCACTGTGAGAAGTTAGGTGAAGTGAGCTTATAGCAATAGTGTCAATCCCTATCATTAGTTTGAATGACAGCTCACTCCACGCTCACTTCACCTAAGTTTTCACGGTGAGATGGTTACAGAATCGGACTGCTGTTCTCATACAGAGACAGCAGCATATTCATGGCATTAATTATCATCCATCATCCTCATTATTCATCATAGATTTTTCCCAACTATTTTGGGTTCGGCTTCCAGTTTAACCGGATGCTCTTGAGTAATACGAAACCCTTTGGTAAGACTGGTTGTCAGACTTTCAGGCTTCTGACGACCCGTAACGACTGTCAAAGATCTACAAATAACAGCCGGGGCCAATGGCTTAACGTCCTTTCCGAGCCAAGGAGGAGTCTTGGTATGTAAAGATGGTCACCCATCCACGAACCAACACGGCAAGAGTAGCTCAACCAGATCGATTGACCCGTGCAGCTGTTATTACATAGCCACAAGCCCCTTCTCCTAATTCACGACATACATCACTATCAAAATAAAATTACACCCCCAATTTTTCCAGAGATATGACTGACGATAAATCATGACAGTTATGCCTGACAGTTTTGCTTGACCCACGTATTGTGCCTTTCTGAATCATATGAGCTTGATGGATGGCCTAGCTTCTTGAGGGTAGTTTTATAAAGCCTTGTGACTGAAATATGGTTCTTATTGCGTTACTTTACCATTCTTAAAGGACGAATATAAGAAGCTTTAACGGTTGTCTTCGTGGAACATAAGATAGGCTACACAATGTAGGTATTATTCTCGTCTGGTGTAGACTAAAAACATTTTTTTTTTACGGTTTTGGTCGATTGGTCGGTCAATCAATCAATCAACTCAGCCTATCGCAGTCCACTGCTGGACGTAGGCCTCTCCCAAGCTGCGCCACAACATCCTGTCCTCCGCCTTCCGCACCCAGTCTGTCCCAGCCATTTTTTGACGTCGTCTGTCCATCTAGCTGAAGAGTCCCACACTAGGCTTGCTGATGGTCTCCACTCCAGAATGGCCGATGGTCTCGTCTGCTGGACCGGCCATCGGTCCTTGAATCAGTATATTTGACTTACAAGTATTAAAATATTTACGGGCCCGAACACAAGTCCTAACCACACCACATCTCATCGAGAACATGTGGGCAAACAGTGGTTACGTATGAATAGCGTCACTGCAGCTTCTTGCAGTTGTCGCTAGTAGTTTCGATGTGGTTGCGTTGTGGCTAGTGTTTGTAGACAGATCGACTCTGGCTGTGACAGTCGACGGAACGTTATGACTGCGACGGCACCTTGATGTGGTCGGTATCGCCCTCACTGTTGATTAAGACGGCCAAATGTGGTCCAAATTTTCATATAAATTAGCGCCCGTCTACGTGGTGTCGTGGTGTGGTTATGGTGTGTCTGTGGTACGTGTATGTGGTGCAATCGTACCCTAATTGTCTTCAAAATTATACTCGTCATGCACCATTCTTTATTATGTTACGCTGTACAAACATGCTGTATAAATCACTACCACTACTATCTACTTTTCTATTCCAATACAATAAAACTACCTTACCCAAACTACCTACACACTCAATTCAAAACCCTTGACCCATTTGGCACATAACCCTAAAATGGCAACGCATTGTTCCCTCAACCCTCCGCTAAAACGTGTGCAATCACACCCGCACACACCCACACATACACAACATACACCCCCACATTGTCTGTTTATTAGTCAAAGTTTGTAGCTTGCTAATTGCGTGGTACACTGTCCGTGCCGTGCTTTTTAAAACTATTGTGTCAGGGTTGGGTTTTTTTATAATTATTGTGACGTGTTGTGCTGACGTTTGATGTTTCGGATAGATTTCAGTGTGGATAGATTTTTTTAAATGCAGGGCTGTCATTTCTTTTAACGTTAGTATTGATAAATGATTTTATTTCTGCAAGTAGGTTTGTACAAATATTTTTACAGGTAAATCATATTTTAAAAACTTGATGAGATCGTTGTTTCCTATCTGACTACTCTGAGAAGAAAGGCCGAAACAAACTCAGAGGTCACGGTCTCTTTTAAAGTCCAGACATAATTTTGATCAGATCATGTGGATTAGTGTCTGAAATGGTATTTTGACAAAAGAATCATACAGATTTGAGTGGACCTGTTCAATCAGTGCAAGCATTTGTCTGTAATCGTGTAGCTGAACTCAGAACTTAAGGAGCTCAGCGACTATTACTAAGACTATTTTGTCAGATAGTAACTTTAGCAAAGACAAGAAAACAAACATTCAAGTCATATACAGCTTCTTTGTTTGATTTAAAATTTGATCACTAACCAGGAAAATTACAATCTCTGGATCAAAAGGCTTTAATCATCCATCAGACTACACTTTGTAAAAGAATCACTTAGCAGATATTGTTGCCCATAATACCGGAAATATAGGACACATCACACACACACACGAACACACCCCAACACACACACACATCACACACACATAGGGACACATTAGTATATTCTTCTTAATAGGCTCGCTCCCTTTAACACTGGACTTAAACATAACTGGTAAAATGTGTGTAGTGTATTTTCTGTAGGTCAATAATACTAGTATTCAGCTGCATCCAGTTTGACTGGAAGCCGACCCTAACATAATTAGGAATAGGCTAGGTAGGTGATGACTTTCTGAAGGTCACCTCAACCTAACCAAACATGAGGTATTTGTGAAAAAAAAAATGTAATTCGCTATTTTGTGGAGGTGGCCATTTTGGATTTGAAATTTATCATAGTGTATAGTATTCTACTAGTCAAGCCCATTCATTTGATACCCATGTTGAGGGAGTTGTGAAAAAATATGTAATCCGCCATTTTGTGGTGGCAGCCATCTTGAACCAATTTTCATCAAACATAACTAAGAACACTCCTGATAAATTCACCTTTCAAACAAAAAAAAAAACAAAATCAAAATCTGGTCATCCGTTCGGGAGCTACGATGCCACAGACAGACATACACACACACACACATCCCAACACCCCCACACACACATTACACACACACAGAGACACGTCAAACTTATAACACCCCGTCGTTTTTGCGTCGGGGGTTAAAAATAGGCGTTATGTTATTCTTAAGCTCTCCCAAAAAACACAAAATAATGATTTTTCAATGACAAAACTTTCAATTAAATGTTGCTGTTTGTATGTAAACTCTAATTGTTTTGCTATCATAGTTGTAAATTATTGTTAGTTTGTCAATATAATAGTTTCGATAATTTATCATTATGTTATGTAATAGATTTTTTTATGTCTATATTAACTTACCTTATCTGTTTATCTAGATTATAAGCGAATAAATGTGTTTTTAACGTACACACATTATGTACTGTAAATCCCTCATTTCCAGTAACATAAATATATACAATCAAACTAATAACACCCCATCGTTTTTGCGTCGGGGGTTAATAACTATAGGGTTCGGGGCGAACATAAAGTTTCGGAAAATTTCAGAAGAGAGAATCACTTTTCCGTGCGCAGCTCAGTTGGCGGACGTCACACAGTCAATGCCAAAAAGAATGGTGCGCGTCGTCCGTTTCTCACACGACTTCTAGAAGCTGCGCCCTTATTGGATGAGCCGATTGTGGTGGGAGCAGTTCGAAATAGGTGCGCGTTATAATTTGTATTTATATTTCAACATGGACACTCAATTTGTAACCAAAACCACGACAACACAATAAAAGTATCCAAAAATACAAGAGCAAAAAACACGTCCAAACATGATGCAATTTGTTTAACAAACAAAAAAATTACGGAGCGAAGTGCGATGGAAAACATTTTCGCTTAGTCGACTATTTTCATCCATTTGTCTGCTATCAACCCTGGGTTAGTAATTCCGACCAATTGTTTTCGTTCGACCGTTTTGATTGGTGATTCCGATTGGTTTCGAAATTCGAACGTAGATGTGCTTTATTTGAATTAAATCGGGTTAATTGGTTGTTGATAGCGATGTGTGAGTGCTGTTGTGGTCGGGTTATCGGTTTTTTTCGTTGTTATTTTAAGGGTGTCTAACATTGAGATTGTGGTCGATAATTTAGTGTTGTGCTGTGGTGTTGATAGTTTGTTGGATATTGACTGTGTATACACAGGTGGAGTGGACTTTTTTGTGATGTAGATATGTATTTTTTTAAGATAAAATTAGGTTACCTTCAATGCTCTAAACGATCAGTGAGCAAGCAAGGTAATCAATTTCTCGCAACTTATCTGTAAAGAAGGCTTTGCAGGGATACAATAGGGCACTGACACTTCGCCCACGTTGTGAAATTGTGATGAATACTTTCAACAATCAAATAACAATGCAATGATTTTCAATTATCTTTTTCCTCGCATTCTTAAGATCGGCGCAAAAGTCCGCTCATAAAATTTGAAGTATTTCATTATAAAGTTGTACCTTCTACCTACAGGGTGCTGCATTAATATAACATTCCGCTCGTCCTGGACGCTCGTGGCGAGGGGCTAGGAGACTACCTGCATTCCTATTCGTTCCTCCGCCCTTCAGTTTTACATCAATCTTTATATTGTGTTCTGAAGTACAAAAGCGGAAGACGTTCTATACCTGTTTGATAAATCAATTGTGTGGAAGAAAAAAAGTCGTTTTATTTTATACTAGCTGCACCCTGCGGTTTCACCCACAAAAGTTTCGATCCCGTGGGAATATCCGGATAAAAAGTCCTATGTGTTAATCCTGGTTATAAACTGTGTGCCAAATTTCATACAAATCCGTTTAGTAGTTTTGGCGTGAAAGAGTAACAAACATCCATCCATCCATCCATACAAACTTTCGCGTTTATAATATTAGTAGAAAATAGGATACATACATAAATTCACGCCTTCGTTACAGTGGGGCAGACAGAAACCACAGATCGCCACCTGATATGATCCTTACATGATCCTTTTGCTTCGTTTACGGTCATACACACGCTGGTTGTACGCACCTGACCTTTCTGGCGTTGGTTTATTTTTACAATTATTGCGATGAAACAAATCTGTCTATGTTTAATAGGAACTCGACAACTACGCACTAGTTTCTGTTTTCACCTTGAAAATGTTATTTGATTTTTCTTCTTTTTTTAACATTATTTTTCTTTATTTTCAGGGAGAAAAAGACAACGGCAAGAACTGCATATTATCCTGTGAGAAGAGGAAAGCAGATGACACTGACATTAACAAGGACTTGAAAAAAGTAAGACATTCTCTAATTATAGTTAAAATAGAATGAAAGAAAAAATATATTTTATTCTGCACAAACAAAACGCACATAACAAATAAAAATAATAATAATAAAAATACATAAGATACACATAGTCAAAAGCCTCGTGCTCAAGCATAAAAATGTTGACACTTTTGTGTATTAAAAAAAATAATATTTAAAAATTCTAAGGTCGAAAAGTCTAAGGTCTCTCTGAAGGATAGAATCCGGAATGAGGTGATCTGGCAGAGAACCAAAGTGTAGCTCACAGAATAAGCAAAGTGACGTGGCAACGGACCGGCCATATTAACCGTAGAATCGGCAAACGTAAGGTAGGACGCCTTCAGGCTAGGAGCGACGATCTTCGCAGGGTGGCGGGTAGCAGCTAAATAAGAGCTGCCGAGAATCGAGCTAAATGTCATGTAATTGGAGAAGCCCATGGAGAGGTCCAGCAGTGGACAACTGTAGGCTGACGATGATGATGCCGAACAGCAGTGGAGTGGTTAAAGGCTGACTTGATGCTGTAGGGATACTCTTGATTCCTTAAGTGGGACATTCACAATCAAATTTTAATGACGTAAAACTAACCAGCTAGAACCAATGGCGCGAAATAAATTAGAATGATTGCCGTAACTTTGATAAAACTCTCGGCAATCATTCTAATTTATACCTTACTTTACCGAGATAAGAGTTCATTGCAGTGACTTATATTTTTGCGTGATGGAATAAATCGTATGTGATTTCCAACTTACTAATACTTACGCAAAAAATCTTTAACTTTGACGTTGTAGTGCTTTTTACGATAAAAAGAAATAGGTGCCAATAACCATAAATTATATAATTTTTCGTCGTGGGTGCCGTTTCCATGGTTCTCGAGGGTGCTTAAGCAAATATTGAGATCAAAATTAAAAATCAAGATGGCGGCTGAGAAAATTTTCAAATTTTTCATCATGGGTGTCGTTTTCATGGTTTTCGAGGGTGCTAAAGCTGATAGTGAGGTCAAAATAAAAATCCAAGATGGCGACACCTTTATGAGTGCTAAAAAGTTAAACTAGCCGACTCTGTATTAAAAACGCGTATTAAATTTACACATTCTCTCTCTCTCTCTTTCTATTACGAGATATGTGCGTACGACCGCACATGTTTTCGGCTACTACAGCATGTTTCCACAATAAAAGGTTATCCACTTGTTAATCAAGAAAGAACAAAAAGTACAAAGCAATGCAAGTACTACTCAGAATTTCAAATGCTCCCTCCTGAGTGTACCTACTACAGATAGTGCTCGTCTGCAATAAGATAGTTGTAAGATATTGTATGTAGGTACGTCTGCCTTTATGTACGATTGTATAGTGAAAATATGGGATAGAAAAGTTAGCAAAGGAACGTTAGAAAGATTAGATTATTATAACGTGAAACGTCATTCTACAAAGAGGAACTTACACTATTTATTTATTTTATTATTTATGTACACATAGTAAAACTACATAGAGATACGACGTTTAACATTTGAATACAAAGGCACTTCTTATTTATTAAGAAATTTCTTCCAGCAGACCTGCGAAAAGAGAGTATTTATGATGCCATGGTTTTTGGATTTTTTTTGTCCTGTCTAGTGGTCGCAGGCGCTACTGCAGAGCATGATATCCTGGGATTTATGCCCAGGTCGGGCAAAGTGTTATTAGGTTTTTCCAGCTGGAATTTCTCAATCGTAGTCCGGAATTGTGCCTGGCTGATGGCAATAGGCTCGCCCACAGTTACATGGGACTTGAACATAACTGGCGACATGTGGATGTATATAGGTACACCCCCGCATAATCCTTCGGGGAATCCAGGCGAATAGTTATATTACTGTAGCGGTATCTACAACGCCACATGCGAATAACGCGTCAGACTGACGTCACGCTGAAGTTTTTGCACGAAGGCTGCGCTGACGTTCATCACGTCGGGGTCACCAGTATAGAGGCGTGAGGAACAGGGTGTAAAGTTCACTCAACCTCCATAGAAAAGGGAGGATCTTCCGACCGGTGTTGTGTCTGGCGGGCAATTGCCCAACGATTGTTGTTAGGAAGTTTGTATACATATATGCTAATTGCGCAGTAAACTCTGCTTGCGAGATGCAGGATTTGCGTGAAGTCAGTATGACGTGTTGTTCGCATGTGGCGTTATAGATACCGCTACGTTATGTTATTTCATAGCTTAGTGAGGTTCTTGGATTATCTAAGTAATTTGACTTTCGGGTCAAAATACCCTTAAAAAAAGCTCAAAAAATTCACCCAGCACGAACTGTCTGCTCATAAAATTCACCTCAACACTACACTGGCGTGTGTATAAATAAAGACATTACACTGGCGAGCACATAAAGACGGCATTACTACACATTGGGACAAAATAACTTCGATCACGCGATCAAATGTGGTAGAACGGTATTACTTGGAGTGCCCATAAAATGTGAACACGGTAAGTGAGGAGCTGGTGAATTATAAATTGTGAATTTGTGACCACAGTACATCACAGTTTATGTTTTGTTAAATGTGTGTAAATGATACAGGTTTTGTGTTCGGTTAAGTAGATTTTCATGTTTTTAGCCAATGATTGGCAACAGTTTTATTTGAATGCAAATTTTAATTTAATTACCCACTCCACTGTAATTGCTTGTGGATGGCAAATCGTAAAACTGGGGCCTGTAATAACGATGCAAATTGATATTAGATGGTAAATAAAATTGCTGAGGACACAAACCTCAGTTGCAACTTTCTTAATACTGAGCATGAGGTCTTGAGTTCAATTCCCAGGTCGGGCAAATTGTTATTCGGTTTTTCTATCTGGAATTTCTCAGTAGAAGCCCGAAAGTACACCTCTGCCTAACCCTTCGAATATTACCGGCGTTATGGTATGTTGCTTGAACAAGAAAAACTTATTCCCTATGAATTACTATAATATATATTACAAAAGCACAAAACACAAAACTCAGATGTTTTTTGAAGAATTTGTTTCGATTGGTTTTGATATAAATATAACGATATTACGTGACGTCATAGTATTGGCACGTGACTGTTGAGTCCTGGTTCTAAGTCGCCATGGCAACAACAATTTTGTACACACTTTGAGAATATGACGCGACAGGAACTGAACTAATCCTACATAATATATACTTTTTTTTTTTTTTTTTTTTTGAGGATGGGAAATCATCAAATGACTCCTCCCGCTCTGGGTGGAGCAGGAGGGAGTGTCAGACTCTTACTGACTAAAACCCACCCGTGTTCCTTCCTTAGCCCTTTATGTTCCAGGGCAGCGGTAACCCTTTCGGACAATCCCGCTACCCACATAATATATACTGAGGTAAAAGTTTGATTGTGAGATCATATGTATGGGGTAATCTCCGGAATTGCCAGTCGGATAAAATAAATCTTCTTGAATTTGATAGCTCAATTCTCGAGGAAGGCTATAGGCTATACAAATTCACGCTGGGACCCTAAGGAGCCGAGCAAAAATAAAAAGAGCCAGATAGAATGCTACACGAAAACGAAGTACTAGCGCATGCAATGCGATGCGACGGAGTGGGAACAACAAGTTGCGTATTACTAGGAATAATGTTGGGAAACATGTCAACCTCAATGAGGAAAGTTTAGAGTATTAATGTGGATGGCAATGAAAAGAGTTGGGGAAGATCAATGAAGCGATGGATGGGCTGTGTGAAAGATTACATGGCTAGGAAGGTGGTGACTACGGAGATGACGAATAATAGAGAAGTATGGAAGAAAAAGACGTGTTGCGCCGACCCCAAATAAATTGCGATAAGGGCAGCAGAATGATGATGATGTCATCATCATCTGCCTTACCTTTTCCCAACTATGTTGGGGTCAGCTTCCAGTCTAACCGATGCAGTTGAATACCAGTATTCTACTTGTAGCGACAGCCTATCTGACCTCCACAACCCAGTTACTGGGTAACACGATACCTACCCCTTGGTAAGTCATAAGTAATTTTTTCAAAACAATATACTCGTACACTGTGTAGAAATTTAACTAAAGATAAGATGTCATTTAATAATCTATATGAGGAATAAATAAAAACAAAAAGACATAATAAAAAATAAAAATAAACAATATGAAGAGTAAAAATTTCAGAATAATAATAGTCAACCATGCCATTTAAAATTAATTCCATTGCATAAATTAATATCCAGAACGATAATATACGGTAAGACTGGTTGTTAGACTTTCGGGCTTCTGAGGACCCGTAACGACTGCGAAAGATCGACGATTGACAGCCAAAGCTCAGATAGTACATGACTCGAAATACCTAACATCATTCGTTACAAAATTTTATTTCAGTGTGGTTAGTGGAAGTGCTTAGGTGTGGTTCAGGCAAGTGCTGTTGAAATCAGTGCTCTGAGTGGAATACCACTTAAAAACCAGAGCACCCACTCCAACCCAAGAACACGAAAACAACAAACCCGAACAAAAACAAAACAAAAAAGGCTCAAACTCGTACTTTTTGTAGTTCTTCAAGAGCGAGGTCATTTTGTTTTCATTATCTCCGCAGGGGACGAATTTACGACAAAGAGTGCACTTCACCTTAATTTAAATACATTACTCGTTTCGAAAGGCTCTGCGAACATCTTTGCGGTACTAGACGGTAATTGTACAATCAATCTGCATAGCCTTTTGTCAACTATGTTGGGGTCGGCTTCCAGTCTAACCGGATGCAGCTGAATACCAGTGCTTTACATTGACCGACTGCCTATCTGACCTCCACACCTCAGTTACTCGGTAACACGATACCCCTTGGTAAGACTAGTTATCAGACTCTTTGGGCTTCTGACGTCCCGTAACGACTGTCAAAGGTCTAAGAATGACAGCCGGGACCAACGGCTTAATGTGCTTTCCGAGGCACGGACGGGTCTCGATATCTAATCGATGGTCACCCATCCAGAAACCGACCGCGGCAAGCATAGCCTAACCTTCGATCGACCCGTGCGGCTGTTATTTCTTAGCCCTTGTACAGTCAGGGAAATTAATTGTTAAGCAAATTGACAGTCTACGTCAATTTGTCCTGTTATAACCATTTAATGTGATTTGAATGTACGACTGCCTCGTTGGTCTAGGGGTTGCAAGCGCTACTGCTGAGCCTGAGGTCCTTGATTCGATTCCCGGGTCGGGCAAAGTGTTATTAGGTTCACATTGTAAATATTCGTATGCCGCTAGTAGCGGCGGATGTGTCGAACTTATCCATATGTACCAACTATCTTTGTACCTACTGTAGTGGTATCTACAACGCCACATGCGAATAACGCGTCATACTGACATCACGCAAATCCTGCACCTCGCAAGCAGAGTTTACCGTGCAATTAGCATACATACAGACTTACAGTTGCAGTTGCCCGCCAGACACAACACCCGTCTGGTCAGGAGGATTCTCCCTTTTCTATGGAGCATGAGTGAACTTTACACCCTGTTCCTCATCCCTCGAAGCTACCATATCCGACGAACGCCTGGGAAGAAGCACAAGATGCTATTGGAATCTTTTGCGACCTCTCTAAAGCGTTCGATTGCGTAAACCATGAAACACTTCTGATGAAACTCGAGCACTATGGGATTAGGAAAACAGCACTTGACTTGTTAAGATCATACCTGAAAGATAGAAAGGTTAAAGTCCAAGTAAATGGCGTAAACTCATTGGGGTCTGAAATGACAATGGGCGTTCCTCAAGGTTCGATATTGGGTCCATTCCTCTTTTTAGTTTATATTAATGATTTACCCCAATTACTTCAAAATCAACCGAAGATGGTGTTATTTGCAGATGACACATCATTGATCTTTAAAATAGACCGAAGGTCACAAAATCTTGACGACGTGAATACCTCTATTCTTCAGGTCCAAGATTGGTTTACGGTAAATAATTTAGTACTTAATGAAAAAAAAACCAAATGCATTAGATTTAAATTACCTAATGTTAGAAGTAGCGAATGTGACATCATATTGAATGGCCAAAAACTAGAATTTGTGAATCAAACAGTTTTCCTGGGAATCACGCTAGACGAGAAATTACAATGGGGACCTCATATAACATCTATTGCGGGGCGGTTAAGCTCAGCGGCTTATGCTGTTAGAAAGATAAGACAGCTAACAGATGAAGAAACCGCGCGTTTGGTCTATTTTAGTTACTTCCACAGTATTATGTCATATGGCATTTTACTGTGGGGTCGGGCTGCTGACATTGAATCCATTTTTATTTTGCAAAAAAGAGCTGTCAGAGCCATTTACAATCTACGTCGCCGCGAATCTCTTAGGGAACTATTTAAAAGGGTTAATATTATGACGGTACCTTGCCAATTCATTTATGAAAATATTATGTATGTAAGAAAAAATCAACATCTTTTTAATAAAATAAGTGATAGACATAATTTTAATACTAGAAATAAAGATAAATTAGATCAACCTTTTTTCAGATTATCTAAAGTACATACATCTTTTATGGGGTACTGTGTTAAATGTTACAACAAAACACCTTGTGAAATATTGCAATTAAATGAAAGAAAATTTAAAACTTACATTAAAATTACACTTTGTAAGCAAGGATATTACAAATTAGAGGATTATATCCAAGATAAGAATGCTTGGAAACATGCTGGTCCTGCTCCATAGGACAATCTCTAGAGTCTAGACAAAATCAAACTGGTTGCT
The DNA here is from genome assembly GCA_951799955.1 of Apamea anceps. Lineage (NCBI taxonomy): Eukaryota > Metazoa > Arthropoda > Insecta > Lepidoptera > Noctuidae > Apamea > Apamea anceps. Next base: position 3,813,621 of record OX637505.1, on the reverse strand, counting down.
AATGTAATTGTATAATTTATTCTTTTTTTTTTATTCTCTTTGACATTGATTTACATTCTGTAATTACTTAAAGTCACCCGGACTTATTACTCCTTATTATTTATTTATGAAAATAGTCTACTTTTGGAATGTTTGTAAATATGTGAGCACCATGTACCTATCACATAGTCAATTTATATGTCATGGTTTCATTAATTCATTTTAATTTTTTTTTTTTACCTATTGTGGTATAGTAATTTTATGTTTAGGTGCATCATCTTCACATATAATTATATAATTAATGTATGCAAAATATTGTAAAACATTTTAAAAGAGTAACGGTGGAGTTTCTTGCCCATTCTTCTCCATACGAAAACTACCTTTTGGAAGGGGCGACTAGAATCAATTTAATTTTAATTTTGACGTTCAAAAGTGCCTTTATGTGGCTATTTGAATTAAATGATTTGACTTTGACTTTGACTTTGAACAATTGTCTTTGTCTTTACCTATCTGGAATTTCTTAGTAGCAATCTGGAGTCTGGATATGTGTGCTCATTTGATGGCAATATGCTCGCCTTCTATTACATGGAACTTAAATAAAACTGGCTAAATGTGGGTTTACTATAGAGACACTTTTTTTTTTATTGATTATGGGCTCACTCTTGACCTTAATCCAGCCTAGAGGCAGGGATGAGATCTACGGTGGAACGAGCTTGCCCAGAAGAAGCCTATTCACTCTCGCCTTGAAGAGATTCGGGTTGTATGAACTCGGGAATGCAGACGCAGGCAGACGATTGCACTCCTTAGCTATGCGCATCAGAAAAGATGATGAGAAGCGCTTAGTGCGTATATATGGTATATTAAACAAATAGGGGTGATATCCCGCAGTGGGTCTGGACTCCCGATGGTAAAAAGGTGAAGGCGGGATGAGCTCATGTAGCTCTTGAGCACACTCCCCGAAGTACAGTCTGTAGAAGACGGACAGACAGGCAACACTTCGCCGGTGAGCCAAACTGTGAAGCTTTGCCTCCACCAGCTTTTTATCGCCAATGAGTCTCTTAGCTCTGCGCTCGACTGAGTCTAAAGTGGCGAGTTGGTATTTAGCTGAGCCATCCCACAGGTGACTGCAATACTCCATACACGACACACACTTCTGCTTAACCCTTCGGGGAAACAAAACCTGATGTTATCTTCATCCTAAGTCCACTAAACAATAACTTTAAAAGCCAGTTCTTAAGCCCGTAAACCTCCATCCCGCCAATACATTCAGACATCTTTATTCGTAAACTCCGAGTACAGCCACGTGCAAAAGTCAGCGAGTAATAAATTGAAAGTCCCAATAGAAACTGAATACTAAAGTGGACATTACCATATGAGGTTCAACTCGAATGCTGTTAATAAATCAAATGGAACTAACTTATGTGTGTTTGTTTGTTGTTAACTTCGAGGGGAATAAATTACGCGTAGATTACCTGGGAGAAATATTGATAGAAGCCGTCTGTGTGTCAGTAAATAAGGGATTTAAATTATTTTTAAGGTTCCGTGCCTCAAAATGAAAAACGGAACCCTTATATGATCACTTCGTTGTCAGTCTGTCTGTCAAGACCCTTTTTCTCAGGAACGCGTGGAGTTATCAAGTTGAAATTAATATCAAATTCTCAGGGCTGCAATCCCTTGAAACAATGAAAAAATCAAAAGATACGGGCGTTTATGTTCCGTTTATGCCGCATATTTTGACCCTCGCAAGGGAATCAAATTCTAATCTATGGTACTTCCCGTTGACCTAGAATCATGAGATTTGGCAAGAAGCATTTTCATGTAGCACAAGTAAAGGAAAAAATCGGTAAATCGTAAAGTAGATACATTACAAAAAAAAAACTATTTACATACTTACCTACAAATTTGAACAGAACCCTCGGTGCGCGAGTCCGACTCGCACTTGACCGTTTTTTTATAATTCTAGTTTACTAAGGCAACGGCCCGATTATAAAAACATGTAATGACAATTAAAAAGATTTTTTTAATTGTCATTGTCATTGTTTTGTTTTTTGAATTGTCGTTGTTTTTGAATTGTCATTGATTTTTTTATTTGTCATTGTCATTTTTGTTGTTTGTGTCTTTGTTTTTTTTTTTAACGTAACGTAAAGGTAACGGCCGCGACTTACGAGTTGTAGGTCGTAGGTTCGAGGTTTCGAATACAGACAGAAACGTTACTGTCTACTTTTGTGTAAATTATTTCATCACCACTGCTCTCAAAACGATGACGACAAACATCGTGAGGAAACCGGCATGTCCTAGAACCAAACATTCGAAGACATATAACATCTACCAACCCGCACTGGGCCCGCGTGGTAGACGGCCCACTCCCTCTCACCGAGACGAGGCCTGTGTCCCAGCAGTGGGAACATTATAGACTGATTATGCTAAGATGGTATGGTCATGTCGAGATAATGAATGAATGGTGACTAACAAAGGCAAGTGGAAACGCCGGGAGAGGTCGCCCTAAAAGGACATATAGTGACCATAAATCCTGTCACACAGGATGTCGTAGTTCAGGGGTCGAAACCTCATTGATGCAACGTGTACTGTTTGAAAATAAAATTACTATTACCATTTGTCTTTGACATATCTCGGGATCCTTGGGTCCAGGACCTCTGGAAGGCGTACCAGGGGCCTAAGCCAAGTCGCAGAAGCCCTTTAGACACTTTAAAATGATGAGAAGGCACCAACCGATGATTGTCCTTGTATGCATTATGCAAGTGCACCCAAGGACAACCCCCGGTTAGTGCAGAACTTGCAGAACACGAACAAACAAAATATATTGGGCTATCTGTTTGGGTGGCTATAGTGGATCGGTTACCTTGAAATACTATTAGTCGTCATCTCGGTGGTCACCCCCTTTCTAGCCACATCATATTCCATTCAACGCTTCTTAGGTATTCCCCTACTCTTGAAGCCGTACATTCATACTCAAAACTTTCCTCACGACATTTTCCTTACTTTTACGACTCACACTGTCTCCTAGCTCTAAAACCGTCGTAAAGTGACTTCCACACATTTGCACTCGTCATAAAATCGATAGTTGTGTGTGAAGTCAACAACCTAACTATACATATCTAAGTAATATTACTCATTCTAGCATTTATTTATATGCCTGACAAGCCGAGTGCCCGATGGGATTTGTCATCGGCATGAATGACGAACTTCCATCCCCTATTTAAGCCGCCTAAGGGGGTGAATTTTCAAATTAAATTCCTTAGTGTGGTAAACACTATAACATCATACTACATACATAAGCGTTTTCCCAGTTGTTTACCTCCGACATCAGCAACCCAATAGAAACCCTATCATCATCATCATCATCTGCCTAGCCTTTTCCCAACTATGTTGGGGTCGGCTTCCAGTCTAACCCAATAGAAACCCTATCTTTACGAGGAAAAAGATCACAGTGATCTAGATAGAATCGTCAGTGGCAGTAACCAACAACAACCATATTGCAACGACAATAACTGTAACTTTGAGAGTAACGCAAAATGACAGGTAAAATGACTGTGAAAGGACTGTAGCGGCAAGTTTCACAGATAAGCATTGTTTGTATTTCCAGAATAAAAACAAAACACAGTTCATATATACTTTTTCACACAATAAAATACCGCACAAAGAAACGTCCCCCATTTAATGTCCCACCATGTTCGAATTAAAAAGCAATATGGCGGTAATCCCGGTGATGTGACGTCAGAGTTGATCGACCAATCAACGCTAAGCCTCAGCTGTTGTACAGTTTTAATCAGGACACCAGCAGCGATAGTGGTCGTATTCAATGTTATTGCTTTCCGACTTCGTGGTAAATTAAAATAAAAAAAAACAAGTAGTTTTGAAATCTGTGCTGCAAGATATTATTGGTAAGATATACATTTATACATACATTGGTAGGTAGGTAATGCAAAAGAAAAAAATTTTGAAGTGAAAACTTCTTTAGTCTGCGCTCTTTCTGCACACTGAACGAAACTGAATCGTCACGGTCGGGTCGGTGACGCTGAATCGGGTATACTCGGCTCCAGTCGCTCGGTGACGCTAAATCGCGTATACTCGGCGTTGAATCGCGTATGTTCAGCGCTGAATCACATATACTCGGCTCCAGTTGTAAGTTTTCACTTCTTTGGTGTGGTCATAAGGACAAACCAATTATTTTAGGTACATCATTTTGTGCTGAATCTATATATTGCGTTCTTTCTTGGAATAAATACCTGCCTGCTTAAATGGCCCGTGGCTACATTTGCGCATAAATTTTTCTTCAAAACTACCCTATGACTGGGTAGGTACCCAGGTTACTATCTCCAAACTCACCAAATCATTTCGATATCCATCGGTAAAGTATATATTTCACATTTACAACACCGCTGAGTACTATCTACTCGCCCCAAAAACCAATCACTCACCCCGACTCTAAACAAAAGTTTCCGACTTTCACCATCAAACTTTTACCAGTTTCGCTTATCAACAAAACTTTGATATTAAAAACTAAATCGTACCTCCTAAACTATCTTCGGTCCAAACAAAGGAATAGTTTTGAAACACGAATCATGAACGACAAAATGCTGTGCGGATAAAAATCTATAGTAGGCTAGGAGCCTTCGACGTGTTGATAAAACGATTTTGTTATGGTAAAATACAGGGTGAATGTTTAGACGTTTTTATTCCGTTTTTTACAAAATATCATCGCGCCTGTAATACCCCAAGGGTTAGACAGAGGTGCACCTGTAATAGATAAACCCACATTTTGTCAGTTATGTTTAAGTTCATGTAGTGTAGGGGATAGGGGGCTAGCCTGTTGCCATCAACTGAGAACAAATTCAGCCTCCGAGGTGCTTCTGAGAAATTTCTGATGGAAAAACTCAATAACACTTTGCCCGACCTGGGAATCGAACCTAGGACATCATGCTCAGCGGAAGCGCTCGCGACCACTACACCAACGAGGTAGTCAAATATTTAGAACGTCCATTTTGGTTTTGCTTTAGAAATTCGGAGCGTTACTATTTGCTGACTTATTTTTTAACTAAATGTTTAAAAAATTGGATTATTCATTTATTTTATTATTTATGTACAGACGCCAGCACATCAAGCTACTACAATCTGTCACATTTATTTAATAGATTTTCAACTTTATCGTTAAAGCATTAAGGTTCAAAGTTGATTGGGAAAATTTGACACTTTCGGGTAGCTTGACCTGCTGGCGTCTGTACACACAGTAAAATACATAGGGATATGACATAATTATAATATGAGTACAAAGGAACTGCTTATTTCTTAATTAATTTCTTCCAGCAGACCTGCGAAAGGAGAAGTAAAAAAGAAATGTAGACAATAGTGTGCGAGAACAAGATGAGAAAAATATGAATGTGTGAACTCTAAAACTAAAATATTAGATACACCTACACATTTAATCCAAAAGAAAAATACACAAGTATAATAATAATAATAATAATAATAATATCGCTGGACATTTCACACAGCGCCATCTAGTCCCAAGCTAAGCAACCTAATGCTTGTGTTATGGTAACAAGATGGCTGATAAACTACTTATATACATTTTTTTTTGTAAATACATACATATTATAGATAGAAAAACACCCAGACTCGGAACAAATACATGTAGGACTTACAAATATTTGTTCTGTGCGGGAATCGAACCCGCGACACGCAGCGCAGCAGTCCGATCGCTCAGCCACTGCGCTAACCGTGTTGTCAACTTATACAACGTATACTTAAATAAATACATAATACAAAATTATCTATTTTATTTTCTAAAAAATATTTCTTGTAAATAAAAACCGATATATCATATTATATAACAAGTTAAATGAAAGTTTAATTCTCATAATATGTCAAATAAAATATTGATTCACCGATTCATAGAAATACTTTCAAACAGCAAAATTGAACTAACTCATCGAGTCATTTGTATCGATTGGGTAACCTCTCTATAAATGGGTCAGCTTTTGCTAATGTATTGTTGCCGTAATTGTAAACTCTGCTGTTCTTTACAGGCTAGTAACGGATACAAGTATTTTTAGGGTTCCGTAGCCAAATGGCAACGGAACCCTTATGGATTCGTCATGTCTGTCTGTCTGTCTGTCTGTCTGTCTGTCCGTCCGTATGTCACAGCCGCTTTTTTCCGAAACTATAAGAGCTATACTATTGAAACTTGGTAAGTAGATGTATTCTGTGAACCGCATTAACATTTTCACACAAAAATAGAAAAAAAACAATAAATTTTGGGGGTCCCCATACTTAGAACTGAAACTCAAAATTTTTTTTTTCATCAAACCCATACGTGTGGGGTATCTATGGATAGGTCTTCAAAAATGATATTGAGGTTTCTAATATCATTTTTTTCTAAACTGAATAGTTTGCGCGAGAGACACTTCCAAAGTGGTAAAATGTGTGTCCCCCCCCCTGTAACTTCTAAAATAAGAGAATGATAAAACTAAAAAAAATATATGATGTACATTACCATATAAACTTCCACCGAAAATTGGTTTGAACGAGATCTAGTGAGTAGTTTTTTTTTAATACGTCATAAATCGTAACGTAACGGAACCCTTCATGGGCGAGTCCGACTCGCACTTGGCCGGTTTTTATTAACATTCTGCGAGGAAATTGCGTGATACACTGTCATTAGTAATGGGTTTGATTTTGACAGTTCAATAACAGTTTTACGAACATAAGAAGCAATGGATTATAAGTATCCTTCAAAATGATTCAGATTGAGATTGATAGTACTCGTATATTACGCAATCAGGGTACCGAATTGCTTCTATTGCAACAAAGACTAATTGTGCCCGTGACTTCGTTCGCATGCATGTCGGAAAATGGGTTTTAATTTCTAATTTCTTGCGTGGACCCTAGTTCTTTTTCAAAAATAAAAGTAACCTAAGTACCTTATAACATCTGCTTTGGTGCCAGTGAAAGTTCCGTCAAACTGCGACTGCCTATCTGACCTCCACAACCCAGTTACTTGGTACGGGTTGGTATGACTGGTTGTCAGACTTTCGGACTTCTGCCTACCCGTTACGAGTTTAGATTGGATTCTTGCTATTATCGATACAAAAATATAACGTCGAAAATGTAAAGAAAAACAATAAGAAAGGCTTTCAAAGTTTCCATTAGATAGTGTTACTCCAGTCAATAAAAAGGCTGTAACATACTCAATTGTTTTGCTTTAAAAAAGAAACTTTTCTAATTTTCTCGCCGCCCGAACGCGTCCCTGTAGGGTAATGTTTTTACCGGCCCGTGTTGGCTCCAATGTTTGAAAAGCCATACAAAATGTTGGACCCAACACTGGGGCCACAGAGCACGAAGACGCCTCGGTGGCACCGCTGCTAGGGGCAGCATTCATCTACGTAAACTTTCCCAGACTATGTTAGGGTCGGCTTGCAGTCTAACCGGATAACCGTACTATTATTTTACATGGAGCGACTGCCTATCGGAACTCCACAACCCAGTTACTTGGTGATACTATACCCCTTGGTAAGACTAGTTTTCAGACTTTCGGGCTTCTGATAACTCGTAACGACTATCAAAGATCCACGAATGACAGCCAGGACCAACGGCTTACCATGCTTTCCGAAGCACGGATAGGTATTGGTATGTAAAGATGGTCACACATCCACGGACCAATCACAGAAAGCGTAGTTTCACCTGATCGATCGAACAGTGCGGCTGTTATTAATTAGCCACAAGCCCCCTGCAGCATTGTCAACACTTTACATACTAACTAAGCGTGTCACCGTTTACTTGCACTGAAGTGACGTATAGAAACTGACAGCTTTTTGAAGGTCGTCCGTGAGATAATTTGTGCGCTCAACGCACTTTCGTTGCCAGGAATTTCACTAGCACTGCCAAATCATCATCAGACGCTGCCGGTGCGAATTCGTGCTCTGTGACTGGGACAAACATTTGGCACCCCATCCCAATAAGCCAACTTGTTATAACCGAAACTTTTCCAACACACGTTTCAACGGAATATTCAGAGCTGTTATCTATTATAGTTTCCAAAAGAATTCTCGATAATATTTTTCGTAAAAGTTCGTCATTTTTGCAATTCTTTGTCGTTTCTAATAATATTTTTTGTGCAGTTATAGTCTTCGTGTTTAGTTTTACTACCAACACAATGCAATTTAAGTGCTGAACACGGAGTAGCGCCCTAATTATCAATATCAATCTGAATGATTGTGAAGGATATTGCTAATCCATTGCTTCATATGCTCGAAAAATGTGTCTGCTCCACAACGTAAATAACGCAATGAATGTTGTTGAACTGTCAAAATGAAACCCATTGCTACTGGTAGTATATTACGCAATTACCCCGCAGTATTTTTTTATTCGTAATTTATTATTGCAGAATTGTCTTACTAAAAGTTACGGTTTAAAAGGCCAAATATTAATACCATCAGTACTTTAGCTTGACTAACAATCGGTTATAAAAAATCTATTTCATACTATTTGACCGCGTGGATATTGCACTTTTCTATGAAACATAGGGTCCACTTGAAAACCAGCGTCAGGCAGTTGTCTGACATTTATGCTGAACTGAACCGTGAGGCACACAATACTGTTTTAAGTTTTTTTTTTATTGTTTTTTTTTTTGTTTTTTGTGTGAATATTGTGTGCCTTAACCTGTTCAAATAAACTTCCTTTCTTTTCTTTTTTTTTAAACAGCCGATTTCTTTTTGATAACTGACAAAAAATTTCTACGCTAGATGTGTCTAGAATCATGTGCTGAATTCACGGTTAGAGTTTGCGGGTCGATGTCCCTGCCACCCTGTATACAGACGCGTTCGTTAAGAGCGCGTATAAAGCAAAATTACCAATCTTATATTTGATTTTACATGAAAAATTCCGAAACAGATCTTAAAATAAAAATGTATGAATAACTACACGATATTTCCGAGGGTTCAGTTTGATCAAAAACATGAAACAATAACATTTCCTTGATAGAAAAAAATCACGAAGTAACCTCTAATTCTCATATTTTTCCGTTTTGTACTCAATACGGTAATTAATGCCTATTGCGACAAAAATTTGATAATTAATTATATTTATACGAGAGTAAAGGCTGTGCTTAGGCATTTTATGTAATTCCTTTTGGTTTTGGATTTATTACGATATAACAGTTTTGGCGCATACTACTTTTGTTTTTTTTTTCTATTCTAAAATTTTACTGGCTTTAGGCGCGCTCTTAAGCTACACACGTTACATAGAACATTCCCTTTACTTCTACTCCAAAGCTTTATCTCTGTATAATTCACACAACTTTATAAAGGCTTGAGAATACAATGGTTTTATTATTTTTTCCCTTTTGTTTCAGGCGAAGTTAGAAACAAAGGCTCTAAAAGCGAAAAGGCCGGGCTTTACAGATGACCGATACAACGAAACATCTTATTATATGGAAAATGGTGAGTGTTTTTGAAGTAAAAAATGTAGTAAACAAGTAATTAAGAATATCTTGATAATGCACCTGAAGGATAGACAGCAGTTAAAAAAATAGAAAAAAATAAATAACTAAAAATGATAAGACAAGACATGAATGATTGATTTGAAGGAATGATTGAATGATATTGATGCGGATTAAATTACCTATATGAATGTGAACGGTTGTATGTTTGTTACTCAATCGCGCAAAAACAGCTGAACGGATTGGGATGATATTTGGCACACAGGTACTTTTAATCCAGCTAGTACGTTCCCGTGAGATATTATCCGACATCCATACGGACGAAGTCGAGGACGAAAGCTGCTGAATAATTGAAATAAGGAACGATGACAGAGATAAATAAAAGACAAAGAAAAACAACCCTTATGTCGATGACATAGCAAAAATAATAGGAATCAAAGAAGAAACAACTCCAAATCTATATATAACAAGAAAAACTCACAAAGTAATCAATGAAACAGAAACCCAAACAAATAATTTATCAACGGAACATTATTATGTCTCTTCTATAAATATTATTTCTCAGTAATCTTCGCACAAAACCATCGTCGTCTCCTCGAAATCTTTTTTATTTCCTGTAAGTACGGTTTTGACAAACCTCGACTGATATTGGATTACATGAATATCTTTTATATATCTTCAATAACGAATCCGTTCCTTTAATTTTTTTTCTTTCCATTGATTTGATTCTTATCCTTATTTCTGACATCTATTTCTTTTTCATGATTTGGTTTGATTTAACTGTCTCCATTATTTGGGTAAAAGTATTTGATGTGTCCAATTTAATTTCGTAATGTAATTTTTTGCTTTCGTCAGCATTATTTAGGGCTGTGAGTATTATCATTGTCGTGGAATATTGACACTGACAGAGGGGCAATTCTCGTAATTTTAAGAACGTTCACAGTCTGATCTTAGTTTCGATCTGTCAAAAATACCTCTGATTTCCCTACATTTCTGATAAGTTTTTAACATTGATTGTCGCTAAGATGAGATTGCGCCTAGATTTTGATGATGGGAATTGCCCTTCTGATCGAGTTAAGTTTCAATGATGAAATTCCTCCTTAGTTAGCTAAGGCTACACTTAGACTAGAGTTATATTCGAGTTCATTAATTACTAAACTAACATTTTTCTTTCTAATTTTAACTAGATTATAGACTACTAAAAACAAACACAGACGTTAAAAACTAATTAATCGTATTCTAATGGAATAAAATCTGCTAAAAAGCATTATTATACATAATATAAAGTGGCCAACAGCGTATCAAGCCATTACGTAACTTACGTTGACACTAAGTGGATGAAACAGCGGCCACGCTAGTTTTCAATATAGCTAATGTCAGAAAGGCCCATTATGATCTAATGGCCTTAGTCATCTAACCGCAATGGCGCTTTCTTCATTCAACCCCCGTTGTGCTTTACGGCTATGCAGATATTTCGAGGTAACGACTTATAAATGGCGATATACCAGCTTTTTAAAATGTTTTTGTAGTCTTTTTGGGGCGAGCTTTTCTTTAATAAATGGGAGAGTTTCATCATTTTAAGTGAAATGGAAAGTTTACTGTTGAAGTTAAATATGCGAAGTATTTGAATTTATAATAAAATATGAAATTACACATGTTTTAAAGCGATTACGTAAATGAATAAAGGGAAAGAGTAAAATGCTCTAATACCTTGTCGTACTTGGATTCTGCGGTCTTTTGCTCCATTATTACTCATCTCTGTGACTTTTTTTTGGATTAATTGCCAAAATATATGTTTATACTCATAGTGTTTCCGAATTTCAGGCCTCAGAAAAGTCTACCCATACTACTTTACGTTTACGACGTTCACCAAAGGAAGGTGGGTCGGTGAGAAAATTCTCGACGTTTTCGCGCGAGAGTTCAGAGCCCATCCTGCAGCTGAGTACGAGAGATGCATCAGAGCGGGGACCCTGACCGTCAACTACGAAAGAGTTGACCCTGACTACAGATTGAAGCACAATGACCTACTAGCAAACGTCGTCCATAGGTAATAAAACAGCATTCTAATATGATACGTCAACGGTATCCAGTAGTCTGCTTCAGATAGCTACAGCACCTTAGACTCAATATACACGAACCCCAAACACATCAACATTTTTTGTTTTACACAATACTCGTACAAACTCAGATGTTACTTTGATTTCAGTATTGTAAATAATAACTTTATTTTTCTCGCCTTATGTGTATTTACATATTTTACTTATCCTTACATACTATCACAGTTACTCTAACTATAAATATTTTTTTTTAATAATGTGACGTGCGTCGAAGCTTGTTTGTATTTCAGGTCTAATTTGTATTTAGTCCACTGTAACACAAATATAATCTTCAATAACAATATCTTGAGCACCGAATGATCATGCGAGTGCATATTGGCCGTTTCCCAACAGAGACACAGAGTTCTTTATCACTTGATATCTTGAAAGTTCTAACTGGTAATAGTCCGACACCGTGTCTTGTTGAGAACGGCATGCATCTTCACACGATACATCTTACAATTTCGCTCACGCATGTTCATTTGTTGTTTGGTTCTCGTCTAATCTTTATATCATACGTCACGAGAACTGATATTTGAACGAACTCTGAGCAAAAATGTTCTACGTTTAGTAATAAGTAGAGTAATAATGTTGTTGGAGCGTCGGCGTTGTGATGATTCAGAAGGTGGCTATAAATTCTTATTCAAACATGAAACACAAACACAATTGCTTCTACTTTAAACAATACTAATGTCTAAATCTAAACACTTCTTCGTAAAATACTAAAATATCTAAACAATTGTATTTTTCTTCCTCACAAAAACGAAAATGTCGTCTACATAAACGAAATTTTCGCCTTCTTTTATGTGGTTTTGCTCCGAGTCCGTTGCCCAGAAGCCGTAAGCCTGACGTGTGTATCGTTGCAGGCACGAAGTACCGGTCACCAGCCAACCGATCACCCTCGTACATATCGACGAGGACATTGTGGTTGTCAACAAACCGGCCTCTATCCCCGTAAGTGGCAAATGAGACAGCCATGTTATGTGTACGCTTATCATACATCGAGTACTTGTATGTCACCCTTATGTGTCGCATGTTGTGCTAATATAGATTTTAGTAGTGCACTAACCAAGCTTTCCGTATACTTCATTGTAAATAACTCAACATCTTTATCCACTGTACTTTCTTTCTCTGACCAAAAGTTAAGCAAATTATTACGAAGGATCATAACTCACAAATTGAGTTTCGGTGTAATGCTTAAGATGAGGAATGTCGCATTTAATATCTAACCCGTTCAGAATTTAATTTAGTTGGTTCCACAATTTTAGTGCAACGATCATATTATAGGCTTCCATTCCGCAGAAATCCGCTTTCCTGCCACTAAAAGCTAGCTTCTCAAAGTCCTTTGCGTTAGCGTAGAGCGGTCCCTTTGGCAAGAAATACTCTGCAACGTTGTGTGACGGAGGACATCTAATATTATGAAGCACTTTCATATCGGCTTTTACGTAATAAAACAGGGGTATAGAAGGTAGGTGTTAGAATTTACATGCAAAGTAGGCGAAGTCGAGGCAAACTTGATTTTTTTCAGCACTCACTCAAGTTGAACATCGGGCTCTATAGAACGTGTATTTTTAGATGTAGGTACTAAATTATTATGTCTATGCTTAGTTATGTGTTATGCTTAGGAGTTGCTTTTCAATAAGAAAATGCGTTTCTTTAATAATACGATCAGGTAGATCTTTGAAATGCAAATGTATTATCAATTGAGTTTTGCCATAAAATAGTTAACATCCAAACTAAATCCCATAGAAAATTTATAGCGTCGGGCGTCAATAGAACACCTTATTGATGCTTCTGAGTAGCTTATCGTCAGAGAATATGCTTCAACAATAAGACTGCCTCATCTTATACATATCAATGTGGTTTTCAATTACCTACCGTCGGCGGCAGACAGCCATAAAATAGTTGATAGCCGAACGAAATCCATAGTAAGCTCTTTAATGTGCAAATTGTATTTTTACGATTTGTTTCTTTGTTACCTCTGAGGAGAACCCATGTTTTCAATTTCTTGCTCCCATAAAAGAGCTTTTTGAAAGTCATTAGGAATCCCTTTGAGCATTAAAACGCTGTTTGAATGAAAGACGAAGCCATATTTAGGACCCTATCAAATAACCTTATAAATTCAGTCTTTTGGGCATTTAATTCATGATTAGACGACGAATTTCTTTAAAGACATTTTTCTGTTACAGAAAAACTGAAGTTTACTCTACTTTAGAAATGAATTAAATACCACATACACAAGATCATTATTATCGTTCAGAAATCAGAAACCCATTGTAACACGTAATAAAATAATCAGCTCTTACTTAATACGATCCCTAAACTCACGATCACTAAGCGTTTCGCACCCAAATATTCAAAATCCCTTTGAACCTTTAGCGAGCCCAACATGGCTCCCAAAATGAAACAACAATGTCGACCAATTACTCGAGCCAGCGCATTTCTACGTAGGTCCTCATTAAGCCTCTTGTTACACCAATACAATAAGCTATATATATATATATATATACGTATCTAGACTTAGCACATATGCCCGTTTAGCTCCCTACTCACGTACTGTTTCAGCAAAGTGGAAATTTCATTGAGGATATTGCATCGTATGTTTTTGTTTCCGTTTTGAGCACTGATTGGTATATTATGAATTGTTGGGATTGTTTTGACTTTTGGCTATTGCAAAATCGAAAGAGGAATTTTACTTTACTGTAAATTTGATAAGGAATTGTAAGTAAGGAATATAAGTAATAAGTAAAGTTTTTAGAAAGTCCAAATTTCCAACGAAATGTTTAAAATAACCTCTCGTACCAAACAAAATCATAAGTAATAAATTCAGAAGTTAAAGTATTGGTCAGAAGAAGGAATCAACATAGATTATACGAATGTAATTGTAAGGCGGATGCCGTAGAAAAGAAATATTTCTTCAGTCCGAATGTAAAAGGGTCTAAATGATCGACCGTCCCCCATCATAGTGATTGATATTACGGCTCAATGCTGGATCCCTAAGCTGAACGATGCAAAGTAAAATATCGTAGCTCTGGCCTACATTCGTCCTTATAAAAAATGGTAATCAATTCTATTAAAATATTGGATACTGGGATTCGGTTGCATTGCATAGTATGAATTAGATCCTTAGTTTAGTCACTTTTAATAACTACTAATTTAATTCTTCTGTAGTTAATGCCTATATCTTTAATTTTAAAGGGTTTTTTACTAATCTAGTTTTTATTCTAACATTACAATTTAATCTTCTGAAAACACATTCATATACCACTCAATTTTAGTTAGTTGAGAACATACCAAAGTCTTTGTCACAGATTTAATTACCTACGTTTGTATCTTTCACACAAAAGTTTACGATCTCAACACGACCCGCAACACTGACGAACTTATTTTAACATGATATGAGAATCCCGCCATCAAATTATCTGGGATTAGTACCCTTAGAAAATCATAAATAAATTCATGCACAGTTGAACAGTTGTCCTTTGTATACAGTCCTAATTTTATACTGAATTCAAACGTATTCCAGTTATGTCTAAGAACACTTCCATTCATTCAGTCATTCTTGCACGCTACAGAAATATCTCCAAACTCATTGAATATATCAATGTGTTGTTGTGACACATTAATATTTCATTAATCTATTCATTAGAGTCTCATCACCTACAAAACAACTTTACAAAATGTCATGCATATATAAGTAGGACCCTATACCCTGTGCCTCCAGGGAATTAAGTGTTTACATTGTCTATGATGTTGTAATGCACTTTGAGTATCTCATTAATGTTAATGCCGGACTCTGTGCATATTAGAATAAGCCATTAAAATCATCTTTGTATCGCTGTTTTGTACCCTTAATGTCCCAACATTTTGTACCTTTCCTAAATAAATTTCAAAACATTACGCCTATAGATGTTAGAGATATTGTGCTTAGCATTATCCTCCATTTTACTTGGATGGTCGATATTACGTCTCGACTGACTAATGGATTACAAAAGCTTTTGTGATCGCTCCACAATGTATGTAATCAGGCTTTGTGAATGACCTGTACACCAATAAACTTCACTTTGAAGTCCAGTGTTCTCGATCGAAAATTCAGACTCCGTAAAGCGGATATTGAGTCAGTAACAGTAAAGTATTTGAATAAAACCATAAGTTTGTATTTCGTTTGGTGTGATCACAATCCAAATTCCTGTACCAAACCAAAGAATTTGTTTACGTCAGTAGTGAATAACTCCGACGTTATACAGTTGTTCTCAAAGGCAATTGCAACATCATAAGACTATAAAAAGTCCGTAATGAAACATTGTTGTGTCCGTGGTGGGCCAGGCACGAGACGCCAGTGCTCGCTAGTCCCTTGCGCATCATACACGTGGATGAAGAGCTTCTCGTGCTCGACAAGCCTTGCTCGCTACCGGTGAGTCATGCGTTGGGACAGTTTTATCATCATCGTCAGGCTCTGATTAGCGTTTGGACCCTAAAACAATTTTTACTATTACAAACTTGGAACATGTTGCAATATTTTCATTTCCAATCCGACACCGTAACGGGCAGATATGTAAGAGCTTTTTGTCCAAAATTATAACACAGAAAATCGTTAGCAATTAAATAATCCCTCAAGTTACGTTTTTGTAACGTTATAATTTTTGTCACAATAGAAGATTTCCTTTTGTCAACAAAGAAAGTAACGTAAAAGAAAGACCGTTGAAAGTACAATGAGAGAGAAAATAAATCTGCGCTAAGATAGCTCACAGAAATTCGGTGGGTTCATTTTTTTTTTCGCGGTCCAAACAAAGTACGCTTTCAGAGTCTGACTAGATTGTGATCTGCACAAAAGTTTGAACATAATACAACAAACAGAGATGAAAATGTGCGGTCTTGTCGAAAATACCACTTGAAAGTGGTCCCGAACTTGGTATTGCGAGCCCAAATACTTCCTATTTTATTTCATTTCTTTCAAGCGGGTACCGTGTTATCCAAAATGTTTTAACCTGGTCCAATTATTGTTGCTCAGGAATAACTTTGCCAATATTTTCTCTTACATTTTGGTAAATTGAGTTGCAGAAGCTTATTTCGATTCAATTAGGAGTTTGCCGTACGTCCCTTTTTGTCAATTCCAAAAACTTTTCGCCCAAGTAATGTTTACAAATTCTAAGGAGGGTGCCGGTTTATACCGCCTATAAATACATACAAACTTGAATTTACTACGTAGAAGGCATTTATAAGAAATTCGTAAAAGGGTCAATGATTTGCATGAAAAATTTCTTTTTCAGATTTAAAACCCTTGAATATGTAGGATACTATATCATTGCGGCATTATGTTACCTTGCAGGCATGCATGTGATATGTATTATGTTCTTAATTTGTATTGACACAGGACATCATGTACTATACTAAAATTATATTCAGGAATCAATTGGCTGATTTCGCTCAAAATCTAGTGCTTTCCTCTTAGCGCTGTCTGTATTAATCAGATTCCAAAATAGAATGCAATTCAATCTCTCAAAATGTTAAAATTCTTTCTTACATGGCTCGGTACTCGCTTCACTATACTTTACCCACTGTATTTCTAATATTGTTTTGCTTTCACAGTTGCATGCTTGTGCTTACATAACTATCAATATGATTTTGCTGTGTGACTTGTACTGTGGTGTTTTCTTGTCATTTGGACTGCGTAAGGTAATATCTTGTTTTGTGTGCACATCATCATTTAATACTCATGTTTCAAAGTTGATTGCTTCATCATCGTTGCTTTATTCGTTTTTAACTTTATTTTCATCATGATCAGGTACCTTGTGAGGATTATGCGATGTCTTTAAAAGTTTTATTTCAGTTTCTTGAATTTTGTTGGAATATTGTTGTTAAAATTTTGATTTGTGAATCCAAATTGTATATGAATAAATTGCCATTCATGTCCCTTACTTGGACGATATTTTCCTCCTAATTAAAAAGCATGATAAAGGTTCATTTTAAAGATCATTTCGTGAAGTCTAACTCAAAATTAACGTCCAATTTAATAAAAACTATTTCACTAGGTACATCCATGTGGCAGATACAGGCACAACACGGTCGTTTTCATACTCGCAAAAGAGTACAACTTGAAGAACTTGAGGACCATTCACAGACTCGACAGGCTGACGTCAGGTAAGATCGCTTTAACCTGTAAAATCTTTCTTCGCGGCTTCATAAAGATCCTTTTAAAGAATTACACTCGCTGGATTGTTTTATTGGTGTAAATGAAAATCTGATATTATGTATTTTCTTTTGAAAATTGGGACGGGATTTTGCTTTTGATAAATGGTAAAAGGTTGGCAGTTTAATTTTTATTGGTATTTTTAAGTGATTTCGTAAGAAGGTGGCTAGAAGATTTAATAAAAAGCCCAGCATCATTAATCTAGGCAGTTGGTGATACCATTTACCCCAAAATGCAATTAAGATAGTTAAAAATGATCTTCTGTAGAAATAAACATCAACAATGAAACTTTGTTGATGTTTATTTTTACAGAAGATCATTTTTGATCATTCTTGGGGCAATGACAAAACATTTGATGATGATGATGATGATGATGACGATTATATCTGATAAGGTCCAACAAAATATATATCTTGTAATACTACACCCAGGTCTCCTACTATTCGGGAGGAGTCCGAAGAAGGCGAGACAGATGGAACATCAGATCAGGAACAGACAAGTCCAGAAGGAGTACGTCTGCAGGGTGGATGGAGAGTTCCCTGAGTAAGTGACTTTTTTATCCTTTAGATAAAAATTACCGGAATATTGAAAAATCATCCCTTGAATAAATAGTGGAATGGTAGTTAGAAATAAAGACAGTACATAATATACATCGTTTTTTGATCGTTTTAATCCTTAAAAGGGGTCATTGTACTCATCATTATGAACAACTTTTACTACGGGACCAACCCTGAAATCGTGAAAAAAACTCCGTTGATCCATACATTATGTCGAGTTATGCGAACATAAATCTATGGATCAACTGATTTTTTTTTCACGATTTCAGGGTTGGTCCCGTAGTAAAAGTTGTTCATAATGATGAGTACAATAACCCCTTTTAAGGATTAAAACGATCAAAATTTAACGGTGTATAATGAATATTTCATTACAGAATACCTAATCTAAAAAAAAACCGCAAAAAGCCTAAAGTAAACCTATAAATTCCGTTTATCCAACTAGGCCCAAGGTGGATTCTCGGACATGCGTTCCCGCGTATCCACCTTAGAGTGGATTTAGAGTGACAATCCAAAAAAAGTCACAAGTAACTCGTAGTTAAATGAAATTACTACAAGTGTTGATCTTTTCTGGAGCACTGAACTCAATATCTTGCAAAACTCCTGCAATAATATCAATGACACGACCACTTACCTATATTCAAAGGAATTTAAGCTTTAACTCGCTGTAGGAAAGCTTGTTTAGCTGTTGGCTTCTCTGACTATAATAAGTCTTCAGTTGACGAGCCAATCAAAATGTTTATTGATTCATGAACAGTCTCTTTGTTAGTAAGGGCTATCGTCCACGACGCTGTAACGTGGACTCAATTGGTCGGTCCGTCAAAAAAATTAAGATGAGAAGGACGGGCAAGAGCCCCATGAACACTTTTAAATCAAAATATTGTTACAAAATATTGGTACCATCATCCGTGTTGAAATGATACAAACAGAGTGTATAAAGGCCCTTCACGAAGCCGTTATCTACGCATTCTGTACAGACGCCAGCACGTCAAGCTACTACAATCTGTCAAAATGTCTTTAATAGATTTTCAACTTTATCGCTAAAGCTTTAAGGTTCACGTTTGAGTGAGAAAATTTGACAATTCTAGTAATTTAAAAGGTTAGGTTTTAAAGTCTAGTCGCAGGCTCACGTCAGCGACAAACAAATGTCAAAAACTTGTCAAAAATAGGGAAATTAGAGGTATTTTTGACAGATGACAGACTGAGATTAGACTGTGAACGTTCTTAAATTTATGAGAATTGCCACTCAGTTATATTTGAGAACGATGCCGCGATGTAGCAAAACGTTCACCTTTGTTGTCCAGAGGAAAAAGTAAAAAAAAAACACAATTCTTTCTTTCTTTTTTTAAAAAAAAAACGTTGCCCCACACTAGGAATTTCTTCTGTATCGTGGGTGCGTTTACAAACATTTAAACTCACATACACAAACAGCCAGACCCGGAACAACTATTTGTAGGCCATACAAATATTTAAATTCAAAATAAAATAACCAGTTAAAATAAGCTATGGCAGCTAATAGATGACCAAATACTAGTGCTTTGACATTCTCACATACTGGCTACTCATGCATACACAATTTGTCGAAGTGGGGGATTACTGACCCATCCAACACCCAGTGCGAGTTCGGTGCTTCTGATCAAACCCACAATCAATCCACTTGCTGGAGTATCCTAAGTGCTCGTTCACCTGCAACTCGTATAACCTAAAGAATACCACTGATGCCGCAACCAACGTGGCCACCTACTGGGCTCAAACTATATAAAAAAAAAACAACTTGAATGGACTCCTCGTCCATCGACACAAAAAGAAGAAGAATTGGTGATTTGAGTTTATAACTGGTTGCTTTTGGACAGCGTCGTGGACGAGGGGCCTATATGTTTTAAGTAGTTAAGATGCATCATCGAATGTTTACGTTCATAAATGCTTTTTATTGAAGTACTTTTATAGCAATGGGTTCCTTAAGTATTTACTAAGTAAGTAAGCACGCAATCAGAATTCCAATTCTAGTAATTTAAAACGTTCAAAATCTAGTCACAATCTCATCTCAGCGACAATCAGTGTCAAAAATTTAGGGAAAATTGAGGTATTTTTGACAGATTTAGATGGAGATCAGACTGTGAACGTTCTTAAAATTACGAGGATTTCCCCTCTGATATTTTATTTGACTATCAAATGTTTCTTCATTAATTCTTTTACTTTAAGTTTCAAATCTCTGAAAGCCAAAATTTTACACACATAATATCACGCCTTGTTTCCCCGAAGGGTTGGGCAGAGGTTTACCAATGTAATACGCCCACATTTTTTAGTAAACATTTTAAAAGAATTGAATCAAATATTTTTGTTGACCTGAGAGAGAACGATTCATTCATATTTTATTTTCTATTGGTCCCTCAATTATGAGTTTTCAGTAGATTTGCAATCTTCCAGTCGAATCAACAGGTTCTAGTCAAACTAGGTGTAAATTCGCGCTTCATCACACGAGCACAGCGGTGCCGAGGACTTTTTAGTTAGTTTAAAATGTTCCCACTGAATTATGTAGACGAATTGATGAAGCCTGCATGGCTTTTCGATTTATTATGTCTTTTCATAAGGTTTCATTAACTTGTAACTCTTATAACAGTAGTAATCTTTTTCTTATTTTATTTTTAACTTACCGCACCCCGCGGTTTCACCCGCATAAGTTTCGATCCCGTGGAAATATCGGGATAAAAAGTACCCTATGTGTTAATCCTGGTTATAAACCATCTGTGTATTTCATCCAAATCCATTCAGTAGTTTTTGCGTGAAAGAGTAACAAACATCCATCTATCCATCCATCCATCCATATGAACTTTCACGTTTATAATATTATTAGGATAACTTGGGACAATAAACGTTCTACAGAGTGCATAGTATTGGGAATTAACGACATTTTCCACATGATTATCAGTGAATTATCGAATAGACTAGCTGCGCCCCGCGGTTTCACCCGCATAAGTCTCGATCCTGTGGCAATATCGGGATAAAAAGTATTTCACGATGTCAAAATGACAGCTTTTGAATAAATGCATATGAAATTGGATACGGTACTTATAACAACAAATAATGTTTTGTCTGCCTGTCTGCTTGTTCCGGCTAATCGCTGAAACGGCTCGACTGATATTGATGGGACTCTCACTGGCAGATAACTGCAGATAATATAAGAAGTAACTTACTTAGATAAGACTTAGGATTCCGCGCAAAAAATAAAAAACACCCATTGAATCCACGCGAACTTAGCCGCAGGCAAATTTAGTTCTAACTAAGGGGCCGTATCCACGAGCGAGAGAATCGCGGCGATATTATCGTCGTGCCACGTGCTATATACTCGCTTAGAACGTGTCTCCACACGGCGATATCATCGCGGCGAGATTTGGATGGCGCGACGATAATATCGCCGCGATTCTCTCGCTCGTGGAGAAGGTTCCTAACAGAAAGTTTAGATAGATTTACAGGGGCTCCTAAACTAGACACAGACGGTTTCTTAGTGACCCAAACATCGCTACACAAAGTTAACAATTTAATTTAAATTACAGTGACGAAATCGAATGCCTAGAGCCAATAGAGGTGGTGAGCTACAAGATCGGAGTCTGCAAGGTATCGCCGAAGGGCAAGGATTGCTCAACGGTGTTCAAGAGGCTGGGGTACAACATGGCTAGCAACACGAGCGTGGTGCTGTGCAAACCGAAGACTGGCAGGATGCATCAGATTAGAGTACACTTGCAGTATTTGGGTAAGTTTTAATAAAAAAATCCCTTTTGCACGATTTTTGGTCAAAAATATTGCGGAATTCGTGATATTGTGCATATACGCAATTCGTGATATTGTGCAATATACGCAATTCGTGATATTGTGCAATGTTTTTGATCGATTATGGTTAATATTGAAGATTGCGCAATGATTGCACAAAAGTTTGAGCGACTTTTATTTTTATGCACCACTTTTTTTATTGCACCGTGTAAGACAGGGCTGTCCAAAGCACGTAAATGCATTTTTTGAAAAGTTAAGGTATTTGTTTCTGCGGCCCTTCAATCTATTTAGAAATTTGTATCGGCCTGGGATCGTATCTGGTTCACGCATCATACGCGTGCACCAGCAGCGACGGGGGACGCGCGGGTTGAGGGGCCACACAGCTGATCGAGCCGCGGCCGCGCCCCACCACTCATCTACAAATTCGGTCATCGGCGGACGTAGCGTCATAGGTAGCGTGTTCCGTGAGATCTATTAACTAATATACATATTTGTAAACTATCAGAATTAAAACAAGTATTCAACCAAGCGAGTCATATTTAATTCATATTCCAAACATAAGTAAAAGAGGTTACCTCCTCAACACTCGATTTTCAAAATGGCACATCATCGCGAGGCCAAAATCGGCACTAACCATCTCCATCTTGTTTCACGATTTTTTTCCAACAACGCCTTGTCAGTGTCATTCAGGCGCCAAAATATCCTTGAAGCAACAATGTGGAAGTAGGACGGCATGTCGTAATGATGTACCCTGGCAGTAGGATTATCGGAAGCGTAAAAGAGACAAGCATATGTTGCTGCTGTTGACGTCGGCGCAACACTGACTTCAGAAGGCCAATTCTCGTAATTTAAAAACGTCCAAAATCTAGTCGCAGTCTCATCTCAGCGACAAACAAATGTCAAAAACTTGTCAAAATGTAGGGAAATTAGAAGTATTTTTTGACAGATTGAGACTGAAATCAGACTGTGAACGTTCTTAAAATTACGAGAATTGCCCCTCAGATGTGCTCAGTTTTAACGTGCCACTTGCAGAGCGCGTTTAATCTACCTTCTTTTACATATAATATCAGTTGTTAAAGGTGAACAAACCAAAAATATCAAGATGCATTTTTTTTCTGCTTAAAAAGACTCAGACCCTCAGCCAGAGCTCGGCCTGCCAGGAAAGGGATAAACTGGGTTTTCTATGAAAGTGGTGTCGTCGACCGTAACGTGAAGGCATCCGTCATTTTCACCGGTGTTTTGACATTGTGGTACCAGAAAATGCTCTCCCCGTGGACAGCCAGCATTTTATGACGGCACCATTTTCTTGAGAAACCCAAGCTGGTTTTATTAAACCTATTTCTATTCGATTTTGGACTTTCCGTCTTTTATATTGTTTACATCGTGAAATCTTTAGGCTTGTTCCCATTTTAGACTTTCTACATTTGAAGATGCAGCTCGTCACGTAGATAGTATTCAAAATCTATGACAGATTCCCATACAGGCAGAGAGAGCGAGAGAGAGTGAGAGAGCGAGTGAGAGAGAGAGAGCGAGTCTTTCAGTTTAAATATTTACACTAAAGTTGTCTTTCTCTTCCACCAGGTTATCCGGTAGTAAACGACCCTCTATACAACCACCCAGTGTTTGGACCGCTCCGAGGCAAGGGAGGCGATACGGGAGGCAAGACGGACGAGCAGCTGGTCAGAGACCTCATAGCTATCCACAATGCTGAGAACTGGCTGGGAGTGGACGCTGCTGACGATGATCTGCTGTTCTCTAAACCTGTGTCGGATGATAAAGGTAAGATAGAGGGTCATCATCATCTGCCTAGTCTTTTCCTAACTTTTTTGGGGTCGGCAGTATAACCAGATGTAGCTGTATACCAGTATTTTTCATGAAGCGACTTCCTATCTGACCTCTATAACCCAGTTACTGGGTACCACGATACACCTTGGCGAGGCCGTTTGCCAAACTGTGGTTTTTCAGTATAGAGAGTACAGAAACAAGACTTCAAAGTGCAGTGACTCTTGATAATTTCCGATTTAGTTTTTTGTCAGATTATTTCATACTGATTCGGTGCCTTTGATTTTTCTTTCCTGGACATTGTGAAACAGGCCCTTAGCGTTTAGATGACGTCTGCATTGGCATTTCAACCTGTGAAGTCTTGACCAATGATAATCCAATGACACAATTAATTATTATTTATGGTTCCGTTACTCCCGGGAGTCACACGTGCAGTTATAGATCTCATAGCAGTTTAGTCTTTATTGTGTTTTGGTTTTTTGAGTTTCTTTTTTATCAATAAAACTCTTCAAATTGAATTCGATTCAAAAGAATCTTTATTCTACTTGAAGGTTGTCGAACATCAGCAGTTTGGCAGCAAAGCTTACTATGTTAGTTTCAACAGTTGGTGAGGATGACTGCGACACTGGAATTGCTTCGAGGGAATCTTCACCAAGACTGGAGTCACCTGCACCAGGAGTCACGCCTTCGTCTATTATGACCCGTAAGTGTTGAACCCTATAATTACGAAACCACATTAGTTCTGCTACAGACGCCAGCACATCAAGCTACCCGAAACTGTAAAATTTTCCCAATCAACCTTGAATCTAATGCCTAAGCGATAAAGTTGAAAATCTATTAAAGTTTGACAGATTGTAGTAGCTTGATGTTCTGGCGTCTGTACATTAGGGTACTTACTTCATACTGCACGGACACCTCCTCCCCTACATGGACAGGAGTGTTGCTAGGGAGCTTTGTGTGCTTTTTTTAGTCCCAGCTAAATGACTAGGAAGTGGTTAAGGGCAGAAGTTCCGGGCAGAAGTTCTATCTTATGTAACTTTTAATGTTCAAAAGGACTGATTCTCGATCTAAATTAAATAAAACGATTGCTGATATTGATTTAATACCACAAATAGGAATTCAGCCCCCGGTATTTTGTAAGGCCATTCAATATCCCAAATGGAGATTCTGCCACCGGTAAAGCCATTCAATTTTATCAATTTTCTGTTTTACGTCTTTCTCGATCAGATTTGCTACATTTTTATGTAGTTAGCTTTCGGTTCTTAAAGGTGATTATTGCATTTAAATGAAAGAATTGGAAATAGTTCATCGTCAAGATACCAGCTCCAGAATTAATTTCCCTGGTGTTCTAACCAGCACTTGTACCCGCAGCGACCCTGCCGAGCCCGTCGGGCGGCGCGGAGGCCCCGGCCGCGCGCTCGCCGGCCGCGCGCTCGCTGCCCGACTGCTCGCCGGCCGCCTGCTCGCCCGTCGCGTCGCCGGCGTTCAATGACGACTCCAATGATGCTAAGGTACATCCCAAATATGTCCATCACCCTAAGGGCTATTTTTGTCTCCTCATTGCACGATAAAATTTACTTTACTGACTAATGTCAATACCGCAGAATGACATTCAGCAATCTTCTTTATATGTCAGACCGAATAAAAAATGTGACAATGACAATTAAATATGTTTTATAAAATAGCTAAGACGTGAAAAGGTTGTAGAGTGATGTCAACTCGACATTGGTCAAATGTGTATACTATTTTGATTTTTGTTATCCAGTAATTAAATATAGTTTCCTATGCAATAGTCTGCTCAATGCCGTAGCTTCAAATGGTATGTGTTCTGGCTAAATAAAGGAATGATTTTGAAAATGGAAAAAAATTTTGACTAGACTTAACCAATGGACAAGATATTAATTATAGTGAGATTTTACTCCTTTTAGATAGTGAAGGATTATTTATGTGTTACAGATATATGGCTATGAGATATGATTTTGGGTTAACGAACTTGCTTTTTCTGGGTATGAGATTGTTACGTTTACTAGAGCAAACGCAGTGCTGTATAATCTCGCAGATTTATTTTACATTGGTACATATTGTGGCGACATCTTTATTGCCACTTGCGAACTACGCATCACACTGACGTCACACAAAATCCTACATCGCGCAAGCAGAGTTTACCGCAACTACCATATATACAATGTCTCGACATCAATCCTCGGGCAGTAGCTCTATAATATATTGCCCCCCAAATCTGCGCCCCAAATCTCCTGGTTGGAAATATATTATGTCTGATTTAGATTTTCGCAACATACTTTCTTCGGATTCGCGTAATAAAACTACGGTCAGTTTTGCTAAGAAATAGGATAGGTACAATATTTAAATATCACAAAGCGACGCGCGACTTACTTGTGGTGACCAAGTGTACAAGACACGAGGGATTGCATGAAGACAAGTAGCGTCAGAACATAACACACACGGCCACACATAACCACACAGGTGCTAGCCGTACCACACCACCGATTGTATCGTCTATTGTTGTCTATTGTCATGTCTGTCAACAAGCTTCCATAGTGATTTAAACAACATTTACAGCCGTGCCTACACACGGCGAATCAACCGTAGTTTTTCGCGGCAAAAAAAAGTGTGTAGGCAGCGGGTTTTAAAGTTTATTCGCCTAACCCTTTCCTTGTCTCCAACAGTCAGATAAGGTGACAGTGGCAACGCAAACAGGCTGCACGCCAGCGGCTTCGAGTCATGCCAGTGGGCTGGCAAGTAGCTCGGCGAGTGGCTCGACCGACGCACTGTCCTCAGACCCACACTGCTACGAGTGCCGCGTCAGGTACAGGGATCCCAGGCCCCGTGACCTTGTTATGTACCTGCACGCCTGGAAATACAAGGTAAGGGCTCATTGGTTCTGCGTCTATTAGAAGATTTCGTTGCAATGCCTCGCTGATACAACTGGCAACAAAATATAATAGGTTTCCTTTACAAAATGGACATTATTTAGCAGAGTCCGAATATCATTTTTGTTTTACCTTTTTTTTGTCCATACTATACAAGGTGTCGTTTAGCATCCTCGTCAAATTCAAGGAGGTAACTACGCTACCGATTCTCGACACGAATCAATAATAAAATAAGTAGGTATTTTTATTTTTTTTCTAATTTTCGGAAATCGGCATGTGTGGGACACGCTTTTTAAAACGCGGCCTGTGTGAGACCGCACTGTACACACACATAAAAACGCGGCCGCTTATACGATAGCATAACGCGATTCTTTTCTTCGAAAGTATTAAATTAATAAAGTTATTTAAGTTTGACAGTATTTCAGAATACACATTCTGAAATACTGTCAAACATAAAAAACAAAAAAAAACAAGTATGTATTCATTATTTACCAGGGATCGTAATTTTATTTGATTATTTATTTATGTATTTCATAACAGCCTCCTGAAATTTGACGAGGATGCAAAACAAGAGCTTGTATAGCGCGACCCTATTTCTGAACGCATCTGACCGCTCCCGCCACAGTCCGCAGCGCTTCTCGCGGAAACGCCTTTCTTCTCTAGAAACTGACGACGCGGCAGTTTGTCACCAGCCGTCAGACGTCCGTCAAGTGGGCCGCCTTCGCGATAGCGATCATTTTGTATACGATGAATGGACTTTCTGTCTTCGCTCCGTACCCAAATTTCTACAAGCCCAATGAAGCAATTTAATATGATTATGCAAAAAAACTAATTAGATTTGTATTTCACAGGGCCCTGGCTGGGAGTACGAAACTGAGCTGCCCCAGTGGGCAAGCATCGACTGGGACGAGCCGGAGAGCTCATAGTTACTGGAATTGACACCTCTGAGGAAGCGCCTCGCCTCAGCACTGGTCATCACTAATTAGATCAATATATTAAATTCAACACAGAATAGTTTAAAGTAATTTTACTGAGGAACAATTTCACCGATGAACCTGGGTCTGTATGAAAAAGATGGAGCTATACGGCCGTATAGCTCCATCTCTTTCACACACTGAAATAAGATTAAAATAATACTGCTGTAAGAGGGGGTGGTGAGCCCCTGAACGCTGTCAACAACAACCTTAAGAGCTGTCAGTGTCAGCTGACAGCTCTTGAACGCGTCATTGGTGAAATTGATCCTGAATAGTTCAAGGCTTAGTTTGTATTATCGACCTCGTTATTGCATTACCACCCTACGGATCAATATCAACAACGTCTATTAATCTATGTGACAGTTCGATAGTTTCAACCGTAGTAAAGATTCAGTTTACTAGGAATTGTTGTCAAAAGAGGTTAACTATACGGTTCGTATAAAAACATTGTCGGGAATGTAAAACATAAGTTCTGAAGTATTCAGTAAATTATTTTTAATTCGTTTATACTTTATTGCAAACACGTTAAATATAACGTACTTTATAAATTTGTTAGTTTTGCAAAATGTTAAGCGTAATTGTATTTTATCTTGTTTCAAGAGTAGTAAAATTTTATACGTTGATAATGAGTTTTTGCACAAAATTTAGTTAATAACAATAGTATAAAAATGTTAAAATGTTGTTCAATCCATTTGTTAACAATCTGTTGCATCAGTAAACTTTAAACGTGACCTTTATTCACTAGAAAAAGTACCACTGACACTTAAAAAAATTATATACAGCCTGATTGCGTAAAACACATGCAATGGCAATGCCTTTCATTTTGACACATCAACAACATTCATTGCGTTATTTACGTTGTTGACTAGACGATTATTTCAAACAAATGAAGCAATGGATTATCAATTTTCTTAGATTGCGATTGATTGTGTATTACGCAATCGGGGTGCTGTTTTGTATTCGGAAATTGCTCCGTAACATATGAAGGTGATTTGACACCGTAATAGTGATCATGTACCAAACTGCGAGGCGCCTTAAGAAACTTGCTAACTTGGCTGTTGCTACGACAGTGCTCTA
Organism: Apamea anceps; assembly: GCA_951799955.1. Taxonomy (NCBI): domain Eukaryota; kingdom Metazoa; phylum Arthropoda; class Insecta; order Lepidoptera; family Noctuidae; genus Apamea; species Apamea anceps. The sequence continues at coordinate 3,784,853 of OX637505.1, read as the reverse complement.
AGGTAAGTTTTGTAATTAACATAAGTGAGAGTTAATCTAAGAATACAGTTACTTTATCAGCGTTGGAAATCGCAGTTCTGAAAAAAAAAAAAAAGCATTGAAAAAATTTTAGTCGACTTTAGAGCACATTTCGATTTTCTCTATAGCGTTTTTATTTTCAATTCTTTTAGAGTTATATCATTTTGTCCGTTCAGTTCCTATCGGCCTAAAAATATTTGGTCAAAGCTTTTTAGTAACGTAGTTAATATAAGGGAAATGTAACAATTTGTAATATGTACCATTAAAATAGTTATATCGCTTAAACGAGGCAGGGTCAGAACCACAATCATAAATGAATTATATTAAAATGATAATCATTTTAAAAAAAATGAAACAATGGGATAGCTCTTCTAATCTTACGACGGCATTTTGGCGAACTTTTTACTGAATGACCCGCCAAATGTAATTTTATCAGTGACTAAATGACAGAAAAAATATTTTAGTCATTTTTAAATAAATTTTAAAGCTGGGACATCATTGACGAAAACTTTCGTGTAACTCGTTTTTAAAATAATGTTTGGGAGGGTTCAAATAATTTTATTTCAATTGAATATTGGACCACTGCTATATTTTCTTATTATCTTGAAAAAAAAGTATAATAGGACCATTGTTTATAGAAAAGCTATCTCTATAATATTAGATGCGTACGTTTACAATAAAAGCATAGGTAGATAAAGTAACAATAAAAATATTATGTCGCATTTTTGTGGGTGGCGTTTCTAGCAACACCACCATTTTGGCTTCCATAGTTTTGAAGTAGTGATTTAAATATTTGAAGAATGAACCATAAAATTTTGTACTTTACATATATCAAAGGAAATTTTAAAAATTCATCATTGACGTTAGAGGCCAGTTGTGATATGCATTTAATGTATCTATTATTTTTAACACCATCTTTTAAAAAGACAGCTTTCAAAACGGTTTTTTCTTAAAACATGACATAAGTAAAGACAGGGAGGGGTAATTCCGCAAGACAATTCAAGCAGCAGATCCTAAAGACATGTAAAAAATCGTTTGTTTTTTTTTTATTTTTTTTAAGTTTTCGTGTGTCTAGAGTTAAGTGAAAGGGCGAATACAGTTTTGGTTTTTAGTCAATTTTTAAAATGGGTTCTTTTGAACCTGTGTCTTGTATATGTCCTTGCCAGTTCCAATATTGTTTTTTTTTCCACAATTGGATTGTTTTGGTACTCTTTGAAACGCGAGAACGTGTATGATCGTTTGTATATCTATTAGTGTATTGTAGTATTAATAATGTAAAAGACATTTTCTTGTGACACTTAACGTTTTTGTGTGCGATGATTTTTACAGTTTGTCAAAAATTACTTCATCATCTGCCTAGCCTTTTCCCAACTATGTTGGGGTCAGCTTCCAGTCTCACCGGATGCAAAAATAAAATTATAATAAATAATATTAATAATATAATATTTTTATCATGACGTCTATAATAATAACGCCTAAAATTTTCTTGACAAAACACTGTATTTTGTTATTGAAACAACTTCATACTATTAAGTAAATTAACTGCAAAAAGTATCGCACACAAAAATGCCCTAATATACTATGTATTCTCACGAGCTTTTGTAATATTAGTTTGGTAATATGAAAAGTATATATTTTTCTTACTTATAGCGTAGTGGTAGCGAGCGATATACATTGTTTTTGTTATATATTATGAAACTGCCTATGATTTTGGAATAAAATCTTGTATGGGAAACTCCTGTCCTCCGTTGGTGCACATTGCCAGCACATCAAGCTACCCGAATCTATCAAATTTTCCAAATCAACCTTGAACCAAATTTTTTAGCGATAACATTGAATATATACGAAAGAAATTTAACAGATTGTAGTAGCTTGATGTGCTTGGCGTCTGTACCTAATAAGCATCGTTTTATAAAAATAAACAAGATGTTTCCAAAATATTAAATCGCTCTGATTCGGTTTAGCGAGCGAACATTTTATCATTCTATCTCATTCATTCATTCTCATTCTTTCATTCATTCATTCATTCTCATTCTTTCATTTTATCATTCTATGTCTTTGATATTTTAGGAGTTATTCCATGTCATAGGAATTTTCACTGTTATTGCTATCGGCTATACATGTACATACGCTGATTGTTATTCTGCTATCAGTTCAAGCTGAAATCATGCTGGCAAATCATTATCTGTTTTGGGAACAAAACCATTGATATTTAAGAAAACGGTAATGTTTGAGTAAAAAAAATATATTTAAAAAATGTCAATCAAAATACCTCTGTTTAAGTTCAATAATCCAAATATTTGTGTTTTAATTTTTATATAATATAGACCATTGTAAAATACGGTAGTGTGTACAAAATAAGATATTGTATGTGGCATATCAACTAGGTACCACTCGGGCTTGTATGACGTGTTGGTCAGTTGTCAAAGCCTTTGCAGATGGAGTCTGTCTATTTTAGTAAAGGTTCTGGCACGTAATGTGGTGAAACAAATCGACAGAAACCATAATAAAAATGTCTACCTTTTTAAATCAGTAGTGAATTTGAATGTACAAATTCCACACCTACATCATAAATTATGATGTATAAAGGGCTTTGAACGTCCGCCATTTTTTTTTTTTTTAGGAACGGCGTTCACGCCTGAATCCTACATCAATCGATAGCTGACATCAATGGTAAAAGAAAACATACTATGACCAAACCCCGTAAAGCGTCAGGATTCCGAGATATATTAACGTTCAAAGTTGATAGGTAGGTTTCATGCGTGGCCGCCATTTAGAAAAACAAAATGGTGGACAGCCATGCCAGGGTGGATGGATGGAGGATGGATGCCAGGCTCCTTAAAAAAATCTTCAATCCCCTTTGTTGAGGTAAAATATGTATAAGGTATAAGTTTTTGATTCATTCATAAACTTATATGTACATATTTTGACCTTTTTATCCCTCAAACTTACCACGTAATGTATCAAAATCAAAGACATGAATGTAGCCACTAAGGCTTCATTCCTTAGCTCGTTCCTCCGTTTAGTTCATTTGGTTATTTAACCAACATGATTTATGCACTTTGCAACCTCATTACCTTCAAGTAACGATCAACATGTCAAACAATTCTTATCCGAAAATATATTGTTGTATTTTTATATAGTATGTAAGATCCGTTCATAATATATATATACTGTTACAAATAAAGTAAATAACAGAACGGTAATTGAGCTTGAAGAAAGGCTGGCGACGTATTTGCAATTTTCTTTAAAGGTAACGACACACTTGCGAATATTTAATCGCAACCCCAATTAAATATTAATATTTATCTTCGCTTTTTAGTGAACACTAGAATGAGTTGAAAACTTAAATATTTTGTTCGTCGCGCTGTCGATTCATTTATTTATAAGAAAATTTTCATGTGCCTTCTCAAAATAATGGTAAAAAAATAAAGATAAAATTGTAAAATGTTCTTAATTACAGTTACATATAATTGTTACACTTTTAACGTAAGTAGTGTTACATTTGGCACTGACGAGCTTCATATTGTAATATGTAGGTGGAGGACAACGTAAAACCTATTGCGAACCTAATTACGAAATATATTGCAACGAAAGAAAGACATTTTACATTAGTTTATTAAAACCACTAAATTAGTAACTAAATTAATTATCTCCAGAACCCAATCAGAAAATGAGTTAAAAAGGCATTTATTGAAAAAAAAAATGATACAGCTACTATTTTTAATACATACTTGGTAATTTTTACAAAAAAATAAAAATGTTGTCCTCTACTTAATATAAGAGAAAGCTCGTTTTCGGCACAATTTTGCAAAAAAAATCAATGTTTGTGATTATATTTTGCATAATTTATTTTGTAATAGTCGTTTTTTTTTTTGTTTTTTCTAATTAAATATTATTGTCATTGTGGTCGTAATTCGTGCCATAATTAATGGCTTGCGTTTCTTTTAAGTTGACACAAGTTGTGTTGTATTATTTGAACGATGACAAAATGAAAGACAATTTGTTAATTTAATAAGTATTTCGTAATTAAGAATATAATAGTGTTTCCTTCTTTAGATTCGTGTTATAAGAATTCATGTTTCCACTTAAATTTAATTAGAATAAAAGTCATCATTGAATTCGATGTTTTATTTTTTCCCTATTGACATACATATATAACATACCTCCTTTGGTGACTGTACCTATTGTTATGTACAATAGGTACAGTCACCAAAGGAGGTAAGTAACCAGAAAGTCGGATATAGTTGAAGTTTATGTAGTAAGAAACCGATGGGTGTTTAATGGGTGATAAATTAACTGTTTATTTACTATTAATTAAATAAAATTTTATCCGAAAACATCAATCCGTTCCTTACTAAACTTCAACTATATCCAACGACCCATGGTTACTTATCTCCTTTGGTGACCGTACCTACCTACATTTTCTACATAAAGACAAATCCAACACCTAGTTATTTCAAATAAAAATCTGACATACCTACACACATCATGATACACAACACCTTCCTTTTTCGTCCACTGTAGTCGGGTAAAAAAAGGACATCGTTAACTTGTAACTAAGTAACTAATACGTACCCCACTAGTGTCGGATCACTCTTCTGGCCCTTAGCGTGAGTGGCGACCCCTAGTGTCCAGTTTCAATTACATGTTCGAGTGGAAAGCACTTCGATGGAAGCCGAAGTACCACGGAAACGCACGATGTATCTACGGAAAATTCGGGAAAGATTGAGAATAGGTAGACTTGATGTAAAGAATGCGTAGTTGACGGCAAAACAAACAACTCATTTCGTCTGCCTCGTTAATCGAGTGGTCGTAAGCACTATTGCCGAGCCTGAAGTCCTGGGTTCGTTTACCAGGTCAGACAGTGTTATTAAGTTTTTCCATTAAGAATTTTCAGAAGTAGCCCAGAGTCAATTGGACTTGAACATATCTGGCTAAATCTAGGGGTAACTACTACAGTAAACCTCTGCCTAATCCTGTGGGGAAAAGAGGCGAGATGGATGTAAAAAAATTAACCGATTTTTTTGTAAAAAATATATTTTGCTAACAATGCTAAAATGAAGCCCTTACGTACTTAACCTTTTAAATGAACTGACTACAATTGAGTTTGGAGAGCTCACTCCACACCTTAGAACACCTTTGTAAGGTTTAAGTGAAGTTTAGGGACAGTTTGGTAAAGTATCATCAGGGTCGCGCCTCCGAGAGGTAGACAGAAGTGGTTGATAACTGACTGAGATTGGTCACAGAGAGGTTTGTTACCTAATTTTAAAGCTTTACATTTTCGTCTCGCAAATGGCAACGTCGTAAATCCTACTAGTTTTACTAATATTATAAACGCATAAGTTTGTGAGGATGGACGGATGTATGGATGTTTGTTACTCTTTCACGCTAAAACTACTAAACGAATTTTGATGAAACTTTACAGTAATATAGCTAATACATCAGAATAACACATAGGATATTTTTTATCCCATTATTCCCACGGGATCGACACTTATGCGGGTGAAACCGCGGGGCACTGCTAGTATCCTATAAATGTGAAAGTTCTCATCTATATCATCTAAGACATTCTCATCTAAATATTGTTGGCAAAAATAATTATGATTTTTGGTATCTACTTTCAATTCAAATAGCAGCCAGGGGGTTAATTTTATTGTAGATCTATGTTGTAATAGTTAAAACATATTCGGGATGTTATGTTCAATTAAAAATTGGTATTTTTTAAATGTTATGTTTAATTTATATTTAATATCAGATAACAATGATCCATAATGGTTAGTAACAATTGGAACTTATAAACTATGTTAATAGGGTTACAAAAATACAATCATAAAAACACATTTACAACATATTATTAACAGCGTATACATTTAACTTACGGTCCCTACCACAATGCTCTATGTTAAAAACACTTGTCATAAAAATATGATTTTTGGCATTGAAATAGCAGCCGGGGGGTTAATTCTAGACTTTCGTTGTAATAGTAAAAAAATGCTCAAGATGTTATTTCCCATAAGAAAATAGTACCTATCTACATTTTTTTTCTCCGGTACTTTAATTTTCGACCCTTGAAGGATGCCCTTTGGGACACAGACAGTTTATAACCTGCCGGTCGATTCTGTAAAAATCTCACCGTGAAAATTCAAGTGAAGTGAGCTTGATGTGAGTTGTCAGTAGTGTCAATCCCTAGCATTATTTGGAATGAGAGCTCACTCCACGCTCACTTCACCTAGGTTTTCATGGTGAGATGGTTACAGAATCGCACTACTGGATTAACACAGGATATTTTTTGCGGTAGTAGGTTCCCGTGGGATAATTCCCGACACCGATGCGGGCGAATCCGCTGGCAAAAAGCGTGCGTCGCCGCACGTCGTCGCAACGCTCTGTGTGATGTCACTATGGTTTGTATTTAAGATTACGTAGCGTCACCGCTCAGGAGCAGTGGTGGCTGAGTAGTAACGGCCGTGACTTACGAGTTGTAGGTCGTAGGTTGAAACCCAGGGGGTGCGGCGAATTTACAAGCATCTCCCGGGCCCGCGACTCATGTTACTGGAAGGAACAGTGGGGTTTTAGTCGGTAGGAGTCCGACATAACCATATCCATGAGTATCCATCCAGGATGAGGAGGTATCCATGAGGATTACCCCACGATAAAAAAAAAGTTTGAAACCTAGAAAGGCGCTTTAATTTAAATTATTTCATCACCACACCTCTCAAAACAGTGAAGGAAAACATCGTGAGGAAACCGGCATGTCCTAGAACCAAACATTCGAAGACATACACATCTACCAACCTGCACTGGGCCCGCGTGGTGGATTACGGCCGGCTCGCTCTCATCGAGAGGAGGCCTGTGTCCAAACAAAAAAATATTATAGGCTGGTTATATTGTGTTGTGTACTGCATAGGCATCGCAACGCGCTGGCAACGCCTCGTGTAGCTACGCACTTACCAGCATCAAATCAAATCCTATTCTTACCCACGCCCCGTCAACCCTACTCAAATATAAAAATTTTAAAAAGAAAATACTGCCATATTTTCTGGTAATTTGTTTTAAAGAATTAAATTGTTAGATTAATGGTTAGCGTAAGGGGCGTTAAAAATTTAACACAACTGAAGGCTTGTAATCAGGTTTGCGTGACCAGCCCCCCTTTTTCACCCCGTCCCCCTTCACCCCGAAGGAAGTGTCGTGATGGATGACTCTACGGTTACTATGCATGTTATTTTTTTTTTTTTTGTTTCGTTAAGGGCTGCCACGTCAGCTTTTTGTCTGCTTTGATCTGGGTGTTACAGAAAATCTATATTAGCGGCGATATTAAATATTGTTGGTGCTAAGAGGTATGAGGCAACACAGCAGTTTGAACCTACTTGATAAAAGAAGAAAGTTTCCTAAATAAAATTTATTTTTGAAGTGAAACTTCTTAGGTGGCGATTCAATAATTGGACGATAATTGAGATTGAAAGATCATTGGGCACCATTCGAAAGTAAACCCACGCTGTACAGAAATAAAATCATGAGGATTTTCCCCCCGAGAACAAAAAAAAAAAAAGGGTGGAATAGACAAATTAATATCTCTAGTTTACGATAGTATGGGCTGCATTAGTGTGGGTACTGTCTGTTAGGCCAAAAACTTAAAGTGTATTTTTCCAAGTGTATTTATATATTTTTAATATTTTCTTTAAATATTTTTTTAACTTTTTTATCACGCATTATTATAATTTTTAATTATTTTACGCCAATAATTATTACTGTTACCTAAACATTTTTATATTGAGAAAAATAAAAAAGAATACGCGGTAAGCTTCTACGCAAGTTTTTACAAACCGGGTCAGATTACGCCCAATGACCTTTCAAGGAAGCGTCACAGCACATTTCGTTACATGAGTAAGAAAAGATTTAGCTCTCTCTGTCTCTTCCACTAAATATCGCTTGTCCTTTATTTTTAAGAAGTTTCACTTCAATCACGTATACAATTAATATTATTTATTCGGTTATTTTCCAGTATTTCAAGAGGAGTATGGGTGCTTTTTTAAATTACCTAATTTATGATGGCATTTTGTTGATAATTGTTATGGCAGGAAAACCCAGCAGTGGGACACAATATATTTAGGCTAATATTTTTTTCAAGTGAAAACTTCTTTAGCGGCGTTGTGCACTTATTTTGAGATGGGTAAAAAATGTTAAACTCGCGTCAGGACACGTGACCTGATCGAAAATTCGTAAGACAGAGCTCGCGTCAGGACACGTGATCTAATCGAATATTCGTAAGACGGAGGGAGAGTAGACCGCATTCCAAAATATCAAATATGCACAAAGTTAATATTCAAGTTTTTACTTCTGCCGGCACTCCCGGAGTGCAGACCGTTTTTTTTTTTTTAATAATTGAACGTATCTCAATGTCCACAAAAGTGTGGGTGATATACATTTCAAATAGGTATCTACTCTTTATACGAAAAATTCCCTTTTTCTCTTAATATTCATAAGCCAGAATTATAGAGAAGAGGAAAAGTCGTACGAAAATAAACACTCAACATGGGATTGAAACACTAGGGCTATGGGGTCCGAGTGCCCACTTGGTTTTTCGAGATATCGCCAAGTGGTTAGTCGACCCTTCACGTAACCAGACGGCTGGCGGCCAAAGAATTAGCATTGCCATACAACGTGGCAATGCTGCCAGCCTTTTGGGCACTGTTCCTGTTGACAGCGATGCGGACGAATTTTTGATGCCCTATGATTGTTTTGCTTATTTTTTCATATACATACATATTGAACAATAATTTAATAATTAAATAATTTAATTATATTATTATTTTATTAATTATATATTATTTATATGAATATAAATTATGTCAATATTATCTGAATTAAGTAAATAGACAAAACTCATCAAAGAAAAATTTTGCTTTTTTTATTTTCTTTGTATAAAACCCTGAAGCCTGCCAGCCCTATAGTGAATAATACTTCAGTCTGACATCTCAGAATGTTCATATCAGTAGATCTAACACGTCATAGCATAATCATGTTTGTTTTTATAATGGAACATGGAAAGAAAACAAGTTATTAATAGATTTTCCCAGGCAGGCTTACTTTGTGCAAATTATTTTCATCACCACTGCTCTCGAAACGGTGAAGGAAAACAGCGTGAGGAAACCGGCATGTCCTAGAACCCAAAATTCGAAGACATGTGGCATCTACCACCCCCCACTGGACTTGCGTGGTGGATCATGGCGGGCCATTCCCTCTCACCGAGAGGAGGCCTGTGTCCCAGCAGTGGGAACATTGTGGGCTGATTATGATAGAAGACGACTGCCGCGTTGGTCTAGCGGTCACAATCGCGACAGCTGAGCATTGGTCATTAGGTTCGATTTGAATAAATTTCTCCACCGACAAGAGCGATCAACACTTAGGATGAGGCGTAATTTTTTGATCGGTGAGTCGCGTAATTTACGCTGCATTCGGTTACTTAAAATAATAATTATAAGAGTCCGATTTGTGCTACACGACGCCGCAAAATGAGTTTCGACGAGAAATTAATTAAAAGCAAATTATTGTACTCATTTTGCGTGACCGAAATTACGCTCGTTTGGCCTTTACTGGTTGGTGGCTGGTACTAGATTGATGGGAACAACACAATTTACGTACACTCAAAATTCCTACAAGATAAATGGTAAAATTGTTTTTCCTACAAAATCAAATTTTATCACAGCTTTATCGGTTATCAATTCAACGGGGTAATTGCGTAATTCAGTAGCAATGGGTTTCATTTTGACAGTTCAACACCATCCATTGCGTTATTTACGTTGTTGAGCTGAAAGATTTTTCGAACATATGAAGTAATGGATTAGCAAGATCCTTCAAAATGATTCAGATTTAGATTGATAGTGTATTACGCAATTAGGGTGCTGTACTACCTAACCAATTTAGCAAGAAATACTGGAAGGATGGATGAGACTCGCACAGAAAAGAGAAGCATGCCACAGAAGGGCTCAGCAGTGGCGGGAACAAGGCTGCAATGATGATGATGCTGATGACTGAAAAGCCAAGCCAACAATACAACACACACACACATACATGTATGTCACGACATTTTATTTGATTTTGCATGAGCTTTCTAGCATTTAAATGAATTCTCTCAATTTATTATAATGGACACATACTCCCTATGTGTTTGTTATTCCAGCGTATGGCACTCGTGGGTTGCAGCTGAAAATCAGCGTCTGGTGGTACACTTGTGTTGTCATCTGACATTATGCTGAGCTGAGGCCCTTTTGGCATTATAATCTTTGTTTTCTGTTTTTATAGTTATATAGTGTCATTTTGTGTAATGCCAATAAACGCATTTTTGTGTAATGCCAATAAACGCATTTTTGTGTAATGCCAATAAACGCATTTTTGTGTAAAGCCAATAAACGCATTTTTGTGTAAAGCCAATAAACGCATTTTTGTGTAATGCCAATAAACGCATTTTTCTTTCTTCTTTCTTTCTTTCTTTCAAGCAACACAAAACCAATCCCTCGGTACATAATTGGCCGCCATGTTCCACCACTGCTGAGCCTCCTCTTTTTTGTGCCAACTATGTTGGGAAAACGCTAGACTTATAGGCTAGGCTTAATATTAATGTGACATCACAGCTCAAGTGGTAAAATGTCAACTAACTTTTGGAGGCCACTGTATATGTATGTATATGTATGAGACTTGATACCTACGTAAAAATGCGAGATAAATTCCGAAAATGCAACAAAGAAATCGTCCAAATTAATATGTAATGCAACACATAACATTACGCCTGAATTTCCCGAAGGGTTAGGCAGATGTGTACCTGTAGAACACCCACATTTCACCAGTTATGTTTAGGTCCCATGTAATAGAGGGCGAGCCTATTGCCATCAACCGAGCAGACTCTGGGCTGCTCCTGAGAAATTTCAGATGCCCCATAACACTGCCCGACCAGGGAATCCAAACCAAGACCTCATACTCAGCAGTACTGCTAGCGACCACGTTTAACGTAACACAACAACAATAACAAAAAAAAAAAGAAACAAAAAAAAATAAAACAAAAAAATGGACAAACAAAAAAAATAAAAAACAAAAAAAATGAAAAACAAACAAATATGGACTACACTAAAAATAATATGATGCGCAACAATAAGAAATATGTAGGCAATAATACAATTTTAACCTTAAAAATTGTCAATACATCCCTTTAAATTAGTTGCTCCGAATTCGTCTGATTTCGCGGGCTACTGCAGCGCATCCACCTTAATTAAAATAAAATTCGGTAAAATTATAGTGAAACGAATAACGTTCCAAGTATTGTTCATCCCTGCTTCTTTTAGGTTTTTAGCATTGACACTGTAATTTAAAATTGGAGTTATATAATATAAATAAATGAAAGCCACATAATTTCATAAGATAAATAGTTAAAATGGTTACAATTAAGTGTGACAGCTGCTGTAAAAATAGATCATAATAAATTCGGCGTCTATCATAATGTAACAATGTTTATTGTATTTTTGTTACAAAGTGTGCATTAAAAATAACCTTTTTTAACTTCTTTCTAATGCTATTGTAAACAAGCAGCCCGCGAAGTCTCGCAGTGAGGTATCTGTCGGCATGTAATTACTCTAAGAAGCCAGTTTATACTGGTTTTTGTCGCTGACGTGCTGAGAATCGTACCGGCCTCGGACATAAAGCTATGGCAACACTTGGGTCGAGTATTAAAGTGGATATAAACTGTGTCTAAGAACATTAGCTGTGTATTTCAGTAATTGAGTATCTAGTACTTACTTACATTTGACAAAAAAACTAACCATGGTCGATAAGAATTGTCAAGTGGTAAAACGTCTTAGAAATTATGTACTCCATATTTCTCATAACAGCAATAATGTATTTCTCTAATGGGTAGGCAGTGGTATAGCCCCAGTTATTGCCATTTAGTCCAATAAAACCATCGCAGTTGGTTTATTTCGGGACTCGCTTCTGAATAAAATTTCTTTTTTTAACATAATAAGTATATCCTTAAACACTCGTTATTAATACTGTAGTTTCCTATTAGTGAAAGAATTTTCGGAAACCTTCGGCATGTGCTTCGTGTCTGTTAGACTTTTCGGAATCGGGTTAGTAGTTTTGCAGATTACCTCCTACATACAAACTCATTTTGACCTCTATATAATATTAGTATCTATAGATAATTTCTACCGAGCCGCGCGGGTCAATCGATCAGGTTAAGCTATGCTTGCCGCGGTTGGTCCGTGGATGGGTAACCGTCTTTACATACCCCTCCGTACCTCGGAAAGCACGTTAAGCCGTTGGTCCCGGCTGTCATTCGTGGATCTTTAACAGTCGTTACGGGTAGTCGGAAGCCCGAAAGTCTTACAACCAGTCTTACCAAGGGGTATCGTATTACCCAGTAATTGGGTTGTGGAGGTCAGTTTGGCAGTCAGCTGCTGGTATTCAGCTGCATCCGGTTAGACTGGAAGCCGAACCCAACATAGTTGGGAAAAGGCTAGGTAGATGATGGATAGTTTGGAGGCATGAGGAACAGGGTGTAAAGTTCACTCAACCTCCATAGAAAAGGGAGGATCCTCCAACCAGACGGGTGTTGTGTCTCGCACTTAGCATAGATACAATTGCCCAACGATTGATGTTGGGAAATTGTATCTATGCTAAGTACGCGGTAAACTCTGCTTGCGAGATGCAGGATTTGCGTGACGTCAGTATGACGCGTTGTTCGCATGTGGCGTTGTAGATACCGCTACAAGATAATTGCTACCGAAATAGCCCATTAACTCCAACGAGCCTTTAAGAAACATTACAATAGGTACCGTACGAAGGTATACTAAATCTAATTTAAACGTTTTCCACTTAAACACCCAAGTTTACCAACCAGGTACACGTAAACACCCAGGTGTAATTACTACCGTCTTGTGCACACCGTCCGGCATTGTGTCCGGCTCATTTGCCGGCTGATCCGGACTTCCGGCGGCCATTAGCGACCGCTCCATCGACCTCACCGGTCCGGCTAAATTATTCGCAAATAATTTGCGCTTCTGAAATGGTGCTTTAATTACTGTTTTAAGAAGATATTATGGTTAAGACTGTTTCGGCGCTCCATTATTTGCCGTCACATATTTTGAGGTCACGTAGCGGACTCTGCTTAAATACCTTTTATAAATACATTACTCCCACTCTGCCCAAATAAATACATTTTGTTTTACAGTGTGTTCGAAAATGACCCGATGAAAATATAAATAAATGGATCAGGAAATGTAAGTACCTGTAGATGCAATATACTGAATGCTAATTTGAAGTGTCACGTTCAAATTGAGTGATTTCATTTAATTAATCAATGCAAACTCGAAATTTTAATTTTAAATCACCGTCAGTCAGTTTTCAGTTTTTCATTTGATTTTGTTTTCTTTTTTAACCTCAATTTTCGTCAATGATTTTTTAAATACAATTTGATAATGTTGTTCAAACAATCATCATTCATTTCAGCCGACAGACGTCCACTACCGGACGGACATAGGCCTCCCCTAAGCATCCCCCACATCGACCGGTTCGTACTGCTGACAATGCGGTGAAGACCGCAGGAATCCACTGTATTCCAGCGATTTGATTCTGATAATATAGATTTTCTGTCACGTCACATTATTATTTTTAAAAAATCAGATACTCTTGAGGGATTACTTGATTATTTTTTATGATAAATCTAAGGTAGTTGCATAAGGGATGACTTTTAACCGACTTCTAAAAAAGGAGGAGCTTTTTGTTTGTTCGCGCATAACTCCGTCGCTTGCCAACCGATTTGAAAAATTCTTTTTTCGTTGGAAAGAGTATAATTCCCAAATGGTCCCATAAAAAATTCATCAAAAACGGTTCAGTAGTTTGGATTTTAAACCAAAATGACAGGTAAAATTACAACTTAAAAGTGAAAAATAAAAACTTTTTTTCAAAAAAGTTTTTTTCAATCATCTGATCGAGGAATAATTTTGAAATTCACAGCTAGAATAAAAATGCGGTACGTTCTCTTAAATAATCAGCCAGGGAATTCTACTTTATTTTTTTACTCGACTGCAGCGAAGCATGAAAGGAGGGTAATGTCTTTACGAGACGTTTTGAAAATAAAAGATTTGTCAAAAAACTAGTCGGTTCCACCAGGTCAGTGACGCCATTACTTTTGACGCGCAGTAGTAAAATGCCACTTAATTTTCTGTGCTAATGTTAAATCTTTTACTAGGTACTTCGATATTCTTGCCAATAATTACATTCCAAGATAGGTACTTAATTAAAGATATTTTCAGTGCTTAAAAACTGCTAAAACTCCTCACTAGCAATCAGCATTTATGAATTCTTTCAACGATTTTATTGCTTAAGTTTAGCGCAGGGATAGGTAACCATACTTAGCAGCTCAAATCATTAGAAGACTGATGAGTTAAATCTTTTCTTATCTTTTAAAATGTTTTACAAATATTTGCGTACATTAATTATATAATTATATGTGAAGACGATGCACCTAGAAATAAAATTAGTATTCCACAATAGGTAAAAGAATTAAAATGGGTTAATGAAACCATGACACATAAATTAACTATGTGGTAGATACAAATGGTAGATACATGCTTACATATTTACAAACATTCCAAAAGTATAAAGTAGACAATTTCATAAATAACTAAAGAGTAATAAGTCTGGGTGTGACTTTAAGTAATTACAGAAAGTAAATCAATGTCAGGGAAAAAAAAATTAATAAATTATACAATTACATTAGCAACCAGTTTGATTTTGTCTAGACTTTAAAGATTGTCCTATGGAGCAGGACCAGCATGTTTCCAAGCATTCTTATCTTGGATATAATCCTCTAATTTGTAATATCCTTGTTTACAAAGTGTGACTTTAATATAAGTTTTAAATTTTCTTTCATTTAATTGCAATATTTCACAAGGTATTTTGTTGTAACATTTAACACAGTACCCCATAAAAGATGTATGTACTTTAGATAATCTGAAAAAAGGTTGATCGAATATGAAATTACTTACTAAAATTAAACATTCACACTAAGGGCTGATTTTTCAATTATCTGATAACTTTATTCGAGGAATAATTTTGAAATGTTGACAGTTATTTCATACAAAAACTGTCAAACGTCAATTTTATTCCTCGAATAAAAGTTACTGGCGATGGAAAAATCAGCCCTTAGTCAATAAAAACGTTATAGCAGTTCAAACATTTGCATCCTAGCGATCCAAATGATTGAACTCCTATATCGTTTTTTAGTAGTTCAAATGTAGGACGAATCGTAATTTAAAACGTTAAAAATCTAGTCGCAGTCTCATCTCGGCGACAAACAAATGTCAAAAACTTGTCAAAATGTAGGGAACTTAGAAGTATTTTTTGACAGATTGAGACTGAGATCAGGCTGTGAACGTTCTTAAAATTACGAAAATTGCCCCTCAGATGTGGAAAAATAGCAAGTAACTTTTGAGGCCACTGTATATATAAAACAAAACAACAAATAGGTATTAGAATTAGTTTATCGGATTGCAGTTTTAGCACTATCTTCACAAATCAATAGCCCGATATCTTATCAGAGCCAGTCTTATCAAACAGTACTACTTCAGTCCAGCCATTGTACATACTGGCTCAATATATCGTGTTTTGGATTAGTTTTTCATTGCATCTTCTATAGAATTCAGTGTGATATAAGGAGTTTTTCTTTTTTTTAACTGGTGCTGTTGTGTACTTTTCGTTTGTTAGCAATGGAAAATATCGATGAAAGTTTGTCGGACATAAAGGGTTTTAATTTGAAGCCTGCAAATACGAGGTAATCATGTTTATTTTATTAGCGGTCCTGCAAAATGTAAGGAACAGTATCATCTAATATTATACAGTGTTTGGAGAACGGTTACAGATACTTTCAGAGCATATTATATACTCCTTTTTATCGACAAATGTACTTTTGTAAATACTTTTAACCCAACACCCCGCGAATCTCGCTATTACTCAAGTGGGTTCGATAATATTGGTAAAATGTTAATAAGTGTTTTTGGACCATTGATAAATAAATGATAAATGATTTTATTTTGTAAGTAGGTTTGTACATACACATTGAACAATCAGGCTCTAATTATTTGGTGGGACCAATAAGACTTAAAAATAAATTAATCCCGTTCGTTCCACTAACAAAACCAGTGGATGGGGAAAGAATAAACGCATTTTCGTTCGTCCCACCAGTGGGATGGCGGCAGTGGGACGAACGAGAATACACGCATTTTTCTATGGAATTTCTGTATGAGTAATTATTTGGTAACAACATCTATTGGGTTCAATCAATCAACACAGCCTATTGTTATCCACTGCTGTACATAAGCCTCTCCCAAGCTGCGCCACAACACCTTGTCTTCCGCCTACCGCATCCAGTCTGTCCCAGCCACCTTCTTTAGGTCGTCTGTCCATCTAGCTGGGGGGCATCCCGTCTGTTGGGTTAGCTCTAAATTACCTAATCACCACTCTGACTGCAATTTTTTGATAGGTAAACAAAATTCAGTCTATTTCCTCCAGTTTCCAACTTATGAGTTCCTATGTGCTAGTACATATCGGTTAAAAACATAACACTGGCCTATGTGCGCGTTTTGTATACTTGTTCGATTTGAACTGAAACTGAATGTACTCCGTCTGGTGACAACATAGGTAGGAAACACAAATATTTCATACAAATTGACTATAGAGGACGTTTATGCGATCGAATCGGCAAATATAAAAACACACTGGGCCCTCAGAATATGACCAACAGAGATAAGGAGGTTCCTCTTAGATCTAAGGACAGATTTATTCAAAAACCTATTTAACCACAAACAACTTACGTTACATTTTCAGTCAAACCGTCCTCATCCCTGACGAAGGAGTGAAGTTCGACAAAGACGCGTTGTACTATGACATGAGCGGCGAGAAGTACCTCATCATACTGAACCAGCACATGTTTAAGAAGACCATATACTTCAAGTTTGTATTCAAATTTATTTGTTATCTGTCTCGTAAAACTCAGCGAGATTCGTGGTTAGGTTAAGCGAAGGCGTCTCAAAAACAATATTGCCGTTGGTCCTGGCTGTCATTCGTAGATATTTGACGGTAGTAATGGGTAGTCGGAATCCCGAAAGTCTGAGAACCAGTCCTACCAAGTGGTATCATGTTACCCTGCAACTAGGTTGTGGAGGTCTGAAATACATTCGCTACGTGTAAATACTGGTATCCAGCTGCATCCAGTTAGACTGAAAGCCGACCCCAACATAGCTGGAAAAAGGCTTCGCAGACGAGTGTATCATAACACATGAGATATTTCGATTGTCTCTAGAAAGGTAACACCAGAGGCATCGCAGATCATGGTCACGTATGTCAATCTTACTGAACGTGCGGTCCTGGGTTTGATCCTAGGAGCGAGCAGTGTTGTTGGGCTCACACATAGTTTCCAGGCCGATGCAGCATTCTATATTTTAGCGTCGCTTGTCTCCTCAAATAGTTTTGGTGTTTCTACGATGTCGCATATTTGTGCTGCCACTTGTATATGCTTCCACAAATTATCACATATATATTAATGGATGAGTCATGAAATCAGATATTATTGCCGACCTACATAATAAAGGGTATTCTATGTATGTAATGATTACAGGAATCAACAGCCGTCCACGAGAGATGGTACCGACAATGACGTAAAAAGCCTAAAGAAGGTGTTCGGAAACCTCGGCTTTAAAGACGACAATATTATCGTGTTCAGAAACTTGGAATACGAGGGCATTATCAAAAATCTTACTGCAAGTAAGTTTTCTGTCTCTTAAACGTTAGACCGAAAATCGAAATCCCGAATAATTGTAAACAAGCAAAAATATTCATCTTTTCTCTATACTGCTAAAATTCATTTATGTGCATAATAACTGTTACTGTTAGCCTGCATCATCCCACTGCTGGGCAAAAGCCTCTCCCCATGACTTCCATCTCTTTCGATCCAGGGCTAAAGTAGACCACTGGTCGTTTGTTTTGTCCAGCTCGTCCCGCCATCTTCTACGGGGTCTGCCGCGACGCCTTCTAACTGTGTCAGGGCTCCACGTGGTGGTTATTTTGGCCCACAGCTTATTGGGCATACAGCAGAAGTGACCAGCCCACACCCACTTCAGCTTAGCGTAATAACTATTTAAGCTCAAAGGCTAGCGCAGATTGCGGTGGGCCGCGCCCCAACGAAAGGCATTGCAAATACCTCCTTCATGACTTTCAAGCATTCTCTATTATATCCAACGCTAAGTGGGCCACCCCGTACTTTTTTATATGAAATTGCGTTGCACTGTAGCGGTAAGTAATCTGCGAAGGACTTCACCTTGACTTGGCTTTGGGTTTCACCGATTTCCACATTTAAATTTATTTTAGTGACTACGATTTTAACATTTTAGAAGCAGAACCTGTGAGAAACCAAGGTGATCTAGTTTCAACAGAAGTATTTCGTGACTAACAGTGTCAAATGATATTTTTAAATCTACACTTTTGTAACTTTCAAAGATTCTGGGAACTTTCTTTTTACATCTATTTATACATTGAGTTAAATTTTATGCGATTTGATTCTTAATACATTTTATCATTTTTTTACATACTCCGTCGCTTGTCAAATACAAGCGACGGAGTAAGTAAATAGTGTTTAAAGTTTCAATTGAATTTAACGGTATTTTATTAATTTGCAAAATAAGCTAATATTTAAAATAATAATATGTACATGTGTATGAAAAAATAAGCAAAAGAATCATAGGGCATCAAAAAATTCGTCCGCATCGCTGTTAACAGGAACAGTGTCCAAAAGGCTGGCAGCGTTGCCACGTTGTATGGCGATGCTAATTCTTTGACCAAGAAACAAGCCAGCCCTCTGGTCACGTGAAGAGTCGACTAACCGCTTGGCGATATCTCCAAAAGCCAAGTGGGCACTCGGACCCCATAGCCCTAGTGTTTCAACCCCAAACGGCTCGAACATATAACTAAGTTTCAATTGTTTTAAGTACCTCAGCAATAATTAATTCTGTTAAGTTGGCAGTACTGTCCTTTTTGTTAACAATTAAGCTGATTACTTATGTTTTATACATTCCAGTCGCCACCAAAGACCACTCGAAGACCTCATGCATCATCATCACGATCCTAACGCATGGAGACAAGGGAGGCGAGGTCTATGCAGCAGAGAGACCGTACCTACTGTCTGATGTCATCGGCATCTTTGAGCAGCAAAGTAGTCTTGTCAACAAGCCGAAACTGTTCTTCGTTCAGGTAGATTTGTCATAGGGTATTAATGACATTTTGTAAAAAGGGTAAGTTACAGCTGCATGGTTCGATCAATTAGGGTTAAAATAAGCTGTTCGCGGTCAATCCAAGCATTCCATTCATTTCAAACCACCAACCCTCGCTAGTAGGTTACGGGCCGACCAGCTCCCTCTCAGAAAGATGAGATCTGCCGATCTATTTTGTAATAATCTCACCGTAAAAAAATGAGCTTGAATAAGCTGCCATTCCACGTTATGCTAGAGATTGACACTATTGACAGCTCACTTCACCGAAGTACACTGGACGAAAGGAAGACTGGCATGCTGGAAGAGATTTCTTATGAAATAAGCATCACCTTTATATCTATTTTTCTTGTCTACTTATTATATGTATGTACTACATTAATGGTAACAATCGTTGGCACTACGGTATGACTATTTCGGCTAAAGTTTCTACGGATTCTATGGTATGTTTGTAGTCAACTATCACAAGCAATAAGGCCAGATCAGAAGGTCTATTCTGTATAAATATCACCGTGAAAACGTATTTATTTGTTTTACCATTAATGTAGTACCTACATACATATAATAAGTAGACAAGAAAAATAGATATAAAGGTGATGCTTATTTCATAAGAAATCTCTTCCAGCATGCCAGTCTTTGGCATGCTGGAATACGTTTTCACGGTGATATTTATACAGAATAGACCTTCTGATCTGGCCTTATTGCTTGTGATAGTTGACTACAAACATACCATAGAATCCGTAGAAACTTTAGCCGAAATAGTCATACCGTAGTGCCAACGATTGTCTTTACGTGTTTTCACAGGCTTGCAGAGGTGATAGTATGGATTCTGGCAAGACTGTGTACTTAGACAGTCATAGTGATAGTGTTCTCACTGTACCTACACATGCCGACTTCCTGGTGCTGTATTCTACAGTTGATGGTAATAAGCAAGCGCACCTTTTTTTTTTTGGAACTTTATCGCGCGTCGCGAAAGGGGGCTAGACGGAAAAAATTAAGACCAAAAGTTGTAACGACACTTTTTGCTATAGTTGTAAGCCGCGCGGCGTGCGCATGTTTCTCTGTCTGTCTCTCTCTCTATCTTTGAACTTCGTTCCATCCGGGTGTCCCTTGACACCTTTTTTTTTGGTTTTGGGGGGAAACCTTGAAAAGGCACCCGACCTCCGGGAAGTGAGGTCGGGGAGTGTGGGATTTTTACCTCATTAAAACCATCCCGGTGATCACCATCCGCACATAGGGGTCCCGGTTCCTCTTAAAAGACCAACTCCGGAACCCCCCTGCGCAACGCCTGTAAGGCACATCCCTGGGGAGAAAAGAGGCCTCCCCTAAGCCTCGCTATGCACGGCAGCACGTGACCACTGTGTCACCGTCTTCCCTGGGGTCACTTGGTAGGCGGACAGAGTCCCCGCTCTATGCGCCCGCAACCACAAAGGTCCACCTACCTTAATGGTAAGCGGGTTTAAGCAAGCGCAACCTACATTTATTTAAGATTGTTTTTTTTCTCTCTTTATTTATTTAGGGACGTTTATAATCGCAATGTGTATATCAGTCCCATCGTACCCTAAATACACATTTCTCATATCTAGGCCATGAACCTAAACAGACTCTTCGCATCATCGCCATTTGGTTGAGCCAGGATTTTATGGAATGTGCCTACTTCAAGTCTGTTCAACCTCAAGACCCTAAACAAATCATTTTTACCAAACTCGTAGCGAACACAGTCCATCAATAAGTGGTGCAAGTCTTCAACAACTCGCAGTTAGGCGAGTTCGTTTTTCTCATCATGAACGCAAACTTATTACATGGCATGTGTCCAGATCTGAGTCTATGAGCCGTAACAACTAATTTTCGACTTTAATTACTATTTACAAACCAGGGTACACGAAAAGGCTGACCCTGCATGGTTTTTTATGTTTTAAATTAAATTAAAGAAAGAAATAAGTTACAAACTACAAGAACCAATTCAAACCAAGTTTAAGTTTCTTCCAATGGAACTATCTCGTTAGTCTAGTGGTCGCGAGCGCTACTGCAGAGTATAAGGTCCTGGATTCGATTCCCAGGTCGGACAAAGTGGAATTGGGTTTTCCTCATTAGGAGCTCGAAGTCTGGATTCGTGCCTGGTTAATGGCAATAGATTCACCCCCTATTACATGGAAAGAGAGAAACATAACTGGCAAAATAGGTGTGTGTGTAATAGGTGCACCTCTGCTCAACCCCTCAATGATTACAGGCGTGATGTTATTATAAAAGAATAATTATAATAATGCATAGATACATGTTTTAAACTGCACTCGTTTTGAGTCGAAGTATGTACATATGTAAGGCGTTGCAGAATATTTCTAACATCATTACTACTTTCCGCAGATTACCTATCCTACCGAGACAGGCATGGATCCTGGATGATCCAAGCTCTCTGCCACATCATCCAAAACCAGCACGAGGAAATGGATCTGTTGCATATGATCACCCTTATGAACCGGTTGGTGGCATACGAAAAGAGCACCTACGCTCCTTCTAATAAGGCGATGCAGGATAAGAAACAAATGCCGGAGACAAGGTTCACTTTGACGAAGCTGCTTAAATTTTAAGTCAGTTCCGATGTCTACGTGCGGATGTCGATTTTGTTAATAAAATTAAACTTATTTTATCAGTTTTCTGTTTCATTTCTTAGTCGGCAATATTAAAATCGGCACATCAAAAGAGCATGATCTTGGTAATTATTAAGTACTATGAAAATGAATATGGCAACTCCATTCTACATAGTAAAATTTTTTGCAAAAAAATACAACCGACTTCCAAAAACGACACTACAAAGTGAAAAATAACTTTAATTTCGGAAGTCGGTGTCGTTGGGTTCGCATTTTCGGTGTTTGCCACCGACTTCCGAAATTAAAGTTATTTTTCACTTTGTAGTGTCGTTTTTGGAAGTCGGTTGTATTTTTTTGCAAAAAATTTTTTATTTTTCACTTTTTAGTTGTAATTTTTACCAGTAATTTTAGTTTAACAACCAAACTACTGAACCGTTTTTGATGAAATTTCTATGGGACCATTTGAGAAGTATACCCTTTCCAACAAAAAAAGAATTTTTCGTAATAACTCGTATAATAATATAGAGGTTTGAGGAATAGGGTGTAAAGGTACACACATACATAAGATACATACTCTAAAGAAAAGGGAGAATACTCCGACCAGACGGGTGTTGTGCCTGGCGGGCAACTGCTGAATCATGTCGGGCTGTTGTATACATACTAATTGCGCGGTAAACTCTGCTTGCGCGATGCAGGATTTTGCGTGACGTCGCCATGACGCGTAGTTCGCATGTGGCGTACGAAAACCAAAATAGATCACGAGCACAGAACAGAAATAATTAGGTACCAGTTGCTCGTTGTGGCTTGCACGAGAAGCCTTCCACTCAGCATGATGTTGCGCCACGGGGACCCCATGGGTCCCCACAGCAGGGATTTTCAGTGATGTCCCGATAATGACGTACATCAAGTCAGGTTAAAATATTTGTACAGATTATGAGACATTTTAGCATGTTTTCTGGCATCGTCAAGCATGCTGCGATGGCTCTGGTATTGGGGATGCTTTTAGATAGACGAAGGTGACCACTTTGCGGGCCTTAGATGATCAACATATTATTGTATTGTGTAGTATCATGAATTGCGGTTTTTAACCGACTTCTAAAAAAGGAGGAGGTTCTCAATTCGGATGTTTGTATTTTTTTTTTTTATGTTTGTTCGCGCTTAACTCCGTCGCTTGCCAACCGATTTGAAAAATTCTTTTTTTGTTGGAAAGGGTATACTTCTCAAATGGTCCCATAGAAATTTCATCAAAAACGGTTCAGTAGTTTGGTTGTTAAACTAAAATTACTGGTAAAAATTACAACTAAAAAGTGAAAAATAAAAATTTTTTAGCAAAAAAATACAACCGACTTCCAAAAACGACACTACAAAGTGAAAAATAACTTTAATTTCGGAAGTCGGTGTCGTTGGGTTCGCATTTTCGGTGTTTGCCACCGACTTCCGAAATTAAAGTTATTTTTCACTTTGTAGTGTCGTTTTTGGAAGTCGGTTGTATTTTTTTGCAAAAAATTTTTTATTTTTCACTTTTTAGTTGTAATTTTTACCAGTAATTTTAGTTTAACAACCAAACTACTGAACCGTTTTTGATGAAATTTCTATGGGACCATTTGAGAAGTATACCCTTTCCAACAAAAAAAGAATTTTTCAAATCGGTTGGCAAGCGACGGAGTTATGCGCGAAAAACATAAAAAAAAAAAAATACAAACATCCAAATTGAGAACCTCCTCCTTTTTTAGAAGTCGGTTAAAAACCGCAATTCATGATACTACACAATATAATAATATGCTGATCATCTAAGGCCCGCAAAGTGGTCACCTTCGCCTATCTAAAAGCATCTCCAATACCAGAGCCATCGCAGCATGCTTGGCGATGCCAGAAACATGCTAAAATGTCTCATAATCTGTACAAATATTTTAACCTGACTTGATGTACGTCATTATCGGGACATCACTGAAAATCCGTGCTGTGGGGACCCATAGGGTCCCCGTGGCACAACATCATGCTGAGTGGAAGCCTTCTCGTGCAAGCCACAACGAGCAACTGGTACCTAATTATTTCTGTTCTGTGCTCGTGATCTATTTTGGTTTTCGTACGCCACATGCGAACTACGCGTCATGGCGACGTCACGCAAAATCCTGCATCGCGCAAGCAAAGTTTACCGCGCAATTAGTATATATACAACAGCCCGACATGATTCAGCAGTTGCCCGCCAGGCACAACACCCGTCTGATCGGTGTATTCTCCCTTTTCTATAGAGTATGTATCTTATGTATGTGTGTACCTTTACACCCTGTTCCTCATACCTCTATATTATTATACGGGTTAACTTACAGTTTTGACAAATAAACCTATTTTCCTTTCTTTCCATATGTGCATGTCATTAAACCGTATACCGTACTCATACCCTACAAATCGGAACTCAGTAGCACTGCTAGGCAGGAGAAATAGGTATGTTAATAATTGTTCCCCAGACAAGCTTTTTCAAAAAGAGCTCTTTTATTAAGTACGAAGATATTTAAGTCGTACAATCGTTTAGTTAGGTATTGCACTCTGTTTCTGAAAGGAATATACATATTAAAAAAGAATATCGAGAAAAATACTTTAATTATATTTACAACCTTTGAGAAATACAGGCATAAGTAAAATATAAATAATAAGTAATAATAATCATTTTGAGTAGGTATATCATCATCACCATCATCATCACCATCATCATCATCATGACCATCATCATCATCATTATCATCATCCTCAGCCTGACTTCACCCACTGCTGCTGGGCACAGGCCTCTCACCAAGCTCCTGTGCCAGTCTCATCCAAGTTTTGCCCACGATGGCAACAAAGTTGTCTGCTCAGCTCGCCGCCTGACGACCGACATCTCATCTTCCAGTAGGTATGTGCTTAAAAGTAATAAGTTGGTTTCCGGAATATACTAACATAACTTATCAAGTTAGTTTTTCGAGACTTTTGTATCTTGGTTTTAAAGATTTAGATGGAATCATGGTATATATCGACATCTGGAACATAATTTTCATAAGCCTTGATAAGTGACTTTTTTTTATACGTTGCCCCACACTAGGAATTTCTCCTGTATCGTGGGTGCGTTTACAAACATTTAAACTCACATACACAAACAGCCAGACCCGGAACAACTACCTGTAGGCAATACAAATATTTGTTCCGTGCGGGAATCGGACCCGCAACACGCAGCGCAACAGTTGATCGCTCAACCACTGCGCCAACCGTGTCGTCAAATTTTACTTTGTAAGTAGGTTTG
This sequence comes from Apamea anceps, assembly GCA_951799955.1. Classification (NCBI taxonomy): domain Eukaryota; kingdom Metazoa; phylum Arthropoda; class Insecta; order Lepidoptera; family Noctuidae; genus Apamea; species Apamea anceps. Next base: position 3,759,663 of record OX637505.1, on the reverse strand, counting down.
TACAAACACGTCAATAATATTTTAAAAACTAGATGAGGTCGGCGTTTCCTAGTTGACTAGTCTGAGAAGAAAGGGTGAAACAAACTCAGAGGTCAGTCTCTTTTAAAGTCCAGAAATAATCTTGGTCAGATCTTAATATTACAAAGACCATGTAGATCGATATCTGACATGGTCTTTTGAGGAAAGAACCACACAGATTGAGAGGACCTGTCCAGTCAGTGCACGCATTTGTCAGAAATCGTGCAGCTCAACTCAAAATATATCCTTTAGTTAATTTTGGTTTCGATCATTTGTTGAGATTAACTTGAGTTGTTTGCAATAATGAAACAGTAACTTAATGGCTCTTACTCTACTTAAATATGTAAAATTAAACTCATGTCAGAACAAAATGATTATAGTTGAAGCACATAGGTAGTGGATTATGGCCCACTCTCTCTCACAGAGAGGAGGTCTGTGTCCCAACAGTGGGAACATTATAGGCTGATTATGCTACTTATATGCTGACAAAGATGCTGAAACTAAGTTTTTCCGTGGAACAGCCTCAAAATTTCAACTGCTTCGTCAAGGTGAATCTTGCCTCCGGCATCTGCTTTTTATTGTTCATCGGCTTCCATGCACAGCGGGAAGTGATCCTTTCGTAGGCCACGGCTCGGTTCATCTGGGTAATCATATCTAAGAGATTTAGATCCTCGTAATGGTTTTGAATGACGTCACAGAGCGCTTGGATCATCCAGGATCCGTCCTTATCGCGGTAGGATAGGAAGTCTGTGGAAAGAGGTACAACATTAATGACTTTAGGTTTTTTGGCTTTGGGTTTATGTGTCTGCGATAACCTTTTTGTTACGCTCGTTACCTTCAACCGTAGAACGCAGCACGAGGATGTCAGCATGTGTAGGAACAGTGAGAACACTGCCACTTTGCCTGTCTGAGCGGTCAGCGCTGACAGTACCCTGGAATTAAAAATGTTTATTTCAGAACTTAAGTGCCTTACAAGGACTTAAAAATTAATTTATTACAGACAACCTACAGTATTTGCCTCCCCTTCCCCTTTTTAATCCATCCAAAGGTTGTCTTTAAAAGATCGCTATTAGCGATAAGACCGCCCATTGTGTCACCCTTTGTAAAATTTATATATTTATGTTCTGTAATTTATATGGTGTACAATAAAGAGTATTCTATTCTCTAATTTATTTAATAACTTACCTTAAATAAATCGAGTAAACAACAAAAATTAAGAAAATGAGAGTCAGCTTGCCGAGGATCTTGCATCATCATAAGCCTCTCCTCCTCCGAAGAAAAATAGCACGAAGCCATCTCGGAAGAGTAGTAAGTAGGCATAGTTAGAGCATTGTCACTCTGACTGCCTAAGTACACAGTGTGACCAGCATCCATACTGCCTCCTCTGCAAGCCTGTGGTGACGTTAAATTCAATCTTTGAAAAAACAATAACACAATCAAGCGGACTACAGTATCCTCAATTAAGGGGATATGTTAAGTCAGGTATCACAAGCGATGAGGTCACACAGCGGAGAGCCTCGACAAAGTAACATTCTACATATAAGTGAAAACCATGATGGAAAAGTCAAATTTGAGCTACCGAAAAGCTTATGTTGGAGCTCTGTTGGAAGTTGTTGTAGAAACACAAAATGCTTTGAAAGCGATTGCTGCTTATCTAGGTACTAATTTTTTCTCTGTGAGAGCTGGTCCGTGAACGTTCTGAAATAGCCGTGACTATTTGATGACAAGTGAAGGACAGGCGCTTTACTTTGTGTAAATTATTTCATCACCACTGCTCTCAAAGCGGTGAAGGAAAACATCGTGAGGAAACCGGCATGTCCTAGAACCAAAAATTCAAAGACATGTGACATCTACCAACCCGCACTGGGCCCGCGTGGTAGGTTATAGCCCACTCCCTCTCGAAGAGAGGAGGCATGATTAACAAGCTACGCTAAATCTACCTGAACGAAGAACAGCTTTGGCTTGTTGATGAGACTGGTTTCCTTCTCAAAGATAGCGATGAGTTCGCTCAGTGGGTACGGTTTGTCTGCTGCGAAGATCTCGCCCCCTTTATCTCCGTGCGTGAGAATCGTGATACAGATGCATGATGTTCTTGTGTGGTCTAAAGTGGCGACTGAAATTAATACATAGGTAATATTTGGCTCTCTTTTTTTGACAGCGTCGTCTGTGTAGTAGTCGCAAGCGGTACTGCTGAGTATGAGGTCCTGGGTTCAATTACCCGGTCGGGCAAAGTGTTATTGGCTTTTACTTTTGGAATTTTTCAGTAGCAGCCTGGATTCTAGATCTGTGCCCCGTCGATGGCAACAGCGGGTATGGATTTTTAAAGCTGTATCTTGGTGTTTATTAAGAAGCCACGATGCACAAAAAAAACTTACTTGCAGAAAGGTGGTCGATAATATTCTGATATTTCAAGTCTCTCAACGTGAAGACATGAAAGCCGAGTTCATAAAACACCTGCTTTAAGCGACGTTCATCATTGTGTGTACCGTTCCTCGTGGATGGCTTTCGTCTGTAATAACAAATCAATCTACGAGTTTAATGAAACGAAAATGAATTAAAACAATCAACAAGAACAACCAACCGACCAACACAACAACAATAATGAGAAACACACACACACATCACATCGTGCTCATTTACATACAATTAAATTAATAAAGTATGCCAGGAAAATTGTAATAGGTGCACCAATAACATTACAGACTAAAAATATTGGGTAACACTAACTTAGTCATTAATCTCGAATCTTATTTCAGCCGTATACGGCCTCCCCCAAAGCCTTATTAATACTGTAAGGGCTGATTTTTCAATCGACATATATTTTTTATCCGTGGAATAAAATTGACGTCTGTCAGTTTTTGTATGCTTGAACTGTCAAAAATTAAAAATTATTCCTCGGATAAAGTTATCTGACGTTGGAAAAATTTGCCCTTAATATAATTAAACAAGCGACTCAACCCTGCTTCGCTTTTACGACTTGGCAAAACATCGAGATTTCTTCATTTATATGTAAGTTTAATCATTTGTTTTTTATTAGGTTACGATATTATATTTTAATTTTAATCATTTGTTTTTAATTGAGTATTAGAAGTTTGTGATAATATTATAAAGTTTAATATTAATGTATTGAACACATAAACCGCCCAGAAAAAAATCTCTAAACGATGGTCAAAGCCGCATCAAATTCAGTTGCAGAACAACACGATTACACGGACAGACACGTATAGATAGGTGTAATACAAACTTAAAATGTTTGGTCTTCTCGAATGTGTGCTGGTTCAGAATGATCAGGAACTTGTCACCGCTCATGTCATAGAACGATGCGTCTTTGTCAAATCTTACACCAACTACAGGTTCATTGGGATGTTTACTAAATTAAAAAAAAAAACCAAAACAAATAAACCAATTACTTGCAGGTATTTTTAAACTGTCGAGGGGTCAGTCAGTCAGAAAGATGAAGCTATTTGCCCATTCCAAAGCGTAGTAGGTACCTATGGAGAAGAACGGGCAAGAAACTCCACGGACACTCTTTTAACAAATTATGTACACTGTGTAGCATTAAAAAAATAATAATAATACGTGTTATCGCATTATCTGATAATTCAGTTGAGGAAAATGCACATCTGCTATACCAGAGGCATGGCAGGTGCGTTTGCCATTCCAGAGAGCAAGCTGAAATGTCTTATGTGCCTGTAATTACAGCAGCACCTACCCTTCCAACCGCCGCCCGCACAGCGGAGTTGCTGGACATAGATAAGGTGATAAAAAATATACAGACCGTTGACCCCAAAAAACATCAAATCATTTTATTTTATCGTATTTAGATAACGATACTCACTCTCATCACTTATGTGGAATTTCGCTACCTCATATGACGTCATTGTCATATAAAATGGTGCACAATACTTCACAGGTACCACAGAAAAAGAGAATAGGTATCTTACTTATATTCCGTGAGTGGTGTAGTACAAATAACAGGTGGGCAAATAACAGGTATACACTTTATTTTTTAAATTTTATTCTATGAAGTATAAAAATTATTAAGTTTTTTTTTTAATATGTTAGGGCCGGCAATTAATTATGGAAAATAATGTCAGACAAATATCCACCTCTAGCAGCATGGCAGATGAGAACCCTTTTCATTGCGTTTTTCATGTCATTTTCACACATTTCCTGCGTTATCACAGTGACTGTATCTCGGACATTTTGTTTTAATTGTTGAAGGTTCATTCGATACGTCCCTTTAGATAGCCCCACAGAAAAAAATCAGGAGCTGTGAAATCCCGGGATCTTGGGGGCCAATCAATGTCACCATTTCTCGAAACTAATCGACCCAGACACGGTCTTTTCAGTGTCTCGGTGGTGGCTCATTTAACATATGGCACCATCTTGTTGAAACCACGTGTTTCCTAGGCCCAACTGATTCACTTGATGTAAGAAAACTGCTTTATCTGTTACAATGCCATGCTGCTCAAATTTATGAATAAATTTGAACGAGTTATTGTTAGCCGCGAAGGTAAGTGATTTCTACCAAAAATTTGCCAATACTTTCTTAGAGTTTTCGCAATACATGATTGGGTTGAGTAGAATGTTTCAATAATTAAAACACGTTGTATACCTCCAAGTTGCCCACCCTGTACAATCACTAAGTATATTGCATCAGTTATCAAATTTTCTTTTTCTCTAGTATCAGCACAAATATTAATTTATTTGTTAAGAATTAAGATAATATGTAAATAAATAACAACTAATCATAAAATCAATTAATAAAAAGATTGATTCAGCAATCGTTGTGCCCATGTGGTCATTGTGGGCTTGATTCAGAAAGCGGTACTTCTGGATACGGCTCGCATTTTTAGGTTTTTTTTTTTTGTTATGTACAGTTTATGTGTAGGTATTTAATTAAATAAAGGAAATAAACATATCATCAATTAATTCATAAAAGTGGTCCTTTACCTTGAATTTGAAGGCTGTATGTCAAAGCCGGTAACGTCCGCCTGAGTGGATGGCTTATCAATTTTATCCATTGTTGAAAAACGTAACAAACTCGTAATTAAAACAATTAATTAAAACTCTTAAGTTCACACTTGCGCGCCAACAGTATGTTTGTTTGAAGTGACACACACGTTGCATTAGTCACCATTCTCAATATAAAACCAACATACTAAATGATTATTATAAAAATTGATTATATTATAATTATTGAAATTTTTGTTCATTTGTATGTAATCGATATTAAGTTAAGTAAGATATTAAGTAAAGTTAGGTTACCACAACCTAACTTTAAGACCTACTGTATCACCAAAAATCACATTAATAAAAACTTTGACTTTTAAACTGTACGTGCGATTGTCTGAACTTCCTATATATAGTGTATAGTCTATGGTTTGAACAATGCGAAGAAGATTATAGCGATAAAATGAATGTGAAATCCAGAATCAAAAATTTGGTGTTGTAACATTTAAAAATAACTCACCGTGTTACTGAAAATAGATTCAATATAATAATAATTTCAATGTAATTCAATATAATTAAGTATCAATAGAATAACAAAAAACAAGACACAGCTATAAATTAGATCATAATGTTGCCCATACCAAAAATTTAAAACGCCGATATGAATTGTACAGGGTCTTTCAGTAAGCGCTTCCTACCTTTAAATTTAAATAAAACAAAGTGTGTGAGATATCATCGATTTTTTTTATTTGTTTGAAAGGCTTATCGATGCCATTATGTATGGAATATGACATCGGTTAAATGTCCGTCACGGCTTCGGTGGGTGGCGCGCATCCGAAATGTCCAATTCTCCATGACTCTAGCGCATAAATCAGGCTAAATTTGACCAATGACATGGTTATGATGGCTTTGAGGGTTGCTGTGGTTTGTGGTTTATTCGCATAGGCCCGGCGACTTAAGAAAACACCACAAGAAAAAGTCTAACGGTTTCAAATCGCACGATCTCGGTGCAGCCATGCAGCCAATTTGACAGATGTAGCTTCAACAATATGGTCGCTATCAACTGTCAAAGTTCGGAAATCCCTATTGATTATACATATATAAAATACGCATAATCGTACGACCCAGCTTTTATCAGACTATCTTTACACCTTGATACCAAATCAATTTCTTATCAAAGATCCGTCATTGACAATTTTAGTGTTGTATGATATTCGTTGACTTATCATGACGATAGCTTGCTTGCTAGCCAACGCCGCGCTGTTTGACCGGCCGCGTATATGTCGCAGCCAACTGGTTAAATTAGCCGTTTAGTCAACCGCATGGCCTTTGGAAGTAGTGCTCGCCTCACTTCGCTCTCTCGGCTCGCACACGGTTGATCACAGTTCTAACTTAACCCAATTGGTCGGGGTGCCCTGACATAGTTACTGCGACCAATACGGCTCGCACGTGATTGGTTACAGTTCCAACATATACTATAATTTATTGAATATCATTCAGGCCGTTAGTTGAACGGCCGCCGTTTAGTTAAAAGGCTAGGCGGTTAACTAAACGGCTAATTAAACCAGTTGGCGGCGACATATATAACATTTTCGCGCGGACTAACCGCTACTTAACGTTAGTTATTATAAAATAATTATAATAAAGCGTACATACATTTTGTAACTTAAACATGAAATATTATGTGGGTACTAAGACCACCATCCTAAGACTTGCAAATACCTAGTAGAAAAATAAACTTATTTTCTCAACTCTTAGTTAAAGTCACTACTCGTACCAGCGGTCGTTGACCCCAACAAGAAATCATCATAATTTTTTTTTATTTTATTATATTTAGATATCGATACTCATAACGTCTGCGGAGTTTCTCTAGCTAATTTAATTTGACCCGTGTAATACAAGAAATCTAATCGCATTATCATCCCATTTAGAAAGGAGGTCTTTCAAAGTGGCAGGAAATGAGTTGCCCGTCAAAACGCTACTTTTAAGACTAATCAGAAAAGTGCTCCATTCCCATTAAAGAAAAAAAAGAAACTGATGATAATCAAATTGTCATCAATCAAAAAATGGTCCTTTGCTCCGGGGAAAAAGTTATATCCGGTGGAGGAAATCAAGTTAGTTATCGGCGGTCGATTACCCGGATTTGCGGATTAATGGATAAGATTAAAGCGTTAAATATACAAAGCACCAGCAGATGATAAGTTTATAATATCTCCTGGTCTATTCTGTAAAAATCTAACCCAGAAAACTTAGATGAAGTGAGCTGTCATTCCACCTATTGATAGCCCACTTCACCTAAGTTTTCTCGGTTAGATTTTTACAGAATAGACCAGGAGATATTATAAACTTATCATCTGCCTTACCTTTTCCCAACTTTGTTGGGGTCGGCTTCCAGTCTAACCGGATGCAGCTGAATTTACATTGAGCGACTAGGCAGTCGGGTATTATCCAATAACTGGGTTGTGGAGATCAGATAGGCATCTGACCTCCACAACCCAGTTATTGGGTAAGACTGGTAAGACTGGTTGTCAGACTTTGGGGCTTCTGACGACCCATAACGACTGTCAAAAATCCATGAATGCCAGCCGGGACCAACGGCTTAACGTGCTTTCTGAGACACGGAGGGGTCTAGGTATGTTAAGATGGTCACCCATCCACGGACTAACTGCGGCAAGCGCAACTTAATATACTAAGCATCAGTATAAGTGCTATTCTGTAAAAATGACACCGTAAAAACTTAGTTGAAGTGGGCTGTCAATAGCGTCATCAGGTGGAATGACAGCTACACCACCACCACCACCACCTACATAAGTTGTTACGGTTAGATTTTTACAGAATAGACGGGGAAATATTATAAACTGTAGTAATTAACATTATAAAAAGAAAGATTTGATTTTTTGTACGTTTGTTTGTTACGCTATCACGCTAAAAACGCTAAAACGGCTGAACGGACTTAGTTGAAATTTAGCACATGAGTAGACCATTCTCTGGATTAGGACATAGGGTACCTTTTATCCCGATATTCCCACGGGATCGAGACTTCTGCTGGTGAAACCGCGGGACGCTGTTAGTAGTAGATAAATAATTACTCTTATAGAAAGAAAAAGTATTTATTGCAACTCGTACGGGAAGATCACAAACTAAACTAAACACAGTCAAAAATAAAAAATCAAGTTATGTAAAAAAGTAACAAAAATAAAAATTAAACAGAAAGTCCTAAGTATACGAAACCAAACGGCTTCTATCTCAGCATGGTGCTGCTGATTATTGCACCTAAGTTTTCACGGTGAGATTTCTTACAGAATAGACCGGCAGCTCACCGGCGCCACGTTCAGACTTCTTTTCTTTTTGACTTTTTTTCTTTTTGCCCGGGTCCTAAGGGTTCAAGCCTGATGATAAACAGCCAGCCTTCCTCAATTGGGCTTTTAAATGCAAAAAGATTTTTTAAAAAATAAAAATAAATAAATAAAATAAAATCCGTTCAAACAAAATAACAAACAAACTCTTCGGCTTTGTTATTATTATTGTAAACTTTATAAGCTTATAGCTTAGGGTCTACCGCGGGGGACCAGCAGAAGGAAATGGAAAGCACGACAATCGAACCTCGAACGGTCGCGTCATCGCGGTGGATCTATTAGAACACCCTTGTGTACATAAAGAAGTATATAGTCATTAATTTGTATACTAGTCCACCAATCAATCAGCTTTGTCTTTTCCCAACTACATTTGGGTCAGCGTCCAGACTAACCGGATGCAGCAGAATACAACTGTTTGTCTCTGCATCACCCAACGGTTGACTGGTAGAAAATTCCTATGGCATTAAGTCCGCCTTGTGCATGTATTTGTGTGTGTGCTTGAAGTATTATATAAATAATAAATACCACCAATCCCGAATCCACCAATCCAGGTTTTTTGGAAGTTGGGTTGTTTTTTTTTTTTGTTATACATAAAGTTTTTATTTTTCGAATTGTTATTGCGAAATATCAATAATTCATTAATTGCGCAATGTTTTTGACCATTTGGGGTTTAGATTGAAGATTGCGCCATGATGAAACAATTGGTTGATCGAGTTTACGGTGACTTTACGGTGTCAAAAACGCTCTCTAGGTACACAGACCAACTTACTATTATACACAGCGTTTCAGTGACGTCATTCGCCGGTAAATTGCGGGTACTATGTGGCGGCCACCGCTCTTATAGGAATCCGTAGCTTAACAAGGATCTTTCATCATCATCATCAGCCTACAGCAGTCCACGGCTGGACATAGACCTATCTCCTATTGCACGCCATTCAACTTGATTTTCGGCAACTCTCATCCTGCTGCTACCAGCCATCCTGCGAAGATCGTGGCTCCACCTAGCCTGATGAGGATCTTTACATGCCTGGAAATGATACTGTATATGCGAGCAGAGCCCCGGGCAGAGCTACTCGACGTTAGTATCCACATTAATAATCGCTGTGATTGCCAATTAACTGTCTGGGGAGCCCTCAGTAATTTGCTAATTGGCTGATAATTGTGATCGCTTGGCATGAATCTATAGCTACTCTTATATAACTAGGCTGCCAACATTGATATGATCACATAACACAACATCACACTTGTGATTCCCGAAGGGTTATGCAGAGGTGTACTATCGCCAAAATCTATATCTGACCACCGCACCGCATAAGGACCACTCCTGCTTGCA